>CM050672.1:5440000-6678939 GCA_027574665.1 Rhynochetos jubatus | reverse complement strand
GGGCAGAGAAAATTCATACACAATATTACGGGAGAAACAATAAACAAAAGTGAGCATGAGATTGGTCCCTGTCTTTCTGTGCAAAGCTTTACAGTCCGGAACGTTTCAGCCAGGGATTTTGTGTTTTCCAGCATCACCCTGAAGTGATATCTGGGTTCATGTTACATTGATTATCAACTACCTGACATTAGCCTTTCTCCTAGCCCAGAGCTTCCAGGGCTGCTTTGGAGCATGTCTTATTATGATAAAATGAAGGACTGGGTGTGTGGATTATTGGTGTTTGATCCCACATAAATTCACGTTCCAGACAGCCAACTGGATATAATAGGCTTTTTGACAGAAAAGAATTTTCTGTGCAGCCACCCAGTACCTTGAATTTAGTGCCAGGCGATGAGAAGGCAGACAGGCAGAAGTAATGCATCTCTGGTTAGACTGCTGGCTGCCGGAGACACTGGGACAACGTGACACCTACTGCAGTTGCTGAGGTGGGAAGAGCAGCCACCCCGTGCTGCAGCCTGCTCTCTTCTCCGAAACCCAGGGGACAGGGAGCATCCGACGGCCGATGCGCACTGCAGCCGGGCGTGCTGAGCACAGCCCCGTCCCTTCGGCAGCAGCTCCCGGCTCCTGGAGATCGCGCTGCCGTCCCTCTTGGCTTGCGCGCCTCTCCTTCAGAGATGTTCATTCCGATCATTATTTAAAGAGCCTAATAACCGGCTTGAAACAGCTGATTAATGCATAATCTTCATCATGATTACATAGCATAACTGGCATTAATTTGAAAAGGCACCTAATTATGAAAATAATTGTTGCAGCTTTTCCATTTGAGCAAAATGGAGAATATTGGCTCGTGCTATTGAGAGAACGAGGGAGGTGCTGTCAGCTGGCTGATCGCCGGGCTGGGGGGACCCCAGCGTCCCCACAAACCCCAGCGGGAAAGATGGAGCAGCGCAAAGCTGGGCAACCTGCTGCCAAGTGCTCAGACAGCAGACGGGGTCAGCTCTCCCCATGCTCCCCGGAGAGGGGTTGCGTGTGGGTCCTGGGACAGTAACCTCTCCCTGCCTTTACTCTTGTAAAAATACAGAAAGTCAACAGGCTATAAAAAGTCAGCAACAAAACAGTTCCCACTTTTCTATGCTACCTATAAACAACTTTCCTCTGAGATAGTAAAACTGAAGGCCCTTCAGTGTCGCTGCCTCTCTCTAAACCGTTTCTGCCTCCGCCCTGTTTCCGAGGTTATTTCACATGTCTTGGAGATTAATGGGTGCTGCTCGCTAGACCGGGTGCTGCCGACCTTTCCCCAGCATTGCCTCTGTCTGTTCAGGTCCCAGCCTCCCCTTCCTTCCGTCTTCACCTCCCGTGGCTTTGCAGACAGACACACGGCGGCCGTGCTCAGGTCGCTCACCCAACGTTCCCCTGATGTTCAGGAGGGTATTTGCTGCCTAATTCATGCAGGAAGGGCCCTACCCCAGTCACACAGCCCATAGGCTCCCTACTGCAGTTCTGTGGGTCGAGCAGCACACAATGAGGTTTAACAGCTTCTGCTTGAGCTTGTTGGCATGTACGTTTTTCCCTGAAAACCTTCTTTTTAGGCCATGTTTGGCCAGCCTTTAGTGCAACGGGGTCCAGGTCTGTGGAGGTGCCTCAGCACAAACTGTCGATGCCGTCCAGGCAGGACAGGATCAACTGTTATCACGTCTGTACATTTTGTGATGGAGTCATCCATTATTGCCTCTGACTTCTTGGATTTAAATATCAATCACCAGGCAGGTTAAATAATGATTCAGTTGTCTTTACCTGTAAAGCAGACTAATTGCTCTCCAGAGAATGTCAATCAGCATATGGGAAAACACACTCATTAGAATCAACTTCACTCTTTATGTTATTTTATTTGATGACCACTGATGCTGCCGCTGAGGGCGAGGGGGTCTAAAAATTCAAAATGAAGAATCCAAAGCAAATGACTGAAACTCTCCTTTAGGTCTAGACCAGAAGAGCAGTAGCAGGGCCGGCGCGCGGAAGGAGGCTGGCACTGCCACGGAGGGGCTTGAGCTGCAGAACAGAGGATCACACTCTAACTGAGTAGCAGAAAATTAACCTCTGTTCAGGATAAAATGTGGATCCCACGAAACACCCAAAATCCCACTGATGCCACTCCAAACAGGCCCAAATCTGTTTGCATCAAGATCCAGGCGATGACGCTGGAAGCCCTTTGGAATGGCCCCAGGAGGGAGCCGGGAGGAAGCGTGGTCAATGGGATGGGAGTCCTTTTCCAGTGCTTGAGCTTATCCTGAGCTGCTGCTGGGCAGACTGACTGCAATTGGGAGTTATTTTTAGCTTTGTCGAAAGCTAAGTCGAGAAAGTCAAAGTATTTTAGGTTTTCACTTTCTCCCCTCTTCCCCTTTTTAACAAAACAAACAGCTTCATTCTCGGAAAGAAAAATCCAGCCGCCCTCAGTGTGTGGTGTGATCTCTTATCTTTTGCTCCTTATAAAATCACTGAGTTACTTAGCTTTGAAGAACAACTATTTCTGATCACACTTTTCTCTCCCCCGCTGACAGTGTTGTTAACACATTTAGACAGCTTTCTGACAGTCTCTTTCCATGTGACACCCTGGAAGAAATGCTTGTTTTGAAATAGCTCTTACTGAGGATGGAGCCAGCCTGAGCTTCTCCGGGGACACGAGAGCTCCTGCCGGCATCTCACAGACCTCTCGTGCCCCAGGAGGGGTTTTATGTGCTTTTTCTCCGAGGTCACACATCTCTCACGTTGAAGAGGAGGGCTGGCTGTGGCAGGGCGGTTTGTCCTCTTCTGATGGGCTCTGTTCTGGGAACCGATCAGGCCCAGTGCGCATCGTTTCGTGCCTGGTCCCCTCGGGATGCTGCTCGGCAGGTCCCCGAGACTGGAGGACGGGAGGAGAGCCCTTCCTCACCAGATGTGTCTTGGAGGACTGATGCTTCTGCTTATCTGATCGGTCCAGCGGAGAGAATTTCACTGTCATGGTCCAGGTCCCTCCAGGGCCGGTGTTTATACCAATAAAGAGAAATGAGATAACACTGGCGGGAATTAAAGTTCTCTGGAGCATCAGGTTGTGCTCTGGGTACGGAGCTGAAACTCCTGGAGACTGCCCATCAGCGTGAGACTGTCTCAGATGCAATAATACTGGAAGCAGCAAAGTCCAGAAGGCAATAAAGATCACTGAAAAAAGGAAAAGCAATGACAGACTTGTTCACATGAAATCTCTCCTTCCACTTTCCCCCAAGGAGCTGCTACTATCAAATGCTCCACAAGCGAATGGAGCCGGAGCTGGGGCTGGTCCTTGCTCAGCCGGGCGTTGAGTGGAGCCCCTGCGTCTGGTGTTGATGCCAGCTGGGGTTCTCCGAACAGGAACAAAGCCGTCCTAGGAACTGATGAGCGAGGAAGGCAGTGCCGAGGAATGTTGGGCTTCCACCCTTCAGCGCCTATGCCATAGAGAGCCCTTTCCCCCCCTGGGCAGTCCTTGCGCCCCGGCGACATGCAGTGCAGCCCGCAGCCCTCACCCTCCACGTGCTCCCATGGGACTGAACCTGTCAGCCCGGCATGTGCTCCCTGCAGTGGGACCGAGGACGGGCCCCGTGCAAAAGCAGTAAACAGAACTTGCAAACTTACTGAAACAAACCTTCTGGGAAGGAGCTGAAATGATTTCTTAGGTCTGTCACTGGGTTTCTGCTGTTGACAGAGAAACGGAGTGGCGGGATCTGAGTTCCTGTCCCCTTAAACTGCTGCTGATCATGCATCAGCCCTGTCACTTCAGTGTGGCACTGCTTAATGTGATGCAGCACAGCCACGTCTCCAAAGCAATTTCAGGCTTCATAAACATGTATCACGCAAGAGAGACCCCGTGCAGGAATGTGCTGCTGCTGCTCACAGGCCCAAGCTGTCCCCTGCCCAAGGAGGCTGCTCTCTCTGGATGCTAATTGCTAAAAACCCAGGAGGAGGATCTGACTGCAAACGCAGGAAGAGGATTAACCTCCGAGTCGGTGTGTCTGGACTGCTTACGCTCACACGCTGCCTGTGCTCATTACACATCGCTCATAAGAATTAAAAAGGAACCGGGCCTGTCCCCGGGCAGACAAATGATTCTCTCCCGGCAGTTTCTCTGGCTCTCAGGTCCAGGGTATTTCTAGCTGTATTTTCCAAGGGCCCCAGGGCTCACTCTGCCTCCACGAAGCCCGTGATGTGCTTGCCCAGCTGGAAGGTTCCCCCGTGTCCATGGTACTCAGCAGCGAGATGGAGCCAAGGGGTGCTCAGAGCAGCCCCTCCGAGATCTGTCTGCCCACTAGAATAGCACAGCTGGGGGGTTCCTGGGTGCCCCGTTACATTGCCCGGTTTGTCAGCCCCCCAGGCGGCTTCTGAAGAGGCACGATGCAGTGCAGGGAATACAGCTCTCGCCATGCCCTGAACCCTCCCCTGAGCTCAGGGGAGGAGCAGTACAGGGGAACTGCCGGTCCCTGGAGTGGCCAGGGGCTCCCCATGTCCCCAGCACAAAGGCAAGTGTGAAAATCCAGATTTCTAACCCTAAGGGCAGGCCCAGGGCCCCAGCAGCCCCCCGCGGCACTGCCACCACTGCGGGTCATCAGCACGGCGCTGAACCTTGGCCCGGCACCCCTGCGCCCCTCGCCTCTTGGCGGGGTCCTGGGGACCCCACAGCAGCTGACGGGAGGAGCCGATGGGCTGAGCAGCATTCCCAGGACCTCAGATTCCACCACGCTTCACGGCATAATGAAAGGCCAGGTACTTGCTGAGCAACGCCAGGAAGATGAATTCAAGCAGAAAATGAGAGACACGCAACGTGTGTGTCCCATAAGGAGGGATTTTCCCGCCTGCCAGGACAGAAAGCCCGTCACAGCAGGCAGATCTGTTCCCAAGAGACGGCGTCTCCCTCCTTTTTCTCCTTTTGATATTGAATATGCAAAATGCTGTTTCGTTTGCACTGTATTAGGTACTTCATGTCACAGGGGGTGACATTCTTCTCCCATGTGTAAGCTGTTTAACAGATGAGCAGTCAAGTGGCAAAGAAATACATTATTAATGCTTCTGGTTAAATTAACTGATTAAAACCACTGTAACTAAAATGTGCGTATCAGCACTTACCCGCAGTAAATGAGGGATTAATAGAATACGGTGGCATGTTTTTTAATGGGAAGTAGACAGGGACAGTCTGAAGGGTATGCCACCCCCCCAGGAATTCCCCCTTGGCCCGTGGGCCACCCAGGTTGGGTTTGCTCAGCACACGCATCCTCATCCTCATCCTCATCAGCGCATCAGGGCGTGGGCAGAGCCCATCCCCGTGGCACCAGCACACGGGCACGGCTTGCAGCTTCTAGAAACCAACTTCTCCTCGTTCCCAGCTCCCGCTCGCTTGGCCTAATTGGCAGTGTTTCCTCTGCCATTTCTTTGAACAAGCTGCTCTGGTGTTGCATGTTTTACATCTGAGAAAGAGCTTTTACCGCAGCAGCAGTGCGTAACCCCAACCAAGGGAGCCGATCAAAGTGCTAATCTGAGATCAAAGGCCTTCAGCAGTGCTACAGCAGAAATAAATTAAGTTAGCAACAGATTTCTTAATGATATTTACATTTTTAATTTGCATAATACATGATTAAAATGAAATGGGCATTTTTATTTTTTAAACAGGCTCAATTAATTTAAAAGAGAAAAAAAAAGCAGCATCATAATCTCCTGGGAATAGATTCCCATCAAGATAAGGGCAATGAAAATGCCAGGGAGCTTGTCATTTACCCAAGGTACAGCTCACAGCATAGTGCAGATCTCCACAAGTGACCGGTGAGTTGCAGCCCGAGAAACCCCCGCGGGGCAGAGCTGCCGAAAGGAGCCCAGTGACACCCTGTCACTCCGGTCTCCCTCAGTGGTGGCTGGCAAAGGCTCCCACGGGCTCTGCATTTTTCCTTTAAGTGGGCTTTTTCTACAGTTTTCCTTTAAGCAGGCTTATTTCTCTTAAAAGGCAGGTCTGGCAAGCTTTGGGCCACTAGCGTTCGCCTCGTCCTCGCTATCAGATGCCTCACCAAATACTTGGGCTCACTTTGACTACTTAACCGCTGGGATTTTTGTGGCTGGATTGCCAGAAGCGCGGGATTAAGCCGCAGTATTTTGATGGCCGCGCTTTGGGACACCCCACTGCTGGGTCGGACTGTGCCCACCGCCGCCGGTCAAGTCGGACGCGCAGCCCTGCCCCGTGGGACAGCGCACCGGGGCGGTGAGCCCGCCTGGGAGCAGCGACTCCCTCCCCGACACCCTGCCCAGGCTGTGTAAGCGCAGCAAACTTGGCCGGGAATGGTAGTGTTGGGTTGATGGTTGGACTGGATGATCTTGGAGGTCTTTTCCAACCTCAGCCATTCTGTGGAAATCACCGATGACTGAATAGCTCGGGCACGCTCCGATGTCATGTTTATGGTTGTGCTTTGGGCTATGAGCACATTTTAAACTGTAATATATGGGAGAAAACTGAGTTTGAGAGCTTATAATTATTAAGGATCTATAATCCAGGGTTTAGGCAACACAGCCGTAAGTAGATTTTTCTACCGTGTTTTATTGGCGTGCGGTGTAATCTAGCGTTGGACGCGATGTCCGTCTGGTGCACAGCTCCAGTGAAATACGAAGCAGAGAAGCAAGGCCACAACTGAAATAAATCCAGGCTCGTGCCCGTGATTGACTGGACTTGTAACAAAACCTGCGAGGTGACAAAATACTTCAGATTTGTCCTTATTACGTGCGGCGGAGCTCAGCGCTCACCAGTTTGGGGCTCCCCCGGCCGCCGCGCGCTCGCGGCGATTAATTACGGTGCTGCAGCAGAGCCTCCGCCCGAGCAGGCAAATGCTTTTCTCTCTTATCCCTGTGCAAATTGGGTCTGACTGATTAACTGGTGAAAATTCAGTGTAAACTGAACACAGGGCGTTGAAAACCAGAAACGCTTCTTTGGAAAAAGAATTTGCCTTCTCCGTTAAAGCGGGATTTGCAAATCTCTGCGCTGAGGGAGCCCCGGGGGCTCATCGGACGCGCACAAAAGCGCCAAAGCCAGGGGTGACCTCAGGCGTAGGTGAGAATGAACATAAGAATTAGTTAGTGAGAAGGAAAACTGTATGTAGGGAGGGACCTTGCCGAGGAGGAGCAGCAACACTGACCGGGCTTGCGCTCCTCCCCAGCGCTCAGCCTCGTGTCCACACGGCTTGGCTGGCTGAGGTTTGCCATGTCCTCTGGCCGTTTTCCCTCCCCACCACTTATTAGATCCTGTTTTCCCTGGAAATAGAAATATACCTGGTAGAAATAGGAAATGGAAGGTGTCCTGCAACACAATGAAGTCTCAAATAAAAATTCAGCCCAATTAAAATTACAATTATTGCATGTTAATTAAATTCTTCTTAAATATTCATTGCTAAGCCCCAGCTAATAAATGTTAATACCCACCTGGCGTGTAGCATATAATATTAGACTTAAGAAATCTAAATTAAATCCTACACTTCATTTACAATGTAACCAAATACCAGCAGTCAACTGATTGTTTCTCATTCTTGTGTTGATGCTTCCAAAAATCAGGGCTTTAAGTGAGATGATGCATTGAATAGCAAATGCAATTCTGCAAATATTATGACATATTGTTTGTCATCTGCCCTAAATATTTAACAGTTCAGCTTTACAAGATTTTTATGCCACATGCTGAGAAGTTGCTGCTGATGGATGCTGAATTTGATTGATGAAATGGATTCCGTTCAGGCGCTGACAATCCCACACCCTTGTCCGGGTCTTTGCTCTTAACATCTGCTTTTTTCACCCTTTTTTAAAAAAAGCAGAAAAGGGGAAGAGAAAAAACCCACAACCCCACAGAGCTCTCCAGAAAAAAATTGTTTCTGCTTAATCCAATCTCCTCTCTACAGAAAAAACTTTATGTAGGGAAAGATCAAAGGTCTGTAATAGATTTCACAGGTTTCCGAGGGGTGTGCGGTGCCAAAGGGGGGCAAGGCTCCGAGGGATTCAGCTGCCCTGTGCTGCTGGTGCTCAGGGGCAGCCAGAAATGTAATTGGGAGATTTAGCCACCTATTTTAGCCCTTTCATCTTCCTATTTTAATGTTGTTATACAGCGAGGGAAAGCAGACCTGGCCAGCATGCGGTGCTTGTTGGGTGTGCTGGGGTGGAGGCGGTGGGGAGCCCGGGGGGCTGCTCCCAGGGGTTTAGGGGGCAGTGCCTGCCCCTGCGCTCCCCAAGCTGCTCCTCGCCCGACTCAGGGAAATAACTGAAGATCCCATTTTTGGTGGGAGGTCTTCCCTGTCAAATTCTAGAAGGTTACTCGGAGCGGAGAGGGTGGTACGAGGCGTTTTGGGGAGCAGCGCAGCGGCGGGGAGCCCGCAGCCCAGCATCCCGGGGAGGGGGCAGCTGCTGCATGGCACAGCCTGGGGTTTTGTGAGGACAGAAGCTCAGGGGTTTTTAGAAATGCCTTGGCTAACATCTTTCACGGTGGGAAGGATCTGCCTGGGGTAGGCATTTCGTAAACGTGTGATGTTACACGTTTTTTATGAATGGATATTTTACCTTCCTTTATTTTCTTCTTTTTTTTTTCCATTTCTTAATTGTCAGTTCTGAATGTCCAGGGTAATTACAGCTGAAAGATTTGCTGACTTAAAAGCAGCACTTTATTCTGGGGAATGAAAGGAAAAAAAGGGAATGACAAAAGGGTCCGCTCTGAAAAATGCTTTCATTATTTTCCTGTCATCTGTACGCTCAGTTTACAAACAGCTACACACAGAGCAGGGCATGCAAAGGGATGCGCTGGAACTGCCCGGCAGCACGACGGCACCAAAGGAATTTCAAATTCCCCTCAATGATCAAAATCAGCTATTAAAAATCTTTCCTGTCTCCTAGAAGAAGACGATGCACACGGAAGGCAGCTCATGCGGAGCCGGTGTCGGTGCCTTTGGCCGAATGTGCCGCTCGCTCTGGGGTGGCTGCAGCGCGGGGTCCCCATTTCGGTGGGGGACACCCTGCCTGCGCCCAGCGCCGCTCCCCGCCCACCCAGGATGGGTTTGTATTGCTCCTGGCCCCTCTACCCAGGGTTTGGCACTGGGTGCGTGCGGAGCTGGGCGGTCGCCCCACAGCAGGGGCCTGATCCCGTCCACGCTGAGCCTGCTGCGGTGAGACGGGGGGGTTGGATGGGGCAGCGAGAGGGGACCAGCCCCCAGCGCTGTCCTGGGGCACCGGCTGCCCAGCCCTGACCTCTGCGGAGGGCAGCACCTACTGCAGGGCACCACCTACTGCAGAGCACCCTGCGAGGCCAGTCCTGCTCCCGGAGGGGTGACAAACAGAAAGTGCCACCAACACCGTGTCACTGTGCGGAGCTGGGAGTCGCGGCTCTGCGGAGTGATCCAACTGTCACACTGACAGGGCTGGACGAGTTTCAGTATGAATTGAACCAAATATGTGCTAATGAAGCTGAATATTCATTATTATGACTAAACAAACTAAGTGAATCACAAATTAAAGTGGGTAAATTATTAGTTTGGTAGCTCAGAAGAGGAGAAATTTGAAGACCGTTCCAATTATAGAGGAGGTGGAATAGGAAAACTTCATTAATAGACTCAAATCCAATTAGAAATGCATGTTAGTCATCGTGTGGTGCTACACCTTTGTCATCAGTGACAATGGGTGTAACCACTCGTCTCCTCAGCAGCGACCCAACCACTCAATTGTTCCCACCAAACCCCAAAGCTGTGATTTTGGTGATAATTCCAAGATTTATCATAGTGATGGCTGTTTGTTCAGTGCTAAGGACGCGCTTTCTCCAGCTGCAGCATTATGAATTACCAAGGATTACGTGTTCAGCGGCTCCTATTGATTCATGCGGAGCTAATTAATGAGATACCTCACCCAGTCATAAACATGAGCAATAACACATGCCTCGTTAGCACAAACGAGCAAAGTGCTACAGGGAGCATGGAGGGTGGGGGCAGGTCTCTGGAAGGGTTAATGGGATAATATCTGCTGATTGAAGCAGAACTTCTTTTATGAACTCTGAAGCAGAGAGCGAACAGCAGCCCCTGCCCCCTCTGCGGTGGGGTTATTGCGTCCTGCTAGGTGCCCTGGCCTTGGGGTGGGCGTTTTGCCTCCCTGGGGCCCCTTTCAGAGCCGTGGGAGAGGCTGAGGGGCTGGAGGAGCAATCAGAGCATCGAGCAGACCCGTAGATCTAAGGTATGTTCGCTGAACTGTGTTTGGATAAAGAATTGTTGCTGCTTGGAGCTTCTCCTGTAGCTGGTACAGGAATTACCCCTTTTCCCGGCTCTGGAGCATGGTGTAGCTAAAGCGGGCTTCCTGGGAGGCAGGTTTGAGCCAGGCACTTGGTGACCACGGGGGAGGTAGCGCGGTGCTGGGAGCCTCTGCGCTGCCGGGAGCAGAGCCTTGCGGCGGCCAGGGCACAGCCTCCTGGCCCTGGGTCTGTTGGGGTAGTGCACAGGGCAAGAAGCTGTAGATGAGACTGGGACAGGTAAACAGACAGCCTTCCCACGGGACGTTAAATAACCCCTGACTTCCCTGCTCTTTTCCTGGGATTGGTTCCCTCCCGTTATTTCTTTGATTTCAGGTGAACCAGTATCTCCCGTGTAATGGTTGTATGGTGTAAACTGGGAGCTCTAAACAGAGTACCATGAATTCAGTGGCAAAAACCGATTTGCACTAAATTAAGCAAACTCGGGAGGAGGGGATACTTGTGAGTGGGAGATGCAAAAGCAGCTTAAGATGCAGCTGAGCTCAAGTTGACTTAATTAAAAAGCATATTCAAGGGAGAGATTTCTGACAGGGAAGCTGAGGAGCGAAGGTTTCCTATTTCCCACCCTATTTATAAAGCAGCGAACAGGAGCTGGCGTTCCTCCTCCCCGCGGAGGGTCTGCAGCGAGCAGATTGCCTGTGGGGAAACCACACCAAGTTGGGCAAAACAATCCTCCCCCTCGTCCTGCCGCGCGTGGGACGAGCAGCAGTGGAGCAGCCCCGTGGGGCAGCCCCATGGGGCTCCCGCTGCTGTGCCTGGGCCCTGGATCCACACCGGAACCGTGCCCCTGCCCCCTCTGCTGCTTCCCAGAGGGCTGGTGCAGAACTCGAGCTCTGTCTCCAGGTTCCGAGAGCTAAACAAGGGAAACCAAGATCACTAAGCACAAGAGTCCATCTGAAACCCCGTTTGGAGGGGATGCTGCAGACACGCACCCCGCTATAGCCCCGAGCGTCTGGGTGGTGCATCGCTTTCCTCTTGCTGCGTGTAATATATTTAAGGGCTATTTGGAAGAGATGTTTCTAGCATCTTCTAGCCCCACAGCAAGTGGGACTTGCTGGGTAGCAGCATGTGAACCTGATGAACCGGACGTCGGGTCGCTGCCACGCGCCCTGTACGAAACCCTGAATTGAGGCTGCTGCAGGTGTGTCGGTCCCAGTAAGGTCTCGGGGGCGGGGCTGGGGGAGCTGCGGGGCACTGTCCAGCTCCGGACATTGGGGATTGCAGCAAAGGGACCCCCTGCCCCGCACCAGTGGCGTGTGCAGTGGCTCAGTGTGGTTGTGGAGGTGTCGTGGGTGTGGGGACGGGTGGGTTATGCGGGAGCTGCGGGGCTGGTGGTGCTATCGCTGGGGAAGCACCGGTGCCGCTTCCCAAGCCGAGGGGATGCCCAGCAAGCCAGGGGGGTGGAGGGGGGTGCGGGCTGTGGGCATCGCACATGTCCTGCCCTTTAAACCTGGTTATTGCAACTCGGCTGCTCTGCCAGGGGGAGTGCGTACAGTCCATGTGCTTCGTGGGATTCCCTTAATTAAAATCATCTAATAACATCTTGGGGCTGTAGTAATGAGGGTACACGCGTTGGTATTGGAAATCAATAGCGTCATTTCTGGTCATTCTGCGAACCTTGCTGCTGAGATGTAGAAACAATGCAGAAAAGCTCTGAAATTAAGACACAAAGTGAGATAGAAGGCTCCCCCAGGCTGTGCGCTCTTCCCTCTCTTTCCCCCATTCCTCTGCAAGTGAAGGGGTGGGGGCACTCCTTGCCCCCCTCACTGATGCCCCAGCAGAGCTTCGTCTGTGGAGCAGCGGAGGGGCAGCTCCTGGGATGTCCCCAGCTGTGGAGGTGACCTTCCCTTCTCCTGAGCCGGGAGCCGTGTAGATCTCCAGGCTTTGCTCAGGTCCCTCTCGGGCAACTACTTACAAGGAATGCAGTGTGAATTATTTTACTTCTTAAATACTGTTTATGGAAATACTTCAAGGCCTGACCTCAGTCGCATCTCACCAGACAATGAGTTGGAATAACCCTGCCGCTTAGTGTTTTGCGCAGCTTTGTACTATAAAGAGAGTACTATAGCTTTATAGTGTAAAGAGAAAAACCAGACACCAGCTAGAAGGCAAGGGGGAAAAGGGACGTGATTTTTAGAACTGACAGATGGTGGGATTAAGGCCCAGAAAGATGATTCTTTGCTCAAAATCAGCAGCGAGTTCGGCCCTGAGTCCTGGTTCAGTTCTGGGTATGAACCCCCTCCTTCTGCCTTGCAGGTTTTGGGGACGTGTTGGCTGGAGCTCCGGGCTGTGCCACACCTGCCTGTCCCCTCCTGCTAGGCAGGAGCCGTTCCAGCGCCCACAGCATGGGGTGACACGCGTGCGCTAACGCAGGGAGCAAACCAGCTCCAGGTAATGCCCCACAGGCCCACCCAGGAGGGCAGGACCGAGCTCAGCTGGGTGAGGACTACGGAGAGCTGTGATGACTCTCTGTAAGTGTTTAGAAGGCATCAGCTCGTATTTGCACATGTCCTGGGAGGGTGAGCAGAGATGGCAAAGATCAGATGGGAATTTTAGGCTGGACTTGAAAGAGCTTCCTCGCTGCCAAGCCAAAGGACTGAAGGCACAGCCTCTTAGGATGGAAATCTTCCCAGTGCTGCAGATAAACTCCTGCTGCTGCCCTCCCACTTCTGCTTCTCCCTGGCCTGTGTCCTCTGGAATGTCCTGCCAGAGACCTTGTAGATAAATCAGGCTACTGGGAACTGCTACAGCCAGGAAAAGCTGTTTCCAGTTGACAGACAACCCCAACTCGCAGTGGGTGTGCTGCAATAACACGACCAGGGGAAGTGCTTTAATTTAGACACTTGCTTTGGCAGAGCCGCACAAGATGGGTGAGGGAGTAAGAAACCCGCAGGGCAGCGGAGTCCTCCTCCTTCCCTGTGCACCCGGCAGCATCCCCGGCTTCTGGAGAAATCATTTGAGATGCATCAGGAGCCTCACAGCTATTAAACCAACCAGCTTTCCCAGTTGTCTCCCTTTAAACTGACTGCGAGTGAGGATTAACCTGAGGGCCAGGCTGGCGGCACTGACAACTCAGTCATGAAGTAGGGGGGTGGTTGTGAGCCCTAAGAATTGCCTCCTCTCCCTCCGCATCCTGTCCTCCCGCAGAGATCCGCTCGGATCGTTCCTCTTTCTCCCCCCGTGACCAGCGTCACCTTCCCATTTGACGGTCTGCACTTGCATCCCTCCGACTCCTGCTCTGCCACGCAGCCCGCTCCGCACCCTCTCCATCCCCTGAACCCCCCCCAGCTGAAAACTCCCTGGATCCAGATGGACCCAGAGGGGCAGCACAGGCAGACCAGCAGCTCATCCTGCTGACCCCCGTCCTCGGCTGTTCTTCGGTACCAGGTGTCCGGCTGCCTGCCCTCTCCCAACACCTCGCTCTCATTCCTGTCCCTGCAGCTTCTCGGCCCTTTGCGGGGGGATGGAGCCCCCGAGGGCGGTCTGAGGAGCGGTGCCTGGTTTAAAATGTAATGTCACTCCAGCGGAAGGAACGCTCCCCTTACACGTTCAAAGAAAGGCAACTCAGCTGTTAAATGCTCTCCTGGTATGTTGTAGAGCAAATGGAAGGAAGTGTCTGACAGCCGTGCTGTAATGACTTGTGATGCTTTGCCACCCAGGAAAGCACTTGGAAAATCACTGGGAGGAAAAAATTCACGTTTGCACTGCAGGAAGCCTGGATTTTATGCTGCTTTGGAGTTGGCGTGAGGAGCCATAGACACCGACAGCTTCACTCGGCTGAAGAAAGGACAAGGGTTCCCAGGGCGGAAATTTGCGCCGGTGATCCATGCTAGTGAAGTCACGGCTCCCTTCCTTGTATTACCGGTGACCTGCCGGCACCGACTGACAGTTCCAGGCAGCGTCCATGTCCCCAGCAGCCAGGTCGAGTCCTACTTGCAGGAGGTGGACTGTCTGGAGAGGGTTTTGCTCCAGTTTGGCTGGAGACGACTCACCTGCCTGAGCAGGCAGCTGGGGATGGACGCAGGGAAAGCTCTCCCCCGGATGACGGGCACGACGCGGCGATGTGGAGATTTCCTGAGCTCTAATCGCTTTTCTCAGATGAAACCGCGATGGGAACTGGGGATAAAATTGGTGCCATGTTAGCACATTTACAGCTGGGGGGGATCCCCTTGTGGTCATGAAATGCAGCCGGAGATGCCACAAGGGGCTTCCCCTGCGATGCGTGGGAAAAGCGTTCAGAGGTGAGGTGTCCCCGGGGAGAGCGGTTGGCCTACTGCTTGCTCAAAATTGCTTTTATTTCTAGACAGGAGCTTTTGCCAGTGGCCTGGTGGCCCACGGGGGTTTCTTACCCCTGAGGAGAGGCAAATGTGGAAGGGGAAGCTGTGCTTGATGTTAAAGGCCCCCACTTTGGGGGTATTTCCTGAGGAAAAATGGCTAGAGACATTGGGCAAATGATACGGGGGGAGCTACCGGCTGAGCTGGCGAGACAGCTCTCGCTCAGTACTGCAGGGCTCTGGTGCTGAGCGGGTTGGCAGATCTTCCTTCAGACAAAGCTTTCGGATGCGGGCGCAGTCCTTTCAGACGTGTGTGCTTTCTGATGGGCCTGGTGAGGACAGAGGCTTTGTGTAAGGGACAGGTAACTGGAGGCAGCATGTCGAGCTGGGAAGGAACTGGTTTTGTCACTGAAAGCAGAGGCAAACACATCAGAACTTCGAAACTTAATCCAACTGAAGCTCTGAAATCTGGGAAGAATGCAGAGTAGTAGGAATCGGGTTTTCTCATCTGCTTCGTAGCAAGTGACCTGTCTCTTGAGCACACAGAAAACCAGAGTGAGGGCTCGCAGTTTGATGCTGTTTGTCCAGCTCCACTGAGCCCCGCTGAGCCTTGCCCTGCCCGAGCTCGGTGGAGGGTCCCCTGTCCCCGCGTCCTCGCTGTTGTGCAGGGCCAGAGGAGCAGTCTGCCGGCGCTGAGCCTCCCGGAGAGCTGCCGCTCCTGCTCCTCTTGCGTACGCGCTGCAATACCTGCGGCATATCCCGACGGTACCCTACCATGCTCACTTCAGAGGCTCTAATTGCCATAATCCTTTTCCATGGTGCAGTAATGAAGTGCTTGCTTCCCTAATAAACAGGAGTTAATTGGGGTGCATTCGAGCTCTCTGTTCATTTTTTTTTTTTGGATTTGGGAGGCACTTCCTGAAGCATTCATGTTGAACTAACAAATTTTTATTAATGCTTTCAAATGGAGATGAAAATGATGCGCCACCTCGGAGATGTCAGGCTTGATGAAACCAAAAATCCCACGGGTTGAACCCCTGCTCCTTCAGCTTTGCGGAGCTGAGCCTTAATGCAGTAATGCTATTGCGGTGCCCTCGGCGATGAATACAGAACCCCTAACTGGATTAGCATGCTCAACTGTTTATTCCAGCTGGGCTTTTCTTTGCTCACCAGAGCTTGTCTGCACTTCATTCATTAATGTGCTGCTAAAACAAGTGAATGGGTCTGAAATATAAGTTCAGTCTTCCTATTTTCCCTCACCTGAGCAAGCGTACAGGTATTTATTTCCTCCTCTAGCGTAATCCAAACACAAATCCTAGGAGCAGCCGGGTTAATCTCTTCGGCAATTGAAGCTGATCAATAGGATCCAGTGGAAGGGTGAACATATTGGATTGGGCGGCAGAGATAACCCAGTCCTTATTTTCTTTATCCCTTAATGGAGGGACGGCTCACCAGCACTCTCATTTCGAGGATCGCCTCGCTAGCGCGGTCGGCGCAGCGGTGGGCGAGCCGCCGGCGCTGCCGGCTCTGGCTGCCGAGGATGCAGCAGCTCCCGTGCCCCTGGGCGGCTGCTTCGCAGGGGACCGCGAGGACGTGTGGCTGGTGGCCCAGCTCTGCTGCAGGGGTGGGGGACAGTGACGGGGCGTGAGCTGAGACGGTGCAGTGCTCCCCACGTGTGTGCGGCCGCGGGCGTTGCTTTTTTCTTCTGTGCAGATTCTACTGTTAATAATGCTGGTTTAAGCATCCCCATCCAGAACCCAGATATTGGGGTCAGTTATGTCCTTCTAGCACATCTGAAACATATTCTTATGGAGCACATTGCCTTAAGAGTTCTTCAACTAATCCTTGCTTGTTAAGTGCCGAAACAAAGATACGTAAAGGTCTATTTCTGCAGGAGGAACGTAAGTTAAAGGTCACGAGGAGAACATATGAGTTGCCTATGGAGCTAAAGGGATAAACACAAATGCCTTTCTTAACGTCTCTCATCCTCTCACTGCTCACCTGTCGCAGTGGAAATAACCAGGCTGCTCTGCCACAGAGGAGGGGGAAAGGCATCTTGGCTGTGCTGAAGGGCTACACGTGCCGAATCTCTTCCCGCAAGTTGTCGTTTTTCAAGTAGTATCAGGTACTAATAATGAAGCCTTTCCCTGCTTTAATAACAAGGGATCTTCCCGATGTCAAAAGCAGTATTAGCAACGATGGGGCCAATTAACTCCCAGAGTTTTGCTGTGACCTTTGAAGGCTGCACCGAGATACACTTTGTATAAATAGCCTGAAATAATATCAAAGGATGACGGTTGTTTCTTCAGGTTAAAAGCAAAAAAAAAAAAAGGCTTTCCTTAAGCAAATACGGCGAGTGTGTGCAGAAAGGTCAGCAACCGGAGTCCCACAGCCAAGGCGGGGAGGGTGGTATTTAAACCCCAGCTTGTTTCAAAGCCGACCACGCTGTGACGGGTATAATCCCTTTGGCAGCGTCCCCAGGCGCATCCCTGTGGAGCTTGTCCGTGTTTCTGTGCCTGCAAAGCACCCAGTGATGTCGGGGAGGAGAGCGGCGGCCGCAGGCTCTGTAGAGCTGGCAGGACAGTGCTTTGCTCTGTGGGTCTCTGCAGTCTGGTCTCGGAGATGCCAGTTCCACCTCTGGATTCACTCGCGGTTGGTCTGTCTGGTGCCTTGCAGAGCGGCTCCAGCGGACCAGCCCCACGGGTCCCCGGCCACTCTGCCAGGCACGACGCAGTGGCGGCGAATGCCACGAGCAGCCTGGGAATGGTGCTGTGGGTCTGTGTGCTCCTCCAAACGTCTCCTCCCCGTCTCTGGGCCCTGTCCTCCAGGAGGGGTGAGAGGTTTTCTGCAGGGAGGTGGTCTGTGGGGAAACAGCACTGGGAGCTCTGCTGAAGCCATGTGACGCCGAGTACCTCGGTCGGAGCCCTTCTTCCCCAGCCACGGAGAAAGGATGCAAATACTTATCAGGAGAGCCAGGATCTCCACCAGCCCTGAATCGCCCTCTCAGGTTCCCCCACCCAGCAGGGATCAGCCCTGGTCTGTATTTCGGCTGCAGCGTGGCCATCACGCGGCATCTCCTGGGCTCTGCTGCCTTTGGGTGTGTTTCCCCCCAGCTCTTTCGGAGCGAGGCAAAGCCCTGCCCACAGCACTTGCGCTCACCAGGAGTATGGAGCAAACACCCAAGGTCACCATGATCCAGGCGCCTGCCCTGCAGCCTGGAATGGCCTGGAACGGTGGGAATGGCCAAGCCGGGACACCCTCCACCACCGCAGCTCTGCCCTACTTGTGTCACCGCTGCCCGCGTGCCGCCTGCACCGATTAATGAGGAGCGTTTTAAGGCAGAGCACGAGGGACTTGGTTTCATTACCAGGTTACAAGGTATTTGTGCTTCAATTAACTGCGGCTCCGTTTTCCTCCCGTTTCGCAAACTTAGTTAAAACACCACGGAATAGTGCAGACGTCTCTAGTAAATGGCTGTGGCTTTATCTACTGGTTAATAACCACACGCTGGATTGAAGGTCGTGGTGCTGTGTTCTCCATGGGTGTATAAAAATAAACACCTAAGATGTCCTTTCAGTGTTTCTGTGCAGGGGCCCAGAGCATAAACATGGCCATAAAATCAGTGTAACATCACACAGCTCAGTGACAATATATTGTCTAATTATGGAAGGCTCAAAGACATCCTCAAGAAGATCGAAGGTGGAAAGGTAGGTCTGTGGATGGAGCCAGGATGAATCCTGAGGAGACTGGGTAACAGAAGTGGATATTAATGAGTAGGGCAGAAATAAGGACTCGAGGAAATTCAACGGCAGAAAGATGTGGAAAAGAGGTTGTCTGTATAACTAGGAGACAGCTAAAACAACAGACCAAAAGGGAAACATAAAGCTGGAAATTGGGTAATAAATCTCTGCCCTCATCAAAGAAGAGACAGTTCTATTGGAAAATAAAAATAATGTTCTAGAACACAACAAAGTGGAATTTATAGTCCAATTAAAAATGCACGGCTGAAAAAAGAAAACCTCAAATACTTTTCTTCCTACTTTAGGCTGAGTACCGTGAGAGCACAGCGGATCTGGGGGGAAAGGAGACAACTGGAAACTGCAGGAGGATAATAGCTTGCACGTACAACTGATTAAAGACTTCTCTCTGCCTCTGAGACAGTCTGCAAAGTCACCGGCTGCTCCAGAGCTGCCGCTTCCCCCAGACCTTGATCCTTTTGCTTCACACCAGTTAAATGTCTGGCTCTGGTGCTCCAGCCTGAGGTTGAGAGACCATGGAAAGGGAGCCCAGGGAAGAGATGGCCTCACCCCCACCGTGCCTTTGCTCAGGGCTCGTAGGGGACGGCAGTACTCTGTGACAGGACTATGTGGGAGTCTTGTAGGCGTGATTTAAACCTGACATTTTTAAACTAGTGGGGGATGACACTGGGGACAGGGTGGAGGCTTGTGCCTCAGTGGCATCAGCAGAGGAGGCTGTAACAGGAGTCAGGAGCAGCCCTGTGGCTCTCAGCCCCCGGAGAAAGTGCAATGTCAGAGCATTAGTGTTCCCACAGACCTAATGAAACAGCCCACAGCGCAGTGACAACAGATTGTCTCATTACAGAGGCCACAGAGCCATCTTTAAGCATCATACAAAACAGAAGCGCAGATCTGAGGATGAGTCTCTGACTCCCAAAGAACACGGCAAAGAGGGAGAAACACCGACCTGCTGGATGCTTCCCGCCCGGCCGATGCTGGTGTCAGCACCGGGGAGGAGAGCGGGGTCCATTTCCCTGGGGACAGAAGGTCCATGAGTCCATGGAGGGAGGGAGAGGGAAAAGCAAATGCCGTTATTATCACAAATTCTCCTGAAAACTCAGGGCAGCTTTTGCATGAGCAGCGTGAGCCGCGCTAGCCACACAAACCATCTGGAGCTCCCTGTGGGGATTCAATAAACTTCCCCAAATTGCTGCAGACATTTTCCACTCTCTCCACTCATTTTATGTGCAGAGTTCAGCGAGGCACTGTTTCCTATTCCAACACCACTTGTCACTTATATTTGGGTCGTTTCTCTTCTCTCTGCCAATACTTTGTCCCTGTGGCTCTGGAGTCTCTCGTGCCCTTCCAGCACGGAGGGACCGTGCACCTCGCACAGCTCAGAGCAAGGCGCATCCCATCACACCGTGTGGGTCTAACACCCCCCTCAGACCATCACAGCAACGAGGGGATGGCTGGTACCCTTGTGCACCAGGGACATGGCTGCCCCTTCCTTCCTCCCTGACCGAGCTGCTGTCCTGCTCCTCTGCGCTCTTCGGCAGCTCCCGCCCTGCTCCGTCCTGCCTGGGCTCCGGCCCTGCTGCAGTGCAGGCAGCGGTGCCAGCAGCACCAGCTGCTCCCCACCTTCCTCTCTGTCTGCTGCTTATCAGGAGTCAAGCCACAGACGCTCACACTCCAGCAGTGAATTATGATATAAAAATAAGCACAGGCCTGATCACTGGCTTTGTCTGCTTTTTGCAGATGCTCCATTGTTTATCGAGCCTGTTCTCTAAATCCACTGCCATGTACACGGTATTTTAGATCTGCAGGCACTCTTGTATCTTAATTTTTATAGTGCACCCTTTAAAATGCCCGACAGATGCATTTTGTGTGTTGCCTGTCAGCGTGACCCCCCTCCCACAGGGCACTGACCCAAGGCCAGCGGAGCTTTGCTTTTCCAACCCTGCCAGCAAAGTGATCCCACCACAACCTTCATCGAGAGCACGCAGAAATGTGTGTATCGCAGCCTTTATCGCAGCCTTTCCTCGCTGATGCTCAGGGCTTCATCTCAAAGCAGGAGGAACTTCGTTGTGCTGGAGCTGACCCCTGGCTTACAGCCTGATAGTTTTCTGCTGGACAGTGTGAAAATATGCTGAAGTGTTGGTCGTTAATTGCTGATTATCCCATCTCACAAATTATGGAAAGCTGTACTCCTAGAAGTTGCCCAGTGCACGTTCTTTGCTCTGTTGGGTGACCAGATAGGGACTGCTGGCACCTATATAGACTTAATTTGCTCAAGTGCTGGCCTGTGAACAGAGGAGCTCACGTGATGATAAAAATAGCTTGCGCCAAAGAAGTTTCTTTTCTGTGAAACGCTGTCCCTTGTCTATTTGCAGATGCATTAAAAAAATCAATTTTCCACAGGGAATGTTTTGAAATGTCACGCTTACCGTAGTGGCTACACATATGTTGGATAGGAGAGACGCCCTGCCTGTTCATGGTGCTGTTGGTGACATTTTCAAACCTCAGCCCTGTCCCGTCTACCAATACTGCAAGAGCGTGTCCTGAATAAGGGGATTTGGTGTAGCTCTGCCATACACAGCAATTTCAGCTCCCAGGGATACACAGGAACAATTTTCCTCATGCTCCTTGTCATTTCAGGTTTCATTTCTAAAGAAACTTAAAGGAAAACTCAGCCCAAATTACTCTGTGTTTGCCTCCTCTCAGAGCAAAATTACACAACAGCTTTTACTCGATTTCTGCACCAAACCACGTGTCTGACTTGGTAATTTCTGTGTGCATCCCGCTAAGGGAGAAGGAAATGTGGGTGCTTGAAAGGGTAAAACCCAGCCTTGAATCTCTGACCCTCAGCAAGCCTGGCTTGCTTCAGCTCTCCAGGCAGAGGAGATGCAGGAGGCCATCTCCATCCTGAAGTCCTTTCGCTCCGTCCTATCCTGAATGGAGGCAGCTGCACGGGGCCGTTCCCAAATACCCGGAGCCTGTGTGCCGCCCTGTGCTGCTCTCCCTCGGCTGGTGCAGGCAGCCGGCGAGGCTGCAAACAGCCGAGACGCTTCTGAGCCCCTTTCCAGCGGGGTTTAACGGCAAGACAATCACAGCTACGGCCTGGAAGTTTCCAGGAAAAAGCCCACACAAGGAATACTGACCTAGGCCAGATGCTCTCTGCTGCTGATGCCATCTAGGCTTGTTCTGCTTCTAAAGTAATAATAGAGCAAATTTTCCAAGCAACTTGGTGACAGACATCTCTTCCCTGCGTTCTTCAAAGGAAAAAGCTCCTTTTTTCAGACCTCAGTGAGGTCCTTTAGGCCACGGCACAGCAACACTCCATGGCTTTCAACAGCATTTTCAATTAACACCAAAATCTAATGAGGGTACGTAATCACAGGTACTCAGCTGCCACGGGACTGGTAGGCGACGCAGACTTCAAATGTGGCGCCGTCAGAACCCCAGCTAGAAAAGCTTTTTGTGCACATCAGTCTGGTACGTGCCTTGGCACTTGGCGTTTTGCCGAGGGGACGATGCTTGGTTCATTCTGACAGGAGGAGAAACCGCTTTGCCCCGTAAGGACTAAGATGGGTCCCAACCAGCAAAAGTCAGATGGGAGGTGTGGCGAGCAGCCGCAGGCACAGCTCAGCCCAGCCGTGAGCGTAACGCACAGCCGAACAAAGAGCCGGCGCGGAAGCCGTTCTGCCGTCAGGAACCCAATAAGCGGCAGCAGAAGGGGATAATGCCCCCGATACCTGAGACTTTGCTATTGTTAGTAATATTTAGTGTCTTGCATCACACAGGCGCAGCCCAAATCCAGCCTTCAGTCAACAGCCTGTCGATAATCCCACCTTTCATCTTGCAAACCTCTCAGCCCGTGCGCCAGACTGGTTTTGATGGTGTCCAGGGAAAGGCCGGTGACCTCAGGGGAGCAGATCCCTGACACCTTGGGTCAGCCCGGCCCTTCTCAGCTGGGTTGTGTGTACCTGCTGTTCTTTTCATCTCCGTTAGTGCCTCTTTATGACTGCATTTAATTCATCGTTTAAAGCGCGCTTCAGACCCTCAGCAGGGCACCGCGTCAGACCGGGCCATGCCCCGAGATGCTTTGGGTCTCGTACGCAAGCGGGGTGGATGCAGGAGCGAGGAGGAGGGCAGGGGAGGTGGGGATGGACGAAGGGTTGCACAGGTACAACTCTGAGTGCTTTGGAACCCTCACTCGTGTCTCCGTGTGTTCAGGCATCGCCGCTGCCTGTGGGATTCGCTCTCCCGGTATCAGTCTGAGCGCTCGTGCTTTCCTGCGCCCCAGCCGTGGCCCTCGTCCTCGGGAGGTCGTGTCGCAATCGTCCCCGTGGTCTGACAGGGCTCGACTTCCATAAACCACGCTGAAGTACGTTACACAGTGTGCAGACCTGCTGTTATCTCTGAGCTCAGCTGGCGGTTTCTTAGTGTCTGGGAACAACTGGCTCAGGGGGAATTTTTTGGCTCCTCCAAATAGCCCCAAACCACCCGAGTCTGGGGCCACTTTTGTTGCTTTTGATAGCCAGGAATAAGGTCAGTGCCAATCCGATAGGGAGCGGGGTTTGGAAGTCATCTATTAGATTTGTGCTCTAGAAAAGCAAGCGAAGAGGAGGAACCTTTATCATTAAGTGTCCCTCCAGCACAGACTGAGAGTGAATTCGCCCGGCTGATTCAGTTGGAAATAATATTTTCAAAACCAAGATGCATCCGTTCTCACCTCCCCTAATGGAATTATTTAGCACCCTACTATTCTACTAGTTCAAGAACTAAGAGTCACCGGATGATAAAAATGACACCAAAAATTGATCCAGGCAGAGGAGATACGTTTGGAGTGACTGGAGCGGCCCGAGCAGCCGTGCCATGCTGGGACGCCTCAGATACGCTGCTTTTTGTAGCAGAAGCACTTTGAATGTGTGAGCGCTTCTGGTTTATTCACCGTTCGCTAACGATGGCGCCTTGGCTAGGGTTCCTGGTTCAGGACTGCGTAGGATGTGTTACTTCCCAGTGGTGGGAAGGGTTGCAGGGGGAAGAGTGATTAAACCAAAGAAAGTGAAGAAGAAACAGCCCTGGTGTCCCTTGTCTTCCAGAATCAGATTTCTGGTGACCAGAAGCGTGGTGGTGTTGGCATTTTCAGCTACCCCCTGTAACAATGACCCCTTCGTCCCTTGCTCTTAGAACTGTGTGAGCTCTCGACTCACGTAACCCTCCCAGGCGATGTCTTCTCGAGGGAGGCTTCAGAATTAGGATTATCGTGCTTTTTCCCACCCCTAAAATTTGACAGGAAAGCAAGAGATGCCAAACTCCACCTTAATACCCATGACCTGTGCGTGGTCATGGGTGCTCCGTGGGTGCTCCAGGAGCACCTTACCAGCTTCCATGCCTTTTCGCCATCCCCCCACACCTCTTCTCCTATTGATTTATGCCGGTTGTCTCCTCTGGGCTCCCCACAGCTCTGCCCCAGTCGCACTGGTGCTGTATCCCTACCCTGAATAGAGAGATGGCTGTGTCACCCGAATCCCAAACCTCATCAGAGAATGGGCAGCTTTCTTTCACAGCCGTTTTCCCTGGAAACGTGTGGGGAGGCATTACGTTAGTACGACTTCTGAATACTTCATTAATTGACTTTCCTGTCAGCTCTGCCAAGCTTCCATTAACTGGCTCCCCCTGCTTTCCTCTCGTTACCGCTGCTGCCTCCCCGACTTCTGCAGCTTCCCGGCTCTTACCCGTTGGTTCAACCCGGCCCACGCACCCAGCGCTACTCGGCCATCGCCGCGCCTCGGGGAAGGTTTTCTGGGATTTGAGTCTCCTACACCACCGGCCGGCCTCCCCCTCCTATACGGATGGGAAGAAATAGGCTGCGGCATCCCTCGGTGGCACTAGATACCACTGTTCCTTCCATCTGAAGATCAGAAATACGTACGAATCCTTTCTGTGCGTTACTTTTACACTGTGAACAGCCATTACATCATCTTCCTCCAATCCTACCGAATTACTAGCATTTCCCAGGATTTCACCTGTTCTCTACCTTCCTAACCATGGATTTTTTACCAGCATGTCTTTAGATCTTCTTATAAATTTCCCCACTTTGCATAACTTCTAATTATCTTTATTATTACCAATCTCATATTTTTCATTTACGCTTTTTGTGTTTTGTTCCTGGCTTTTAATTCTATCTCTGGCTGCAGTTCAGCAATAAACAGGGATGGGCTCCTCGCCAAAGCTATCTTCTCCCCTGATCTGCCAAAGAAAACGTCTCTCTCTCTCCTGGTAGATCCTCCGGTGGCGGTGCCCTCCTCCCGTCGGTGCCAGGGTCGGTGGAGGCTTCCCAGGCGCTGCCGGCCGGGACGCTGGTGCCAGCGCTGCGTAAGCGAGCGCCCAGAACCAGAAAGGCACTTAGGAAGATTAAACGAGTGGGTGCGTTGCATCTCAAGCACCTCGGAGCGTCAGCTGCGGCACGGCTACGTCGCAAACGGACAGAACCCCAAGTGCCGCACTGCGAGGGGGGGTTTCCAGGCCTTTTGGGTGAGGTTTTTACCCGGTGCGCTCGTCCTTCAGTCCAGAGCCCGGATGCAGCGCAGGGGTTTATGCTAATGGGAATTATCAGTGCTTTCGTCTGCACTGGTGATTGAACTGCTGACGATTCCCACCACTCTGCATCCCGGGAAGGACACACAGCCTGCGGCGAGACGCCTCCCCGCACCCGCTCCAGTGGGATCCTGTTTCCCAGGTCCTGGGTTAGTGGACGGCCCTCTGCCACCCTGCTGAAACATCTCTTGGGGTCCAATTTCTCCTCTTTCAAACCTCCTCCAGGATGCCTACAGCAGTTCCTGCTGTTTAGTGGGAGCTGCAGAAAGCTTTTCAACAACCATGGTAAATTCAAAGTATTGGGATTTAAAACCAGCGGTCACGGGGGTCCTGATGTACCTGGCTAAGAGAAGGCTCCATTTTCCTTGCTCTCTGCCAGCCCACTCCAGCAGTGCTGTTCTGAATAACACACCGGTTCCTAGAATCCCAGGCACAGGCTGAGATTGCAGTATTTTTAAGACATAATGAAAAAGGTAATTTTCCCAGCCTCCCTGCAATCTTCATCATTGGGGAGGTATTTTGTGCAATTTTCAGTACTAGCTATAATCATGCTCCCAGAGATGATAGCGTGCTGCCGTGTTGCCAGGGGTTCTTTGAACCCTGCGATGCTTTGGGTCCCTGAAGTAAAGGAAAGAAAAAGTGAGTATGGCCATATAGGTGCCACCTCTGCCAGAGCTGCTCACGTACAAAGTCCCCGCGCTGAGAGCACACTGTGTCATCTAGGCAAAGGCCCACCTAATACCCAGATTTTAATCTCTGCTCACAAGATGAGATGCTTAAGAAAACCAGAGATCAAAGGTGAATGAGTCCTTGGAATGTGTTAGCACACAGCATACATGTCCTGTGAAGGGGACACCGACATGTCCCTGGCGACACGCCGCGGGCTGTTCCCTCTTCTGCCACGCTGTCGCTTCAGAGAAACCCACAGCACTGAAATTATGACGATTGTTACAATAATTTTGGCAGGATTAGTTGCTATGCAATGGAAGGGACAAAGGTTTGTACGATGTCCAGCGTGTTAGCCTTTGAAAACCTGGGGGGACTTGGGAAAGCGTCTGGATTGCTGGGGACTTTGTAGCCCTCGCTTTGCGACGCGTTTGCTGAGACCGAGGGTGGAAGCAGGACCGGCTGTACAGAAGGGATGAGGGCTGGAGTAAGGTCTGAAGATGGCAAAGCTACGTGGGTGCTGTTCTTCCCCCTTCCTGGGAGTCCCTTTGGAAGCAGGTGATGATCACAGGGTCACTAAGGTTGGAAAAGCCCTCTAAGATCATCCGGTCCAACCATCGCCCCAACACTCCCATACCTACTACACCACATCCTCAAGCGCCACGTCCACACGTTCCTTGACCTGGCTCGGCGTGGGCCGGGAAGGCACGGAGCAGCGCATCCAGCTGCGGCGGCACGGAGAGCCATGCTCTCACCTGGCCGCTTTCCCTCACCCGCAGAGATGGCCTGGGACAGCGAGAGACCCGGGATCACGCATCATGATGTTCCAGAGTCGTGGGGCAAGAACAGTTGCGTGGAGCACGTGGATATACGGGGTGTTAATAACAGGACAGTGCTCCCAACCACAGCTCCCTAGGGAGCTCCCGGCAGCGCGGCTGGCTGGGATGAGCATCTACTGACACAGCAGCGCTGTCCGACGGTCAAGGGCAACGCTGACTTGGAGGAGGCTGCGCCTCGCTCCCCAGCTGCTGGTACCAGACGAGTGGGATGCTGAGGGGTAACGCTAAACAGCCCGCGCTGGGATGCACCGGCGGCAGCAGCTGATGGAAGGAAAGTGCAAAGTTGTGTTACCGGCAAAATGGAGCACGGGGGGCCGGGCTCCGCGGGGCTCATGAAATAAAAAACATGCCTCTTGCGCTACATGCCAGAAGCCATTATCCAGAAAGCAGATCAGCTATAGAAAGGACCGTGAGGAGAGCACGGCTCAAAGATGGGGGGGTCTGCGGCAGCTAATCTGCAATCATTCCCTTAATCAGGACGTCTCTGTCACAGCCTCACTGCCTCGTGTTTCTGGTGTTACGGCTTGAGAGAGAGATTTGCAGGCAACGGGATGCAAACAAGCTGTAATGCTCGATCAGGTGATGTTAGGGATTTCAAGGAAAACAGAAATGAAAATGTCAAACCTGTTAAGCTTTGGAGTGTTTTCACCAGAACGTGGGCAGGAGGGACTCCAGGAGGTTGTTTAAAAATAGGAGCCAGAGGGAAATTGCTCTCACAATGGTGACATTCTGGTGTTGATGGAGCACTGTTCACTCGGCTTTTTATAGGTCACAATAGCGGCAAAAAAAAGAAAATAAATCATGTGATGCTTAATTTATGAACCCACTCAAAAAGCAGGGGCTCCAAACTCAGCTCAGCCAAGAGTTCAGCCTTGACAGTGTCTGTGTCACAGCACCGGGGGCCTGAACAAAGAGGCAGCAGAGGGTAGGAGAAACACAGTCGGTTGTCCAAGGCTTGGGGCCTCCTTCCATCATTTTTACCTGTGCAGGGGCAGCGTAGGACGCTTATACCTGGTGGTATCTTACGCCTCTTTTGCGCCTCCCGAGTACCAGCCCCTCCTTCAGCACAGAGCAGCAGGTCAACTGCCTGTAATGCCTCTGTGTGCTGCTCAGCTGCGCTGGGGCTTCTCCTCTGCTAAACCAGCTGAAATTCAGCTGAAATTTCAGCTGAAAGATGAAATTGATTGCCTGAAAGCACGGGAGGAGTAATGAGTACTAGGAGTCTCAGGAACTTTAAGTATTAAGGTAACATAGTTGTTTCTCCCCTGTGAGGGCACTGTGCACTTAAACGCTCGGGAAGGGGTTATTTATCAGGATTTTAGCCTGCTTGTTGCAGTTAAAGGCCATTTCTTGCTGCACGTAACTCAGCCTTTTGTTCGACTAAAACGTGCAGGTGCTAGTGTAGGTCTTTTCTTGTGTTCATTTACATGTAACCCTTCGGTTTACACTGCGTTAAATAGGAGACGGCACTACTGGAAAGCTTTATGTTAGATGCAAACCAGTGCACTGGGAGGGAAGTGTATCGTGCAGAGATTGATTTTCCCCCTCTAGGCAGCTTCACACTGGGGCAGGGAGCAAAGGGGTGGGCCCAGGGCATCTAGAGCAGGAGTCCTGTCCCTCCTTCCTCCCCGCTCAGGGATGTCTTCTCTTGCCACCGCAACACGATTACTCCCATGTGCCAGGGAGGAGTTTGGCAGGGCTGTGTCTGACGACTCTGCCAAGAGCTTTTGGCAAACAGGGTATTGATAGACTGGGAGAGCAGATAGCAGATCTGCAATATGGCCCAGCTCAGACGGTAAGCAAACAAACTACTGTGCTGACCCACTTCTTGCTCAGCTTGGTGAGTCTCCCCTTCATCTCCTGTACCAGAAGTGCTGGTGCCTGATGCTTCGGCGATACGGGCACCCATGGCTGCGCAGAACAGCCGCATGGTTCGCAGCTCCTCCCGCCAGCATCCCCGCTCCAGACAGCCTGTGGTCAGAACGGCATCTCCACTGAGGTTTCCCATGAGCTCAGGGGAAGGTTTCCTTTTGCAGCTCCTCTTTAAGGCTACCAGGATTCCCTAATGGTTACAGCTGCTCTGTTAACATAAAAGTGATTTGTTCTGAGTCTACAAATACAGAAACATTTCGCCTACCCCATTTTTCTTCTTGTCTGAGAGGAGGCCAGGCTAATACATCACAGGCTCTGCAAAGCAACATCACAACCATCACCTAACATACGAAAATGCTATGAATCCACCTGTCCCCATCCCCAGCCAGGCTGAGGACTCCTGTCCCCACTGCCCTGCCTGTTCTCCGTAACCCTCTGTCCAGGGCTTACCCCACGCGGGACGGAGCAGAGGACCAAAGTGATGCCATCTCGGCCCCTGGGCAGTAAGGAGAGGATCAGCACGGCTCCCTCTGGGCTGACCTGAGCTGAAACGCTGCGCTTGGGAAGGCTGAAAGCAGGGGCGCGTTTTTCAGGTCTGACTTTGCGATGTGACGTATGCTGTCTTCCCTACAACCACGCTCCAGCCGCTCCATCTGCACCACGAGGCTCCCACCCTCCCTTTCCTTCCCCTTCCTTTATCTTTCTCGGCTGTTTACATCAGAAGCTCTTCTCAGCCAAGAGCGCCTTTTGCCGTGTTTGCAAAGCCCCTCTTGCGACAGGGCCCTTTTGATGTCGGAGCCTTCGCACCGTCCCCGCGCTGGCAGGAGCGCTGCGCCCCGAGCTGGGAGCATCTCTGTTGTAGCGAGACGCTCCGAGCACGGCTCTGCCACAGGTGGTTTTGGCTCTTTCATCTCGACTGCTCCCGGAGCCATCCCTCCCTCTGCTCCGGACTCGCGGCGCGGGCGGCAGCGAGCTGAACGCGATGTAATCAAAGCAGCAAACAGACAGGGAGACAGCAAATACACCGAGCGGGACAAAGGGCAAGACAAAAATAAAGAGTCTGATCCAGACATTCAGGTGTGAGGTGACAGAAACGTAAACAGCGCGCCAGCGCCTGTAAACGAATTGCGATTCAGCAGCCGGGCGAGCAGGGCTGACAGGGGGAATGACAGCTCCTCTCATCATCTTTTCAATTACCTGCTGAACAGTGGACCTCACAGGCGGCAGAAAAGTCACCGGCCCCTTATAGAAAGCGGCTGACGGATCAGCAGCTGTCCCCTCTCTGGGAAGAGGTGAGGAGTAAGGACCAGCTTAGGAGGTTTCGAAGCCCTCGCTCCATCTCCCGGCGCTTTCGATTGCTCTCCTGTTGCAGGAGGGCGGGAGGGAGACGGTGCCCGTGTCGCTGTGCCACGGGGCTGTAGCCATCCCCCAGCGCCCGCAGCCCAGAATTTCCATCCCGGCAGCGGGAAAAGGGCTTTGCCGGTGGTGCGGGTGGTGGCTGCTTTACGCAAAATTAATATTGTTATACAGGCGTGCAGAGGTTGCTGCCCTGCCGCCTGCGTGCGGGAAGGGAGCCGAGAGAGCATCCGACTGCCTGCCCAGAGGTGGCTGAGTGCTTTGGGTCAGGTAAAAAGCACCTCCTTTATGCAACCTTTGAGCAACCTCTTTGAGCAACCTGGGCTAGTTTTGAGCAACCTGGGCTAGTGGAAGGTGTCCCTGCCCACGGCAGCGGATTGGAACTGGATGAGCTTTAAGGTCCCTTCCAACCTGAACCGTTCTATGATTCTGTGCAGGATTCCCAAAGGAGCCAAACTCCCCAGCCCCTCTCTCCACACAGGCAAACGGAGCCAGCGCAGAGCTGAGGGCGGCAGCCCCACTGGGGAAGGGGGGAGGCAGCGGAGGTGGGCTCCACGGGCTGGAAAACACCAGGCAGGGAAACAAAAACTTCGGTCACGTAAAAAGTCGTAACGTTCACCTTATAAAACACACAAACTCCGTGATTTAAAAGTGGGAAAACTACTATTTGTTTCCGAATTTACAGGCAATAATACTTGATTTAGATCCCTGTCTGCCTTCTGTATAGACTGCAGTATAATTTAAAGGACAATAAAGTCTGGGACCATAATACCATCACCACAATAAATCAGAGTAGCTACCACTACTCAGAACAGGAATTATTAATCCGTGTTCCAAATGATATGCCTGCATATTGCTTATTTTAGCTGTTTATGCAGCAAGCTGAGATAGCACTTTCCCCCGTTATTATTTTTTAGTTTTGCAATGAAATACTGTCTCCTCCTTCCGAAGGGGCATTTATTACCCAATATATATGGGGGCGGCCTCCTGTGTTGCGCAGAGCATCTAATACCAGGATACGACTTTACGGCGTACGGCGGCACTGTTCATTTCTAGGATGTTCTCGATGCCGAGGGCACTAATTCATCCCCGGCCGCAGCAGCGGGAGCGCACGGCGGGAACGGGACGGTGCCGGCCAGGGCCTGTCTGCATCCCGGGATGGGTGACACCGTTAGTGCCTCCCCCAGCGCCAGCCGCTGCCCTGGACACCATGGACCCGTGCTGTGCCAGCTGCAGCACCCCCCAGCAGGGCCTGGGGAGCGCCTGTGCCCTTCGCAGCTACAGAACCCCTGGTTTTGGGAAAGTATTTACACCACTGAGGTGGAACTGAACTTGGAAACATTAAAATTTGGGGGGATTTGTGAAAACACAACAGGGAGAAGCCTGTTACATTTTGAGGGATAGAAGCCCACATTTTGGTGCAGGAGTGCACTAAGGAAACGATCAAACTTTGCCAAGGGATGCTGTAGGCCCCGGATCATCGGGCCGGTGTGCTGCTGGGGGGGTGAGCCGGTAGCAGGTTTCCAGCCTGGGCCGGCCGGGCTGGCCATGCACCCGCGCTGGGCAGGGACAAGGGAGCCCGTGTCCCGACGGAGCGAGAGGTCGTCAGTGTTTGGAGCCGCTGCCAGACAGACACGTTACTGTTTTCTGATTCCAACAGTCTGAGCAGGACAGTGATTCACCCACAGCAACAAAAGCAAGAATGAGACTTTTCAATTTTCTTCCCTTGGGATAGAAACTAATTAAGGGCTGTAATCTGTGGTCCTGTCTGAAGCCAGGCACAGCTCCGTGTCCCGCTGACTGGGGAAGGCAGCAGGGCTGCAGATCTCTCCCTTCCCTCCTGTAAAATCACAGTTACCACTGGGAATTCCCTCATCACTCCAGACTCAGCTGGACACAAAAAGCCATCCCTGGCAGCATGCAGGGAGCAGTCACCTTTTCATACCCTTTTCCAACAACTCTGAAGCAATGGAGTGAAAATTGTGGGAATTTGAACTCTGTAAGGTTGGGGACAGTTCTTGAGTCTTTACTGAGATTTCACCATACAAGGTCTACCTTCCTCTGATAAAAATGGCTAGAATTGGATTTTCTGTTGAGGAATGATGAGCTTGGCCCTTGAGCAGAGAACAGCCCACCTGGGGCCTTAATCTGAACATGAAATCACAGCACAGTTTGGGCTGGAAGGGACCCTAAAGCCCACCCAGCCCCACCCCCTGCCATGGGCAGGGACACCTTCCATAGCCCAGGGTGCTCCCAGCCTCATCCAGCCTGGCCTTGGACACTCCCAGGGATGGGGCACCCACAGCTTCTCTGGGCAACCTGTCCCAGTGCCCCCCACCCTCTGCGGGCAGAATTCCTTCCTGATGGCCCATCTCAATCTCCCTCTTTCCATTTAAACCTGTCACCCCTTGTCCTGTCACTCCCTGCCTTGGAAAAAGGCCCCCCCAGCTTCCTTGTAGCCCCCCCAGGCACTGGACGGGGCTCTAAGGTCTCCCCGGAGCCTTCTCTTCTCCAGGCTGAACCCCCCAACTCCCCCAGCCTGTCCCCATGGCAGAGGGGCTCCAGCCCTCGCAGCATCCCCGTGGCCTCCTCTGGCCTCGCTCCAAGCAGTAAAATATTATAAGCTCTCTGTTTAAATGAGCAGAATTGCCAACTCTGCTGAACTCCCTGGGATTTCATGAGAGGAGAAGGCACTGCTGTCACGGGCAAACCCGCTCGCAGCCATACTCAGGATTTTGCCTACATTATCAAGGGATTGGCATCAGTTTCGTTTGCAGGAGCGATCTGTTTCCATCTGGAGTAAAACATTAAGATGTTAAAGTGAATTTTAACATAATTCTCTGGACTACTTAAAAACTTGTGTTTTTAATAAAGCACAATTTATTTGTTAAACAAATAGCATATTTTTAAAAAATCTGCAGCCTCCCACATTGTCGGCAAACCACATTCTGTCTGAAGCAAAAGGCTGAAAGTTACATTTGTACATAATGAAATATTCAGCACTGAAATTTTCCCCAGGAATGTCCCCATCTGCTGCTAGATTTCTCTTTTCATGCTAATTATTAAATATATCTGAACAGAAATAAATAATAGATTTCCTTTAAAGAAGCAGAACTAAAATTTAATGAGTGTTTGGTGTTGGGGTGTGTTTTTCCCTTTGAAGTCGCAGTAGCCTTAATGCATCCTGAGCCACGGGCATCGTCCTCGCCGTCAGCAGAGCAGCAAACCCCTGAGGAGAGCTGCTCCCAGCCCGGCTCCTCACGGCTCGCTCTGCCTCCGCCCGGGCTTCGGCAGCCGTGTGCTTTTGTCCCCTCTCATTAGCAATCAAGCTCTTCTCCCAACCCCGTCCTCAGCGAATAAATGTGACTTTTTATAGCTGTTCTCAAGCCAAGTGCAAGGCCTAGAGCTGCGCTGAGACAGCCAGTCCCTTGAGCAAGCCCCGTTTCCCCCCAGAGCCTCCTCAAACCCAAACTGGAAGAGCTCCAGTTCCCTTGATCGTCTCGCTTCCGCGTGAGCTCCTTTCATGCCTTCCCTGGAAGGTACGTTCAGGAATAATGGCAGCGTGTAGGTCACAAAACACCCCTCAGTGCGATGCCCTGCCCTGGTGAGGACCATGCCCTTAAACTTCGATGCATGGCACTGTTACATGACCGGCCTGGACGGTGCCGAGGCAGCACTGCCGTCGAGGTCCTGGTGCCGTTCCTGCTGCTGTTGTCTGAACAGCTCGGAACTCCTCGGAATTCTTTATTTAGCACAAGAAGCCTGAGGTTTGTCTGGTGCTGTGACGGAGCACCGCAGTGTGCTCTGGTAGAGCGTGACCGAGCTGGGTCTTGTGAGCGGTGGGGTGAGCGACGGGACACGGGACAACCCTCCTCTAGGGAAACGTGGTCTCTCTTCTTCCCTCACGTTAAAATATGTAGTGAAATTGTTATGAAACAGGCAGAAATGACGGTGTTATGCCACCGATAGAGAAAATGGTTTGTGGAAGAAAGAATGAGGAAGCGTATTCCCTCCTCAGTGAATCACTGGTGTACTTCTAGGAATGTCGCCCTTCTCAAAACACAAACCTGTGCTGACACTTGCTGTGGGACCCGCCATCCCCTCTCCCATCGCACACCAGTTCTGGGCGCACCAGGCCCTCTCCCTTGTTCAGCGGCGTTCTCGCCCTTTCAGTGACTCCTGCAGACTACCGCAGCACCAGTAACGACATTCCTTACGGAGCCCTCATCCCACCGGCTAATCAGTTGGCTGCTGGGAGCCGGCGCGTTGCGGCAGCACTGCACCACGGCGCGCTGACCCCATCATTATACTCCGTGTTGTTACGTTCTCTCTCCTCTTACTGGAGGCAAAAGTGTCCCTAATAGTGCAAATTGCTACAGAAGTGTTAATGAAACACGTTGCAACTGTAAAGGGGAAGAAATCTGTTACTATAAATTGCGCTTCGATTTCCTTATTACCAATTAGACTGCGAGAGTCGAGCAGGTCATATTTGTGTACAGCTCGTCAGGAGCAAGCTTTCGCAGTTAAAATAACAAGAGCAAGAGCTGTTTAATTGTTTACTCTGTCTTTCTCGAGGGAACGGGTTGGTGCTCAGACATGGCGAGTGGGAAAGGCCTGGTTGGGGATGGAGGTGCTCAAGGATGTCTGTCTGTCTGTGGTCTTCTCATCAGCTGATTTCTTTTCCCACAGTCCTAAATATCCCTGTTCTTAAACAGGGAACCTCTTCCAGCAATTAAATATTCCTACCTCTAAGATGAGCTTCTTCGTCTGTAATTTATATCCCATGTGCTTCATGTTATGGGGTGGTGTTGAAAATCTACAGACTTGCTGGTGGCAAAGTCTGACGTCAAGTTCCAGTCCTGTTTGCACCTTTATGCCATAGGAACTTTCTGAGAGGGAAAAGTGAGAGCCACCAGCATCAGGGAGATTAAAAGATCTCTGTAAATGAGGTTTCATTCATCCTTCCATCATTCCTGGAAGAAATGCATTGAACTATACTCCAGAGTGTGCTGTTCACGAGGCTTTCGGATGAAACCTTGAAACACTTCAAATCTGTACAGTTGGTAGAATGCAGGTCAGCCGGTTGTGCTGAAAGAAATTGGTTTGGGTTTGTCACCTGGGCAAAACGCTCCTTGGATTTAAAAAAACCCAACATCTTCCTGATGTGGAGATGAATGGTAGCTGTGTGGTAAACCAGGCTGGGATCCCTCAGCAGGCCAAGCCCGTGCCTGCGTCTGATCTCCTTCCAGTTGGTGACAGGGGAGATGAAAGCTTTGTCTTCTCCTAGGCTGGAATATTTCGCTCCTCCTCACATCTGTTTTCCCCAATTTATTCCAAATGACAATGGAATTAACATATATAATGGCAAGCAAAAAAACCTGACTTAAAATGCTTTCCAAGAACTTTCTGTCGGAAGGATTTGGCTCTGTCACTCTCGGTTAGCTTTTCGGGTGTCTCTGAGTTAACTGCAAGGTCTCCTCCTGACAGTCTGCGGCGGAACAAGGGAAAGAAAGGGCTGAGGCAGAAGCCAAAGGGTGTGAATTATTCAGAGATGTCAGGCATTTCTCGAGGGGGCCCAGCTGACGTCAGCTAGTGCCCAAGAACTTGGAAGACGCAGAGAAAACTTGGGAGGAAATTCAGGCCCCTCTCGAAGGTGACACTGGGTCCATTAGCAGCTTGTTGTACCTGTGCCCACCAGACACAGCACAGACACGCCTGACACCGCGTGTGCATCTAAAGCTGCTTCTCTGCACCGCTCGCCCAACCCCTCCTGGGTGCCATCCACCTTCACCCCTCTGCTCCGTCCTGCACCTTCCCCGGGTGCCGGGCTCTGCGGCTCCTGTTCGGAGAGCCAAGTGTCGGTGCCGCGGGGGAGCCCTGAAGGATTTGGAATGGAGGTGGGTTGAGACAGAAGGGATGGAGAGGAGAGCTGTAGGGACCTGCAGGGACGGGGTTCTGCACCGAACTCTGGGGACCAGGGCTCCAGCGACCAGCACCGAGCTCTGCCCAGCCCAGAGCCTCGTACCAGTACGCGCCAAAGGGCGCGAACCATCCCGCGGTAGAGCGAAGCAGGCGGGAGGCGAGCTGCCCCGCGCCGGCGAGGGAGGAGGACGTGTGCAGGGACACGAGGGAGCCACGGCAGCAGCTTGCGATGAGCCTGCGCGTTTCAGTTGCCAGGTATGGGAAGACTCCGAACCCCATCTCTTAAGGGTCACCTGCTGAAGCAACCGTAGGGCAGCGTTCCCTATTACAGCACAAACTAATGCGTTGTGTCTTTGTTATGCTAATGTCCCGGCACCGCACAATTTAAATAGCACTTCCAGAAAAATTAAGTATGTTCATTGACACAGCGAAATGTTTTCACCCTCCATGTAACCTTCACAGTTTCTGTACAAAATCTATCAGTCAGTAAACTATTCATCTGCGAATGCTTACCAATTATTATGCTAATGTATTACAATACATTACAGTGAATTCTTTTTAAATGCCAGGAAATGCAGCTGTCTGGCAACCTACCTCGCCTGTATTACGGAGCTATCAATAAGCAGCGCAGCATTTGCAACTGGATGTTGACTGCTTTGTCAGAACTATGCAAAAAAATTCTTATCACTGAATACTGTGAAGAAATTCGGGAATTAAAGTGGTGTAATGTATTCTCCATGCAGCGGCCTCGAGAACGGCAGATAAATACGAAGCAGCCAGCTGTTGCATGGCTCTGCACTGAGCCAACCCGCGCAGGAACACTACGGCAGGCAGCGCGGACGGAGAGCTGTGCATATATGCACATGCTGTGATGTGTGACTGCTCCCTAAGTCACACCACCTTGCTGGAACTGAGTGATATTAAAGCTCAGACGAGTGTATGTAGATTGCAAACGGGGACACTAGGTTGTGTGTGGAGTATGGCACGTGATAGCTCACTCTGAGATGGTTCCTTTCCTGATAGGAACTGCTTCCAGGTACCAAAGGGAACTCTCTCGTTGCCTGATAGAGGAAGTGTTGAGTACTAATATAAATTCGGCTGTACTCTAAATCGCTGAGGAATGATAGGATAGAAATCCTAATTTATTATCTAGAATTAATCTCTCTTGTTGAAAAGATGACATTGCTCAGTCTGTGTATTTTAAATTCCCCTGCGTTTGTAAGGCGCTGCCCGAGCTGAGAGGTGTGTGCGGAACAGCGACCGGCACCTGGGCTTGCCTTCCCAGCAGTGCTTTGCATTCCCTTGTCGGGGAACACGTGCAGATCCACGTACCAGCAACCTGCAGTGCTGTGCTATCCGCTCTTACGTTGGCTTACATAAAAGTGCATCCTTGGTATTTTTAAACATTTGCAATTGCATAATACTTTAATGAATTCATTTATTCCTCTGTAGCACGACACGGAATATTGGAGGGAGACTGTGCATACATCAGCGCAGCAAAAAGCTTCTTGGCTCCAAGGCAGCCCCTGACAACCCACTTAGTAGCCCCGGCCCTTTGCTGCCGATGCCCAGAGGACACGGGCTGTCCCGCAGGACCAGCCAAGCCTGGCAGCACAGGGCTCTGTCACAGAAGATAATCACACCCTCTCAGGCAGTGGAAATCTCCATTTTCTCAGAGGAGGTGGTGCCTGGGGCCACAAGATGCTGCCAGAGCCTGGCGTGCTTGGAGCCAAGCTGGCTGAGCTTGGACCTGGCCTCCGGAGGGACCTGCTGGCAGGGAGGTGGTGGACGGGGAGGGCAGAGCGGGGGCACACTGTTTGCACACAAGCAAACCCTCTCCCTCCGTATCAGCTCCACCACTGCAGCGAGCCCTGCCTCCCCCCTCGGAGGTGCCCAGCTCTGGGGGTGTGAGAGCATCTCCTCCTCCTCCTCACACCTCGAAACCTGCCCAGCAGGATGGTGAGTGCGGCTTGTTGGTCCAGGGGTGGTCTTGGTGTGGTGTGGTCTTCGTCACTAGCCGACTGCTAGATGCATGGTTTACTGCAGCACCGAGCAGTAGTGGGGTGTCCCTGCAGCCCCCTTCTCTGTTGGCCCCGTGGCTCGTTAGCTACCTTGCCCTGTTAGATTACGGTGAGTTGTCTCCGTGTGGCTGATGTTTGGGAATTTTTAATCCCAAGGAAAAATGAATACAGGTAGAGGCATCCATCAAAACTTCTCTGGTTCCCATATTTGTCTTTTCTCAGAAGCTAATATCCATGAATTTGGTTATTAGAGTCATAATATTACAATTATTTCATTTAATACTCTAATTATCCCTTGTGGTTAATCCTGACCATAACAGAAATGTCTGTGAGTCTGGAAGGCATGTTCCAATAGATTTTGCATTATGAATGTTAATTTGAGTTAACAAGTATGATAGCTGGAGGAGAAGAAACCAAAGAGCATGAGGACTTTCAGCTTCTGGGCCACCACGGGCCATTTCCTGCCTGTTTTGCTAGAAAGTGGGCCAGCGAACCCCAATTCCTGCTGGGGTGGATCGTGTGGCTGGGGTGTAGCACTGGGAAACGTGGATCCGGGCGTGCAGCAGGCAGGGGGTGACGGGTCAGAGCTGGCACCGGCTTCGGGCAGACCCGCGTCCGAATGCTGTATCAGCAAGTACTGCACTGCTGATCGCTTTGCGCTCACTGGCCGTGGCCATGCCATGATCCCACTGTGGTACGGATATCCTCCTGCATTTCCCTGTTGTCACGGTCCAGTTTGAGGTGGATGCAGTGTAGGGCTTACGCTTTGGCCACTATTTCCATGTATATCTGAGAGCTGTCTGACCCCATCGTACTACCCCATTTCCCACTGTTTTCGGCTACAAAGTCACATTCAAAGAAGGTAAAAGTATCTTAAATTCTGAAGTATTTTCCGTGCCTGTGTCGGCAGAGCCAGCGCAGCCGCAGCGCAGCACTGTCAATAGAAGAGCAACAGCTTTTCCTTCATACCTGGTCTTCGGGTCCGAGGACCGTGGTGCCTGAGCTTTGCAGCTCTCGGGTATGTGTTGGCAGTTACACGCACAAAGATGTATTTACACACCTTTACACTGTGGTTGTACTGAGCTGACAAGCGCTGTCTAGCTCTACCCTAAAACCAGCCCTAAGTGTGGAGTCGATGTCACCTCTGGCTGCAGAGGTGGCGGCAAGTGCAGCGCTCGGAGCCGTGCGCGCGCGCTCGGGCTCCAGCTCAGACAAGCGTGCACTCACATGCACACCCAGACACCCGCGTGCCCTCACGCACACCGCATGCCTGCCCCCAGGGATCGGCCACCTGGGCCTTTATGTACAGAGAAAAGAAACGTGTGGACAAAGGGAGCTTGTGGTGCTGGCAGAGACCTGTGGGGACGGGCTCTGTGATCTCAGAGAAAGGCTTTTCCTGTAAGAGACCTTTAGGCAGCGTCGTGGCAAAAAGACCCAGAGGTGTCTTCACGGCTGAGACAGGGACTGCAAACAAACCTTAGTTCAGAACGCAAAAATGAGGGAGTAGAGAAATATCTGACCGTGTCGCCTCCACACCGGGATCGGGCAGAGTCAGCTTGGCCCAGTTCTCCGTGCTCTCTGCCTAATGCTGGAATTAATCACCAGCCCCTCCTGCTCCACCTCCGTATGGTCAAACAAACACTCCCATAGATTTTTTTCTTTATATACACCAACTATGAGGGTGCAGAGAATAGCCTTTCACACTGAGGAATTATTGCTGGCTCCTGGCTTCTGTGTCCATCTGTCAAAGTAAGTGCTGACAAGGGGTGAAGTCTTTGGCCTTGTGCGCACTGAAAGATGCCAAGCACGAGAAATACGTATGTGAGGAGAACATTCCACTGCCTAGAGAGATTTCTGCAGCCTTTGCATTCCCATCCCTGACAGAGGCAGTCTTTGAGAAACCAGGAATCCGAAATCCTTCTGCTCTCATGGGCTGAGGCTCTCTCAGAGCTCTGGCTGTCCCCACGGGTGTTTTTCTGCTCCGGCTCCACAGCCAGCCCTGTGGAGGCTAGTGGAGCTTGAGCACCGTGGGACCAGGTTCCTTCTCCATCTGGGGCTGAGCTGTACATGGGATTCTCACTCCCTTACACACTACAGCCTACAAACCATCCCTGCTCGGAAAAAGAACAGTTAAAATAAAAATTGCTAGTGGTGACAGACCCTTTTGCCCACAAGTACAGCCCTTATTTTGTCAGCTGCACATTGTGCTCTGCAATCCCTTTGCTTCTGTTGTTTCCAAAAGAGCTAAGAAGCTGGGTGCCTCCACCTTTCCTGGGTGCCATCATCGCTGCCAGGGAGCTGCAGCGTGTCTGGCAGAGAAGGCGCCTGGCCCGGGTCCAGCTGGAGGAGCGGAGAGGGGAGACCCTCCCCGGCCCTGCGTGTCCCGGTGTGGGCAGCGAAGGTGCCTGAGGAATACCAGGAGCGGCTAAGTGATCTGCCTCTGGGAGAGTCCTTGCCTAAAGCCCAGCTTATTCACCCGCTCCCGCACAGGGAGGAGCGGCTGGCTGAGCTCTGCGTGGTTCTGCAATGCAAGTCCCCCCCCAGTAGACAAATTACCCGAATTTACTAACAGTATAAAACACCTGCGTACACAAACTGCCTTTTCCCTTGAACAAAGGAACACCTGGCAGTGCCTGACTTCCAGGGCTTTGCAAATGCTGTGCTTGAAATGCTTCTTCAGGCGTTCTCAAACGGGTGCGTGTCGGCCTCTCTGAAGCTAGGTACTGCGATTACACAGGATGGAGCTAGCTGTCTGATTTTAGCTACTGAAAAGTGAAAGATTGAGCCAAGTGTGGCAAAGCCGCCTTTACAGCCTGGAGAGGAAAGGGAGGCTGCCGCAGAACCTCCTGAGGGTTTCTTGTGTCACCCGGGTGGCCCAGGGCAAACAGGGAATTCCCTGGGGCTGTAGTATAGATAGGGAAATTGATGTTACCTGCCTTCTTCCCTACTGGTCATAGAATCACGGATGGTTTGGGTTGGAAAGGACCTCAAAGCCCACCCAACCCCAGCCCCTGCCATGGTCAGGGACACCTTCCCTAGGCCAGGGTGCTCCCAGCCTCATCCAGCCTGGCCTTGGACACTCCCAGGGATGAGGCACCCACAGCTTCTCTGGGCAACCTGTCCCAGTGCTCCCTACCCTCTGCGGGAAGAATTCCTTCCTGATGGCCCATCTCAATCTCCCTCTTTCCGTTTAAACCTGTTACCCCTTGTCCTGTCACTCCCTGCCTTGGGAAAAGCCCCCCCCCCCAGCTCTCCTGTAGCCCCCCAGGCACTGGAAGGGGCTCTAAGGTCTCCCCGGAGCCTTCCCTTCTCCAGGCTGAACCCCCCAACTCCCCCAGCCTGTCCCCATGGCAGAGGGGCTCCAGCCCTCGGAGCATCTTCGTGGCCTCCTCTGGACTCGCTCATAGCCCACATACTTGTTCCCAGTCTCGTTCACCTTGGACTAAGTCCACAGCTACTGGATGTGCCACCTCTGCCCCGGTAGCTCCACTAAGCCCGTTTCCAGCAGGAATGCTGCAACAGGTCTGGGCGCCGCGTGCTCCTGACCTTCCCCTGCCCACCTCCAGCAGCATCTCAGCTCTCTCAGGTGGTGCCCAGGTCCACCCACCTCTCATCTCTCGGAGACACATGTTCCTCTGCAGGGCAACGCTCCGAGCTGGGGCTGCTCTGCCCCTTTCAGGGCACTGCTGAGGCCAGTGGCCGATGGAGCCTTTCTGGGTGGATGGGCTGCGGTGTGGTCTCCTCCTTAGCATAGACAGAGCCAGTTAGCGAGCCAGAAAGAGTTCCAGATGTTGAGCAGCTGCAGAGGGCACAGCCCCAGGGTGCAGAGGGCAGGCTGGGTGGGGAGAGGGCTCTCTGCCAGAACAAACGGGCAGTTTCTCTTCCATTTGCGCGTCGCACACTCCAACGGTGGCTGCCAGGGACTGCAGCCGCACCGCGGAGCTGCGGCCTTCAGCTGTCAGAAAGATGAGCTCAGTTCTGCTGAAAAGTTCACATCCGACAGAATACTTCTGCTGGCTGTCTCGGCTACCCTGGGGCTTGTGGAAACGCTGCAGGCGCAGGGCAGGACGGGTGGAGGCACTTGCTGCCCTTTGGGTGAGGGGAAGGACACGCTGTGCAGCAGCACCCAGGGGAGCGCTGTTAGACACTTCAGATGGAGCCACGCTGAGTTTTCCAGAAGGATCAAACCTCATCCTCCGTCAGCAAAACCATCCCCAGGTTGCCCCTTAAAAGCTGGTTTACAGTGAGGAGCTACAGCGAGGAACACGAGCGCTGTACCCGGCATAACCGTCACTCCCATCTCAGTCTCCTCCTGGAGACAGCTTCCCGAGGGTCAGCTGCAAGAACCACATTTGGAGCCGGGCGCAGGGATTGCAGCCCGGAGCTGTCAGGATGGGAATGCCAGCACCATGTCTGCTGCCCCACCTTGATGGGCAGGACGGGCAGGATGGGAAGGATGGGCAGGCGACAGCAGGCACACACAGCAGCAGGAGCCGAGGGAGCCGCGGCAGCCCCAGCAGGAGCCAGCCCATGGGCTGCTCGTGCCCTAATTTGATTAATGAGCACAGCCGACTTCAAGCCCCGTTTACGTAGTGGTGGCCATGGGTAAAGCCAAGTCCCCTCTGTCTCTGGCAGCCGATTACTCCTTTCCAGTGTGACAGTGGTTCTTAACTTGGCAGTTAGGGGGTTGTTGAAGGAAATAATGCAGCAGTGTCCTCTTGGTGGGCGTCTCAAAACCAATATTCTGAGAGATGGGAGAAAACGAATGCGAAAACGTGTTCACCAGCCCCTGTCACTGCCCGTGCTTGAAGGACTGGTACCACCTGGCCAACAACGGCATCCTTCTCTGGAGATATTTTAAAAGGCATCAAGGATGATATGGAAGAGCACGGAAATAATCTGATTAATATGATGTCTCCTTGAAACACTTCTGAAATGTGTGAAGTGTTACTTTTACTGCAGTCTACTTTTCCCTCACAAAGTGAAAATCAAAGTGCAGAACAACACAAAATGCAGAGATCCTTGCTACATGGAATAATGAGGCCATAAAACCCAACAATAAAGTTAAATAATTTACCATAAATATCTGAAGCTCTCAAATCATTCTCTACATTAACTGCCTATGTTTAAAATGATCTTTGCATTCACCATGTCACAGATGGCAACATCAGACAAGAGGGTCCTTGACAAAATCTCGCTGTAATTATTCTTTCCACAGCTGCAGTTATTTTAATGCCTTTTCAGTTAAGCTGAAAGAGACGCACACATTTTATAAATAAGGGCTTTTAACCAGTTTGACAATGAAGCATTTGAAACCTACAGTCCCCCCCCCAAAAAACAACCCAAAAACTTTAACTGCATCTTGAAACCTGGGAGAGCAACTGTGCAGCCGTGGAGCAGGACGACGACTGTTCTTTCTGCAGCAGTATTTAGCAATTAAAGCTAAATAAGCCTGTAGTGACAGGACAAGGGGTGACGGGTTTAAATGGAAAGAGGGAGATTGAGATGGGCCATCAGGAAGGAATTCTTCCCGCAGAGGGTGGGGAGCACTGGGACAGGTTGCCCAGAGAAGCTGTGGGTGCCCCATCCCTGGCAGTGTCCAAGGCCAGGCTGGATGAGGCTGGGAGCAACCCGGGCTATGGAAGGTGTCCCTGACCATGGCAGGGGGTGGGGTTGGGTGGGCTTTAAGTTCCCTTCCAGCCCAAACCATTCTGTGGTTCTATGATTCTATTACAGTGAGTGTGATGGCCTGAGGTAGCTGCCAGGAGGAACTTTTGGAGGTGCTCAGACACAATCAAAGTCTTACTTTGGCTAGCAGCTCAGAAGAGTCCTGTCTCCCTTGAGAAACCGTCCCTCAAGGACAAGCAGGGAGCGCTGAGGCTGACTTCCAGGAGAAGAATACAGCTGGGATGCGGTCAAGGTTGCACGCTGCTCAAGCCTTCCACTGCAGCGCGAGTTTGGTTGCCTTTTCTTGTTTTTTTTGGTTTTTTCCCAAATTGCTTTAAACCACCAGGCAAGTCCTTCTCCCTAAGGAACACCCCGAAACGTTAGTCTCTCCTACCCCCAGAGAAACTGGCCAGCAAGTTGACCAGCAGTGGTTTAGCCACAGGGGCGACTCCACTCGGGAAGCGGCTCTGAAAGCCCTGGCGTGTAGGCACCGGGATAAAATCAGGCTTATCTGGGGTGCTCCTGCATGTTGCAGTCTGCATCTGCTCAGAGGAGCGCGGGAGTGCAGGATATATCTGAAAAGACAGCCAGGGACTCCAGCCGGCCATGGAAAGTTGAGCCGAAGCACCAAAATGCCGTTCCTGCAGGAGTTTGTGAAAGCGCGGCAGAGCCTGCCGGCTAGCAGAGCTCTCTCTGACCTCCACTCCTGCTTCTGAATCTCTTGAAAACCCTCAAAACACCTCTCCCCTAAATCTATGTTTGAGGAGTCTGAGTAAGTGGGCTTTTTTTTTTAAAGCTCTGGACACTCAACAGCTCTTGTGTAAAACAAAAGGAGCTGAATCCTCTCTAAGTGAAGTTCACCCTGCTCCCAGCCAGTTGCAGCTGCTTTTCCCTCCCCCCCTTTAGGACGTCTGTTAGTTTAAAGAGAAGTCCAGAGAGGCAACCCAAATGGTGGTGGCTGTACTGGGAGGGTATGTTCCCTTTTACACCAAAAAAAGGAAAAGGAGAGAACGGAAGGGCGGTGGGAGGTTTTTCACAGAGCCGTCCCAGCAGGCGCTGACGTACAAAGAAGACATCGCGGGCTCTGACGCTCGCAGACTAGGGAAGCCTGATTAATGAAGGTTATTGTCGGGGAGGCCTGGCTTTTATGCTCAACACTGAAAGGCACCAACTCTCAAAGTATTCAGCATTATACAATAACAGATTGTGTGCAGTTAGCCTTAGAAAACAAATGTGTTCTCTCTTATATAAGATTATAGAGCATCCATCACTGGCTGGCATTAAATACCACACAGCACTGGCGGATGCAATTTGCTATACATGAAATCTAAACATTATTTTAAAGGAGTTGGAACAACAACAAAACAATGGAGGGGATGTTCATACTTCCCTTTTGCTTCAAAGTGTCTTTTCTCTCTTTCCTGAGGTCCCCAGGGAAGAGACTTCTCCATCCCCTCGGAGCCGCGCTGCCCGTGGAGGGCACGGGGCTACGCTGGGTTTCCCTCCCACTCTGCTGGGATGCTGCCGTGACAGTCACCGCTCCCAGGACAGGGACAGTCCCCTGCCAAAATGTCCACTGGTCCTCTCGTTAGATTTCGACTGCAAATGAAATACAGCTGTAGAGCTGCAATGGGGAAAGTGGGATTCTTTACGAGACGCGGTGTGCGCTGTGTTAATGGGCTGCTCGTAAAGCATGGCTTGCCTCGAAACCCTCTGCAAAATCCAAAGGGCTGCCACATCTCAGATCTCTCCGTACTTATTTTATCTGCCTGCAGAAGGAAACAAGGACATCAATTCTCTCTGGGAGAAATGACACCAGGGTTGTAAATCCACGTGGTTGGCTCTGTGGTTCACTAGCCCTGAGCTGCCGCACCGAGCGGCAGCGCGGGCCTGGACGGTGACCCGGCGAGCAGAGGTGTCTGGGTGCTGCCGGCAGAGCTGCCTAGGAACCCGTTTCTCCCCACTTCTCCTCTCTTAACTCCAGCGCAACTTCACCACAGCAATCGGTGCGGGACGGGGCAAGGACCCTCCTGATGCAGCTGTATAAACCTGTGAGCCCCCCAGCCTCTGGAAGCATTTGGATTCAGGGGGAGAGGGTACTTACACCCCAAAAGGCAGCTCTTTACACACAAATACAGGTGAAAGTGTCTTTTTTTCTCCCATGTCATTCATTGCTATCACAGCCTGCCCAGGGCTCTCCGTGGGGCACTGTGAGCAGGCACAGGCACAGCCCTTCCTGCAGAGAAAGGACAGGGCTAAGAGAAACAGGGACCATCGTGGGTGACCCAGAGCCCACTCAAGTCTTTCCATGCTTTCCATGGAATTCAGTAGCGTTCACTCTCACATCCTGCCCACCACATCCAAACTGGGACCAGTATTTTCCGTTGGTATTCTGCCAAGGGCTACCCAGGGTCTCTGTCAGAGCTGGGACCTGACCCGTGGCTCCTGGATGCCCATCTCTTATCCTGCCTTTTCTGTTTTGCACTGTACTATCAGCCACACAATTAAGAGCTATATTTATGCACTTGAATAAACAAACTTCATCCTTGAAACAGGCAGGCATGCCTCGTGGGGTCCCCACATTTCTCAGTTTTGAATCTCAAGCTGATAATTAAAAACCAGAAAAATCACTTATACAAATTAACTTCACATCATGCTGTGGAGCTAGCACAAAGCTGTCGTCACTCCCTGTTTCAAACATGCTTGGATTAAAGGGGACTTGGATGATTATTTTTTTTAAGAGAGGCAGAGAGAAGTCACTTGGCTGGATGGCAAGCAGCTGTCTTCAGACGGGTGTGCTGAGGCCTCTTTCTACTGCAGCCTGCCCGTGAAAGCCTGGCACGGGACAGGGTAACGATACAGCCACGGCACTGTTTGCCAGTGTTAGGATTCCCAACTGCAGAAGAGACCAGGGCAGGGTGCTGCTCAGACCCCCAGCAGCGAGGCAGCAGCACAGGATTTCCACGGTTCCCATAAACATCACCCAATACTTTGGCCTTGGGTGCACCTTCCAAGACTGCTCCTTCACTCCAGGACCTCTGGCCAAAAGCCGGTGGTGTCTCCTGCAGGGGAGTGCCCTGACGTGGTTTCCCCTGGCTGCAATAAAGCCAAAGCTGCCTTTATGGGCTGCTGCTTCCAGAGAGCATCCTTGTCCCGAGTGGACCCCTGTGAGTATTCCACCCCCTGGGGAGCTCTGGCATCCAGGAGTGGAAAGCATCCATAGCCTGACCTCTCTCCCCAGCACAGCCTGGGATCGCAGCTGTGGGGTAGGAGGTACCTGCTGAGGGCAGAGAGCAGCCCACGGGCAGCGCCTAGCCCCGCAGCAGCACCCCGCCCCGCAGCAGCACCCCATCCCGCCCTCCTCCCGGCCCCGAGGACAGCCCCGGCACAGCCCTGTGCGACGGGCACGTCTGCTCCGGGTGCGTTTGGCACCGACAAAGGCGCAGAATCCGTGATCTTATGGATCTGGCTGGGGAACCAAATGATCGGGAGCTTATTATAGCCTCCTTTTTAATTAAGTGTCTCAAATAGGGATTTAATTGGGATGTGATAGCACACACTATTGTACATTAGTTAAATACTGAGGGATTATTAAGAGTATGTTTTTAAGGCTTTACAGTCCCATATTGAGTAAACAGTTGTTAAATTTCAATAAATAACTTTTAAAATCTACATTAAATAAGCAGTTAAGCATATTTAGGATCCTCGTTTGTGCGGAATGACTCCAGTCAGAGAGTCCCGGGTTGTAATCTCAGTATTTCACTGGTTTAACAGGGTTGTGCCTGCTCGTACCCATTTGCTCTGCCGCAGAGGCCCTGCCTTGGCGCGGCAGTCTCGGCTATTTACGCCCGCGTGTCACGGGCTCCAAAACCCTCACCGTTCCAACGGCCCGGAGAGGCAGGGAGCGCGCTCAGCCCGATTTTACAAGTACAGAATTAAGGCCCAGAAGAGCAAAGTCATTTGTTCAAAGCCACGCGGGGAGCCTGTAGCAGAACAGAACAGGAGCTAACGAAAGATCAAAAAATACTTTTCTAAAAATAAGGCTTTGAAAATCTGTAAAGGCAATGTGGCTCTAACAAACTGCTGTATTACGATCAAAAATGCAATTAGCCGTGTGCTGGTTCTGTCACTGACGTTGGTAATGAACACACTAATGTCCCACGATCCCCAAAATCTAATGAATGTTTCCATCCATTTGCGACTTGCGTCCAGGGAATACCAGACCGGGTAAAGGGCTCCGGGAGGGACAGTAGGAGATGGCCCAGCACCAGGCTTTCATCCCTGGCAGGCAGCTCTCACCTACGTTGCACCAGGAGGGTCTTTCTGAGACGGCACATGAGAAGCAACAGGTCTAATCACCCTGGTAACCATGGCAGTGAATAATTTAGGACTCACTTAACCTTTGTATTGAGGCTGATCTTGAGCTTCCCGCTGCTCTCCGCAGCCGTGGTGTTCTTACAGTGAATTATCAGTGTATCCCGAGGAGTAATTGGGAAAAGTGCTGCGGTTCTGTAAAGCGGCACCCGCGGCACCGAGCCAGCGCCTCGGTGTTGGTGAGGCCGTGAAGAGGAGGCCCCTCGAGCCCAGCCCGGCTGCGGGGAGAGGGGCAGCGACGGCTGCACCGGGGCTGGGTGCGCAGAGACCGGATGGTTACGGGCAGGATGCTGGATGGTTACGGGCAGGGCGGCAGCCGCACTGTCGGGGTGGCACCCAGGACACGGTGGCACCAGCAACCGGCCACGAGCATGGGAGCGGGCGGTGCGGTGGGACACGCAGAGCCGGCTGCTCGGGCAGCGACTCCCCCGCAGACCTGTGTTGGCTGGAGGATGGAAAACACTGAGATCCTGCCCCGCTCCCACCTCCCTCTGGAGCTGCCCAGAGCTTCACACGCCTTTCCTCCTCCTGCAGAGGCATCCAAGCTCGGATGCTCCTTTCTGAAGTAAGGCCCTTCCATTCCTCTGCAGTGTAGAACAGGGAACACTAATGAAGAAGCCAAGAAATTGGGAATCTTAACCAAGTGCACTGTAAAATTAATGAGAAGCTACTGAAGAACATAAATAATCTGTGCTCCCCATTAGAGGTAGTTAGCACCATTAAAGCCATCGAGAGGAAAACCTGCCCAGGCACCACCAGCCATCCTCCCTTTGAAATCCATCACTGTCATGGAGCGTTTGTCAGCTGAAATCAAAGGATGGTTAACCCTTTAACACCCGGGCTACTTAGAAATAATTACTGTTGTTATAAATCAAAAGTGATGGCTTAACTGGTTGCAAAAATGTATATGTAAAGAAGCAACATGAAGTAGCATGGCCGCAGAGGAAAAATCATTAGCTCCCTAGTGGGTTTACAAGTAATTTGCCAGCAATAAAAATGCAAAAACACATTTTGGTGTGTAATGATCATAAATAATCCTTGGACAAGAATTCTTTCCAGGACTCACCAGTCCACTCCCTTAATGGCAAGTTTTATTACCCTGGTTTCGCTGTGTTTTCTTTCAAAATGGTGCTGTCATAAAAATTTACGAATTACAGTCCCGTTGGCGTAAATTTTCATAACTCATGGAAATAGGTTTCCCCACAAACAAAAGGCGCAGAGTCATGTAACCACATGGAATGACCTTAATAACGCAGTCACAAGATGCAGATCAGACTCCTGGGCCAGTACTGAATGTAGACGGTCACCAGGCTGGGGGAAAACTCACCGGAGCGGGGCCAGGCGAGTCCCTGTGCGGTCAGCGTGGGACGCGCAGAAGAGCGGTGCTCTCCCCGGGCTGGGGCACCTCGCGGGGTCTGTGGGGCACAAGGAACATGCGAGCGGCTTGTTCCAGGCGCTGGCGATAAGCGACGATCCCAGCCCGCTGCTGGGGAAGCCTGTGAATGCAGTTTTTTCTTAAATTCCAGCTTGCTCAAGATTTAAACTGTATTAATTACTTCACTACTGAGGCCAGGAGCTCGGTGTCTGAAAGGAAGATAGCGTGGGGGAGCTGCAGTGCAAGGGGACAGATTTGGCTCTTATTAGGGCAAGACGGCACGGCAGGGTGCATCTAGTGAAGGGTTGGAACTGGGTGGGCTTTAAGGGCCCTTCCAACCCAACCCAAACCATTCGGTGATCTGCCAAGGTGAAATCCTGAACGGGGATCGTGGGGTTTTCTTGGGGCTCATCTGTGTGGTTGGGTTGTTGCTGCACTCACAGTGTTGGGGAGGCTCTTGGAGGAAGAGCGCGAGAAGGCAAGAAAGGGAAAGTTAATTAGGATAGAATTGCCTCCAAAAAGTACTAAAACCAAATGCGAATTCGTAACGTAAAGATAAGGACATGCAAATCAGGCTGGGTTTCAGATTTTAGTATGCCATTGCTCTCCCTCTAATCGGAGGAGATGGATCCAGCAACTGAAATTGCCACACTTAACGTATAAAGTTACACTGCAGACAAGAAAATATTTTCTGGTTTTCCTCAAATAACCACCTCCACATGAATATATAAGAACGTGAGGTAAATACGGGCATAACTACCCGCCTGACCAGTTTATAAGCAGATGGGCACATGTACAAGGTCAGGGTTGACTGTGGGCAGACACACGGGGGTTGAAGGTAGCTGCCAGAACGAAGGATTGTTTATATTCGACACTTTTATTTATAATTTTAATCTTAAGTGAAGTTGATAATCTGTGCAAAGACAAGCTCTACATTTTCATCGTTATCGGCTTATCTAAGATCACGCGCCACGCTTGCTGGGTAACCCTTTCCCCGTGATGTAGATGAATAGGAAAAGAAACTAAAGATCCGATTCCCATTCAGATATGATGAGCCAAGCCCAGATATCACCCTGAAGCTAAACGTCCAAGGCCTCATTTGGAATTTCTTCTAAGCAAAGATGACAAAAACTGATCTTGCAGAAATAAAAATTCCTATGAAGAAAAGTGCATAAAATGAGGAAGAAAATGGTTTTCTTTCCCTATAAAGGAAGAACAGATATTTAAGATTTTATAGACCAGAAATTTAAACCAAGAACCTCCTTTTCACAGGTCCCTGTTTCAGCTTAAAATGGTAATAGCGTTACTGCATAAAAAAACGGGCTGGTGATGGCACGCCGGGCTGCAGCAGGTCTGCAGCGAGCGCCGAGGAGGCTGCAGGCTCTGCAGAACTGGGGTGCAGTGCATGCCCACCCCCAAACTGCACACTGTGGCCGGAGCCGCCAAGCTTCAAAGTCGCCTTGCGGGAGAGCTGCGGTTGGGATGGGAAACACGTTGCCAGCCGGCGGCCCGCTTCTGCACCTTGGGAACGCCTCAGGGCCCTGCCACATCTCGACATTTCCAGTCTCCTGTTCAGTTCTCAACATCTGATGAGATGGTTCAAATCAGGAAAATCCCCTCTCTGTGCCAGACAGTTAAGACCCAGAGTAATTAAAGCAAAATCTTTTCCTGCAACAGCAAGTACTGAACGTGTGGAGATAGCACAATAATCAGTGTTTCCGCTGTCGTAAGCCCACAAAACAAATTGGATTTTGAATGAAGCACATGGAACAGTGACCTCTGTGTAAAACTTATCTTGACCTCAGAAAGGAATGACATTTTGTCTCCAACTCTACTGCCAATTACAAGTGCTGAATTCTGAATATTCACACTTGAGAAGGACCCACTGCTTGATTGTTTAAGAAATCTGACAGCAGCAAGATGCCGTGAAGTTTCTCTGTTTGCATGGACGGTGTTCGCTAAAATTCCCAGACCTGCTCTCCGAGGGGGTTTTCTGCCCACCTCAATCGGAGCCGAGTCCGGCAGCAAACACCCAAACCGGGGGAAGGCGGAACGCAGCCTCTTCTTCCTCATCTAAACGATCTGTAAACTTCAGGGTGGGTAACTTTGATTCCGCTTGCGTCCTCCCGTGGTTGATGCTCTAGATGAACCCTTCCCTAACGCGCAGAGGACAGCCAAACCATCTGCCACTTGCTCAAGTCCTTGAACTGCACAAGACCAACGCACCACGTAAGCGATGGGGCGCCACATCGTCCTTCCCCAGGGCTGAGCCCACCTCGGCTGGGGCAGGACACAGCAGAGCCCAGCAGCGTACCAGGGCAGAGATCCCAAATTAGATTAAGAACAATTTAAAGCTGCCTATGATGCAAAGCAGAGCCAGAGACCAGGGCAAAAGTGACCTGTAGCATGATTTGCAGTGAATAGCTTTTTCTCTCATAAATAGGAGAGACACTGTGGGATGATTATCCACCCAGATTTATCTCTGCAGCTCCGTGTGTATCCTTCTGTGCTTAAAAATGTCTCGCTGCCCTTTGCATTATTGCATTGCCCTTTACATTCATACCGCATAAACCTCTCAAGTACCGTAAAACTTACAAGGTGTAATATAACGTCGTGATTTTCCTTTACACACCATAAACAAAAGTCACTGAAAAAGGAGCCCAGAAAGGGAGACGTTATTTGGCCTGACAACGATACAGGAGGAAAATATATGTACGAGTACACATACATACACTCCTACACACTTAAAATCCCAAGCTGGATTGATTATCTGGCATTGATGGATCACTTTAATGTATTACATAGATAAGGAAATTGATTATTCAATAAATCACTGTCTGTGCTAAGAATCCAGTGTTGAAAAACAAAGAGAAAATATTATAAACCTGTCTTGCCCAGGCAAAGGAAAAAGCTTATACTCTAAGGTTAATCACGAGGTACCTTCTGCTGCACATCCAATGGAAGAACAACACTTGGAGTTCTCCAGTGCTAAATGACGGGTTTTCCTTCCCACAGCTCTCTAGGAGGTGAACTTGCCTTGCGTGGCTGCGAGGCTGCTCGGGGCGTCGCTGCGGTGAGCAGCGCGCTGCCAGCGGGCAGGGTGACGGCGGAGGAACCGCAGAGCCCTCGGGCGCTCGCATCCCGGGCTGCGCTGCTGCGGCGGCCGAGCTGGGAGCCACAGGAGATCCCCGGAGAGCAAGAAGGTGCCCCAAAACGCTGCGGCACACAGGAGGCTGCCGAGAGCTGGGCTCTGCGACGGGGAGCATCCCGCAACAACGTGCGGAGGGGAGGAACCTGCCTGTGCTCCGCCGGCCTCCGGCGGCACCCGAGCTCCGGGGTGTGGGCAGAGAGGGAGCAGGAACATCGCAGGAATCGGAGCAAACAAGGAGAACAAAGGGAAATTGGGATGAAAAATGAAATATCTAGAGCTCAGAGAAACCATCCACCTCAGTGTCCTTCTGGAGATCTGGCCAGTGGGTTTGCTGGGCCTGGGTTTGGCAAGTTTGTCTCGTGTTTCTTTCCTGGTAGCAAGCTTACTCCTGCTTCCGAAGGGAAGGAGCAGCAACAAGGGGAAGGCAGAGGCTTTTAAAAAACTCAGGCAAAGAATGTCACCAAAATGCCTTATAGCAGTATTAATAAACAACAGCAAAAGCTAAGCTAACAGACGTGCTTTAGCTAGGAAACACCTGGATGCTTTCTCCGGGGAAAAGCGTGTGAGATGGTCTGTGATAAACTTCCTCTAACAGGAATCTGGAGGTGAGAATACAAATATTCCTGCAAGTTATGACCGTGGTATTGCCGAGCTGAGTCCCTTACAAAAATCTCCGTGTCACATCCTGGTGCCATAATGTTCCCGTACCTCTCAACACAGAAACCGGAGCCATGCTCCCAGCCACGTGTTGGCAGTGATTGAAAACTGCTGCAAGACGGTACTTGCCGAGCGTCGGGCGTGACACCGCCCCAGAGGCCAGTACATGACTTCTCTGGAGCCGTGCCCAAGAAACTGCTGCCCGCGCTGTAGAGCAGAAGGCAAAGTCTGCAGCGAGATGCTGATGCTGTGCTCTTCGAGGACGGTTTGTGTCTCCTTCTCCAGCACGGAGGATCCAGACCCTGTCGCTGCCCGTGCTGCGCTCAGATGTCACCACACTCTCAGAACTCTTTCCGTGCGTAGCAGAATGCAAATGGCTATAGAAACCACTAGGAAATGGTTTTAGCTGCTCTAATTTTTACTAGAAAGTCTCCGCCAGCCACCCTTGTGCAGACTATGAGAGATTAATAATTGCCCTCCAGTGAGGCGTGAACCAGAGCGACTCAGACCGAGCAGACCCGTTCCGTTGAATAAAACCCTTCTTTACCCAGCGATGAGAACAGCCATCTTTTTTCCAAACTCCCAGACGCTGCAGCGACACAGACGCACACGTTATTCTTCACCGAGGACTTGAAGGCCGCGTTCCCAGCAGAGGAGCTCCCTTTTGGCAGACACGGCTTCGCGCTGGCGCCGCAGCCCCGAGCAGCGCCCGTGCAGGCAGAGCGGCATGTGCCCGGCGAGCAGAGCTGGAGGGGCGGGTGTGGCGTGCGCCGCTCCCAACGCGAAGCCTGGGTCTGCCCTTCCCGCGGAAACCTGTTCTCAGGTCCTCTGCTAAGCACGTGCCGTAGCCATTTGCCTCATTCACCACAAAATCAGCCCTAACACACAGTTTCTGCTGCAGCCAGGGAAAAATCCCACCAGCCCGTGAGCCCAGGCAGGTGCGGTGTCTCACAGGGGGTGGAATTTAAAATCACTGCTGTGCCTTCCTTCTGAGTGCTTTGAATTCGCCGCAAAACTACCCAACAAGTCTAACACTTCAGTCCCAATAGACAGCCGTAACTAAGCTAAATTTGTGGGTTAAACCAGATTTTGTTTACTGTTTCGTCCTGGGAGATCAGTAAGAGATGACAGCCATCTATTCACTAAAGTGGGGGAAAGCCGCCCCCAGCTAATGCTGCTTCTCTCACCATACACTTCCACATCTTTAATTGAATGTGGATGTTGCACTACCAGCTCTGTTATTTTAAGAAGGGCTTATGTTCCTATTCACCTGGGTACTGGTGAGTTCAAAGAGCTGGTCTGTTCACCTCCAAGTCCCCAATTTGAACAAAGGACATGCTGTAGCAATCAAATGTCATTACCAGCTAATGAGTATCCAGTGGCCTCTGCGAGAGCAGTCGATGGCTTCTTCCCATTCCTCATTGGACACACGAAGCACCGTTATAACCCAAACTGCTGCAGTGGCACTAATGAATGCTCCTGAAGCTGCTGTTTGCAGATGTCAAGGATGGAAGGCTAATTTAAGTCATGGAATCATAGAATCATTTAGGTTGGAAAGGACCTTTAAGATCGTTGAGTCCAACCATTAACCCAGCACTGCCGAGTCTACCCTAAACCATGTCCCTGAGCGCCATGTCCACACAGCTCTTAAATCCCTCCCGGGATGGTGACGCCCCCTCCCTGGGCAGCCCGTTCCAATGCCTGACAGCCCTTTCTGGGAAGATGTTTTCCCTAATATCCAGCCTAAACCTCCCCTGGCACACCTTGAGGCTGTTCCCTCTTGTCTTGTCACTTGGGGGAAGAGACCAACCCCCCACCTCTTCACCCTCCTTTCAGGGAGGTGTAGAGAGCAATCAGGTCTCCCCTGAGCCTCCTCTTCCTGTCCAGGCTGAACCCCCCCAGCTCCCTCAGCCGCTCCTCACAGGAATTGTGCTCCAGCCCCTTCCCCAGCTCCGTTCCCTTCTCTGGACACGCTCCAGCCCCTCAGTGTCCTTCTTGCCGTGAGGGGCCCAAACTGACCCCAGGATTTGAGGTGTGTCCTCAGCAGTGCCCAGCACAGGGGGACAATCCCTGCCCTGGTCCTGCTGGCCACACTGTCCCTGATGCCGGCCAGGATGCCGTTGGCCACCTGGGCACACGCCAGCTCACATTCAGCCGCTGTCAACCAACTCCCCCAGGTTCTTTCCTGCCGGGCAGCTTTCCAGCCCCTCGTCCCCAGGCCCTTAGCACTGCCTGGGGTTGTTGTGACTCAGGTGCAGGACACAGCGCTTGGCCTTGTGGAATCTCATCTAGTTGGCCTCGGCCCATCAGTCTGGCCTGTCCAGATCCCTCTGCAGAGCCTTCCTATCCCTGGGCACCCAGTTTCCAGAGTGGTGAGCAAGGTGCAAGTCCCAGAGTCAAGAATCTATCTCAACAATTATGTAATCCTAAGGCTTTGTTTTATCCCCTTGATATTAGCTGGTTTATATGTCTACTTCAAAACTTTGCTGGACAGGGATGTTTTTCTGCCTCAGTAACCACCCAGACTAATCTCCTAATCCAAGGTGCAAATACTCCTTAGTCTGGCGTTAGCCTTAGCGTGACTTGAGCAAGAAGGTCAGGCTGTTCAAAGAGAAAGGTGCAAACTGGGGGCTTTGTCTCCAGGTGGGTGAGTCTTTGGTGCATCAGTTCCTGGCGGGGCTGGGGGCTGAGCCAGGCACCAACCCGGGTCTCTCCAGACCCTCGCCAGCAGCGCTGGTGGCCAGTGCAAGGTGGAGGAGCACTTTCACACTGCCCTGGACTGTGGGCTTGCCTGGGGGGGCTGGCAGGGGCTGGCAGGACTACTCCATTTGCTTCTGCCATGTGATACCTGCGTGGGCCATCTCATACCAGAGTCATGCTCATGCCCAGGCACCTGACAAAACGTGTTACGGCATCCTTCGTGCTGCCTGGGAGAGCATTTACCTGCAAATCTAAAGGGCACAGGCAGGAACAACTTACAGCTGAAAACCAGAGCCCCGTTCCCCAAATCCCCTGTGTATTTAATTAAATCTTTACAGTCTGTCGCCATCGTGCCGCGCGCTGTGTCTCGCTAGAGCGACTTTTCAAGGCAGCAGTGCTGTGCAGTCTCTCTCCTCCTCATGCCAGCCTGCACGGTCTCTCCCTTTAGGGGACCTCTAAGCAAAAACCCAGAAATCTTGTATTTCCTCTTTTCCTTTTGCACTATTAAGCACTGTGGCAGGTTTATTCCACCACTCCCACAGCATCCTCTTCGTCTCATTATTTTAATCTCGGTGACCCTCTCTTCCCGTGCTGGTGCCTGAGGCTACACAACACGCTCCTCTGCCCGTGCTCGGGCTGTCCGACATCCCGAGACCCCTCTGCCTTCCTGCTTTCCTGCACCCCCAGAGATGGGTTCTGTGCTGGCGGAGTGCACAGAGACAGAAACAGCCTCATAAAGTGAAATAACTGGTGGCTCTTCTACCTCAGACACGGTGGAGCAAAACTGTCCCAGGTGAATCAGCACAGCCCGGCTGACTATTTACAAAATGAGAGGGTTGAGGTGTTTGCTATCCCCCCAGACTGCGTGCAGCAAATAACCTGCACGGTGACAGCCAGCGAAGGGCGGCCTGCAGCAACGCTGCCCACCCCAGCACTGCTCTCGGCCGCGGCAGAACCACTGCCTGCCTTCTCCAGCCCACGGCCTCGGGCGATGGAGGGGTGCGTGCCTAGCCAAGGTCACCCTGGGGCCGTATCCACGCAGTCCAAGTCTTTGGAAGCCCAGTCCTTCCGGCAGTTTTCCAGGTCACGATGCTTTTGGGAATGTCCCAAGCCTCAGCACTGTGTGTGCGGGGTGCTCCCTTACTACTTCACAGTTCTGGTTTCTGTTCTAGGCACTGGACCCCACACTGCGGGGTGCTGGTTGGCTGGGGCACAGCAACAAGAACCCAAGTCTGAGCAGGTCTCCGGGCTGAAGTATTAAATAATACAGCACGGTGACCTCTTGTACCGATGGCCAGCGTTTGCTTTCCTGTCCTTCCTTACGCTGCTGCAGAGGCTGGGCAATGCGGTGTGCGCAGGGGGCTGTGCAGAGCAGCGCTGGGGATGGCCTGACGCGCGGGTACCCCAGGGCTCTCCCCAGTGGTGTGTGCAACCCAGCGGTGTTTTCCCGATCACCCTCCCTCCCAGAAATAACGGAGCGGTCGCGTCGATATTTGTGTATTTAGGTGCAACGTCTTGCTGCAGATTTAAAGCACCATTTAAACACTGCTGCTGCTGAGCACTCGGGTAACACTCGACATGGCAAGCGTCTCGTAGTGCAAACCTGGGGGATGAAGCTGTAATGTCAGAGGCAGGTTCCCTGCGGGGCAGCAGAGCAAGGGGGGGGCGGCAGCAGGCGAGAGCAGAAGGGGTTAACAGACAGCCACAAAGAAAAGCTGGTGCTGGAGCAAAGACAAAGCAGTGAACTGAGCCTTCCGCCTGCTTTAGGAGCTCTTGCCTGTGGTAAGGACCTGTGTCTATTTTAGGCTTTATTATGAGTGGTAAATACAGCACATTATCCCTGTTTTTACTGTTGGTGAACAACAGTAGTAATACACAAGCCCCATCACATCTGAATCCCCTGTACGTCAGCCCAAACCCAGACAGTCCCTGCCCAAAAAGACAAGCTGGACCCTCTCAGGGGCCCAGAGCCCCCCGTATTCACTGGTGGAGCGTCAGGATCCCCCCCTCCCGCAGTCGCTGCAAACAGCATCACTCGCAGTCACAGCCACTTCGATTCTCACGGCCGTAAGACAACCAGCACTCCTCATTTCTCATCTCTTCCCTTTGGCAGCATCGCCACAGCGCAGTTTTTATCCTCGCGTTCAGCCCTCAGCTCCTCTCCAACATTTGCCTCTCTCCCCCCTCGCCCATGGAGTTCTAGTGCTTTCAACTCGTTATCTGCCTTACCCAGAGACTTCCACCAGCCCGTCTTCTAAGTATGCAGAGGAAGAAAAAAGAAGTCTAGACAGCCTCACATGAAACCTCCAGCCAAAAGAGGGAGAGGAGATTGCACGGCGTAACTGGTGGAGAAACGCAATACATGGGATTACGAGGCTTAATGCCTGCTACAAACAGACTGTGCAGTGTCGGGTTTTATTTGATATTGTGTCTCCGTGAGAGACTCCAGCATCGTAGCTACTCTGGCAGAGCTACTCCATGCAAACGCTTGGAAATTGGTGATGATAGCTAACAGAAGAACGCAGCCTTCGGGAGCTGGCAGGAGGAAGGTGGCTAGAAACACGCAGGCGGGGTGGGAGCCGGGAGGCCAGTGCCCTCTGCTGAGCCCAGCTGCTGGCATCCACACAACAAACGGAGAAGGAAAAGCTGGATTCCGCTTGGGATCGCTAATTTGTGAGACTGTGGATCTGTCCCAAAGGAGCACTTCATTCACCAGGACAAGAGAGACCCAGCTTTGCCGGAGACTGAATTACGTTTAGCATTGCTCTGTGCGTGACTGCGTCGTGAAGGCTTCACAGAAATCTTCTCACGCTATCACCCCCCATTTATTTCATCAGTAAAAGCATCCAGAGATGGAGAGATTAAGTTTGAAGCGGTGGCGGTGGATTTGCACCTGCCAAAGCCCGAAGTGGCCGTGCAGCAGGAGCAGGCAGCCTGCGAAGGCGTGGGCTCTGTGCCGGGCAGAGCGACCGCGTCCATCCCTGCACGCAAATCCACGCGAGGCTCCTTCACCGCTCACGTTCCGCGTCAATCTGCCGCCTTCCCGCCCGTGGGGGAGGTGGACGTGCTGGTGCCCGCGGCCGGGGGGAGCGTGCCCGCGCGGAGGAAGCAGCCCAGTGCTAATAGGGCTGTTTATTTTGGCCGCGCTCCTGCTCTGTGATGAATATGAGGGACTATTTTTTTCTGGTTTGTGGTTTGATCTTAATTTCCTGTATGAAGTTCTCAAGAGGATGCCGAGATCAAATAATTAGACTATTCTGCGATAAAGAGGTAACATTGTTATTCAAATGTATTCAGAATTAATTTACCACCAAACAATTTACGCTGCCACCCTTATATCCTGCTGAAATTACTGGAATACGTTATCTGACACACAAAGCATCTCATGACCTGAAATAACTTTATCACCCATAAATGCTTGAGCGCTGGGTGCGTGGCCACAGAAACACACGTGGAAATGCAGAAGCCACAAAGGCGATAGAGCGATTTAAAACCAGGACAAACACAACACCCCAAACGGGCGCTTTGCTTGCAAGAGGGAAGGTGCAGGACGCAGAATCCCGCAGCAGCCTGGCAGCCTGCTGGGCCCGGGAGGCTGGGGGGGCCGGATCCCCATTGGGCACCTGTGTGCGGCACCATCGGCACCGCTGCAGGTTCCCACGCACAGGGCTCCAACCCAGCCCGCTCCCGGCCCTCGGCTACCTGCCCTTTGGCCAGGGCAAGCGCCGCTCTGCCTTCTGTGTGCTGGTACCCTGCACCGGGAGCAAGCGGCAGGGATGTGGGCAGGCCAGCAGGGATGTGGGCAGGCAGGCTGCCTGCGGGGAAGGTTCCCCCGGTCTCCGTTTTCTGAGCCTGCGAGCTGGTCTCAGGTGCTGTCAAGCTGCTTCTCCAAAGCTATTTGCTTTGGGAAGGGGGAACCGTATGGGTCAGAGTCCGTGTGTGCAGGTGGGGGGAGAGCTGGGCTGGGATGTCCTGCCAGCCCTCCCCGAAGGACACCAGCCAAACCGCTCATCGGGTTTGAGCTGAGCAGAAACCCTTTCCAAGGATCACCTCTCCAGCATCCGCATCCCCCATCGCCATGCAGCTCCCAGCCCTGTGGGCACTGCCTTTCTCAGCCAGGAAAAGTCTGCTTTTGCCATTATTTTTAAAAATAAAACTTAGTTTGCAAAGTGTGGGAAGGTGATTTCAAAATAAAATTCCAGACAGGCATAATAAGCCTCAGAAAACCAGTCACACAGAGAAGGATAATTATCCCACAGAATTTGTTTTCTGTGTATTTATATAAAGTAATCAATGATTTTTTTTTTCTCCACACACAGACTCCAATCCAATTTGATTGTCTTTTCTGTGTTACTTGCAAATCATACAAACAATCGATGCCCTGACCCCTTCTCTGTGCAAACACAGCTCAGAAAGAGCCGACAAGAAATAAAACCCGACGGATTCCTCCATGCAGGACTCTCTGTTTAAAAGCTTAACTGGAGCCCAATTCTGTTCACAGCGACTTCAGCGGTACGGGAGTGGGACTGTCGAACACGCCTGCAGTATAATTATTGCCAGAAATACCAGCGGGAATAAAACCTCGGTAAAACAACCCGGAGACGAAGGGGATTCCTTTTAAAATGTAGAAAACAACATGAAACCCCTCCCAGGCACAGCGCGCTTCTCCCGCAGAGGAGGGGCGAGGTGGGCGTGCAGCCAGGGTTTGGGGTGACACAAGCGCAGGGTAGGCTGGGGACCCTGCCTGTCACACCCCCCCACCACCACCCCTCCCGCAGCCGGGGTGGCAGAGGGGGTGGCAGAGGGGGTGGCAGAGGGGGTGGGCGGGCACCACTTGTGCTGCTCTGCTCGTGGGAGCAGGGGTGGCCAAGGGAGACGATGGCAGCGGGGTTGGGCAGTTTTGCTGTCTCCTCCTCGGCAGCACTTGAATACAAACCAACCCGCTAATCAACAAATGCAAGTGCTAAAATTGGATTGACGGCTCCTGTGGTCTATTTTTTACAATTACTTATTAATCTCGAGCCGTTGGCATCCATCTGATCCGCACGTATATCTTGCTAACACATCATCCATCAAAATAATCACTCTGAGTAATTTCTGATGATGCTTCAGCAATGCACGGCAACTGGAAGCGGTCTGCCACGCAACGCCGGTCCCTCAGCCTCCACGTGTGACACCGTTCCCAGTCACCCACGCTGCCTTCTTAGGGCCGGTACCCTCAGGCTCTACAAAACGGCATCAAGCTCTCGCCCGTCACTTTGAAGGGGTGCGACTCCTGATTTTAATCTAAGAGAAAGGTTAGATAAATAGGCTATCTACGGTAGCTTAATCACCTTGCACTCGCTGCTTTTCCTATATGAGGGGCATGATACTGCAAATACTGAGCCGCTCAGTGCAGCACTTAATAACAGGTATAATCGCACTGATCTCATCCGCAGTCAGGGCTGGCAGCATCCCTCTCAGCCCCAGCGGTGTAAACATGGAGTAACTCTACTCACACTCTTACAGTTATCTATATACCAGGACAACTCGGAGTGGAATCGAGCACCAAGAGCCTTCAGCAGGTCTGGATGGTATTTTCTGATAGAGCATTATCAGATATTTAACAGATTGCCTAATAATTGAATGGCTGTTGAATAAGCTTCAGACACAAACTCCTACTTAATAAAAGAATTCCAGCGATGAGGCACAGCTTTTCCCTGTACACGTATGCGTATAGATTATGTTCAGATGTGTAGATTAAATATTTATATTTTATTCGTGACAGAAAGAGCGCTTTTGGCTTTTCCTTCCCTTTCTTAGCTATCTCTCCATTTATTTTAATAGCCATCTTCGCAGGGAAACAAGGGCTTTGAAAAGTTACCTGTTTTCTCTCTGGTTTGACTTTCAGCTCTAAAACAAGACTTACCTCAGTGTCCAACACTTTTTGGCATAACCTAATAATTAAAAGAATTGCTTGAAAGCCAGGGCAGCTTTGCACAAATTAATGTGTGAGGGGGAGAAGCTGCAATTTTCCAGTGGGCTGAAAGCGGTCAAAATGATGCCAGTTTTGGGTGAGAGTGAAGGTAGCCGGAGAGCTCCCTGCAGCCTTTTCCTGATCTGTAGTTTCTTATTTTACTGATGAAGGTGAAGGCTGAACGAGGTGCTGCCTGGCCGGGGGTTCCTCCCTCCCTGCAGGCCACTGGCTCTGGCAGAGCCCGTGCTCAGCACCGCTCCCGTGGCGGGCAGCCCTGCCTGCCTCCCTCCCTGCCTGCCTCTCTCCCTGCCTGCCTCCCTTCCCTGCCTGCCTCTCTCCCTGCCTGCCTCCCTTCCCTGCCTGCCCCCCTTCCCTGCCTGCCTCCCTGCCTGCCTGCCTCCCTCCCTGCCTGCCTGCCTCCCTTCCCTGCCTGCCTCCCTGCCTGCCTCTCTCCCTGCCTGCCTCCCTCCCTGCCTCTCTCCTTCCCCTCTTGCCCCCCTGCCTCCCTCCCTCCCTGCCTGCCCCCTTGCTGCGGGTGGAGGGAGCAGAACTACCGGGGAGCAGAACTACCACAGGCCCTGGTGATCCCGGTGATGGGCTGACGGCTGTTTCCACGCTGAAAGCTCCTCTCTTTGAGCCCTGTCTCAAAAATCCATTTCAGGACAACTGAGGCACCCGGACTTGAGGCTGAACGTCTCCACGGAGCCTCAGGGGTGCTGTTGGGCCCGCACACCTCCCGGGGGCCACGCTGGCATTCCTGGGGGTCTCAGCAGCCCCCGCGCCAGCGACCAGCCCGTTCCCCCGCGAGCATCTGCCTGTGCAGCAGCACCAGCCCCGTGCCCGCCGCGGCAGCCTGGCAGCATGCCGAGGCTGGCTGCTGAGGATCAGGCCCGCTGCTGCCAAGCCCAGAGCAGGGCGAGCTGCAAGCCCAGCACCCCAGCTATGACAGGACACCCCCCCCCCCAGCCCGCACATGGCTTACGGTCCCGATGGGAAGCTGCACCCTGGGACCCGTTGGGAAGGAAAACGCCGCAGCAGCACTGCGGTGCTGTCGGTGGGGACAAGCTGGGGGGAGACTGGGGGGACTCTGCTGCGCACAGCAGGACACCTCCTCCCTGCTCACGCTGTGGGAAGGCGAGAGTGGCATCGGGAGCTTTCCTGGGAGTGGGTTTCCATCGCACAAAACATTCCCAGCTGTTCCGGGCTGCGGCTGAGCATACCAAGCAGCTTGGCTCTCGGGGAAGTTCGGCAGCCGCCAGGCCCCAGAGGCAGGGCCATTAACCTTTTCCACCAGCGTTTCTGGCACTACACCGTGCGCAGGACCACGGCCTGGAGAGCCCTGTGCACAGAGGTCCAGGGGAGAGCAGATGTTCACCCTGCAGGAATCCAGCCCTTGTCCGTGAGACGATCTGGGCCATGCAGTAGCTCGAAACCGTTCTAGAGGTGACAGTGTTTCACTCCAGAAAGCGGCTGTCCCTCAGGACTGGCATTTTTCTCTCACTGGCTTCCACAGTGCTGCTGCGCAGTTGCACTGGGATAAATAAGACCCAATTTTTCCACTTTAAAATAGTCACAAATCTATTTGGTTTTCCACTGGTTTCTCTGGGTTACAGTTGGGTCCCTGAAAAGGCAGGTAAATCTGTCCTTATAATTTTTACTGGGCAGACAGCAAATCCCTGGGAATGTGTACAGATGGCAAAGTACATGGGATGTAACAGGAAATCGGCGCCGTTCTTTACATGACACGCTTAAAACAAGTATCTCGTTTAATTAGAAAAAGAAAGATTGTAGGCTCTTTCCCAAGCTGTTATCTGTGCAATTACTTTATGTAACATTATTAAAAATTAATTTTCTCCAGAACCTCAGCAATCTAATGAAACACGCCTGGCCCTCAGCAGCGGCGGTGGTGTAACCAGCCCGCTGGCATCCTCCGGGCAGCGGGGCTCGGTGCCGCGGCCCCCCCTCGGGCTGCCTGGCTCTTATGCTGGGCCCCTCTGTCCCTGGGTCACAGCACCCACCTCTGCTCAGCACCCCTCCTGCAGCAGGATCAACACCCCTCCTCACAGTGGCACAGCAGCCGTCCTCACACCGAGCATCCCCTTCTCCAGGGGAATGGAGAAGGAATCTCCTCCTCGTAGCGGGCTCAGCATCCCCCCTCTCCGGGGGCAGAGAATTCCCCAGCTCCAGGGACTTAATATCCCCCCTGCTCCAGGGACAGAGCATCCCCCTTCTCCAGGGGCTCAGCATCCCCTCGCTCCGGGGATACAGCTGCTCTGGGGGCTCAGCATCCCCCCACTCCGGGGATACAGCCTCTCCCCGCTCCGGGGGCTCAGCATCCCCCCCTCTCCGGGGGCTCACTCTCCTCTCTGCACGGTACCCAGCACCCCCGTTGCACCGTCCCCGGGGCGGCTGCCCGCACCGGGCGCCCTCCCCCCTTGGTGGCGGCACGTCCCCGCTCCGTGCCGGGACACGGCTCCCGCTCCGCGCCGGGACACGGTCCCCGCTCCGCGCCCGCGGGCAGCGTCCTTCGCGGTACCGGGCAGCGCATCCCCCCGCCCGTCCCCGCGCCCCGAACTTGGCCCCGCCGCTGCCGGCCCGTCCCCGCGGGGCCGGGCGGCCTTACCTATCCGGATGACATGCGGCATCCCGTGCGAGCACTGGCCCCAGAAGCCGCCGACCAGGAGCGCTGCCCAGTATTCCCAGAGCACGCCGCGGAGAGCCGGCCAGAGATGGGGCATCGTTGGGGAGGGCGCGGGCCGGCGCGGCCCTACGGCCCCAGGGGCAGCGGGGGAGCGGGCGGCTTCTGCCCGGGGCTCAGTCGGAGCGGCCGGTCGGCGCCGAGGCCGGACCGCTCATGGCACATCTTAGTGCGGCCGCGCCGGCCCGTCCCGCGGCAGTCCCTCCGAGCCGAGCCGAGCCAAGCCGCTCCGAGCCGAGCCGTGTCGTGCCGGTGCCGGGCCGTGCGGTGCCGGTGCCGGTCGGGCAGCACCTGCGGAGCCGGGGTGCCGGTGCGCCCGCAGGAGCGGCTCTGTCCCCTCCTACCACTGATGCGCGCGGCTCGCGCGAAGCCCCGGAGTGGAGCGAGCACGAGCACACGCACACGCACATCCCCCCCCCCCCCCCGACACACACACACCCCGACACGCACCCCGACACGCACACCGGCACCGCCACGCTGCCGCCCGCCCGCCCGCTCCCCCGGGGCGAGGGAAGGGCCGGCTCGGCGGGTCCCGCCGGGCGGGCAGCGCCGTCGGCGGGCGCGGGGCTGGAGGCGGCCGGGGACCCTCGGCGGGCGTCACGGGGCGGGGAGGGAGGCAGCGCGGAACCCGGCGGCGCCGGGGGGGGACACCCGGCGTCCCTCTGCCCCCGACGGCCCCCTGTGCCGCACATCCCGGGGTGCCCGCTGTCCTCCGAGCTCCCGGGGGTCCCTCGGTCCCGTATGTCCCCGGGGGTCCCAGGGTCCCTTATGTCCCCAGTGTCCCCGACAGCCCCGCCGCCGGGCGAGGCGGGACAGCATCGCTCGGGCCGGGGCCGTTCCCGGGACGGCGGGCGGGTACCGGGGGGACCGGGGGGGGGGACCGGGGCCACTGGAGTCGGTACCCGCGAGCGGGCGCCCGGCCCGGGCTCCGCAGCCGGGAGTTTAATGACCTCGGTGACAGAGACAAAGGGCTGCACACGCAGCGGTAAGTAGGCTGCTTTGTCAACGCGCTGGGCTAGGCTGGGGCGAGTGTAGTTTTTCTCATTTAAATAATTTGATCTATTCCATCATTTCCAATCGCTCCCATTTGCCAGCTGTCGCTAACTACATTGCCTGGAACGTCGGAAGAGCGAATCTTTAATTTTCTTGCAAACATACTATTACTCCGTATTCATCCTTCTAATTTTCCTTGTCCGTCGCTTTCCCCGGCAGCAAGCCGGGCGCGCTCTGCGCCGTGGGAAAAGCGGGTCGCTGGCCTGCGCGCGTACGCAAGTCATCAACCTCAACGGGAAGTTTCTGGGGGTTGCATCCGATGGCAGCGAGCGTGCTGACCGCTGCGGCCAGGCAGACCCACGGGGGGATCCCCTGCGTGCCCATCGCGGTGGTGTCTGAGCTCTGGCTGTCTCTGTACGGCAGCAGTGGGGGATTGGCCAGGGTATCTGATGGCTGTCATCATCACGGATTCGTAAGGAAAAGCTGCAAGAGTTTCTGAGGGATGTGCACGCCCATGGCAGGCCCAGCCCCTCCTGGAGGAGCTGGTGTATCCGAAAGCCTCCCCGGGCACCCGGTGCCACGGGTAGCTCGTGCTTCATTTGGGGCAACAGGGAGGTGCCCCCCAGCATGAGTGGGCTCTCAGCATTACATCATGGGGGAGGAGACCTCGTCTTAGTCCTTCCTGAGGGTCAAACCCGAAAGGCACAGGCACTCCCTGGCACCTTCAAAGCGGGCTGTGGAAGTTCGGGCTCAGAGAAGGTCTGTTGTTGAGGCCCTGGCTTCCAGCAGAAAATCTTCAGTCTGGTGTCAAAGACAGATACAGGAAAGAGTGTCTCACATTAAGCGTATTTTTATTTCTCATGATACCAAAAAGGATAAGATTTAGCAAAAGGGCATGGAAGAAATTTTCTTTACTTATTGCTTAAATGAAGGACATCTGTTTCTGTGAACCTGTTAAAAAATTAAATGGCGCAACCTGGTGAATCTTTGCAGCTGGAGACAAAAATCCCCACAAAGCAGCTGGGAGGGAAAGGGTTTGTTCTTTTGGCTGTTCTTTACTCTCTGCAGACTCCAGCATGTAGAGAAGAGGGCTTGATTCTTCAGCAGCTTGGGACAAGAGGTGCAGATTTTGTGGGCTGTTTAAATTAAAATGTAGGTAGGATGCCATACTCTGTTAGCTGATTAGTGTCAGGATGCTGGCACCTGACATGGATGAGGCTCCGACCTTTGCTTCAGCCTCTGGATCCTACTGCAGTACCAGCACAAAGAGTTTAATTCTTATCACCTGGTTTGATTAGCACCTGATGGGTGTGTGGAGGTCATAAGTAGCCCTTGTGGGGTGTGTAGGTCAGAGAGGTAGGGTGGGAGTAGTTGTTTGTTAGGGGTGTGCCCTGTAGCTGCAGGACTTGCTTGGGGGTTGCATGGCCTTTCCTTCCTGAAGTGTGTGGAGCAGAACAAGGGGATCATGGCTGTGTTTCCCTTCCTTTGCATGCCTGAGCTCCTATGCTGTCCTGTCCCCTGTGTGTGGCTTGGCAGTGCTCCTCTCTCCTGGCAGTGTCCAAGTGGATCCCAGGGCTGCTCTGTGTTGTGACTGAAAAGAGGGATAATTTTGAAACTACTCTTAGATGTTGTACCGTGGTTGCCTTGGATTATTTTTCTCCCTGCAAAGACTTTGACCCAGTGTATTACCGTGGGCAAGGGCGGGTGCTGTTGGGCCACGCTGCACCGGCTGCTGTGGAGCTGGGCCGTTGGCACATAATTATGGCAAAGACAGAATGGCTGGAGAAGAGAGGATGTGTCTGCAAGGCTACCAGAGCACCTCCCGGGACCAGGGCTTGGTCTCAGCGCTGATGGGCAGGTAAGTGGGATGCTGGGCTGAACCCTGTGGCTGGTGGGCCGGTGCCTGGGCAGCCAGCCTTGCCTTGGGAGGGGGCAGCTCACATCGGGCACGTGGGACCATGTTCAGAATCAGTGGCTGTTGCCTTGCTGAAGGACAAGGGTAACAGAAGGGCTTTGGTGTCCTTCTGCAGTTTGTTACGATGCTGCTAAAAATATCTGTGCCCAGTTCACAACTGCTGTGAAAATAGCTTTAATGTGGTAATTCATCATTTCAGAGTATATCAATTAGTGCAAACTCTCTGCTGTATTTATAACTTATGAACACAGTGTACCGTTCCGGAGTCGTTTGGTTATTCCTAGTTTGTTGTGAGGATGCTTGGGGATGTTAGACTTTCACGCAGCCTCTTTCCCAGTGAATACATGTGGTATTTAGAGCTCCATTTGTTGCGCAGATAGGTCTGATACTCGTCTGCCTTTTATGGGTTTTTAATATGCACAAAATTCTCAGTTCTCTCACCTACAAATAAAACTGTAGATTTATGGATATTCTAAAGACTGTCAAGGTAAGGCTTTTTATTTTTGAGTTTGAAAATGAACTGCTTGCAAAAATGGAACAAATGTTGAGATTATTAATATCTAGGGAAAAATGCTGATTGACAAAGGACCTTTTCAAGGAAGATTCATGCTTTGGAGCAGCAGCAGAAGGATGAACCTTGCAGAACGACACAGGCGTTTCTATGGCTGTGGCATTTTTCCAGGCTAATGAAGAAAAAGAGGCTTCTCTTTATTTTTTTTAATGGTATCTAAACTGGTTCATTTGAATTAGCTACATGCACATGCATTTTGTTTAGATTTATATGCATCAGGTGTAATAGAACTACCATCAATGTGAGTTACAAGGCCCAGTGCTCGCGTTACCGAGATTCATGTGCTCCAGGCGTCTTCTGAAAGACCAGGGAGTGAATATACGGGGCTGGGAAATGCAGATTTCTGGGGCTTGAGTGCCCTCTACTGAAACCGTCCCAGCCAGCCCCTGGCTTTGACGCCCAGCAGCTTGATTGATGGCTTGCTAAATTAAACTTAAGCCTGCGGTTCACAGTTCATCCATGATGAAGAATCCCTTCTTTCCTCTCCTGCCTGGTCGTGCGCTCGCTTCTTCTCCCTTGTCCTAACACTCCGACTCCTCCTGCAGCCCCGCGTATGCCGCAGTAGTTTTTCTGGGTTTTAAATGGCACGTTTAGATACCGTAAGGATTCATTCGCAAGGGACCATCCGGGGAGCTGTAATTGTGCGGCAGCGCCCGCAGGGAATGCCAGCTTTGCCCCGGCGGGTCTGCTTTCCGCTCTCTTACAGGAGAAGGCATCGACTCCTTGCAGGCAGCCGGGATGAGGTGACGGTGCCACCCACGCTCCAGCAGCTCTTGCGAAAGCAAACGGCAAGAAACTACGCTTGGCCCCACAAACTTAGTGTGATTGTGTTACGTTTTGCTTGGTAGGGAGGGAAGAGGAAGAATTCCACTTCCTCCTCAGCATTTCATCTGTGATGGGAAGAGTGTTCGCCCCGCTTTGTCCGCAGCCCAACGGGTTTCTCCGGCTGGCTCTGAGGAGGCTGGAGCATCGGCCCTAGGCAGTCCTGCCGTCCACGCCGCCGGGCAAAGGACGAGGGAAAGGGCCAGAAACCACTTGTGTGGTGTACAGTGCGGTGCCGGACGGGTGACTGGGACGTCCGGAGATTTCCCATCTCTTACATTTTTATCAGGCTGACTCCCTTTAAATAATTAGGCGCGAGCTTGCCAGGGCAGCGTGTTGCGGTCCGCTCGGGCAGGCGTCGCGCGGCGAGGGAGGTGGGGTGGGCAGGGAAATGCACTTTTTCCGCAATCTGTGTTACAGAGCAGTGCTCTGGGAAGAATTGTTGCTGCACTACACCGCATATATTTGTGTTGGAACATGCTGTGGTGTAATAGCTGGTTTGAAATGTATCCAGTTCCGCTGAATATATTAGCGTGTAAGTCAGGCAAACGCACCGGGAGAATGCGAGCTCCTGTCAAACCCGAGAGCAGGAACGCGCTGCAGAAGCTGTGAAAGAGAGGAGGGAGTTGGTACCAACTGCTGCTCTCCTGTTCTTGTACGGGGATGCTTGCGGGGGGCCAGCACTACAGGCAAACTCTGATCAGAGCCGTGCGTGGGGCCCAGGCGCCTGACCAGATCAAAAGGCTGCTGTGCCCCGGCTGAGCTGGCTGGCATCGCCTGCCTTTGTGCAGGCTCCCTCCTCGCAGCGAGTGGCTGGCTGGTCTCCTGCCTGTCAGCAGGCAGAGGGCTTTGTCCTCAATGTCCCCTGGCTGGCAGGAGATGGGAACCGGCTCTTCCTTCACCTGGGTGGTACTTGCATTCCCAATTTCTTCTGCTGCCATCTTTCCAGCCCAGGCAGACCTGAGGGGTGAGGTGAGGGCTGTGTGGGTGCTGGGAGAGGCAACGGGCAGCCCTTAAAGCACTGACCTGAAGCTTGCTGGACTCCCCTGCCTGGAGTGGGCTTAGCCAGGGCTGGTGGCGACTCCTTGAATGAGAAAACAACAAGGGGGAGAAAGATTGGTTGTTTCTAAGCACTTGTGCCATGCTCTGCCTGGTCAGAGGATCCCTCATGGCGGTGTCACGTGCCTGGCAGGAACCCAGCTGATCCCTGCACAGCAGCCCCCAGCCACTCATGTGGGAATCCCTGTCCCTTGGGGTACGTTGCTTTTGCCCAGGAGGGGACAGCAGCGTGGGACCCTTGGGTGGGTTTGAGTGGTGGGAGGTGGCTCAGCCACCGCAATGCTGGGGCAGCCGCATCCAGCCGGCTCTCGCATCGGAGCCAGTGCAGCGGGAGCCTTGCTGGGCACCTCCTGGCAGGGCTCTTTGATCAGCTGCTGCTTTTGATGTTGTCTTGGTTTTGAACCTGGAGATGGGCTGGGACTTACTCAGAGAGACCTGGCTTTGCGCTTCCCGGCATCCAAGGTGGCAGAAACTTGGGAGGACGCGATGAGCTGCCCAGCCTTTTTGGATGGGATGGGGCGGGTGGTGCGCAGGGATGGAGCTGTCTCAGCTCCCGGGGTGACAGCACCCTGTGCGTGCCCCTGGCTGCTCGCTGGCCTTGCCTAGCAGCAGGTGAATTTGTACGATTGCAGCGTGTCATACAGGCTGAAAAGGGCAACAGGGAGCAAATGAGTGAGACCAGTTTGAATTATTGTCTTTATCAAGCCACACGCCCATCTCCTGACAGGAGAAGCTGGTTTGGCTGGTCAGCTCCAGCAAGTGCTCCCTTCTCTGTGCTGCAGTGTGATCTTTTGAGCTAGGCTGAGCGGAAATGCACACTCATGTCAGACAGCCTTTGCATGTGTTTTTATCCTCTTTCTGCAGAGGTAGGAAATAATCTTTTTTTCCTTAAGGGAAAAAAAAAAACCCCTCTATCTTTAGGATTGGTGGGAGAAGCCATTTGCAACTGATGGGTGTAAATTATGCCTGCTTAGTCAGACAAGAAAATTAGAGACTGCAGAATTAGACTCTGCTTGCAATTATCTTTACATGGAACCAGTTTACAAAAAAAAATAATTTGGTACGCTCCTTGGCTTTCTGACAAATTCGCACGTGGTTTATTTTTGACCTGTCAGCTTCAAAGCGTGGTCCATTGTATGAAACCCGGGAAGGGTCCCTGCTTCTTTTCCTCCTGTGTGAGTTACCAACTGGCTGAGCAGAAGGTTGGGCACTGGCCAACCTGTGAGAGCTCAGGGCACTTGACTACCCACGTGTCTAATTACCCATGCGAAGAGTTGGAATGAGTCGTTAATACCTTCTCTTCTTTTTCCTCTACGCATGCAAAGGGCGAGAAAAGAGCACGTTATTTCAAATGCCCGTTAAAATCAGACTCCAGTGGAATTATGCTGGGAATTAATTTGGCCAGCTGCAGCCAGTCTTTTTTCCCCAATCCCCTGCAGACTCAGGCCTGTTTCCAACGCACAGCAGATTTCTCGGTTGTTCCAGCACATTCGGAGAAAGCTTCAGTGCTGGGTGAGGAAGCAGTGACTGATCGGGCTGTTCCCCTTAGCACAAAGTAAGGCATGAGTGGGCATCGCTTGTCAGCGGGGAGACCTGATGTACCGGGGATAAGGAGTTCCCTGCCTCCGGAAGGGCATGGGATGTCCGGGAGGAAAGAGCTTTCCCACAGCAGCGAGAATTGGCCATGAGCAAGATGCTGTGAAAGGCTGAGGTGTCTGAAATGTGTGGAGGTGGAAAGTGCTTGGAGGGGGCACAATGTCCTGGCCCTCAGCTACTGTGTGATCCCACCTTTGGGAAGGAGTGGAGAGGATGGGGTGGGAGAAGGAGTTGCCACGTTGTGCTCTGAGGAGCCTTGGGGGGGGCTGGGATGATCCTTGTATTTATCCAGCACTTGGGTGTCTGAACCCCACGTCGTTTCTCAGGCCCCCCAGCACTTCCATGCAACTTCAGTTGAAAACACCCGGCTTTCACACCTGCAAAACACACTTTTACCGCTGTCCTGCCAGTAATGAATTAGGAATTCACATGCCTGTGTGTGGTCCTGGCTGCATCCCACCTCTCACCTTGGTGAGCGGGAGGCACCGGGGCTGGGGGGGCTCGGCAGCAGCTGGTGTCGGCGCTGTGGAGCGACTCAGATATTCCTGCTCAGTTTTTCAAAGCTTCTGAGTGTCAGTGAAAACCACGCTGCCCCGCTCCGAACGGGACTGCATGGATGCCGGCCATCGGGGGGGGAAAGCCTGCCTGTTGGCAGCCTTCGGGCTTGGGTCGCGAGGAGAGCTGCCCGCGCCGCGCCTCAGCATCCCGCGTTCTCAGTGCCCTTGTTCTGAGCCGATGTGAGGCTCCTTTTAAAACCGGCGCTAAACCAGACCGTTGGGCCAGTTAAATACTTGTTATTCACGGCTGTCGGTGCCTGGGCACAAGGTTAATTTTGGTGCTTTTCAGCTTAGCAAGCGATGAACGGCTTCTTGTTTTATCCTGTTGGAAGGGGTTTGTGCAGAGTGTATTTATGGATTGAAAGGGGAGTGTGGGAGGCTTCCCGCGTACGTTCCGGTGCCACTCACAGGAAGAGGAGTGCTGCCTTGTATTATCTTTTTTTAATCTGATGTTTATTTGGTATTTAAAGGTGTTAAGAAAACAGAGAACATGAACTTCAAAAGATAGAAAACAAATGGGGTTTGGAGATGTAACTTGTAAGATGCTCTCTGGTTTTCCTAGCTCTTCCAAGTCGCCCAGTGGCTGCGGTGACGGACAGGGTGCTGGGATGGCTGTGCCGGTGTCCAGCCGATGCTGACAGGACACCCCTGCTCCTTCCAGCAGCGGCTGGTGCCACTGAGCAGCTTTAGGAGCTGCTGACCTCGCCATAGAGGAGGGGTTGAACCAGTTTTTGTAACCCGTATTCCAAGACCTCCTTTGGCTGTGTAGCAGAGGCAGGGCTGAAAACTCACCCCGGGTTTCCTGATCCCTTGGGTGTGTGCGTACTGTAAGAGCTGGAGGGATGAGAAAGATGCAGCCAGGAACAAAAGTAGCGGGAGACCTAAACTGGGGTGCTCTTCCTTTAGTCCTTCAGCACACGAGGTCTGTGACTCTCTGAATTCACTAATGTTTTATCCCCAAGTCTTTCTTGCACCTGGAAAGAGTATAAAATCCATCCCCTTTATTTACGGGTAATTCTCAAGTGCCTCCTGTTTGGTGCAGTAGAGAGGGACCAGCATCTCATGGGTGACCACTTGCTGGTCTGGTTTTTACCCCCCCAGTTCAGCCAACACGGCCCTGAAATACAGATGGAGGAACTGAGGAACCAACCCTTGAATTTTTGGTTGGTTTCCTGCTGGGGACACTTGGTCCCCTGCTCCGAGGCTCAGCAGCGGCTGTGGAGGTGCCTTGTACGGGGCTTGGTTACCACCTTCTTGTGGCTCTGAATCTGAAATACCTTGTTTAAATTTCATCGCCGCTCTATCTGCACAGCGTTTCTATTTGGTGATGAGAGGGAAGAAGTATGTTTTTTAAGCAGGTCTTAGTACAAGTAAAACAGAGCTGATGTGGCTTTATTTTAGACAGTGTATGCGGAATGTTCACTAGATTGTGCCTGTGCTCTGCGTGGCCTTCCACTTCACGGCAGGAACGTGACTCGCATATTGAAACCTGATGTGAAAAAACCCTCGGACAAATAACGAGCCTCTTTATAGTTTATTTCCATAATTTTCTGTGGGAAGCTTTTGCCTTTTTCAAGTGTAAAGGAAAAAACCAGAACGGTGTCCGGTAAACATTAGCTGTTTAAAGCGTTTGTATACACAGACGTGTCTTGTGTTGGCTTTTTCAAAGTATAAAAGCAAAAAGTGAGTCCCTTTGCATAACTCTGTGTGTGTTTATAAGCATTCACGGGGGAAGGGAGAGTAAGGCCTTGCCAAAACGGTGTGCTCTGCAATTTTTATTTGGTCAAAATCCTCCTTTTTTTCTTTTATCCCCAAGGCACTTCAGTGTGCGTGGGCCTCTGGCTGCGGTGGTGCCCGCCGCGTCCCAGGATGCGGGAGCTGGCTGCACGCGGGACTCTGGGACCGCTTTTCGCCAGCGAAGGCCGAAATTGCACAAAATCAGTTGGCGCTTGTCTGGATGCTGTACCTTAGGGACCAGGCAAGGCGGGTGCCTTCAGGTTTCAGTTGGAAGTGAATACGTACATTTAGCTTTCCTGGAAAGCAATTGCAGTGCTGACACAGGAGTTTCCATGTGTTTCAGTGAGGTACAGCCTGAAGGTGGGCGAGAGGGAAGCGTTGCAGTTCTGCCCTCCCGGCACCCAGGGATGTGGCCCTGGAGTGATGCAATTACACACCCTCATGTTAACAGTTTAAAGATCAGGTGGGAAGTAGTTTGACTAGAGATTAAGTACAAAGATACCCATTTATGAATTAGGAAGAAAGAAGAAGAAAAAAAAGACCCTCCAAGTAGATTAGATTCCTGCAGAACTGACTAATAAATCAAGTGCTGGCGAAGCGTGGCAGCCTTGTCTGCCACTCTGAAGTGGCTAAGGACAAGTTTAATAACGCCTTGCCATTCAGAGGCTAAATGAAGAGCCAGCAAAGGGAGCGCAGCACAGCCACCAGCTCTGTATGGGCCATGGAAAGGGGCTGGGGGCGAGCACGAGCCCTGGCTGCAGCCAGAGCCGGTGGTGGGAGAGGGGACCCCCCCGGTCCTGCCAGCTGGATGAGCGCAGTGAGGGGAGCACCCCGTGAAACAGGCACCGAGGTTGGGCTGAGACCTCCCGGTGAAGGGGAGAAGCGCTGCAGGCGCCTAGGATTAAAGGGCAAAGCTTGGAGCTTTGCTTGTAAGGTGGCTGCTCGTTACTTGTGGTGCAGTAATGAGCAGCGGTGCTGTGGCACTGTCACACACCAGCGCTCGGGCAGCCTGCGCGCTGCTGGCGGAGCTTATAGCACCATGTGAGGGAATGAGGCGATGGATATCTAATTTTCCATTAAAACTTTAGTTTGTTAGCTTAGACTGAGGACTCTTCTGAGGCAGAGAGTGCCTTGGAGCGCTGGGCTTGCAAAACAAGGATGAAGGGACAATCTGCCTGTCTAGGTAATACCAAAATGCGGTGACAGATCAGCTGTGGTCTGCAGCGGGGACAAGCTTGGGAAGAAAACGCTCCCACGGTTTCTTGGGGAAGACCCTCCCATTACTGGTTGCAGTAAACGTATTGGGAATTGTGCCCTTCTGGAAAAAGCCAAAAGGCACCTCATCCTATTTACTAGTTAGCCGAAGGTAACAAGCCCCCAAAGCTTTTGGGAATTATTCCCTGGGGACAAAGCTGCTGTGATAACTGAAGGTTCTGGTCTGCATTGAGTGAAGTGTCTGTGAGTGCTGCTCGCTTGCTCCTTCACCTGCATCATAGTCCCTGCTTGCACCCCTTTCCTAGCGAAACAGAAGTATTGTGACGTGGTCCCAGCAGAGGTTTACGATGTGTCCTTCAGGCACAGGGTAACAGCAGGAGCCCCTTTACTGTTCCAAAGGTAAAGGCTTTGGTGAGCTTGGCTTGTGTTCACGTGCCGTGGCAGTGCAGCTACAAGGTCCTTAGAATAGGCTGGAGTTCTGACCCGGCCCTTTGTGGGCAATGAACTAGCCGTATGCCAGGGAGTCCTGGCAGATACACAGGGGCGTGGGTTCTGTGATTACTAAAACATCAGATCCTCGGGATTTGTCCTGGTTCGTTGCGTTGCTCTGCATTACACCGCTGGGAAAACGGGCCTGACAGGACCACCAGATGAGAGATGTCATTCACTTCAGCAGCATCCCATTGCTTTTATTGGGTGCACGCTTTTAACAGCCGAGTGTTAGGGGTGGGGAGACAGTGGGATTAATTGCTGGCTCAGGGAGTAAACAGCTCTAGGTGAAGTCAAGGGTGATCAACCTCAGCTAGACAGTCATTTCCCAGGAGATGCCGTATGCCAAGGGTACCACTTGCTATAAATTGCTTTGGATGTTTGAATATAGACCTTTTATAAACTCAGACACTGCACAGGACGTTTGTGTCCTCGTGCTGCCGTTCGTGCCCTCAATCACTGTGAATTGCTCAAGGTCTCAGGAAGAGCCAGAATTAAATCTAGTTTGTTTGACTGCCATAACTTTGTCTGATCCGTGCACCCTGTTTGCAGGATGCTTTTTCTGTTGTGTCCTGCGGGCAGCTCCCAGGCCCGACGCCGTCCTGATGCATCAGAAGCAGCTTGAGCAATATGCAGATGCGAATCGGTTATTTCTGCAGCGTGCTCTCAGAACCTGCTAAAAGACAAAGAGCGCGGTGCTGAGAGCCCGCTGGCAAGCAATGCACTCGGGCCCCTATTAAAAACAGCAGAACAAGTTTAATCTCCGGATGGCGGGGAAGTTTGCATTGTCAGCATTGTTTGATCCAAGTTTTAAAGGCAAAATTGAAATCATTCTTCACCAGGCTCAACACACTGATCTCTAGAAAAGAGCACTTGTAAATAACCTCCTGGAGAATGTGCCACCCTCTTTCTCCTCCAAACCGTACTCCTCTGTGAAAAGGGCAATCCCCAGGGATGCTCCAAGAGCAAGAAGGAGAAGAAGCAGAAATGGCTTCAGGGAATCTCTCATTCCTCTTTCTCCAGCCCACCATGGAATGCACACATCACATGCTCCAAATCACAAGTCATTAATAAGAAAAGACACTGGTGTTCTCGTTTCCCCGTTCCCAAAAAGGGTTGATGCGCTTTCCTAAATGGTCCATCTTCTCTGATGTTGAAGGCGCCGGGCAGGGCGCGTTGCAGACCTGCGGACGATGGACAGGCAGGCGGTTTGGTGTCTGCACAGGCTGGCTCGCAACCAGAAAGCGGGGGTTGGTTGGATTTGGGTTCAGGGTCTGACCCCAGACTGCTGGCAGGGCACCTCGGAATGCAGCATCCCTCCTCTCCCTCTCTTTCAGTGTCTTTAAACTGGAAGAGGGGGGATTTAGACTGGACATCAGGAAGGAATTCTTCCTGCAGAGGGTGGGGAGCACTGGGACAGGTTCCCAGAGAAGCTGTGGGTGCCCCATCCCTGGCAGTGTCCAAGGCCAGGCTGGATGAGGCTGGGAGCACCCTGGGCTATGGAAGGTGTCCCTGCCCATGGCAGGGGGTGGGGCTGGGTGGGCTTTAAGGTCCCTTCAACCCAACCCAGTCTGTGATTCAGGGTCATGATTTTCCATGTCCCGCTTCAGTGAGGTGTCTGTCATCCTTCCTGTCATTTGAAGGAATCTCCCTTCTTGCTTACGCTCTGTGTCTCGTTGATTTTACTGCTCTCCGCATGAGGTGTGCCCGGACAGAGTCCAAAGGGCTGGGTTCCTTCTCCCTTGCTCAGGTCCAGGATTTTTCTTTTTTCCTCCTGGTAAAACCAAGGCCAAGGCCCCACCTCTGCGCTCTTTGCTGATAACTTGAAGTCACAAACCGCTTCAGCAGAGTTTCATCAGCGTTCCCCCTCCGACTGCTGCCGCGTCCTGCTTCCCAAATCCTCATCTCCATACACCTTGAGGAAACCTGGTCTCGCAGGTGGCACATCCCTCCTTGTGAAGGCGGGAAGAGAAGGGAACCATCACCCTGGCCTCCGGCGTGGTGCTGTGGGGACAGACGCAGTGCTTGGGCACCGGGATCTGGACACAGGTTTGCCCTTCCCTCGGCGCTGGTCAAACACTTTCCACTTGTCAGCAAGGTCGCTTCGGTGCAGCCTTTCGGGGGGGAATGCCTGATCCTCTTGGGATCGATAGGACGTTTTTAGGAACGCCTTCAGTTGGAAGGAAAAGCAGCTAATGTTAGACTTGCTCTAAGCAGGAGATTTCCCTGGCAGGGTTAGATATATTTAGGGTGTCTAACTGCCAGAGGATTCTGAAGTGATGTGGTTTTTTTCCTCCTTCCCCAAACTGAGACGAAATGATCCCTTTCAGCATTTGCAAACTGCGCTGAAAACGGCAAAGTGTGGAATTTGGAGAGTTACAGATTGTTAGTGTTGAATTAGCCCCCCGATAAACTTGAAGGTGGTTTGCGGGGGTGCGCGTCCTGCCTGCGGGTGCTCGTGCGACTCCCGCGAGCGGCTGCAGGAGCCGCTGTGACTAACGGGACCTCTCCTGGGATTGGATCTTGCAAGATGCCGAGTGCTTCGGATTTGATCCTCGAGTATCATTTGACTCCAATAAGTTGATTCATTAACTTCAGGTTAAGAATTGTGTTTAAATGATTTGCAGAATTGAACCCACCAGTGCGATTTTCAAATGAGGTATTTCCGTGGGGTGGGTTTTCCTTGGGTTTATTGGATTTTTAAGGAGTTTGACGGGATGCTGTGGCAGTTGCTGTGACCTATTTCAGAGCAGAGACAGGGTGAGTCTAGCCAGTGGCTCTGCACTGATTAACAGTGCCTTTCTAAATACATAATTTCCATTCGAATGTAATTTTCCTGTAAGGAAAAAACCCCAGTGTTGTGTAACTGGGGCAAATTCACAGGAAAAGCATCTTGAACAGTGGCAGGCATCTAATTCATGCACTCTGAGTGAGGAGGGGGAGGTTTCCTCTCTCACCCTCCTCCTCGATACAGGCAAATCTGTCTGACCAGGCACAGAACTAGGGTTGTGCTCACTGAGGATTTTCGGTGGCGACACATAGCGTTTGATGATGTGTTGTTCCAAAATCAGTATATTCTGGCTTTCCTATCGATCTGGAAGGGTTGTCTGAGATGGATTGGGGCATGGAGGATGTTGGAATGGGGGGAGAAAACAAATGTAATTGTTTCTCAAGGAAGCTGTGTCTGTATTTGAAAGGGAAAATTGTCACGATGCATTCTCTGAACAAAACCTCGGGACCCGAACTCGCAGTGTGGAGGGTGTTTTGGGTGCGCAGCCTGGGACGTGGCCCAGAGGGCTCTGGCAAAGCCTGGCTCACTCTGCTGCTCGCCCCCAGGCCTCTCGCTGCCTGTGCTGGGGCACCCAGGGCGGGCCAGCCCCCTGCCTAGCAGGGGCCAGCTGAGAAATGCCTGGCGTTTGGGCACCTGTGGATCCAAGCAGCTACAGATTGGAGCGAATAGACCCAGGAAAATGCAAGCAGATGAGAGAGAAGAATGCATGATTTGGAAAGAAAATGAAGTCATCTTTAATGAAGCACTTCAAAAATAGCTTTGTCACTTTTACCCACAAAGGAAGTTATTGTGATGAAATTATATTATCATCTCGTGCTGGTTTTTAAAAAACCAAGCTGTGCCTCCTGGGGAAAAGTGACTGCAAAAAGCTCTTTGCTTTTCCGTGGGAAAAAAACAATGCTGTGAGGATGTGTGTTTTCAATCAATGGGGGCTCATAACTAATGGATCAGAAAAAGTTTAGGAGCCAGCAGCAAACTGAAGGCATTAATAACTGTTGCTTCCAAGTCAATGGAATTGATCAGCAAATTGAGTTTATTTCTGAATGATCATTGTAGAAAAGTGGAAAGCAAACCAATATTTAAAGATGTACCCGCAAGCAATAATGCGTGATTGCAGGCTTTGGCAAGCCGGGTAGCAGAGAGAGGGCTGAATGACATACCGGATCATTCATAATTGTCAACCAAATTGCATAGCTGGTATCGAGCTTTAAAAAATGAACCGTAAGAAGCATTTCTTATTGATTTTTGTTTTGTTAGAAACAAGATAAGGCTGCCTTAAAGAACTGGGAACAGGCTGCAATTGATTCTCTTCTCTTTTGAGCAAATTCCAGTAGAAGTTGAGATTTTATTTTAATTTAGGGTTTATTAATGCTTTTTCTTTCTCTTCCGCTTCTGTGTTACTACAGGAGAGGTTGGGGGGCATGGGAGCTGAACTGAAACTTGGGGAAAGTTTAGGCCAAAGGGCACAAACTGTTGCAACTGGATATTTCAGATTCTCTAGAGAAGAAAGAAAAAGTCCAGCGCCCAGTATGAGTTTTCCAGTTTCACTGATCTGTGTCAGGGTGTGCTACCACCAGGTTCCCAATTCATTTCTGCTGCCCTACCAAATATTTCGATTATTGCCAATTCCTCCTCACTGTCCTTCCTCTGCGGTGGAGATCCTGGCACTGACTGACTTGGGAAGCACGGGGCCATGTTTGCAGGCTGCTCCCTCGCTCGGATGTCGAGCTGCTAAACCATCATTTTTACAGGAAGGGCTTCTACATGAAAATGCCCTTATTTGCAGCAGAACCGCGTTGCTGTAGATGTTGACTTCAGGGGGGGTTGTTAGCAGCAGCCTGCAGGCCAGGACACCCTCCTGGGAGCCCAGCTGAAGACGGCAGTGTGCAGCCCTGGACCGGTGCCCGTCCACACCGGCACTCTCCGTCCCTGCCTTCCCTTTGTTGGTGTTGTGCCAAGAGGAGAGTTATGTTTGTGGGGGCAGCTCCTTCTCCAGCCCTCCGGAACAATCCCCCGTGACCTGTCTGTCACAGCCAGGGACCAGCGGGCTGAGAAGAGAACGAGCCCCGCTGCGGCGTTGCTGTGGCTCTGCAGAGAGCAGCACCGGGGGCTCCGCAGTGCTCGGACCTCAGCACCCATCCCTGTGGGTGCTGTGAGACCTGGGCCCGGCTGGATAGTTTCAGGATCAGCTCCTTAGCAGGACAACGAGCTCTCCAGCGTGCTTTCCAGTCCTGGGATGAGTGGGGATGCCCTGTCTCAACAAGGGGATGAGAAGTTTAATGGAATAGGTGCTTAGGCTTTGCTTTAGCAGTGTCCTACAGCTCTGCATCCTGGCAGGCTGCTGGATAACGCTGCGCCTCAGAAGGCTGTTTACGGCACCCGCAGGAGATGCCTGACCCGCTGGAAGCGCCTGGAGCGGCAGGGTGTGATGTGCTGTCAGTAGGTCCTTGTTCCCAGCCCCCTGGGTGAGCGGGGCAGGTAGCACCTCGCGAGATCTCATTCCTGCATCACTTCGGCACTGTCTCGAAGTGTAACCGTGGTGGGACTTCACGTCCCCTGGCCCTTGGCGCGGGGCGTTCCTCCGGGAACGCTCGTGCTTTGCACAAACTCGGGAGAAAGGTTTGAGCTGGGGGGGTGTCCGTTGTCTTTCCCTCCCCGGTGGCAAACAGGGATGTTACTGCTTCCACTTGAGGGATTCGTTTCCCATGCTGCTTTCTATCCACCCCTCCTTTGCTAGGTCAGAGGTACACAGCCCCTCACCCGTGAAGGTTACGCATCCATTCTTCCTCCTCAAAACCACGGCCGAAGCCCGTAAGACCCGGTGTTACCTAAGGTCCTTCTTACATGAAAGAGCTGTAATCACCCTTCACAGGTGAGGTGCTCTGAGTGGATTCATCTTGCATTATTCTGCATTAAACTGGTTCACTTGAAATTTTTAGTGCCTGCTGCTCGGAGAAGGCGGCGGGAGTGGGGGGATGAGGCAAGGCTGGCTGCCCGCTCTGCCGTGGGGCTGGTCTGGGCACAGGTGTCTCCTGCAGGGGCACTGGCTGCCCGGACCATGGACTGAAATAAAAGAGAGCTCTCCAGAAACGAGCAGTATTATCCCAAAATGATCTGACCAGTCTATAATCTCTTTGTGTGCGCCAAACGGCCAGAGCAGAGGTGGCAAGGGGGAGTGACGACCCAGGGGCTTTGCAGAGACTTTTTGAGGCCCCCTTCAGCTAACGGGGACACTCTGCCTGCTCAGTACGTTTCAGTTGCTGCTCCCTCCCCAGATCTGAGCCATGTGGCTGGTGGGATTGCAGCAGTGTGAGCTGGCCCACTGGCTGCCCTGAGATGCTGGCTGTGCTCCGGGCTGGGGCTTGGCAGAGTTTGCTTAGGGCAGGATGTGGATTAACCTGGGTCCTTCCCCGTTTCTCCTTTCTTAGCCCTCTGCAAATGCTCAGTGAGTCTGGAGAGACACACAGAGCAACAGTGTTTGGGGTAAATAAAACAAATAAACCCCAGCTCCAATAACGTGACACAAGTGCCAGTTATTTTAGACTGCCTTTGAAGTGTTTATATTTTCCCTTGTAAAATCCTTCTCTGGTGCCAATGGAAACATGAAGTGAAACCAGATTTATTTTTGCTTTCCTGGCATCACCTGCGGGGCGCTATGGCCCTCATTAAGGTGGGCTAATTGCATCTGCCATTGTGGTGGCTATCAAAGGCTTGACATGGGGGCTGGCTGTTGCCTGGTGTCACATCCTTGGGGCATCTGGCTGTGAGTATCAAATTCCAAGTGATAAGGGAAAGCTCTGGGGAAAAGGACCTTGGAGTCCTGGTGGACAAGAGGATGGCCATGAGCCAACAGTGTGCCCTCGTGGCCAAGAGGGCCAGTGGCAAAATTCCTTGTTTGCTGCCAGTGACATTCAAGTGACAATGAAAACAGACACACCTGGAGGTGTTGCATTTATAGATATTTAAATTCTTTAAGAAGAGTCAAGATGTTAATCTTACCATGAGCCAGGGGAGGGGAAGCAGGGAGAGGAGGCTCTTGTGGGTTTAACTCCTGACCCAAGGAGTGGGCAGAGAACAACTGAGCAGCTCCTGCTCCAGCTGCTCTTTGCTGGGTGTTAGCAGGTGGCTGGGGTCTGCTCGGAGCATCTCAGGGGGGACACAGGTGTGCGACAGCCCCTGTGTGACTCCCATCATCTGTCACGACTGACGCTAACAAAACCCAATCAGCTTCTGGTCCCTATGGAGCAGCATCAGATGAGAAGAGCTGCCCGTTTACAGGCTTTAAGGTCAAGCGTGTGCTTGTGTGCTGGACTAATACAAATGTCATGGCTGTGATTTGGGCCCGGAACCCACTTGTTTGTCATCTCAAAACAGATAAACAACACTTCTGTTGATTTTTTCGTGAATGTCACGTCATTGGCGTTGCCTGGCACAGGTGTGCAGTCAAATGCCTCTGTACACACACACGGCGCTTGGAGAGATTTGATTTGGATGAGATAGCCGTTCAGATAAGGGACGATGCAGACCTCCCAACGCCAGCGAAGGTGGCGCAGTTACTGCCTCCTCCCAGTGAATGGAGGCAACTGGGAAACTAAGGCTGTTGGAACAGCAGAGGAGAGGAATAAACCTGCATTAATGCTGGGAGCAAAGTGCCTTTGCTGGTCACCGTCCTTGGTACGGACACCGAGCGTGGCTCCCCGATGTGCTCTGCTCCTGGCAGCTTTTACAGCAGGGGACCTTGTTCCCCAGGAACAAGAGGGTGCACTCAGGAGACGGGTGTGCGGGTGGGATTTACTCCAGAAGCAGTGTTCGCAGCAACTCTAGGTGATTGCAAGAAGCTGTCCCTAGTACTTCATCCGAAGGAATTACTCCTTCGAGTCACTGTTACACCGGGGCGGGACACAGCACGCAGGTCTTACCTGCCTGTGCAGGTGTCTGAATCCCCCCTAGACTGGGAACACCTGGGCCTGGAATGATCGTTCTTTTGGAGGGGACAAAACATACAGATTTGAATTGTCTCTCAATTGTGTGATTCGGCGGGGGGATGCGTTTTGCCCCCTGGGAGCGCGGGAAGCGATTCTGCGGGCGAGCCGGCTCCAGCAGCCGAGCTCTCGGGCTTTCCTTACCGTTTGATTTTACGCAGAGGTTTTTACCGAAATGTTCTCCTTTCAGCACCATAACTTTACTACATTTTATAGGAAGCTCTTTTATGTGTCAATAAAGAAGAAGCAGTGCTGGTGTTACACGAGGCTGTAAGTGTGATGGAGAGTGCGGTGGGGGTTGCCGGAGGTTTAGGCAGCGCCGGCTTGGCTCGGCGTCCCTCGCCATGTAGACAGGCACAATCCTGCAGACGTGTCGGGAAGAAAAGCAAAATCTCCAGGTTTTCCAAGCCCTTACGTGATGCGTTTGGCTCTGGGAAGAGCTTGTGGGAGCTTGAGCCAGCACGTGTGGATGGAAGGACTCGGGGTTATGTGCCCCAGGATGGGGTTGGGCGCGGGAGAGCAGCAGCGCGCCGCTCGCTGTCCCGGGGCTTATGGCCCGATGTTCCCGTGGTTATCGGGACGCTGGCATCTAGGCGGACGCGGATATAGGCAGGCGGCACTATCGCAGGAATCTGTTAGCATAAATTACTGATGAATCCACCTAAACATCCAAGCCCCAGCTCCGCGATTAAAAATAGTGACAGAACTTCAAAGGGGCAACAGGCGTGATTTATTTTTGAGATAATGTGGATAATTTCAAGTACCAAAGGATCTTGCTTATGCTGCTTTCCTGGGTATTCTGCATAATCTGCTGTGTCCAGCTAAGATCAGATAACAGCGAAAGCGGGATCGTTTTTCCTTTCCAGCATTAACTGTTTTGCTTCAGAGATGGGGGCTCGGAGCTCCACGCACTGGAGGCTCCTCTGGGCTCCAGGTTACGCTTGGGGGGGATTTTGCTGGGTTGTGCTGCTCACGGTGAGGTCGCTGGGGGTACGGGCTCTCAGGGTGGCCCAACTGCTGGGGACTGGGAAGGGAGGGGTGTGCAGGGGTCTTGGCAGAACAGTGTGTGTGGCAAATCATTTGCCCGGCCCCCATCCCGCTACTTGTGCCAGCCTGCTCCAGGCTGGGGAGCTGAGCTGCTGGCCAAGGGCAGTCCAGCTTCCCAGCTCTTGCTTGGTTTTATCTGAAACTCTGTTTACTCCCATTTAGTGCAAACGATCCTTCTGCACAAGAGGCTGGTTTGCAGTATGCCAGGCATCTTTAAAAGTCCATTTGTTTCATCAGGCTTCTAATAGTTTGCAAACTGTTGTTACTCGGCTCAAAAAGGGAGTAACCCTCCTGTAAACCAGACGTGATCTTGGTGTCATTTTTTCCATGCTCCCATACTTAATTGCTTTTTATGACTGGTACCACGGCAGTCTTTTTTACTTCAGGAGCTCCTGCAAAGTGCTCGTCGTGCTGGTGGGTCTGCCCCCACGCCAGTAACCCGCCATGGCCGAGTTTCTGCTGGATGGGCTGGAGCGAGGAGTAGCTGGGCTTTACTTGTGCTTAGGTGTCACGCAGCATCTTTTTCAGATCCCATGTGTATGGCAGGAATCTTGCCCGTACAGATGGGCCTGTCCAGTGGGGCTGTGCCGTTGGGCCTCCCCCTGCCCCTCTGCCAGCACTGGCAGACGCCCCAGCAGCTGGGCTTGGCCAAGATGAGCCACATTTTACCTGTGAGTGTGCCGGTGCCCGGCAAAGCAGCACAAGCCGCAGCTGTTGGTTTGGGTTTCCCCTGAAAAGAAACAGCCAATCCCTTCAACCTTCAAAATTAAGCAGAACCAACTTTTGGGGATGATCAGACCTTGGCTAAGAGAGTTCTCCTGCCGCCTTGCCTGTGCACGAAACCCGGAGCGAGCTGGTGCTCCATCGCAGCCGCGTCCTCCCGGCTCATTTTCTTGTTAGCGGCGGTGGAGGGAGGATCGATGCTTTTGGTGTCAAGGCAAGACAATGTCTGTGCGTTATTGCCGTGATATCGACAGCTCGGCTGCTTTTCTCGCGTCGTCTCTACTTCATTTGTGAGAAGTGCTGTAATTATCCCCTAGTAGTCATTTCGGGAATGGTGCACAACTTGAAAAGAAATCAAAATGGGTACACCTGATTGCAAAGAAAACACTTTAAATATTGAACAGCTTTCCTAAAGGTCTGCGTTTTCTGTTGGCCTCAGCACTTGGCGTTTGTGCGGCTCATACGAGCTCGAACAATGGACACTTCATATCGAGGGCAGCTGGAGTAATAAAAATGAAGAAGGGTTCATCCCCCGCACCCTTTCTTGCTGTTGTGCATCTCTCCTGTGTACTCCCAGGCAACTAATAACCCCTGAAATCCGTCCTTTTCCCCCCACAATCCAGGCAGGCTTTCCCAGCCTAATTGTCAGTCTATCTTTCATTAAGCCGCCTGCAGACTTTGATCTACTTCTTTGGAAGAGCTTTTGTGTTCGGCATTTGAACAAACTAGTCCCCTGTTTACAAGATTTACATCAAAATAAGGTTTCTGGAAAAGAAAATGCAGCTTAGCAAAATAAAAAAAAACCTCCACAACTGTGCAAAGCCCCCAGAGAACTAATTCATATGCATTTCAGCAATAATAATAATAAAAAGCATGAGACAGGCTGGCTTAGCGGGCACAGAGATGCGGTGAGAATGTGGTTCTCTGCCTCTTGGGCGCCTGTTTCCTTATGCGCCAGGCTGGTAACGGCCCTGCACCTGCGGGATCTGCCCTTCTGCGTCTCTCTCGCTGTAACCTCGTATGAAAACCTTTGGAAAACTTGTCAACCTGCAGCCAGCTCCGTTGGCTTGGTATTCACGTTGCTGGATGAGAGGCTCTACTTCACCCTGAGACAAGGATGGAGCTGGGTGCTCCGTCCCCGTGCTGAAGGAGGAGCCGTGGGCAGGAGATTCCCAGTGCTGTTTGAGGATGGACATATGACCATGGCGATGCTTTCGGCTCCGGGTCGAGGAAGCGCTGCCTCTCCTCCCCAGCGCCCTCGTGCTATACACGCGCCCTGCACTTAGAGAAGAATTAATTTAGGAGCTGACAAAGGCTGAAGAAAACTGCAGCAGTTAATTAATAGCCCCGTGTCTTGTGCAGTTGGCTCCAAAGGCAGGCTCCAGTACCGGAGCTAATTGGGAAGTCAGTCCAGATCGTATCCTACAAAACAAGCTCATGTTAATAAGTGATTTCTGTATTCAAGGGTAGTTTTTATTCAATTTCTAGTACTTTATTTTGACTAGCGAGTCAAATATTCTTGAAGTATCAAAACAATCTTTGTAGCTGTGTAACAGAAGCATAAGGATGTCATTAAAAACGAACCCAGCTTGATCTGGATGCTGGCAAAACAACTTCAAAAGTATCCCAGTTATTCTGGGGGGAAGGAGCTGTGTTCTCCCAGGATGAAAGGATCCATTTGAGAATAGTTTGAAGGCAGGATTGGTCCCAGGCGAAGGGAAGGCTGCCTAGGGATCCTCCCTGAAACGAACCGGTAAAAATCCGACTGTGGATTTTGGAGAGCCTGTAAAAATAACTGCTGCATGAGGCTGCTGAATTCACACAGCCCAGAGTGTTGCCTTCGGAGCAGGAGCCGCAATATCCCGTGCGATGCTTCTCCAGCACAGAGAGTTGGGATTTGGTGGCCCTCCCACAAAGAGGGATCCGTCGGCATTACTGGGCAGCTGGTGTGAAATCACAGAAGGGTTTGGGTTTGAAGGGACCTTAAAGATTGTCTAGTTCCCACCCCCTGCCATGGGCAGGGACACCCTCCATAGCCCAGGGTGCTCCCAGCCTCATCCAGCCTGGCCTTGGGCACTCCCAGGGATGGGGCATCTACAATGTCATTCTCTATGTACACCTTTCACGTGCTCTCCGTAGATCCACTTCAGCTACTACTGCAAATAAGAGGACTCTGATTACCTCAAAATACACATCTACATTGGTTTAAAGTAAGGTTGTGGCAATGACACTGATGCTCAGAGATGGGGAATTCGTGGTGGCATCTACGCAGAGTCCGTGTTACGTCATTCAAAGCTGTGTGTCTCTGGGTGTGAAAGAGCAGTGAATGAGTAGAACAGTTAACTTTTACATTAGGTATTAACTTTTACATTAGGTTGTTGATACTGTGATTCTCTGCATCCCTTTGATATTTGAGGGGGTGGTTTGGTTTTCCTCCTGAGGCGTGCTTTAAGCAAGAGCAGGGCTGTTATTTAGTGGCTTTTCTTGCCCCAGCAGTCCCTTGGTAAAAGAGGAGTGTCAGGCGGGTTAATTCCACAGTCTTGTGAGGTAAGACACTTGTCACTGGAAAACAGTTAAGGAATTTGGGCTTAAATTCTCTCATTCTGGAATGCTTGTGTAGCCACATCCCTGTCTCCTTATGGACCTAAGCAGGGCCCTTGGGCATCCCTCGGCCCCACCAGCTGCAGACAAGCATGCCTTTACTGTCAGGGTAAGGCAGGAAACGCAGGTTGGGATGAAGCGCTTTATAGGTTAGTGCTGCCTTCATTTATGAAGTAGTGGAGCAAAACCCCAGAGGATTGAGAAGTCGATGAAGAATCTTCGTTTCCCACAATGTTTTTCTTGCCACTGTAAAACCTAGTTTGCATCAATCATAAACAGTTGTGGAGCTTCCCCAGAAGGTCACTGTGCAACGAACACCCAACGCAAACTATTTCTGCGTGGTTAAAAAAAAAAAAAAAGAGCTGTTTTTCTCTTTGCATGCAATTTTTAAAAAGCAGGGAGTAAAAAGCCATAAAGTTTCCTTTTATAGACGTAGAAGACAGCAGCAGTGTGCTAAAGTGAGCGAGGAAAACCCAAGGTGACATTTAATTTTAGCGATAATAAGCTATGGTAAAACTCCTCTTATTAAAGACCTAAGGCAAAAATGTTCGGCTGATATATTCTGGAGCAGAGACACTGCAAGGAGCAAAGGGAGTCGGGGTAAGACACCTTGAGCAAGATTCAAAGACTCGGGCATTAATTTTAGGGATGAGGAATTTGAGCACCTCTGCTAAGCAATAAATGAATAATGCCCGTTACAGCGAGACGGAGATGTTCTGCTCCTCAGGTTTGCGCAATGGAAATTCTCCCCTGGCTGAGGCAAAGCTGCTGCTTGGGCGCAGCTGGGCTGGGGTAGGGCTGCTGCCCCTACAAGAGCCATCTCCATCCCTGCCTCTCACGGGTGTGTGAGCCATCCGGGCTGATTCCCAGCACCGGAAGGGCAGGGAGCTGCAGGCTCTGCATGGAGGGACCTGAGTCCTGCTCGAGGGCTGCTGCCCCAGGTCCAACCCACAGCCGGGTCTCGAGAGGCCAGTCGGGCCAAATTATCTTCTGTGCTTCTGGATACAGAATGTGCCAGCTGTCATCTGCAAACCTCGCAGCCTTCGGGGTAGGGCAGAAGCTGAGTCAGAATTGGAGCCGACAGGTAGAAAGCACCCAGGGTGAAGTATTTTCTTCAGCAGATGACTGGCCATCGGGCCCATAACCCAGCTCAGCCTTGTTTTGCAGAAATGCCCATCAACCCCCCAACTATAGAGTACAAAGAGATGGGATTTGTTTGCTTTTATAGGTTTAGGGGTGGAGCACCGTAATTCTCCCCTTGCAGTCTGCTCCGGTGCACGGTGGTGGAGGTGGGGGGTCTGTGCTGATGGAGAGGTGATGTAACGCCTTCCCTACTCCAAATAATACCAGTTTGCTCGGTGTGCAGAGCCCTGGTTCTTGCTGCAGTCCTCACACTACTTTCATTTGCTGTAAATTCTCACGGCTGAACGTTTCCTCAAAGGGAGAAGAGCCCTTTCGATAGGTCTCTTTGCAGATGTTTATTCCTGGTGGCAGCTACGTCTGCAGATAATTGCCCAACACCTATTTTGGCAGCACTTTCTAGAAAAGAATTAATAAAATCTAATAAGGCACTTAGAAAGTCTCGCAGCTTCACTAGCTGGCTGCACACCCGAGTGGGTAATGCAGCAGGATATTGAGTCTCTGCTCCTTAAAGGAGCCGGGGCCTGGCTAGGAGAGTGGGAGCGTTCCGGCTCGAGATGGCACGCGTAGAACCGCGCTGCGAGCAGCGAGGTGCAGAGAAGAGCCGCAGCAGTGGTTTGCTGGCAAGCTCCAGGTGTATTTGTTAATATGGATGCCTCCATTTATGTCTAAAATAGATCTAAAAGGCCTGGGGTGGCTGCTGCATGGAAAGAAATTTGCAGTTTGTCATCTCTCTGTCCTGTGGGCCATCCTGCGTGGGCGCCGAAAGCGGTGCCGAGGCTTTGGGTCATGGTTTCAAATTCTGCTTTGTCTCCATGGTACATTAGTGATGCAGGGTCTCTCGGTGCCCTTCAGCACAGGAGGATGTTGCTGGCACCCATAATAAGCTCCTGGTACAGTAATGGTGTTCACTAATGGGCGAGTCGGGTGCTCAAACACCCCACAGCTGCTCCCAGTCGTTGTCTACGGAGCGTTTTCCTCTCCGGAGGGCTGTGCCGCTGCTGCGCAGGCTGCCCGGGGACGCACGGGGGGTGAGGAGGGCTGTGCCAGACCCTCAGTCCCATCAGAACAATCCTCGTTTGGTTCCATGGCTGTAGAGCAGCCTGTGATGAACATGGGTACTTGTAGGCCGTGCCTCCAGCCGTGCCGGGTGCAATTCCCACATTGGCATCAGCCGATGTGCCTCAGTGCCCCAGAGCATGTTTCTGACCCACCAACACAGCCCAGTGAGGATGCCTGGGCTGAGAACCGTGCCCTTCTGCGGGGACTGGGACCTGCCTGGGGTTTTCCAGCACCTCTGACCCTTGGGAAGCCCTTCATTCCCTCTCCAGCTGGTAGGAGGGAGGAGATGGGCTGGCAGGACCAACAGCCCCTGCCTGGCTGCCTCTGGAGCTGCCCCACAGGAGAGGAAGAGGAGAGCAGGATCAAGCGCTCCCAAATCCATTTCTGAACCTCTTACCCAGCTGGATTGGGGCAGGGCTGCCTGCCCAGACCAAGTCTCTGCTTTTCCAGCTTTAAGCTGCTTTATAGCAAGCCTGTGGCAATAAATAGTCAGCAGCAAGGGGCAGCCCGCTGCCCATCAGCTTCTTGGTTCTTGGCTGTCTGTAGAACCAGACCCTTCTCCGCCCGCCTGGGTGTGGATATAAATAGGTGCAGTGAGTGGAGGCAAGGAGTGGGTTACACAATGAACCTCAGCACTCGCAAGAGCCAAAAATACCTACCGAAGCGATGGGCAGTTTGAATGACATTTGCAGAATGCTGCTAATGGCAAAAAATTGCTGCGAAGTTTGAGAGTCCCTGTCACGGCGTGAATCATCCCATCCTGCCAGCGCAGAGACTTGCACCACCAGGTTCAGCTAATGGTGGCCCCTCCGCTGCTCCCCCCCTCCCTCCCCCCCAGTGCTTTCCTGCCTGAGGAGGGATCAGCAGACAAAAGGGTTCCAGCATTTCACAGCATCCTCGGCCTCGTCGCTCAGGTTTCAGGTCAATGTTATTTTGCAAAATGACAGGAAAACTGATCGCGCTCAGCTCGGCGAGGAGGCGAATCCTTCCATTGTTGCAGTATAATAACAGACAATAATTCTCGGAGAGAGAGGGAAAGAGAGTTTTTGTGAAATGCTCCCATTTTGTACATAAGCCTATCTCTTTTTCAATCCCAAATGGCCCTTGTATCGAAAGCCCAGTGTACGAGCCGTCTCCATTCAGTGTGAAAGCTGCCAGGAAACAGAAACTGTCTGGAATTGCTCAGCCTCTGGGAGCGGGGACGTCCTCCTCCACGGGTGTCTTTAACTGCGTCTCGCTGCAGAGCTGTGATGTTTTTATGGTTACGAGATGGGGACTGGGGTTCCTGAGCTGCTCGATCGCAGACCGCGGGCCATTTAGCGTGCTGCGTGCCAGGTCCCAACCCGTGAGCCGTGCGGGAGCGGTGTCCGCTTGCCGTGAGGGGTCCTGGGTGCTGCCAGGAGCGCGGTGGCTGCGGGGACCTGTGGAATGAGGATCTGCCCACGGGTGGGTAAAGCGCAACCACCGTGCGTGGGAACGTTCAAGCACCGCTTAGGGAAGGGGTTGTCATCGCTGCCTCGAGGTGCGCGCGTAGCACGTTCCCCTTATTCTGGGGGTGGAGGTCTGACGGGCGCCGCCGCCGCAGGACTGAGCTGAGGATGGGCGCGGTTGGTGCGCTGGTGGTGAAGGGCAGGATCAAAACCCCATGGAGCCCTGCCGCGCTCGGTGAGAGGCCTCGGTACGTCGAGGAGCGTGCTGGAGGCAGGGCTGCCGAGCTGCGGTGCTGCCGTTGGGGAGCTGGGAGGGTTGTAGTCACACCTAAACACTTGTCACCAGTGTTTGAATAATTCAATTCCTTCAAAAAACAAACCCAAACCGCCCCAACGCTGCCCCGGGGTCCGGCCCTGCGTGCCAACGGTTTGCAAACTGCTGCTCTCGTTAGCCCCGTCGCCGACCCCCGGCTCCGCAGGTGCCGGGAGCACGGAGAGCCCCGGTGAGCCCTGGCACGCTGGGCTGGGACCGCGGTGTCTTGCAGGTATCTCAGAGAGGGTTTGCCTCGAGCCTTTGTTGCTAACAGTAAGTGGCTAATGTTTCTGTGAATCTCATATCCTGAGGCCCTGAACTGTTACAAATAAACCACGTTATTAAAATTGTCAGAGCAGAGTGAGCAAAGCAAACCCGTGCCGTGTGTTTGGAGGCTCCAGTTGTCCTTCCAGCGGCTGTTGGAGGGGGCTGCAGAGAACTCCGTAATGTTACGCTGCGCGTTATTCAGTAACTGACAGTTGCTTGGGATTAGCCAGCAACAACATCTATCAGTACAGCGTGCAGCCGACGCGCAGAACAGCTCTGGGCACCTACTGCGCCTTCCAGCGGCGCGGTCCCTCCGTCAGGCTGGTTTCCCCGCGCCGTCCATCCTGTTGCTGAGAAGCCGTGGGGTGCCCGGACAGCCCAGCTCTGATTCCCGACTGGGGTGAGGACGCCCCTTCCTTCCTTCCCTGGAGGGTTTTGTCTCCCCAGACGCTGTTTTTGTGGCAGGTGCTCTGCTGTGGGCAGCCCCGCGCTCGGGCCCCGCCGTGTTAAAAACGAACGGCCAAGTCCGACGCTCCTTTCCAAAGCACCAAGCTCACATGCCGGCTCGGATCACCCCGCAGAGGGATGTGAGCTGTCGGTGCTCACACACCGATCCGTGATGGGCTTTGGTAATCCTGGCGTGCTCGGAGCCAAAGCTGGGAACCGCTCGTGGGTGGTTGAGCCGGACGAGCCGGGGCTCGGGGAGCTGCGTCGCAGTTCTGTGTTGAATCTCCATTGCCTGCAGTCTGTGGAGGTGTGGGCTCTGCCGCTGCGTGTTTGCTCAGCGTGAGGGGGAACACTTTGCTTTACGCTCCTTCCCTCGGGATGACACACAAGTCTTCGGCAGTGGGCTGCGTGGTCTGTTGGAGGGAGCGTGTGCAGCACAAGGAGAAGGAGAAGTAAGGTTGTACGGGTTGGTGTCGGGCTGTAAGCAATCTCCAGACCTATCTGGTGTTCTGCTAACTCTGGGAACGTTCTCCCTAAAAGTAAGGATGGAAATTTCCACCCACCTTGCAAGGAGGGAGTGCCCGATGAGGCCTGCCTCCTTGAAACACAACTCCGTAGAACTCCAATATCCTAGTTATTTGCCTCTAATTGGGAGTGCTGAAACGACAGTGGGCTCCCTCGTTTGTGCCCGTACCTTTGCCTGAGCTCCCTGAGAGTGCACAGTCGGCACCGTGTCCCTGCCTCCTTCCAACCCTGGGCTCCTCTAGACATATATTAGTAGTTGCATGACTCAATTGTATTAATTGTTGCATTAAATTATAGGGTACTGCTCAAAAAGAATGTTCATTTAGTTTTCCTACAACTGTGTTCAACTTGATTTAAATTTTTGCTGTCAGATCTGATTAAAAATTAAGTGCTGCATCTTGGCTCTAGGAGGACCGAGTACATAATGAATGTACTACAGCGATCAGGACAGTTTGCAGCACTAATCCACATTAAGCGTAGGCAGGCTGCTGAGCTGGAGACAGTAATTACTCCTTCTCTCCCACCCAGCTGAACTTCATGGGGGAAGAGCTGAACCGAGCTGGTGGTCAGGGGCTGGAAGGCAGAGCTGGGACTGTGCCGTGAACCAGACCTGGGCGGCCACAGCCACCTCTATCAGGGCGGTGACGAAGCCCCGGCAAACTCACGCTCCCAGTAGCAAACATAAAGCAAAAGCAGATTAGAAAGCAGGCTTCAATCTGTGTAATTTAGACAGTAATGCAGGAAGGGGGGGGAGGGAACCAAAAGCAATTTGCGGCGGCAGGGTGAGCATGTAACTGCATTTTAAGTTGGGAGCAACAGTCGGTGTTTTCCAGGCGATTGCGACGTTACTGAACTTCACCAAATGAAAGAGCATCCTCCAAACTAGGCCAGGTAGCAGCATGGTTTCTATTCAGCGGTTCCTAGAACTGATCTGCATTCAGATCAGGTCCTGGAGATAAAGGACTGCTAATTAGGAGAGCTTGGCTAATTAAAGAAAAAATAAACCACTAAACCTGTAGCAAGCCACTGGTCTGTGAATGACGGTAACATACTGGGGGGGTTCAGGGAGCCATGCAAGTTCTTAACAAGCCGAACAGAGACCCCAAACTTCTCTCTCCCTTTATGGAGAGCGTGGCATTCAGAGTGCATCAACCTGCTGGGAACGCCGCCGGCCGCGTGGAAGGCGCGTACGTGGGCTGGTGCTCGTGGGTTCCTCTCCTCGCCGCTCATTCCATCAGCAGGCGTGAAAGGGTTCTTCCTTTCTGGAAAGCACTGTGCATCACTTGTCTTCCAACAGGGAAAGCAAGATCTGTATAAATTCATAATGGCTGCAGTAATCTTTCTTTTCCTTGAGAAGCTGGTATTAATAAGGAGTGTCACAAACTATGAATTTGATTGTGGTGGTATTCATTATGTGTGATGTACAGAGAGAAAACGTGATGCAGCAAGTGCAATGAATTGTATTTGTTGCAAAGACCAGAGCTAAGTGGAAATAAATTAAGCGTGATGTGTTTTAGGAGGTTCTATATTCTGTAGCAGGTACAAAAACTGTCCAAAAATGTTGGTGTAGAAAAGATTTCTAAGGTGCAAACGGAGATAGAAACACAGGAGAGGAGAAATAAATTCATTTTGATGCACAGAGACACATCCTTTGCTGTGCATTTAGAAGAGGGCTGCGGAAAGCAAATATTCCTTCTGTTCTAGAAATTTGCAGAACCAGGATAATTGCTACCTGTGGTTGCTGTGGGAACCAGAACTTTTCAATTCCAGATTTTAAGAGCACAAAGTCTCAGCCAAATGTGCCATATTAATGTGACTGCTGTCATATTACAGGAAATCAGCCAATTTGTGGTTAATGTAAACACATTAGGAAGGGAGAGTTTTGTAAAAGTAGAGCATCGGTTGGTGGTTTTTTTCCTGGAAGAAAGACCGGGATTTGCTGGAGCCATAGGTTTTGTTCAAAGGCAGAGCTCTCTCAGCCCCAAATTGCCTTTTTACGCAGCAGGAGCAGAGGGGTGGGGTCCCTTCGCCCCCGCTGTGCCCTCCCCATCCCGGGGCGGTGGCAGTCCTGGCACGGCTGGCAGGGTGCAGGTAGGAGCAGCCTGTGCTCGGGGTGCAGGATGAGGCTCCCTGGTACTTCCACATGTCAAATACAACAATTAAACCTCTCACAGCGTTCATGGCCTCTCCTTGCGAAGGCAACCGCCCCAGCAGCCCAGCCCAGGAGAGCTGTCCTGACAGCAGGCTTTGTCCCCCGCAGGGTAACACGGGGTATCTCCGCTCCAGAGACCCCCAGCCCTTCCATCGCAGTGCCCTTCGCGTCCAAGTGAGCTGCCCTCGTGTCCCAGCCCTGGGCTGCAGCCGGGACACTGCTCCAGCCCCTGGCAGGGGACATGCCCCAGCACGCTCCAGTAGGAACCGCGGCCCCCACACTGGGTACGGCTCTTCCTCTCGCTTTGGAGCAAATGCACGCTTGGTTTTATTTTCCTCCCAGTAAACAACAGGAAAAGCAGCAGAGCAGTAGACTGGGGAGCCAGCCGTACAAAAGGAGCGATGGCTGGTGACGGCTCCTCGGCGGAGGAGCACAGGGAAGGTTCTGGGGAGGGAGAGGAACCAGCAGCCATGCAGCTGAGGAGCAGGTTGATTTGGAAGAGCAGAGGCACTGTGGCCCCATTGTGGAGACCCCCAGGGCAGCTCAGAGCAGTCCAAGGCAGAAGTGATGCTCCCAGGCTTCTAAAGTGCACATGGGACCAAGGGCCAGAGCGGGTTTTATTTATTATGTGACTGGAAGAAGGTGATCAGGATAAAAGGGCTCCCTAGTTAATAATTCAGTCTTGGCGTCTGGTGTTTTTTCACATGTGCATCGATGGTTCGTGCTGTTGGGGCTTGTCAGGCTCCTTGCTCAGCCGCCTTCGCACCTGCAGCGCACAGAGGGATGCTCTGCGGGCTTCAGGGACCCGGTGCCGAGCCAGGCAGCGTAATTCGGCGCAATGTGGGTTGCCAAATCTGCGCAGTCGTTTCTGACCCCCTCGAGACGCAGCCTGGAACCATCACAAATATCTCCAGCATCACGGCCCTGGTAGCGTTTTATTTTTAAGGGAGATTTAAAAGGGCCTGCGTAGGCTCAGGGAATAAAACCCACCACGGCAGGGCGAGCGCAGGGAGGATCGCAGCAGCGGGGTGCCGGGCACCGGCCAGAAACCCGCAGCAGCAGCGCGGTGGCTAGAGCACTCGTTGGGAAATGTTACCTGAAATGCAAAGCAAAGGCTCCAGCTCAGATACATCTGCAGTGATATTTTATTGATCGCGTAGGACCCTTAAGGCAATTTCGGTAGAGCCTGTAAAGAAGGGGTTTGCTTTTGGTCCCCTGGATGCCGTTGTTTCCTGGCTGCCACGCTGCCTGGAAAATCCTTCTGATTTCTTTTGTGCAGGGCTGCAAGCTGCTGGAATAATCGTTTTAAAACTTGGGTTTGGGTTTCTAGAAGGAACAGAGCAATTTAGCTAAACCCAGTATTCCTTGCATCAACATCGCATTTATGCCTTTTATAAGCAATGCTTAGGATTTGCTGCGTTGGCACGTTCAGGCTGTGTTTTAGCAACTCTCCCTAACTGGCACTTCAGAAGATTAAAAGCACACCCAAATATTCCTGTACCGAAACTTACCACGGCAAGTGTAGCGCGGTTGGCGCTTCCCAGTTCTCACGGGGTATCGCTGGGTGCGGCGGGAATAGGGATTATTGTGCGTGAGTGGGACAAATTAGAGGGAACGCTAAGCTGCACCTTGAAACGCTGACGCAGAAGATAAGGAAAGTAAGCTACGTGTAAAACGGGAGTAAGGAGGGTGCCTCTGGTGGGGCGGGCAAAGGGCCCTGTCGCATCTGGGTTCGGGCTCTGCGCGAGGCGGCTCTGGTTGAGCCGGAAGCTGTACCAGCACAACGAGGTTCTTGATGCTCAGCGGTGTGTTTGGAAAGGCCACCTTATGTCCTTTACTTAAGCGAGGGTTCAGAAGTGTGACATGTTTATTAAACCCTTTTTATTATTGTTTGTAGAGCTTGGCTGTTTTGTAGAGACTAAAACTGATGGACTGTTTGATAGTTTTTCTTCTCAAGTCTCTTGAGCACCCACGCTTGCAAAACCGCTTCGCTCCAGCCAGGCATTCCACGGTGAACCTCACATTGCTGGATCCTGAGCGCACGGCGTGTCCCAGCCTGGGCTCGCTCGGTGCGAGCCTGTTGCTGGTTGAGCTATGGAGTAGCGTTTGCTGCTTAATGAAGCCCTAATTGGTTCTCTGAGCTGTCGTTTTAGTAACTGGTTAAGAATCCAGTGCACACTCGTGTGGCGAGACTTCTTACTGGATTGAGTGGCAGAGATTTGGGGTTTGGAAGTTCATAAACAGACAATGAAAATTCCCAGCGTCTCGGTAATACATCAGTGTTTGCATAAATAGCAGGAGTTATTCTAGCAAAAAAAGCAATATTCTTGGCGTCATGCTAGGCAAAGAGGGTGCTTTTACCTACTTGGGATAAATGTTCTCATTTTTAAAAGGAAATAAGTCTGTGAATTCTTACAATTGCTCATGAAAGATCTCATAGTACAATTAAAATACTGGCTTTTACTTAATCTTACCGGGGGCTGTTTACTGGGAGAAGGAAATAACAGCCAAGCCCGGTATCGCTGTCGGTTGGGTATGCCGTTTTCCAGGAGGGCAGTCTGGTGCCGTAGGGGCTGGGACACCTGCAAACCCGGTGACTGACGCCGCAAAGGCAGCGGCGGGTGCGCGGGGCCGGCGCGGGCGCTGCTGGCACTAGCGGGTGCCCAGCGGGTGAGCCTGGGCATGGGCACCCATCCCTTGGTAGGGCTGGCTGGAGACCCTCCACCTTCTGCCAAAAACAGCAGGAGGAAAGTTTCCCCAGGCGGTTTTCTTCTGGATGGATGCAGTTCCTCAAGGCAGAACATGGGAAGGGTGTCCTGCGGCCGCAGGACAAGGAGTGGCCAAGATTTATCCTGAGATCATTGGGGCTGGAAGTTAGACAGGTTGAGTCAAAATGGCTTTTTCATTTCAAACGTCTTTACTGCAGAATTTTAAGAAATTCAGACTTGATGTTTCCTTTAACACTTGCATTAAACACTCTCCTGAAAAACAGGGTTTGGGCCAAAGCAAATCTAACCAGCTTGGGTTTGGAAATCTGGTTTGGATTTTAAACCTGTGACAGTACAACTCTTTCCAAATTCCAATTAAATTGATTTTTTTTTTCTGAGCATTTTTTTTTTTTTCTACATAAGCCTCTATTCTCTATGCATTTTTAATAAGCTTTATCCTGGGAAAACATGAGAGAGCTAACTGCAAGTGAAAAGAATAAAGGCAGTTGCTGCATAGCTCTGAAAATCTGTTGAGTACTGGAAAGCTCATAGTAAAAAGCAAAGCAGTGAAGAAATCTCAGCTCTGTTCTCATTAGAAACTGTGAATGGAGATAAAACCTTTTCACAAACCTTGCCTGGCTGAAAAAACCGCCGAGTAACAGCACTAGATAAAGCTGTGACAGGGCTCATACGTGTTGCCGATAGTGGAATAAACAGCCCAAGACCTCTGTGTCCTTTTCCTAAATCGTAGAGTTTTGAGTTTCAGGACAGATGGATCCTCCTGGAGGAGGAGGGGACAGTGCCCTGGATCAGTGTGAAATGCTGAAAGCACAGAGGAGGAAAAAAAATACCCTCACATAAACCCAGATTGTTAAGGAGAAAGTAGTTATACAGATGATCTTTCCAGAAAGTATAATCTCTTTTATTTTTTCTAAGGAGAACAGATGGGCCCGGGGTACCCAGCAGACAGGTTTCTGTCTGCGGTCCATGTTTCCAAGGCGGGTGGGAGCGCGGCAGTGAGTCAGTGGGAGCAGAGCAGAGGCGGCTGCCCGGGCACTGAGCGTCCGTGGGGCATAGCCGGGCTGGAGGCCAGGAGCTGTGGTGAGGGGCGAGACCCCGTGCGTGACCCTCGCCAGACCCTGGCACTCACTGCGGGCTGCTGCCCTGGGCCACCGCCGGGGCCAGCTCTGGGGCACGCAGTGCTCCAGCCCTCCTGGCAAGCTCTCCTGGGCTACAGCTTGCCCCCAGTGAGCCTTTTCGTGGCTCAAGCAGGAGAGATGCCCCCAGGGCTCTAAAATGGGCCAAGTTCTCACCCTCATCCCCACCAGGCAGCTGGCGGCTTGGCCCATCATGACCTTTCCCAGGGGCATGAGATGTGCTGGTTGTCCCGCGGGGATGGGAATGAAGAGCTGAGCCTCCCAGGAGGGGCACGGGACAACGGCAGGGACACGCTGAGGCTGCCCAGCCTCATGTTCTCCTTCCCACCTGTTCCTGTTTGGGAAATACTATGAAATAATATTTAGGCTTTTAAATAAAACATACTCCTGATTAGAGACTGTTTGTAATACGTGGCTTGAGCCCCCGGAGCCGGTGAGTGGGGTGGATGATGTTTGCGTGTGTTGGCACTTGCGTTTGTTTACCTGCAATTACACAATTCCAGAAGTTTCCCGCCAGTTGCATCTGCTGTTTTCTGCCGCTCCTGTTTAGTGCCTGCTGTCCCAGGATCTCCGCTGCCTGCGCCTTGGGCCCCTCTTGCTAAATGTGGGGTGCCAACGCTGGGCCCCCCAGGGTGTCCCGTGGCTGGGTGCAGCCATCGCCCAGTGCAGAGTGCACGGGACATGGATGGGTCCCGCTGGGCTCCTCGGCCATCCCGGGGAGCGGGCGCGGGAGCCGCCTCGCTGGGAAAAGCTGCTGACCGGTCCTTTCCCTGTCAGAACTCATCAGCATCAGCCAAGCTAATGGGGAACACAAAACCTATTTAAAAGCTACATTTACCACTTGGCTGATTCCATTACATCGTGTAATATCCAGGTGTCACATTTCCTCTCCAAGTGCCGGTTTTAATGCTTTCCTGGCCTGCTAGGCTTAGCTGTGTGACAGGAGGGGTCCTCCAGCCGTCCATCCTCTGCCCCATGGGACCCAGCGATGTCCAGGAGGAGAGAGGACCTAGGGGGTGGTGATGGGGTGTAAAGGCCAGAGGGGGAAGTGGGTGCTGGTCCAGGTACTCCAGAGACGGGGATTGAAACGCGGTAGCTGTGATGCTGCCAGACCCGAGTCCCGGGGACACCAAGCTGATGAGGGAGATGCTGAAGTCCCTCAGGTTTCCAAGACTTTCCCTGGACCAGCTCCACATGTGCAGCATCCCTAGGCAAAGCTTTGCAGCTGATGGGAAGCAGCCACTCGGTTATTTCTGAGATGTAAGGGCTGAGCCCGCTGGGTTTTGACATCTCTGTGTAGTCTCCATTATCACTGAATTATGCATGATCACTTTCGTTACAGAAATGGGCTTAAAACTATTTGCATTTGTTTTATTCTTTAAGGGAGAGCCTTTCCCTGCCTTCTCTGCACTGTAAATAGACAAACTGTTGCTTTCCCCCGCCTCTGTGCATCCAGCACGGACAGGGACGTGGCAGCCGACGCCGTTTCCCCCAAGCAAGCGCCTCGTGGGCAGAGCTTCCCACCCGCCGTGGGTGATGCCTCCTCTCCGGTACAGGCTGTTTGCTCCAGGGACGCCGGGTGTCTGGAATCACTCAGAACAACCAATTTCTATTCTGTTTCCGAGCAGATGTTTTTGCAAGGATTCAGGTGCTTCATGGAAAATCAGTATCATCTGTGCTGCTCGCCCGGTGTCCCACGCTGGGGCTCGATGGCGAGTGGCTTCACGCAAGCACAAGGAGCCAACACAAGGTGTATCTGCCACACGAGTTCTGCTGTGGGACTGGAATAGGCTCTGTGGGGCTAAAATGAGGGGTTTTTTAAGTCGTAGCTAGCGCTTCCATTGTGCTGGATTTCACCCAAAGCGCAAAAACCAATATTTTTTCAGCAAAAGAAACGCTACGCACATAGCTCCTTGAGTTTCATCTCCCCAAACTTAGGAAGCTGAAATTCCTTTCCTAGCTTTTTCTTTTCTTCAGTTTTGCTTCCCCTTTGGGCCTTTGGAATCTCACGGATCTGCACCCGTATCAGCAAACGTACCTAGCATTAGAAGGAAACCTTATCTTCAGGCCTGGCTGATGTTTTCTGTTCGTGGTACACAAGTGCCGGAAAAAAGCCTGTGAGTTTGTGACGCCCGCTCAAGCTGTGTCCGAGGGATCTGAAATTTTAGGGAGTTCTGAAGCTCCTTTCTGGGTGCCTTCAGTCAGGCATCAAAGATCCCGTGTCGCTTGTACTCCTGCGTGTTCGTGCTATAGTATACGTTACCCGTGGTGGTTTTATCTGTAGCTACAGTTTTCCAGAACAAGATTAAGGATGTAATTGCTTCCTTTGATTCTTAACAAGATCAAACAGAACGACAGCAATACCAGTAAAAGGTTTTGTGCGGTGCTCGCTTGTTGGAACAGGCGCGCGTACCTCGCAGCTGGAAGGAGTGCTGGCTGCAGGGCGATGCCCTGTGGAGAAGGGGTACGCGGCATCCCCAAACCTCAGGCCGATAAACAAAGTAGGTGGGAAAAGCACTTTCCCAAGTGCTTCTGCATGGGTCACCAAAACACTGGGGCAGCCGATGGCTCAGCACAGCCCAGAGAGCTGATCCCCCGGGGGCAGCACCGCAGCGTCCTCCAGTCCCAGCAGCTCAGGGACCCCAGGCTGGGGGCGGGTGAGGTCGCCACCGGCACCGAGTGTGGTCCCAGAGCCCCGTGTGCTGGTGCTCCGGGTCCCAGCTGGTCGGGAACAGCCACCCAGGCTGGTGAAATACATCTGAGGGAGGGCGAGCTCTGCTCCCCGCGCGCCCTTAGGTCGGGTTGTAGCTCGGCGTGCCCGTGTGAGATAAAACAGGTCAGGAAAGCGAACAGGCGTACGTCTGCTCAGAGTAAATGCACGGATAAGAGAGGAATGATGTTTAAACCCGACACAACTCATCAGCAGCGTAACAGGCATTGGCACCTGATCTCACACCGCACAATTACTCGAGTGCAGCATGCTCAAGCGGGATGCTATCGCGCTGCTGTATAATTTAGCCTTGCGTTAGGTGTGATTCCCCGGTTCTAATGCGAAGTGCATGAATGATTAAATGTGTGGAGCTCTCCGTTAGTCTGCAAGGCGAGAGGTTTGCCGGGGAGTTCAGCTCGTGTGCAGCCCGGAGCCTGGACCCAGAAGCAGAGCTACGAAAGCGTGTTTCATGCTGTGTCCAGAATATGTGATTAGCCGGACACGGCTGCCGTTGGAGAGGGACATCAGGCAGGAGGATTTAAAGGTGCTACTAAGGACAAAGAATGAAGCTAAACAGTCATGGTTTTAGGAAAGCAATCTGCTAGGAAGCTCTTTAAGATTGCTTTGTGGAACATTCTCCATTCCTGTCAGAGGAATAAAGACGGGGTGCCCAGTGCAAAGAGGGGGTTGTTACTGCGAGGTTCCCAGCACAGGGCTGGGGGGGTCACCGGGAGGGAGCACCCTCAGGCTGGGCTTTGCAGAGCTCTGGGGAGCAGGTAGGCAGACTCCCTGGGCTTCTCCTGGATCCACATCCCAGGAAACACCCCCTTCATTTCAGCAGGAGAGTTTGTTAGCTGGGGTCGGGGAGGTCTGTCCTTCGCAGATGCTGCCACCGCTGCCCCCTGGGAGCTGCCAGGAGGGGACGTGATGTGCCCCGGGGGTAAACGTTTGGGCTGGGTCCTCTGCTCACAGCTGAGTGTGGCTCTTGACAACTGACCCGAGGGGGCTTGCGTGGGTGATGCTGTGGAGGGATCGGTGCGGGGGGTGCCCAGGTCCTGCCGGGGGCTGCGTCCCTTTGCTTTGGGCTTGCTTGCCTCGCACGTTATTGCTGTGACATGTCCCCAGCTGAGGTGGGGTGGCCAGCGGCTGTCTGGCCTCCCAGCCCTTTGGCTTCTGCTCTTGTTGAAGGGGAAGGGATGATGAGATTTTGAAATGCTTCTGCAATTTCCTGGGGGCAGAGTCCCTCTCGCCCAGCTCGGGGCTGTGTTCTCCATATGGAACAGCTTCGCCAGGGTCACTGAACAGGAGTTGCTGTGAGCTCGACGTAAAGGTACCGAAAAATGATGTTAAAATGTTGGAGGAATACAACAAAGGTATCTTATTTGCTACACCTTAGACACAAATATTCAGATAAACAGAAGAGTGTGACAAACGGATACAGGAGGAAGCGGTTCTGGGTGCAGGTGCAGAGATGAACAGAGGGGAAGGCGCAGGGCTTTGTTTTCCTCTTCTCTGAAATATCCTCTGCTCCTCTGAGATACAGGAATGGTAAGTCTCTGAGAAAGAAAAATGTTCTTCTTGGTGACCTTATGGATTTAAGATCTATTTCTAAACCAAATTTTCATAAAAACCCTGCCACACACAATCTCCAGATTAAACCTCATTTTATTTTCAGACAGACATGACCTTTCCCAGCTTTGGATATTAAATATCACAAAACCCGCTGCAATTTAAGCTGAGGATTTTACATTTAAATAAACGTAACTTAAAAGCAAAACTAACTTCTCTACAGAACACAGGGGAACACGGGGCTGGGGTGGAGGGAGCGCTTCTCCCTCCTCCTGAGGATGCCCCTGCACGGCCCGTGCCCTGTGCGTGGGCTCTGCTCCCCTCGCCCAGCCTGTGGAGAGATGCTCAGGTGGGTTGACCTGCTGGCTGGGCTGCAGGAGGTGTCTGCTGGGGCACGGCCACTCTCCCCAGCTCTTTGCTGGAAAGAAGCAGTTTTGCCCAGCAGTTTGTCCGCTGCCGGCCCCTGAGCTATGTACGCTGTTGGAAAGGGGAGAGTGCACACAGAGGAGTCATTCCCGCTGGGCCATCAGCGCTGCTGGGATGGGGTTGGGCTAGATGATCTCTAGAGATCCCTTCCAACTCCTAACGCTCTGAGTCTGTGAATGGGCAGTGCCATCGAAGTGGCCACAGGACAGGACCTGGGTGGACAGGCAGCCAGTAGTGATGGGTTTTGCAAAGAGAGGAGAGAAAACAACGCCTGGGCCGAGGGTGTTGGTTTTGATATGCCAAAATGTGCATCATTATTGGGAGGGGAATGCACCGGCACCAGCAGATTCCTCTCTGGCCTTCGCTCTGCTGGAAAACACGGTGGTAAAACAAAGTTTGTCTAATTTGCAAGAAGTTAAACTTCAGCAGGGTTTATCCACCCTTCCCTTTTCAGCTGGAAATGCCTTTTGGTTAACAAATGCTTTGTGACAACAAATCGATGTTGTTCTGTGTAACAGAATTAACTGGACTCACAGCTACAGATTTGCTCTTTGATTATTGTCAATAACTGATCTTTTCATGGGTGAAACGAGGGATCTCGGCTCATTAGCACGTGCTTTACTGCATGCCCGTGTCAGCAAAAGGCAGCTAAAACCTCCAGAAGGGGTAAGGGCAGTTGAGATGAAGGTGGATGTTAAACAAAGAAAAATAGTGGTGGACAGTGCAGGGTTGAAGTAAATACTCTTGGGTTGAACTGGGAGGGAAATTTTGGATGCTTTCCCAAGGCTTTGCTCTGGGTTTTTTTTGTCTTGCACTTGAAATTTCATGAGAATGAAATGGCTCATCCGATTTCCAGTATTCCAGCTTCACTAGCTCGATCCTAAATCTCTCTCCAGAGAGTAGTTGTTGGGCTCGTGCTCTAAGTACGTAGTTACAGCGTTTGCGGAAAAATGTGGGCGAGAGAAATCGCTGCAGTGGACAAAGCCGGGGACGGGGGTTCGGCAGCAGGGACTTCACCGTGCGTGTGATGCCACGACTGTTGGCTGGTGCGAGGGGAAGGCAGCTCAGCAGCGAGGGTTGCTCATGGCCAAAGGGGAGTGACTGGGGAGAGGGGGGCGGTAGTAAAGCCGGGGGGCTGGGGGCTGCCCAGAAGGACTCCATGTCTCCTTCAGGCTGTCCTGCCCCGTTTATCCAGCTCTGAATTGGAGTCTCCATCTCACATTTGTCACGGTGCCGCTCGCCCCCACCCCACCCACAAAGCCAGTCTTCCCGAGACACCTCCCTGCTGCGGAGCCTGCAAGCCTGCGATACGGGGGTAATTTCGCAAAAATGAGGGGAGCGGGTCCTGCCGCTGCTCCCCAGGCCGTGCAGCCAGCTCCCCTGCCCGCTTCTGTGCTGGGGGCAAGGGCTGACCAGGCTGCAACACCCCACAAGTCCGGGCGAACCCCGAATTTCCCGATGCATCTGTTGAGGCTACATAAGCGCGTTGCCATGGAGATGTGCTGAGCGCGGGCACGATGCTCGAGTGATGGAGTCTCACAGCCAGAGGCATCTGTTAATCTTATTTTTATCAATTTTTAAAGATGGTGTGATGGTGGTATCTCCCCACCTTCCCCTCATCTCTTGCAAAAGCTCAGCATTTGCACTTTATTGAGGGAATGGGCTTCGGCGACTTTGAAAATGAACCTTAACGAACACGAAGTGCTGGCCTGGGGAACGTGTGCTATGAGGGATGGAATTTAGTGGCAGGGAGCTGCCACCTTTGACATGCTGTTCTGGCTTTAATGAGGGGCAGATTGACAGCCCTGGACAGAGGCAGAAGGAAGATGTGCCTTTGCCGTCACCTTGGGGGGGTCACAGCTGAGCTGGGGTCTGCAGCCGGGTCAGGGGGAGCTTTTACTTATGAAACTCCAACTCACTGGCGGTCTGTAAATGACTCTTTTAATTGGGTTTTCTTTCCCCTTGTTGTGGGTGCGTTGGCTCCGGCTGCCTGCCCGCACGCTGTAACGCGTTCCCGGGGGGAGGGAGGTTGATGGATCCTGGTTTAGCCTCTGGCCCAAGCGGAGGGTCTCTGTCTGGGTAAATGAAAAAAGGGAGGCACGGACCTGTGCAGCCCCTCTCCTGCTCTGACCTGTAGAGGCAAGCAGCAGGTCGGAGCCCGGCCGTGCTCTGCGTGGGTGTGCCGAGCTCTGCTGTGCACCGGGGCAGCGTGGGCCCCCCAGCACGTGCCAGTGGGCCGGGGCTGGCAGTGATGTGCGGGCAGGACTGCAGCGAGGGCTGGGACGGCTGCTGGGACCGCCACTATTTGTGTCGGAGCATAAGGGGACATCCAGCCCAAGGCAGGTGGATTGAAATTGGACATCAGGAAGGAATTCTTCCCGGAGAGAGTGGGGGGAGCACTGGGACAGGTTGCCCAGAGAAGCTGTGGGTGCCCCATCCCTGGCAGTGTCCAAGGCCAGGCTGGATGAGGCTGGGAGCACCCTGGGCTAGTGGAAGGTGTCCCTGCCCATGGCAGGGGGTGGGGCTGGGTGGGCTTTAAGGTCCCTTCCAACCCAAACTGTGCTGTGATTCTGTAAGTGAGCTTTAATTTAACGTGGGTAACGTATACGTTGGGAGAGACGTACTGAACGTGCATCAGCGTTTTGAAGTCCTTGCACAATAGCTGCTGCAGAAGCATACAAATGCAGAGTAGTAATAGTGTTCTGAGGAAGAAATAATTATTTAATATGAAGCGAATATCTGTGTTTTCCTCATTTTTTACCTGGCTTTATTTAGCTAAGTGCCACACGAGTCTCAACAACGGGAAAATTTCCTCTTCAGCTCCAAGCCGACAAAAGCGAGCGTGTCTCTCTCAGAAGTAAATCACGGCTAACTCCGCTGAGGCTATTATAAGTCACTATAAAAATGACACAAAGAACCACATCGGATGTGAGCCAAAAACAGCATGGGGGGGAAAATAAAGCAAAGTTATGGCCCTTATCACTCACAAAGTACACTCTCCACAGAGATTCCCAAGAAGAATGGCCCTGAATGCCTTCCTGCGAATCAGACAGATGATACGGTGATGCTATTGCTCACATATTATCATGATTTCCAGCATCGTGGTGGTGCTTGAAGACATTGATTAGGCTCTGGCCTCATTAAACTGTACAAACATGTAATGAAACACTCGCCTCCCTGGAAAGTCTGGTACCCTGAGCTTGGAATAGAGCAGGTGGCGGAAGGCTTTAGGAGCAGAGATGGAGACAGCGATAATGCAGATGTGTTTTTTAGGGCCAAATATGACAGTGCTGGGGACATAGTCTTTATTTCATGGACATAACCACGATCACAGCAAGGAATTGTTCTTTCCTCTAAAAAACGAGGGTCTGCAGCACCCAGGATTATCCTATAGCATAAAGTGATGCTTTGGTAATTAGCAAATGCTGAGCGCTAATGACTATTCCCAGGAATAAGATAACCTGGGCTGAGAACGTGGGGCTGTGAAGGGGGGGGTCTGCCCCATGCCCAGACCCCATCCTGTGCCCCAGGCACCCGGCAGCCCCCCAGCGCCCTGCGGTGATAGAATTATTTCTGTGTCTTTGCTCGCAGCTGTATGAAAAGTGTTTCTGGAGCCCAACAGGATTCACTTCTGGAACACATAACGGAGAATTACGAGAGTTGTTTGCCTGAGTATTATCTAATCATGGAGCTAAACTGCGCTGCGTGACGGTATGGGTACGGGTTTTACAGGAGGGATCTGCAAAGGTGCTCTGCATAAATGTCACCCGACTTTGTTCTGATTTTACCCCCTGTATTTATTGCACCGTTGTACCTGTTCATTATTTTCCATTTTTCTTCCTGGCATTTTACCTCGCTGCACCCGCCGCTTCTGGTCCTGCATCGGGATGTGCAGTTGAGGCCAACGGAGCACCATCGTGTCATTCTCTGCTCGGGTATGGAACTAAGAGACGAGTACGGAGAAAATAGATGCCAAACGAGCTGCACACGCTTGTTCTAAAAATAGCACTACAGCTCTTGCAGTGCTGGCAGCAAAGTGGCCTCGATTCGCCATGCCCTGCCTCTGGGCTGGCTGTGCAGATGTCAGGACCTGGTTTCCCGGCTCCATAGGTGCCTGTTGCTAATCCCGCCTCAGCCCCAAGGCCCAATCCTGGCGCACAGAGCAAGAGCTGCTTCTCACACCAGCGGGAGTCGGGCAGTGGGACCCTCCTTCTGAGCAGAAAGTCCTCCACCGGTGGTCCCGGTGCTGCCGAGCAGGCGAGCCACTCCCCGGGCTGGGACCGTGCCCGCAGCATCCCTTGCGCATCCCTGGGTGGGAGAGAACGTGCTGCTCCCGAGTTGTCCATCTCTGGTCCAACGCCGGCGTGACCGGAAAACGGAGCAGCAAATGCCTTGGCTCGTGGGGGTGTGGGTTGCCAGAGGCTGTCCAAGACACCCCCTCCTCCCTCAGAGAGACTGAGGGGCTCATCCCGCTGCGGGCACTGGCCACCCGGGACAAGGATGCTCCCCTGGACCGCAGAGGTGGCTCCTCTCTGAGCAGCGGTTGCTGTTGGCAATTTATCAGACATAATTACGCCAATTAGCCCACACGTGCAGCTCCGGCTGCAGGAAGGCTTTACGACCTGACAATATATCTCTGCTGGGCAGAGAAGCACAAACCTTCTCAGATTATTGCGAACTAATCAGCCTGGGTGATAAGTTTACAGTTTAGCACGCAGCTCGGTAGTTGGGTTATAAATGCTTCATTTTGTTGCTGTTTGACTTGCGCTGCTTTGCAGGACTGATATCAATCCTCATTCAAATCAAAGGCCTTTTCACACATGCTCCAGTGAAGTGGAATTTTCTGCAAAATAAGGTGTTATTAACCTAGCTCCACTCTTCCCAGTGAGGAACAAGCCCTGCCACTGAAACCATTTCTCACCAATGAACCCTGCTTAAATAGTGATTAGCAGACCTTCCAGCAGCAAGAAAAATGCAAAACCTGTGACCTTTCTAGCTCTTAGCTGTACTGGCTTTAAAGGCGTAAGAGTATTTTCTATTTCTCTTCCTAGAATTTCAGCAAACAGTGATTTTTATAGCTCTTCTCGTCAGCACATCGCTTTCTGACTTCTCCGTGTCTGTTTGCTTTGCTGCTCCTCTCCCCCTTGCATGACGCTATTCTGGGACCAGCTCAGGGACCATCTGACAGCCCAAATTCTCACCTGCAGAGCCGGTGCCGGGCGCTCCCCCCCCACATCCCAGATAACCCTCGTGTTGGCTGTGGATCAGCCGGTGCCACATCTTGAAATAGTGTGATGGTATTTTTTGTATCAAGCCTGAGTTAAAACGAGGTCGGTGGGGAGAAGGAGGGGGAGGATGGACACCCAGAAGCCCAGGGATGGTGTGTCGGGGTTTGCAGTGCCAGGACCCGTTTGCGCCGAGGTGCTGTGGACCAGCACCTCTGGCCCCGGAGAGACGCGCCGTCGCGTCCAGACGCGTGGAAGGGCAGGGGAAGCGCAGATGGGAACGGCCGTGGCGTGCGGTGTCTACTGCCAGGTCTACCCCGAAATAGCAGGAGTCGGTGAGGGGGGTGCATCTCCCGACGTTCGGTGGGTTTATCTGCAGGAGGAGCCTGCGGCGGCTCCGTAGCGTTAGCTGAAAAATAGAAGCAGCCGTGCACAGAAAAAAACCGTTTGTAATTTAAAAATGGTTCCCATTTCAGAAAGTTAAAAAAGAAACTGCATTTTTTATTTTAAGATTTGTCAGGATTTTGTTGATGATGATTTCGCTCCCTTGCCACAGACTAACGTAAAAGGAATAAATGCTTTCTCCTGCCGTTTTCTCCTACTCAGTAACTTCTAAATCTGTAGAGAAAAAGGAAAATGTGATGGGAACCCTCCTTTTTCTCTCTCTCCTTATTCGTTGGGCTGTATTCTTTCAGTAATAAACAGAGGGGGGAATTGGGGAGAGCTATATCAAATTACAGATTTTATTTTTTCCCCACAAAATCCAAAAGCAAAAGAAAATGCTGATTTCCATCAAAGCTCTCAGGCTTTAATCCACAGCAGTGTTTTCTTGTGGAAGAGGTTGCTTTCAGCTGGGACCGGTTTTTCTCAGGGGAAAATGTGAATCAGATGTCTGTTTTAACCGCGAAGGAAGAGGGGAAGGAAGCATTCTGCATGGGCGATGCTGTGGGAGCACAGGAGCAGCAGACACTTCTGTGAGCTGGTCGGTGCCCGTGTCCTCCGCCTGCTCCTCCTCCAGCCCCGGGAGCTGCGGGCAGCAACCCTTATCAGCCTCGGAACCTGATGCCGTTGCCCGTACGTGCGGGAATAACGCGTTGCAGGACATACTTCAGAGGCAAACTGTGCTTTTGGGTGTGCGATCACTGAAGGAGAGGGTGGAAAGCGGAACGTGTGCTGCCTGCAGTGGTGGTGGGGGCTGCAGCCCCCCGGAGTCGGGCACAGCATCCTGTACCTGCTGCTGCAGGTTTCCTCCGAGAGCATCCTCCGAGGTCCCTTCTGCCTCCTCCTTCTGACAGCACAGGTTGCCTCGTTTGGTACCAAGGGTAGCTCTCAGACCTGGGAGGGATGCCCTGGGAGCTGGGTGGGATGCCCTGGGAGCTGGGTGGGATGCCCTGGGAGTCGGGAATCCCACTCCACCCTGGGCCAAGCTGCTTCGTCTCCCTCAGCTCCACATCCTCATGGGCCAGAGGGAGCTTTGCTGACAGCGTCGTGGTTTCGGCGGGGCAGGGAGGGGTGGGTGCCTGGCTGTCTGACGCCCGATGGTGCGGGGAGCAGGACAGACAGACGTGCAGATGTGCGAAATCAAGGACCATTCGGAAGCCTTTCAGGGGCCCTTGGGGCCTGTGATGTGAGCAGCCAAACACCCATGTCTGTGCGTGCGAGTACCTGTACAGGCATGTGAAAGAACAGCCCCAAAAGCCCGTCCAACCCTCCCGGCACAGGCTGTTTCATGGGTTTGGGGTAATTTTGGGCCAACCAAGCTTGTGTTTTTCGCATGGGTGAGCTAGCAGCAGATCTGGCATAGGGAAAGCTGCGTCAGTTCAGGTATCCGAGCAGTTCTTGTGAAGAAGAGCTTACATCGGAGCGAAGAGCTAACAGGTATAATTATTAGCTTTAAAAATCTTAGAACTTTGAAATGAAAAGAAAGTTTCAGCACAAACCCGAAATCTGTGTTGTAGGTATTGACACAGTCCTCACCCTTATGCGTTGTCATAAACAATGACACGATAATTAGGTATTTTTTAAGGGACAGAATTATTTTATTTGCTTTCCTGCCAGTTTTCATGAGACCATCAGTCATCCCCTGCCTAGATAAGATTTCTCACGTTCACTGACAGGATAAATTATATGGTTCTCATCCAGCAAATCAGCGTTACTGTGCAACATTATCTCTCGCAAAGCGATGGCTGAGAAAATCATAAATTCTGTCCAGGTTTATTAGATCTGTCTTTTATTCACGTATTTATTTTATCCCAAGCCGAGGTGCACTTTTTTCCCTAATTATTAATCATATTAATAAGGATGGGAGGGACGTGGCTTTCTGTACAACGAAACGGCTGCGGTGATGGGCGGGTGTTCACGGACTTTCCGTTCGAGGGTGCTGGGAGGTCTGTGTCTGTCGGCACCGGGATAACGCGGGGACAGATCCGGTGTGGGTGCAGCCCCGCTGTGCTTCTTACCATCACGGAGGAGCCTCTGCCTCCTACGAGATGCCCTCGAACTAAAGGAAAAACCCTTTTGCCAGGTGCGACCCGGCGCTGGCAGGAAGCGGAAAGCCCCGGTGAACTGATAGGCTGAGCGAGCAGCGGGCGCGTGGGGTTTGCGGCGGTTTCCCCGTCGCTTGCGTGCCGTCGGCGTAATTCCCTTTCGTTCTCCCAGACTCATCGAAAGCTCTGGGAACTGAGAGCCGGATACGGGGGCTGGGGTGAGCCAGGCTGAATGATTGTGGAAGTTATTGATTGAAGAGTGGGAGAAATAGCGTTACAGCCTGGATCTCCTTTTATTCTGTTAGAGGGAGAGAGGAAACAATATTTTCTTAAACTGTAAGTCAATAAATAATTGTTTGTGACTTTTTTTACCTTTTCTGATGATTGTATGATGTAGCTGTAGGCATTTTTGGAAGGAGTGCAGCTTTCGTGGCCTGAGGAGAGGGGTAAAAGCTCTCAGATCATCAGCGTGGTTAATATGAAAAGGAGCCTGGATGACTTTAAAGAGAAGAAAATCTCTTTAACTGGGTACAGGGGGCAGACGTGACGGGAACCACTTGTCAAACACAGGCACAGGTTAGACCCCAAGACCCCACGGCCAAAAGCCTTGCTGGTTCTGGTGTCCTTACCCAGTTCCTGCAAGGGCTCTGCATCGGGGCACGCTCGGAGGGCTGTGGCACCCCCTGAGCTGCCTCATGTCTAGTACCCAGGTACCGCAGGGCTCCACTTCCCCGGTCACCTCTGAGCTCCCCCAGGGTTACAGACCCCTCCAGGAGGAGGGATCCTTTTGCCGAGAGAGCAGGGGGTTCCGCGCGATCCAGCTGCCCAGGGGTCCGGCAACCCTTTCCTGGTCCATACTTTTAATGTGGAAAAATACTATTAATTTTGATCACGTGGTGCTGCCATCTCCTCAGAAGTTGAGGATGAAAGCAATATTGTATTTCAAAGAAATGGTGTAGGGCGACAATTTGTGAGGTGTAGTTTACCCAGCAAATTACGGTTTTCCTCTGCAGGGGTTTCTATGAAATTATTTACTCCTCTTTCAGTCATATTAAACTGATGAGTAGGTAGCAGAGACAGACTTCAGGGTTATTGAATGCTCACAGATTTTCATCTTATTTGATGCCTGCTGTTCTAGACTTGGGTTCTGGGACCGGCAGCCCAGGTACCGTGAGGGTGTTTCTTTTCCGTGGTCGATCCCCTGACATTTTTGAGGAAGCCCTGCTTCTCCTGGTACAAGTGAGTTTAATTTTGTAATTAAATTAAACTTTCTCTTTGTGCCAAAAATTTGCTTTTCAGGAACCTAACTCTGAAAAGAACTGGATTCTCCTATTTCATCAATTCCCACAAAGTGAACGGCGGAACCATTTACCGTGATTAAATTAATCGCTGAGCAGAAATTTGCGCATAATAGTCTGCCAGCGAAGCAGTCGCTAATGATTTGGCTCTAGGGGTCAGCAATTTCTCACCCCTCCGGGCTGGAGTGAAGGGGCTGTCAGGCTCCTTGCAGCGAAGTCTCTCTCATTAAACGAGAGAAGGGTATTTTAAGGATGCCAGGGTTACAACAGGTCAGAACATTGTAGCCAGGGGAGGCTCTGGAGATCAGTAACGCTCCCAGCCCCAGCAGCCTCGCCGGCTCTGCCCCCCGGCGCGGATGCCACGTGCCGGGGCTGGACCATGCTTGCCTTGGCTCTGTGCTGCACAGCCGCCCTTGGCTTGGGTTTGCTGGAGTGGTGTTGGGCTGGGGGTCCGGGCAGGAGGTGTGCGTGGCCGTGTCGTGGGGCGCGGTGGAGGAGTTGGGTGTGTGGGGACCGGCCAGCTTTGCTGTAGGCAGCGGGCTGCTTCACTGGGGACGGGGACGAGGCCCCCGAGCAGTTTATTACAGCTTCTTCTGTGGTTATAGCTAGCTGCTAACGTGAGCCAACGGACGACCTGTCATCTCGTTTTCAAGGAGTGATGTTCTCCTGCTTCTTCTAACTGGCATAGTTGGAGATAAAACGGTTTCTCAGGAAGCAGGCATGAGATCTGAACTGACATTCCCTGAGAAAATGAATTGTGCAGCTAATTTCCCAACGTACGGGTTGAGCTGAATAGTAAATGAATGATACTAACTAAGAGGAGCACCTGGGCTTTCATTACGCTCCAGCTTCGGTTGCTTTACCCTGTTCAAGTGGTGCACTGACCGCAGCAAGTGCCAGCTCTGCTGCCACAGCGCGGGGCGCCCGAGGGAGCGGGGAGGGCTGCTCGGGAACGCGTCAGACCACGGGCTGGTTTGGGTTTGTAGGCACTGTATGTTGTCTGGGCATTTACTGAGATAATGAACATTTGAGAAGGAAACTACAAACGTTGCACATGGAGAAGGGGAAGCCGAGCTGGGGCTCTGCTCTTGGGTCTCCTCGGAGCTGCCCAGCTCTGTCACTGCACAGCGCTGAGCTCGCGAGTGGGTGCTGGAGAAGCGATCACTTTACACCCTTTTGAGGTACTGAAAAATAATGTCATTGCATCTCTTACCCACTTCATCAATCTCAAACTGTCACCTAATGACACTCACCCACTCCTCCTCCTCCTCCCCAGCAAAGTTAAGGAACAATCGGCTGCTGTCACCCTGAGGGTACAGTTCTGCCGAGCTGCCTACCTCGGGGAGATGCACATCGTTGGGAGTGGCCTTTGGAGCAGGCACGACGCGATTCCTGGTCCCACAGATAGGTCCTGGCTTGGCCTTCGGGGATCTTGGTGCTTTGAGGTGGTGGGCTCCACTCCTGGAGCAGGGGAGCGGGGAGGGGATGAGCTGGTGGCAGCAGGGGAGGAGGTGGAGCTGGCGCGGCCCCAGCTGCTGAGAGAGCAAATCACATCTTCTCACTCCCGCATGAGGCCAACCTGGGAGTCGGGGTTTGAGGCTCAGAGCAGTGCCCGGCCTTGATCCGAGTCACCAGCATGAGTTTTCAGGCTCAGGGAAGACTCAAAACCACGCAGTAACCCAGACAGGAGGAGGATGGGATTTGTTCTCTCACATTTCTGCCTGCCCTAAAGGCTCTGCGTGCTGAGGGACCTGCTCATCCATCGCAGGGAAATCCACAGCAGCTGGTGTCCATCCTGGCGCTTCGTCTACTTAGTGTGTGGTGACTGTGAGCTCCTGGCTGGGGGGTTACACAGCACTTAACGCAAAGGGGCATCATCGCTATTGGCACATCTAGGCTGGAAGAGGTTTGTCCTACACCCCGGTGAACCGTTCACAAGCACATATACCCAAATTGTCCCTCGCGAGGCTCAGCACGGGATCAGGAACTGGTGCTGGCAGAGACAGGCATCACTGGACGTGCTGCTTTCCTGTGCAGTGTCTGGTACCCACAAGAGCTTGAACCCAACGACTGGTGGTCTGATACAGGGCAGACCCTGCTCCAGACAGCAGTCCTGACTGCGGCTCCGCGACGGGAGCGCGATGCCAAGAGGAGGCAGTGCTTTCGTGAGAAGACAGCAGGAATCGCCCTTGTATTCTGCTCGGGGGAACGTGCAGGCAGGTGGGACATGACCATCCGTTCTTAGGACGAAGCTCTCTGTGCCTCACTGCGCGCTGTCTAAATCCAGGGTGTGCGAGAGAATCGTATGTCAACGGGGAGGGAGAGCCAAGACAGAAGAGAGGTGCCACAATACAAGGCATTTACTCAGTTGGAGGGAATAAGTCATTTTCCAACTCAGGAGAGAGTCAGGAGGGTCATTGCATTAAGTATTGAAATAAATCCTCACATATTTTATTGTTTCCCATACCTTGTTTATATTATTATTACCTGTGTGGTGTGTTTTATTAGTACCAAGTGCCTAATCTCTTGATGCTTCATTATTTTGCTAGATTTATATGACTGACAATAAAAGCAATTATTTCAAAGTAAGTAGCCAATCATGAAATCTCTGGATACTAATAGGGAAGAATTAACTCAGCATTAATGTGAATGCAATATGCCGTTAGGGTGGGTAGGGGAGCACGCTGTAAGTCTCTAAATAAAGAGCAGGGGTCAGTGCAGAGGATGTACACAGAGGAAATGGCTGTATCCCATCTGAAAAATGGGAGTACTTCAGAAGCGACTGAGAGATGTTCAGTGCCAAGGATAGCGGGTGTTTCCCGCAGCCCCAAAAGCCGACACTTTGTGATTTCCGACGCATCCCTGTGCAGCTCCTCCTTGTCCTGGCTGAACCCAGGAGCTGGCGTGAAAGGGAACTGTCTGGAGTAGAAATGGCATCTCTGAATCGCCTGGATCTTTGCACCCTGCTATCGGAGCGGGAGCAGCTCTCTGCTTTTCTGCAGGCAAATAATCCTGTATTTTCATCGTAATGAAACACTCACCTCCTGATTCTGTCCCTAATGTCGTCCCCGTCATCATGTACTCCTTGTTGAGCTGGAGCATAATCAAAATTTCAAAGGGCTTGGATGAAGCTGATCGAAGATGGATGGGGAATGTTTTTCTCCCCTGACAATAGGCGTTGTTAAGGCTTTTGTGTGCAGCTCCTCGGCTTCTGAGAAATGAGCATGTAATCTCCATCCTTACATGCAAAGGAAATGGAAAATCCATACAGGCCATTTTAAACCCTATAGATTTCAACAGCTTTATTGCCCCGGGGGTGCTGAGCGAAATGCTGGTCCCCTGTTGAAAGCCGGGCACGCCGCTCCCCCCATCTTTCAGGGCACAAGGAGGGGTCCTGCACGGCGGGGAGGAGGATGCTCGCTGATGGGGCCCTCTGGGGCTTACGATGGCAGAAGTGAGCGGGAAAGCAGTTTAAAGGATCTGCCCTTCCCTGGAGCAACCAGGGAACCCCACTGCTGGTCTTGGAGAACCTACTGGGGTCTCCTGCCCTTAAGCATTCTGCAGGCGCCTAGGCTAGCAGGCAGTAATCCCAAATCCTTGGAACGACCCTTTGATTTCAGTGGCCTCTCTTCAGGCACAATATCAAGTCCTAAAATGTGAACGCTCTGAGCTGATAACCGCTGCTGCTTGAGGGATGGGGGATGGGATGGGAGCTTCTTTCTCACCTCTAGAGTCTGTCAAAAACTCCAACATGCATGTTCTTAGGAAGATTTAATTTTAAAGAGAAACTGTTGGTGGCACCGTCCCGCTGCCCTGTTTAGGTAACAGGTGAATTGTTCTGGACAAGAGCATCGGTGTCTATTTAAATGAAATAGTGATTGCAAAATAATAAAAACAGAAAAATATTCATCGATTGCGCCATTATGATAAAATTCTATAATCAAAATTAGAAAATAAAGTGCAAGGGTAAGGTCTTATGACTTTGTAATGCTTTAGATGAGCAGCACAGAGTTTTCTTTCTGTTTATATTTAGATCAACCTCATGCAACAGAGGTAACATCATTTGGGTTAATTTTAGAAGCCCCTTAATTTCTTCATTACTTTACTAGCATTTCTCACCGGCTCCCCGGCCTTCGAGCCCAAGACAGTTGACTAAAGACAAATTAGAGCCCGTGCTTCCTTTGTCTGCTTTAATGAGTGGCTGCCATTACCCTGGAGATGCTTCCAGGATTGTGAGCTCTTAAATGCCTGTTTTCAATAAGAAAGTGATAATTTTAGTTTTTAATGTTTAAAGATTAATCACATAGTAGCCCCTCTGCAGATCCTCAGCTTCCTTCCTCTTGTGTGCGATTTGATGCTTTAAAATAGTGAAGGCGGGGGTGAGGTTGGCTCTCGTCCCCCCCCCCCCCAAAACGTCCTCGGGATCCCTCCTCGCAGCCACGCTCCAGCCTGTGTGACCGGGGAAAGGCGCGTGGGGACATTCAGGGCCAGGTTCGACTCTGTGCAGCGGCTCCCAGGGCTCTATTCTACCTTGTGGGTTTTCCTGTCGCCTGAATGCGCAGTATTTTCCCTCCCCACCTCTGCTCTGATCCTAACTGCGTGACAAAACCCCGGCGGTTGGAGCTCCAGGATTTCACAGGGCAAATAATCCATGTTAAAACACGTCAACAAGATGTGTGCTAATAGAAACAATTTTAATGCTTAAGATGCATTTTTTAACAGTTATTTTAAAAAATCATAATGCTTTGCGTTTGGCAACCTTCAGATCACTCCTGGATACACACATTTGCCACTGGTTGATTGATTTCAGCAATTTGGCTATTATAGCAAACCCAGGACTTTCACATCATGTTTCTGGCATGAAAAAAAGCAACTCCAATTTAAAAAATCATTTTAAGCGTTCCTTCCTGACCGACCAGCTGCAAAGAAATATTTTAAATCAAAATAATGAGGTTTCTACGAGCGGGTTCTCTTTCCTGTGCCCTCGGTGAGGAACAATGAAGGCGTTTCAGCTGGCCACGCGGCTCTTCCCCGGCACCCAGGGCCCCTCTCTCCCTCTGTTCTCAGACTTTGGGCTGAACCCAACCTTAAAGTGCTGTGACCTGCCCCCCCGCAGCTGCAGGAGCCATCAGGTCTCTGATGGAGGTAGCAGATCCTTCAAAAGGAGCGTGTCGCTGGTCAAAACAGTCCTTGGGAAGGGAGAGGGAGACGCCGCCGGGTGCCGGTGAGTCACACCGGGTAATTGCTCTCGGGTTTGAAGCTAACTGAAAAGGAGTCTGAGTTTTCCACTGACTTTCCAGGGATCAGATCCGTGAGCTCAGGCAGCCCCCAGGACCCCCCCCCCCCCGAGCTGCATCTGCCACCCCCAAGGCCTTGCTGACCGTTATGGCACGTTACGGCTGGGCTGAAGCCTGGAGGACCCTGGTCCATGGGTGACTGCAGGGCGCAGAGGATGAGGGGGGATGCCCAGCCCACACCACCCCTCTGCTCCTTCCCGGGCTCTTGGAGGGCGTTTTGTACCTGCAGCAGGAGAAAGAGGGGGCAGTGGCAAAGTACAAAGCACTAACCAAAGGATCCATCGGGTTTCTTCCCACAGAGCATCAGGACTTCACGAGCACGGGGGGCAGGCGGGGCTGCAGCAGGGGTGTCATGGGATGGATGTCACTGGATAGATGTTGTGGGATGGCAGTTGGATGTGGACACAGTCCTGGTGATGGAGTGACGGGCTCGCAGGGGTCTGCAGCCCAAGGCTGAGCTCGGACTTGTTGAAAACAGCGTTTTCCTGTTTTTGTTCAGGGGAAAAATGTCACTATTCCTTCTGTGGAAAAACAGGCAACTGGAAGGCAGGGTTGTGTGTTTCTGAAGAAAGACTAGTCAGTCTTCAGAGGTTTCACACGTTGCCTTCTGCCTTTTCTTTCCCTACAGAAATAGCTCTTACTCCATCACAAAAAATAAGCTGCCTGCAAGTGGTGTAAACTGGCCACTTTGCTGGCAGATGGATTTATGGTGGCAGTTGAGCCTCCCCGGCAGAGCTGTCGCGGCGGGAGCTCCGCATGCTGTCAGATGTCCCTGGTGTGGTCACAGCCGCAGCTGCCCAGCCTGGCACGGTGAGCTGTAGGTGTTGTGACAGCCTCATCCAAGAGAAAACACTACATACAGTGTAAGAGGCTAAACGTAGGTAACATTTTTCCATCTGTTCTGCTCCTATTAAGAGCACAGAAAGCCAACGAGGCGTCAACTGCTTTGTCTGCGTCTGCGGGTGGCGGGGCAGGAGCTGTGTGTCCTCCCCGGGGCGGCCGGGGCTGCTCCTTGTGCCCAGGCCGGAAGGGAGCCAAGGTGGTCAGCAGGATGCGTGTCCAGCCTATCAAAACCATTTCAGTTTCAACACATTGGCTCCAGGGTCTCGTGAATGAAATGGGCTAGTGGCCAAGCCCCTGGGCCAGTGGCACTGAAGGTCCCTTTGGTGACTGAGCCCTCTGGTCTTTAAAGTCATCTCTGGAAGGGGTGGATGGGGTTAGACCTACAAATACCTGGAGCCGTGGGAGAAGCAGGGTAATAGATGTGATTATTTTTATGAATGATAGGCAGGAGCCTTGATTTCCGTGGGTAAAACTATATAATACACCAATTCCTCGCAAAGCCACCAAATAAATCTGCATTCTGTATACAACTTAATTTCAACTTCATAGCTCAAATGTATGTGTTTATTCCTGGGAGTAAGCACTATTTGTAGTTTCCAATACAATGCAGCTCATAATTTTTTCACACCTCTCAGAGCAGGTGACAGCTTGCTTGCAAAGTCTAATTCGTTCTCACAGCGCGCACAAAGCTGTGTTTTTAATGCGTGCACAAGTGACACGTCAGAATAAGGCTACGGGCAGAAGGATCCGTCCCCGTCCCCAAAACACCCTCTTCGTGCCCGCTGCTGAGACAGGACGCCGCGTAGCAGCGAGCCCTTCAGCCAGCCCAGCGCTCGCAGGCGGCAGTGCGAGAAGACCTCACTCTATAATTTCCTCTTGGACAGAGCCCCTTTTTAACTTAATTGCAGGAAGGATTGTTATGCTAATTGCTATTTTGCACCCAGTTAATTCTGCAGTCTTGGATGTCTAAATGATGCTCCCCACGCTGAGGGGCCGGTGCCTGCGCTGGGCGGCGTTGCCGGATGCAGTGGGATGCTTCTTTGACCCCATCCATCTCCTCGTTCCCCCCGCCCCGGGTGCTGCCGCTGAGCATCACGGAGCATCTGCCCGTTGGTCCCACCGCGGTGACGGAGCCGGCTTCTTGCTCCGACCGGGCGAGACCTGGGATTTAAGATCCTCGCTGAGTGGTCTTTGAGACCCCTTAAGCTGTGCTATTCCTTGATGTGCCGTAATTGCATTTAGTCAAGTTTTAGGTGTATTTTAATGGTATTGATTGTTAATAACAAAGCTGTGGCTGCTTAATGCCGAAAGATGAGTCATTGTCAGTGGGAGCAGAAAGTCCGGGGGCAAAGGATTATTTCTGACGTACACTAACTTCTTCTAGCAGGATTTTATAAATTATTTTTTCACCAGCTCTGTGTTTCAGAGGCCGATGGGCGGGTGGGTCCCCAGGAGCATCAGGCTGTGTGTGCCCGCAGCAGCAGGAGTGATGTGGGGCTGAGGAGCCCCATTGCTGCCCGCCAGGCTGCAGCCCTAGCTCTGGCTCCTCCAGCGAGCCTGGAATTCGGCTGGGGGGGCTGTAAGAGGAAAACTGGGACCCATTAGCCCAGGAGCTGGGGGAAGGGGGCAAGGAGAGTGGGGTGGGTTGCTCAGACCTGGGAAGAGCCTTTGCAATTTTAGTGGAAAGCCCAGGAAGCGGAGGGGGCTCAGTGCTGGGGGCTGTGAAGCAGGTACGGTCGTGACATGGGGTGCTGGGGGGGGAGTTGTTGGGCTGCAGAGCAGCTTTGGCTCCAGCATCAGCTTGGGACCACTCTGATAAAAGGTGGATGTCCCTTCCACGCCTGCGGTGAGGTGGGATGAGTGAGGTCTGGTGGGGACTTGTCACATAAACAACAGTAATGAAAAACCAGTAGTTCCCTCATTCCACGTTTCCCTATATACATTCTCTTTATTGGTTAATCCTCACAGTTAACAAAATAGGTATTTCTGATCAGGCTTTAGCTTGCAGATTACTTATGTGCGATGTAGAGTGTATTAAAATGTAGTATACTTCTTTAAATTAGATTATTTTTTTTGTGATAAGCCATTCAGCTGTAAATGCATTTCAGTCACACTGAGAAGATGAAAGAGCCGCAGCCGCCGTATTACTTTAAGTAATCAGGCTGGAGGCTAAAGGTAGCTTTCCTTTTAGCTGACAAATGGAAGGAATAAATAACCTGGACACTAAAAGTTGCATTAGGCAAATAAACATTTCTACAAGAATTATGTGTGACATTCAAGGGAAGGCAAATAAACCTTGACTTATGGAAAGCTATCAAACCTCTTGGAGAATTAAATAATGGAAAATCATTAGGTAGCATTTGTGGCAGCTATTAAAGACTGTCCGTTCCTTCCAGCCCTACTGTAAATAAGGTGTGTGTAACCCGCCGTACACCACGTCCATCCCGTGTCTGGTTTGGAGCACAGCGCGCCGTTCGGTTTCATCTGAAACACCTTTTAATTGTGAGGAAGGAGGTTCCCTGTACCTCCCCTGCGACTGCCTGGGCGCTGTGGGGGAGCCAGCCCTATGGGATCGTTTGCCCAAGCCCCCTCCCCCTGGCCAGGTCTTGGCCAGGCTGCCCTGTGCAGTGTTGTAGCACCTTTCAGTGCTGCTGTGGAGCACCACGGAGCCACGACGGCCATGCTGGCATCCCCGTGGGGCCCCTCGCTGGTCGTGGGGTCCCTGGGGCACGGACTGACCCCTCCACCCTCAAAACTTGGGGTGTCAGGGGGGCAAAACTGGCAAGGTCATGTATTGTCTGTCAGAGGGGACGAGGTGGTGGTGGTCAACTCTTCACTTCTTCCCTGTGAGGGTGCCAGAGCCCTGGGACAGGCTGCCCAGAGAGGGGGGAGTCTCCTTCCCTGGAGCCTTTCCAAAGCCCCTGGCCTTGTTCCTGTGTGATCTGCTCTGGGGGATCCTGCTCTGGCAGGGGGTTGGACTAGATGATCTCTAGAGGGCCCTGCCAACCCCCGACACTGTGAATCTGTGTGACAGAAGCAGCCCCTCAGGTTTTAATGGGCTCCTGAAGGACGAGATGCGGCAGCAGCTCTGCGCTGTCGAGACGGGGTCTGTGGGCGCACGGTGGGGCTGCCAATCCGCAGTTCGCCCCGGAGAGAGGCCGGTTTGTCATGTACAGCTCTGGGATACCTGGAGGTACGGGGAACGGCGGGGATCTCACTCCAGGACTTGGCACACAAGCACGTCTGATGGTAATAATAACTGCCAATCGCGCAGCCCTGCTCTGGAGCAGAAATAGCCGCGCTCGGAGCCCGTCGTGCTCTGCTGCGGCAGCAGATTGCACGGGCAGAGCGGGGTACACAGAGAGAACAATTTCAGCTCGAAACGAAAACACGGTTTCCGAGACTGGCAAATGTAACTGCAGAAAATGCAACAGTCAACACGACACAAATAGCACCCAGCGCTGCAGTCGGGCAGCTGCTGTGACTCTGAAGACAAAAAAGCCTCCTTTCAGCTACGCTCAAACTTTTCTGCAAGTGATTTATGTGCTGGTTAAAACTTGGCAGAGGCAGCAGCCGCCACGGCAGTGGGTTTGCCAGGCTGCGGGCTGATGGGTACGTGTGGAGGGCACTCTCCATCCGTGTTCACCTGTCCCTGGAGCAGCGCGGTGCCAGGCCCTCTCAGCGCTGCTTTGCAGCACCCGAGTCACAGAATCATGGGATGGTTTGGGTTGGAAGGAACCTTAAAGGTGACCAGGGACACCCTCCACTAGCCCAGGTTGCTCCTGGCCTCATTCAGCCTGACCTTGGACACTCCCAGGGATGGAGCATCCACAGCTTCTCTGGGAACCTGTCCCAGTGCTCCCCACCCTCTGCGGGAAGAGCCTCAGTGCTCCTCCAGCCCCCGTCCTGGCGCGGGATCCCCCCAGGATCCAGCTGGAACACCTTGCCAGGATCTCCTGAGCAGCAAGGACTTGTTTGGAGTCTGGGTTTGTAGCTCTCTTCTTTCCTGTGGCTTCACTTTTTAGTACAACAACTCGATTCTTAATTCCAATTATAAGAACTTAATCAAATAACGTAAAGCTGATGGCAACATCCAGCTACGTGAGCACCCCCAGGGCGTGGCTGCGGCCCATCACCACGTTAACGTTCGCTTTGAGCAGCAAAACATTACGGTTTTCAATTTAGCAGACGATACTTCTGGTTCGTTATGTGTCGTATGTGCTGTGCCGCGCTCTCTGGGTGGTTTGTCAGCAGCAGCAAGAGCGTTTTGCCAGCTATTAAAAAAAAAAAAAGCCATTTTTCTCGGAGGGCACTTGCTATTTACTGATGCAGCGAAGCAGCATTGGGATCAGAATCATGCTCTGAGAAGTAATTGATATAATCAGCTGCACAGAGCTTTGCGTTCGCGGGGAAGTTTTCTCCGGCGAGGTGCTGGAGGCACGGCAAGATGGAATTCGATTAGCGGGGGTTTAGCCCCCGAGCAGAGTGTCAGGAGGAATTCCTTCCTTACTGACTTCTCCCGCAGGTGACGTTTCCTCCAGCATCTCCAGGTAACGAGGCGTCCTGCAAACACCCAGTGCTCGCGTGGGCCGGCGGTGCTGCCTCGGCATCGCTCATCCCTCTCAGCTGGCGTCCCCATCCCATAGGATACCCTGGAAAACTGGCTGCCTGTTGGCAAAGCTGGCAAACCGTTGGCAAGCACCGAGTTCACTGATACGAACCCCAAGCAGAAAATGAGAGGAACCACTGGCTGCGCAGCAGGAATCCCTGCAGCATCCCTGCAGCGTGCAGCATCCCTGCGGTACCCAGGCCCCCAGGGAAACGGGTCTCCTGGGGAAGCTGCGGGCTGGCAAGCGTGCCGGCACCTTCTGTGACTTGGCAATGGGGAAAGAACAAAGGCGCTCGTGGGAAATGTCCTGAAGGGAAGTACAGAGGAGCAAATATCGCAGGAAGGTGCTGCAGAGGGTTAAACAGGCTGGAGCTGTCGCCTTTGCCTTCTCCTTGCCACAGCCCAAGCTCAGCACCCGGCTGCCTCCTGTCTGCAAAGAGCCATTACTCTCCAAAACATGCTTGGAGAGGGCAGAGGTCAGCAGTGAGGGTGTTTCAAGTGCTCTCTCTGCTTTGAAACGCTGCAGGAGGACACCCGGGGCTGGAGCAGAGCCGCAGAATGAAAGGAGGCGGCTGCGGTCTGAATTGTCTCCGTGTGCCGCCGGCTCCAGCACGGGCGAGGGCTCCTCGAAGCCATTTCTTGACTCCATACACGCCGTGCTTGTGCTCTGCTTCGTCAGGACTCAAGGAACGTGATCTAGTTGCTAGCTGATAGCTATTTATTTTCCCCGTGTGTGGGGTGAAAAGGTTCTGTGCCACAAAACTCCGCTCTAGAGATCGCTTTAAATTAATCAATTAGGAAAAATGAGCTGTGTGATGTAAAACGTCCTTGCTCCATACAAGTCTTTTGAACTATTAGTTCTCTTGAGGAGATTAATTATGAGCGTACAGAGCTAATGCCCTTTTAATGGAATCAGTTATTCAGTTTTAAGGAGTCCCGGGTAGCGAGTGCGCTGGCATTAGCTATTCATTCTGTAAGTTCCAGATCAAACAGGAGAGGATAAAGCAGATGACGAAGGGTGTTCTGTTCTCGGGGAGCTGTGCTACACGTGCTGATCTGATGCAAGTCACAGGCTGGGAGTTGCTTTAATTGTCTCCTCTGTATGTGATTCTAGAAACTGGCTTTTAACCTGCAGTAAAAGGGTTGTTTACCGAGTGCATATATTTGCATCTCAACGAACTCTCCTTGGCTTAATGAAACTTGGGGATGAGCACTTGGCTTCTCGGGCTGCTGGGTTGCAGACAAATTCCTTCCTGGATCCTGCACAGCTTTCTCTGCCTTCTCTTTCTGACTCGGGGTCATCCATTTGTAGTGTCCACAGTGTTTGATGCCCGTTTTAAGGTAGCAAAGGTCTGAGACCACACAGCTCCCACCAGCCTCATCAGCAATTGGGACACTTAGGGATGTGATGTGTGGATGCTCCAAAATTCAAAGCACCAAGAGCAAATCCACTTACTCAGCAGCAAATTGCAAATGGAAAGTTGAAGGAAACAACCTCTGAAATAATTCTGATAGGGAAGAGGAGGATCTTTCCAGAATAGCTGAAGACCCTCTGGGACACTTTCAGAAAGGCATCCTTTGGGCAAAAAGACATTCTTAGCTGGAGTGGGGATGTGAGAGGGAAAGAAGAGCTGTTACCTTGGGAATCCGGTTAAAATACTGCCTTTCTTGAATGGATTCAACCCAGAAGGCTGCTTTGCAGTCTGGCCCAAAACACAGGCTTCCTAGCGAGTCAATACGTACTTCCTTGCAGGCCAGTCTACTCAGACTTAGCAATTATGGATCTCACTGCGGTAGCACAGCGTTCCCTACATGGCAGCCAGATCTATCTCCAGTGTTACTCTTTTTCCATGGTGGAAACAAAACATTTGCTAAAATGAAGAACATTCATTAGCACATGATGGAAATGACCCAGTATTTTGGTTTCCCACTTGCCTAATTAGTTTTTGCAGATTAGCAAGTAGAACAGCTGAACAATCAATTGGACATATTAATCAGGCCTATTTTGGAAGCTTTAAATAGAGAATATGTTTCGTCTCTTCTTTCATTTAGGATATAATGGCTCATAAATGGACACACACAACATAAATTACATCCTTTAACAAGATGAGAGGAGAAAATGGTGAAGTCTAAATAAGGAAAATGGGAGCGTTTATTGGCAGCTCACTGGGCTCCAGCCTCTCGAGCCCATGAGCAAGGGATGCAGAGCCCCAGCCCCATCGTGCAGCTCGGCACAGGCATCACCCTGACTCCATCCTCTCTCTCCTCTTTAACCCACCAGTGAGGGCTGTGCAGATGGACTGTCCAGAAGGAATTCTCCCCAGAGAGGGTGGGGAGCACTGGGACAGGTTGCCCAGAGAAGCTGTGGGTGCCCCATCCCTGGGAGTGTCCAAGGCCAGGCTGGATGAGGCTGGGAGCACCCTGGGCTATGGAAGGTGTCCCTGCCCGTGGCAGGGGCTGGGCTTTAAGGTCCCTTCCCTCCCAAACCATTCCATGATTCTATGAGCAACAGATCCCAGCAGTAACGTCTAGGTCTGTGCCTCTAGCGCCAGCTGCCTCAAGCTCTGTGCAGGGATGAATTTCCGTGGGGGGATCCCTGCTAGATCGGCTCCCACCTGCTTTGATGAAAGCTGGGGAATGGGCAGGCATGGCTTCTCTTTCCCTCACACACTTCCTAGAAAAACCAATAGTATCCTAGCCAGGTTCATCGACGGCTGCAGGTGGGGAGGAGGTTTGGGATACTTTGTTCTGCACGTGGCCGCGGCACCAGCAGAGCCGTCTTTCAGCGGCAGAAGGGATGAGCAGGGCAGCCTGATGGTTATTGTGCAACTCAAAGCACAACTTAAGAGTGAAGTCCCGGGCTTAGGCGGGAGGGAGGAGCAGCAGAGCGTGGCTCTGTGCCTGCAGTCGCTGCGAGAGCTCTGGCAATCAAAGCAGCAAGGTCAGATGAGAGAGAGAGCTTCTGCAGCTGAAAATCTCTTCTATCTGATCCTGAACATGGCAGCTTACAGATACCCGCGCAGTGATGCTGTCTGTAGGTGTGAGCAGACATATAGGTGTATGTGATACATTATTCCTATTTGCAAAGGTTCAATAAAAGTGTGTGGGCTGCTGCAAATTATTTCTACCATTCTTCTTGCAATGAAGTTAACAGCTGACTGCATTCAAATGCATCAGTTGTATAAATTCATAGGGCATTTTCATGTTTCAATCTAGTTATGTATTTCTAGTTGACCAAACATGTTCAAATTACCATTAACTGCAATCCTATCACTTGGTTCACTGAGCAGAAAGGCAATATCTGTGTTTTAACCATTGCAGAGCTGAAGCTGGAGGCAGGGGGAGAGGAGTCGGTGCTGGGGGAGGCGGTGGGAGGGAGGGGGAGCACAGGTCTGAGCTCTCTCCCAGCACGGTGAACGTGCCATTGTGTTTTGACACTGCGGCTCGCCCGGGTTGTGCCGCCTTACCTTGTGCCGCCTTACTTTGTGCCGCCTTACCTTGTGCCAGTGGTGACCGGCATCCCTGTGACACGCAGCCCACGGCTCATCCCCTCTCCTGGCCCTGCAAGGACTTTGCTCCCACCCCGAGTGGCTTGCAGCAGGTTTCAACCTGCCATCCCTGGTGAGGCAGGGGAGATCCCTCGGCATCCTATACCTGCCCCATCACCCACAGGACCTCTGGTCCTGGCCGTCGCATCCCTCTGCACCCACAGCACCTGCGTCACCAAGTTGGGTCATGGCAGCCTCTCGGATCTGCCTGCTCTGCTGGAAGGGTGGAGACTGCTCGTGGCCTTTCATGCTGGAAATGACCATGTCCTTCCACAGGCTGGAGCCCCGGGCTCTCAGGCTGTGTTGGTGGGGGCTCTGGCGGCTCTCCCCACGGCAGCACCTGGCTGTGCAGGTTTCTCTCTCCCCTTTCTCAGCCAGAAAACTCCTCATGAGCCGTACGGACACACCACGTTTCCCCCTGCTGCTGTGACACTTGCTTTGCCAGATGCTGCTTGGGTGTAGACGTACAGACGGGCTAGAAAACAGCTTTTCCTGAAGAGATTAACATAATCAGGAATAAGCCCAAAAGCCAATTAAGGAGAGAACCAGGGTCTGTAAGCCAAGGTCTGTTGAGTAGGAGGCAGTAGGAGAGGCACTGAAGGCAGCCCCCTGTGATGTGGTCCCGGGGTGACAGGGGGTGGCAGGGTGATCTCAGGCAGGGCAGGCCCTCGGAAGGTTTGGAGCCGTGTCCGACCCCAGGCAGTGTGGGGACACATCTCCCTGTGTTCCTGTCCTGGCTGTAGCTGCCACCCAGATCCCTGCCCAGCTGGCGAAGGGCTGTAAAGGCTTTTATGAACTGTCCCTAATCCCAGCATCCTTCTGAGCGGTCCCACCAGGCGCTTGGTGAATTATTTAACACGCCACTTAGGTTTTTTAAAGCTGCTGCATCTCACACCAGCAGAGCTTAAACGAGTCTTTCTCCTGTGGATAAATGCCGCTGCAAAGCCAGGTCTGGCTGTCAGATCCGCCTGCGCTTCCAAGGAAGTTGTTCCTTTTCTTTACACTTGCGGGAGGTTGTGTAACCCTCCCCCTCTGCCATCCTGCTTCGCCGCCTTGACACCAAATGTTTTATTTGCTCACACGTACGGACCCTCACGTCGGCAGTGAAATCGGGCTGCCCATTGGGGTACCCCTGGGGCAGGACCCCGAAACGTGGGGACGGCCAAGAGCAGCGGCATTGCCTCCTCCCGTGCTGGCAGCAGCACCAGCACCGACCCCGTGCCCGGGGGTCCGCAGCACATTCCGCAGGGGTGGGAATGGGATGTTTAGGCAGGTGGAGCGGCCGTGGCAAAGCGCAGCCCTTGCTGCAGCCTGCGACACAGAAAAGATGTTCCCGGCTCTTTCTAAGCCCCACAGGGAAAAGAAAAAGAAAGAGAAACGGATGGAAATGAGTGTTAAAAATCTCAGCAGGTAGCACGTTGGAGATATATCTGAATTCTGTTTCAAGAAAAATGAGGCATGGTCCAAAATCCACATGAATGACATAGAAATTGCCTTAAAAATTCACCTTTTCTTAATTAATGTGATGCAGGAGAGGCTTTTTTTGCCTGCAGTTTCGCATTACTTCCCTAGCTCTGCAGGAGCAGCTCCTCTCTGCTGCTGGTGGTCCATAGGGCATTTTTCATTCCAGAAAGCATTTTTTTGGCAAATTAATAGTCAAAACACTCCTTGTATTGGTAATGCACCTCAGTGCTAAGCAGGAGTGTTCCGCTGCAGCTCGGCTGAGACTCCCCAGTGTAAAATAAAGCCCCATTCCTGCAGCGGGAATGTGCAGGACGAGTTTCAAACCGGTGGCAGCATCTTGGGGCAGAGGAAGGCAGAGGCAGGGGAGCACGTCCTGGGACACACATCTGGCACCTGCAGAAGAGTCGAGAGGGAGCCGGGATGGGGATGGGAGGGAGATGCAGGGAGTGGATGTTGGTAACAGTGAAGACAACAGCGGAGGCGAGCCAAGGCACATCAGGCTGGCTCACACGTTTCTGATGCCCACATAAAGGCTTGTGTAGAAAACACCAGCAGTCAGGAAACAGGCAGCAGTAACCAGCCTGGTAACAGCCCTGACTATCGAATGTGTCAGCCAGGACTCTGGAAAAGCTGGAGTAATAAAAAATATATAACCCTTTCAGCCTGCTGTGAACTCCCCAAATTGCACTCCTGACTTTTAACACCCCATCTGCCGTCTGGTCCTAAAAATTTAATTTAGTGCAGCAGTGACAGAACGTGTCTGGAGCGCGGCGTCCGCTGGACCGGCCGGCAGCCCGGCCGTGGCTCACGGCTCAGCAGTGTCGGACCGGGGCAGGGCACGGCACGGCGCGTGGGGCGAGCTAGAACTGTTAAGGCTGTGGAGTCAGGCCAGCCCCACGGCTTGCGCCAGGTAGTTTGGAAGAGCGGGAGCGAGCTGATGAGCTCTGGAACAAAAGCCCGCTGTTTGATGCAAGATTTAACTTCAGGTCAGCTGGAAGGCTTTCCAGCACCTGGCTGAGGCTCTGCAGCATAAAAGACGTTCATCAGGAAGCATTTCACCATGGTAATGTTCTGTCTTTTCTGGCAACTGGCTAAGATGCACCATTATAGTTATTTTGGGAAGGCGGTTTTATACGGGCTTTTCTCTCGCCTGATGGCAAGTGGTATATCCCTCCCAAGAGACTGCTGCCTTTCATTGTAGGGACCATAATCAGATTCTTCATGTATTAGGAATTACCTAGGAAGAAGCTATAAATATAATGGAAATGCCAATGCTTCTACAGGTACCAGTAGTTAATTCAGAGAAATTAATTATCTGTGAAAATCAGATCAAATAAATAATGTTCTCCTGGAATATCTGCTATAATTCATAATTTCAGAGAGTTTAAGACTAAGGAGAACCACTCGATCATCTGCTCTCACCTCATTTATAACGTGGGCCGTCGAGGTTCACGCCGTGTGTCTGTGTGGTTGACTAAAGCCTAACTGGTGTTTGGGTGGGGCTCCAGCCCCTCCCCTGGGCGGGACGTTCGCGTGGCGTCAGGACATCCCAATGCCTAATACGAACAGTTCCCCTAATGCTCCTGCCGTCCGTCGCCTTGTTTGTGGCCGCTGCCTGGGGTGGAGCGCAGCCACGGCCGCAGCTGAGCACCAAAGCCCAGGGAACCGATGGGAAAAGCCATTCGAGGGACAAGGCTCTTCTCCTGGTTCCCACCTTTTGAGAAAGGGTGGGAAGGACCTAGCTGCTTTCGTTTTAATTAGTGCCTAGTCTCTGTTGCAACTTGACGTCTTCATTTAATTTTGTTTGCAGTATACATGTAGGGGAGAATGATAATGTAATATAGTAATGATCATCCCTGAGACAGTCACTTATTCAAAATATTACTCCTGTTTAATCAGTGCAGTCGAGTGATTTATTGACTTGCATAACCAATCTTGCCTGGTGTCTCACTGTAATTAAAACAACTACATTCCCAGAGTCCATCTGCATATAATAAATTGTAAAAAACTATGTCAGGACAACATTAACACTGATGCTTCGCTGGCGCGACGGTTGAGCCCCGCCGAGCTGGGGCTCGCCCTCTTCCCGCTGGCGAGGGCGGACGGTCAGGAGGTGGAGGTCAGGGACTGGGAGCCTTGGGAGGCTGCGGGAACAAACCCGGACACTTTGGTCGTGTCCGGCTGAACCGGAGAAGGTGCATTTAGGGCTGTTCACGGAGGGCTCTGGGGGAACAAGGCTGCGGGTCTCCCAAATGGAGTTGCCCAATGCCTTCTGGATTTACAGGGGGAGGGCAGCACAAGGAAGGACTCGGTGATGCTCCGTCTGGGCTGGAGCAGACCCCAAAAGCAGGACAGCGGCTGGGAAACCCAAGTCAGCCGCTCGCTTCGGTCCAGGCCTTGGCGGGAGTCAGCGCGTTGGCAGCTGCAGAGGCAGGAGGCGACGGTGACGCAAGCGTGTGAAACGCGATGAGCAAATCCGATTTCCCTGGCTGAGCTGAAAGGAACGTGAAGGTCGTGCTCTGCCCCCCTTCCTCTTCCCCGCCACCTGCCCCAGCTCTCCTGCTGGCTCCCCGACGCGCCGCCTCCGACTGTCCTGGACCCAGGGGTAATTTCACTGCTGTTATCGGAGGTTTTGTGGAAATCAGTTGCTTTTTCGTGAGTCAAACTCCAACAAGCAAAACTCAGAAGTATTCTAAAAGGAAGGTAGTGGAAGATGTCAGAGAAAAGAACGGCTGTCAAAACCCAAAGATTTTCTGCCAAAACCCACTGAAAAATGTTGGCTGAAAACTGCAGAGAGAGAGAAGTTGGTCCAAAAGAGTCAGTTTGGGTGTTGTCAGCCTTTTTTTTTTTTTTGACAAAAATTCTAAATATTTTGAAGAAAGGGGACAGCTTCCAGGAATTTCTGTTTTCAGCAGCTCCATTTTCTGTGTGTTCTAACCCAGAATTCCCTGCCGGTACCCCCAACCTGCTGCAGCGCCGGCACCCTGACCCATAAGTAGAAGATCCTTCCTGGTTTCAGTGGAGCTGGGCTGCTCCTCACTGCGGGACACTGCCCCAGGGCCCTCCCTGGGAGGGCAGGCAGGCTGGGTGGTGAGACAAACGGGTCTTCAGTTCTGCTGCCCTTGCTGTTGTTTTTACTGGTTTTTATGTTTTTTCCTGTAATTTTACCCAGTGCCGATTTTCAGGTGTTGTGGAAAAATGAAGACCTGGGCCTGGTTTTGGCCTGAGTCACTCTCAGCTTAGCACTGCCAGTGCAAGCGCCGTACGGAGCCCGCACGCGGTGAGCAGCACAAACTAACGGCACCGTGTCAGCGCGAAGGGAGCATCCTGGGCACTCACGGCTTCGGCTCAGCCCGCGGGTCGGCTCTGCCACCACCAGCTGCCAAGCCCTGCGCCTGCCCTGGGAGGATGCTCGGAGCTGCTCCTCGGCATCGGCCGCGGCAGGCACCTCGCTCCCTGCCAGGGAGGAGAGGTACCGGGGAGGTAAACAGGTTCCTGCTGGGGAAATGGAAAGCAAAAAGCAGCTGCCTGCGGTGAAACCAGCAGCCCGAGGCAGGCAGCTCTCAGAGAAGGCTGGAGGCGAGGCAGGGAAAGGGCACGAGGTGCTGCAGGGCAGAGAAAACCACCTGGATGACACTTGACTCTCACCCCCGGCTCTTATCCGTGTGTTGAAGTGTTGTGATGCTATTAAAATACTAGGAAAGGCTTAACACTCTCCCCTGCCTTTGCTGCACCACGCTGGGCTTGTTGAGGCGCAGCGCTGTGAGATCAGCACGTCGCACGGCGAGATCTTCATATCCAGCATAAACCAACCCCATACGATTGCACAGCCCCGACGAGGGGTGTCCCACGGCCGAAACGGTGACGCTGCCCTGGGGAGGCGGCTCCCCACCGCCTGTCAGGCATCCCCCCTGGCCTGCTTCCACTCTTCGCTCTTCACCAGTAAATTAAAAAGCTGCCCCCAGGGCACAAATTTTTGCTGCCCAGAATCTCCCGCGGCTTCTGGCCGCTCCGGCTGGGACACTCCCACGGCTGCTGTCAGCTCTCCGCTCCTTCCAGGATTTCTGTCTCTTCCTTCGCACACGAGCCCTGCGCTGCTGTCGCTCACAGAAGACTTTCCCTTGGCACTTTTTCAACCCAGTATTTTCCTTATCAACTTCCTCTGGCGCAGAGGTACAGACGCTTGGGCGTTTGCTTTTCCCTTTGGGTTCTGTATCAGTTGTTCAACTAGAGCTTGGGGGGGGGGGGAATATGGGGATATGGAGAATTCAGGGCCTTTGGCCACCCACTCCAGGTAATTTCAGAGGAAATGATTTCATTTCCCCCGTTAGGCTTGGGAACGGGATCAGAACCAAAGCATTTGGCTGCATACCCACGGGCTAACCTGGCGTAGCTGATGGCAGAGCTGCCATCCCCGTGGGAAGGGGTGACCCCAGTGCGGCGCCGGGTATCCTGCCCAGACGGATACGTAGCAGAGCCAGGCCTGGCTGCGACAGGAGGTGCGGGTCGGCCGCCTGCGCAGGCAGAGCCACGTCCCGCTGTGCTGGGCTTGGCAGCCCTTTGAGCCGCTGTGAGACTATTTCATGCTTGGGGAGCTTGACAAACAGGAGTGATTTATAGCTCCTGGGTCTGATTTCCATTGCTGCTGAGGGCTGTGTGCTGCTCCAGCGGTGGGATAACCCAGGGTGAGCCACGGGAACATCTGGGGTTTCCATTTTTGAATGAAAGATGGAGCTGACGAACTGTACTGTGAGGAGAAGGAACAGGAGCTTGAAGGGGAGTAAAAGGTGTCAGACCCCAACGTCTCCCTGGCAGTGTATGCCTGTGACAGGAGCAGCACACGAGTGTCTGTGCCAGCCAGAAGCAGCACAAATGCCACGTGTACATGTGAGAGAAAGCACCAAGGCGTGCGAGCAGAAAGAAATGATGATCCATTGCTCTGATGGCCCTGCTGTCCCTCCAGGAGCCAGCCACGCGTGCCACTGCCATGGCTGCTGGGGATTGGGATCCATCCCAGTGAGCTGGTGCTGGGAGCACACAGGGCCATCGCAGCTCGCTGGGTGCACAGGGTCAGAGGAAAGTGTCACTAAAAGCCTGTCGCCAGCCTGCCTGCTCTTACGGCTGCTCTCATTACTCCCGAAACTGTCACAGCGAGGGCACCGTGTTGAGACGGGACGTCACGTTGCAGGCGTGGGTCACGGCCGCAGGAGCAGTTACGCAGGAACCAGCCGCCTGGACGGCCTGAGCACAGGCAACTGGGTCTGGGGGCAGAGCTGGTGCCACCACAGCTGTGCCAGACCCTGTGCCACGTGCTGCCCCAGCTCAGACACCGACCCGCCTGGTCCTCCACCATGCAGAGGCGTCCTGGCCGTCCCCAGCCCCTCTCCAGGCAGGGCACTGGGGCCAACAATCTATCACCTCTTTTATTTTCTACCATCGCTTCCCAGAGTCCATGTTTTGTGCGTGCTGAATGCACATCATCATCTCAGCAGGCCCTATCAAAGTGCCTTCAGCAGAGACTCCGACTGTCCAGCCACAGGTTGCTCGAGGATTGTCACGTCCCAGCCAGGAGCTGCGAGCCAGCCCCAGCTCCACACCCGCTCCGGGGCACGTCCCAGCTCAGGACAGTTTATGTTTGATCAGCTGCCGAACAGGAGCCAGGAAGCTCCTTCCAGGCGTGTGCCTGCCTTGCGCACCTGGCTCCACGTGCTGCCTGCGCACAAGGATGGAGCAGGGGATGCTCCGGGCCAGCTGCCCTGTGGCTAATGCACCCCGTGCTGTGCTTCCTGGCAGCACAGCAGGGATTTATGAGTTAGCACTCGGGTGGGTGAATGTAGCTCTTTCTCTGCCACGCAGCAAACAGCGTTGGTGCCGCGAACGTCGGCCCGGGCTGCTGTGAGCAGGTCAGCCTGCCCAAGTGCACGGATCCCGTTTGTACAGCACCCCCCGGGCTGGGGGTGTGGGGGGGCTCCTGTCCAGGTCCTGGCTGCAGCTGGGAAACAGCGTTTGCAAGGGCTCAGCATCCAGGAGGGGAAGTTATTCCTGCCTAGGAATGACTCCCTGCTGAGGAAACAGCACTGCTGCTCCATCCGAGCGCAGCAAGCCGGTACTGCCGGCCCGAGCAGCGGCGGCCCCGCGGGTGCGCTCCGGGGGGTCCCGGCGGCGGAGCCCCCTCCCCGGCTGGGCGGCCGCAGCCCTCCCTGCCGCTCGCAGGCGGCGATTGCCACCTACAGTCCCCGCGCCCGCATGCCCGCTCGGCAGCGGGACCGGGCAGGCGGGGCGGACTTTGGCGATGCCGGGGGGAAGCCCCCCGCTGTCGGGGGGTGCGTTTGCTCTGCCCGGCCTGGGAGGGGGCCGGGGACTGTAGGCAGTGCCCGGCGGCAGCGGCTGCGCCCGCCCGGCTGCAAGCCCCATCCATCGGCCCGGAGACCCGCTGGACCCTGGGGGGGGTGGGTTTCTTCCTTGTTTGTTGTTATTTGCTTTGGTTTTGAGCGCAGCATCCGTGTCTCTGAGGCCGGTGGTGACCGCGGAAAGGACCCGTCTGACAGGCTGGCAGAGACCCCGGTGCCGCAGCCCCGAGCCCCTCGGCATCCCCGGCTGGGACACCGCACCCCGGTGCCCGGAGGGACATAAACCGGGAGAGAGAGAGAGAGTTTGCTTAATCTGTCCTGACCCCCGTCAATTCACAAATATTCCAGAGTATCTGAGGCACGGATCAGCAGAAAAATTCTGATTCAGGTCATATAAAACCAACCGAATTCTGTGCTGAAGTGAGAATCACCCTCCTGGAAGGGGAGGAGAAGTTAGGGGGATCTCTGCTGCTCCCGAGTGTTTACCCTCAGCACACCAGGGTTTGGCTTAGTATTTAATCTTTCATTCTAGGCTGGAAAAGAAACCAGGATTCCTGTGCTGGGCTTTATTTTCATGAGCAGCTCTATGCTGTGGGGTGAGGGGGTAAGGAGCCGTGCGAGACGGGGGACTGCTCGGGTCCCCGGGCAGTGCTGAGCTCCGGGGTGACCCCAGTGCTTCGCACTCTGCCCACGGGTGTTTTCCTCCTGGCACATTCCCCCACTCCTGCCTCTGCGTGGCACAGATCAGTACCTCGTGCTCCTCCTACAGCCTCTTTACGCTGCCTAGAAAACACAGCCCCATCCCCATCTGTGATTACAAATTAGCAGCCTAATCCTAAGTGTCTTTTTTGCCTGAAGATGCTTGCCTAATCTGATTTTTAATCTGCCTTTACCAGCTGCTCCTGCCCTCTGCAATTTAGTTTGCATGTGACTTATACTGGATAAAAAAAAAAAAAAAAGACTAATTTTCTCCAATGTCAAGCACCCTTTTAGCTGCAGACGGTGCTTTATGTCATCTACAATACGAGGGGAGCCCTGCCAGCATAGCGGTCTCTTCTTCTCCTTGGGATTTATTGACTACCATGAGGTCCTGCTCTAATCTCCTCTCACACCCTGTTTCTTTCCCTAAGAACCACTAAGCTCCTTGAGTCTCCTGGATCATCTCCGCTATGGGCAGAGCTCTTCGCTGGCTTACCCCCTGCTCAATCCTATTGCAGGGCAGGGCAGTGCTGTGCATCCAAATCAGCACAGAATTTTTTTTTTTTTTTTTTTTTTTTTTTTTGCCTTGAATAGCCTGTTTTGTGCTCTGGGAAGGAGAACCAGCCTCGCTGAAGACTGAAATCCTTCCAAAAGGGATTTTAAGTATTGCAGATAAATCTTGCTAATGGTAAATCTAGCTATTCCCTCCCAGCTCTTCATAGGTAGGATTTGACCCTTCGTTACGTTAATGCAGGCGGGCAGTGTGTGCTGTTCTTGGCCCCCCCGTTGCCCCATCAGGGATCCCCAGCTGGGGCTGGAGGGCTCTCCCTTATATTGGGGAGGGGGCAGCTGCTGGGGATGGTGAGTGCCTGGGGAGAGCCAGGCTGTGACTGCAGCCTGGGTGGGTGGTACCAGCAGCCCCCACTCCCTGGGGCACAGGTTTGTGTTTGGAGCACCGTGGGTCTCTTCTAGCTGATGGGGAGAGGAGGGAGACATTAGCCCGTTTGTTTGGGGCATTGCAAACGGTGGCTGGTGTCCTCCTCCTGCGGTTTGCCCTTCCAGCTGCGGGTGGGTGTCCAGGGTCACTGGTGTCCCCAGGGCAGCTGGCACTGTGCGATTCCTCCGCACGCAGGGCTGTACCTGGAGCGTGTGAGCAGACACAAGCCTCAGCCCACCCCCTCTCCGCAAATGGCTCTGGGTACGTGTTTGTGCTCTGCACTTTGAGTCAGTGCTGTTGTGCAGACAGTGATATCCCTGGGATCCAAGCGTGGAGATAAGCAAAGAAATTACATCAGAGTCTTGCTAAAGAAAGAAAAGCAAGAACGTAAGAAGCCTCAGAAAACCGTTCTGGAGAAATTTATGTTTTGGCATTCCTCCCTCCTGCCTGTCTGGGGCCTGTCAGCAGCTGACAGGCAGTAAATGAAATGGGCAGACGCTGTCAGCCGCTCGTGGGAGCGCCGGGATAGTTATTCCTCTGTCACTTGGCTCCGCCAGCCTCGATGAAGGTGCAAAGCAAAAGCCTCCGAGCTGCTCCCTTCCCTTGGCCCTGCTGTGGTGGGAAGCCCCGGGGAGCACCCAGCCAGCAAATCTCTCATCAGCAACCTCTGTGTTGGGCTAGTGCCAGCGCGTGCTCTCGCCCCAGGGATGGCCCGAGAGCCGTGCGACCGCGGAGCTTCATTCTCCAGCTTGGCAAAGCCCACGGGGCTTTACGTTGCTCACAGGTTTCTTAGGGGGACTTTGGGGGTTGAGATTTCTGAGGATGTTTCTGCTTCTCTCTGTAGGAAGCGTGATCCTGCTCTTGCTGGAACTGCGGATGCTGCCCTGGGAGCCGGGATGCCGGCGCTGGTGGGGGCAGATCCGAGCTCCCGTGAGAAGCAGCCGTACGAGGCTCAACGTGTTTGCGGGTAAGCCCCTCGGAGCCGGAGTGAGACCTTGCAATCCCAGCCCCAGCCATCCACCCGGGCTGTTAGCAGCTTGCTCTGGAGCAGGGTTGCCTTCACTGATTGCTAATTTAGATTTTCCTGCCATCCCACACAGTGGAATCAGGGGAAATAAAATTACAGACTTATTCACTCTTTTTGTACAACTGATGTGCTGATTACCTGTCAATCACGGAATTGCATTAACATCTGACAGTGTGTGCATAACAATTACCCCCATCAAATTAAGGAAACCTTTCACACTCAGAGACAGAGAGAGGGAGGAAATTCAATCAGCATAATTAGTTCAATCAGAAAAGAACTTTTCATCAAGAAGGGGAAAAACGTACAGCAAGAGCAGAGTGGGAGACAGTATCTCTCAGGGCTGACAGGTCGGCTCACACACGCGGTGCCCGGCACGGTGTGGCTGAGGGCTCGCCAGGCTCCGTGCTTCCTCCTCACCCGTGTTCCTCCTCTCCTGGCTCCCGAAATCCTTTTCTGTAGTTTCTGGGTGAGCTCCTTCCCGGAGGCTCTGCCGCCCTGGCTTTCCCTGCCCGCCTCCAGGCAGGCAAAGCGGGAGGAGGTGGGTTCCCACCACCTCTCCAGCGGTTCCTCCTCTCCGCACACCACAACAGCAGCCGGAGGAGGTGGGGGTGTGGGGACGGAGGGCTGCGGGGGCTTGGTGGGACTCGAGCGGGGCCGAGCGGCATAGAGATGGTAGCGGGGATTATTAAAGCTAATTCCTAACAGCAGATGCGAGAGAGGAGGAAAAGCTCAATTAGCAGCAATGCAAACGAAGCAGGCCTGGCTGCTGAGCGATGGAGAGCGCGGTCCTGGCCTTTCCCTGCCGCACAGGCTGCGGTGGGGATGTACGAGGGTGCTGGTTTCAGTTGGGACAGTTAATTTTCTTCCCAGTAGCAGTGCGAGGCTCTTCTGGGTTTGTGCGAGGCTGTTTTGGGTTTGTGCTGAGAAGAGTGCCGATAACACTGGTGTTTTCTGTTGTTGCTGAGGAGTCAAGGACTTCTGGTTTCTGGTGCTGCCCCTGTGTTCCCAGCATCTTCGCTACAAGAAGCTGGGAGGGGACACAGCCCGGACAGCTGACCCAAACTGACCAAAGGGACACTTCATGCTATAAAACATCATGCCCAGTATCTAAGTGGGAGGTGGGCAGGGGGCCGTGTTGGTTGCCCTCCTCTTGGTCTCTCTCTCGCTCATTGGGACTTGCTCTGGCTCTTGTGCGATCTCTCGCTCTGGCTCTTGGGCGGTGTGGCTGTACGTGGTGCCAGGGCATCCCCACCTTCCTCCCTGATGATTGCAGCAGGGCCCTCCAGCATCACCCACGTGCTCGGGGACGGACAGGGCAGAGGGGCCGGGGAAGCCTGGGGTGCTGGATCCATCCCTTCCACCACCTCCCTCTGTTACACCCGGTGACTAAAGGCATCTGGTAGATGGTTGCTGAGGCTGAAGGTGGTTTTATCCAGCGATCTGGGAACTGTCATGCAGCTGGAATGAGAAGGGGAAGGGATGTGGAGCTTCATGACTTCTCAGCACAGTTAGCAAAAGGCAGTGGAGTGACAAATGGAAGCTCTTGCAGTAGTGTAGGAGACAGGCACGTGTGCCAAAGGACTCCTGAATTTTTGTGGAGTTAATTATTTTGTAGTTGGATCCAAGTTGAAAGGCAAAAGTGTTCCTGCTGCTGAGACACCAGCTCTGGAGGAGTGAGCTGCAGTGAGGTCAGGTACTCGTGGTGGTTTTGCTCCAGCATCAGCTGTGCGCTATGAAGGTTTTACCCAAAACAGGCTCTTCTTATGGGCAGATCCCTTTGACCATCAGCTGTGGGCCGGGTCGGAGTGTGCTGGGGGGGCCAGTTGCCCTGAGAGCACCTGGGTGGCCCTGGGGCTTGTAGGGATTTGTCGTCTGAGCTCCCAGTGCTCTCCTGCTGGTCTAGGAGTGCTCCAGTGTTGGAGCTGAGGTTTAAAGCAGTTGGGGGTGGGACAGGGTTTCCCACACTGGGGGCATTTTTGGGGCATTAGAGGTGTTACTGCAGCGTGAGTCTGAAGGGTCTCACATGCAGGCACAAGCAGAGTGGGGCTCAAAGCTGGGAGAGAGCAGGATCCTACCAAGCCCTCGCTGTGAACGCTTGTAAGAAAAGAGATTTTGAACTTTGAGGACAATTAGCGTGCGAGCAGGTTGCTGGAGAGGATGTGGGATTCTTGATTTCTAAGAACAGGGTAAATAAGCATCTCTGGGAGCGGCGTAGCGGAGCTGCTCTTGCCTGAGGCAGGCAAGTGGCCCCTCGCAGCGTGTTTTTCTGTAGTTCTGCTGTGCTCGTTATTAGCTTTCACATCCCAGCTCCGCTCTAGGATCAGGCCCAGCTTTGCAGAGCTGTGCAGGAGATTGGAAGGACCTGATCCCCATCCACCAGCCTTCATAAACAGCAGATAAATAGGGGAGAGGAGGAACCCACAGCTGGAGGAAGGGGGAGAAGGGCAGGTAGCCGTGGCCCCTGTCTGTGCCGGTTCTCTCTGAGTGCAGGCGGGTGGTACAAAGTCAGGTTAATTTTCTTTTCCCAAAATATGGTCTATAAATGAATAAGCAAGTAAATAAACCAGTCTTCTCTCAGCAGTCTTCCTGCCATCTGCTTACCATTACCAGCTGGCACCCACCCATTAGCTTATCCCTTTTGTTCCAGAGGATCCAAAGCATCCTGCAAACTTTGGGCAGCGTTTGGCTTTCACTTGCACCTGCCTGTGTCCAGAGTAACCCAGAGCTGACTTTGTCCTTTAAAAAGCTGTATTAAGGGCTGTGTAGCTGTCCACTGGAAGGCAGACACCCCTAGCAAGCCACAGGGCAGCTGCTCCGTGGTGCAGGGGAGGTGGTGAGTGTCAGGACCTGCCCTTGCCCCCCACCCACCGCCATGGCCTCGCGTGGGGCTGTGTTGGAGAGATTCACCTTCCAGGAGAAACAACTTCTCCCACGCTGGGCGCGAGGCGGGTGGAGTGGGAGGTTTTTTCCCAGGAAGCTGCTGGAGCCCGAGGTCTGCGCAAGAGGTTATCTCGGCTCTACGGCCGGAGTCAGACGAGGAGGAGCAGAGTGAGGAATTAGAAACAAATTGTGAACAGACGTCAGGCAGGATAAGAAGAAATGTATGGAAGGCCCACCAGGGTAGATTGATGAGGAAAAAAAAGCACTGGGCTGGCTCGAGCAGCAGCTGCTGGCCTGGAGGGAAAGGCGCGGGGAGGAGGATCGGTGCCATCAACAGAGACTCCAGTTTGCAGGTTCTCCTCCTGGGACGCCCGCTCGCGGGCACGCCGGCTGCTCAGCAGCATCGCATGGGGATGTGCAATTTTGGCATCCTGGCTCCAGTGCTTCCACTGATCCTGCAGGCTGGGGAGATGGAGACAGGTTTCCTTCTGCTTTCACCTTGCCTGTGGCTGCAGAGGGAGGGAGGAGGGCAAAGTCTCTGAAGAGGGCAGCTCATGAAAGGGGTGAAAATTCCTTGCATAGTGTTGAAATTGGTAATTTGGTTCTCCTGCTTTGGCTTGCTTCCCTAACTTTGGTTGAAGTGAAAACTTTATTGTGTGAATAGCTTGGGTGAGTGGTGTGGCGCTGCAGAAACTTAAAGCTCTCCCGCAGAGAAGAGCGGTGTCAGTACCACCCCGCTGACCCCCCTGCCAGGAGAGGGAATGCATTAAACCAGCCACTTCTGCAAGGGGACAGTGCTTCCCGGCTCTGCCCAGCTGGCTGGGACTGCCCTCCCATTGTGGGGTGAACGGGTGTGGGAGCCAGCGTGTCCCCAGCAGTGCCCATGGCCTGAAGGGAGCTGCTCGCCCAGCCTGGAGCACGGTCACCCAGGAGAACCCGCTGAGCTTTACCTACAGGACAGCGAGGTTCCCTGCACGGATGGAGCCCCCAGCACCTGGGCATCACGTTCTGGCTCACAGCGGGGGGGGGGGGGGGGGGGCGGGCGTGGATATGGTGTGGGAAAAGGCAAAAAGCTCCTTAAGTACCCCAAAGGGGAGTTTGTTTATTTACTCATAAGGGTAAATATGAAAATGTATTTTTTGCCATTAGCACATTTGAAAAGAGCTTCTAATGAGTGAGTCAGAGAGGAAATGCTGGGGGAGGGAGCTGAGCCTGTCATTCAGCACATGAAAGGCTGAAAAATCTCTTTGTCTGGTTTACAAATTAAAGTATAAAGATTGGAGATTACTACAGGCTGCAGATAACGACCTGGAGCAGTGGTAGGATGCGCTCTGCGCCGCTTCCCTCTGGGCGTGAAACAATAAAGCTCGTGCTTTTTAAGCCGCGTGATGACGGTTCAAGCTGGGGAGCTGCGTAAAAGGGGGGGTTTGCTCGGCGCTGCAGGCAGAGTGGGTGCCCTGGCAGGCAGGTACGGGCGGTGGGGGTGGCTGGAGGAGCAGAACGCTGGTGCTCGTGAGATAAAGTCGGGATGTGCCTTGGGCAGCAGGTCAGGGCTTCCCCAGGGGCTCATCCCAGAGCTGCTCCATTCCCTGCGTGCTGCAGGGATGTCACCATGCTCCCGCTGCCAGTGCTGGGACGTGGGTGTCCCTGCTGCAGTGGTTGATGTCTTCCCTCCTGGCAGGGCCGGGCAGCACTGACTCCCGGTGCTGCGGCGGAGGGGCACTGTTCCTGAGATAACCCACTCCTGCTTCTCACGGAGGGTGTCTGCAGAAGTCCTTTGGGCAGAAGTGTCGTGGCTGACTGGCAGAACTGAACTGCCAACCCCTTTTTTTTTTTTCCTTATATCCGGAGATAAAAGGAAGAAATTCTTCCCGGAGAGGGTGGGGGGCACTGGGACAGGGTGCCCAGAGCAGCTGTGGATGCCCCATCCCTGAGAGTGTCCAAGGCCAGGCTGGATGAGGGTTGGAGCAACCTGGGCTGTGGAAGGTGTCCCTGCCCATGGCAGGGGGTGGGAGTGGGTGGGCTTTAGGGTCCCTTCTCACCCAAACCGTTCTGTGATTCCATGGTCTGTTTTCATTAATACCCATCTTTGCACGTGCAGATTGTTGCGTGTAGGTGCAAGTGCTTAATGTTGCTCGTGCAGTTCGAGGGCTGGTTTTGAGAGCTTGGCATCCATAGGAAAACAAATACTCTTAAGAAAAGCCAAAGGCACAGAGAAAATGATCACTGCCTGAGTAATCCTCCAAGAGCTGTCACGGGAGGTAAATGTCACCCAACCTTGGTCATTATCTTCAGATTTGAACTCATTATTTTTCTGTCTTGTAAATGAACAAGTTGCTGATATTTCCATGAGCGATATTAAAGCCTGTATAGCGCTGCAGCGTAACGGGTCGTGACACCGGCTCCGTTCCTTTGCTGGGGGAAAGGAGAGAGAAGGCAAACCTTCCCATCGCTGGTGGAAGGAAGCAGGACACGAGCATGAGCGGAGCAAAACTGTCAGGAGAGAGATGGGATTGGGTTTGACTGAGTGTTAGAGAGCTGGTTAAAGGGCTAATCTGCCTACGAAGAGCTGGTGTCTCTCCTGATTAGCAAAAGCACTCTTTCCCTTGTTCTGCCCTAATTTCTGCTCCACAGACTGAGCTGATGTAAGACTTTCTCTAATTCCCCTGCCAGTCTTGCCCTTAAGCCGAATGTAGCTGTGGTGAAAAGCAGGACGGCAGCTGCAGGGCTGGATCCAGCCCCTGGGGACAGCGGAACATCCCCTAAAGATCCGCTTTGGTTGCAGATTGCTTCCGTACCCACGTTCCTTCGTGGTATCACACGGCACAAAGAGGCAGGAAGATCCTAGAGGCAAATTTTCGAGTGTCCTGGCAAGGCACAGCGATGCCATGGCCAGGGTCACCCAGCTCCGTCCGGATGCCGCCCTGGGAGCGGGGATGGAGGAGCAGAGTTTGTGCGCGTTGGGTTTGTCCTGCCTGCGATGGGGAGCGATGGAAACGGAGCGGTCCCTCGGGCAGCGCTGGGGTGGCGCGCGGAGCGGTGCACGCCTGGGGCTGTGCCCCCATAACGAGCCTGGGTTTAGCCCAGCAGACAGCAAATCTCTCTATTCCTGCCGTTGCTGCTCACAGAGTGAATAGGCCCAAAAACCTCCCTAGAATTGATTCCGTTTTATGTAGGAGTCAGAATTGGGTCCCTTGTCAGAAAAGGGGGGGTGTGGGTGTAGGCAGAGGGGTCCCAGCCTGGCGCAGGGTCCCGGTGGCCACATGCATGACCTGAGCAGGAGCCCTGGCCCTCGCCTGTCTGTCCTGGCATGCCAGCCCTGCTTTAAACGGGCAATATTTCTTTTCCTAGGAAATACTCCTTTTAAGTGATGTTGATATTTAAGAGTGTTTCTTTTTAAAGGTATCTTTAAGCAAAATCAAGCTTTAACTGTGATTCATTCCCACTTGACAATCAAGCAGACACACATAGGCGCGGATATTTCTGCATGCATATATATACACGCACACAGAGACACAGAGATATCTGTTCAGAATTGGAAAGCAATCAATCCTGAGATTTATTTAATGCTGCATTGCACAAGTTTGATAGCTGGGTTGGTTAATTGCCGCGCTAATAACACCCTTCGCAAAGAGACTTGCAGGCAGAAATAAAAAAAGCTTAAAAAGAATTAAAATGGCGATAAATACAAACTCCTGCTCTACGTGGCCTGACATTTTTTAAACCCGGTATCGAAATGGCAAATGAGCTGACGCTGAGAGGAGCCCCATTTCCAGTCCTGTTCCCTATTCCAGCAGTTCTGAAAACTCAACAACTTTTTAATCACTAAGAAACTTTCTCAATGACAAACACCTCGTGTCCTCGGACCCTCAGTGGCCCCTTTTAGGCAGAAAATGGGACTTTGTTTTCTCTTCTGGAGGTCGTGGGTGGGAAGGAACCTGCCCAGGGACCTTCCCCAGGGTGGTGGCTAGGCAATGGGATGCTGGGGACCTCAGGGCCCTGGGAACAGTGGGTGGGACCCCTTGCTTTTAAGTGATAACTGGGCATCCCACGGGCTGTCGTTCAGCTCATTCAAGTACTTGTAATTGCTCGGGAGTGACGGGCACGGCCGCCACGGTGCCGAGAGCGCGGGTCTGAGCCGGCGGAAAGGACCGGGACCCCAGCATGGTTTACAGTAAGGGTGGGTGCTGCATGCTGCTGGGGCTGAGCGTTTGCAGCAGGTGAGGAGGGGGGCCTCCTCTGCCCCTCACCACTGCTAATGGGTTCATTAACGTGTCCTTGCCAAGGCGAGCAGGACGAGGCGTCGCTCCCGTCTGCCGCCGGCAAGGTCGTGGGCTGCAGACCTGGGACTGCAACGCACGGCGCCGCCGAGAGCGCAGGCGAAGCCTATCAGAACGTAGGTAATTTGATTAGAAATTAATTGGCCTACATCAGAGCCTTACAAATCTAACAGATTTGCTGCTGATAAAATTAAAATTAGAAACTGAATTGATTAGCCTGTGCCAGCAAAGGAACCAAAATGTCAAAGGCACCAGCTGCACATTTGCATTTGGTACTTAACAAAGTTCTTACCAAAGCGAGTGAGAGATGTTTGACATTTCCATGATTTCTGCAATTCTAATGTATCTTTTATTGATATTAATTAAAAAATGCAAGGGAATAATGAAGTGAGAGATGGCAGAAGGGAGTTTGGCCATCCCAGCTAGGACAGCGCAGCGTGCGGTTCCTGCTCTGCCATCGGTAGGAGCGATTAGCGTTGGGCTGGTGCCTTCGCCTTCCTCCGGGATGGGGCTGGTGCGAGGGCCGGGTGCTGCCGGGGCAGATGCCGTGCAGGCATCCTCCAGGGGTGGATCCTGCTTTGCCAGGCGGGGCTCATCGTGGCAGGAGCCCCCGGGTGGGTTGTGCTGTGTCCTTCTTGACTCAGAGGTGTAACCAGGACCGGCACGGCCACCCTCGCCCTTCTCCCGGGCAGCCGGCCTGCGTTACGCCGCGGCACAGGGAGAACGTGGATGTGGGAATGAGAGCGGTGTCCCCTGACCCGGCTGGGCTTTGTGAGCCCTGGGAGAAGGAGCAGCATTGCCTTCTCCATCCCTGAATCCGGATGGCACAGAAAAGGTGATTAAACATCACTCTTCGCGTTTCCTTCCCGTTTGCTCTCCTTGCGGGACACGCAGGCGTTGTATGTCATCGTTCAGCCTGGCTCTTTCCGCAGGGAGGCGGATTTTGCGGGTGAAGCCTTGTCCCGAGGCGGCAGTGGGGACAGGTTCCTGGCGTGCAGGCGCCTCTGAGCATCCCGGCGGCTGCCCGGCTGGCGCGTGCGTCGGTGTGTTACCGTGCGCGTGTACCCTCTGCACGCACGGCCGTACCAGCCCCCTCGCGCAGAGACGGGTCTGGCAGTAAGCGGGGACGCGTGCGTTAGCGCGAATCGTGCAGGCGGGGGGAAGAGGGGCCCCTGGGCCCCTGGTTTACAGAGGCAGAGTGAATAAATCACTTGATTTACTGGCTCGTTTTCACTGGCTGGGTGTGTGTCATTTTTATGCTTATCGTGTTGGAAAAAAAAAAAGAGTGCTGGTGGAATGTAAACCCTGGGTGAAGTTTTAATTGGGAAACAGTTATTTTGAAACATTTTCTTCTGTAATTTATTTTACCTCGGGGACTTGTTACTGTGGGAAAATCCTATCAAGTTTATGCAGAGGTTTCTGCCACAGTCTACTGGGATATTTTAATTTTAGTTTCACAATGAGATAGTCAGGAATATTGTGAATAAATAATTGTAACTATTCCACATAGAGTAATGGGAAATTATTAAAACTTTTGCCAAAGGGTGAAAGTTTTGGGTTTGTTGTTTGGGGTTTTTTTTACACAAGTGCTCCAAAAGTTATCTTCCCATCCTCGAATCCAGGGGAATTTCCAGTGCCGTCTGTGTAACTGAGCCCACCATCAGGCACTGGTGACGTCGCACAGCGGAGCTGCAGCGGGCGCTGCCGGCGCCGCTCCCACCCCCGAGGCCAGATCCTGGGTCGGCAGCACCTTGGTTCGGGTGCTCCATAGCCTGGCCGGGGGGCGCCGTGCCTTGGGGAGCCGAGCCCTCCAACCTGGGGCCAGGCTTCTCCCCTCTCCCCTCTCCCCATCTCTCTGCAGTCGCTCTCCGTGGTTTGCCTTCTATCTGTCCCTACAGGCGAACATTATAAATATGTCAGATGAAAAGCTTAGCTCTTTTAGAGTGAAGGTGAAGGAGAGCCTATAAATTTTGCAGCCTGTGTCTGAAAATATGAAGGACAACTTAAAATTCCCTTTAAAAAAACCCCAAACCCTCCTGCTTTATAAATATTAATTGTGAGTATGTGGTAACGAGAGAGAAGGGGCCTCTGGCTCTTATCAGTGATTGTTTGACTAATATTAGTAACAGTTTAAACACGACAGTTATTATTTGATATGACACTAAATTAGAAGGTTCACACTTCATATTAGAGATTGGCTTATTGAGGGTAGGAGAAATTTGGTTCTGAGGGTCAGAATCATTCTCAACAGATCTGTTGATTAAATTACACGCTGCCGCGCGGTTCGTTAAGATGCTGCCTTGGGTGAGGTCCCTGGGGACAGTGTGGGAAGAGCCTCCGTGCCCCCCAGCGAGGCCGCAGCTGCGGCACCCGCCTGCTCAAGGAACTGAATTGCCTCTAAATCTTCAAACCAGGTACTGAAAATGTGAAAAAAAAGGAATATTCCCTCATTCCAGGGGTGTTTCACTGGGGACCAGGGGGTCTGTGCGGTGAAGCCTCTGGCAGCATGGCTGAGGGGGAGCGGATGAGGGAAGGAGAGGGATCCTGGGGTCTTGCCCCCCCCTGAAAACCCCTGGCCTGGCAAAGGGCTCCTGCGGCAGCAACAGCCAAATCCTCGGGTCGGGTGTCTGCGTAGGCGCCGGCCGGCAGCTTACGTGGGAGGCAACGTGCGGCGCTGGGCGAGCCGGCAGCGGAGCGCAGGAATCGATAGTCGTTTTTGTGATCCCGGCAGGGCTGGCTTTCATCCCACAGTACATTAATTGGATATCACTTTTACACAGCTGTATTACAGGCTTTGGGAAATATGAGGCATTATTTCTTTTTAATGCTAACGAGTAAATCAGCAGCTGGTTGCGAGGCTCGTTGAGGTGACGAGCGAGCTGACGGCTTCCTGCAGGGTTGTACCGACACTCGTGAAGGGTGACTGTCCCAAAACGTACTGGGGACTGAGCAAAGCCATGTGGATCCCTTGTGGGGCTTTAACCCCTGGGAGCAGGCTTGCTGGGAACAGCTAGTGATAACCAGGGACAGCCCAGCATCCTCCCCCGCGCTCCGAGGACCTGCTTGCATCCGCCTGTAATTAAAAGCCCGAGCCAGAACGACCCCACGCAGCACCGACCATTTGAAGTCTGGGCTATAATGCTTCTAAAATTACCAAACCTCACTATACTTAGGAAATAGCCATTATCAGAAGCTACTTTTATTACCATGGAAACAGAAAGATAACAGAGAAAAGTCCAGTCGCCTCCCTCGGCTGAAGGAGGCAGATATGTTTTATGTATGTATTATGTTTATGGATGAGGCGGCAGCGATCACCGCTGGCCCTGGGTAAGACTGCAAGAGGCCAGGAGGTTGAGAGGTTCATGTATGTATGTATGTGACCATATATACAGATGTATTTGGGAACCTCAGAAAAAATACAGTTTTGTATCATACTGCCAGAACTATTTGTGGCCAAACACTAAATTCCATTTTCCAGACTTGTAGATGGTGTAAGACTGAATCATGCAAAAAAAACCACAGAGCAGAAAAGCCATCAGAGCACAGAAGAACGCCAGGCTGTCCTTAGAGGAGAGAGGGATGTTTTCCTGAAGGGAGGTCTGTGGGTCCGGCTCCCCGAGGCCGGGTGCGGGCACCCTTGGGGTGCGGGATGGAGCGAGGTCTCTGCTCAGCCGGGGGGGGGGGGGGGGGGGTCACTCAGCCGCTTCAGGTAGAGGGAAGCAACTGGCATCTGAATATCAAATGTGACTCAATTTTTCCTGTGTGTTCCCCGTAAATCTTGCGCTCTGCCAAATGTTTTTGCTGCAGCCGGTCGTTCCTTCTTGCTCGCCACTAAATCTTCAGCTCATCAGCACTGGACTGAGTGTGTAGAAACCAAATAGGAGAGGGGAGCTCGGGCGTGAATTGGCAGTTTAAGATGGGAAAACAGTTCATCTAAATCCCCGATGTGCCCATCCATCAATGTGTGGTAATGCCAAGGTGCCCCGTTGCTGGCTGGATGTCCCAGGGCCATTCCTCCTGCGGGCACATCCCCCTGCACTGGAGCCCTGGCTTCCCTCCGCCCCAGCCCGCAGAGCGTGCTCAGGACAAGAAGGACAAAGAAAACGATGTTTTCATTCTGGCTCCAGACCTGGGGACTCAGGGGATTAAATTGTCAGCTGTTCTCTCCTTTTTTCTTCTTTATTTTTTCCCCCAGACAGCACAATTTATGGCCACGGCCATGAGAGAGCAACTGCCTCTTTCTCTTGAGACTGTACGCGCATGTTTTCTGTCGTGGTCCAGGTTTGGGTCCCGGGCAGAGCGAGGCTCGATGACCCTGAGCCAGGATGGGATCGCAGGGATCTGTGAGCACGAAGGATGGCTCAGCCCTGCCACGACCCGCTCTCTGACTGATGGAGGAGCACTTGCAGTCCTCGCCCAGGACAGGTTTAATCGCCCAGAAGCACGTGTGTCTCCTCCTGACGCAGGTGGGAAGAGCTTTGTCAGCAATAGCTGCTTCCCAGTGAAGCCGTTGCCGGAATCCCAGGCGCTGAGAAATCTTGCGGCTGCCCCATATGCCAAAACGCGCCTCCTCCATCTCGGGTTTGAGTTCAGAGAACGCGTCACCAAAGCAAAGGAGCGGTCGGCTCTGTCCCTGCCGCTGAGTCGGAAGGAGGTCGTTAAATGAAGGGATTGACGCCACGGCCGCAGCCGGCCGGAGGTTTGGTGCCCCGGCTCGGGCTGTGCAGCACCCGGCTCAGCGGGCTGGAGGGCTGCCCTGCGCTTTTCAGCCAGTTTGAAAGGACTGTGATTTACGAATTTCCTACGATGTCAATCAATATTTACGTGTGGTGTAAAAAACAATGGAAGGGCAGCCGCGCGTAGGGTTGCGTTGGCACGTCTGAGCGGTACCGGCCTTAAAATACCCATTAAGCTTTCACAGTGTTGAAATAGGAGCAATAAATAATGACGCAGCTTTTAAAAAGTAAGAAATAAAGCGGAAGTAAAGAAATATGCCAGTGATGGATTTGCACCCCTCGGAATATACAAGATTTTATCGTGCAGAGTTATTCCCACGCCGTCGGACGCGCGCTGGTGATGCTGAGTGTCGCACGGCTGGGGGGGTCCTGGTAGGTGCTCGTCGCTCGCGTGCGGGGTCCTTTACGCGGGAGCTCGTGTCTGCAAACACGTGAACCGCTTCAGTCACCGCGGTTGCTCCTGGCGGGGCGCCCTACACCTGGGTCTTCCTGGCGATCGCCGCTGGCGTTTCCCTTTCCAGGAGCAGCAGCGGCGAGGCGTAGGCTGGGGGGTACTTTGGGGTCAGAGAGCTGACCCCGGAGATCCCCGGCAGCTCGGGGAGCGTTGAGAGCCGCGTGTGACCCCTGCGGTTTGCGCCCGGCGTTGCCGTCGGGACTCGGGTGCCTGCGGGAAGCGCCGCAGAGCTCGGGAAAGAACAAAGCTGTGTGAATGGATCCCCGCTATTGCGCTGCAGCAGCAAACCCGAGAAGGAATTAAGAAATAATTTAGGGTCAACGTGAAATCAAACGTGTCGATGCTCCTTTTCTCAGTAAACACCGGGAATAAAGTCCCTCAGCGTTTCGTTTCAAAATGAAAAATTGCAATGCTCGCTTTAGAAAATGTTGATTTCGTTAACATTTAACAAAATTGGGGGGGTTTTGACTGAAATTATTTTCTAAATTAATGGCAAAATCATGAATAATCTCAATCAACCTGAAACCGCCTTTCTTTTTTTTGAGTAGTTCATCAGATAAATATCGCTCCGCTCTCTGCAGGCATTTTAGCTGTTTTACCAGCTGTTGGAAAACCTCCTGTTACCGCAGGCAGAAGCAAACCTCGTCCCCTCCTACCCCAGAGGCGCTGCCGGCCTCTGAGGCTCTTTCACTAACTTAACGCGGTGGCGTGGCGATCCAGAGCGCTTGGCAGGGTTCATAACGGACAAACGCGGAGCGCGTGCGCCGCGCCCGTCGCCTGCTGAAAACAACCTCTCCGCGTCAAAAAGGCGACTGTGCGGTCCAGAGCTGTTGGAACGCATCCAGCACCATCCAAGAGGACTGGATCCTCAAAATGAAGGGAAAACTGAAGGAAGCCTGCAGCACTCTGAACGAGAGTAGACGGGGATGTCCGCGTCGTCCGCCCCCCGTGCAAGGCCACCGCCGCATGCCCTGTTAATTAAGTAAAAGGCTGTTGGAAGAGATTGTGACATTTAGGCTCCGCTGTACAGAATGAGCTCCCACGTCGGCATTTTCCGGCTTCTGACGAAACTCCCCATACTTCTGAGAATGAAAGCACGACAGATCTGTCTGGTCTGCAGAGGCTCTGAGACAGCTCTCCTGGTGAGCTGGGAAGAGCAGGCTGCTGGTGGTTTTAAATAATTTGTTAATCGTGGAAGATGGGCAGAGCGGTCTGGTTAAAGGTGCAGAAAGCACGGCCGTATCCCGGAGGCACTCGCTGTGGAGCAGCTGCATTGTGAAGCTCAATGGTCTTAAGGGTTTTTTCCAACCTCTATGATTTAATAATTCTAAGATATCCGGTCTTAAATGTGCCTTTTTTTGTTTCCCACCAAGAAAGCAGGACCAGGAGCTAGGAGAGAAGCCAGGGTCTCCGGAGAGGAGCAGGCTGCCTCGTCCCCTGTGCTGCCTGTTGAAGTGGCTTACGTTTTGCTGATGAGGTGAAATTAAAGCAAGAAGATTTCAAATGTAGCTAAAGCAACAAATCCCTATAGGATGCTGAAGCCACATAAGGATAAACCTTTATTGCAGGTTTATCCCCGCAGCCTGCCTCCGGCACGTACCGCTGCGGGACATCCACACCGCTGTTGCCCCATTAGCTCTCCTATCCTGCCTGCGCCCTGAGTTGCTCCTTGTCCCTTGGGTTTGGGCTGCAAAACTCAACGGCCAAGACACAGAGCACGGCTTGGAGGGGATGCAAGGCCAGGGATGCGGGAGCAGCTGCTCCTCAAAGGCTCCGGAGGCAGGGAGCCGTGCCATCCGGCAGAGCATCCCGCAGAGCCCTTCTTCTCCGCAAAAGAAAGAGGTAATGAAATTTTAATCAGAACTTCCCCAAAGTGTGCAGAGCTGTAAATGAGGGCCTCGGCGTGCTGCTCCACCTACACCTTCCTCCTCGCTCATGGCGACTGTCTGCAGAGCCATCTCGGAGCGTTTCACGGTCTGACTTCCCCCAGGCTTCCGAGCCGCCCAATTTATGCTCCTTTGAAGCAAGAGACCTGCTCAATCTCTTAATTTATATTTTTTAATCAGGGCACCAAAGTGTGAGAGAGCTCAAGGGAAACATGTCCCTTTTAAAAACAAAGTTATTGCTTTAATAAGCATGGGAGGAAAGCAGTAACGGACCAGGGAGCTTCCCCTGGTTAAAAATTTAGTAATCAAGCCCTGCTCTTAAAACTGAGGATTAGTCCTGCAGAACAGAATCTTGTTTCTTGGCAAGGCAGTAACGACTGGTGATGGGAATGCGGGGGAATGCACGTGGCAGGGCGAGGCCCCGCTGGCGGCGGGGTTTCTCGCCTGTGGGAAGCTGTGTGGATTTCTCAAGAAGACTGTTCTTGGAATTATCCCGGTGCGCCTGCCCCAGCTGGCTTGGATCCTGGTGACTGATCCGCAGTGATGGCACAGGGCTTAGCTGGCCAGAGCACTGTGTCATCATCAACTAAGCAGTGAGCTGTTACGCAAAGTGTAACTGCAAGCTCCGTAACGAAGGCGGGCACCCGAAGCTACCCCTACAGCGGGGTTCTGGGAGGCATTGCTTTCTTCCTGCCCTTGGGCATGTGCTAACGCTGCTCTCGAGGCTTAGGGACAGTAGAACTTTGGAGAAGCTGAATGATGAGAGGGCCGAGGAGCCGGACTGCCTCCCCCACCTGCACCCCGCCGCGTTCCAGCCACAGCTCTGTGGAGCGGCTGATGGAGTGGGTTTACCAGCTGGAGCACAACGCAGCCAAGGACATCTGTCCATTACCATGATCCCGGGAATGCTCCCAGCTTCCTTTAGGAATTGAGAGTTGCCTCACATCAATCTGGCCATCCCACCCCAAACCAGGGTGCTCTCTTACAGCAGCAAGTAGTCATCTTCCCCCCTTCCTGCCTTATCTCTTCCGAACAGGAGTCTGCTGGTTAAAAATTAAGGAGCGAGCCAACCGTAGCGAGCAAGAAGAGTACAAGCTAGCAGGCTTTGCCCAAAAGGAAGACGACCAGCCTCTTGTGTTTAACTCAGGCATGCGGTAAAGCTTTCCACACTGAGTGATTTAACATATTGTCCCTTGATTGCTTTCATTATTTATGAAAGGTAAAATGTATCATCATCATCTGCCTCCTGCTCCTCTTCCCTGCTTGCTGGAGCTTGCCTTATCAGCTGGCCAGCGGCCCCCCTCGGGTCCTGGACAGACAAGACGGCTCTGGGCTTCACTTCAGACCCTGCTCTGCCAGCTCCCGCCCAGCAAAGCGACGCTTGGTGCCTGGCCGTGCACCCTCCTCCCCTGCACCCGGAGGTCCAGAAACCCCCAGCCAGGGGTGAGGAGGGCAGGAGGCCACGAGCTACCAAAGGGAAGGGCACAAGGGAGGACAAGAGGAGCCGTGACCCAGGAATGGGCTGTTCCAGGCTTACCGGGGCTATGGTGGGAGAAACAGGTTCCAGGTCGGGTCAAGCAGAACCAGGACTAACTTTCTCCTTGGTCTGTGGGGCTGTGTCTGTTGATAACTTGACTGATCGGTCTGCCCCACGGGCATGTGCAGCCCCACAAGCATTGCTGTGGGTCTGGCAGAGGGGCTGCAGCAGCTGAAGCAAAGCCATGTCTTCAGCCGTTGCCCATGTTTTAGGCTGAGCCTGAGCGTGGGCTCCCTGCCACTCCCCATCGAGAGGGAGAACAGCTTCCCGCGCAGCCGGGTTTTGAGGTGGGACCGCCCTTACGTTATTCATTATGTTCTCTCGCTGGGTTTCCAGCTTTGCAGCAAGGTGGTAATTTCATTTTGGCTTCAGGCGGATGGCTGGAGCACCGTGCGGGGGGCGGTGTGGGGGCCAAGCTGGAGACACCTGGGTTGTCAGCGGTTGCCAAGGACGTATTTCAAACCCAGCAAACAGCCGCTTTGGAAGGAGGGTCGATGGAGAAGGCCCCGCCGGTCCTGCAGTCAGAGCCTCATAAAAGAGAAGGTTTGACAAAGCTCACCCATTTTCTTAATAACAATGTAAAGTCACGGCACAAAGCCGGTTCCTGAGCGTCATAGCGGCATTCGCCTAATCCTGTTCTATCCCCTGTAATTTAATTTGAAAATAACTTTAAAGCTTCATTTACTCCTTGTTTTCCATCAGTTCTTGGTTGGAGCAAGGTCTCTTGCATGGTGGCACCTGCAGCCGATGCCACCGAATCCACGGCAGCCCCGCGCATCCATCCCGGGGGACGGGACATTTCGGTGGGCTCGCGGGAGGGTGCAGCGATCCGCGGGTGCACCACAGTCCCGCCCCTCTGGGCTGTGTTTCTGAGCTGCCAGCTGTTCAGCAAGGGTGTTAGGGCACAGGGGCCACATCGCTCCGGGCAGTGCCGGGGCTGCGCCCCCTCGCCCCTGCAGCAGCGTCTGTCGGCGGCGGGGGAGGCCAGCACGGCCGTGCGGGTGAGCAGCGGGTGGCTGGATGCTATCCAGCCGGGCCTGCAGCCCAGCGAACTCGCAGAGGGGACTTTAATTGCTGCCATTTGCCTTTCAGGCGTGATTTATGGCTCCCTGTCTTTTCCCAGTTGGAACAGGAACCGGAGCTTTGGGAAGGGTTTTCAGTGGAGCCTGAGCGTAACCTTGGGGGATTTTAAAGTTGCGTTTTTATTTTCCTTTCTCTTGTTTTTGGAGTAAGTTCCAGAGTAAAATATAAAACGTGGTGGGAAGTCTTCCATAGCTTGGCTTTCTCGAATGGTCCCTGTAACCTGGAGAAACAACAGGGGCTGGCAAAATGCAGCAATTTCCATCATGAATTTGAAGGTCGAGTTGCACCAAGATCCTGGTTTCTGGGGTTTAAATTGATTGACAGCATATTCATAGCAGCTGTCCCGCTCCTCCACTGCCCTCCTTTCTCGTTTGTGCTCGCAGAAGTGTGTGCTGGAGATCCCCGCTGTTACGTCTTGGTTTTTAATTGCGGTGTAATTTGCTCCCAGAACACGCAGACCTGCCTGTTCACACCCTGGCCATGCAGCACGGCCTCTCCCATCCCTCCGAGCCACTTGTGCGTCCTGGGAAAGTCCTCGGGGCCAGGGCGCGTGGCCAGGCTGGGCAGTGGGGGGTGAGGGGGCTCCTCAGATGCCTTCCCCGCCCTGGCCGGGACCACAGGACTTTGGTGGCCTTGGTGGCACGCAGGGGAGGCAGGCCCCTGCCTCACGTCCCCGTGCCCCTCGCACGGCGCTGCCGCGCTTGGCACCGGGTCAGACACGACGCGAGCCTCGCCGTACCTTTCTGTTTGCCCCTTTCCCTGCAGTCGCCTGCTCCCGCTCCTGCAGCCTTTGCTGGATCGGTTCAGCAACCCCGAAGCAGCTGCCTAGCCCTCGCGCCCCGCTCTGACCCTCACTCTCCAGGCGAGTGCAGAAAGCTCTGCTTCCCCTCGCTGCCACCATGTCCCCAGCCCCAAGTTCGGCTGCGATTTGGGTGAGTGTGGTTAGCCAGGACCTGGTGTCCCCAGCTGGGATGGGTGCCGGCGGGCGCAGGGGCACAGGCGAGCTCTGCTCTTCGCTCTCGGCTCTTACGGCCCATTTCTGAATACGCCTGTGTCCTGTCTAACTTTGATCTAGGTAATGACTCTGAACTCTTGTTAAATCTCATTTCGTGTTGTGCCTTTCATGGTTCCTTGTCATCTTGTTTATTGGGCTGCACGCTTTGAAGTGCCTAAGCTGTACGTGCGGCGTGGCGCGCCTTGCCGCGTGGTGGGCTGCAGCCCTCCGCGTTAGCGCCGTTATTCTGTAGGAGCGCGTTTGCAGAGCTACAGTAAGCCTGGCCTGGAACAAAGGAGCCCTGAAACACCCTAAGCAATGTAAGGGCAGCGATGGGAGCTGGGGGGTGGCAGCAGGGGCCTCGTCCGGGGGCCCGTGCAGCCCCCACTGGTGACAGTGTGTGCTCAGGGGACGCTCGCAGCCGGTGATGCTCAATGCAGCCCCGGTGACTCAGCCATGGGAAGGCCAGTTCTTGGCATCTGGACTTTTAAAAACCAGCAATAATACCTTTTTGGAACCAGCGCCAGTGACACCAGCATCCTTTGCTTCTCCCCTTTCTCTTTGTGCTGGGTTAGCTGATTAAGCCATCGGGTCGTTAGGAACAGCCTCATTTCAGGCAATAGGAGTGTCACTGCCCCTTTATTCTGCTTTTCAGCTTCTCACTCCTCTGTTTGTATTTAAAGGCATAATTTGCGGCCATATCTTGCTTGGCAGCGTGTCAGGAGCCTGTGCCAGGCAAAGTGGGAAGTGAGACTGAAGGATTTCCTTTTCACATTCACGTCTATTTCAAGTATTCTCGGTAATCACCAGATTGTTTTGTATTTGCCCTTGAAAATGCTCCCTGTGCAGAAATCCCTCGCCCACCTCTGCCCACCCGGCCTGAATCTCCCCGAGACCAGACATTGGGTCTGACCGTTCCCTGAGTGGCTCCAGCGCTGTGTTGAAGTAGGAGGTGAAGACCCGGGGGCAGCATCCCGTGGAGTGCACACAACAACGAGACGAATTAAGTAGGAAGCATCTTTTTGCAAGACAAGTTAGTATAAAAGGCATTTATTCATTCTTTATAGTTCATTACAGATGAAACGAGGCTTTTCTGCCCAGAGTTCAGGTGCTGGGGATTCTTTCTTAAAGTGCTACGAGCTCTTCCACCTGATTTTGGAAAGGAGACGTATTCCTATTGCTCCTGCTGCGCTTTGTTGTGTCCCGAAAGGCTGCCAATCTGCTTTCAGCAATGGCAGGCAAAATACTAGTAAACCCAAATAAAATGGTAGTTGCCATAAGGCAGGCAGCACCCGCCGTAGACCCAAGGTAGCTGAGCCGTCACGGGGCTGTTCCGCGGCGCCAGAGGATGCCGGCACGCGACGAGAGCCGGATCAGCTGGGGCTGGCAGGTGGGATCGCTGGTGGACTGAGGTGCAGAACGGGGGGTGCGGGCAGCCCTGTGTCCCCACTGTGTCCCCGCCGGCTGCCCCGCGCAGCGAGTGTCTGCGAGGCTGATGCAATCCCTCGCCCTTATTTAAGGGTGTTTTCTGCCGGGTCGCCCTGTTCCCTGCAGCTCGGCAGGGGGGATGCTGCTGAGCCAGGGTACCCGATGCCGTCACTTGGGCCAGTTCTGCTGAGCAACTGCACGGCCATTTGGCATCTGTGCTGTGAAACATCCCACCGATGCCTGGTGCTCGCTGCCACGGCGTTCTGCTTTAATGCCTTTGCACAGTGTACGTGTATTAGTCCTGCTTTAAGCAGTTTAATGAATCCAAGCCTTTAGGGAAAATTAACAGTGTATTAACACTGCATCTGAAAAATTAAAGGAATAGTGAAGCAAATTTCTTTTTATTGACTTTTAGTGAGCCATTTAATCCAAACATCTCGTTAACTGCAATATAACTATACTATATAATGGGTTTTGCAATAAGAACAATTAGCTTTGCAATTAGCTTAAGAGTGAGCGCTCTGCAACTGCCTGCAATTGGCAATGGGCCTATTAAAAACGTGTCCTGTGGAGAGAAAATAATAGCGTTTCAGATGGGTGGATTGAAACCGTTTGACTTTAAGCACCAATAATATTTCTTGTATTGATCCGGTGTCCCGGATGATCTAGGGGTGGGGAGGGGAGGTTGGCTGCTCACAGCGGACTTGTTTCTCCTCTGTCATTGGCATGGCATCGACCGGCTTGATTTGTGGGGTAAACCATGGAGTCCTGCAGTAATTAGTCCGTCCCGTTAACGCTCGGCCTGTCTGACCTCCCGCGGCAGTTACCAGGCGGAGTTGCAGGGTGTCAGGGCTGGTGAGTGGCGGCAGCTCCGACGTGGGGATGGAGCACCCGCTGCTGGCACCCCACGCACCGGGGAATGCTCCTGGGGGGCTCAGCCTCCGGCGGGCACATGGCCGGGTGCGCTCACGTCTGAGGGCACGGGGGGGACATTCCTGCTATGGGGATTTTCTGTGTCGAAAGGGAGAGTGTCCCTGTGGCTGCCCTCGAGCCCGTTGCTGGGAGGATATTCACCTGGGATTGTGCCGAAGCGCAGGATGAAGTGGCGATCCATCACCCACGGAAGGATCGCCTGCCTCTGCCTGGAGCTTCTCTTGTTTGGAAAACTGAAGGCAACAAGGTTTGACAGCTCAGGCTATTGAATAAATAATAACCACCAAAGATGTCAGCATTTAGGTTTTATTTAAATCTCCTCGCCAACAACACTAACTTACGCTTTATGATGCGCCATTACAGCCTGGGAGAGCATTCTGCCTGCCAAACACTATGTTCCATGAAAACTGATATAATCTGCTTGTTATCTGCAGCACCGCCTCGTAGTGCTGCTTTATTGATTTTCTGCACAATCACAGTAAAAAGCCTTTTTTTTTTTTTCCCCCTCTGGTATCTTTTTATGATTCTGGAGGATTTGTTTCCGCTCATCTGTCATTTTTCACCCACTCATATCTCAGCTGTTTTATAATGGTAAAAAAACCCCAAAGCCCCAAAACAACCCACTATTGATTTGCTCCAGCGCATTAACAAACATAAAGCTGATGTGGAGTAGAGATGGGGATCACCACCACGAGCTACGTGGACGGACAGACAGCCAGCCAGCCTTGCAGTGGGATCCCCAGAGCAGGACACTGGCAGCAGCTCTGCAGGGGGCTGCGGGTGGGTGGCACCGGCTCAGCCCCTCGCTGCTGGGGGGAGGAAGCCCAAACATTTTCTCAATTACCAGGAACCACAAAAAGTAGCGTTTCCCAACAATTCTTTGACATATTGTCTAATTCAAACATTTCCTACAGTTTCATCCCAAAGCCCTTTTTTCCTCCTGCCCTGGCCCCCCCCCTTAGCCCACCCCAAACCGATCCGCTGCGACACAGGGTAGGTGTTGGGATCCTGCGCGTTGATTCCGTGTCCTCGGACCGCTGCGAGGCCGAGGGGAGCTGGCACACCGAGACGCGAGCGGTGTCCGGGCCGAGCGCCCACGTGGCTCTGCCGTGGGGAGCTGGAGGGAGTGATGACCCCAGGGACCCGAGCGTTTCGCTGGGGGGGGGTTGTATGCTGAAGGAGCGGGGCTGGGGCTGCAACACATCTCCTGAATGGCTGTTAATAGCTTCGACAGTGAAAATGGAAGTGCAGAAGCCAGTTTCGACGTTTTTATTGCCTGTATAATTACAAACTAAGTGTTCTAGTTGGCAGTGTGATTCTGCCGTGGCGATCGATTTACACTGGAGTAACACCGTGGTGACTAAAGGCCAGGGAAGGGTGGGAAAGCAAGGGGGCACAGATGCCCTCCCCGCCCCTTGCTCCATCCCAACTTAGCCACACAGATGGGGGCAATTCCAGAGACCCGTCTGGCTCTGCAGGGCCCATCCCACCACCCTGGTAACAGCAGCAGCCCCAGAAGCTACATGGGTGGGTCGGGGGAGAAACCAAAGCAAAGCAGCCATGCCGACGTCCCCCAAGGAGCCCAGAGCTGCCCCTGCTCCTCTCGTCGCCTCCGTGGCCCAGAGCTGGTGTCTCCGAGCAGAGGTTCGCTGCCCGTCGCTGCGTCGCTCTGCTGGCTAACGCTCCCTGCTAGCCCGGCAGCAGGATTGCTTCAGCTCCTGTAGCCCAGGTGCAACATTCCCGAGCTCAGGCTTGGGGAGCGGGTTGTAACGGAGGGGCTGTTTGCTCGTGCCTGCTAGCTTCGTTTGCTGCCGCTGAACCTTCAAATAATTATCTGAAAGTTGTTTCGTTTCTACGCTTCAGGGACAATTTTTGTTGGGTTTTTTTCCCCCAATAACTGACGGTTTTACTTTAATTAAGCAGCTTGCATGAGATCGATGGTGCAAGCTGCCCAGCAGACAGAGCGGCGGGCTCCTCTCCTGCCACCCTGCTCCCTGGGAGGGTCGGCCCCATCCCTCCCATGGCCCGGTGTTACGTGCTGGAGGACAGGGTGGTGAGGAGGAGCGCCGTGGGGAGGCACTGGCACGTGAAGGAGGGGTCCGCTCCCTGCTGAGGTGGGTCTGTCGCCAATGGCTGGGTCTCTGCCTCCTCCGCGCTGCCGCGCGTCCCGGGACAGGGCACGGCGCGCTCTTGGGGACCAGGGAAGGGTTGCAGCTCTCCCAAGGAGAAAGCGGGGTGCGAGGGGAGCAGTGAGCGATGCAGGGGTGTCACAGCCATCGCGTGGTTTATCCTGTCCTTCCCGTGAAGGTGTGTGTCCTCCCTGCTCGCACACGCGCTCTGTTTGGGGAGTGGGAGCCCAGGGTGCCGTCGCTGCCCCCCTTCCTTATGAAACCTGCATCTCCAGCGATAATCTAAGGTCAGTTTGCTCTGACAATTGAGAATATTCCATTGATGAATACCTGTTTGCCTTTAATGTTACAAGATGATGAGACTTTAAGGAAGCATTCAGTTGTCAGGAAAGTGCGCTCTGAAGATGCTTAAATGTGAACGTCGGTATCATTTACCAAGTCGTTTTCCAGGGACTCTTCTGGCTCCCAGCATGGTCAGTGCTGGGTTTTCTCTCTCACACGCGTTTTCTAATGCAGCAGGCTGAATGTTGTACGTTTAGGAAGCCTACCTGTGCCTTGGTGAGGTTTAGATGCTTTGAAATGTCACTTGCCACATGTTGCCATTATTATTATGAACTGAATTCAAACAAAGAGCTTTTTCTCCCGGATCCGTTGTGCCAGACCTTTGCACTTCACAGGATGCCAGAAGAGCCCCTCGTTTAAATGACAGTAATAATCCCATCCCTGCCCAGCCAGGCACCTGCTTCGTTTGAAGCATCTGAGCTGGTCCCTTGTGAGCTCAGGTTGTGGACTCGGCAGGGCCGGTGGCACATCTCCGGCCATGTCAGCGTCCTGGTGTGGCCGGTCGTCCCCAGCAGCATCAGGGGTCGTGGGCTGGGAGGCTGGATAGTGTAAGCGGAGTCGTTGATCTCAGTTTAAGGCCCTCCTTCCAGAGGGCTGGAGCCCCTCTGCTATGGGGACAGGCTGGGAGAGTTGAGGGTGTTCAACCTGGGGTGTCACGGAGCGAGGAGGCTGAACTGGAGTGCAGAGAAGTGAGTAGAAGGAATTTTTCCGGGAGAAGGGAGGGGGGAGCTGCCGGCACCCTGCCTGTGCGGAGCTGCCCCAGCCAAGGTCTCTACCTCTGGGAAGAGCAGAATTCGGGCAGGCTCCTTCACCGGAGAGGCCAGTAAAGATTGCAGCCATCCTGTAGACAGCAAGACCCTCAGTTTGGTCATCGCCTGGCAGAAGGGTGTCCCGGCGCTGGGGCAGTGCCAGCGTGCAGGTAAATAAGTGTGCAGCAGCAGGGGAGCACCAGCTTTGGCAGGGGATGCTGGAGCACAGTGCCAGCTCCCCAAACCAGGATGGTTTTTCTGCTCCTTCCCGACAACATTGCTTCTGCTTTCCTTGAAAGAAGGCAAAGATACGGAAGAGGAAAAAAAAAAGCCCTTTGCGTTTCTGAGAGTTACGAAATAATCATGCGGTGTTTCCCTTCATCGCTACTAATCACAAGAGCAAGCTCTCACAAAGAATCAGTTTGCACTAAACCTGCCGCGTACCTCTGAAGCTGCAGATGAGAGATCGCAGGACTGGAGATTACGGCTTTTAAGTTCAATTCATTACCTCAAATTAGCATCAAACTACAGAGCCTTGTAAGCAGAGCTCGCACGTACAAAACAGCCCCCGACCCGAGCGGTTCCCTGCTCAAACCGAGCGGCTCAGATTGGATTGGACAGAGCAGGCTTGGAGGAGAGCGAGGCTAGTGAGGAGCAGCTCAGGCTGGATCGCCTTCAAAATAGCGTCTCCCCTCCCGCTAGCACGTATCATTGCGTTATTAGGCAAAATGGATTTCAGCACTGATTTATCCTCCCCTTTGGAAAGAGGTTTTGCTGTAGTGGTCCATTGGAACTGAGCTGGGAGCTGTGGGAGCTCCCCCGTCCGTGGGAGCTGCGTCACTCCAGCCCCACCGAGCACCGCGAGGGAGGAAACCTGCTGTTAAAGCCTCGGTGGTACGGGTTCTTGTTCCCTGACAGGAGCAGAAAAGGGGAGGGCAGGCTCTGGATAGTGTTGTTATTATTTGCACCTATCAAGAAAAAACCCCAGTCTGTTGCAACCTGAAAACATCAGAGGAAGGAGCTGCTGACAGGGCTGGTGGCTCCCGCTCCCCTGCTCCAGGGGGAAATGTATGAATAAATTATTACGGCTCCAAGAGCAGTGGGAGCTTCAGAAATAATTCCTGAAACTGATGACTGTGAGATTTCAGTAATAGCACCGAGGGGTGCTGGAAGGAACCAGGGCAAACCCAAAGGTGGGCCCCCGTGTTTCCTGCAGGAGGGCTGCTGGGGGGCAGAGGGAGATCTAAGCCCTGGCATTAGCGAAGAAGCTTTTGGCCCTGAATCAGTCTAGACGAGACAGGGAAACAGAGGTTCCCAGATATCCAAGGGGTCCATCTGTCTGGCTTGGGAAAACTCAGGGCAGGGTTTACATAAGGATCCCAAAGCCAGGTTGTTTCCACGTTGCTTGTTCACTTGGCTTCACAGTACTGATTCCTGGAGCAATCCTCCTTGGGATGCTCCGCAGCATAGAACATTCCCAGTGCAGCACCTTCACCGGCTGATGAGTGCTTAGGAGAGCTCAGAGCTCCAGGGAGACGGTCTCTAGTTACCGTCACCCACTTATGCATAAGTCAGATGTGAGCTATCAGGTCTCTTTTCAAAAACCCTTTCTCAAACTGCAGCAGCCCCTGAAGGTGCCTCCTCCCAGCCCACACCAGGGCTGAGGCTTTGCACGGGCGGGGGTCACTGTGCCTCCGGAGCTGGGGCAGTGCGCTGGAGAGCCTTCGTGGCCCGTCCAACGCCACAGGCTGCGAAAGGAGCTGGAGAGAGGCCCAGGTTGGCGCCTGCTGCTGGGACACCCAGTGTTGCTGAGCTCACCGGGACCAGCGTGGTCCCATCAGAAGCACCCAGGTCCCATCAGGAGCACAGTGGTCCCTCCAGCCCTTCTCATGAGCAGGAGAGGAGCAGGCTGAGAGCACAGCCGACTCCAGCAGCCTGGGGACGCACCGCAGAGCACGCTCTGCCCTCCTCCCTGTGCCGAGAGCCCGTCTGTGGAGGCAGCTCATCACTCAATGCACAATACAGGTTTATTTATGTGTGCACAACAGAGGGAAATGGCTTTGCTGCTGGGATCAATCCTTCAATCTAATGCCTCTCACTCCATTGTAACTGTATTTCATGACCTTCTCAGGGATTTTCAGGTCTTTCACTTGAAGGAACAAGAGCTGCGGAGAGAAGGACGTAAGAATAAAGAAAAGAGCTCTGTGGTTTCCATTCGACACAGAATGACCCGGGCAGGAAAGGAAAACTCATGAGTTACGATGATAGGCAGTTTAGATCTTTGCTGCACTCAGCGATGCTCTGCGTTAGGGCTTTGTGTCTTTTTTAATGCAGAGGTCACCTACTTGAGCATCTTCTGCTGCTCGTGAAATCTCCTCGCCAACACGCCGCTGTCGCTTCAGCCTCTGCACAACGGGAGCAGGGCTGATGCCGCAGCCAGAGCTCCTTCGCTGCGTTTTCAAGGGGATTTGTCAATGGCACAGGGACCCCATCGGGGTATAGGAGGGCTGGGTGAAGGATCCGGGCTCCTCCAGACCACATTCCACGAAATGCCTTTCGGAAGGAGCCTGCCCAGACAGCTGCTGTGGGCAGGAGGCTGTTGCAGCTCTCCACTGTGCTCCAGGGTGCTCGCTCAGCCTGAACTGAATGCCAAGACGGTTTGGGGATTGCCCGGCCCTTCCTCTGTGCATTCAATCAAGTGATGCTCCAGTGAGCCAGAAACTGAACCGCAAAAGCCATTACATCTCAGCCACCACACGACCAGACTCATTGCTCTCAGCCCACACACGGTGCTGTCTCCCTGGACGGAGACTCGTGGCTTCCTCTCCCAATCTTGTTTTCATCCATTTTTCATCACTCTGGCAGTCACAGCCATTCCAGGAGCACAGCTGGTGCGGGTTTTTCCATCTTGGATTTTGAGCAGACTGGGGTGGGAAGGGTGCACGTGGCCTCCTGCCCTGGGCCCAGGCCAGTGTCTAAGTGAAGAGTATGTCTGGGCAGGCTCCTGGTCCATGTCCAGGGTACCAAGAGCTGGACAGTCCCAGGGCTGGTCCCCAAGCGCCGCCTCGTCCCCCAGAGTTTGCACCCGCCGCAGAGGGTCCCAGCCCGGGTGTGTCCAGCACCCCTGACCCTGCGCCAGGCAGCCGGGAGGGCAGCGGGGGATCGGGAGCGCGTCCCCCACTCCCCCGTGCCTGCACGAGGGCACGCATCCCCACAGCAGCGGTACAGTAACAGTCCATTAATTATGCCATTTAATTAGATCACAAATATTCATATTTCAGTAATGACTCTGCTGCTGCTCATTCTGCATTTAGCTCCTCGTGCTGCAGTGACGCAGCTTTACCCGTTCGCTCGCTCCTAATGAACAACCACTTAGAATTTTAAAAAGTGGAGGATATCTTTCTGAGTTAATTAGCTTGAAATTATCTTAATCACAGCTCATTTAAACTTATCTAAACAACAGCACGAGGAACTCTAGGAAAACTTGGGCTCAGCCTTACTCAGCATTCCACCCAGAGATCCCGGCTTTTGCTGCTGCCCACTGAGGAGCATTTTGGGTGTGGGGGGAAGAACATGATGCTTTTAACACCAAAAATGATTAATTGTCTTTTCTAGAGATAAAAAGGAAGCTGGATTCCCTGCTTGTAAAATGTAAGCCTGGCTTATGTGTAAGGATACTCCAGGCACGCTCCACCGGCTCGGCCGGCAGCAGTGACGCTGATCGACAGAACGCCTTGTGGGCTGTGAAGGGATGCACGTGAACAGCGGTGCGATGAGATGTCATCTCAGCTTCCCTGCTTCAGTCCCCAGCTCCTCCCGGTTCCTCCTGCGAGGCATTTCAATCCTTCCCACCGGCTGCACGCCGTGCACAGGTATGAGGAGCACATTCCACCTTTTTGTGTCAGGTTGATTTGAATATTAATTGTATGTGACCTGTTGACTTCAGCTCATGCAGCATCCACCCTGCAGTTAGTTTGCTTAACTCCTCTGTCTCCTGCAATAGCTGCCAGAAATAATGAATTAACCCTGAATTTGATCCGGAACAGAGAAACTTCACACTGAAAAAAAGTTTATTATTTCATGTGCTTCTCGGAGTTCTTGATGTTAAGATCTAATCAATTGAACATCTGGGTTTCCTGGAGGCTGAAGCAGGATCATACAATATTTACATCAATATTCTAAGATCAAAGACAGCTACGAGTCCTGGAAAAAATCCTCCATGCAGAGGGATAAAACGGAGCCAGAGCTGAAATCCGGGTCCTGCGCTGTAATCCGGGTCCTGCGCTGTCCCATCCAGACAGTCAGGCGAGGGGAGGACATGAAGAGGTGTCACGGGGGACCACTGGCCGTGGGTCCCATCCAAAGGGCACGAGGGAGGGTGTTTCCAGGTAACGTGGCCAGCACAGCTCCTAAAGAAAGGCTGCTGTTTGCTAAAGGCCTTCGCTCACCCACAGCCCAGCAAATGCCCCAGCCCCAAGCTGGGCAGCGCTGCCTTCCCCGGGGCAGGGGGGCGAGGGGCAGCCTTTAAGCCCCCCGTCTGGTCTTTGGTATGAACGCTTACGGCAGGTTCTGCCGCTCCCCGAGAGCTCTGCGGTGCCGGCGAGCTCCGTGCCCGCCGTCCAGGGTCTCTGCGTTTCACACAAATTCGGGATGTCTCAGCCTGGACGCGCTGGGGAGCGGCTGGGAGAGCGCAGGGCCAGGGCGGTGCCGGAGGTGATCCGCTTGATCCCGGGATCCGCTTGGCACGGTGTGGAGAGCAACAGCACACCCCGGGAGTCGGTTCATTCATTCCTCTGCTCCCTCCCCAAACCACCACGTTTCTAATCTGCTCTTAGCTTCAACTTCAAAGAGGAAGGAAGACCCTGTAATGCCAAATTCCAGCTTGCAGAGCAAGTTCCGCAGCGAATTCCCCTCGCAAGCGCCCGGGAGCTGCGTGGTAGCAGGAGATGCTGATGGCAGTGCCGGCCTGGCTGCCGTTAGAAATACGGGGGAGAGCGAGGAAAGGTGAAAGCAGAAACCCTCAGAGATCTCATTAGCGGGAAGCATCCTCCGACTGATGCCTTATGGTTGTCGAACCCAGGTCTGCTCAAGCATTCAACCCAGGCATGGAGAAATGTCTACCCTGCGCACAGAGGGGAGCTCCAAGGACGGGCTGGGCTGCGGAGAGGCGATTCCCTCCGACGAGAGAGGTCTGGGCTGCAGCTTTTACCCGAGCGTAGGCTGTATTGCCCGCAGCCTGCCGCCTGGCATCGCTGCAGAGGTGGAAAACTACATCCTGGTGTCCGTACCCACCGCAGAGCAAGGGCTGGGGGTCTTCCTGCCTTTCATCACAGAAGTGTTTTCTACCTCCTGCCTGCTGCCCTCCCAAACGGAACCAAGGGAAACAGCAATCGGGGTGCCGCCGCCTTGGCGCGTGGGTCACAGACCTGGGTGCATGTGGATTATTTGTGTTCGCTGAGAACAGCTCTCTCAGCTCCTTGCACGTCTCCTGCGTGGTGCTGGGGGAGAGGGTGGGAGTTTGGGGGCAGCCTTTGCTGTGCTGTAGCTCCCCTGCAGCAGAGACTGTGCAGGGACCCCCAGCTCCCAGGAGAAGGGCTGTGCTTGGGGACAACAAGATGCCCAGCTCCCAGGGGAAGGGCTGTGTCCAAGGACAGCAGGATGCCCAGCTCCCAGGAGAAGGGCTGTGCCCAGGGACAGCAGGATGCCCAGCTCCCAGGGGAGGGGCTGTGGCCGAGGACAGCAGGACCCCAGCTCCCAGGGGCTGTGCCCGAGAACAGCAGGACCCCCGTCTCCCAGTGGCTGTGTCCAAGGACAGTAGGACCCCCAGATCCCAGGAGAAGGGCTGTGCCTGAGGACAGCAGGACCCTGACACCCAGGGGAAGGGCTGTGCCTGAGGACAGCAGGACCCCTGACTCACAGGGGAAGGGCTGTACCCGAGGGCAGCAGGATGCCCAGCTCCCAGGGGCTGTGCCCAAGGACAGCAGGACCCCCAGATCCCAGGAGAAGGGCTGTGCCCGGGGACAGCAGGACCCCCAGCTCCCAGGGGAGGGGCTGTGCCCAAGGAAAGCAGGATGCCCAGCTCCCAGGGGAGGGGCTGTGCCCGAGGACAGCAGGACCCCTGACTCCCATGGAAAGGGCTGTGCCCGAGGACAGCAGGACCCCTGACTCCCATGGAAAGGGCTGTGCCCGGGGACAGCAGGACCCCCAGCTCCCAGGGGAGGGGCTGTGCCTGGATGTGTTTATTCTGCCATGCACTTCGCTGCTGGTGGACTCAGAGGTGGGGTCTGGGAGGCCCCGTTGGCTGCGCAGGGCTGAGGCATGTTCTGCCGGAGGATGACAGGCAGCTCACCCAGGTAGCGCTCTAATTGCAGGTTTGCTGCATGAACGGATTATTTCCACCATGCCGCTACTTAACAGAAGCAGCTCCCTTCGGGGACACTCTTATTTCCCATCTCATGAAGAATTTAACTACTATTTAGGGCCTGGTTTACCACTCTCATATTTGTGCAACTCTCATTAGCAACAGGAGGAAGCGTTTTGCTGCACTTGGAGTGGAAGTGGCTCCTGTGTTTTTAAACCAGACCCAATACAGAAATACTTCAGGGCTCCTTCAGAAGAGAAACAAACACCGCTCCAACCACTGCAACGACATCCCCAATCCCTCTGGTTTAGTCATTTAGTCTGCAGTTAGCAACAAGGTGAATTTTAATTCCCGACCATTCTTTTCTTCAGTCCTGCTGCTCCTCGTGTATGTGCAGCTCTTCTAGCAACAACGCGAGCCATATGGTGCCTCCAGCGCTGGGACTGCAGCCATGGGCTAACAGATGCAAAATGGCCCAAGACAATAGATTTGAAAGTTTGCCTTCTCACTTTTGAGGAGTTAGAAGAGCTACCAAACACAACAGCATGAAATATTCAGCAAATGAAACATGGCTGGAGTACATCAAGGCCAGCTCTTCTGGAAATGATTTCTTCTGGGGACCCTTTCTAGGACAGTTTGGAGGCACAGCTCCAGAAACCCTGTCTGCGGGATGCTGAGTGATAGGGGCTGTCCAAGAGCAGCTAAAAAAATCTCCTTCATGGATCCTTTAAGGAACTGTCCTAAAAACGTCTGTCAGAGCGAGGGTGGACAGGGCCTGGAGCAGGGAGAGGGGTGAGATGGTGCCCTGGGGTCCTTCCCTTCCCTGGGTTTGAAATGCCCTGACTCTCGCTTGCATTTTCCCACCCAGAAGTTGGCCTTGCCTGCGACACACGGTGGGGCTCTGCAGAGTCCCACCTTATCCAGGCAGGCAAGTCCCATTTTCCAAGAATATCCAAACCCGTTGGCTCAAAATAATAGCAAAATGAAAATAAGGCTTTAAGGGATAACTCTTCCAGCTCCTGCAAAGAGCGGAGTTGGTAGAGAACAAGTCAAAACGGTTCCCAACCCATGTCAACACTTGGCTGAGACCTCACCAGGGCTTGGCTTCGCCTCCCGCTCTTGCTGGCAGGCTGCTTCCCGGCCCCCTTGCTCCTGCCAAAGGGAAAGGAGGGAGCTTGGAAAGCAAAAGTGGACGTGCTCCCCGGGCTGGCACGCTGAGGGAAGCTCCTGAGGATGGTCTGCTCGGGTTCATCGCTTTCAGTGCACGGCCTGAGCTGTGCAGAGCTAGCACTGCTGATCAGAAAAGCCACTAAAGCGTGAGTTACAAATGACTGTGGCATTCCACAAACGTCGCTTTGAACTCTTATTCATTGATTGATTTGTGTTAAACGAGCAGATAGATACTTCATCTGCACAGGAACAGCGCTCTCATCACGAAGTGGATTAGTGTGTAAGGTGTGCCTGCCTCATGAGCAGCCCCGTGGCTCTTTGTTGCCAGGATTGCCGGCCAAAGCCCGTCCCTACCCGCAGCCTCAGTAACGCCAACCAGCTCCGCTCCCAGGCTGCGGAGCCGCGCAGGGCTGCAGCAGGGTCCCGAGCTCAAAAGGCCAAGGAGGGGGCACAGCCCCTCTGCCCCCCCCAGCAGCCTCAGGCCTTGGAGCCAGCTCTGCAGCTTAGATGTTGCGGTCCACGATTTCGGGCACTTGTGCTCCTGGGGCTGGAGAAGGGGGTGCTGGGGGCTCGGGGGGGAGCTCTGCCCCCGCCGCTCGGGCTGTCAGGCTGGTCATGGGGGCAGGGTCACCCTGAGACCCACGCTGCTTTTGTCCAGCTCCGCTGCCACAGGTGCTGTCAGTCGGGGGCTGACGTGGGGCTGGGGGCTGCCACCCTTCCGGCCTGCGCCCGGGCAGACGGTTGTGGCAGAGCGCCGCTCGTGCCCCAAACTGCGGGGCCGTGGAAGTGAGAGGGGGAGAGCCCAGCTGGCCTCAGCGGTGCTGGCACTTCACACCAGTGAGGAACAGTCAGACCTACAACTCGTTCTATTTAAACGGCTCAAGAGCGGGGGCGAGGTCAGCAGAGGGAGCTGAAATTCCCTCGCACTCCCCAAACCCTCTTGTGTTGCTTGTCTTACCCCCAACTTTCTGCAGCCAGACAACAAAAGCTCAGTGTCACCCGCCACGGACCTGGGAAATTCCGGGTGCACGTGACCCTCCTGGGGGTCTCTGCCCTCCCATTTTACATTGGGCGTACTGAAAAATTACTGAATTTTTCAGTCAGCTCATATTTAGCCCAAAATAGCCAGTTTATATATAAACAAACTTATTTTTAAAAACCCTGAGGCCAAGGCTCACAGTCTTTCAACATTTTTCCTTAAAGAGATAAAATCTTTTTTCCAGTGTTTTTCCAACCCCCTGAAATTCAAATCAATAACCTGAAAATGAAAATGCCTTCGAACTGATTATGAACGAAAATTAACCCAACCACCCTGCTTCCACTGAGGGTGGGACAGGGGCACCTTACGGCGGCCCTTCCAATCACTGCCCTTTGTCAGGAATTAGCTGTAACGAAGTGCTAGATTCCCACGCGCAGCGGGAGTCCCAGAGGGAGAGAAGGCTGTCACGGGAAGGATGTGCCGGGCTCCCCCCACCAGTGGCTCTGCAGAGGGGTGTCCCAAGTACACTGAGCTGCTCCCTACGGATCAGACCCCTCTGCAACACCGGGGGCTGGCAGAGGCGATGTGGGCACGGCTCAGGGCTGGCGGGAGGCAGAAGAATTGTAATTAGTTTTCAAAGGTAATTAAGACTTTGGACAACTTTCTTATTACAGGTGGGAAGTAGTACTGATAACGTTCTTCCCGGGCTATTCTCATGAGAGGGGAATTGCTGCAGAAAAGCAACTGAACAGCGTATTACAAAAAAATCCATTCTCATCATCCCCTTTCGCATCCCATCTCCCTTCCCAGGGCACCTCCTCTCCTTCCTTCACCTATCAACACACAGACAGTTTGGCTCTAACTACGTAGCACAAGCATTGAAGTCAGGAGCTGAGAGAGCAGCGAGATGGATGGGTAGGATGCTGCTCTGCACCCCGGCGTCGTGTCCCGCCGCGCGGGGCGGGGAACAGTCTGGGCTGATTTACTTTAGATTTGAGCTGGGAGTAAATTGGAAGACATGAATCATCTTGACGCACACGCTCCTGAGATGGATTACCTGGCCTGGCAGCTTGTTCCTCTCTTTCCACAGCCTGCATTCTTCTCTCTTTTCAGTGCAAAGTGTCACTTCCCAGACGCAGGAGGGTTCCCGCTCCGTGCCCTGGCATGCCGGGTGCCCCGTGTCGCTCTCCGGGTGCTCCCGTGGCCAGGCTGGACCGGCTGCCAGCACCCTTGGGCGATCCCCCAGCTGCCTGCGAGGGACATGCCCAGCCAGACCGGCTGGCAGGGGGTTGGTGTCCCCCTCCAGACCCAGGCCTGGGGCTCCCCCCTTGTATCTGGCACCACCAGACTGTCACTCATAAATTGCTTTGGGCTGAAATAACGCTACACGAGCTCTGGCTCCTACATTAGTGCGTGTAAAGAGCTCGTGACCTCTTTCTGCCCAGGCTGCTGTGGCTCATCAAACAGCTTCTGAGCACATTGCTTCCCCAGCTCTTCCTCCTAGGAATTACCTCTTCTTTCAGGACACGGAGCTAGGAGCTGCTATGTGCGAGGAGCAAGGTCCTGCCTGAGGCTGGGCAGCTGCTGCCCCTCGGTAACAAGTGACTTTGGCCTCCTCCATCGGTCACTCTTCCAAAACCAGAGCTGGAAGCACAGTAAATAACTACTCCATATTTTATTCCCAAGGCAGAGGGACTCTCTCCCACTGTGATCTCTCTGGCTCTGGCAAAGGTCAGTGTGCTGGAGATAAATGCCCAACTCAGTGGTGTGATGCTGCAAGGCAGGACTCAGCCCCTGCTCTGGCCCAGCAGGGCTAAATTGCTCATTAAATACATGCAGATACCTTGCCACCTTAAAGAATTCAGCACTTCACCCCACAAATTATGTGCAAAACAGGCAAATGAGCCACATCCCCATTTTGCAGTGATTGCAGCAATCAGAGTCCAACTCTGACTTGCTCCCAGGGACTGTAAATCTTCAACTCTGCAGGCACAGCCCCAGGTTGATAACGAGTAATTAGCCTTAATTCCACCTCTTCCTCTCTTTTAAGATGGTTCATCTGGAGCACTCCTGTGGTGACACTGATCACAGACGGTGCAGGGGCAGCATGGCTGCTTGGGTCGTGCAGCATCGCTGCCCTTCTGCTCCTGCTCAGCCACCTTCTTCCTCCCCACCTTTATTTCCTTCTTGTCTCCAGCTTTTCTGCTGGCACTGGGGGTTTTTTCTTGGTGGGAGGGAATTTGGAAGCAGAGAGGAACCGGGGAAGGAAGCAGCACCCTCCTGAGGGGTCTCCGTAGGAGTTGCGCCCTGTGTGAGCTGCCAGACGGCACCAGCCTGGGTCAGGTGCGTTTTGGGAGCCAACCTCCCCCGCTCTCAGAGCGTCCAAGCCCTGATTTAGGGCTTCCCCGGCTCTCCCCTGAAGCTGGCATTCCCAGACGTTCTCTTTGCCGTTCCCCAGTGTTTCCACCCGGTCTGTGGGGCTCTGAGGCCCACCTGAGGAACGTGAGGTAAGAGGCAGGTTTGCTTGCGTTTCTTGTTTTAAGAGGGGGTGGCTTTTTGTGCGCAGCCTTACCGCCTCTCCTCCTCTCCATCCCTTTCTCCGTCTCCCTTTGAACAAATCATTCCTCTTGCGGAGTCCTGTTGTTTAATTTTGCCGAGTGCTGCGTCTCAACCTCCCGTTAATTGGTTTTGCCTGTCTTTGTGCATTCCGTTAAATGAGAAAATGCCACACATAAAACTTTAATTTTGAAAGGCGCCTTGTTTGTTTTATATTGAAATTACCCACGCCGCTCAGGCCTGCAGAAACAGACGCTTTCTCATTTCATTAAAAACTCTTTGTGATGATAAAAAGAAGCAGAAATGAGATAAAAAGTGGTGTTTCCTTAAAGGCACATGAAAGAGAGACAGATAAATCCCATGTATTGTTGGGGATCAAACCCGACGCAGGGCTGCAAGGCGCCGATACTGGTGAGGAGGCTGGGCTGGCAGACGGCAGCGCTGCCATGGCTCCTCTCCCAGGATGGCGCTGGCTCTGCCTGGCCTGGCCTTGCTTTGGGATGGCTGCAGAGCACCCAGGAGCCAGCTGTTCCTCCAGCTGTGCGTGTCTCAGCCGTGCCCCTATCCGTGCTGTCCCCTCCCGGCAAGCAGGAGAGCTGACCAAGGGAGACCGGTCCCTTTGCCCGGGTGTGAGGGCACTTAGTGAGCCCTGCTGAGGGCTGGCACTGTGGAACCATCACCAGGGCCTTGGGTGAGTCCTGAAGCTGCCCTGGCATTGCACGGGCGAGGAGGAAATCGGTGCCCGAAGCAGGAAGGGCAGAGGGGACGTTTGCTGCTTGGCAAGTGGGTACGGGGCAGAGGGACCAGCGCCTTCCTCTTTGGCCCTGGTGTTTCGGACCTGAAATCTGTGGGTGCTCACCCACGGGTGATTTCACCAGCTGCTCAGGAAGGACCTTCCGAAGGAGCTAAGCCCTTGGCAGTCCCGGCCCAGCCACTCTCTGGCAGCTGCTGGTCATGGCCAAGCTCCCAGTAAAGAAAACGTCCTGTTGTCACCTGCTTTGCCATCGCTCGCTCTGGAGCGGATGCTCTCACCGTCGGGTACTGAGCACTGGACAAAGGGGGCTGAGGCCACTCGAGGTCCCTGAGCACCGGGGGTTGTTCACTGGTCTGTTGGGTGTTTAGTGCTCCCACATTTATTCTGCCCAACAGGACCTGGAAATCCGTGCAAAGGAAGAACAAACTTCCAGCTTCGCGCTCGACTGCTTCCCTTTCCCCCCCTCCTCATCCCTTAACATCAAAGTGAGGATTTTTCCTTCTTGATTTTCAGTATTCTTTAGCAGTTGCTGAATTGCTGTTCAGCTTTACCGAATTCTTCCACCCACTGCCGTTTTAAAGGTCATTTAATTATTATTACAAAGAATTGCAGGAAGATAGAGAATTGTCTAAATGCCTTAAGCTGCAACAGGTTATTAGCATGGAGGTTTTTTATGGTCCTGTTAAATGGATTATTTGCAGCTTTGTGCTAAGCACAGCTTGGAAATCTTCGCATCGGGCCCCGCCACCCTGTTCCAGGACTGCAACAGCAGGGAGGGCCTCTAGGTGGGAGGCTGGGAGCGGGAATGTGGCGCTGGAGCCCGGGGTGCGAGGGTGGCAGGTGGCCCTGCTGCCCTCCCCACGCTCCGCTGCCTCTCGGGCCATCACCCCCCAAAGAACAGCCTTGTCCCTAGTGGTTTGGCATTCCTCCTTGAAATCCTTCTTGATTCCCGCACCCCCCGCTTCCCAGTTTCTGCATAGCGCATCCGAGCCCTTCTGGGAAGCGCTGGGGTGGCTCGTGGGCCCTCCCGCAGGGAGAGCTGCCCCCGGATCCCCGTGGATCGTTGCTGTGTAGGGGTTGCCCGCCGCGTGTGGTGACAGCAGCACCCAGAAGCTGAGGGTGCTGGCGAGGCACGATGCCGTTGGTACCTGGCTGAGGAAGCTGGGGTCTTACCCGAGCAAGAAGTTAGCCCAGCCCACGGGGTCAATACCGCTGACGTTTCTCAAGGAGCTGCTGCATGCACAGGTTTTCCCCTTCGTTTCAACAGCACATTAATGAGCAGAGTCACTGCTAAAGCAATCCTGAATGTAAGCCGAAAGTCCGGCTGCTATTTTTGTGAAAGCTTCTTTTCCACCAAAATACAGTTATTGCTGGTAAACAGCCAACTTTCCGCCCTTCCCAGAACCACCCGTGCGTGGATCAGAAAGGAAAGGAGGAGATGTGCTGCTCTGTCAAGTCTGCAAACAGGCAGGATAGCAAACAGGGGCTTGGGAGAGGCACGCCAGGTTTATCTTCTGCTCTGAGCAATCCCAAATTGTTGGTGTTTACTGTACAGAGGGTTCAAGATTATAAACCAAAGGAAAGATTTCCATTTCTGCTCATAAAATTGGACAGACAAGCCCAGAAATGCTTGGCTGGAAGGTGGCATTAAGCAGGTCGTAGCCTCTTGACAACCTTCTCTCTGTGTCACGTCCTTTTCATCCCAAATGCTCATTCCACAAAGCTGGTGACAATCGTTCGGAAAGTTTAGTCTAAATTATAAAACCTTGTTTGGTCCTCTGGGTGGGAGGCTGAGAAAACCAATCGAATTTATAGGAAAGGGGTAATTTGTCCCAAAGAGCAAAACTAAAAGTGAAATCGCTTCTTTGCCCTCTTGATGTCAGATGTGAATCAGGCGTGTGGGCTGGGAGGACGCTGTCGAAGGCTTGCGAGGTCTTAACTGAAATAGTCTGACAAACAGACCTCACATCCCACGTGCTCTTCCTGAATATTGTGTCTCTGGAGCCTTCTGCTCCAGATGCTGTTTTGCAATAAATGCATCACTCCTTCTGTACGCTGTTGTGTAAAAGTGGAAAGACGGGCTGGGACCTGGCTGCGCTGCCGTGCGCCAGCGGCACTGGACAGAGCAGGGTCAGGCTGGGCAGTGCAGGGGGTGGCAGGGGTCCCGGCTACCGGCCGCAGCATCCTGAGCGCGGGGCCGTGCCACGGGAGCTCCCCGGGTGCCGCAGAAATCCACAGCTCCCCAGGAGCAGCCAGAGCCCGGTGCAGCCGGAGGCTGCTCCAGCTCCACACCAGCACGGCACTCCTCACGCTGGGGAAATCCCCAGCCAAAGGTAGCGAAAGCCCGGGCTTGCCTCACGGAGACGGCATGCTCTAAACGCAGAGAGTGGAGGGAGAGGCCAGCCCTGTTTGCACTTCTGCATCGTGCGTGTCGCACCACTGCTGCGAGGCGTGCGTGGTGCGGAGCTTTCCTCCCGTACCAGCTCGGTCCTTGGCCGCGCTCGCGGCCATCAGCCAAACGCTGGGATCGAGCTTTGCCACGGAACCCTGGGCCAGTTAACACCTTCTCTTTGTTCAGCCTGGGCAGGTAGGAAACCACTTCTTGGACCCTGCCGGCTGCCACCCTGCCACGGGCTGACTCATCTCCGATCGGCAAACAGAGCGGCTCCGCTGCCACTGACATCATGGGAGCCTCGAGCTCTGCCGTCTGTTTGTCTTTCTGCCCCGGTGACACACATCCGTCTCGTGGGAGGGCTTGGGGGCAGCCAGCGCTGTCCCACATTGCGCAGGCAGGCAGCGGCACGGCCCCCATGGCGACGCCCAGCCCCCGTGTCTGGGGTCCACGCTGACCCCGCGTCCTGGCCGGGAGGAGGAGAAGGAAATGAGAGTTTCCTGACCGGCAGTGTGCGCTCAGCTCAGTACCTTGGCGAGCCGGGACCTCCCCTCTGCACAGCTCTTACGGAGCGCTGGGGAAACCCAGCCTGTGTCCCAAGGAGTTCACGATGACCCCACTTAGCACAAGAGGGTTGTAGACTTCAGTGGGGCTCGTAAGGGCCTCTCCTGGGTGGCCTGGGAACATCTGGAAGTTATTCCCGGACAGACAGCCTTCTTCCCTGTAACGTTCCCGTTGCAGGGTGGCACCAGCAGCGTGTGCAGCAGCTCCGATGGTCTGTAGGAGAGCGGCTGCTGGCACCGGTGCTTTCGGCTGGAGGAGCTGGGGCTGGGCTGGGGTGGCTGGCTGCCCCCCTTCTGCTGCGGGCACCGAGAGCTGCCATGTGCCAGCACGTCCCCGTGACTCGGGGAGCAGTTCCTGTTCTCAGGGCTGGAAACGGAGCATCAAACCACAGCAGGGACAGCACAGGGATGTGAATCCCTTTGCTCAGAAAGCGTCTGACACTGCTGGTTTTGCTGCATGTCTCCGTCCATCCCAGATTCGTGCCGATGGATGACTAACAGCCATGAGCCTCAGTGCCTCGCTGCGACGCCAGCCTCGCTAGCCCAATGTCACCACACGTGATGGACATGCTGCCACGAGGCTGAGCGGGCATGCAGCTCTGCCTCGGGACCTGCAGGGACCTCAGCCCTGGGCAGTTCGGGAGGCCAAGTCCCCTGCCCAACACGTGCAGGGCACAGGGAAAGAGCCAACACGACTCCCTTGTCCCTGCAGAGCTGGGGCATCCTTAGCCAGCTCCTCTGGGGCCGGCGCTCTGGAGGTGGAGCTGTGCCGTCTCCCCACTGCGTGCCCCTGGCGTAGGCACGGGGAGCTCGGCACCTCCGGCCCCAGGTGAGGTCCCTGGAGGTGACAAGCAGGACGCACCCAGCACTGCTGCCCACCGCCCACTTGTCTCAGTCATCCTCTGCTTTCAGTTCCTTAGAACACAAACTGCTTCCCAGATGGATGTGACTCCTCACAAGGTGTTTGCTCAGCAATAGGCATAAATCCTTTGCTCTTCACATTGCTCCGGGTGGGATAAAATATTCTGTGACTGTCTATTTAAACATCTTATGTTAATACATGAAGTGTTTGTTCAACTTCTATTATCCTTGTAGTTCTGAAGTAGTAAACACTCCCAGGCATGTCAGAGTACAGCAAATCTGTGGTTACAGATGCTGCATCTGAACAAATCTGGGGCTGAGCAGGCAGGGGTGTTTCTGGAGTAGGGGACAGCTGACATTTTCCGGCAGAGGGGCCATGAATGGGAAGGACTTAGCAAAACGGTAAATGGCTGCTGTCACAGGCCCTTGCGTAACTGCTTGGTTTTCCCCATCATTATCTATTAGCCGAGCCTGTTGCTTCTCTCTGCTTTTCACTCCGCTGTGGTGAACCCGAGGTTACCCGGTAAGCCAGGAGCACTGCTTGGGAAAGGAGAGGGTGCTGCGTGAGTGCAAATGCTCTGGGTCCTTCTGTCCAACACGTCTGCTGGGACGTGATCGCAGCAGGGAGGAATCATCCAGAGTCACTGACACCTCCCTGGGCAGGGGCACTGGGACCGGTCCTCCCTGGCTTCGGTGCAGGAACGTGAGGGAATCACTTTCCCAGGCCCATTCAAGCCCTTTCCCAGATGCCAGGATGGTTGACAACAGGGTTTCTTGGCAGCTGTGACACCGACGGTGGTTTGTCAGTGCGTTGCTGGGGTGCAATTTCACCCGTGATGGAAGATCTCAGAGGATGGATGCTGAGCTGCACAGCCCTGGGGCGGGGCAGACAGGGAGGACACTCCACAGCCCCCTTGCAGGGTGACCGTCCCCAGCTGGTCAGCCAAGACCGCGTGCTCATGCTGCGCCTGGGACTGCCGGGCGATGGTAAAACCTCTGCTCTGTCACTTCAGCGCCCCACAAGAACAGGTGTGTAGTCAAAAAGGGATGGCTTTTTCCCTTGACGGAAGCGGAAGAGAAAGAAATAGCCAGGGTGTGCCTGATCCATCTGTCACTGAGGAAATAAGCCTGTCCTCCTCTAACTTAATGCCATCATTCACAAAGACCAAAGGTAGAGATCAAGGCTGCTTACTCAGAGTAGTACCTAAGGCCGTGTCTAGTCAGGCAGTCGCAGTGGCAGCCAAATAAATTACTCTGGTGTGGTCCCTCAGGAGTGAGCATCTCCTCCAGAGCAAGCGACTGCCTCCAAAACGCAGCTACTCCGCAAGGAGCCCTCGGGCTACACAGGGAGTAAGTTCCTCTGCAGAGTGCTTATGAGGATCTCCTTAAAGCCAGGGAATAAGTTGACGAGAGAATATTTCAGGGAAAAATCTGTCTGTCTGTCTGGAATCCCATGCTTGTGGATGAAGGTGGCACTGGAAGACGAGTGTGAGGAGTACTGTGGGCATACAGGCTCAAAACGTGAGTCGCTAAGTTCTGCAAATCCTTGTTTAGCTTCTCCTCTGGTTCTCCCTTGCTACGTTCTCCTTTTTCTGAGGAGACTTGCACTACCTTTTCTCCTCTCGAATCACTGTGGCACATAGCAGCAGGGTGGGGAGGCCGGGAGCTCCTTCCCGACGCGCGTGCAGAGGAGCGGAGCTGGCCGGCGAGAGGAGTGACCTTCCCGCCGGTGCCTGCGCTGGGCACGCGTCCAAACCGGAGCGACGCGTCAGCTGACGGGTTCTCGCTCTGGCAACCAGCTACGATGCTGCCATCAGAAACGTCTTTATTGAGGCAAGCAAGAGAAGCAGATGGTCTCTCAGTCAGTGTCTCCATAAATGTGAGCGGTGGCGGCTATAAAAGCAAACTGCCATAAAGGGACGTTGCTAAGCTTTCCTTCCAGCATTAGTGCTCGGCTTTGCTCGTGAGGCACGGTGACCCTCTGCCAAGGAAAGGGCATAAATCATCGCGTGGCTTTTTCCTTTAATTCCTGGATGTGCTGAGTACTGTGTAATAAATTACACTGCTCACTGTAAAGGAAAATTCAGATGCAGCTCTGCCAGCCTCTTGAATCCCTGCGTCGCCCGTGATGGGAGGATTCAGTTAATCTCCCTGGTATTGTTCGCATCACCCAGGGGCTGATGAGCGCGGTGAGACGAGCCATTAGGTCACTCCGCAGATGAGCAGGGCATTTGGGACGGCAAAGCTGTCGGGAACGCCCAGATCCCACGGCAGCCAGCCCCAACCCCTCCCAGCGAGGCTGTAGGCATGAGCTCACGCTCTGAGCAGGTGCCTGCCCCTCACTGCACGCGGCCTGTCTACACAGGACTCTTAATAAAGTTAAATTGAAGTAACTAAACCTAAAGTGGATTAAAGAACATTAAAATTCTCCATAAAACTCTCATTCAGAATTAAAGTGGCCTTAATTCAGTTTAATTTACTCCCAAATGCTACTAAATAAGGTCATTTGAATTGTCCTTAATTAACATAAGTGCTTCCATATAGGCATTTATAAATGAGGTTTAATTAGCCCGCTTTTAAAAGCGAGTTAGCTGCCTTGAGCTTCCGTAGGTCGGCAAGCCAGGTCCACGGACACTTTCCCGACAAGGCTCCTGATGGAGGCTTGTTAGCAGTAGGTCTGTAGCGTTGGCATCGCTTCCCAAGGAACTGGCACGAGGCCAGCTTCTTCCCCACCAGCAGATAATAAAGATCCTTGAATACCACCTATTTTGACTGCATTGGATGTACGAGCGGGAGATGAAAGGCTTTGACAGAGGACGAGCTCTTCCTTTAAAATCTGGGACATGGGAGTGGTAATCCCTAGAAAAATCCCTAGAAAAATGTGATGTCAGGGTTTTACGAGATGTGTTCATGAGCAAGGAACCAGGCTGAGGGAAAGCTTTCATTGAGTCAGCGGGGAAGTGCAAGGAGACGAAGGACTGGGAGGGACTGAGCCCATCCCCGGGACAGGGCTTCTGCTGTCACAGGCTACCTTGCTGTCGCTGCTGCCTCCGGATGCTTCTGTTCCTTTTTTGCTTACTAGAAGCCCCAAATCAGAAAGGTGACCCTTCAGCAGCACGAGGCACACGGCTGGCAGCTCTGGATAGCCAGCCTGGAGCGGTGGGGCACATCCTGCGGTCTAGCATCTGGCCTTGCCTGCCCGCTGCCCTCCCCCTCGCTCTCACAAGTTCCTCCTCAGGAAAGGCCCCGTGCATGCGTGCGCGGCGGAGGGGATTTCCACCTCTTTGCTGTGCTGCTAGCTCGCAGCGGGACGGAGGCAGGAACACTGCTCGGCAGCCCAGCAGTGCCTGCGGACGGCCTGGCCCGGGACAGAAAGGGGACGATGCAGCCGCCCGGCTGCTGGCACAGCGCTGCGTCCTGCTCAGCTCCGCTGCCCAGCCCGGCCTCCCCAGCCAGCCCCGCTGGGCACACAGCCCAGGGACCGGGACTGCATCCCCCGGTACGTCATCTAACCCCACCAGCCCAGCGGAAAGGAAGTCACAGCGCCGCGAGATGAGGGCCTGACCTCTGGTACACAACATGAAAACTTGGTTGTGCAAGAAACCCTTCCCGAAACAAAGTGGTGTTTGTTGGTGTCTGGACGTGGAAACAGAGCGTGGGCGCTGGAAACCCTTCTGCAGAACGCCGCGGAGGTGCTCAGGACCCCTTATGAAATCCGTGAAATGGTTACGGGCATGGTTCTTGTAGACTCGGTGCTGTTAGGCTCCTCTGACTATGGCTCCCGTCCCTTTGCGCAGCTCCTCCAGCGTTCCCCACTCCAGCACGACTCGCTGCTTCAAACTCGGTGGCAGTGGGCTGCTGCCGTTGTGGTTTTCTGCCAGGTACCATCCCCTGGGTAGTGGCTTTGCCGAAGTCCAGCTGGACGTGACACCCCGGGGCGAGCAGAGCGGGGCAGAGACCTGCGGGTGTGCTTGGCGGAAGCGGGATGGCAGCTGGCTCCGGGAAACCACCGCGAAGGCGTACAGCAGGATCCGCACAGCACGAGGTCCAGGGGACAGCGGAGCAGAGGCGTGACTGTCCCTGAAGACATTCCAGGCTCGTTTGCACAAGGAATTCAGCTGCGGTACCTCCTCCTCTGTCCCATATCGGGGACGGGGTCAGTACGTTTTCAATCACACCAGTTCAGCGAGTGCCTGGAGCCCAGAAGCCGTGGCAGCTTCTCACCTGCAGCCAGAGACCGTGGGACAGCCCTGCGCTTCCAGCCCCTCGCCCCTCGCCGGGGGACCCTTCGTGTGCCTCAGGGGAGGAGCAGTCTCCTGCCTTGTCTGTGGTAGTGAGGACCCTCGGTGATCCTTGCAGAGGCTTTGTTCTGGAAATTTCATATCCGCAGAAGCTGCAGCCTCCGCAACAGCCCTTGCAAAGCCAGACTCAAGCACTTTCTCTTCAAAGCACTTTGCAGATGTGAAAAAGGAAAAAAAAAACCCCAGAAGTAAGCCCTGGGAGTTTTGGGGTGTGGCCAGCATGTGACCCCTTTTGACTTTTAGGGTGGAGATGCCAACAGACCCTCTCTCTATCCTGGCTTCTCTTTTTACCAAATCAAAGCAGGCAGCGTGCAGTTGCTGTCGCTGCTTTGCATAAATCAGAAGATCCAGCTTTGTGACTCTCACTTGGGGTATTTCCTATAAAAAGCACATCTGTGGCCATACTTTTTGCTGCAATAGGGTTTGGCCTGGAAGCAAAAGCACACAAACAATGCTAAATTCATGCTGACTGGAGTAGATTCCAAGGGAAAGAAGAGTTGGGAAAGCACCTACTTAAGTACTGACTAAGGATATTATCTCTGATCTGAATCTGGCCTCTGTGTGTGTGTTACTGTTGAGCACACAGTGCGGTTTCAGACATGGCCAGAGACAAGAAAAAATGATTGTTTCAGGGTAACCACAAGGAAGATGAATGCAAATGTATTCCTGTAACTGGGAGATTTCCCTTGCTCTTAACTTGGGCTCCAGTGCGTGGCCTCAGGGAAGCAAATTTGCAACTACCTTCATTAAATTGTTTAGGAATGATTAATCAGAAGTCGGAGACGTAAAATTTTTGCACATTGTGAAATGTTAGTTCAGTTTCTTCCGTACAGCCTGCAAGGGTGGCTTTAGCCAGCAGTCAGGGGACAGGTACTGATGGCTGATAGATGGTTCCTGTCAGCCCTTATCTCCCCTGAAGGCCCGGGTTGATAAGCCTCCACCGGCTGAATCGCAGCCACCTGCATCGCATCAGGATGAAGAGGCGTGTGGTAGCCTCTGGCCTCCTGCCCTCCGGGCATGCAGCCTGTGTGGCATCCCCAGGGCTGGCCACTGCCGGGGGACACTTCTAACACCCCTGACTGCACTCTGCCGTGCCCATCCATTGGGTGACTTCACTGTCATGGTGTGCTGTGTCGTGCCCGAAGCTCGTGGCTGTGCATTCACACCTTCCTTCTGCCTAAAGCTGCCTACAGCTTAGGCCGGGCTTAAACAGCAGCTCCTGGGTGGCCACAGGATTGTCCCTGCGCCTGACGCAGCCCACCAGCCTGCCCTCCCATGTCCCTTTCCAGTTTCAGCTCCCACGGTTCCTCTGCTTTCCAGCTGGGCGCCGAGTGGGCCAGGGCTGGAGCGGCGTCTTCCTGACAGCTCTTAGGCCAAAGCCTGGTCCTTACCACGGTGGGGGCAGGCGGCTGGTACCACCTCACGGCCCATACGGGCCAGGGGACACAGTCCGTCTCAGAAGTGTGCGTTTGGGAGCTTTGGGGCCTGATCGCCACTTGGCATCCGCCTCTGCTGGTGAGGGGGAAGTGAAAAGGGAACAGGGCTGAAGTCTTAATGTTTTTAACCTCAGGGTAACAAAACAAGTGGGAAAACCCTCTGAGGAACCAGCTTCTCTACCGCATTGACCTCTTTGATCCGGGCTTCTCCCGCCTTTGCCAGCTCGGGGTTTTGCCACTCTCCCACTCCGCGTGCAGCCGGCCGGGCTGGGAGGCTGCAGGTCCCTCGGGGAGCCCGGGCTGTGCCGGGGGGGAGCCCAGGAAGCAGAGGGGAGCGTTTCCCTAACGAGCTCGCTTGTCGGGGCAAATCTGCCCTCGTTGCAAGGCGGTTTGCATAAGCCCCAGGTGTTCGCAGCAGGGACCTGCCCCTGCATCTGCCGGGGTTGTTCTGCAAGGAGGCACCGGTGGGGCTGGAAGGGGACCAAAGGCAACCGCAGGGGCCGCGGGACGAGGCGGCCAAGTCCCGGGCCCGGCAGCGGCCCGGGGAGCGCCAGGCCCGGCGGTAGGGCCCGAGGCGACACCGCCTCCCCGCCCCGGGGCCGCGGCCGGGCGGGGCACGGGGCGGACCGGGAAGCGGCCGCTGCTCCACCCCCGCCCGCTCTGCCCTTCCGCGTTGGCTGCCCGGGCCCCGGTATAAAGCAGCGGGCGCCGCCCGGCCCGCTCTGGCCCCATGGAGACGCAGCGGTGGCCCGTTGGCGGCAGGCCGGTAAGGGGAGGACGGGACGGGGGGCTTCCCGGCGGGGGAGGCCGACACGCGGCGGTCGCGGCCTGGCCCGGCCCTGGCGGGGCCCCGCAGAGGGCGGGCCGGGAGCGCGGCGGGGCCGGGGGCCGCTGCTAACGCCCGTCTCGCCCCGCAGGTCCGGGGTGCGAGCGGAGGCCGGGAGTCCCCCGCGGGGAGCCATGAGCGCGGGCAGCGTCTCCCCGGGCTGGCCTGAGGCGCTCCCGGCTGTCTGGCCGCCGGCGTCCCGGCTCGGAGAGAGGATGAACGCCAGAGAGCCGGGCCTCGGCCCCGGCGGCCTGCCCGGCGCGGAGCCCCCCCAGGAGGTGGGAAGCCCCGGGAGGGAGCCCTACGACAGCGCCGAGATGCAGCTGAAGGTGGACTTCTTCCGCAAGCTGGGCTACTCCTCGGAGGAGATCCACGTAGTGCTGCAGAAACTCGGCCTCAATGCTGACACCAACACCGTGCTGGGGGAGCTGGTCAAGCACGGCCCGGCCGAGCGGGAGAGCACCGAGGCCCCGACTGAGGCCAAAGAGGCCCCGCTGGTCCCGCGAGGAGGGGCCGCCAACAAGACCCCCGCACCCGTGCCGGCCCCGGAGGAGACGGAGAGCGAGAACCTGAAGCCTATCGTTATCGATGGCAGCAACGTGGCCATGAGGTGGGTTTCAGGGTGGGCATGGCGGTCTCTCCCGGCTGCTCACTCGGTGACGTGGTGGCTTTGTGTGAGCTCTAGTTTCGAGTGCTGAGAACCCAGAGTCTCAAACTCTGCCTTTCTCTACCGCCGGTGCTCTGGTAGTGGCTGGTAACGTTTTCCAAGGCACCTCACTGGTACGCGTAGCCTTCGCCAGGGTGAGCATCACGTTGGCAGGCGCGGTCTGCCCTGCCCGTGGCCTCTGCCAGCCCCTAACCAGTGGTCCCAGGGCTCTGGCGAGAGCAGGCGTGCTTCCTGGGAAATAAAGGCAATTCCTTCCATGCTCTAGCTCATGAGGAGGATAACTGAAGATACATCGTCCTCTTACCTAATGGCTTTATGTAAGTTTCTGTAGCAGGAAGTTGCTCAATAAATAATGATAGGGTTAATTAGAGAAGGCTTTGTAATATGGAGCTGTCTCCTGCACTGGAGAGTAGTCCCAGAATTGTGACTCTTGTGTTTTGGTTGAATTTCCATACAGTGCAGAGAACGCTGAGTTGCTGAAGGGTCACTCTGGCCCATCGTGTCACCAAGGCAGGGCTGTGACTCATCCTCAGCATCCCAAGTGTTCTGGTGCCCATAGCACAGGTCCCATCGGGCACCGCAGCCAGAGGCAGCCTGCAGAGCTGCTTGGATTGGAGCTGTAGCTTGAGAGTGCAGGACCCCCTGCTATCCATGGAGCACCCAGAATCTCTGGGCTGGATACTTGTTGGCTCGAGGTCCTGACTTTCACCTTGGCTTTTGTTGCCCACGATGGTGAGTGTTGCCTGCCCCCAACCCCTGGAGGTGCCAGGGGTGTCTGGGCTCCCTTAATGAAACACATGGAGCTGTTGTGTGCGTTACTGTAGACTTTGTGTGAGCAGAAAGTGCTGAGTGGAGGTTTGTTTGCAGGCGTGCTTTTCTCTAAGCTGTGGCTGACAGGTCTGAGAACAGGACTGGAAAAAAGGGGTACAGTTTGCTGTGTGACCAACGAACAGAGCCTGTGATTCCCAGGGCGAACGTGGATTCTGATAGTGACAGAGCAGGGCTGGAGCAAAGGATTTGAGCTGGGTGTCTGCAGAACACAGTCCTGTGGCTCTCCAGCAGCTGTGCAGTCACAGGAGGAAAATGGCCCATTGTGAGACCCGGGCTGATAAGCAGACTCTTGCAGTGAGGTTTACCTTAGATAAGTGCTCAGGCTTAAACAACCGACCTGGTTGTGTTTTTTGAACGAGGAGCCCCTTACCCCTGAAAGTTATCCCAAAAAAGCGCAGGGGAGATCACAGCGAATGTGAGTCAGGGCAGGCCAGGCTGCCGACAGGACGGGGTTTGACATGCGAACAGCAGTCTGACTTTTTTAAGCAATCTGCTAGAAGGGGAATTCCATTCTGAAACTTCCTGTATTGATGGTGTGATGTTCCCTGCTGATTCATTTGCAGTGTGTACAGCGGCCTCCCTGAACAGCTCTTGACAAACATATGCAAATCATAGTGGAAATTAGCTTTTACTTCCTTCTAAGGGAATTTTTCCTTGGCTGCTGCCAAATCAGATCAGCCCAATTAGTTACCTTCTGTAGATTTCAGAACAGTAGCAGGGGCTCAGAAATCTCTGCTTTTCTCTGTTCTCTCTGGACTACAGTAACCTGTGTCTGCCTATCGGCAGCAAAACCAGTCTGACACTGGAGGAAGCTTTTAGAGCACCTTTCTTCTGTCAGCCTTTCTGTAATCTGGGTTTCTTAGTCTCTTTAGGTGTTAGCTTTTTCTTTTAGAATAACTATTTTGGTAAATGAGTTTTCTTAATAGCTTCAGAGAAGGGTGGGGACGGGAGAAGTCAAGTTTCTAGTGGAAATACAGCCATAGTGATTCTCGACATCCCAGCAGAGGCATCGCGATGACTTGCGGAGGAACTCGCTGGCATGCTGAGGGGTGGTGGGAGTTGAAATGCGATTCGGGTGTCAGTGGGAAGAAAGGGCGAGACTTGGGGCAGGGTAGTGCCCGGGTGGGGAAACTCTCACTGAATTATGGGCCTGGTTATCTTCAGTATTGTACATGTCACCAGTGTCATCCTGGAACGCAGGCTGTTAGATCCCAGGAATGACAAATCAGGCTGTAACACAGAAATGTTGAAAGCTCGCCAAACCATTATCAACAGAAGAGCTGATTACACTGTAAATACTGGCACTCGTAAAACAGCAGTGGTAGTTTCCTCTTAGAATTTCTGGAAACTTATTGATATGGCCTAATGAATAATTAAAGAGCAGCTTTTTGCGTTGGTACGTAGCTTCTGATGCTGTTGTCAAACTGTGTTCTCAAGCTGCCAAGTGCAAGATGTTTTTTCATGCAAACAGAGTGTTTGTAACTGGCTTTTTGGGCTGCAGTGTAATGAAGAAGAGGAGGCTCTGTGGAGACTTTGTAGCAGCGTTCCGGTACCTGAAGGGGGCCTACAAGGAAGCTGGTGGGGGGCTTTTTCCAAGGGCAGGGAGTGACAGGACAAGGGGTAACGGGGTTAAACAGAAAGAGGGAGATTGAGATGGGCCATCAGGAAGGAATTCTTCCCACAGAGGGTGGGAGGCACTGGGACAGGTTGCCCAGAGAAGCTGTGGGTGCCCCATCCCTGGGAGTGCCCAAGGCCAGGCTGGATGAGGCTGGGAGCACCCTGGGCTGTGGAAGGTGTCCCTGCCCATGGCAGGGGGTGGCACTGGGGGGGATTTAAGGTCCCTTCCAGCCCAAACCATTCTGTGATTCTGTGAAGGAGCACCTTTCCTCAGTCTCAGACATCAGCTGATGTCCTTGAGTACATAAAATGTCTTTTTCCCGAAGTTGTGGGAATGACTTTACAAGCAGAAGGTCTAGTGAGGGTGCAGCTCACACTGGCGGAGGCTAGCCGTGGGGGTGAGCTGGCAGACAGGACAAAGGGTGTTCAGGATCGCATTGTACTCAAGGCTAAAAATAAAGATCTGGAGTCCAGAGTTGAAGCAAAGGCTCTGTTTTCAGAGCAGCTGCAACAGTCACAGCTGCTTTCTCCCTCCCAGTGAGGATTTGGGCATTTATTGGTATATTGAGGTGCTGAAAGCAACAGTAGTTCTGTGAAAATCATAGTGCTACTACTTACACAAGATGAGCAACAAATACCGATGGCGCTACCCTACTGCTGCTTCACTGCAGGCTGCCTGAACTGCTGGGGCCGTTTGCTTAGTGTGTTTATTGCCTGACTAGTCTGTGCATAACCTGAATATTCAAATTATCAACTTTCTTTCATGCAGCCATGGAAATAAAGAAGTGTTCTCCTGCCGAGGCATCCTTCTGGCTGTCCAGTGGTTTTGGGACAGGGGACACAAGGATATTACAGTCTTTGTGCCATCTTGGAGGAAGGAGCAGCCACGACCAGATGTACTTATAACAGGTGTGGAAATAGGAAAATCAAAAGTAGCTTTTCAGGCTCACTGCTTTGTCACTTAATGAGCTTGCAGAGTTCTGGCTAGTTAGTAATTAACTTCTGAATGGAAGAGCTGAGCTGACCAGGGAGAATTAGTCATTAACTTCTCCCCTAAGCAAGTTTTTGCCTGGATCAGTTGGAATAATTCAGAGAACTAAGAATGTAATACTGCTCTGCTTCCTAACTTCCCCGTTCAGGGACACCTTCATGCTATGTATCTGTCACTGTAGACGACGGAATTTCTACGTGCTGAAAGTCAAAGCCTGGTGAGAGTTTAGTCAGAATTACTCAAACTGAGGGGAGTTTGCTCTGAACTTGCAAGCGGCTGAGGTTTCGAAGTAACCCTGCTCGGAAATCTGTGCCTGTGGTGTGGCACTACAGAGGCTGCCCGCCTGCCAGTCTTCACGCAGAGCGCGCTGTGCGTGCCAAGGATCGTGTGGCTGGGGCTTGCTGATTCCAGCATCCTCTGTGGTGTGTTGCGAGTGTTCTCTGGTGCCACACAGGCACAGGGGGTGAGGAATCCACCTCTGACAGCCTGATGGGTGGTATAGGAAGGGATGAGAGTACAGGCTGGGTTGTGGAAGGTGAAATGACTTCACATGGATTTTGTCATTTGTGTCGTTTTATCTGTGCGAAGGCCTCCGGGCCGCGTGTGCTCACAGTTGTGTTTGTTCTAGACCAGTACATTCTCCGTGACCTTGAAAAGAAGAAAATCCTGGTCTTCACTCCCTCCAGGCGGGTTGGAGGCAAGCGCGTTGTCTGTTACGATGATCGATTCATTGTGAAACTGGCACACGAGTCGGATGGCATCGTGGTTTCTAATGATACTTACCGGGACCTGCAGAACGAGCGTCCTGAGTGGAAGAAATTCATTGAGGAGCGTCTGCTGATGTATTCCTTTGTTAACGACAAGTACGTTCCCATTCTCCTCTGCTTTTAACAACCGTCGGTGTGAGCATGCCGTCTTGTTTTAGTAACGCAACAGCAAGTGATGTGTGAAAAGAGCAAAATGCGGGCACAAAATCCTGTAGAGATACTTTTTTGGTGGAAGGAAGTGTGCCCTTCTGGTGTGAGGTACGAAGGTGTGAGGAATCGGAATCATCTTAACAGCTGCTCATGGTTTGGAGCTAGGAGTTCTGCTGTCACGGAGTTCCTAGGAGAGCTCCAGGGCTTGATTTCCTCACAAGACAATCATTAGCAGGCCCAGCAGCAGGTACTAATTCTCGTCAGCAACTGAGCACAAAACCTCCCCTGTGCCTGAAGGGAAGCGCTTCATGCCAGCCTTTCCTAGGTGACGGGAGAGCTCCCGCTGCAGTGAAATGGGAAGGCTGCTTAGGGCTCAGGTAGCTGTTCACCTTCAGTGAAATGGGAGGCTTCTAGAAGAAATGAAACCCTGCTCCAAGAAAGCAAACTGCTCCTGATTGAGATTTATTTTTCTTTAGGTTTATGCCTCCGGATGATCCCTTAGGGCGACATGGCCCCAGCCTGGATAACTTTCTCAGAAAGAAACCTGTTGTGCCAGAACACAAGAAACAGCAGTGCCCTTATGGTAAGACCTGCCTTCTAAAGGTGAAGGCTGAGGTGTCTGTGCAAGTGTAACTCATGCGTTTAGTAAAATTCAGCTGGTCATTCCACGCTCTGCCTTTCCTTGCAGGGAAGAAATGCACTTACGGAATTAAGTGTAAATTCTACCACCCGGAAAGGATCAATCAGCCCCAGCGCTCATTAGCTGATGAACTCCGAGCCAACGCAAGGTTGTCTCCTACCAGAAGTACCACTGCCAAGGAGGAGAAAAAGGGCAAAAGAGGCTCCCAGGCAGATCTCCTGTGCTCTGTGCCCACGGAGAGTGATAAAAGCTCTTTGCAGAAAGTCTCTGCAGAGAGGAAAAGCTTGACCCACAAAGCAAAGCCCAGCGATGTTCCCCTTCAGGTGAAAGGTGGTGTGTCAGGCAGTGTCCCTCCTAACAGTGGGAGCCACAGGTCCTCTGACAGGTACCAGCAGCCTCATATGGACTCTCTGTCTTACGTCTCTCAGGAGCATCTCGACTCGGGCATTGGTTCTCTGGAGAACCAGCTGTCTGACATGTGGCCTTACCGATCTGCCGGTCACTGTGATCACTCCCATGCTGATCAGGTGGCAGTCTGCACTTGTGGTAGGCAGAGACCCGTCTACACACATTCTCCCAGCTTAGAGCAGAATGGTCTGGTCTCCTACAAGCATGGTTCCCATAAATCATCTTCCTCCGGTGCTAGCTTCTTGCAGTACAGCCCTGAGATACCTCACTCAGGAGCGCCTCACTCTTTCTCAGGCTACGGAGTACCTGTACACCCAGCTAATGCTGGGCAGTACAGCCTGCCCAGTGAGTATAACGCCCCTCCGCCCCATTCTCGTGAGTACTGGTCTGAACCATACCAGCTGCCACCACCTCAAGTGAGATCCGCCAGCGTGCGAGACCCTCGTTCAGTGCCGAGAGCCCCGGCGTACGGGGACTCCTGCCAGTGGCCTGGCTCCGACCAGTTTGCGGAGGAGCGGGCTAACGTGCATGTCAAGCTGTGTGGCATATTCCATCCCCACCTAGTTGACGCTGTGATGAACCGTTTCCCTCAGCTCCTGGATCCCCAGAGGCTGGCTGCCGAGATACTAACGTACAAGTCGCAGAACCCAGGTATCTGAGGCAGAGGCCGAGGGCAGGCAGGGGTGTGAAAAGCTCGAGGGGCAGCGTTCACAGCTGCCGTAAATGCCGTCTGAGGGCTCCCCCTTATTCCTTGGAAGTACCAGGCTCCAGTTGGAGGCTGGATACCAGATGTGGCGTGCTCACAGCAAATTGTGTCCTAGACATGACTGGGTGCCCCTCTCAGGTGTGAGAGCTCCCCAGGGTCCTGTCTTCCCCAGAGGCAGTTGAAGAGGCTGCAGCTTCAGGGCAGGATTTGTCCTTTACAGTTGCACGGAGAGTCAGGCACATCCTAAAATCCTCCACTTAGTTCAGAACTGAACGTGGCCTTACTCCTCCCTTTAGCTTCAGTTTTGAGATGCCTCAGCGTATCGTTGGGCATATGGAAGGACGCTGGGGGGGGGCTTGTGAAAGATAAGGGGGTGCGACATGAGGCTTATTTGTGAAGACTGAAGTGCATTGTCAAGGCCGTACTTCGCTCTTAGCTAAGCCTCTTTACTAAAGCCTACCGTGCAGTTCCGTAGCAAATGTTGGATTATAACTCTAGTGTGAAGCTAGGTTTAGCCAACGTTAATTTGGTTTTACTGCTGTCCTTATTGAATGATGCTCTTCCTTCCCCTCCCGCTTCCTGAGATTCCCCAGTACGTACCACAAGTGCTGAACAAGCTGCTCAGCTCCCAGAAGGAAGAGGAGCTGGGAGTGCAGTCCTTTCTCAGGAGGAGAGGCCTGACACTGCTCCAGAGCTCCGCACGGGTCGTGTTTGGCAGTTTTTGGGATACGTGGATGAGCAGGCTGTTGGTGCTGCTCTGAAACATCGACCTCGCCCGGTAACCTCTCTGCCCTGAGCAGCTCTGACAAGGAGGATTTGTGATGTTGTGCCTTTTCTCCTCAGACAGCAATAGTGCGGAGCATTCGGTAGAACAGCTGTAGCCGTGTCTGGACTGCTGCCAGGGCTGCTCCGGAGGATTCCTTAGTATTCATCCCTCTGAAGCTGTTGCTTCATCTTCCTCCTTACTAATGTTTTCCTGTCAGCTTCGTCAAACTATAGCAGCGTCCAAAAAGTGTAGAATGAGACTTCTTTGGTAAGACTGTTCCCCCCTTCGTTCCCTCTTACTCTGTAAGATGTTTTTTACTGTAGATACTGTAAGAGATTTAAAATATGCACGACCAATCGCTGTAGTAATTGGTTCTGGTCCTGGGATTTCACTGTGCTTAGAACGCGGAGATGTTTCTCGCGCTCGCAGGCCAGAAGCAGTTGATTTGTTGATACACATTGTATCTGTGGGTTTATGTTTTTTTTAAAGAAGTCCATCTTGTGGTTAAACCAAGGTTGTTGAGTGGCAAATTGTGAAGGGGAGGGCGGCGTCCAGCCCCGTTCCTGAGACCCTTTTGGGAATGGTTTGGGCTCCTCCCGTTCTTCCCTCTGACTGTCCAAGGAGTGACCTACCCAGACTGGCACCATGTGCCGTAAAAACCACAGGGACACAGAAACCTGTATACCTGGTTAATTGATACATTACAAATTAGTAATGTTTCATGTTAGTAAGCAAAATGCTTCTTAATTTTAAGTAACCTGATACTTTGCGTATTTGTAAATTACAGGAAAAACGGTTTTTAATGTTATTGTCCAGCCACTCGCTGCTTGATGCTGGTTTTAATTAGTATTATTCTGGACTCGGCCATTGTGTTACTTGGCGCGGTGGGTTTTGTTTTCCTGGTGGAATGCTGATGTACGCTGCTTCTCTTGCAATCACAAGATTAACATTTTGTACTCGCAAGCCGACGTTTTACCGAACTTTCTGTATCGTTACGCAGTATATACTTGATGTCCTGACTGGAGGCAGCCGTGTGAAAGCCATGGCGAAGTAAGAACTTGGGTTATAAATAAAAACTGCTGAGTTGAATTCTCGCTGGTGGCTTTTTGGAAGATCATTCAGAGTTTTGGCTGGCTTTCCAGGCAAGTCAGAAGTCATCCTTCCCTCCCTGGGGTTCCTCTCGCAATCCTGGATCTTCACATGCTGGAGGTTGGCCGGTTTGTCACTCGATCCAGTGGGACGGGTCTGAAAAAATCCCACTGCCCCAAGCTGCTGTAGCAGATCGTAGGGTGTCCAGGGGTTACCGGTCACTCGGGAGCCGGCTCGCCGCGTGGGGATGTGCTGGCAGCCGAGGCGAGGCGGCGGCTCTGACTGCAGCGGGAGAGCCGTGGTGGTGGTGGGTGTCTCGTGCTGGAGAATAGCGAACTCTTGATTATTTCAGAACAAACAGTGCGGGCTGTGCTCCAATTCCAATGGGCTGTGCCGCAGTAGAGGCTGGAAATGCCCATTTTATCCAGTGCTGGAGCGTGCCTGTCGATGCTGAGCGTATGGGAACTGCGACGTGTCAGGACTTCGCTCGAAAGCTTTGTTAGGAACTGGGAAGGAAATGCAGTAGGAACATGGATGCTCCCTTCGCTGTACAATAACCTTTCCCGCCCGCTGTTCTGCAGCACAGCGTGTTCTCGTCTGCCGTGTTAAACGACTCTATGGTCTTTATTCAAATCTGTGCTCTTAATGCAGGGCGCTGACTAGTTCTGGTCAGTTCTGGAAGGCAGCAGGTGCTCCTGGAGATTGTGCTGTGTTTCACACCTGAAACCTCATGATCTGACAGGTCCTTTATTGGCCATGGGGAAGGAACCCTCCTGGGGATGTCATCTGAAGTGGCAGTAAACTGGCCTGGCTCGGTGCGTGTAGGGCGGCTGGGCCGTGGTGGGGAGGGGGCTGTGATGTGCCACAGGCTGGATCAGACCCTGTAGCCAGGGGGAGATTCTTCCGCTGTTTGAAGCGGGTCTGTAGCTGAAAGCTGCTGCAGGATTTGAGGGCTGGTTTTCCTGTAAAACACTGTAATAGATAGTTTTAGTGTGGCAGGATTGTAGCTGGAGAGGGAATGTCTTACTTCCATCAGAACTGGTCTGTTACAGCTGAAGGGGTGGGTGCAGAAGCACCGAGGCTCGTTGCTTTTTCTGTTGCAGTGACAGTCCTGGCGGCACACGGAGCGATCGGGGAGGGTCAGTCCACAAACCCGATTAAAATTCTTCCCCCAAACTGCTGCTGTGGTGCTGCCATTCCACCCAGGAAACCCGGCAGCCATCCGGCCACCCGTTCCTCTGAGCACATCCTCTGTGAGCCGGCCTGTGGCTCCTGCCCCTCGGGGCGTCCTGCGTCGGAGCGCAAGCTCCGCTTTCTGGGGTGCGGGGCGTCCCGGTGGGGCCCGTTCAGCGCGGAGCCCGGGAAACGTGGGGAATGCTGATCGGAACCGCGGCTGCTGCGTGTTTTTCCCCGTCGCGCTGAGTCAGAGGAGCTGCCTACCTGCGCTCGGGCGGGCTCTCGCTGTGCCGCTGTTGCGGAGTTTTCAAGACGCGTCGTGTGGCTTACCGCTTCCTTGGGGCACGGCGGTGGGGACACCGTCACGACGGCTCTGCCTGTGCGTTGTCTGTCTTATCCGTCAAAAACGGGTTAGATCTTCTCCTCGCCGTACCGATCTCCCACAGTTAAGGAGGTCACGCGCAGGCACCCTGCTGAAAGCTTCCTGCTCTGCAGCGGGGTTGCCCTGTCTCCATCCTGCCTGGGTGCTGAGCCCCGCAGGAGGCTGGCTCCCCTCTGAGCCACTTTTCCTACCCCGGCAGGGCGAGGAATGGCTGCTGTTCCCCTTGGAAGGGGGAGCTCTCAGGCTGAGCTGGAGCGTGGGGTGCAGAAGGCCCCCAAAAAGTGTCAGAAGGCAAGAGAAGGAGAGTTGTAGGGCTGACCTGAGGCTGTTTCTGTTGGACAGTGGGGCTGACGGGAGCTGGCTGGGCGCCCATCCATCCCTACTCCTCCCTTCCCAATCCACGTGCCACCCTTCTCCCTCTGGTGCTCAAGCCGTTCGCAGTTGCCATCCTCCCGCTCGAGCCCCGTGCCTGCTCAGGGGGCCTGCTGGGGCTGCATCCTCCCCAGAGCGCCCGGCAGCGTGAAGGGAGCCGAGGAGGGGGTTGGAGGAGGAAGAGCTTGGTTGTAAAGCTGAGGAGGCTGAGCGAGGGCTTGTAAAGAGGAAGGAGGAGCCCACCGCTGTGTTTTTGGGGTAGAGAAGAACAGTGTCCTCTTTGCCTTTTCTATTTCTAGCACAACCGGGAAGGCAGTGGAACATCATCAGAGGGAGGCCTTGCTGCCGTGGCACGAGGGAGGGATGAACAGGCAGGGGAAGAGCGCCCCTTCAGAGGTCGGTGCTGCAGGTTGTCTTGGCTTTGGTGGGTTTTAAATCAGTACTCCAAAGGGGGAGGGACGAAAAGGGAAGCTGTGCTGTGGCAGAGGCCGGGGTGGACGCTGCTAGATCCTAGTCTCTCCTTCTTCCATGCCAGGCGGTGACCCAGGAAGGGCCCAGGCCGGAGAACACCGCCCCCTGCTCCCAGCCGAGGGGGGATCTGGGTCCTGGCCTGCTCTCTGGGGTCTGCTCGCCTTTCCCCGACTGTCTGGTCTGTTTGCTTTTCCGACTGAAAGGCCATGGGTGAGCGAGGGATGTTCAGAGCATCCGTGAGCAGCAAGCAGAGGAGCTTTGTAAGGAGAGAAGACGAAGGAAGGAAGGTGGTGGTACCCTTCTTGCTCGCTCGACTTTGGTTTGAACCCATCCTGTTCCCTCCCGGGGGGGGATTTCCAGGGTGGGGTGCTCTCCACTCTAACAAGGCATTTCCAGAGGCAGGAACCTGACCCACGGCTGCTTCACGGGCCGTGGGAAAGGGGCTGCTACGTAATGGAAGCACACGCGTGTGCGGTGTCACGTGGGGGTGTGACAATGGGACACGCCACCCTTTTGAGGAAGCGGGTTGAGCATCAACGCGCTGTTCTCACCCAGCTCCGCGGCTGGTGTCTGCGGCGAGGAGGAGGAAGAGGTGGCCCAGCACGGCAGCAGCTCCGTGCTGCGTCTTTCCGAGGCGCTTTGGGCACAGCCTTGCCGTAAGACGGACGCAGGAAGCGAGTAGCTCCGCCGAGTAACCGATGCGCCGAAGCCCGCGGAGCGGTGCAAGGGCTGGAGGGGTTCCGGGCAGAGGCGGGGAGGCTGGTGATGCGCTGGGATGGCAGAGCTGCCGCGCGGGTGCCTGTCAGCGCTCACCCTCCAGCCGCGCATTCTTCAGCTTGCCTGTCACCAGCCTTCCTCCCTGCCTGGGGGTTTAGGCCCTGGGCACCCCTGCGTTCCCTACGGATGGGGTTTGCCCGTGGAAAGCTTCCCCATCCGGAGCTGCTCCGGGGCAGCAGAAGGGCTTTCTGGCTGCTCCGGTTCTCCTTGGGCAGACTGCCCTGAGCAAAGCCAACCCCTCGCTGCAGGGACCGGGGAGCAGCAGCCCTGGGCTTCCCGCGGGGCCCCGCCCCGTGCCCCCCGAAGCTGCGTTGCACAAATGTTTTGGAGTAAATACAGTGTCTGGTTGAGCAATAGGTCAGGAGGATTTGTGTGGCGCTTTGGCTCGGGGCGAAAGGTTTCCGCAGCCTGCTCGGCAGCTATTGCCTCACTGGGAGGTGGTGAGTGTGCAGGGGGGGCTGCCCACCCATGGGGGGGAAGAGTTGGTGAATGGAGCTAATGCTGCTTGGTCCCACCCTGCACCTCCTAAAGCCCATTCCCAGGAGAGTTGTGGAGCTGCTGTCGGAGCGGCCCTGGCGGGGGACCTCCAGGGACACCCCAGGAGACCTGGGCAGGGGCTGCAGTAGGGCTGGGACCTGCCACGTCGCTGCCAAGCTGCCGTCTGACACGGTGGGTGCTCCTCAGGTGCTGCTGTGATTGCTGGAGAGGGGCTGGGGTTGTGCCGCAGGGACCCAGGAGTGGCCTGTGTGCAGGTCCTGGGTTATTTTGGTAATTCTTGGCAGCGTGGGGTGTCCCACCTCCTGCAGGAGCCAGCTCGGTGCAGGATGAGTCAGGCTGCTGCTATTCGCGTTGCATCAGTTCCCCGACGGTGCGGGGTGCTGCACGGGCACGTTGGGAGGAACGAGCCCTGTCCCCGGTCCCTGCACCCCGCCAGCTCCCTGGGGTGGGCAGGAGGCCGCAGTCAGGGCTGTGGGGGTGGTTTCCATGTGTTCTCCAGGCCCGGGGTCACGGCAGCCGTTCCGCAGGGTTAATTCCCAAGCAGCGTCAGACAAGGCTGGTGCTGGCAACAACCCCAGGATGAAAGTGTTCCCGTAAAAGGCTTTGTGCTGGAGGGGCTGCGGGCCACTGTGGGACCCTCAGCCGTGTCCATGGGGGTCTCTTTGCACTCACCCCGAGTTCAACCCCATCCCACAGTGAGCACCAGCTGGAGGGAGAGCAGGAGATGCTGGATTTTCCTCTGGCCCGTGACTGCGTGTGGGTCAGGGAGCCGGTTGTGGGCACAGATTTGTTTAGCGCGTTGTTCCCTGCCCGGGCTGGGGGCTTGGGGCAGGTGTGCGGGGGCATCGCTGGGCTCCCAGCGCGCTGCGCCCGTGGGTCGTGCAGGCGGTGACGGCGGGAGCCTGTGCTACCCGTGGCAGAGGGCAGATGCCCCTGTATTAGGGCTGCCTTGTCTCGGGGGCAGCTGCAGCGCCTGCATCGGGCCAGTTGCCAGCGGGTAGCCTCATCCCCCGTTACCTGGCGCTCGCTGGGCGTTACCAAGTGCCAGACACTTGGTGTCACCGCTGCCGAGGGTGTGGGCAGCCAACAGGGCTGTGCCAGGGCTGCGGGATGGGCATTTGCCACCGTCCAAGAGTCAGTATAGAGATAAAGAACTGGCCCTTTCGCTCACGGGGCTGGCGAGACACGTTCGAGCAGTGGGATCAGCGATGAGGTTGCCCATCGCTTGGCAAGGAGGGGCTGGTTTGCATAGCCTTCTCGCAAGGCGGGATTATCCCAGGCGGGAAGGGCTGCCGCCGCACGCTCCCCTCAGCAGCTCAGTTCACGCTCACGGCCAACGCTTCCCGGACTGAATCACCGCTGCGGCACACGCGGCTCCGGGCCAGGGCCTCGGCTGCCATGGGGCGGGGACTGGGCCCCTCTGCGCGTCTTGGCACCCCCTCCCCAAAGAGCTGCGGCACCGGCGTCCGTCCCAGCCCCTGCGCTGGAAAGATGAAGCCAGCACGGTGAGGTGGAGGTGGCCGCCTGTATTTCGTAGCAGCAGAGCGGTGTCCGGCAGCCGCGGGGGAGCCCGTGGCAGTGCGGGAGCAGCAGGCAGTCCCCGCGCCAGGAACAGGGCTGGGACACGGTCCGAGTGCCTTGCGAGGGAGCCTGAGGCCGGTCTTGCCACCCGTGGCGGCCGTGGCCGGGATGGGAGGGTCAGTGCCCTTCTCCGGCCCCAAGGCCAGGGCTCCCTTTGCTAGGTTGGGGGTGACTGACCCAACTTGGGAGCACGCACGGGGTATGGCATCCCTGGCCAAGCCCGTCTGCGGAGGTGAGGGCCCCTTGGCCACGCTGGGGCAGCTGGTTCCTCCAAGTGTTGTCACGAAGGGCCTTAGCTGGCTGATGAGGAAGTAAACGGGGCAGCTCTTGGGTTTTGCAATCCAGCCTCTCCAGCATGTGCAAGGTGAGCGGGAGCTGGTGACGATCTCAGTCCTCACTCCTGGAAGCTCCCAACAAGTTGCAATGAATCAGGAAGTTGCTTCTCGCTGGGCTCCACCAGAGACAACGCGCCCAGGGCGCAGTCAGCCCTAGGGACGGCCCCGGGCACGGGGTGGCTGTGACCTGCTCTGGGCAGTGCAGGAGCCAGCGGCTCCCCCCGAGCTGCCTCCCGGCTGATTCCCGCGTTTGGGAAAGGGCTGCAGTTCTGCTGGAGGGGCAGGACGGGGCAGGGCCCGGCTGGCACGGAGCGATGGAGGCACATCCAGGGACACAACTGGGACACACCATCCCAGCCTGTGGTGCCTGGGCCGGGAGGGATATGTGGCTGCTTCCCATCTCGCCGATGCCCTGCGTAACCTTCACTTACGTTTCTGCCCGTCACGGAGCCGCTGGCTGCAGAAGGCTGCCCGGGCACGGGGCCGGCTGCCAGGGTGGCTCCATCCACCGGCGTCCTGAGGCAGAGCAAGAGGGCGAGACGGGAACCAATGCCCGGAGCTCTCGGCAGGAGTGCGCAGCCAGGCTCCTGGCGGGAACCGGTGCAGAGGGCTGGGAGCCTTCCCCAGCATCCTCTCCTCCCAAGTACCTCCCAGTGCTCAGATGGGAGCTGGTGGGTTCCCCGTGCTGCCCGCTGGCAGAGCTCAGCACCTCGCCCCCACCCCCAGCTCTGGCTGCAGATGTCCCCCACCCTGGCCACCGGCTCCCTGTCCCCCCTGGATCCCCCAAGTCCCCAGCCACTACCTGCCAGGCTCTCTCTCGCTCCCGCTGGCACTTTGCTCCTCCGCTTCCCCCGGCAGCTCGGGGCTGTCACTGCTGTCCCACCGCCGCAGGCACTCCTGCAGCTGGGACACGGCGTGAGGGTCTGGAGTCCCAGAGGGGCCGGGGTGGGGCCAGGGGCCCCACGGGGGACTCACCTGCTGGCGCAGGCCTTGCTGTTCCCGCAGCAGCTCCAGGAACCGGCTGCTCCACAGCAGCTTCTCAGCGCCCAGCTCGGTGCAGAGGAAGTGGACGTCGGCCTCCAGCGCCTCCAGCCTCCCCAGCACGGCCTCGCTGGCATCCCCTCGCCGCTGCTGCTCCGCCACTGCCCTGGCACCACAGCTCTGCTCCCACAGGGCCCCGCCGTGCCCCCTGCCTGGCCTCTGCACCGGGACCCCCCTGCCTACCCGCATCGCCGTGATGGGGACCCACCTGCCTGCCCCGGCTCCAGTGCAGAAGTGGAGTCCATCTCCTCCTCCTCGCTCCCCTCGCTGCCACTTTCCAGCCTCAACTGCAGCGCTACGCCGAGCTGAAAGCCGCCACGGATGGTGGGGAGTGACACATCCATGGGCAGCTGAGCCCGGATGGCCCCCAGCACTGACCCCAGCCTGGGAACTCGGCCGTGCCATGCCCTGGGGACCTACAGTCCCGCTGGCACCGCAAGGCCACTGGCAGGAGCTGACACTGAGCTCAGCCCTGTCCCAGGGGTCGGGGATTGCTGCAGCCCCCCGTGGTGTGGGGGCAGGCTGGGGGGGGTTACCTGCTCGGTGAGCTGGAAGGCGCCATCCCAGTACATCTTGTAGCAGATCAGCAGGTACTGGGGAGAGGACGGCAGCCACGTGGTGAGTGCGGCAGGCTCAAGGGCTGCAGAGCCAGGAGCAATGGCTCCATGTCCCCAGGGCTCTTGGTGGCCAGGACCACACAGTGCCACTCCCGAGGCCAAGGGTCCCAATCCCCCAGTGCTGCTGGGTGGTGTGGTCGTTCCCCCACAGCTGCCCTGGCCACACCGGTACACAGAGCCCCAGCAGCACCCCCAGCCCCCACGCACCGTGTCTGGAGCCCACACGAGTGCATGAAGACCCCCCCCCCGGGGAAGGGACCCCACGGTACTGACCCACGCCAGCCTCCAGAGCCACTGCAGCCCCCAGAGCACCATCCCGGAGAGCGACAGGAGACCCCAGCACCCGGCACGCAGGAGCTGCCTCCACCTCGGCACTGGCGGGCCCCGCGGCCTGCCCATGGGGACCCTGTGGATCAGGAGACGGAGAGGTGACATCCCCGTACCCCCCCGAGCCGCTGCCTCGCTCACCCACCACGTTCTGCGCGCCAGAGGGATGCTGCGGGGTGCGAGGCCGCGCGCCAGCGTCAGGCCCGGCTCACCGGGGGCCAGGCCAGCGTAAGGCAGGGCGAGCGGCGGCGGGGCCAGATCCCAGCGCCTGGGACATGTGCCGGTGGGGATGCCTGCTCCCCCTCCCCGGCTCTGCCCCCTTACCCAGCGACGCACCACGCGCAGACCCCTCCTGCCCACCGTCAGCTCGGCTGCTTCTTGGGCTCGATAAACTCCTGCCTAATCCTCTCGGTGACGAGGCTGCGCAGCGGATTAGCGTCTCTCCTGCTCTGCCTCTGGTGGCTGTAAGGACAGTTGCTGCCCTGCCCTGGCCCCCCCTCATTTGCTCCACTCAGGATTCATCTGCTGGCTGGTTGGGAAGACAAAAAGGTGTTCAGAAATAAACCAGGCCCAGGGTCAGGCCCCCCCGTGTCCATCTCACGACACTCTGGTGACGGTGCTTCTGTTCCCAAAACTATCGGAGACCCCCCCCCCCCAGCACGCTGTGCTCCCCCCACCTCCCTGACGCAGGGAGGCTGGTGCTGCAGGGCTGTGGCCATCAGCGCTGGGACAAGGGACTGTTCCCTCGGCTGGGACAGAAGCCCCGCGGCCTCTTCATTTCCCGTGTCCCGCTGCGGCCCAGCGGAGGCCCCGGGAGGGAAAGGGTGCCCAGCAGCAGCACGGGGCGCCGTTAGCTGCGAACCAAGCAGCCCCTTAGCTGGCTGCCCCGATCAATGAGCTGCTGCATCACACCCATCCCCAGCGGAACAGGCTGTCCCCTTCCCCTAGGGACGGACGCCGCCGGGGGCAGGAGAGGTCGCGTTTTCCCCTTGTCCCCGCAGCACCCCTAATGCGCACCACAGGGAAAGCGGAGCCGACTGACACAAAAACCGCCAGCGCGCCCCGCCCTGAGCTACACCAGCCCTTCGCTGCTTCTCCGCAGGTAACTGCTCTGGCCCAAAAGGTGCAGCCGCCCTCCGTGAGGTCGGAGGCGCCGCAAAGACTCTCAGCCTCTGAAGATCAGGCGCTGCTGCCATCCTCGCTTTGGAACAGCGGCAGCAGCAGGAGAGAAACCGCTTTTGTACCAAGGCCAAGTAATCAAAAACCACCAGCTAAGACTTCTCCAGAACTGGGGAAAAGCAAGGCCTTTGAGGAGTCTACGCCGTTTCCTCAAGCTTCCACCCCCCTGTATTTAACCTCTGTCGCTGAAAACACAAAAAAGTAGGGCAGCTTTGCTGCTCTCCCGTTAAGCCGTTACATCCCGCCGCCGCCCGGCCCCCGACCGCGGCGCCAGGCGCTCGCTCCGCTGCGCGATACGCCAGCTCCCACCACGGCCACGCGCGGAGCTGCCCTGATCCCTGAACCAGAGAGAACAGGGAGAACTGCGCGCCTTCGCGTTCAAGCCCTCAGGTACTGCTCTGCCCGACCAGGCGGCCGGGAGGGAGCGGAGAAAGACCCGGGACAGCAGGAAGGCAGAGGTGGAGCGGGCAGAACAGACACCCAGCCGGGATGGGGGCACAGCTCCGCCCGTGGCACGCTCCATCGGCTGGAGCGGGCACCAACGCAGTCGAGCGCCAGGAAGAAAGGCAAAGCTTATTTCACCATCAGCACTGGTATCTTGGCCTGGCTACTGCGAGAAGCACCCAAGGCTCATCGCCGTGTGCTCTTCCAGCGGCAACCCAGACCGCTCATCCCTTATCTGCGGGCGCTCCGCCAGCGTCAGCAAGAATTTACATCCAAGTCCTACCTTGAAGCGGGATTAGCTGAACGGAGATTAGCGCCTGGCAATCCGTGCGGGTGCCCGGTGTCGGGTCTACCAGAGCGAAAGGAAGCACAAAGGAAACCTCCCCAAGGTCACGAGACAAGGAACAGCTACTACACCGACGCGGAAGAACTCCAGCCAAGTCCTCGCACAGCAGGCGGCGAATAACAAGCAGGAGGAGTCAAAGTTTGGACTGAACAGATCACGAGAAGAGAGACAAACATGTAACTTTATTGTTTATGTACAAAGGACAGAAGTTTGTATTAAAAAGAGGATCCACCCAACCTCGAAGACAGCAAAGAGCAAGGTGGCTTCGAGCTCCAGCCTTCCCTGTGCCTAAAAGCACTGCGCCAACGCTAGGGGATGGTGTTTAAAATCAGAGAAAAGGGCAAAGCACCTTCTTCTCTGCTTGAGTAAGAATCAAAATGAGCTGTTCCACAAAACGAAGAACCTTCCACTCTACACGGGTCGAAACCGAGAAACCCAAAGTCAATTTGTCAACTATACACTTTGCTTTAAAAAAAAACCAACCCAACAACAACAACAAAACCCCCAAACGAAACCCTAACTACAAAGCGAAGGGTCAGCAACAAAAGTAACCTAAGTCTTACAACACGGATGGGACGTACTGACTCAGTTCCAGTGGAAGGAGAAATCCCTCTCCATGGGTTTGCAGATGACAGGGGTGGCAGCAGCAAAATCAGCCAGTTTTAGGAAGTTCACGACCGAGGTGGAAGCACAGAATAGTCAGGAATTCAGGACTACTGCTACTACTACCACTACTACACCTCAGTCTCCCTGCAACTCAGGTGATTTAAAAACGATGCAAAGTACATGGTCCAAGATTTACTACCCCCATCTAAGTTCTTCTGAGCGAGCCACTCCCATCTGCAGACACTTGGCCAGAGAGCTGCCCCCGTGCTCGTTCAGTCGACTGGCATTTTTCTCAGCGGGGATTCACGCAGACCTAAATCCCAGGAGCATCAGCACTGATGAGTCTAGTAGTCCTGCGGAGAAAGGAAAGGACAGGCACATTCAGACCCTTCTGCCTTCAGTTCCGCGTGCAGAGCTGGGAGTCTCAGTCTTCCCTCACTTCTACACACCGTTAGTTGCAGGCTGAACAGAAAAGAGGTTCATTTTTCTTGTAGCTAACCGTTCAAAAGGACGGACCCTTCAAAACCTTAGTTCAGGAACGCGTCAACCACAACCAGATGCTGTTGATGTTCCGGATCGTGACAAGAGAATAGGACACAAAGCAGTGTTTTCCAAAAAAAGGGCCCAGGCCTTAATTGTGACCCAGCTTCACAACGAGCCCACCTGGCCTTCTTTACCGTTAAATCCCCAAACAATGCTTATTTCACACCACCATACTCCTCAACCACGAAAGGAAGGCCTTAAACTACAGCAGAGGGAGGCTTTTTAGGACGAGGAGTCAGTCAGCCACTCAAGTCTACAGATGAGCAATGAGAACAATGACAGAGCACGGATACTTACGGCTCTCGGCTTTTTGTTTAACTTGAGATCAATCCTGTGGTTGGAAAGATAAGAGAAATGTCCATTTCAATACATTAAACCATCACCAGAGTTCAAAGAACCAGCTACTGCATATGGCACAGGCTACAACAAAGACTATTTGGTTAATGCAATCCACATTCTCAATTCGGCTGAGCCAAATCACTGTCCCAGTGTTACTGGACAAGAGAGCAGCAAAGAGACGGAGAGTGGATTCTTTATTACTTGCCAAAATGCATATTGCGTCCACTCAGAAAAGGAGTTAATAATCCAAATCACAGGGAAGTTATGCAGCACGAAGGGATAAGGTTAAACACGCATGCTCTACGTTAATTTGTTAGATGTGTGACTATGCCACAGGTAATTATTCAGACATAGTGGTGATGGTTATTTACTTGGAACAGAGATAGGAGTCTGAGGGATTACATGAGTCAAAGGTACTGAGTTTATTACGTTTTTCCAGGAGGAAATATCCAAGTCTACACTAATCTCCTTAAGAAGCAAAGCCAGAAGAATCAGTTTTTAAGTTAAAAGGTTTATCTATTTAAAAACGAAAGAGAAAGGTAAAGAAGAGTGAAGTTAATTTAATTTTGCTGAAGTTATTAAATAAAATGTTACCTCCATCACGCTTTTCTGTTTTTAAAAAAAACTTCCCAGCCTAACCTAATATACATACCTACAATTAAACAGATAAACTATGGGTTAGAAAGGTCTCAAAAGGCACATTGGTGTCTACACACTAACAACACAGCACAAGTACTAATTCAAGTCAAACTTACTCAAAGTCATAATCAAACATGCCAGACGGGCTGAGGGGCAGCATTTGAAAGGAAGAAAGCAGTAGAAATTAATATACTAATGAATTAAATAAATTAGTTGATTAGCCACCCTAGCGAGATTACAAAAAAATAAACCGAAATGGAATAAATCATAAAGCCAGTGTCCGAACGCCGCAAAGTTCGTCGGAGATCTTAACCACAAGTGGGCACAAAAAAGCGCTCCAGAGCGGGCAATCCAGAGTCCCCCTCCCCAATTGGATTTCTGGGAAAAAGAGGTGTTAGAGCAGAGGCAGAGTGGTTTTACGGAGGAATTTTAGGTGCTGAAAAAGGAGGCTGCCAGGTACTTGCGAGCGCACGCTAGCTCGGCAGGCGGCGGGAAAAACCGACGCGCTCGCAAGAGCGACCGAGCGGGCGGCCAGAAAGCAGCGGCTTGTCTAGGTCGTTACGGCAAAGCAAAGCTTGTTCGGGCAGGGGTGGAGACGACACGGGCCCGAGCGGCCAACTCTGCATCCCAACAACCTCCTAACGCACACGCGTACACACATCCTCTGGCACTCGCTTCCTTCCGAGCTAAAAAGAGAACACGGTCATTCGGCCAGTGCTGAGTACAGTTCGGTGACATTCCCACCCCCGGCATTCCCGGGATCCCACAGGAACACGTCTGCCCCCCGGTAGCTGTGGCCTAGCAGCTTTCCAGCCCTGAGTTTGTAAGAGGAAACGACTGTTTTCTCCCCAGATAGCCCTGGAAGTTGCTGAGCACCCAGAAAATAACCCCCCTGGCCTTGCTGTGGTCTCAGAGGGGAGGATGGGGGGCCAATAAAGGCACCCTAACTTCCAGCTGACTCCCCGCTTTTAACTGCTGGAAGTTAAACTGCCTGTTTGCCCCAGCTCTGCCCCGTCTGAATCCAACTTCCCGCGCTGCTCTCGGCAGACAAGGTAGAAAATCCAGTGCCCGGCGTGGCTGCCTGTTCCCAACGCTCCCCAGTCCCTCAGAACTCAGAGCTGTGCTGGCAAAAGAAAACGCCAATACTCCTTTTCCGTTCCGTGACGCCCCGGGAACAGGCACGCGGGTCGCTTCCCAGAGAGCGCTCCGGGCTGCGACGCATTTTAAGGCGCTTTGCTACGCCGGGACTGTTTTGTTGTTGTTTGGTTTTTGAACCTAGGTATACCTGACAACTGTTTGGTCTCTTCTGCCAAAATTCAGGGGACAGTCAGTAACGGCCATCGCAGTGTTAACAGAGGGGTTTATTACAGACAAACTTAATTACCTCCTTCTTTTAATTAGCTATCTGTCCACGCTAAGCATTACAAAACAGTCAATCGCTAACTTACTAAGCCTTTCCGTAACGGAGAAGCGCCTGACGTAGCCCTTAGGATGATAAGAATCGCCATACCAGATCGGACCGGGGCTCCTCGTGTCCAACATTCTGTCCCCGGCAGTAGCCAGCAGCAGCTGCTTCAGCGGAAGGAATGCAGACGAAACCCCAAAGCCACACAACCTGTCAGTGGGGCAGTTTCTTCCTACCTCCTGTCACTAAAGTTGGGGTTATGCAACGGAGCAAAAGAATTTCTATTATTCACAGCATTTTGCATTGCACCTCGCCGCGCCTGCGGCGGGTTGGTTCGCTGTCCGTGGGAGCGAGCAGCAGAGCATCTCACGGATTTGGTGGAAATAGCCATTTTCTTAAGCTGTACTTCACTTTACGGACTGTTTCCCTGAACTTACAGATGCAGTTTCTTGTGTGATTCCTGAATTTCTTCCCAATTGTCTACAGGCAAAAAATATAAATATGGAGCTTTGGAATCCCAGCTCACGAGGAACCAAAGGGACATCCAGGCCTTTAGGATGTTTGCCCAGTTAAAACTGCTGTAGGAAGAGAATTCTGATCTAAGAATCAAAGAGGCTAATGACCCAAGACCTAACGAAGGAGGAAAAGCAGTTAAATGGTTTTCCAGCACTGTACCTACCTCCGCATCTCCCAAACCAACCTTCCCCCTGCAATCTTTGTAGATTTTTACCACTTAAAGCATTTCTCTCTGGCAATTGTACGGGAAGGTCCCTTAAAGAGGAAAACCCATCCACACGCAACGCCAACGAGCTCCCAGTTGGCAAGAACACTTCATTTCTAAAAGCTCCTTTACTTGTAACGATCGTTCGGTACCAATCCCAGCAATCGCTGGCCCCAGAGAGGGGCAGTTGTGTCTCCTCTTTCCAAGGCCATGGATTCCCATGGTTTTCTCCCTGCCACACTCCGTCAAATTCCTCGGGCTAGCTCTGCTGAGGGGCACAGGGCCGCGGTTAAGCAGCAGGTTACGTGGCCCACGGAGCGCGGCGCTGCCAGGCAGGGAACCTGCGGCGGGTTTCTGCGCCACCAGCCCGCCACGCTGCATCACGCCTCAGGGGCGACCTTAAGGGGCAGAACTGGTCATCTAAATTCAACCACAGGGCTCAGGAAATCTTTGGTTCGCACGAATTTCAGGTCAGTTGAGTAAGAAACTTTGAGGTTACCGTGACAAATCAACTCTTCTAGGCCATAATCAAGAGACTCAGCTTGGGACACGGCAGCTGAAAGGGACTGGAAATCTTAGTGACGATACTGAGTGTCCACAACTCCCAAAACATTCCAACTTGCTTTTTCACCCTCCTTCTCCAAAGAAAATACTGACATTCCCATCTTACTCGGTTCTGCAGAAACCAAGGCACAGGACTGCAACCTTCCTCTGCTGGAAGGAGGACAGCTTCATTCTCCTGGAGAACTGGAAAAGCCCAGCAAAAGCACAGCTGTACCACAGCGCGTTTAACCTCGCCAGCGTGCTTCCCCCTCCTCGCCACGATGGGGGCAGCGGGGTCCTGAGGAACGCTACGGGATGCGTACGACTCAAACCCAGAAAAATTACCCCAACAAATGACCTGAGCAGCTCGTTCCTCTAACAAGTTACTCGTTCCCTTCACGGTAATACAGTAAATTCGACCACAGCTCGCCGTTCAGAAGGCGACATAAGGCTGCTGGTACCACTAACCTGTGTCGATTTTTGTTCTTCCGTTTTTTGTGGCTGCTGTGGTGGCTCCCAGAAGAAGTAGAGGAAGCAGCTTTCTGGGGTTTCACCCCCTGCACAGACCCATCCAGCTCTTCAGCATCCTCCTGGTTGGGCTCATTCTCCTGATTGTGAAAGTCTGGAGAAGTGTCGCTTTCTGTGCCACTGCCTGGCTCCCCTGGAGCACGACAAAGACAGACGAGCACACCGGTTACCTCCCCGCAGCTCGCACCCCAGGCTGCCCTGGTAAGGCCCTGCATGGATGAAAACAGCCCCCAGCAACAGTACACGGGGCAGCAGAGACACGCCGAGCCGGACGGCACCAGGAGGTGAATCAGAGAGCCTGAAGAAACCTTCTGAAGGGCAGCAAGCTACCGCCTCAGCAACGGACTCGGTACCGAGTACAAGAACATTCTCAAAAACCCCAAACGTAAGCGGCTCCTCCCCGTGTCACCTGCAACTGTCTGGCAGCCGCAGAGACGCGTTGCTTCAGCTCTTCGAACCACCTTCTCCAAAGAGCCCCACATCCACTGCAATCAGCTTCACACACAATAAACCCTGCCGAGCATACACGTGTACTCGAGAGGGGAAGCTCAGCTTCCCTCCCGTTTCTCCCCGTGCTGCGTTGCTGACTTCTGTAGCCTGAGGCTGTGCTGGCAGCACCCGAGAGCTGGCCTAGGAGGAGCAGCCGTAGGTCCCGGGATGGGCGGCAGCGAGTACGGCACGGATCCAGACAACGGCAGGCAGAGCTGAGTGGTGGGGAGAAGGGCGAGTCTTCCCAAATTCTGACAGAAATGAAAAAGTGACTTACGCTTCTCGATGAGCTGGTCCTGAACTCCAGCCAGTGCACTGACCGCCTGGAAAAGCGAAAGGGGCGTTAGTGAAAGCGGTAATTCGCTTCCCACTTCTCCAGTGTTCAAAACCACAGCCATCACCTCACGGAGGAAGACACACCAGGCCTTTGCCTGACAGAGCTCATGGCCTAGCGCCGGCACGGCGGAGCAGAGGGGGTTAGGAGCACAAAGACCAAGACAGGGATGGTAGTGACAAGCGTGTGGCACGGGTGGCTCCTGACTGCGGTTCCCTTGCACCTCCCTGGGCACTAGGAAAAGGTTTTCTGAGAGGCTGTGACGTGGGACAGAATCACGGAATGGTTTGGTTGGGAAGGGACCTTAAAGCCCACCCAGCCCCACCCCCTGCCATGGGCAGGGACACCCTCCACTAGCCCAGGTTGCTCCAAGCCTCACCCAGCCTGGCCTTGGACACTGCCAGGGATGGGGCACCCACAGCTTCTCTGTGAACCTGTCCCAGTGCCCCCCACCCTCTCCGGGAAGAACTTTTCCCTGATATCTAATCTAAATCTCCCCGCTTTCAGGTTAAACCCATCACCCTTATCAGGATGAAGATGCTCAGGTCGGGGGCAATGGAGCAGACAGAGGAGCCGCAGCAGCCCGGGCGGCTGCCACGGGAACCAGCTGCACCGAGGGACGGGGACAGGCGCAGTGACACCCGCTCGGCCCCCCCGGCACTCACCGCTGCTGAGGTGACCGAAGACTTGCTGAAGAGCCGTTCAGCCTCCTTGAACTTGCGGTTCCTCCGGTCGTTTTTGCTGTTGGAGTTCCTGAAACGGAGAGAAACAACATCGCGGGCGCCCGGCGGGCCGGGTCGGGCAGGGCAGGGCAGGGCCGGGCCGGGTCGGGCAGGGCAGGGCAGGGCGGGCAGGGCCCCCGACTCACTTCTGGTTGGTGAGGTAGCGGTCCCAGCCGCGGATGATGTTCCCGTACATCTGCGTGTCCTCCAGGTAGCTGCCCTCGAAGGCGTAGATCTGCCGCTCCAGGTTGGCCAGCGTCTCCTGCCGGGCACAGCGCAGCGCATGGAGCGGGCCCGGCCCCGCGCCCGCCCCGCGGCCCAGGCCCCGCCGCCCGCCCCGCGGCGCCAGGCCCCACCGCCAACCGGCCCCGCCGCCGCCTCCGCCCCGGCGCTCACCGCCAGCTCCTGCTTGCGCTTCACCAGCTCGGCCAGCTCCCGGCGGGTGTCGGGGATCTGCGGGGGCCCCCCGGCCTTGGCGTGCAGCGCGGCCATGGCGGCGGCGGCCTGCGCGGGCCGGGCGGGGCGGGGCGCGGCGGTTGCGCTGCCGGGAGGGGCCGCGGGGGGCAGCGCTGAGCCCGGCCCGGCCCCGCCGCTCCGCCCGCCCCGCCGCGCCGAGGGGGAAGGCCCTGGGCGGACGCGGCCTCGCCATCCACCACCCCCTCGCCTCGGCCCGCCGCCCCCTCCCCGGCGGTACGGGCCGTGCGGGGCGCTCTGCGCCCGTTCTACCCGTGTCCTAGTTGTGGGCGCCCCAGCCCCGGGGGTGCCCAAGGCCAGGCGGGATGAGGCTGGGAGCACCCTGGGCTGTGGAAGGTGGCCCTGCCCGTGGAAGGGGGTGGCGCTGGGGGGGCTCTGAGGGCCATTCCAACCCAACCCATCCGCGATTCTATGATTCTGCAGTTCCGCCAGCCCCTGTTCAGCCCGGTTCACATTTCCAGTCCAAACGCCCCAAAATAAGTGACTCCACAGGCCAGTCGGGCCCTTCACGGTGCTGATAATCTCCACCTCCAACCCCAGAGTGACTTCATGGTCCCGCAGCGCAGGGGGCGAACGGCCTGGGCACAGCACAAGCCCCCCGAGCAGGCCTTTTGCCTTTGAACTTATTTGGGCTGTTTAATACTGAAAGCTCACCGAGTTCGAGGCACGTAACAGGGGAAAAAAAAAAGACACTAGAAAAATATTACAACTAGAGAGTAATTAGGGCTAAATTTACAAATTCTTTATTTAAAAACCCCTAGCGTTATATAAAGGAGATCTTCCTAGCCAAACCTCATCCGCCCACCGTCGGAAAACCTGCACCAGTGCCCCCTATTTACACCGCCAACGGTCTCGCCCGTGCACACAACACGCGACACCCGCACACGCGACACCCGCACACGCGACGTGCGCGCAGCAGGCAGGGAGAGCTGGTGGCCAACGGGACAAACACCCAGGCGAAGGAGTAAACTGTGGAAAATACACATTTCTTACACCAGAAAGCAAACCATGGGGGGAAGACATCCAAAAGTACACGAGATGCGAGTGGAATCGGTTCTTCTCGTCCTACAGCGTTGTTTGCTTTTAGGGGGGAGAAGATTAAACAAGCGACGCTGTGACTTTTTATAAAAAGAAAACTTAAATAGTGCAAACTCTGGTTCAAACGTGTCACCACGTACAAGGTGTTTGCGTGTAACACAAAGGAAACCGAGGAGGAGTTATCCATGGGGCAGGGGTGGCAGCAGAAGCAAAGGCTTCACACCCGGACGCTCGCTAGGCAGCACGCTTCAGCGGCGCGTGTCGCGACACGTACCGGGGCAGACGCCGACCTCAGCCCCCAAATCGCCACCTAAATCCCAGGAAGCGTTTAACTTCGGTTTCGTATTACCCTGTGATTTTCAGGTAGCGTATTCCAGTGAAATGCCCGTCCCTGAAAGGTACCCCTAGGCAAGGTAACTACCCAAACCACAACTACCCAAACACAAGAGGGGCTCTAGTAGCGAGCCTGGTGAATTCTCCTGTCTAGAACTCCTACAGGCAAAGGAATTTGGCCAATTCTACCAAACAAGACGTGTTACAAAACGCGTGGGGTTACTTTCTAACTAATATTTCAGTTAAGTAGCATTTTCGAAGGGCTGTGACCAAACAGTTAATAAAAATAATTTAAAATACGCCAGCTGCGGTTTACGTGATCTCCTAGAAGAGAACAGTCTGTCGACATTTGTTGAGTGTTTCCAGCATTAGAGCTTTCGCATCCTGCTGCTCTTTTGCTTGGGGGGGGGGGAGAAAAAAAAAAAAAAAAAGCTGTATTTCCTGATATGCAGAACTATCAAAGATGAATAATCGGTAAAGTCCCCCAAAATAAACTATGAGAGCAGCTCAGCAACAGAACAGGGACTTTAAGGCAGTAAGAGGCATCAGTGCTGCGATGCTCCAATGTTTACTTCCCAATGCGTGTTCAGCTCCCCCCTGCGCTCTCCCCCTCCCCGATTTCCCCCTCGTCTGTTAACTGTCAGACTCTTCCTCCTTCTCCTCGTCCTCATCATCGTCCTTTGTGTTGGCCTCAGATTTATCTGAAGATTCATGGAGAAGAACGTATTCCCTGCTGCTGAACCCGAACTTGAGTACATCCTTTTCCTTCAGTTCGTAATAACGCTGAGGTTCGATCCGCTGGTTGTTCAGGAAAGTGCCGTTCCCAGAGCCCAGGTCGATGATGTAGGGCCTTACTCTGCGGCCAACGGTACCATCGGCACGGGTGTACTCCACGAGCCTAGCGAAACAAAAAACACCCTTTCAATCCCCACAGCGAGACAGAACACCACTCCGAAGGCGGCCGGACTTCCCAAGACGAGCCCCGCCGCGGTCGGTAGCTATCTCTACCCGTTTGGCAAGAGCTACGAGAATCTGCAGGAGGTAGAAGGAGATGCTGACAGCCTGCATCACCTTCTAAACTTCCGATGCTGTAACGCGGTAATTCCTACAACAGAACAGACGGCTGCTCCCTAAGAGAGCGTCTTCGTCTGCAGCAGCACGCAACCCCCGCTGCTTCCGAGGAGATGAGCGCTTTGCTGCGAAAGAGCAAAGGAAAACAATCTCTCCTTGAACTGCTTTTACTGCACCCGCCGCGCTATTCCGACTCGGATGCGCACGCGGCTCCGCGCCCGAGCCTGCTGCGCTATTTCTCTTACTAAAAGGCTGCTTGTGGCTAAACGAGAGGAGTTACAGGTATTTTTGATTACTGCCAGGATGATCTGCAGCACTCAGACACAAACTGCCCCTCTCTGCAGTGTGCTTACGGCAAACCCGCGCCTCTCAGCTGTGCACAAGCAGGGCTTTCTGCCTGCTCGGGGTTTGGTTTTTTCCCTTCACGCGTTACCGCACGATCCCGTTTCAGCTGCAGGCAGAGCGATACGTACCGGTACTGAAACACAGCGTGCTGCTTCGAGCAGGAGGGGTGGTCAATGGGAATATCGGCGATCCTGCGGTGCCTGCCCAGAAGATAAGCGCTCTGCCTGTGAATGTACATGACTGGGAGGAACTCGTCGTTCTTGAAAGGATAGAGGCGCCATCGCTTCTTTGGGATCCGAGCTTCGGGGGGCTCACTGTACTTAATCACAACACCCCGGAAAGTGTTGGTATCCTCCAGGAGCGCACCAGACAGTTCAAAGCTTGGCTTCTCTTTCTTTACAGAAGCTTTTTCTTTGGGTTTGTTATCAGATTGCCCGAGTTCTGGGTTCTGGTCAGCACCACCGCCTTCGTTATTTTGTCGATGTTCTCGTCTTCGCTCGTTATAAAACTCCCTCTCTGCTTGCTGCTCACGGATGTTCTGAACATCCCTCTCTCGCTCGTGGCCTCGAACCCCAGGCCTTTCGGGTGGATTCTTCCTCCTGTCTGAGTGGTCTCTGTGTCTATCTCTGTCACCGCTCCTCTCTCTCCTGTGCTCTAGTTCTGATGGGTATCTCTGCTTTCGCTCCTCGTTCCCCCTACGACAGTGATCATCTCGCTCCTGTAACGAAGGATCGCTTACAGTGACGCACGCGGCGTTAGAACGAACGAGCAGCGAACCTGCCTCAGCTTTTAAGAAAACCACGGTCCTACGGGCGGAAGAGACGCGCTTGGCTGCGCCGCGTGCGGGAAGAGGGACGGGCTCTTCTCCTTGCCCAACCGCCTGGACTCCCACACCTCGCACCGAATAAAGCGAGCTCAACAAACAGCCTGACGCGTCGCCTGCCCTGGGCGCGCGAAGAGCCTTGCAGGGGGCTGCACGAGCTATTCAGCAGCTACGGCCCCCCTCCCCATCCCCACTAGGAGCAAGGCAAGGAGGCGGGTTCTGTACCTCGCGGGGCCGCGTCTCGCTGGACGAGCTGGCGCCGCCGGGCCAGGAAGCGCGCAAGGCCCCGCTGACACCCCCGCGGGCCGGACCGAGCCTCGCTGCTACCGCCAGCGCCATTTACCTGCTTCACCTTCACGGCGGCGTGGGGCGGGCTGCGGCTCCTCCTGCCCCGCGGGGACCGGCTCCGCCGCCCGGACCTGCTCTTCCTCTTGGGCGATCTTGAACACAACGAGGGAAGGGAGTGAGCCGCGGCCCCGCCGGGCGCAACGCGGGACTCGCAGCCGCCGAGCGGCCCTACCTGCTGCTCCTGCCGCGGCCGCCCTGGGCCGGGCCCCGCCGCTCCTCGGCCGGCGGCGACTGGCTGCCCCGCGCCGAGCGGGAGGCGGAGCGCCGGGGGCTCCGCTTCTCGGCCTTCACCGTCACCTCCCGCCGCCGCCGCTCCCGCCGCCGCTCCGCCGCCGGCTCCATGGCGCCGCGGGCCGCCACAAAGGGAAGCGAGCCCCGCGTCCCGCTCGCGCCGCCGCCGCCACCCGGAAGCACTTCCGCCAGCACCGGACCCCGGAAGCGCCGGCGCGGGGAGGAGCGCGACCGGATGGCGCATGCGCTCTCCTCACGGTGAGGCGGCGCCGTCGCCATGGTGACAAAGGCCGCGGCCGCCATGGCCGCGCCGCCGGGCTCGCTGCTGCGGTACAACACGCCCGTGCTAGTCAGCCGCCGCACGGAGAAACGCCCCCCGGGGGTGAGCGGGGCCGGGAGGGCCGGGGAGCCCGCGGGCTGCGCGCCGCGCCCGCACCTACCGCGCTCTGATCTCCCCGCAGGCCCGCCCGCTGAAGGGGACCTCACCGCTGCCCGTCCCGCCGCCGCCCCGGCCGGCGGCCGCCGCCGAGCGCGCGAAGCATCCGCAGGAGATCCTTAACAGCATTCTACCGCCGCGGTGAGCAGGGCCGAGACCCCCCGCGCCCGGCAGCGTCCAGCCGCGCCCGCGGGGGGCCCTGTAACGCCCGGTGCTTTTCGTGGCAGGGAGTGGGAGGAGGAGAACCAGCGGTGGGTGCAGGAGGTGTCCTGCGCGCCCAGCACCCGCCTGGACGTCGTCCACTTGGAGGAGCAGCTGGACCTGCAGCTGCAGCAGAGGCAGGCGCGGGAGACCGGCATCTGCCCCGTGCGCAGGGAGCTCTACTCGCAGTGCTTCGGTCAGTGCCTCCGGCCCCCGGGCCAGCCCGCACCCCGCCCGCCGCGCAGCGGCGAAGCCACAGACGAGCCCAAACCAGCACCTCCCAAACCCACATCCCCGTCAGCTCCTCTTTCCAGAAGGTTTAACTCAGCCTTGGTCCCCCCAGGGCTGGGCCGACGGTGCCAGCCAGGGAGGCTTTGCAGGGCAGGGGTTGGTCTTGCAGCAAACGGCTTTTGCTTCCCCTGCCAGCCCGCAGCTCCTCAGGGCTCTGCGGGTCAGGCTGTGTGACTGAGCAGCCACCCAAGCAGCTTTTATAGAGCACTGCAGTGTTTGTTCACAAAGCCGACGCTCAGACACGCAAAGGTACGCTTATGCACACACGCTCGTTAAAGATGCAAGGCAGCTTAAAACTTCGTTGTGGTTAGCGACAACGGTTAATTTAAAAGAACTTAAAACACCGTAAAACCGGTAAGTACTCTTACACACGCTGACGGCATGGTGCTGGTCTTCCACATGCAAGAGATTGCCATTGCCTTGAGGCTCTTGATGCTTCTGGAAGCTTCCAGTAACTGCAAAAACAATACAAATTTGCTGTTACAGCTTTATTGGACCAGTATCACTGTTGTTACCACTGGTTCTGTACCACGATTCCACTTTTATTTGCTAGCACTTGATGTAGAGCTGTAACGTAACCCAAAAAATACTATCTGTAGTAAATCAGCCTGGAGAAGAGAAGGCTCCGGGGAGATCTTATTGCAGCCTTCCAGTACCTGAAGGGGGCCTACAAGGAAGCTGGGGGGGACGTTTTACGAGGGCAGGGAGTGACAGGACAAGGGGTGACGGGTTTAAACAGAAAGAGGAAGATTGAGATGGGCCATCAGGAAGGAATTCTTCCCAGAGAGGGTGGGGACCACTGAGACAGGTTGCCCAGAGAAGCTGTGGATGCCCCATCCCTGGCAGTGTCCAAGGCCAGGCTGGATGAGGCTTGGAGCCACCTGGGCTGGTGGAGGGTGTCCCTGCCCATGGCAGGGGCGTTGGAACTGGAACTGGATGATCTTTAAGGTCCCTTCCCACCCAAACCGTTCTGTGATTCTATGAAATCCATGTTGCTTTTGTGGCGCAGAGAACAGGTAAAAGGAACCAAGCTCTGGACCCTGCACGTATCCAGCATCCCCAGAGAGATGTACAGTAGCTACTCTAACTGGAGTGTTGTACCCTTTCTTTGAAGATGAACTGATCCGTGAAACTACAATTAACTGCGCAGAGCGAGGGCTGTTGCTGCTGCGAGTCAGGGATGAAATCCAAGTAACAATCGCTGCTTATCAGATGTTGTACGAGAGCAGCATTGCGTTTGGCGTGCGGAAGGCACTGCAAGCCGAGCAAGGCAAATCCGACATGGAAAAGAGGGTAAGCTGGGTTGGTAATCCCGTAACGTAGCCTTTGGCAAGTGATGCAGCGTAAGGATGTTCCGTGCGGTTTTATGTGAAATCAGTTATTTCTGTTTCCACTGGATGGCAGTAAAGATCATCAAAATACCGTCTTACCGCGTTCCTTGGCCTTAATTGCACTTCTTAAATTATATCTGGAACACTTTAAAGACTGTAAAACGTATGACTTTGTCCCGTCTTAACTCAAAATTGATCATTCACAAACCAAACTTGAGAGATCTGTACTCTTTTCCAAGATTGCGGAGCTGGAAGAGGAAAAGCGGGAGTTGGAAAGACAAGTGAGCGAACAGAAAGCTACATGTGAAGCCATTAAAAAATGTGAACATGAAAGGCAACGGACAGAAGAAAAGAAACTCCTTGAAGAGGTCCAGTTCCTGAAACAAACCAACCAACAGCTGAAGGTTAGTAAAACCAGGGGATTCCAAACAGTAACGGTAAAACGTCTCATTCTGTAATTAGAAAGACGTAAAAATAACTTTCTCCGTAGAGGTAATACTTCTAACACTGTAAGATGCATTTGTATTAACGTTCCACTCTTTAAATTCGCAACAAACCGGGAAAACAGTGCTTTGGCATCCTCTGCTTCCTCGCTCGGTCAGCACCCGGGCACTGCCAGTAAACCTGGTGACGCGGCGGGTCAGGCTGAGCGAGTCCTAGTCACACGGCTCTGCCAGGGCGAGACCGGAAGGTGTTCAGGCAACGACACGTTGCTGCAGTCAGCTGGAGGAGAGCAGACGCGTGCAGCTGAACCCCAAACGCCCGGGCTTCAGACCTGACTGACACCCCGGCAATCTAGTTCTGCGCAACTCGATGGCGAGGTTGTGAGTTACACCCCTTCTCAACTCCTAAAATCTAGTGAAGGCAAACGAAAGGGGTTTGTTTCGTTGCTGCTGGCCATTAAAGCTGACTCCCTGATAACCAGAGGCTGTTTAACAGTCAGTATTACCTCAGAACAATGGTGTACTTGCGCAGCAGGGACTGCACAACTGCAGGAGCGATTCTGTGCGTGCTGCCTGGCCGAAGAACAGAGCTTCTGCTCATTAATTCCCTTTGGAAAGTTAAAAATCCCACGTCTTTTGAGTGCAGAGAAAGCCTTACCACAAACATTCAGTGTTTTCAGCTCTAAGAAACATCTCCTTCACACCAAACTGCTTTCCCCATCTTCACTGTTCTACAGCTTCTCCTTTCAAAACCATCACCACCTTCAGCCCATCCTGAAACGTTTTAGGGCACAGGGGAATAACTGCAAGATCAAAACTGCTACTGAATCATGTTTCTTCCCTCAAGTACAAGTGTTCTAGCAGCTGTGTTTAGCACGGCTGTAGTTTATTTTGATGGCAGCTCCAGGAAGAGGACAACCGAGGAGCCCTGGCAGCCTCGTGCACTGCACGCTCCCCACGCACGGGCAGCTCTCCCACCAATCGACTAATTGGGCGTCAAGTCGTCTCAGTAACTGAAAAACTTGCCGTTCCCAGCTCCTTCTGTCCCAGAGTCAGGGCTTGTGTTCCTAAGGCCGGAGAGCCAAATACTGAATTTAGCTAACACAGTCCAGCCTGAAATCAGAGAATTCAGACCACTGTTTCAACAGCTTTGATTTAATTTCCTCTTCAGTGCTTTACATTATAAGAGTCTTTCATTGTATGGAACCAAGGCCAGCTCTTTTCTTCTCAGAATGCAACAAGTGTGTGTGCCAAGAATGAAAAGCTAATTTATAAAACATGTAGTAAGGAATGGAATAGCTAGGGAAAAAAAAAACCCCAACCAACCCTGGCCTGCTTCTCTTGAAGTATTGCAGCATCCCCCAGCTCCTCGCTTTGAATCTCCAACAGACAATTTATCACTTTTCAGCAATGTGGGTTTATTTTTTAGGTTGAATCTAATTTGACTTACTGTCTCATTTGTTTTTCAGACCCAACTTGAAAGCATCATTGCAGCAAACAAGTAGATTTGTTATGTTGTCCTCCAGGCAGTGCTCAGAAGAGCTGTCAGAGTAAGGAGTTTGCAGTTAGTGACAACGATTTGTCTTCATAAACCAATCTTAATAAATTTTCACTTACCGGTAACTGAAGGCAGTGTAACTGTGTTCTTTCTTTCTTTTTCTCTTGAAGAGTAGAAATTCGAGAGCTTCGTTAATTACTGCCCCCTCTTGCAATGCTGTCTCAGCACTCAGCTCCTTGAACGGCGAACCTGCCTGCTGGTAGTATGCTAGAGGAACTTTAATTAGCTAATAAACGTTTCTGTATGCAAGCAGCTCTCTAACATTACTTCGAAAACGTTGTAGAGAGTTCAGAACCAACGTGCAAGGCGTCTGCAATAATGCTAAGTGACAGTCGCTGAGAATCACGCTGCAGGTAACTGGGCAGGTGTTGGGAGGGTGTTTCCTCCAGTACGTGCCAAGCTGGTGTTACTGGGTATCCAAATCCCTCCTCAGAACCGTTAGCAGTAACCTAGAGGAGCAACACCAAAGCTCTCAACGGGTTATTTCTAACGAAACAGAGGGGTATGATGCCGTCCCAAGCATCCCTCCTCGGTGGGAGCAAACGAAACCTTGAGTTGAGGTACCCGTGTAAGGAGCTGTCATCCACAGCAAGCAGACGTGGGGAAGACAATTCACCGTAGCCGTATGAAAAACGCAATAAAGCTCATTTCCAGAAAAAAAAAAAAAACCAACAACCAAAACCACCACCCCGTAGTAATACTTCAGGATATGTTTTGCCAGCGCAGTGTTTACTGGCCTTAGACGGCGATGTGGAAATACCATGATCTCCAGTTGCATAAAGAACTTTCAGATGATGCAGAAACAAAGAGTGAGATGCTACTCCTGGGAACAAGACAGACAAGTCACACTAGGCTTTGAATGGGAACTGCAAGTTTTATATTAAAAAAAGCCACTGCATACTAGAGCTGGTTTATGTAAAATTTAATAGAATAAGCAGTTATTGCTTATGTTTGTATTTTTTGTGCTTTGATCTTTGTCCCTCCAAGCCAGTTTTTTTCTTGTTCTTGTTCTTATTTTTCACGTTGTGAGTTTCATAATACCGGACTCCAACTTTCTTGGACCGCTGCTGCCTCTCAGCTCGTCTCCTCTGCAAATACACACAGAACACATTAGCACACCCACAGTATCCATAGCCTGGATTTGTTTGCATTCTTTCAATTGGTGTTCACTTCGCATTCCACACGCTTTAAGTCAAATAAATAGCTTCAAACAGAACGTTACTGACGGAAACATACGCCCATCCATAGGGAATCCACCCACCCACGCTCTTGAAACGTTACAAAGGGAGATAGGCCTTAGTCTTTACAGAAGTAGGAAACAAGATGCAAACTGATGTGCACAGTCATGTAAGAGGTTGTAACAGAGTATGTGACACAACACTCCAACAGAATTCAGCCTTCGGCTCCCCTGAGAGCCCAAACAGTCCACAGCAATGCTCCAAAAAGTCCTACAGTTTCACTTGGTATATCAGTTAGTCCAGAAGAATTTAGGCTCGACTAACACGAACAGAAGACAGCAGCAGCTGCCCATCAAGTTCCAAAGCCCCCTCCCAGCACACCCCCCCCTGCTCTCCTTAGAGCACCTGTGGGCCAGCCAGTGCTGCAAGCAGAACAGTTACCCACCAAGGATTCTCCCCTCCCGCCCGCTCTCTGCCGTGGTTACTGCTGGACCCTTTTGTGGGCCCATGCTCAGCTGGAACATGCTGCTGTCACATCTCGCATCACCCTGCCCTCACATTCTCCCCACCCCAGCTACGGTCCCTGCGTTCTCCCCCTCCTACTAGCGTGCAGCCTCAAAGCTCCCGAGTGACAGCGGGCACTCTATGTGTAAACAAAGCCAGCTCTGCTCACTTGCTTTACTACAAGAAATCACACTTACTTCTTTGGATGTAAGCTTCTTGCAAGGTCCTTTACCCAAATCATCATCATCATCTTCCTCTTCTGCTTTCCTCTTTCTCTTGTTCTCTGCGCTGCCTGCAAACAGCAGAGATCACACACTCGGGCACCTTCCAACACACCCGTCTGTTCGCAGGACTCAGATGGGGTCAGCATCCCGTCTGCTTCAGCGAAGCATTCCTTCGGTTGTGTTTAACAGCTTCCACCAAAACAACACGCACGGTCCCTTCCAGAGACCCCCCTCGCTGTTACTATGACAACGGCTCCTGGGGACCAGGTTGCTTAAAGCCCCACGCAAGCCCAGAATTCCAGCGCCCTGTCAGAACAGGGTTCTCCACACGCTTTTGGCTTTAATCGAACTTACTATGGAAACTGAAGCCACAGACTCCTGAAGGCGCCACAGTACAACCTATAGCCTGAAGTAGCTCTGCGCTTTTATTGGGTCGTAAACCCCCCGCTTCCCCCTATGTAATATTACACGGTGTGGAGCGGAAGTTGCTCAGCCTGCACTCTGCCCATAGCACCGTCCTTCTGCCAACACAATGTTTGTCCTCGCTCTACCCTCGTGCAGTAGTGGCGGGATGTAGCTTCTTCTACAGAAAGGCTACAGCAAGGTGCTCAGGCAGCCCTTGGGTTAGCTATGGGAAGGCTCAAACCGCCCTGGGGGAGAAAGAACTTGCAATCAGGGGCTAACGAACGCTTCTCCCCCCAACTCCCTCTTTCATTTCGCTTAAGGGATTCCCAAATACACATTAAGAATATCTACTAATCTTATTTTACCTCGGTCTTCAGTTTCTTTGGGTTCTTCAGACTTCTGCATGGATTTTGCAAACACTTTTTCACTCAGCTGCTTAGGGATTCTACAGAAATAAAAAATAAGCAATAAAAGAATGTCGTAACACAAAATGTAACCGTCCCCGAGAAGCGATCAGTCTCCAGTAGAACCCAGTAGCCCTTCAGCAGCAAACCCACAGTCTTTGCACCTAAAAAACATCTCACAGTAATCCTGTCTCTGGAGTTGCTGGGCTTGTGCACTGCACAAAGGGACAAGATATACCACTTAACCTTGAAATCGTAGTCCTCACAGAGCTAGTGGATGAGTTTTCCTGAAACTGGGCCTGCTGTATGAGCTGGGATCCTCTTGTCACACGCCTGGAGACCCAGCTGGCATATCCAGGTAGGACACTAGCCTCGGTATTGCTCAAGACAGATCCCAACATCAAGGAGAGATGCGATATTGCTACCCAGAATACCAAGAGATTTCTAATCTGTATCTTAAGGGCAGTTTTCCAAGAGCGAGACCATTTTTAGCGATGCTGGTAAATAGGACTTCCTGGAATAATCTATCAAAACCCAACTGCTGCTCAGCCAAAGCTCAAGTATTTATGGCTAAAGTGGATAAGCTGTGGCAGCCTGTGTGTGGCAACACAGAGAAAGCAGTCAAGCGAGTCGTGAATGGAGCGAAACTGCAGCAGAACCGCATTAACCCTTTCCCCCACCATGAAGTACTGGAGTGCCTGAACGGATTCAGATACCTTATTGCTGAAAACCTCTTGGCTTTGGCTTTATCCAGAAACTTCTTGTATTTTGCAATCTTCTCCTCCAAAGCCTTAAGAACCGCCTTAGAGCTCTCCTTGGCGCCTGGCGCAGCCAACTGCAACTCCTCCTCTACCGAACCTTGCTGCTGCTCATTTTCCTCTCTCTCCTCCTCCTGCTCCTCCTCTCCAGAGGAATCACTGTCTGTTTCAAAGCCTGGCACATCCACGGGAACCAGGTCTTCTTCCGAGAACTGAGGTGCCACGTTGATCCTCCCAAAGTTCTGTCGAACATGTGACATGAGTTGCTTCATTTCAGTGTCTGCGTGATTCTTCTCCTCTGCTGGCTCTACACTTGACGCTACTGACTCCGAGATTTTCTCCTCATTATTATCCTGGCTTGATGGCGTGGCTACTTCCAAGGCAGGAGGCTACAAGAAAGAGTAACGGATATGTTATGCACAAAGTCTGTCCCACCATCTCCAAAAGCAATGTCCGTTCTAACTCTTTGGGAAAAGCCCAAGAAGACAGGCTAATGATGTGATAATTACTGACATTTCTGGTAGTCTGATGATTGTGAAATGGCTCAGACATCTCTGAAGAGCATTGCTATCTGGTCTTTGCCAAATTCAAGCGAGTGTCACCTGAACCACCAGACCTGGGCAGAGCCCAAAACTTGCACTGCCCAAGTCACATGGCACGCTGGGAAAACCAGGAGTGCACACCTTTAGGAAAACTGAGTAATACATGAGAAGAGGCACTAGCATCACACTCTCACCTGAGGACCGGATTCTGCATTTGGTGGCTTCACAAAGAACGGAATTCTGCCTCTCTGCCAGTCATTGAGAACCATCTTGCTCACAGTTTGCAAGTCAGGCTCACCACCCTGAAAGAACCCAGGAACAATTTATGTCCACGTTTGCAGGGCATACCACCTTTCTATTACCCATAAGCAACAGAAACGTTCCTATTTCCCACGTTCAGTTACAGGCCACATGCTCTTCCAGCCTGCAAATGCAGAAAGCTGTCACACCTTCAGCAGTTTTCCAGTCCTAGAAGCAAGTTTCTCAAGGAAGTCTTCTGTATCGTCCCAGGAATCAATTTTGTACGTCTTTCTTATGTACTCTGGTTTGGCTCTTTCCAGCACGGCACTAATGTGATCTTCAGGGCTCTTAATCTTTTCAACTTGAACCTGGAAACGAATGGCAGAACATCAACCCTTTGGAAAATGCAGTCATTTCTTTGAACCCAGCACAGCAAAGACGCTCCAGCAGTCAGTGCAGATACATACCACCCCCTTCAGCACAATGTCCGTTTCTGTGTCTCCAGATGGATAAACCACACCCGGGCAGTCGATGAGAAAAATCCGCCGCATCAAGGTAATGTACTGCCATACCTGAAAGAGATCAGTCGGTCCCGTTACCTCCTTCCACACAGCCCTCTGTTCTGCCTTTTGGATAGACAGCAGTCACCTCAGGATCTCGGTATTAACGCACAACAGAATATAACTTGGCGTTTTTGTTAGCTAGCCACGACGTATTGCACCTCGCTCCTCCTGGATCAGCCGATCCCATCCCTACGGTTCTGCATCCAGCTGCTGATGCACAGGACCAAGGTGAGGAAACCACAATCACGGCAAACTGATATTCTGTGATTCCATCTTCCTCTTCCATGATCCTTCACTTTACTGATATTTAAAACGAACAGTAACTCTCTCTTCTTGTCCACATTCTGTCACATTCTCGAAGAACAGTTAGAAAACCAGCGCTAGCAGAGACCCACAGCACAAACACACCCAATGATTTGACTCAGGAGAGCGCAGACACCGAGTCGGGCAGCTGAGCAGTCAGATCACAGCACTACAGTACAGGCAGAGCAGAACCCCGGGAACGCTTCCAGCAGCAGCGCTTCAGAGCAGTGCCTGTCGACCGGCCACTCCTCAGACTCAGCGTCACAGAGCCTGTGCAGTTAAATGTCATCAAGCTAACTTCACATGAATTCTGCCTCTGACAACGCACTCCCATCATTAGTTGTTATCTTTAACGTAGGGATCTCCTCCTACCTTTGTTTCACCTGCGATAGGGGCCACATTGCAGACCTTCTTAGACCGCAACGTATTGATCACTGAGCTTTTGCCCACGTTTGGATAACCAATGAACCCCACGCTGATCTGTTTCTTGTCAGAGTGTAACTGTTAAGAAATAACATATTTTTAATACCCCCTAGAGAAAGACAGAATTACTACTACAGTTCTGAACACCTGAGCAGCGGCTGTTCTCACTATACTGGAAAGAACCGGGGACTCGGAAGTACCACAGCAAAAAATGAGATCGGCTCTTTTCTATCAGGAGAAATGAGTAAGGGCACAACCACCTTGCCACGCAAGAGCTCCAAGCAGGGAGTAAAATATTTGCTGCTTTAAAAGGAAGATGTGAACCACCTACATTCCGTGTTGCTTTAAAACTACCCGTGAAAGCCTCACTTAGAAACCATTCAGGCTGAGAAACCAAGGAAGCCCAAACGGGAGCGGGGGACAGGAATACAGTTGTAGCATGAAGAGACACTAACTGAGGGCAACAGAAGGTGTCTTTCTTGGAAAATGAAGATACTGGAAAGGATAATATGTTAATAGAATATGCATATATGCAGGACAATGTTCCCTTATTGTACACACTCCAGGGAGACCTAGGAGTGTCAGTGGGATACTCTACAAGAAACCCAGGGCAGAGACTGATGGTCAAACCCAAACTTCCAGGAGATCCTCAGTTCGACAAACGTTTTGAACATACCTGAAGGAGTATTTTCTCTCCAAAGGAGGGAGCTTTCTCAGTGGAGTTATTTGCTGACAGAACAGCCAGAGGAAACCCCAAACACTAACAAAACCAAAGAGTCCACGCTAAACACTCCCACCCCCACCCCCAAACACCACCACAAATCCCCCAGATTGCTCTGTACCTTTCCAAACTGCCTTAGGAGCTGTATGAAAGCACCTTTGCCAAAAGGGTTTGTGAGGCTGGCGTGGAAAGCGAGTGTCGGATACTCCTGGGAAAGGACAGCAACCCAGCGCTTCTGAAGAGGAAAACACTACTCGGTTAGGGATCCTGCGCCGCAGAGGTGGTGACACCATCTGCTTGTGAAGCACACAGCATCTTCACCTGGGTCGCAAACGCAACCATCTACGAAAACTCCTATGTAAGAACCTCTGAAGCGTTTCACCAACCCAAGAGCTAAAAGCACTGAGTATTGTTTTGATAAAAGACAAACAATTTCCCAAAAACGCCTTCACTGCTAGCTAAAACTAATTAGTTTAACAATATAAAGCAAACCAGCTGTGGTGGATAGGGATCTTAAGCGGACTAACATTTAGCGTACTCCGGAGACATCAGCTGAACTGTTAAATCCAGACAGAGGAAGTAGAGAATTTGTGGCTGGTGAGTGTTGCTCAACTCAGCCAAACTTGGACAGATTTACATTGTAATTGTTACTTTTATAGCAGGCAAGCAGAGTTCCCACTGCCCCAGCTACATTACGCCCTTTGAGACCAGCATGAAGACTGGCAATGGAATTAAGGCAGAGGCTACAGAAGGAACAAAGAAGGTCCAAGGAATAACAGGCGGGACTGTGCTTACGGTAGCCCAGGTAGGAACAAGATCACATTTGTTGAGGACAAAAATGAGATGTTTCCAGTGTTTCTCCTTTTTAAGGTAAGATTCCACATGAGGGGAGCGAGTACCCATGGGATCCCTGGCATCCAGAACTTGAACAACAACGTCGGATGAATCTATCACCTGAAAACAGTCACACAGAAGGAAAGGATTTTAGAGGACATCAATACCTCCACAGCGAAAACTAGCCATTTCCTAAACTACATCATTAAGAACCTTGTATCCTTCACGAACAACTGTTACTTCCCCACAGACTAGTGAAGCTCAGACTAGCATCCATCGATTCTCCACTCCCTCTTCCACTGGGTCCTCTCCAAATTCAGTCTGGACAGCCGAATAGCTTTTACCTGTGCTTATGCAACAGGAAGATGCCTGTGGCACTTGGGACAGAAAACACCGCACCCAAACAGGAAAATTAATTGCTTCAGAAGATAAAACCAATGTTCACCATCCTGCAGCAATTCAATTCTGCCACTTCATAAAGGAAGAGGATATAAAGTATGTTTTCTGGATCAATATGAAACACACAACCAAGCAGGAACCTGCTGTTAGTCCACTAAGCATTTACAGCAGGGAGTTGTCATTTTGTGACTTGCTTCAAGCCAAGTGAATTTGTTTCACAGCTATTTCCTGCATTTTTGGCAGTGTCTCCCTGAAATCTGTTTTCCTCTATCATTCCCAGAGCTTTTAGATCTAAACAAAAAGGTTTTCAGCTACATTCAGAAATTCGGAGGAAAAAAAAAAAAAAAAAAGTCAAGCAATTTCACACCTAACAGCCACCGAGAGCCCACAGACTGCTCTTACAACCCCAATTCGTTCTCAGTCTCCGTTTCTCTAGCAGTCAGGGTGGCTCACGGGGAACTGAGGGTCAGAGTCCCACAGAGATGACCCCATCAACACGCTAGGGGTTTTAGCCTGAAGAAACTTAAGGGCATCTGACTGGTTTATTTGTGGTGAGGCCCCGGGGATCTAAGAGAGGCTGCTACCTTCACTCTGCCACATTACACATTTTGAGGATGTTTGTTCCAGTGGGAGAAGAGCTCAAGAATCAAGCTCAGTCAGGCAGAGATTTGAACGTGAGCCTGTGCTCTCCTACAGCTGCCTTTTTCTGTTCCCCTTCATGCGCTGTGTCAGTACCGGAAGAAGGGTGTTTGGTTTCTAGTCAGTCAGTTCAACAGGCTGCCAGGAGAGCAGGCAAGGGCATCACACACTCAGGACATCTCAGCCTGAAGCAAGTCACTGGCTAAACGTTTCTAAGAAACCATAGAGCAAATTCAGTTGTATCAAAGCTTCCCTAACAGGGCAATAAATGGTCTTCAGCGCTCTTCTGATTATCGCTGTACAGGATCTCTAATGTTGTGCTCAAGCACCTGACTTCGTAAACGCCGAAAGACAGACATGACTACTGCGAATTATAAGCGCTGCTCACCTTGTAGAGCTCACCCCAGATTCTTCTGGACTGTCCTTTCTTATATATTTCCTCTTGTGCTTCATCCCTGGAAGTGGATTACCAGAGACATCAGCAACCACAGTAACAGGGTTAGTGCTGTCTTCTCTAAAGCCATTTCAGCATTTGCAGACAAAGGAGGAGACGAGGCCCAAGGGACAGCCAGCTGGGATTTAGACGCCCCCCACCCCCTGCCTTCAATCTACCCCCTGGCAGACAGATCCTACAAACACCCACTCTTTCAAAGATTCCCAATCTGCCCACCAGTCAGCTCCCATCTAACCCAAAACATGAGTTTAGAGATACCCTGACGTGCAACGGAAAATGAGTTACGAGAGAGAAAGGGTCCCACGGAAGCAACTGTGTGGTTAAATACACAGGGACAAACCAGATCTAAAATAATCCCAAATTCAGCTAATTTCACTTTCCTTACTTCTCCTACAGTAGCAGCACTGATGGATGTACCAGAGCCTTCTCTAAAAATAAGCTGACTTTTCAGAAACGTAAACAATGAATAATTTCTTGTTTACCTTACACCAGTGTCTTCTGTCACCAGGTCTCGGTCCTTGCCCTGATCGTAAGATCCTGATGAGGCTTCAGCATTCTCCACCAGAGACTGCACATCGCTTGCAGACAGATTTGGTCTCTTCCTCTGCGATTTGGGGCCAAACGTTGTTTCAAATGTTTCTGTGTCAAGAATGTGAACTCTGGAGGTCTAAGGAAAAACAGGTTGGTAAAAAAAAAACCCCCCACACTCTTTTTTTTTCCACCTCTCGTGACAGGCAGCGTGCAAGACCCGAGTTCAATGCAACTCTGCAACCTGTGGCAAGAGTTACAGGCGCTTTCCTAACAACGCTGGAGTTTTCCAGCTTAACCTTTGAGAAACATGAGTGGCTATTTAATAACCAACAAAACACACCGCGCTTGCCAAAGAACCATGCTTCAGTTCTTTCACCATAAATGAAGTCAAATGCAATTAAAGCTACAGTGATGAAAATTCAGCTGCTACCTTTGATCATTTCTTATTTTTCCAAGAAGTGCACAAACCTCGCCAAATTCAGAGTTTTCTCAGGGATAATTACAATCAAAATTGTAGATTTTAATGCCTATAACGAATGCCAACTTTTCTTGGAACAGCACACCATTCACTGCTGAAAGAAGTAATTTGTTTTCATAACACACATTTTGGTTTCTTGTAACTTTTTCCTTAATTTAGGTAACATTTTTATGACATAAACCTGGAAGGTTTCCACATGAAAAAATTGCTAGCAAGAGTCCGAAGTAACAGTTCAGACGTCTTGAAAGAAACCTGGTAATAACTACTGATGCAGTAGAAATGAAGGCTGCATGCATAAGAATTTCTGCTTCAAGATTAAAAAGCACATATTTGAGTTCAAATTCACCCCACGAAGAATGTTTGCAGTGTGAAGCATCCTCAAGAAAAGGTGCCTCTGTCACACCTTAGAATTAGCACATAAGGGGGCAAGCTGCTGCGGTCATGCGAAGGTGGTACGCTGGCCTAGGATGGTTTAGGGCAAGCTTCCCATCGGAAATGGGAACGTGTAGTAAGTAACAGCTCTTCTTATGAACCGCAGGGATGTAATTGCACTGGTTCTTTGCCTTCGCATTCAATGTCCACAGTGAAAGGCTCTCAAAAACATCCTTCCTCAAGCCATCCCCTCCAACCGCCCCTCCCAGCGCTTCCAGAACACAATGTTTCACCAGGCTGACGAGAGACGGCACGATCACCCACAGATAAATAAAATCCGTGACCCCTCCGTGCACGTAACCCGGCCGTTCTCCCCCCTGAACAGCAAGGACACTCACGTGCGGTTTAATCCGATCGTAGAAAAGGGACATGGGCAACTTCCGCTGCTTCATCACCACTCTGTAAGGATCTTTCATGACATTTTCCATCTCTTCTTGGAATTTCTGTAGGGATGACTGCTTGATCACACGAGTATTTCCTGCATGTAAAAACAAATATTGCACCTGACCATTCCCCAACTGCTTCAAAGACCCAAGGGGCACTAATAAAATAATAACACCCCATCTGGAATCAAAACACCAGTGACAAAAAAGAGAGGATTTTACTTGAGACAAACCAAATCATCGTAAATAAGGCAATCCCTTTCTTCCCCTTCATCTAAAGGAATTCTACAAGCATCCCTAGGACACTTAACAGACACAGGCTACAACACACACACACGGGCAAACTCGGAAAATGAGCAGAGGAGACAAGATGACCACACCTTAGAGGAGCGTGTGGACGGCGAACACCCAGAGTACAGGTACGTGCAGAGTGTGAGCTAACACCCATGCCTCCAGGGGGACTCCTTCAGCATCCGTCCCACAAAGCACTGGGACTTAGCCATCAGGAAGGAATTCTTCCCGCAGAGAGTGGGGGGCACTGGGACAGGTTCCCAGAGAAGCTGTGGGTGCCCCATCCCTGGCAGTGTCCAAGGCCAGGCTGGATGAGGCTGGGAGCACCCTGGGCTATGGAAGGTGTCCCTGCCCGTGGCAGGGGGTGGGGCTGGATGATCTTTAAGGTCCCTCCCAACCCAAACCATTCCATGATTCTATGACCACAATTCTGAAACAAACACCCTCCAAACACACAAAATTCAACAGTTTTTAAGCTAGTGGAGTCTGAAAGTTGAAAAAACACTCACCAAACCATTTGATATTGGGTTCCACTCTCGCAACCGTGCCCGGTGCCACTGTTGACTGATACTGCAGAGGCTTAATCACTTTACCATGTTTGTTTCTAAGTGGAAAACGAGAACACACGTCAACACACTAGGGCAGCACACGCGGCTCTAGCACTTTAGTTCACTACGCCAGACGTACACCCACCAAATCCAGAAAAACCTTTCATCTAACTGGCCCCCAAGACCGTTACCAGAGACGGTACTGCCTGTAAGGGCTCATTAACTGAAGCACTGGAGCAGAAGTGATGTCGGCCAGCGCACGCTCCCAAGTCTCACTCCAGCTTGACCAGACTCTTGACGAAGGCTGCTTACGGCAAACCAGGAACAGCTTAAAAAGCACCAAAGCACCGTTTCCTAGTAAACGCCGCTTTCTTTTCTCCTGGGCTTATGTGGAAATTTTAATCGGCTCTACCCACCGGCTGCTGCAGAACACTCATCGTGAGATAATTTCCAAGTTGAGACCTGGCTTGAATTTAGTAATTTTTAAAAAATACAGTCCCCAGTCTGCTCTCAAAACAAAGTGAAATCTGGCAAAACAAAACAAAACTGCTAATCTGAACCAGGGCTCTCAGAAATCCCCGTAGCATCTACAACAGGGCAGAGACACGTGTTTACAAGGCGGGAGCTGCTCCACTGCCAGCGACTCTCAAACGGAGGGAAGGGATGTCTCTCCCTGAGGGAGCCCTGTGGGAGTCAGGCTCCTCAGACGTTCTGAGGTGAGCTTTGGAGCTATGCTGTTGTTGGAAATGAAGGAATTCCATGTATGTTTGGGTCCACGACATTCCAGTGAGATCACACTGGCTGTTGTGCATCACGTGCTTTCCAGCTGTATTCCCCAACACGCATTGCTGGTCTGTTGGGAGCTCAGGACAAGGCTCCCCAGGTCGTGCTATTCCAGAACTCGCGGAGCAGCTCCGCGCCACCGAAGAGGCCCTTTGTCACCAGACAGAGCAAGGCCAGCTGCCCTCGGCGCGGTTCCACCGGCCACGCAGCCTGAACGTGCCCACACCAGCGCCCACGCTGCTGGGCTGCACCCACAGACGCGCTGCCCGTAGGGCGCGCCCGGGCAGCGTCAGCGACAGCGCAGTTACCGGCGCCTGCTCACCGCCGCGCCAGGCCGGGGCCCCGCCACCTCCCGCGGCCCGAGCCGCTCTCACCTCCGCTCCTTCTGCCGGTACATGTTGAGGCGCCGGATGGTGGCTCGGTCCCGCATGTTGTTTCCTCCCGCACCCCCGACGCGATCTGCAGAGACAAGACAGCGTCAGGTTAGGCGCGGTACGGCAGGGCTCTGCCCGCCACGGTACGGTCTGGCCTGGCCTGCGGCCCCCACACACCGGGATTGGTGCTGGCGCGGGAGGGGTTGATGGTGCTGCGGCCCTTGTAGCGTGGCTTCACCATCCTGCCGAGCGGAGCCCCCTGCGCGGGGCGAGACAGCGCTCACAGCCGGACCGGGGAGAACCGAGACACCGCTCCGCCACACGCGCCGCACCGGGCAGGAAGCGGCGGCACAAGCACTTCCGGCGTGAGGGCCGGCGGCATGACGCACTTCCACCGAGCCAGTCTTCCGGCTACGCAGGCGCATTAGGGTGCCTTGATGACTGTGTGTATTCCCCCTCCCCGTCACCACGGCAACGCGTGGGGCCGGCTCGGCCCCATCGCCCCGCTTCACCCCGTTTCCCCTTGGCCGCCCGCGGGGCTTCCCGGGGTCTTTCCAGCTTGTGGCCACGCCGCGGGCGCCGTGACCCTCCCGCGGGCACGGCCGGAGGGGCGGTGACCCACGGGGCCCGCTGTGCCGTGCCGGGCTGTGCCGTGCCGTGCCGTGCCCGGACGGGCCGAGCTGTGCCGTGCCGCGGGGCGCTCCCAGCCCCGCCGGGGGCAGGACGAGCTTGGCAGGACGGCTCCTGCCCGGGAGCGCGGCCGACGGGGCGGGCGAAGGGCCGTGGGCCCTGCGGAGCGAGGGGGCGGGACGCTGCCGTCTGGACGGGGCTCCCGCCCCGGGCAACGAGGGGACCGCAGGCCGTTTCAAAGGAGGAGAAGGCTGTAATAACGAGGGAGCTGGCACGGGAGCCCTCATTGTTTGTGAAATGTTGTTTGTTCACAGAAACATAATAGGAATCATTTGGGAGCTTGGCATTAACGCTTATTTCCATCTGCAGATGAATGCATGTGGTCAGCAAACTGGTTTGTTGGTGGGGGGATGCGGGTGGGGGCCCTGGCGTTGCAGAGCATGCTTACATGCGGCAGGGCAGTACTGGTGGGATGTTTATGGGCACGGAGGGTTGGTTTTTCTGGGTTACTGGCAATGACTTTTTAAAATTAGAAATAATAACACTGGCGTTTTCGTATGCGTGTAAGGAATTGCATGGACAGTGCAGGAACTTAAATCAAATGTAGGCAAATTATATGTTTAAAGACGAAGGCTACGTTTATGTTAGTGCCAGATTTTAATAGAATTTGGAAAGATCCTCACCTTGGGGGAATTAACACAGCTCCGCTGAACGGTGTTAATTTATACCAGAGGTTGGGCTGGGGCCAAACTGCTGGGCACGTTGGGGAATCGTTCCTCAAACAAAGGTCTGGCCCATCGTTTCTAAATACTTACTAGCAGCAGCGTATTCACAGCTAGTTGAATTTCCTTCTAGTTCTGCTAATGCTCTTCTAAATCCAGAACAATAACAGAGCTTCTGAGATGTTGTTCTTTTAATGGTTTTCAGCATTTTGCTTTTAGGTGGTGCATAGTCCCTGTCTAGTGAGTCAGGACTTGTGAGATGTTTTGTAAGATGGCGGTCCTGAATTTTCAGTCTGTTTTGGTTAAGCCTACCATTTCTGGGTTGTTTTTTTTTTTCTCTTAATAGAATTATCTATGCCTTGGGCCTTTAAAAAATACACATTGATGTGGGCATAAAAAATTAATTCCAAATTGTAGATAATTGTTTAAGCTATCAGACTTGAGGCTCGTGTAGAAGAGTTTTCCCAGGACAAGTGTGTTTTCTATTAGAGTTGATATCAATCTGTCAGAAGATCCTTTTGATTTTCAAATTTTTAGACTAAATAGTTGAGTAATACTTGCTCTGTTCTCCCCCACTCTTTCTTCCTTTTCCTTAAGAAAACACTCTTTTTATTGTTAGCAAGATATCTTGGAGTGCATCCAGAAAATTGCAGTCTCTTTCTGTGAAAGAATAGAAATAGCTAGCTTTAGACACGAGGTTATGTCGAGGAGAACTTTTATTGGTAATGTGTCTGAGTTAATTGTTGGATTCCCACGTCGAAAGCTTTAACACGGAGGCCTCGGCACCACTCTCCCCAGCGTTGCTTACGGTGCGCCATCGTCCAGCTCGGAGCGGGCTAAGCCCTGGCCTTTCCGTCGTAAGGAAAGGTTGTACTGATAACGTATGGGGATTGCAGTCGGACTGGAATAAATTCATCCTCTCGGCTGTGCTCTCCTCTCTCAAGTTTCTCCTGACCAAAGCGACGTTACTGGGGCTAGCGGTTGGCTCTTAACGTGCAGTACCTCCGCCGCTGCGGCTGTCGGACTTGTGTGGCTGGTAACATCCGAGTCAGATATTTTACTCTACTCGTTTTTTGTTGCTCTATGACTCACGAGCTTTTCCTTTGCTACTGATGCACCCTCCCGTTTCAGTTTTTAACTCCTTTCGAAATGGGCTGCAGCGGGATGTTGTCCACCCTGCGCACCAGGCAGGACAGGGGGGTTGGTGAGAGGGGCCGGGCCTGCCGAGTGGCCTCAGCTTCGTGGCCACGGCTGGCCTGAGCGCTGCCGACATGAAATCGTTTCGCGTTTCATGTGGCCTCCTCCTTGTCAAAATCCCAGTGAATGTGGTTACGCGATGCCATCGGAATGACTCATTGCCATAATTACATATGTTCTAAGGGGTTATTCCCATTGTATTATTAAAAGCTAGTGATGTTTGATTTTTGGCAGGGACTGTCTTCCTTGTATGATCTACAGATTTTGTCAATTAAATGAAGGAAAAACAGATTTCCAAGGCTTCAGAACAAGACTGGACTTGTACTCGGAGCACTTTTTCGGTGTGGTATGGAGCTACTTTGTTTTATTGAACGGGATAAAGGCGACATCAGCCATCTTACTGTCCCTGTTGCAGTGATTCCCTGCGGAGCGCGAGGAGAGAAGTGGGTTTCGTAGCTAGCCTTCAGAATCATCCCAGGCACAGCCAGAAGACACTGTAGGTGGCTTATCGCCACAGTAGTATTCCCAACTCGGTTCCCCAGGAATAGATTTTCAGGGATAGAGCTTACAAGAGTAGGAGGAAGGGCTCCTTGGCAAGAGGTTCCAGGTTTGACGACTCTGTAACAGAAAAACCCAGAAGTGATCCCAGCTATCCTTGGACCTGAGTTCCCTAAATGGCGACTGAAAGCAATAGGGGAAAGCTGGAGAGAGGGGGAAATCGAAGCCAAGCCAAAAAGGCAGAAAAATGGAAAAGGGCTTGGAGAGCATGGGCTGCGCCGAGCCCGGCAGGACGGAGCCCTTGGAGCGAGCGTCGCGCTCAGCCCCGCGCGGTTCTCACGGGCCTGCAGTGCCTTCTGCTCGGCTCTGAACTGACTCCAGTGCCGCGGATCTCTCTCTAGGGATTGTTTACTGGCAGTCTGGAAGCGAAAGCGTTTACATGTAAATGTTTTACTTTTGGGATTTGATTTTAATAGTCAGGAAAAGTGACTTCCCTTCTGCACTGAGCATGTTAGCCACGCGCGTCGCAGGGTCTGCCGTGGCCTGTTGCAGCCCGTGTCAGCGGTGAACAGCCAACAAGGCATTGTCACTTGTGCTGTAAATAACAACGTGTCATCTACCCTGTTGCCTCTTGTCTTTTTTTTCCCCTCTAAGATCCTTCTGCTCTTCAAAAATCATGAAGATTCGGGCAGGCAGGTCCACCTACACTATGTTTTGGCGTTCAGTTGGGTGTAATATGTTGTCACGTATATGAATGCCAGCAGTATGATTTGGTTATGGTGACGTATACAGCTGGTGGTTTTAGCAGAGGGTTTTTTAAATGGTATGCCTAACATCTGCCTGTGAAGACCATCAGTACATCTATATAAAATATCCCTTTTAATGTTCTCAGGCAGTGTAATCCAATTAACAGTATCAGGGATAGCCTGTTCCGCTGTCCTACCTTGTTTTCATTAATCACAGCTAAGATTTCTGCTGAGAAAGAAATCATTTTAATGTAAACATGGGCTAAAACGTCTATACGTTGCCTCCGTCTCCATGGGGTAGAGAGCCAGTACATCATTGTCTGAGGAGCATGTGTGCCCACATTCAACTTGACTGTAGCTGATGAAAAATACAGATTTATAGTACCAGAGTGGGTAAGAATATAATGCAACCAACCTGTGGCTGGAGAAATGTGTCTGCTTTACCTCCGAGATCTCAGCAAATGAGAGAGAAATTAAACAGTTCCAGAGAAGCTGTGGGTGCCCCATCCCTGGCAGTGCCCAAGGCCAGGCTGGATGAGGCTTGGAGCAACCTGGGCTGGTGGAAGGTGTCCCTGCCCATGACAGGGGGTGGCACTGGGGGGGCTTTAGAGTCCCTTCCCACCCAAACCGTGCTGTGATTCCATTCTATGGCTCTGTGGCACCCACGACTGTAAGCTCTTAGTGTGTTATTCCTTTCCTTTTGTTCCCCATTAGGTGGGCTGAATTACCCAAAAGCTAACTGAGCTGCCCAGAAACGGCAGGTTGTGAGCAGAAGTCTGTCCAGTGAATAAACACCAGTTTGCTCAGCGGCAGAAATGCAGACGTCGTCTGTGCAAAGGAGTTTCTGACGAAGGATCCGTCCGCCTGTCCATCTAGTGACTGCTCCTGAACGTCAGTTCAGCAGCTGAATGGTCAAAGTACGGCACACACAGAAGGTGGAGCAGCGAGGTTTCCGTGCCGTGATCCGTGTAGGTACCTTCGGCTCCTGGCGGGTGGCAGGCAGACAGAAGCTACTTGGGAGACACTCTGACATTTTTGGTCGGTTGGGATTTGACGCCGGTTCTGGTGAATAAAGCAAACCAAGCTTGTTCAGCAAACCCATTTATTTACTGGTTTACAGAAGCATATTTTACAGTGATGCCATGGAGAGAACGCCAGAGCAGATGTTACTGGGTGGGCTGAAGGAGAGCGTTGATGTGCGTGCGGGTTCACATCCACCTATCTAAGGAAATCTCCGGCTTGGGCTGTTGAGCTCAGCGTGCAAATCACATTGGTCAAAGGCAAAATGTTTCTAAGTTCATAAACGAACCAGCTCTCTGGGAGTGGGAATAGGTACAATTCGTGAGCTGGTTAAAGAACTTTGGTTTTTTAGATTTTCCTCCTAATTTTTCTAAATTCAATTTTAAAATCACCCATACTGGAAAATCTTGGATTTTCTTAATATGCATTTTAAACTTGCCTTTGCCTTTCTCCCTTATTGTCCCTGTTTTGCTATGAAAAAAGGAAGAAAGAAGGGAAAGGGCTACAGTAGAAAGAAGTTGGTCATTTTTTCTAAAAACCCTCTAGGAAGTTCTACAAAATAGGTTGTGTTGATTTATTATATGCAGTTTAGTTTTGAAATGGTTGTGCTAATATTGCCATGAGTTACTGCAGGGAATGCAGGCGGTTAACAGAGCCTTAAACCCTGACTAATGCACTCTCGCTTCTCTCTAATCCTTGTTGAGAACTGGATTGAGATATGCAGCAGGAGGGAGGAAGGAGCCGTTTATGAATTCGCAAGCTGAGGTTCATGAAAGGGTTACTGATTATTGCTGCTGAAAAGCGGAAAGGGAGAACGGTTCTGCTTACGTGCAACGGCCGTGGCACAAACAAAATACTTCTCTCACAGGCTAGCTGAGGCTAGAAAATAAAGGGAGATCTGATCTTTCAGCTGGGAGGCTTTCAGGAATTGTCTGAACATGATCCATAAACAACTCCAAGGATGACTTTTAAGAACCTCTTTCTCTCTCAGCTTGGTATGCTGGTCGTTTATCATTGTGCTGAAATGGAATCCCCTTGAAAAGATATAACGGGTTCTTGTTTACTTAAACACAAAGTGGATGATGGGCTGAAAGGTTTTGCTGCCAGCAGAGCAGTCACGGAGAGCTTGGTACAGCTCTGGAGCCCAAACAACTGTGCAGCTCCCGCGTCCTGCGCTGAGCCAAGCCAGCCGCCAAGCGGATGGGGCGAAGGGAGAGTTTAGGTGTCCTCTGCCGGGGCCGAGTCCTCGGCGGGTGTCACGGACGCCGGCTCTTGGCAGGAGGGGACCAGCACTGCCGGGAACAGGCAGGTGACCTGTCGGAGAGCTGGGGCCCTGCCGCTGGCTTGCTCTGCCCTCCAAAACAGCAGAGCAGAGAAGGTGGTACGAAAGCCAGCGCAGCAGAGACTGGGTTCACCAGGGTTAGCTTTGGGGTGAGCATTTCCCTGCCCATCACGTTACTGGGGGAGCTGGCGGCTTCAGCCATCACTGATCCGCTCCTGGCACATCTCCGGGAGCCACGGCACCTCCCTTGGCTCCGTCCCTCAGGACCAGAGGGCTTTTTCTGAACTCCAGAGGAAGGAAATGTCTGCACGTATTTATATCGAGGAAGCACACTGTGAGATGTGGGGGGACTGAACAGTGTGCCACCTCACGACACCGCCAAGAGGAAAGCTCTCCAAGCAGAGAAGACCCCGTGCGGGTCTCACCTGGTCTCTGTCCCACACGCTCCTCATCCCGGTTCCTCTGCCCAGGTGTCGGCTCTCGCAGAGCAGGAGCGCTGGTGCTGAACCCAGGGAATTCCAGTCGGTGACACGCAGACCCAGTAGTTTCTACCAAACTTTACACTTCTCTTCTGCAGAGCCCGAACTGTGCCTTCCCCCTCCCGCCTGCCTTTCCTCCTGCTCTGCGCCTGGGTGCTGGCCGGGCGGACGCGCGTATCCCTCGCCCGGGACGGAGTCCCGCAGCCGTGACTGCGTGAGCAGAGTCGCCACGTTTCGGTAACCTGCGGTTTGTTGTAACCTCTCACTTTCTCAATCATCTGCTGCATGTTAACTGGATCCTTCAGCGGGAAATTCCTCCGTGGGGGCTCGTGGAGCACAGCGGGGTCCTGCGAGCGCGGCACGGCCGATTTGCGGCTGCAGTGCAGCTGGCAACATGTTCTGGGCTTTTCTTAAGGCTTTGGTGAGTTTCCCTTCCACGAGCAAGTCTCAGTCCTGTGGGACACCAGCCTCCATAGGGGCCAAGGCATGAACCACACACTCAGGAAGCTGGTTGTCGTTTGGATTATTATTTCTTTTAATTTGAAATAACTCTTTGAAGCAGATTCAGGGCAGATACCACTGACCTCTTACCACAAACGTTTAACATGTATTCGCAATGATAAAGTCATACAGCTTAAAACACAGAATAAAGGGGGGGGGGGGGGGGGAAGAGAAAGAGGCCACTGCCTTTGTGGGAGTCCAGGTCCCAGGTCAGGAAGAGTGGCCGTGTGGGTCATGTCTCGTCCCGCTGGCCGCAGCCGTGCTGCGCTGGGGCCGCGTGGCCGGTCACGAGCCGAGGCCTTTGGTCGTGAAGTCTCGTCCCTCTGGGTCCTTCACTGACTCATACTCCACCTCTCCTCCCTGCAGTGTGCCCCGCGGAGCCCTGGGGAGGTGGGCTTCCCTCCACGCATGCTCCCACTCCTCGGCAGCGTCCTTCTGCAGTCCTGGATGGGGGTGTGTGTGTGCAGCCTCCTTAAGTATTGTGTATGTGGTTTCTGTCGGGTCTGTGGGTCAGTCTGGAGTATATGTCTGTCTTTCTGGACACGTGTAGGTGTTGTAGCAGTGCTCTGGTTCAATAAAGCTCTCATATACATAGCAGCAATGAATTCTTGCCATCAGGTGACGTGAAGGGGCAGCTACTGGGCAGGGCTAGCGGACGTCGCGGGGACCGCGGCCCCTCTCTGTTTGCTCTTCCTCTTCTTGGTGCCAGACTTCGCGTCTTTGGTGTCTTTCCGATTTCTATTCTCATTCGCGTTATCTTGCTTTCCTTGTTCTTCTTTTTTCTTCCTTTTCCCTGCAGCAAAGCAAAGGGGCACCGTGAGGCTCTCCGGCAGAGCAAGTTGGCCCACGGCCTGCTGCTGCCGGGGGTGGCCCGAAAGGTCTGCGTCCCTCCCCATGCACAGAGTTGCCCGAGAGCTGCCCTATCTGCCAGACTGTGCTTTGTGCTGTGAGCTGTTGCCTAAATACGAACAGGGAAGAAGGATCAAATCTGGGTTTAGCTTTGTAATTGTCGGTCTCCAGCAGAAGCGTTAACACTCGCCTTTCCCCGTGGCTGCATACCAAGCCCCTTAGCTAACGCATGCTGCTGTGTGCATCGGAGAAACAGATCGGCCACGTCTGCCTCCCCCTGTCCGGCTGTTTAATCCCTGTGGTGTTAGTCACTGCTCAGAACCGGTTTCCCTCAAAACACTCAACCCAGCCGCAATCCTCGTCCATCCCATAAGAGGATGACCAAACCACCATTCATCCTGAAGACTAATTCCTGGGAAAAACACAGACCTAAGCATTCTGGTAGAGGAGAAGATGACTCCCATCACCACAGCGCACAGGCGCGCACCTTCGGCTGCTCAGCTGGCCGGGGGAAAAGCTAAAATACCTGAGACCCCTGGGACACGCAGCAAGCTGTGCCGAGGATCAGCCACCCGCGGGCTGTGCCGGTTCCACCCAGGGGTCCTTCTAGCTGCCCGCACGCTCTGCTCCCTGTACTGTAGAGGGGCAGTGAGATGTGCGGTGTGTTTATGGACAGTTGGCTGAGTGCTCGTGCCTGGCACAGAAAGGGTGCTGGGGAGGGAGGGTGGGATACTCTGTCTGCTCACCTTCGGGGCACTGGTTCTTCTGCACGGTACATCTCCGCACCTCCGTGGTGGCAGGACACAGGGACACATCTCCGGAGGGAGCCTGCAGAATCCGCCGCGTTCGGTCTTCGTTGCCCTTCTTGAAGCCACAGAGCTTCCTCTTCTTGGAGCAGGGCCCCCAGGGCCCCCACTCACTCATTTCACATTGTGCTGCCAGATAACAAGAGAGGCCAGCAGTAACTCTCGGTTCGCCGTTGCTGTCTCAGGACTTCCCGGAGCCCTTGCACACCATCGCACCTCTCCTCCACCGTAGGTTTGTGTTTCCCCAGCAGCTTCCTACGTTTTCAAGGCACCCCCATCCTCGCTGTACCACGCAAACTGAGTCACGCTTTGCAAACACGGCAGCGCTGTTGGGGTGTTGCTCCTTGTCTAGGCTGGTTTCCTGAGGGCTCTGCCCTCTGAAGGGCTGTGTCTGGCCTGTGCTCTCACCCACTCAACACAGGTACGATGAGCCATCGTGTCTGAGGAGTTCGTTCGATCATCTAACCCAAACCCCAGCAATACATGCGACTGGACCCGACAGACGCACAGAAAGCTCAGGGAAAGGTGCCCGAGCGGCACTTACCAGGACTGCTGCACTCCATGGTGCCGTTGGCAGCAGAGTAGCCTTCGGGGCATGTGACGTAACATCTCCCTTTGTGCAAATACAAACCTTCCTTACATTTTGTGCAAAAGTTTCGACTGAAACAGGACTCACAGTTCTCAATTTTGCATTCTGGGGAAAGAAAACCACAGAGCCGTCATGTAGACTGATGTGAGCAAAAGTCTCAGGAGGCTCTTGCCTGCTAACTGGAGTTCACTCCTGGCTCCAAGGGGTCTGCCAGCAGCCAGGGCGAGACTCTGAACATCCTGCCAGGCCTGGTTGTGCTAATCTGAAGGCAGTTTTCTCTGCACTGTTCCCTGGTACTGGACAGAGCCGCTGTGCCGCAGCTCTTGTGGCCCGCAGCAGCTGCTGCCGGATCAAAATCAGGCAGGGTGGGAGAGGTTTGGGCTGGTGTTCAGCTTGAGCATCAGTCAGCCAAAGTAGGACAGTGCAAAGAGTAAAGTATCAACGGTATCAACTGCTCCAGCTGCAGCTACAGTACGGGATGCAAAGAAACAGATGGAAATCTGGCCATGAGGGGGATTTGCATGGAACTGCCAGGGATGTGACAGTGATTTTCCATGTCCACCTTCTTTCTGGTGCTTTGGCTGAAAGAGGCAGCCCCAGGCCAAAGATCTCGTTCAGAGAGCTGCTTGGCTATGGTGAACGGGAAGAGGAGAGAAGAAAAGGTTCTTGTGCAAGCAGTGACTTAAAAACCAGAAGGATCTCCCTCCTCCTCCTTCCAAAGAAAGAGGGTGCCAGTCCAGCAGCCCAGGTAACACAGCATCCCAAATGTCCTGCAGGATGCCACGTCCACCGCGTAGCTGGGCAGTGCTGAGCATTCTGCGACAGGGTAACCCAGCCCTAAAGGCTTCACCGGCAGCCCTCTGCTCTAATGGTCCTCTGACCACTACCTGCCCACAGCACAGGGAGACCCACAGAGGCTCTCAGAGACCAAGAAGGACAGAAGGGCCAAAACTCAAGTTAAAACTTGCACGGAAGGGCTGATGTGGGGGCAGTGGATGTGTACCCAGCTTCTGAGGGTACTGTTCGGGCAGTATCTAGTGCCTGCTCAAAGGGAAGGAGCATCTCAGCCTGGCTGCATGCTGCACGCTGCACAGGGCTGCGGCGGGGGAAGCGCCTGGGCACCCAAAGTATCTTAGCCAACATCGGCACAGTTATGGGGTTATTCCCTGGGTAGATCACTGTCCTGCCCAGCACCACCGTCTCCCCTTGGATACAGCCACAGCATCTCCTCTTCCCTCCCCTGAGGCAGCACCATCCCCTACAGGGCACTGCAAAGCACGGCCCCTCTCCCAACTCTCACCCCTTCCCTCCCAGCCCTGTACTCACTGATGCACTTGTTCATGTCTGTATTGCGAAGGCCAAAGTATCCCAGTGGACAAGAAGGTAGGCAAATCCCAATTTGCCGGATGTCATTCCTCTCCAGAAGGATGAAGAGCTTGGGGGAACATCTCAGGCACCCATTGAACTCAGAGCACAGGTCACAGCCTCTGGCACAGCCCTGACTCAGCTCGGTGCTAACTGGAAGAGCAAGAGAGAGGCAGCGGTTAGTGCCCACCTGCACGGCCGGGCTCTGCACGCACCTTTTCGTCCCCAAAACACCGGCACCACCGGCAGGAAGGGCAGGGCAGCCTCACTGCAGCTCCCAGCCCTGCTCCAGCCAGGCGTCATAGCCTGTGCCCGATGCCCACGGGCACCAGCGCTGCCAAGCACAGGCGCGAGGGTCATGGCAGCGGCAGCAGAGAGAAACGGGACCCAGAAGAGGCCACCAGCTCTATCCAGAGTCCCAGCCCTGTCTCCAGCCAGCCCCCAGCCTCCCAGCCCTGTCCATCAGCCCTGCCACCCACGCTGGGCAGGCACCCATGAGGGACATGGACCCTGGTGGGTCCCCTCCCACCGTGTCCCCTCTTGGAGCTGTCGGTGCTGCCCTGCTGAGCTCTGGGCACGCTGCAAGACACACGGGGGCCAGAGCCACGCGGCGCTGGAGCAAAACTCTCTGACTAATCCTGTGCTGCTCTTCAGGCCAGGCTGCGTCCCAAGCTAGATCTTGCTGTGACCCCGCTTATGTTAGCTGTATCTGGCAGTGCAGGAGATTTCACTGCCCCCAAAATAGAGATGTGTTCTCAGCTCCTCAGTTCAGTCCAAGAAAAATACTCAATCCCATGTCTTGAGAGTTTTCTGCTTTTAATTATCATATAAAATGCTGCTTGTTTTGAAACCAATAGCATTCTTTGCAGGCTAGAATGCAGGTTATTTTTATTAGTTTATTATGCAAGCAGTGTCCTTGTTTATAGAAAAGCTGTGTATTTTAGAAATGTATTCTTTCAAATGCTGTGTTTACTACACTTCAAAAGCAAGCGCGGAGCACCGCAGTGTTCACATGCCAGACCGAGAGGTAAGAAAACTTGCCTCTCCCCCGACAGTGACCCGAGACCCTGGCGGCTCCCCTGCCCATCCCAGCCCCATCGCAGTGTCCGCAGGCACGGAGGCTGCTGCAGCCACGGGAAATGAAACGGAAAGCAGACGGGGGTCGCCAGCCCCGCGGACCCTCAGTTCCCGTCTGCCAGGAGGGTTCGCTGGGTCTGGACTGGGACCTTCCCTCAGCATTTTGGGTGCTGGCCCACCACAGGCAGGACTCCCAGGGGGAAGATCCATCCCCATTCCTCCCGCAGCGCCAGGCTGCGGTGCCAAGGTCTGCCTCTATGGCAAAGGTATAAACCGGCCTCGCTGGAAATTGCACTTCATAGCATTAGCCGTGACATCAAGTTTTCCTTGTTCTCACAGGGCTCAGCAGTCCCAGTTTTAATATAAAATCATTTTTATATAATTTAATTTAAGCCAGTTTTAATGTAAAACAGGTCTAAAGCCAGCTTACATAAACGAGGGCAAACCCATGCGGCTGCTCGGCTGCCGGTTCAGCGCGGTCACCCCGTGTGAGCCCCAGGCTGGGACTGGCCAAGGACCGTCTGGGCTGGAGGGATAATTAAAGCTCACACTCCCCATGCACCTTGGGTCCCAGCACAGCCCAGCCACCCACCAACTGGCACCTCTGCAGCCAGGGGGCTGAGCCTGCCAGGGGCTGTGGGCACAGGACAGTGTGGGGTTGAGCCCACAGCCAGCAGTGCTGGGTAGGCAGACGGGAGCGATGCATGGGTCATGCCCACATGCTCCCTTCCCACTACGGCTCTCTTCCACCCGGATGGGGTCCAGCAAGCTGCCATCCTTGATGGGATGCAGGGTGGGATGTGCCCTGCTGCCTGTGGGGGTGGGCAGGAGAGGCTGACCCCATCCCACTGTGCAGAGCCAACTCCTCTGGCTGCAGTCAGCAGCTCACCCGAGGGCCTGGGATGCACCACTGACCAGTCCCTGCCCCGAGCTGCAACGTGAGGGGCAGTTCCTCCCTGTCCCTGCAATTCCCTGTGGCTCAGGCTGTGGCAGGTCCAGCGGGACAGGGTAGTGCGCATCCTTGCACAGGAGTGGGACTTGGGGAGCCCCAAGGGCTCGCGGGGCACCCCGAGGCTCTGCCCAGCTCTCTGTGCTGGTAAACACATTCATCATCTGCACAAACCATACAGCATCACGAGAAGAAGTAGAGAAGAAAAGTTTTTCATACATACTTCGTCTTTGCCTCTTGCCCTTCACCACTTTGCTGCTGCCTGTTAGATCCATCGAGCTTAGAAAAACCACCACCACAAACAGTCCAAGCTGCATAGTAACTCTCCAGCGCTGCAGCCCCTCCGTCGCAGGGTGGTCGGAGGAGCCCGCTCCACAGCTGGGGATCTCTCTGCTGCTGCTAAGAAGTCTCAGGCGGGATCAGAGCTGAGAGTCTGTGCACGAAGCCTGGTACGGGACCATATCCACAAACTACATCAGCAACAGCGAGCTTAGGTGGCAGGTAACATGGCTCTACCTTCATCCCCGTAAGGAGTGCAGGAGCTTGGCTCTAGTCCCATCTGGGGGCTCTGGTAGCGAGCGTTAGCTGCTGGCAGTTTCCAAGTGCACCCACAGGAACTGCAAAGGAAGAGGAGAACAGATTAACACGCCGGTCGACATCGCTCCAATAAAGGCTGGGCTCAGTGCTGCGGCAGAGCACGGAAGCCGTGGGGCGAACTGGGGGAGCGGCACGCAGGGGGTGCGGGCACCCGGGGCGCTGTGAGGCGAATCGCCCTCCAACCTCATCCACAAGTCTGCTGCTTAATGACAGCACACGTAGGAACGCCTAACACAGCTTTGCCATCTGCCGACGCTGCATACGGTTAGAGCTGTAAATTGTTTAAAATAGTGCCAGTCCCCCTCGGCCGCCCCTCCTCGAGGAGCAGATGGCCTCTGCGGACTGCCAAGCGCACAAGATGTTTCCCATCAAGTGGGCACCTCTGGGGCTGGTAGTCAAGCCGAGCAGAAAGCGAGCCTGTGGTCCCAAGCTGGAGACGGGGCTGTCTGGGGACGGGGTGGGATCGTCCTGCAAGCTGCCCGAAACGTCGCGTTTCTGCTCGGAGGGAATTTCCAAACCTCCCAGCTCCCATTCCCCTGGAGCAGCAGGGAAGGGTCAGCGCTGCCCGCGCAGGCAGACGCAGTGCCGAGTGGGACTGAGCACAGGAGCTGCTCTGCCCAGGGCTTGCAGGCTCCTGCAGGGCCGGAGGAAGCCGGGCGTTCGGCAGCGAGCGTGGCTGTAAGTGCTGAGCTGCCCTCGCCGAGCAGCGGCCGTGCATTGCCCAACGTACGTGGCAGGACAGGGCCACGGGATGGCAACGCTGGACAAACTGATTGCTCTGCATGAACTTCTTGGAGAGTAAATAAAGTCCAATGCAGTGGGAAATTGCCGGGCAGCAGCCCAGCGCGCAGGGCTCCAGACGCAGCCAGTCTGGGAGATGCTGCGTGCCCTGTCCTCACCCTGGCACGGCCGAGACCTTGCTCCTGCTGCCTGCACTGCCCCTCCCCTGGAGCTGGGCAGCACAGGCAGGGCTGCTGCAGAGAAGTGCGCTGCTTCTCTGGGAAATGACCCGGGCGGGGGTTTTCCATGTGCCCTGTGGCTGGCATGCAGGAAGGACAACCTCTGGGCTGCACTGAGAGCTCTGGCACTGCCAGGCAGGGCCACACTCTCCTCTCTGAAGCTGGCAGAGCAAAGCCCCGCCAACGGCTGCCATTGTGTGGAAATAAAGGCGACAACATTCACTCTGTGAGGTCAAATAAAAGAGAAAATCGTTTTAATCCCTTTATAATAACTGCACAGTTGCTGATGCCCCAAAAGACCAGTGGCAATGGGGCTGGAACGAAGCCCAGCCGCAGCCTGTGGGACTGACATGGGCTCCCCAGTGCCGGCCCCCTCCCATGCCCACCATGGGTGAGGGGCTGCTGCCCAGAGCAGCTCCCCTGCCCCAAGCCTGGCTGTAAGGTGGGTACGGCTACGGCAGCAAGATACCTGATCGGCGAGGGCTGCCCGTGGCAGCGGGCTGGCAGCATCTTTAGCAGGGAGATGTGACCTGCGTGCTGCCAGACCTTGTAGCTGCGTGTGCCTCAACGTGCCCCGGAGCAGGCACCTCACGGCAGCTTTGGCTCACATGTGCCAGTGAGGCCCGAGGCCGTCAGGCGCTGCAGAACAATTTCATCGTCCTCCTGCTCTGGTGGCTTTCAACTTCTCCCCGTGCCCCTGCTGCCACTGGGACAAACTGGGATCTTGTGCCCCTACTGCGACTGCAGAGCATGGCCGGGGCAGAAGCACGGCACTCCCCATGTGCTTGTCGTTACAGCCCACAGCTCATCCACAGCATTTTCAAATAAATAATTAGTCACTTGTGTAAACACCAACTTGTTCTGCACTTCCAAGCCTGTTTGCTGCAAGCTGCTTTATAAACACTGTCAAGTGCTTAAGCTGGGCTGTTGGGACGGTTGGCTGGAGCGGAGAGCTGGGCAGAGAGGGGATCCCACCCCAACCCCACAGCCACTCTCTGCACCGTGCTCACGGGAAGGGACCTGGGCATGGCGCAGGGCTCCCCTGTGTGGGGATGAGGCTGCACGGGCAACCGGGCAAGAAGGGACCCTCTGGACAAACGGCATGGCGTAGCCAGGGGACCCCGGGGATGCTGGCTGGTGTGAGCAGGGCAGCGTTGGTACAGCACGGTCCAAGCTCTCCCCAGATTAGCGCTGAGCTCTGGCCGTGCTGGAGGGAGCGCGGTGCTGCCGCTCGCTCTGGCTGCCCCTTGTTTTTAATTACGGGGGTCTGCAGGTGAAGCGCGTTCGCAGGAAGTACATGCTGAACTGCTCTGCGTCCTGCCGTGTTTACACAACACGCACCGCTTAGGCCAAGTCCCCTCGGCGTGGGGACAGCAGCAGGGATATTCTTAGGGAGCAAACACAGCCCCAGCGTGCCAAGAGCCAGCGTGAAGCTTATGCCGCTGCCGCATACCCCATCTCTCAGGGCTTGCTGAGCTCAAGGGCAGGGAAGTGCCATGGGAAACCTTGAGGCCACGAGCACGAACCAGCACACACTTTCTCCTCCTTGGTTCCTTGCTTTCTAGCCCAGAAAGCCTAGGCCTCTGGCCACAGCGGCTCACTTGGCAAAGAAAAGCAACTGGCATCCTGGATGCTGAAAAGCCAGTGCCAAGGCGTGTCATTAGCACGATCCCCACGTTTCAAAACCTCCCTGTGAGCACAGTGTCTGCAGCGTGCCCACCGGCGGAGGCTGCAGCAGAAGGGCTGGGCTCCCAGCTCTTCCCACCCTCACCTCGGGACACAAATTATGATTCTTTCTGCTATTGCAGCCATCAGTCAAGCTCAGGTTGCTGCAAGCAATTTCCAGTCTAAACATTAGCAGGATTTATGCCATTATCCCATCGACAGGAAGAATTTGGGATAACCTGAATTGCTCTGAATTCATTTATGGAGAGACCCGGCCCCTGCATCTGAGATGACAGTAAGCCTTGTTTGCAATTCAATCAGGATAAATTGGTCCTTGGGAGCTCCAATACAAACCAGAAAATGTAAACCATCCAGATAATTTACCATTAGTCCTCCTACACACAAGGTGAGAAAGACCAACATTATATCCCTGGGATATTCGAGACCTAATCCACAATAACTAAATTGCTGATATATTGCCTCTCGCTGAATGTATCAGGCTATCCGTAATGTAAACGGGCTCTCCAAAGGTTTACTGAGTCTGGGAGAGAAGGACCAGATGCTTGTGCGAGGGCTGGAGGCAGGACAAAGTCCGACTGCAGCAGCAGCAGTAATGAACTCCCTGCGAACTGCCAGGTTGGCTGCCAACAGCCGGCTGGACATCAGCTCCGAGTGCAGGGGAAGTTGGGTTTCCAGGGCCTGCGCTAGACAGAAAATCTGAATTTCACCTTGGCAGTCTGTTTAGGGGGGTGCAAATACACAAGGAGAACAGGTTTCAGGAATGTCTTTGCCTGCAGGAAGAGTCACAGGGTTTCACATGGGTTGGTTTGGTCCCAACAGCCCGGCAGGCTCGGGCATGGGGGACAAACGCCCCGAGCCCTCCCCAGCCCCGGGGCAGCAGGGTCAGGCTCTGGGAGGGTTGTTTATGGCAGCAGCCATCTCCGCGCTGCCGGCAGATTCCCCAACCTGCCTTTGTGTAAACCTTCAACAAGCCCGTCAAATAACAATAGCGGTGCCCAGATATCAGAGGCGCTGTGAGGGGAGCAGCGGGAGGAAAGGGAGGCGGCAACGGGAACTGCTAAAGAGTGTAGGGCCACGCATGAGGATGGGGTCCTCACTCCCATCACGATGGGTTGCTGCCTGGCACCTGAGCCAGCCAGAGCTGGACTGCAGGGGGACAGATCCCAGCGGGTACCAGGGGGAGACAAAGGAACCTATGCAGGGGTGGGAGGAGATGTGCTCCTGCAGACCGACACCAGGACCAGCCATCCCGTCCCAGGGTGACACAGCTCCCCAGCACCCACCAAAGCCCCCAGGCCAGTGTCAAGCAGCAGTAGGATGGGGCGATGCTGGTGAAGCTGCCACCGTGAGCCCCGCGCACCCTCCCCAGTCCAGCCCTGCCCCAGAGAGCGGCCGAGCTCTTGCAGCACGGCTGAGCCTCACCAGGTGGGACGTAGCCAGCAGGAGAGGAGGCTTCTTTCAAACAAGCAGAAGCCCACACATGTGTTTATCTCGCTGCATGCCTTGCCCTCCCTTGGCAAAATTTTCCAGCAGGCAAAGCTTCCCCAAGACGACTGAAGCTCACAGGGGTGGCTGTGTGACTCCCAGCCTGGCGAGCAAGCAGAGCCTGTGGCCTCTGAAGCACACATTCTCCCTTGCTGCCTGGTGCCTGCCAGGGGAAGCCGGTGTCAGGAACCAGCCCTGGGGAGGCGAGTGCCCACAGGAGCCTCATCCAGGCATGGTCAGACTGTTACCAGAGCTGGCCTCGGCAGGCAGCAGCGAGGGAGAGGTGAGCACCAAAACGCGGCTCAGCAACGACTGCCTGCCCGCTGCCTGGGCACAGAAACCCTCTGGGCAGGAGGCAGAGGCAGTGGGCGAGGGCTGCACAGGCGCTGCGAGCTGGGGTGCTGCAGGAAGAGCGATGCCTGGCTGCCCCAGACAGCTCATCCAGCCCTGCGGCACTGTTATTCCTATTTTACAGGCACACAGCGACGTGCCCACGCTGCTGGTGCCCCCCCGAACCTGATGTCTCTGCTCTGCCTGCACCATCCTGCCTGCCCTGGGTCACCCTCGTGGCTGGGACTCCCTGTCCACTCTGCCAGCCCCACAGCGGGAGGCATGCAGTGCGGTGCCGCAGGCAGCGGGTTTGAGGGCCCTCATTCCCTTTGGGAAAGTCTCTCTCAATGGCTTTCTGAGGGGTGTTTCCCTGTTGGCAAGGCAGAGAGCGTGAACGCTACCACTGTGAAACCCTCCACGGAAGAGGGTCCCACGCACGCACGGCTCGGCCATCGCGACTGCCACAGGGTGTCTCACGTGCCTCCAGCCTGCAAACATCTCTGCACATGCACACGCAGAGCCACTTTGTTCTGCTTAATCCTTGAAGCAATAAAAGAAGGCTGCATTAAGTCAAATTTCCGAACCAGAAGGTCTTCATTTGATGTTGTATCCGAGTGCCAAGTTCTGCAAAATCCCTAAGCCATAAACTTCACTGAAAAAATAAAATAATAAAACCCAATCTGGCAGCAGAGTTCTCCGCAGCATTGTTGAGGTCTGACTCCTTCCACCAGCTTCTGCACTGCATTCCCCGGATCTGCGGAGCCGTGCTGTGACCCACTAATGGGGAATACGCCGAGAAGAGGCTCCTGCCCGCGGCCGCCCCTCTGCCCCAGCCTGGCAGCGGGCAGTCGCTCCAGGCTCTGCCGCAGCAGCACCCCAGCCTCCCCACCGGCTCCGGCACCCCCTCAGCGCCAGCTCCTCGCCCGCCTCGTGCAGCGCCCGGCACAGTAGCTGCTCCAAGTAATGCTGCGATTAATAGTGCCACAGGCCTCTCTCCGGGGGCGCTTGTTCTTCAGAATTGTAAAACATCAGGACATTTTTTACTGGGGGATTTCCATTACCCTCTCGCTAGCGCAGAGGGGCGGCACGTCGGTCTGGAGGAGAAGGAAGCAGCGAAGCCCGGCAGCAGGCTGCAGGCTCGGTGCGTTCTGCTTCTCCACCAAAACATCTGAGAACGCACCGGAGCCATCCCAGCAGGCGCAGCTCTGGAACCGCAGAGCGGGAAGCTGCCCGGGGAATTAGCTGCGGTCGCTGAAGAATCAACCCTGTTTCTATTAGGTACAACTTCATGTAGGTTTAAGCCTTCCTAAAGTTCAGTAATTCACCAAATGCCAACCAAAGCCAAGTCAGACCAGGAACTGCAGAACAGTCCATTCCAGCGCAACGCAGACCACGGCACTAGGAGCCTCCCTCTTCCATCCAAAGGGCTCCTCAGCAACCCTAAAGGCCCTGTTGCCACCCAGAGACGCACTCAGCAGATTCCCTGGGAGGTGCAGGGCAGATGCACACTGTGATAGTGCGTCTATCCCAGATACCTGAGCATGTGGGGAGCAGGGGGATCTAATGCCAAATGGGAAGCACAGTCAGGGCTGCTGCTTACACAAGCATGCACCATTCAGGTCACCCAGTTCTGCTCTTACTTCAGCATAAATGTGTCCAAACAAGGGCTTACTGCAACTCTAGATGCAGGCTTTTTAAAAGCAAATTTCCAGGGCTCAGAGGAGCCCAGTGAGTCTCAAGCCGCTGTGCTAATCAGCTTCTTCAGGTCAAAGACCCTAAACAGCACCTGGGGCTTTCTGCCTGGCCATGTGCAAAGGAAGCATCTGCCAAGTGTGAGCTGCCTGCAGGGATGCTGGTGCACTGGCTCTCCCACCGAAATGTCACTGCCTGGGAAACCTGAGCCCTGCAGAGCCAGGAGCAGCACAGATTTCAGCAGAAGAAGAAAACACAACTGGGAAAAATAACCAGCAGCCTCAGCTTTCAGCATGAGTTGGGTTGGTAGGAGGGAGCGGGCAAGGCAGCTGGAGCTTTCTCCAGCCCAGCCATTGCTGCAAGCCTGGTGCAAGCACGTGCAAATTCTGCCTTGTTAAGGGATGACAGCAACCTGCACCCCCAGGAGAGGGGACCCAGCTCTGAGCTCTGCAGAGCCAGGCAGCGCTCGGGGGGGTTTGCCACGAAGGTCATCCTGCAGCTGGCCCAAGCCACCCGGCTGCACATGAGTGTGTGAGGAAGCTGCAATCCCAGGGGATCATCCTCAGAGGCAGATTGTTGGTGGGCACGGCTAGAAGGCTGTCTCTGGTTGTGCCAGGATGTCTGGCAAAGACGAGCACTTCTGGCCTTGGGGAGATGATAGGTCACCCTCGTGCGGCCCTGGGGAAGGTGTCTCTGCCAGCCAGTCCCTGCCGCTCTTGGCTGCGTGATCCCCACTTTCCCATCCCCGTGGGCAGGGGGAGGCTGACCTAGCCCCTAGCTCTGGTATTCCCTGCAGTATCTCAGCCCTGTAGCACAGGCGGAGAGGTGCTCTGCCAGCTCAAGTCCAGCTGGGGTGATGGAAACATGGGGCTCTGGTCTGCCACTGCCTGCACACGCCGGCATGGCCAGGTATTTCAACTGTGCTCAGGGGGTCACATCCATGGCCCTGCAGCCCAGAAGTGGGTAACCCTGCACCCCCAGCTCGCTCCCCACTGTGTCCCTCAGGGTGGTGCTGCTGCTCTCGCAGCAGATGTGCTGGGGCCAGGGAGATGATCCAGCTGAAACGAGCCTTTTTTCCAGGGTGGTTTCCAGGCATGTCACAGTGCCGGCATTCCCAGGCACGCAGTGCTGCTGCCATCCTCCCACCCGGCCTCCGTGGCCCTGGGCCCTGGCTCCGTGGGGGAGATGAGGTGATGGGGCAGTGAGGAGTTCACCTGCTCCAGGGTCACGGAGGGACTTTGGGGAAATGCATTCAAACTGAAGAACGCTCCAGGCGGATGTTTCACTGCAAGTGCTGGGTCCCCACGGGACCTCAACACAAACCTGACCACCCCAAACAACACTGTCAGCACTGCCCCAAGTTCATGGACCTTCAGGTAACAGGACCTTTTGCACTGGTACCCGACGACCCCTGCGCAGGAGAGCGACGACTCCATGCCTGCCGTGCCGTGCAACATTGTCTTCTGCCAGTACTACACTACTTTAATGCCTTTAACCGTAAGACACCCCTTTAAGCCCAAACCACATCACCTGAACACCCCCTCATCCGTCTCCAGGGCCCTTCAAGGGAACACTCACGCCTGAGCCTACGAGAAACCCCAGCAGTCCGAGGGTGACCATTCCCCAGTCGCCTGCACTCGTATCTCGCAGCACCCTGGAGCGTGGAGGATCAGGAGGACAGAGGCTGAGATATGCCCTCCACCCGAGCCCTCACGGGCAGCCGTGTCCCTGCCTGGGTGCGGGAGTGCACTGCAGCGAGCCCCGAGCCCTCGCTAACCCACGTGCCGAGATCCAGCAGCACTTCCCTTGCACATCAGCGTGGGGTGTTAACACGGACGTCTAATTATTACCATGACCGCCGTTAACCATTTTCCCACTGATCCCCCATCCGAAACCCCAGGGAGTACGTACTTACCCTGCACTCTCCAGGTGCCAGCCATGCCCCCATGGGTGCCGTCCTCTGCCGGAGGCTGAGTTGGGCGCAGCCACGACAATATCGAGACAGCAACTGCTTAACTGCCTCGTCCCCTCATTGCTCAGCTCGGGCACGCTCCCGGCTCTGGAAGTCAGTGGGGAAGCAGGCAGGGCACTGCAGCCCGCCGCACGGCACTCAGCGTCTGCGCTGCAGCCGGTGGGACCCTGGGGCTGGTCCAGTATCAGCAGCGAGCTCCAGCGAACCGATCGATATTGCGACTAGCTCTCCGTGTCCCCTTCCCGGGTCTGGCAAGGTAAAACAGTGGCAGGGGACAGCGCGCAGCAGCCCAGCTTCCCTGCAAAGCCCCACGCACCTTGGGGGTGGGGGAGACGGGGATCCCAACAGATCGTGCTGTGATTTCTCACAGCTTTCATTGTCTGAACTCATTATCCACATTGCACAAGGCAAACCCGCAAGTCGGATGCTGACAAGGCTTGCGTTCCTCATTAGCAGCCCACATTGCAAAAGCTTCATCTAAACAAACATGCATTCTGAAACCCTTACCTCTGACTTGTCACTCCCTCATCACTGCTGAAAAGACTCTACTGGTTTCTCAGCTTTAAAATACTACAAGACCAACTAGAAAAATCCTCGGTTCCTCCAGAGAAAGTTACATGCACGTTTCTGTCAAAAAAAATGAAAAAGATATTCATGGCGAGTTCATGGAGCAGTCTGGTGCGTTTGGGTCTGGGGATTTTGTTCACTTGTTTTTTAAAGCAGGTTTCTAACAGCTTCCCAGGTTTTGCGCAGAGAAACAAACCCTTCTGTGATGTGCAGGATTTCAGCTCGTAAAGATCGCCCAGGCTAGTTCATACTCCATCAGCCCACGCTGCTCCCTGCGTATGCAAAGCAGAAAGTATGTGATCATATCAGAGCAATTTGCACATTAATAAATCCTGGTCTCAATGCCGTAGACTCCATCCCCATCCACCGGGTAGGGGCTTTTTATTATTATTATTACCAGAGTATCCAGCTTTGTAAAGGCATCTAGTGCAAACTCCTGCATGAGGGAATTCCACCCCACTAGTACCACCTCCTAAGACAATATCCAGCCAAAATATTGTGACTGTTGCAAAACCCGGACTGGAGCTCCACAAAGGACCTTCCAGCATTGCATCCAGAGCCAACGGGGTCTCAGTAAATTACTGCAGAGTGACACACCATCTAGTTGCCTTTGTAGTCTTTTTTATTTATGACAGTTAATTCCGAGTTATTACTAACATTTCAGTGGTAACTGGCATATGAAGTCATCAGCTGTCACAACTGCATCTGTTAATAAACATGTCAAATATTAAAAGCAGCTTATTATCCTCTGGAGGGGGGAAGGCACTAAGGCAAACAGCTCGAAAGCCCGGTTATTTTTCAATCTCTGGCTTTGCAGCAGGAGGAAACGCTCACGCTCAGGAAAACAGCACGGCCATGGTGAGGCTGTGCTGGGATACCTGCCCTCCGTCACATCTGAGCAGCCCAGCAGCTCTCCTCGCCGCTCCGCCGTCAGCTCCCCTTCCCTTCTCTGCTTTAACTGGGGTGGCCAGGAGGGACGCAGGATGGATCCCTGCTTTGCATGGGAACATCAAGGTGCAGGCACTTTCCCTGAGATCCACTGTGCCTGGTGGGCTGAGCAGGATCTGACCTGGGCAGCATCCACCAACTCGCCCTCGCCAGCCTTCTGGGAGCAATGCCATCCCAACCCCGCTGCGCTCAGCAGCGAGCATCCCCAACCTGCTCGTCCCCCACGGAGGAGATGGAAGTGCCCATCGTGTGCTCCCAGCACCGGGGACTGGGGTGGGGAGCTGGTACTTCTGGGGCATGCGGTGATGGAGCCGTGCTGGACCCCACGCTGCCATCTCTCTGTACAAGCCATATACAGGAACGGTTGTCTGCCGGCTCCCCGAGTGGCCATCAGTGCCACGTGTCCAGCAGCAGCGGGTCCCCATGCATGACTGACCCTTGTCCCTGGTTCCCGCGGTGCTGATGCAGTGACTGTCGCCATGAGACTCTGCTGAGGGACCTGGTGCCCTGGCAGGTGGTCCCAGAGGCACAGCTGTGTGACAAGCCACCGGCCAGACCCTCAACATGCCATGCCCTGTGATCAACAGCAGTTCCCTGGGGAAGGTTGTTGCTTTTCTTCAGTGCCCCCGAGAGCCTGGGGTAGTGTAGGCAGGTTGCACGTTCCTGCTTTGCAGGGTCAGGGCCCACTCCCACCCAAAGCTGGGCTTGGGAGGACACAAGGGTGTGGTGGGAGGCACAGGAACATCTATCCATCCTCCCTTCCTTACCAGTTAAGACCATCATCCTCAGTACCTGAGGATGTAGTACATCTTCTCTTGGCTTTCCTGAGCCATCCACACTCTCAGCCTCTGCAGCTGGGGAGGAGGCTGCTACTTCTTCATGTTCACCTTCCTTCCCTCCCTTGGGAATCTTGGACAGAAAGCTTGGCCCTCTGTAACATTTTCCTTATCCAATTGCCTCTGGCTTTGTCTGATGGTAGTTTGCAGGCTCTGCTTTTTGAGGGGTGCTGCAATAATCAATGGTAATGTCTTCTAAACTCTCTACATGAAGGTTATTTGGCCGTTACACAAGGTAGTCTCCTTAAAGCCCAAACCAGTGACCTGGGATGGGCAGGAGTCAGGGTGCTGCAGGAGGAGATGCAGTGAACACTCCATCTCTACCTTCCCCCTTTTGTGGGTCAGCTTCCCCAAACATCTGAACATGTGTCAGTATTTATTTTAGGTGTAAGATCCACTCGAGCAGATGGCATCATTCTTCTGTAAGGAGTAAAATTCTGCCTTAGCTTCCAAGGGTTCCTAGGGACAGCACAGGACAACATGCCGATGGGTCAGAGAGCGTGCCAGGCAGGGTGACTCACCGTGCAGTGCTTAGCAAAAGTCTTGAAGCAATGAGGAGCAGCCTTATCTTCACTTGATCCTCCCCAAGTGTGCAGGGCTCCTAGCTGGAAGCCGGAGGGCACAGGCTCTTCCAAAGGCTGTGACGGGCCTTGTGGTAGCTCCTCAATGCCCCCAGATCCTTTGCTGGGAGCCAGGGCATGTTCCCTTCGACACCCCGCTGCCCACGAGCCACCACTGAAGATGGGTCTCTGGGCATCCCCAGCAGCCACTGGCACGAGCCCTGGAGCTCTGCAGGAGTCAGTACGGCACTGGCAGCCCAGAGGAAGAGGAGGGCTGGGGTATGGGATGTGACATGGAGCAGCCCCCAAACACGCTGGGGTTAGAAGAATCCCACAGACCTGTGTCCTTCTCTGCTTTGCATGGATCTCTGCTTTGCACAGCGCTTGTGTGGGGGCAGGTATGAACCCGAAGACGCAAAATAACCCAAAACAGGCAAGAAGGAAAATTCACCCTTTGCACAGCTTTTCCTTTGCCTGGTGTTTGTGTTACTGCACGTGTATATGGATGTTTTATTCATCCTGAATTTTCTTTGGCACCTTGTTAAATATCCCTGGTTTCCTACTTGTAAACGATATCTTCTGAGATCATTGCTGTCTCACAGGAGGGTCAGCGATTGTGTTTTGAGTATCGGGCAGAGGCGAAGTGGTCACTGTTGCAAGTCTCCATGTTAAAGACCTTTTCTATTTATATGTGGAGGGTTTGGTCTGTTCTGGAAGATTCTGAAGTACCTTCAAATGTTGCTCAGGGACAAAATCACTTCGTTGACTGTAAGAGTGAGAAGATCCTGTGTTTTATTATGCTTTGAATAGCCAAACCTTTTTCTTTCTAATCTCTCTCAGAGCGCTGCAACCCTGGCTGACAGCTGTAGATCAAGTTTCAGTCTGGAGCAAATGTTTATAACTGAGCAATAAACCCCCAAGACAGAGCCCTATAATGGAAATGCTGACAAACCCAGCTGCAAGAACAGGGCTACCAGACACGTCAATAATTAGCGAACAGAGCCATATATCTGACTGAAGGCAAAGGAGGCATGCTTGCCAGCTCCCTGGTGTTAGAAGGTATCATTGCGGAGGACAGTAAATCACACTAAATCCTGCCTTAACACCCTCCACAATAAATCCAGCATCAAGTCCCACATTTCTTCCCCTTCTGACAGGCAGCTAATTTACCGTTTTGTTTTTCTTTAGCTAATGGCTGTTGAGGCTGATCCTAAATTAATCCTAAACAGGCTGCTTCTCTCTTGTACAAAAGGACATGAAATTCCACATTTTAGCGGGGTAAAAACGCCAAGCGGCTCCAGATTGAAAGCAGAGCTGCTGACTTGGGAGATTTTCCCTGCCGCTCACAGAAGCCCTCGCTGAGCAGGTGCCCAGCAGCCTGGGCTCCGGGTGCCATCATCCACAGCCTGCAGCTCACTCTCAGGAACGCGCTGCGCAGGGAAAGGGGCTTTGGGACGTTCCCGGGGCAGACAAAGGCCACCTGAATTCATCAGTTTCAGTCGCGTTAGGTGGAAAAGCAAGCGGCAGGTCTAATCCTACGCTACAGGCATCACCCAGCCTGGGTGAGTCTGCCTGATCGGCTCCAGCCGTTCCCTGGCCAGGCTCCATGTCCCACTCTGCATGAAGCCAAGGGGAAAGCCTTACTCCCCCATTTCTTCAGAGGAAGCACCAACTCCCCCACATCCCCCAGCTCACCGTTCAAGCGTGTGATTCCCCTCCCCATGAAAAACCTGCTGTTTTTCAGTTGGAGTCCATCCCTCCCCAGTTCCTGCCCTGCATCCCCCTCTGCCTCTCTTGGCCAGGGAAAAGGCCTTTCCCCATGGAAAGCCCATCCTGCCTGGGGACCACGAGGACTTCCAGGATAGGGCCGAGCTGCCTCCTGCCAGGAGCCACATCCCATCCCTCAACCTCTGGGCACAGCTGCGGGCAGGGGGAGCCTGGGGTGCACCAGGTTTGCACCCAGCAGCTCCGGCACTGAGCACCGCAGCTTCTGTCAGACCCAGGGCTCTGCGCCCTCGACATTAACCCTGTGTGCAGAGGCAGGTACCAGTGCCTACAAGTTCTCGGCTGGCACAGAGGGTGCATTACTCATCCTTGGTGCCTCATCAACCTTTGATAATATCTCAGCATAAGCAAAAAGTAAAGACGCTCGCCGAGAAGCAGAAGGAAAGCAAGAACATCCTGAAGTTGTCTCTGACGCTCCTAGCCTGGACCTGCAGCGTGCTGCTTCTCTGCACCCTGCTTTGACGCAGAGGTCTGCCTCTCCGAAGGCTTATCTCCTGCAGAATGATTGATAGCCTGGGCAATTGTTTTTAATAATATCTGAACACCTGCGGTCCTCAGTCCCCGGTAATACAGTTATCCCAAGTGCCTAACTTATTGCATAAACATCTGCTCTGGTTGCAAAGACAACTATCCAGTTCCTGATACAGGCGGCACAGGCCACGCTGGGGGGTCAGGCACGGGGGCACGCAGGATCATGCCTTCCACGGGGAGATGTGGAAGCGAGAGGGAGAGGAGCTGCTTTTCTGATAGGATCGTCCAGGCATGCCTCTGCTTCCCAGGCAGAGCAAGCCTGGGCTTTCGGCTGGGCAGCGCTGCTCACGGGCAGGGAAGGGTCTCCGTCCGGGAGAGTTGCTGGGGAGGTGACCCCGAGTTGGTGCTGAGCAGCCGTGAGCTGCAGAGCCGTGACAAGCGCATAACCCTGTGGGAGAAGGAAGAGCAGGATCCGCATGCCCCATCCCACCCAGACATGGCATGGGCAGCCTGGCAGGCAGGTCAAGAGGGTTCTGGCAGGAGTGGCTGGCTTTGTGCTCGCCAGGCACAGGGGCAGGGATGCAGAGCTCCAGTGGTGGATGTGGTGGATGTGTGCGCCCGTTGAGCTACCCTGCTCTTCGGGATCTCTCTTTGGTGCTTTCTGGGCTTTCTGACACCGTGGCTGGATGTTTCGCTTCTTTCCAAGGAGCGATGATATGCGCATGTTGGGAAACTTTCTCATTCGCTTCGAAGGCCCTTTTCCCCTGTTGTTTGAGGAATGCTGTTTGAATTAGCTCCACGGATTGCAAACAGACCCCGTTGTTTTCCTTTCCCAATGCAGGGAGGCTTCTGTTCTCTTTGGCCTGCTGGATTAACCAGGGGGCCTCACACACTGACCCCTCTGCAGCTCAGGGAAGCTAATTTAATCCCAATATTGTTACAGATCACAGCAGGACGGATCTCACAGATTCCTTGAGGCAAACCAGCTCTGAGCTCTGGCAGGGACAGCAGCACGCTGTGTTTGTGGAGGCAGGAGCTGCTACAGTTTTTGCTATAAAATTTCCTCCTCAAAACTTGTGAGGCTGGGAGAAGGGCAGTGCCGGAGGGACGGCGGGGGCACCCTGCACACAGGGGGTCCCACTGAGGACCTGCTCCACCTGCATCCCCCAGCATCCTTTGGCATGCAGGAGGGTGGAGGGCCACTCTGGATCCTGGCAGAAGAGTAGATGCAGACTGGCATCTCCTTGCTGTATCTTTTTCCTCCTTATTTTTTTTTTTTCCCCTTGGCACCTGCTCTCAGGGCTTGACTTTTGAGGTGTGTTGTCATGAGCTGTGTCTGCTCCCACCAGCCAGTGCCTGGTCCCTGGGTCAGTCCCTGGGCAGGTCACCTTAATTCCCATCAGCAGGGTGGAGCTGCACCCACAGTGCTGCAACTCGATTGCCTTGTGCTCTTCCCAGCGTTGCTGTCACTGGGTGGGGGCCTGCTATGGTTATGGCAAGGTGGCCACGGCTCCAGCCCCAGCTGGGGCTGCTGCACTCCTCACACCAAGTGCTGGGCAGGCTGGGGCTCCCTCTGCACAGCCCAGGCGTTGCCCCACGCATGGCCCCAGGCATCGCCCTCCACTGTCTCTATCAGCGTGTAAAATCCCAACAGGCAGGCTGCCTTGCAAGCACCTTTCTTGGATACCTCAGCTCATCACCAGCTCAGCTCCTCTCTGCCCTCCCCCTGCCACAAACCAGAGCCCTCTGAGGTTGGTCATAGCAAAACTGTTGGCGAATGTGGACACTTCTGCCTGCAGTCTTTTCTCTCCCATAGTGAGTCCTGGGGAAATGGTCTGTGATGTGATGCTGAGCCTGGAAAAAGGCAGTGGGGCAACCAATATAAACCTCACTTGTATTTTCACAGGGAAGATCTGCCTTTTCATCCTTTGCACAGTGCTTCAGCTCTTCCTTCCCTTGGTCTCACAGCCCCACCTGAGATGATCCCCTCTCTGAGACAAATGTCCAGCCGTTCAGCAAACCCTGCCGAAACCCCAGTCCATGGCACAGAGGTAATTCATTTCCAAAGCACATCACACCTCACTTGGACTGATGCATGGTCTGGTCTACGGGCCAGCACTGAGGGGACAACCAGCCCAGGCTGCTGGCTGCAGCCAAGGAGGGCGTCCAGCCCCCCGAGCAAGGCAGGGCAGGGGGCATGGGAGCCACGGGGGTTTGTGGGGGAAACCCTGCCCCTCCCAGTATTGCTTGGGGGGCTTTGATGTTCGGGAAAAATAAATTGCTTTGGGATGCTGTTAAAGACAAGTTTAAATGATGACACACCACAGGGCTGGCACTTCCAGCATTTCTTGTAACTCTATCCAGAGCTGGAAGTGGAAGAGGGCACTGGCACAGCCAAGAAGACATGAAACTGGGATCCACTACAGCAGGAGTGGCTCTGTGAACAGCTTGTTCTCTCCAGGCTCCTGCCTTCTCCCTTCTGCTTCTGCTGCCGTTGTGCCCAGCAGCAGTAGGGCAGGAGCTGGTGCTGCCATCGGGCCAGGCTGGCCCCGCTTCCCCAGGAGCATGGGGCAGAGTTTGGGGTGTGGGGAAGGGGCACCCCTGGGAGCCACAGCCCAAAGAGCTGGTCCCAGGAGACTGGGCACAGGGATGTGAGCTGGGCATGCAGGCCCCTGCTCAAGCCCCTCTTCCTCTCTGCCACGAGCAACTCTTGGGAACATTCCTGCTGGATGACATTTCCCAAGGCATTGAGAAAAGAAAAAAAAAAAAAGGCACTTTTTTCCCAATATAAATTCTTGCAACATTAAAAAAAGCACACAATAGCTGTAAGCCCTGAAACAGCTGGGGGTAGAAAAGCTACAGCTTGGCATGGAAATAGCACTACCATCCCCACCAACTGGTCAAATCTCAGATGTGAGACATCATGTGTGACAAAACCCCAGAGGAAGGACATGCAGGAAGCTGGTAATTGCTGTGGGTTCCCATCGCAGGCTGGTGACCTTGGGAGTCCCGAGTGCCCCTGTCACTAACCTGCAGCTGCCAGAGCAGAGAGCCAGGGCTGGTGCTGGGACCGACATGGGGCACAGGAGTGGCTGGGGCCGCGGTGAGCCCCAGGCTTGGCTCCTTGCTGCCCCAGCTGTGCCCTCACAGAGAGCAGGCTGACGGCAGGAGTAACCCTGGGGCGGCTGTGGGACCCTGGGGTGATTTGGGAACGCCGCAGGCATGATCCACAGGTTCCTGCTGACCCACAAAGGGCCACAGCACTGACACCGATGCTGCAGTTGTACCAAAGCGGCACCAAATGGTGAATAGTGCCTGTCCCTGTGTCCCCACTCATGATGGACACGCATACCCTGGGGACGGAGCTGCACCGGTCAACCCAGGCCCACGCAGGCAGATAGGAATATCACTGTACTGAAACCAGCCTAAATAAATCATCTGAAAACATATATAGAGAGGATCCTCGTGCATGCAAAAGCAAAGTGCTTGCTCCGCTGCGTTCTCTGAGAGAGCTGCAGTACACCTATAATTAATCTACTTACAATTAAAGGCTGTCTCCTGTGACCGTGCCGAGGAGCGCGGCTAGGCCTGTGCGCGCTGCCTGCCTTCTGCATCTTTTCAAAGGTCTCCAGTGGAGCCAAAAGCTTTGCTGGTGTGGATGGGATATGTCTACGTATTGTGTTTTAAACTATATAATTAATTGAACGCAGTGCTCTGCAAGGAGCTAATTCTGCCGAGGGATTTTGGTAATTGTACAGACATTGAGAAGAGCAAGGCCCAGCCCTGCGCGCTGCGGGGAGCTGCAGGGAGGAGGCTGGGTGGTGCGGGGGGCCAGGCCCTGCTTTCGGGGATGGAGAAGGACGGGTAGAGAGAGGGGATTCAGGCTCCTGAAGCTGGGGCAAGGGGAAGGCTGAGGTGGGGAGGATTAGAGGAAGAAGAGGAAGTGAAGGGCAGGGCAGCCTGCCATGCTGAGGCCAGCCCAGACCCAGTTGCCAGCCCCATAACTCAGTGGGAGGGATGAGCAGAAGAGCTGTGGCAGCTCTTCCATCTCTCTTTCTGCCCATTATCCTTTCTTTCAGTTTTTGGAACAGTTTATCACACAGGACCTCGAGGACCTGGCCCACTCTGCACCTCACGTCACCCCACATGCCCCTGTACTGTGGCACTTACTGCACACACTGTCCACCTGAAATGTCTGTGTCTGCACGGGAAGCGTTTGTGCGTATTTTAGATACCTTCGAGAGGACTGCGTGAAGAAGAGAATGGTTTGAGTCTGGCTTTAAGAGATGGCAGAGCAGCAAACAATGATCCCAGGTGAAAGCAAGGTGGCTTCAGCCAGACCTTTGCTGGAGCGCCGGGCTGGTGGCAGAGCAGCGCTACTGAAGCCCATTCTGGGACTCTGAAGCACACGAAGCGTGAGTGGGACACACAGTGCTTCTCCGTGCTTTGCATCTTTGCTCCAAAGGGAAGAGCTTAGGCTATGCTGGACAAAACAGTATGTGGCCAGTCGCTTCCAGCTGCAGCCCCAACAAATGCGTATTTCTTGGAGATGCCTTTCCATTTACAAGTGGGGAGAATAATAATAATGCTCCAGTGGCTGTGGGGTTGGCAAGAGAGCTACCACAGCCATGACAGCCTCTCGTGGTGCCTCTGCCCTAGGAGCTTTGGGGTTTCATTTCCGATTAAGTTTTTCATATGGGAACATTCAGAATTTTGATGGGAGATGAGGCTACTTTTGTCTAAGAGAGAACATACTTTCACTGTTGCGCCTGGCCTGGGAATGAATTCTCCACTATTAAAATGTAATTTAATTTATCTCCATGGCTTTTGTGATGACTAGGATTTGTTCTAAGGAGACCTTTAAAGGAGAACTTGTGCATTATTAAATGTATGTGCTAGGAAGTTGAGTTCTGGCATCCTCTGATAACCAAATTTCTTTTCTATCCTCCACTATATCCATCATGATAAAAGCCCCTGCCAAAGCCCTAACTCAAGCCATGCTTCTGGCATATTGTGAAATGAATCGGGGGGGGGAAAGAAACCCACAAGATGCTCTAGTCCAGTATTTTTTTAATCAAAATTTCAAGGATATTGATGGTTTACCTCATAAGGTAAACATTTGTAGCCCAGTTGCTTTCCCAGGGTTAAACCAGAAACAAGTGGCTAGCTTAAACTGCAGCTAATTTGCTCTGACAGACTCCAGTCAGCTTCAAAATGAGTTTTCTTGAAAATCACAGGCCCTTTACATGCAGAGCAATGGCACTGGTACCTTCCCACGGAGGGCTGCAGGATGATCTTGTTTTCCAGGGATAAGCCCAGCAGATGCCCAGCTCCCGCAGTTCCCCAGGGCACCCCCTGTCCACAGAGGACCCGCTGCTCTGCAGGGGCAGCTCTGTGCCCTGGGGGTGATGGGTGATGGACCCTTGTCCTTCTCCATCTGCCTCACCCTCCCATCGTGGGGAGATGCTGCCTGTCTTTGCCAAGGGCAAACCCCAGCCCCATGCTAGTCCTAGCTAGCAGTGGATTTCCCACCCCCCATGTGTGACTATGCCCCCACGGCACATACCTGGGATCAAGGGGAAAGCCAGATCCCTGCTTGGCCACTGGCATCTGGGGCAGGTTCCCTTGTGCCGCAGAGCTGGCCCTTCGACTCTGTGCTCTCCCACGCCCCTGCCATTCCCAGAAACAGCCCAAGAGGTGATGGAGGGGGCAGCTCTTGTGCCAGCTACACCTTGGGGGTCATGGGCAAGGCCCCAGGACCTCAATCCCAAACCTGGGATGGGGGCACTCCAGCAATGGGCATGGCACATGCGTCTCTGCCAGCAGCTTCCGCATAGTGTGCCGAAGGGAACAGCCTGGGACAGGCAGCACAGACTGTCAGAGCAGGACTTTGGCAAAGAGGTGCTTAACATTTCAGGGTGCCCCAGAGTCTCTACGACTGTGCCTTCCCATGGCACCAGTCATGGCTAACCCCAAACCAAGCCACAGTGTCACTGGCTGGAATCAGGAGCAAGTGGGAGCAGGCAAGCCCGGGCCAGGCTGGAGCAAGCCAGCCTGTCTGTGGGGACACTGGGCAGCCAGTGGTTAACAGCAGCATCCTGCTGTTCTGCCTCCTCCAAATTGCATGCAGCAGCCTGGGGCACAGCACAGCTCTCAGGGCTGTATTTATTCTCCACTGACAGCAGCTCGCTGAGGATGTCACCGTGCAACCTTTCTCCTTGGCAGACCCTGGATTAGCGCACACTGGTTCCAGCTCCATGTTTGCTACCTGCCAACGGATGGGAAAGGTCTGGGGTTTGATGGCAGCCAACACCTATCTACACACCAACCCCTAGCCCCAGTGAAATCTCAGCACCTTGGAGGTCCAAGTCCTCCCTGTTCTCCCAAACTTCCCTCGAGCAAGGCAGCGCATGTGTCTCCCCATTCCTCGTGGTCTACCTGGTGCTTATCCGGCACGGCCGTGGAACCTGCTGCTCAGCGAGCCGGCCCACTGGGGCTCAACAGAGGAGATCTTTAACTTGGTCCAAGACTCACAGTGCTACTGTGTATGTGGTTTCCTGCATACAAAGAGGAAGGTACTTTTTTTTAGAGTCTAATTTTATTGCTTCCCCAGTGTATTTGTTCGTGGACCGGAGCCACAGCAAACCGTGCTGTGGAAAGAGCTCCCTTCCCTAAGAGCATCTCCAGGGCGTAACAACGGCTCTGAAGCCAGGAGAGCGCCAAGATGATTTCACCAACAAGGCTGGCATCGCCCCCAGGACTCAGCGCAGCACACAGCACCTTGTTGGCACAGCCGGCATGCCCACCCTGCAGGTCGCCGTGCTGGCACAGGAGGATGACGTGCCTGTGCAGTCCCAGCTGCCGACTGCAGAAAGCTGCTGCTCTGCTTTGCGTATAAGTCAAAACCTTTAAGCTACTGGTTACAGAGACACTCGCTGTTTTAGCAGACTGAAGTGGGAGAATGGAGAGAGCTGCCAGATCCCAGCTGGTCTCTGCTCCAGGAGCTGATGGAGGATTAGCCCAGCAGCATGTCTTTACAGATTGTCGGTTCCCAGAGTACACAAAACAAAGCTCTGAGGACTGAGTGTCTCCACACAGAGGCAAAACCCAATACTTTGGGAACCTGACAGTGCTTTCCACACAGACACAGCGACCCTGGCTTCCTGCAGTCCCCACAGAGCGCTGCCAGTCCCACGGCAGCTCAGTCACAGTGGATGCAGCGTTGGGCCAGTGGCTCAGAGCCGATCCCTCCTGCCTGCAGCTCCGTGGCTGCTGGCTGAGCTGCTGCCTCCCTGGACTGGTGCCCCACAAACCAGAGAGGGTTTGCAAAGTGACCATGGATCCCTCCTGACATGTCCTGGTGTGAGGAAGCCATCTGCTCTGGAGCATGGGGGAGGCTGCTGGAGTTGCTTCTATGCCCCACAGAGCCTCAACCTTATCTGCAAGGCGACAGCCCCAGGGGCTTGGGGTGGACTGAAACCCCAGAGGAGAGCCCCCAGACAGGCCTAGAACTGCACTGACCAAGAAGAGCACTGAGGAAAGCTGCCACAACCCAACTTCTACAGCCCTCCCAGCCCGGCATTGTGTCCTGCCCCAGCTGGGGAGATGCAGGGCTGCTCCTGCTGCATGGTCTCATGGCAGAGCTGCCTGTCCCCATTGCCCTCAGCTGACACTGCATCAGTCCTGCTCCCTGTCCCAGCTCCTACCCTGGATGATGCTGAGAGGCTGTGGCATTTGCTGGTTCTAGCCAACCCTGTCCCTGTGCCCGCCACAGGGATGTGCCAGACACTCTCCCCATGCCCTTCCTTCAGCTATTCCCCCCGTTAAACCCCCACCCTAAATGCATGATTGCAGTGATGCTGCTGGAAAGCAAACGCATGCCAGGCTGCATCAAGGCATGGGGAGAGGCACGCTGCCCACTGCCCACTGCCCACTGCTTACTGCCCATTCCCTGCTCCCCGCCAGCTGCTGCCTGCTGCTGCCCTCCCACGCAGGGCCAGGGCCTCCCCGCCGCCCGCCCTGTCGCACGCGGTGGCGGAGCTGGAAGCTCTCGCTACTTGTTTCACGGGAACTTCCAACATTTCAAAAATTGTTTTCATTCTGGCTTGGAATGAAGACAAATATTTCAGAAATTTCCTGGATAACATAAAGTTTAAAATATCGTCCAAACTAAAATAGAAATAGTAGGCTATCTCAGCTCTTGCATTATGTCATATCATTCCAGCTCATGGTACACTGCGCAGAATTACAGATGGCTTGTCATGAGGAGACATAAACAAAAATACAAATAATGTCAACAAGAGAGGAGAAATGAAATGCTGAAATTAGAAATTCTCTAAAACCATTTTCTCCCCCTTGTGCAAATTAATTCTCCATGGGAAATTGCTTGGATTTTATAAAAGAGCATGGTCTGGCCAAAGCAGCTCTTCTGTTCTCCGGAGAAGGAGGAACACCCTGCCGGCATTCCCCACCAGCCCGTCCAGCTGCGCAGCCCAGCAGCGACGCTGTGCAGCTGGGCTGGATTCGGGGTCTCCCAGTGCCTCCTGCCCCCTGCTCCCTGGCCACGCTCAACCCTTTATCTTGGTTCTTGCAAGCCAAAGGCAGGCGCACTCTGCAGTCAGCCTGGCGTGACCCCGGGCCCCCGCTGTCTGCCGGCAGAGATAGCACCAAGATGGATAAAGCCAGGCGCTGGGGTTAACGGCGCAAAGCGGCGTCTCCATTGGGAGCGGAGGTGGAGGTCGCATGGTCCCGCTCTGCCCGGTGCCGGACCCAGAGGGGCCGCGGCTGGGGACGGCGCTTACCTTGGCTCAGCTCTGCCTGGCCGGGGCTGGCTCCTGCCCTCCCTGCGCTCGGCGCATCGCCCGCCCGGGTGGCTGCTCAGCGCCGGTACGGCTGCCCCACACCGGGGCTCTGCGCCGGGTGGACCTCCGGGCGCCGGCTGGCACCCATCCCCGTGTCTGCCCCGTGCCTCTCCAGAAAGGCACTGCTGGGAAGGAGCGCCGAAGCTCATGTCTCCGGCGCTGTATCCACCCCTTCCCACCCTCTTGGGGTTCGGTCCTGCCAGTTCCACTTGTGGGCTGTCCTCACCACTTTGGGCCTTTCTACCGCTCCCCTTCTTGTGGCTCCGGATGTCACCACAGACACGCTTTTATGAGAGTGGGCTTGTGCAAGGCTTGTATAAAGTATTCTCAGAAATACGAGGTCCTGTCATTTGTAAAACTAATAAAAATGTCCAATAATTTTTACAAGGGAAAAATGAGTCATTGGATGGCACATTTCTCATTACTGGCATTTTACAATTAAAATGAGCATCTATTGAATCAATCCAAAGCTCTTATTGTTAGCAGACTCTAATAACTTCCTGAGCTATTGAAGATACTTTTTTTCTGAAGAAACATGACCCCTGACCATGGCATTTCTCGTTGAGAGCAGTATCCAGCTGAGACCAGCTCTGCTCAGCTCCTGCTGGAGTGGTTTCAAACATATCCTGATGAGACTGGTGGCTATAACTGGGTGGGAAATTGTTTTTAAGCCCTCAAAAATGTTCGAGATTTCAAAATTTTTCCCGCTCAACATGGGGATGAATCCAGAATTGTTCAATGTTTTTACCAAAAAAAAAAAAGTCCTCATGGAAACCAGCTCCGTAATAGCCAATAGCCATCGGTCACGCTGAGCCGGGCGAAACGGGGACTCCCGCCTGCCCCAGCCTGCCGGCGGCTCGGACCGCCACGCTGGTGGCTGCGCTGGCATTAGCCGACTTCTCCTCCCAGCGTGGAACACCCATCCAGGACCTCATGACCTTCTCTGGTGAAAAATGAACCCAGTGAAACTTTCCCGGTTTCACTGCGGCGGTTGCGTGCGCGTGGCCCGGCGCTGGTCTGCGCTGCGCTCTGCCCCGCGCAGGAGCCAGGCCAGCAAAGCAGGCTCATCACCACCTCCTGCCTATGGAAAACGGAGGGGTTTGCAGCCACTTGTATTTTCAAAGCACACTAGAAACTTCAGGATGACATAGAAAGGGCCTAATTTTCAACAAGCACTAAGCCCATCTGCTGCTATCTCCTGAAAATCAGCCTCCCTCCAGATGTCTCAGGATGGATCCTGGTAACCAGAGCCACCACCTGCTTCTGAAAATTAAAATGAGGGATCGTCTGAGAAGAGTTCGATGAGAAGCAGTCCCGCAGCAGCACAGGTGAGGCTCTAAGTGTCTCCAGCCAGTCCTTCTCTGCTCATTTCAGCCTCATGAGAATAGTCCGAGAAGAGCCAGCTTGGCTGCAGGACTCGTCTCTCAAAGCTGCTCCAGAGGAAGCAAAACAGATTGAAGTGCAAAGCCCACAACACCTACAGCTGAGGTGTCCAGGGAAAGATCCTGCTGCAGGATTTAACAGTGGGAGGTCCCGGCTGCTGTGTGGCCAACCACCAGCCAAACTCTCAGCACCTGCCCCGAGGAGTACCCCTGGGAGACGGTGACAAGGACAGTATCACCAGTGCAGTCCTGGAGGGTGCCATGGCCACCCACACCGCTCCCCAGGACACTGGCTGCCCCTTGCTGGCAAAGCCCAAGGAGAAGGAAATTCACTTGGCCTTTGGGTGACCTGCTCTTTTTCTTTATGTTCATGCTGGCATCCCATTTGTCGTGAACTTCCTTGCGGAAGACATGTTTTAGGAGTGCTCTTTTCCCACAGGTGGCCACCTGCATGTCCCCAGGGCAGAGGGAGAAGCCGTTTCCCTGCCATGACACCAGAAAAGAGAAGCCCAAATTTCCCCATTTGTACAGAGAATACAGTGAGTTGCTGGATGAGAACGGACATCTTTCCTCCAAAACCCCAATGGGCCCTGGGCAGCCAGGCTGCTGTCACTTGTGGGGAGGTTCAGCGCCTATTTGTACCATCAAACACGTGCAAAGCTGATGAAAAACTAGCATGAAATCCCATTGCACAGCAGTAACAATGAGCAAGTGCTGGCTTCCAAATGCCGAGTGCCCTGCCAAAGAGCTGGCAAGTTCAGATGCTGCTGGGCTGTGGGGTCCAGATGCTGCTCTTGCCATTGCAGCTCCTCTTCTTGCAGGTCTGGAAGAGACAACCCCAGCCCAGCCCTCTCTCCAAGAGCCTGCTCAAGACCTTTGCTGGAAATGAATGCCCAAAACCCAACACCCACCCATGGTGGGGACTTCACCCTGTCTGGAAGAGACCTTATCTGCACTGAGCAGAGGACTGGAGCAGGCACTTGGTGTTTGCTGGTTGAGCAGTCCAAACTCGGCACATCAGGAGTATGCTGAGCTCTTCTCCCTGTGCACCACACTCTCTGGACTCTCCTCTCCCTCCATCCTCCCCGTTTGTCTCTGGAGGGGACGATTCTTTCTCTTGGGAAAGTGCCGTGGGAGTGGGGATGCCAATGTCGGGGACAAGCAGATGAGGTTGTTTTCCATTCTCTGTTATTGTGCAATGGCTCCAGAGCTGGAGACACTTCCCACTTCTTTTCCTTTGCTACTGAACATGGAGGTTGGGACGACAATATGTATTGTCATTTATAAGCACTGTAAGACCCTCCTGGGACCTACGTGCATAAATCTTGTGTCTCTCTTGCATCCTTGCAACACAGCTTCTGCCTGTGCTGTGTGTCTGTGTGACTGAGTTCTGCAGACACTGAAGTCCTGCTCCCCAGAGCATCAGTCTGTGTTGCTGCTGTACAACTCTCCTCCCGCTCCGAAGGGAGGGCCGTGGGAACTAGCTGCTAATCCAGTCTGTCCCAGCCAAGGTCCTGCTGCAGCTGCCAGGTGCCTGAGCGCAGCACGCGCAGCGGGCATTGCCGACAGCCGGCAAGAAATGCCAAGAGCTTCCCTTTATGGCTCCGTATTTCCTGTTAAATTTTTATGGGATTTCCTCAGTGTGCAGATTTATGCCTGGCTTAGGAGGCCCAGAAGCCTGGTGCGGGCAGTGGCCAGATGCCGGCAGAGCTGAGTGGGGAGACCTGCTGCCGGGAGGGGCTGGGGCTGGGACCCCGCTGGGCTCCCTGGTGCCCATGGCAGCAGTTGCCCATGCCAGGAGGGCCACCCCAAGCACGAGTGCCACCAGCTCATGGCTGTGCTGCCAGCCAACATCACGTTGGAGGGGCAGGTCCTGGGTGCCACCGCCGGCGTTCAGCTCCCAGCTCCCACAGGGCTGCCTTGCGCATGGCCCTGCAGTGAATTTGGCGTCCCCACAGCAGGGACTTATCGGCTGATGTCGCAGGATTTCCTCACCCCGCCGGGAGCGCACAATAGCGAGGACAGGCTGCTCCGCAGACACCCTAATCCCTTGGCGATTGTGCTGCGTTTCGGGGGGTGACAATAGTTCAATGAAGGTTTGCAAGGTTAGCAGGAACGTTAATCCTTACAGAAGAAAAATGTGACAATTATTTAATGCCGTGGCTGGGAGCTTTTGTGCTGCCCTTAGTACGATGTGTTTGTACTGGGCAATGTCTCATCTAATGTATTGCCGAGGCCAAGCGCTGCACAGGCTACCTGGGTGCTGGCTGGGCGGCTGCCAGGGCCGTGGGGTATGAGAGCGGACGGGCATCGGCATTCAGAGGCTGCAGCCGGTGCTGCCAGATGTCTGTGCAGCCTGGCCCCGCTTTTGCTCCATCCCTTTGAATTTTCATATGAGCAAGGGAGTTTCTGCCGTCGTCCAATGAAAGCACAAACATGTACACAGCCAGAGCACACAGGGACGGCTCTTGGGAGCAGCACAGTTTTTTTATTGTCTGAATTCAATTTCCAGAATATTGGGTGTCTTTTACAATTCAGAGATGCTGCAGAAGAAATGCAGCTGCCGAGCTCCTGCTCTCTGAGTGTACGCTGCCATGCGGTGAACTGTGGGAGGAGAGCACGGAGGGCACACGCCTGCTGAGCTGTTCCGGGGAGCACGGTGGGGAACGTGCTCCGAACAGGGTCCCGAGCCCTGCGGAGGAGGGGCTGGGTGGCGGAGGGGTCAGGGCAGTGGGAGACAGAGGGCCCTTGGCCACTAGACAGTGATCCCCCAGGCAGGCAGTGAGACCATTAGAGTGGAGGGTGGGGAGGTTGCCCCTTCCCCACAGAGCAGAGCTGCCCTATGGTCTCAACACCCTGGGGGTGGCTCAAGGGTGTCGAAAGCACCCTCCTTGAGAGCCTGCAAAAGCTACCAGGGGCTGGAGGAGACGTGCAGCGCAGTTGTGTCAGTGCCAAGCCTTGGCTGCTTCCCACGGGACAGCTCTTCTGGCATTAGTGTGTGGAGGACTGGATGAAACACCCTGGGCACTGCCAGCCAGCTTGTGTACGGGAAGCTGTGACAGCCATCCAGGGCTTGGGAAGGAAGGGATAAAGCATGGAGACCACAGGCAGGATCCCACCTGCTCACCCAGAGGCTGGCACAGCACCACAGCACACCCACCAACCTGCTCCCGGCGGTGTGGGTGAAAGTGCCAGCATGTTGTCCCTGCCTGACCCTGCACACGTCCCCGTGGCACACCCATAGCCAAGGGCAGAGAAGCAGCCAGGTCTGGTGGTGTTGCGACAGTCCGGGCACGGCTGGCAAACACCCCAGACATCCCCTGAGTGAGACCGGCATCCTCAGCTCATCCTTTGGCTGCCTGAGTGGCTGGGGCATCATACCAACCTCCTGGAGAGAGTGGAGCTGCCAGAAGGCAGCCCCAAAGCACCTGAGAGGCTTGGGGCAGCCTCCTCCTCACCTGCCCCTTCCCTCCCTGCAGGCTCTGGGCACGCCAGGCAGGGCAAGAGGCCACTGAGCGCGGGGCAGCGCGGCAGGCTGTCACCTGGTACCGGTGATGGGCACCATCCTCAGTGGGCGAGCAGCCGCCCGGGTGACCCATGCAGCCCCGTGCACATGTGTGTGCGCTCGTGTGTGCGTGTCTAAGTCATTGCAGCTCAGTGGATTTTAGGCACCGCAGGCAGAAAGTACAAATCTGCGTCTGATTAAAACAGCCCTTTGTAATATAACCTATATGAGCCTGCACTTAACACCCATCATCCTGAGGAAAGCCCAGGCTCTCTTCCAGCCCGTTGGGCTGCGTGCCTCCGGGGCAGATCTCCCAGGGACATGAGGCTGCCGGGGCAGGAACTTGGATGCGTTTCTGTGCGGATTCTTCCCCCTTCTAGAGAGGCACAATGGGGCTTTGCATGAGTGATACAAACATGCCAGTTGTACTTAAGGTTGACAAATAATGTAAACCACACAATCTGGTTTGAGGGAAACGACTTCACCACAATTTATTTTAGTGCTTTAAACATCACGCCAAACTCTGTAGTGAATTGCTAAATTAATGCCGGGCTGCCATCTAAATAGACATCTTCAGATCACAAGCATGTTATAGGGGGAATGGTTTCCTTTGAAATGGTTCCCACAGCTTAAAGGCTGTGCAGAGAAAAAATGTGCCCAGGATTCAATTGCTGCCAACATGTGGTGGCCACATTTCTCTGCCGCTATTGGCCAAGATGCGCAGTAAAGCTGAGGAAGCATCATTTGAGGTGGACAGATAACCCGGTGATTGCAGGGAGACAGGGAATGTCATAAGCAGCTCGCTCTGAGAAAAGGGATAAAGCAAAATAGCCTCACTTCCAAGCTCTTAGCCTGGAAAAATGCACCCTGCCCAGGGTCTTGTAGCCCCTGTCACGCACTTTCTCAGCTGCTTGCGATGCCCAGTGAAAGCACAGCGGATGTTTCTTCCACTCTTGGTTTTCCATCGGCGTCGCCGCTGATGTAATCAGCGTTGCTGCGCTCCTCTGCTCCCCTGGCTGCAGCCGAGCAATGGCAACTTCCACCCGCTCGCAGCCGTGTCCCGGATCTCTGGGGAGAAAGGCCCGTCAGATTCACTTGGCAGGGGAAGCCAGGCTCCTGGGGCCAGAGCTCGCTCACTGGTGCCGGGAGACGGCACATGAGAATTGCAGGGAACGAGGAGCTGGTTTAACACCTTCCACTTCCACGACTCCCCTTATGGTGCAGTTTGGAGAGCTGCAAAGTGAACGCAGGAGTGTTTGAGCAGGGGCTGGAGAGGATCCCTGCAGCAGTGTGCGGGGAAAGAAATCAGAGGTGACCCTGCCCCTCTCAGGGCAGGGCGGATGCGAGGAGAGAGCTGGGTGCTGAGGAGGCTGTGATGAGGGAGCTGCAGGCAGCACGGTCCCTGCCTGTACCCTCGCAAACTGTTCTTTGGGTGGTTCCAGCTGCTGGGAACTCATGGGATCGAACTTGCACCCTGAAGCCCAGCCCACCAACGGGGGCTGTGTGCTGCTGGGGAGGGGCAGTGGGACCACGACAGCCAGCCCCTCCAGCTCGTGGTGGGCATTCACACCACATGTGTGCTTCACATATGCACTTCAAACGCTGGAGATACCCCGGCATCCAGCCGCCAGGCTCTAGCAAGCACCCTGTAGACAAAGGATGAGAAGACAAAGGAGAGGGAAGGGAGCTGTCACTTGGCCACCATTCCCACCCAGGCAAGTTGGGTTTTATTTCCCCATCACCAGCCCGAAATCTATCTTCCATGCTTTCGTGGCTCAGTCGCTCTTTCCCCTTATGGTTTCCTTCAGCTGAGCTGGAGGAAGAATAAAGAAATGTCTCTCCAGGCCCCAGCCTCTTACAAGGCTCATAAATATGTCTCTGCTTAAAAACTCAAGGATTAATTAACTCATGAGTATCTCCTAACCAAAGTTCTGGGAAAGAGCACCCTCCCGCGCGGGAGGCAGCACGTCTGTGGGAGGTTTCCCCAGGGCCTCTCCCTTGCCCACAGATGCCTGATCGGGATGGACCTGGGGGCTGGCCGTGCCCAGCGAACAGGACCCACCACCACTGCACACCAGCTGTGCCGTGCGGGACCCCGGTCCAATGGGGCACCCGCGTGGCCATCAGCATCGGGCTCCCAGGCCGTGTTGCCGTGTTGCCTTTATAGTGTTTTCAATTAGGCGCTTGACAATGCCCAGGCTCAGTGATCTGTCATAAATTTTAAGGGCTGACGGTGCCACGGGAAAGTTTGGACCAAGGGGACGGTGTCTCACAGTGCATCTTGGGGCCCGGCTTTCAGGACACCACCAGCCACCTTCCCTCCCACACGACCCAGCCCCAACCTCGTGACGCTTTCTAGCCCCTCACCAGAGCAGTTGCCCCACACCAGGTCCCCATGCCCTGCCAGCCCTCGCACTGCTGGCAGGGCAGGTGGGCTCTGCCAACTGCTGCCCCCTCATCCACACCTCCTCCTGCCTTGGGAGGTGCAGGCTGCATTGGTGGGTGCCTCTTCGCCCGAGAGGCGCAGGGCAGACGCACTCCCGACATCACCCCTGCCCCGTGCCCAGTCTGGAGGAGTGCCAAGCCCTGCTGCAGACACGAGGCAAAAAAAAGGGTGTTGCTGGAGGGTGTGCAGGAGCACGCCCTTCGCTTACAGCTCCCTCCGCCTTCATCGCTCGCTCAGGCTCCCTGAAGCCTGGGTCCTCCCTGTGGCACCTATGCCTCCACACGGCAGTGGGGGTGCAGCCCGGCCGGCCCCGGGAGCCCCTGCGGGTGCCAGCACCCTTGCTGGGGAGATGGCTCGCTCCAAGGCTCAGCCGTGCTCCGCGCAGCCCCTGGGGAGGGAGGGTGTCTCCAGCAGCCGTCTGGTCCTTGGCACAGCGTGTCGGCTCAGTAATCGCTGGTCTCTGAAGAGCGGGAGCTGCCAGGAGCCACTCCTTCCTCAGTGGGTCTGTGCAGAGCTGGTACGAAACAAACAACTTTTGCAACATGTTTTGTTTTCCATCATTACATTTAAAAAGTAAATAAATTAAACCCATTTTGCTGCCACTTCACTATCTCAAGTGTAACCTGAGTGCTGCTCTCAGGGGAGGCAGCGCGCGGCGCGAGGCCTCCCCAGCTCGTGCACGGCTGCCTGGCGCTGCCGGCACCGGGAGCTCAGACAAACCGTGTCGGACCTGTGCCCATCATCCGCGCTGCCCTGCTCGGGGCCAGGAGGAATGTCCCCATCCCGCGTGGCAGGCAGGCAGGGCTCGATGGGCTGAAGCAAAAAGAGGTGCAGGAAGCTGAAATGCCAAGGCTGAGCACACAGATGTACGACCGTGGTCAGGGAGAACTGTGGTGTCCCCCAGGGCTGGCACTGGGTCTCTTCTCCCTCTGTTCCTGTGCCACTCCCCATCTTCTTCACCACATCCACAGGGATGGCACTGCCCGTCTCAGCACAAGGAGGGAGCTGCACGCATCCATCCTGGGCTGCTGCATGTCCCACAGGGCTGCAAGCACGGAGCATCACCCAGCAAAGCACCAACACCCACAGGAGGTGCCGCCCCGAGCTGTTTAATGTGATGAAATGGTCTCCATCAGGGAGGACTTTGTCCTGTCCTCAGTCCTGGTGGAGGAGAGGCCCCAGGGACAGCTCTCTGCCAGCCCTGTCCCCAGACCACAGGGCTGAAAGCATCTCACGTGGCCACACTCACCCTCTCCCAAGGGCAAAGGGATTCTGCACACACTCAGTTGCCCACCGCCCACCCTGGGCAGCCCCCACTACCAGCCAGCATGCAGGAGAGGCAGAAGGATGTCCTGTCCTTGCCGTGGCCCTCCGGACACAGCATCGCTGTCCTGGTGAGTGGCTCGGAATGCCGCGTGAGTGCCAAGGGCAGAGCCTGCCTGCAGTGCAGCGCAGGGTGATGCACTCCAAATCCCCTCGCAAATGCAGAGCAGGGAGGGAACCGTTTGCGCTGGGAGCACCATCCAGAGGCCTGGATTTTCTCCTCTCTGTAAAGGCAGCTGTCTGCACCCAGGACAGACCCCTATTACACTGGCATCGCAGTCAAAGTGCCCACTGATGTCATGTGAAGTGGAACTTGGCCCTTGGTGTGAGAGGACTCAGCGCAGCTTCCAGCTGACCTCCTCACTGCTTCTCACACTGTCTTTGGGACATAATTAATTTGCTCTGTTGGAGGGGTAGTTTCCAGCTGAGAAGCAGGGATCCTCTGGGTTTACCAGTTGGTGAAAGTGGTTTCCAAAGCACAGACCATCCTTTCTTCCCAAGAACTGGCCTGGAAAGGCAGTGGCAGCCCCCTCGGTTCCCTGCCTGTCACAACACCACCCTTCTTTTTTGCACAAGCCCAAGTGTTTAGTTTTATCCCATACCCCATACATGATTTCTCTGCAGCACTGTGACAGCTTCACTCTGTGTTACCCCTGTGTGGGCTGGCTGGCATCGGAGAAGCCCATGGCCTGGCTGCTGCAGGGACCCAGCTGCCTTGGGCTCTGACATGAGCTCCCCAGTGCTGCCTTGGGCCACAGCCACTAAAGATGAGCTGAGCTTCACCTTGCCCTGTGGGATCAGCAGTGCTGGGTGTGCGGTGCTGTGCTGCCCAGGCAGGCGACTGCTCCCCGGTGGCACCTCAAGCAGTGGGAGCATCTTCTTCTGAGCAGCTGCTTCTTCCACAAATCCTCTTTCCTCTGCCTGCATGGTGCTGGAAATCCAGCTGCATTTCAGCATCCCAGAGAGGCCCTGCCCTTTGCAAGCTCCAGCCTCAGCTGCAGGACCTGCAATGTTGGGCACCCCACGGTCACCCAGCCCTTGGTGCCCAGGACACTTGGGTGGCCACTGGCCCTCTCCCACCTCCGCCTGGTTACTCGCAGGGGTCTTTGCTGAGCCGAGTGCACCTCCATCCCATTTTGCCCCTTGCCCACATGCCGCAGGATCAAGCCCCATGTGTGCTGCCGTCGGTTTCTGGTCTGAGCTGGAGGAGAAGAGGAAACATTTCAGCAAACTGTTTTACCAGAAAACATGCAAGTGACTTTTTTAATAATAACATCCAAATGAAAACAATGTGGGCTTCAAAGTCCGTCCTCGGGATGGTTTGTGGTTCACGGGCTTTCTGACAGCAATGCTCCTTCCCACCCTGGGGAACGCATCCAGAAACACCAGCCCATTCCTGGGGTACCCGTGGTGCCCCTCGCTCTGCAGGCACCCTGTGGAGCTGAGGTCCGGGGAGCGGGTGCTGGTGGGGGTGCTGCTGGCAGCACCTATGCGGGGATGCCTGGGATTCTGTCAGTGCACAAATTGGCCATTCAGTGGCTTCCTCTCTCCTGCCCTTTGCCAGTAATGCAGGGAAGAGCCCTGAGGATCAGCATGGCCATGGCTGTGGCAGCTTTAAAGGCAGTCTCCTGTTACCGAAACGTAAATGTTGATGTTTGAGGAGGGGAGATGCTGATGGAAATGGAGCTGGCCGTGTTTGTTTGTTAAAGCAGCTATTTTAAACAAGTTCTGTTCACCCAGCTTGCAGTTTGGAAGGAAGTTTTCCCAGCCATAATATCCTAGCTCAGCGCTGGGCAGACAATGGTTCAGCAGTTGCCCGGGATTAGCGTGGTGAAATCACCCTGCGCAGCCTGGGAAGGATGTCTGGGAAAGGGCAGGGGTGGATTTTGTGCTGGGGAGGCTGAGGCGGGGGGGGGCAGGAGCCTCCCAGGGAGCTGGGATGTGGGCACAGGGGTGGCAGCCGGGCTCAGAGCAGGGCACCGCGCAACCATCCTGGCTGAGCACTTCAGGACAGCCCTGCCTGGGCACTCAGCATCTCTGCACCCTGCTTTTTCCCCAAGGAAAATGGTTAAATGCAAAATATGGTTTTGTTAAAATGTTTCCCAAAGCACTAAGCCCAAAGCCGGAGCACCTTGTCACCAGCAGCGCCAGCAGCGGCTTTGCTCTGGGCTGTGAGGAGAGCTGGGCAGTGTGGGGTGATGGGGAGAGGTGCCCCCAGCTCTGCTCCCTAAGACTGGGGGGGTATGAGATCCTCTCGGAGCTGCCTCTGCCCAAGCCCCAAGTGCAGCCGTGCAGCGAACCCCACGCCGCGTCCGGCTGGGCGTCGAGGGCCTGGCGTCACGGCCGCTGCTCCCTGGTGCGTTTACTTGGGGAAAGCAGACAGGGCTCTTGGAGGGTGGCGGAGGCGGCAATGCCAATTCCTTTATTCATTACAGCCTCGTATACAAATAAAATCTTTACAAGCTTGCCTTGAGCTTTTAAAAATGCCGTTTAGGACGTGTCATTTGTATTGTCTGACTTCGTCTCCCTTGCACCACGGCTGATCTCAGAGGCAGTAAAACACTGCTTCCACGTAAAACCCAAATGAGTTTATTTTATTTGTGGGGCAGGGCGAGGGAAGCACTTACCAAGCAGCTTCCTTGGCTCAGACGCGACACCCCGCTGCCCTGGGCAGTGTCACCCTGCCCGCTGGGGACATCTCACCCTGAGTCCCCCTGCGACCATCCCAAGGGTCTCAGAGGACGGGGGTGCGGGGTCCCAGCAGAGCCTCTGCAGATGCTGCTCCCACCAACACAGGTGCCCGGCCACAGGTCTGACCTGGCCACATTTCCGCTCCCTTCTGCACACAGCCGGATTTCCCGGACATCTGTGGCTGGTGCCTTGTCAGCGCCCCATTTCTGGGGTCCCCAGCCGCCCGAGGCGTCCCTGCCGCTCACAGCCCCGTGCCCAGGGACTCGTGTCATGTTTGACCATGGGGCAGAGCTTCGCGCCACCTCACGTTTCCACTCAGGACGTCCCAGCAAGCGGCCGTGACAATGTCTGCGGTGCCACAAACATCACAGGAAGATGCAGAAGATTAAAGCGGATAAATCTCTGCCATCCCCTCGGTTGCTCTGCGAATGCCAAGGCGTGAAAGCTCTGACTCTGGAGGTGCACATGGAAACGCTCCACCAAGGGGAATTAATTGCAGGAGCACTGGCCCGTAGCATGAAGATTTTTTCATTAAGGGCTCAGATGAAGCTTTCTGTTTCCTCCTCCTCTTGGTGAACCTTATTGTGATTAAATTAAAGGAATTCTCGTTAAAATGTTAATATCCTTCTAAGACTGTTTGTTGTTTTTCTCAGCTGCCTCTGGTCTCTTTAGAGCCTTTGCTGCCTTTTCCTAACGTTTTCCAGCTCTTCCTCCCTCTTTGCACTGCCCTCCCCCCTTTTTCCAAGGCAAACTGGAAAGTTACAGTTGTGGTTGACTCGTGGCTGCAGGCGGTGAGTCACGCCGAGGATCCCCACTCGCAGCTCGTAAACAGGAGGGATAAACACACGCTCCCGCCTGGGGCTCGGGGCTGCACCCGGGGGCCTCGCGATGAGATGGGACGGACGGGGACATGGATGGGGATGAGGCTGGGAAAGGGGATGGGGATAGGAATGGGATGGAGATAGGACTGGGATGGGGATGGAGGCAGGGTTGGGGCATGGCTCCCCACTGCCTCCCATGTACGCTGGGCAAAACCAAGGCAAAGCCCGTTTCCTCGTGACTGTCACTGAGCCACGGGCAACCCTGGCAACCCTGCCTGCCCTGGCCCTGGCCCGTGCCCCTGCAGCAGGCACTGGCTGCACGGGGTCCAGCAGCCCCTGTGCCTGCTGCTCCCACCGTCCCCGACGCGTGTCCCCGCTCCCGCAGCCCTGGGCCAGCAGTCACCGTGCGGGGTGAACGCGCAAGCAGCTTCCAGTGACCCAGCGGCAGCACCTGAAAACTTACTGAAAGTTACTGAAAAGTAGAGAAACGATAGTTTTTTTCCACAGCAAAGGAAAAAATGCTTATTTGTGGGCATTTTCCATTCAGGAGCATCCAACGCAAATACGCTGTTCCTCCCTGAATTCCTAAGCATATGGTATTTTGTGCTGTTAGAGTTTAATATTCTTTTCATTACTGATATCTAATACAGACAAGTCTTGAGGGTTACACAAAACATATGCGAACCTAATTTGTTTTTACTGTGCCACATGTTTTTACTCCCTGCATCATTCAATTAGCTTTTTTTTTTTTTTAATCATGTGATCAGCAAAAACTTAATGCTATTTTTAAGCATGGTAAGAAAGTGAAAAACACATTTACTGTGACTGCAGAGTAAGAGGAGTGTAGATCCCCTCACTGCAAAAATAACTGTTACAGCGTGATAGCAAACCGTGATGCTGCCACTGTGTAAATGGCATTTCTTTAGCAGTGCAACTTGTCACAATACTGCGCAGCTTGTAAGGCAAATTCCTAGGAGTTCTGGTAATTTATCTGACTGACAGAGATGAGAATGGGCTTCACAAATACCTGGATCTTTGGCCAGCAAGCTACCACCTTCCGGTGTGCCATAGGGAACTCGCCATCCTCCCTCCCTTCATCTCACTCGGGAGACTTCTCCACCTTCTCTTCCGACACCTCTCTGGAGAGGCGGACACTAATTTAGTCAATACATCATCTTTAGCACTCTTTTTTCTTAAGTTAGCCAGGTGTTCACATGGGATCCATATCTGTACGGGGACTCCAGAAGGACCAGTACCCGTTAGCTGTGATCCCCACATCAACGCCAATGAATCGGTGCTCCGTTCTCTGCTCTGCCGCCGCATCCCCAGTCAGCTGCCCAAGTCGGGGTTGAGCTTATTCGGGAATTTTGGAGCCTGGAAATGAGTGGAGCAGGGAGAACAGGAGAGGTTGGGTTGCTGTGTGCAGGGCAGCTCTCTGCTGCTGGAACAGAAAGGATATGGAGATGTCAGCTGTGCGGGCAGGATCCAGAGATGCTTGTTGCTGTGGAAGACAGGTTCCTGGACAGGGATCTCTGTAATATGAATAAGCAGTATTAAATCACAACCACCCTTACGTATAGATGGATCTTTAGTCAAAATCTGAGCTCTCTGACCTTGGTTGTTGGAGATCAGCAGGAAAGGGGAGGACCCGTGCCTTCCCGCTGGTGGGGCAGAGGGAGGGAAGTGTTGCTCCCCACCTGATTCCCTCTCGGATGCTCATGGCTGTACCAGCCTCCTCCACGCCAGCACAGGTGTTTGTATCCCAGCTCCTTGCAGGTGGCAGAAGTGCAGTTGGGATGGCAGTGCTGTCCTGCTGCCAGCTGAGGCCGTGTGCTGGGACCCTGCCCCGGCAGGTCAGGGAAACCTGAGCCCCAGCGGCTCGTCACGCCGGAGAGCTTCAGACAACCCCAACACAGGAAATCCTGGTGCTGCCACATGCTGTATTCTCCGTTCACACACATGTGCCTTATTAGCAGTGTCAGAAGCCTCCAGCTTGTGGGTGACTGCTAACCACAACCACCAGCATTAACCTCCTGCTTGGGGGTCATTTGCAACAACCCACAGAAATGCCTCAGAATTGGGCCATGTTGAAAGAAGCTGGTGGGTTCCTAAGAAATAATAATAAAAAAAATTTTATTATTTATTTATTTGGGCCTTTGAGAATTCTAGAGGACAGTAATAAAACCACTGTGGACATCTGGAGCCTTCCAGGCCAGGAATCCCAGGGTGGCCATGGCGTAGGACAGCTCCATTCATGGGCTGAGGTCATGGTCGCCGGGCTCTGCCCGCTTTGTCGCAGAAGTATGTGGGTCATTGCCCACCCTCTGACGACCAAGCGATCTGGTGTCAAAACCATCTGGCCATCCCAGGATGAGCCTGGCCACGAGCCATGAAAAGCTCAGTCACTGTAGAGCGTGCGAAGCCCGTCGGTTGCCAGCTCGAGTCGTTCAGGGGAGTAGCGTGTGTTGACATTTGCAGGGGAAGGTGGAGCCAGGGGGAATCTCCGCAGCACACGCCAGAAGGGGACAGTGGAGAGGCCAGGACACAGTGCTTGGTGGGTCTGCAGAGCTTTGGGCTGCTAAAGGAGATCTCCAGGAGACAACCACTCCTTGGTCGGGGCTGTTTCCACGGGAAACCACAGTGCAGACCTCGGTGAAGGGCGTGCGCCTTTCCCTGCGCATCTGCAGCGGTTCTTTGGGACAGCAGCGAGGGCAGCAGCCCCGTGGGACAGAGCCCTGTGCTGCAAGGCAGGGAGCAGCAGGGCAGCATGTCACCAGTGCTCTGGGTGCTGCTGGCTCCCTGCTATCTGCGCTGGTGGCTCCTGTCCGGGGTTGTAGGTCTGCCCACTGTTGTTGAGAACACGAGCAATGCTCCACCGGCCCGTGTGAAGGGTCCCCTGTGGGAGCCGTGCCGCAAGAAATGCACAGGGAGTGCTCCCCCCCCAGACACACTGGAGCAATATAGCCGGAGCAGCTTGCTTCAGCCAAGGAGAAATTAAATCTTCCATTACATAACTTTGCATCGCATGTTGGAAGGGGAAAACAGGACATCCCAGCAGCTTTCCCAGCACAAACATATCTGCTCCCTCCAGCACTAAGCCGCTAGAATCTGAAGTCAGGTGTCACTGTGGGACCCCCAGCTCGCCCAGCAAAGCAGAGGCCAGGTTTGCTGCACGCAGAGCAGAGAGGTTGGATGCCATTCGAGCCACGGGGTGCTGCACCACACATCTGTGTCAGATAGTCCCAGCATAAATAATCCATTGTGCTCGGGAGCCTGAGTCAGCCGTGCAGCTGGGTTCTCCTGCGGGTCATGACTCATTTGGCCAAGATGCTGGATCCATGTCATGGGGTGCATCCAACCTGAGCCTCTTTGTTAGGGGCAGGGCCTGGTCTTCAAAGGGTTAAGGGTAATTTGAATGATTCCTTTTGTTTAGATTCATTTCAGGTTTCGTGATTTCTGTTATTACTGCATAAAATCACTTGCAGGCGCTCGAGGTGGGGGCTGGAGGCAAGGATAGCTGTAGCAGATGTGAGCTAATTGGAAGCACAGCAGCAGCAACAGCAAGTGCCGCACAGCTCTTCGGGGGCTGAATGCCACCACGGAGGCTTTGTCACACCCCGTCTGTGAATTGTGCTGGCCATGGGGAGAGTGGGACTGGGAACGGGAGGATATGCCAGGGCGGGATGGAGGATGCAGTCTCTGTGCCGGGGTGACGGTTGAAGCTCTCCTTGCCCCGGGCTGCCATCGGCCAGGGGCAGAGCACCAGGTGTTGCCCAGCTCCCAGCGCCCCTGCTCAGCTTTGAAGTTGGATCATTTTGGTTTCCATGCAGTTTGCAAATAAAGCTGGCTGAGCAAAGGCGAATATGATAATTACTGCAAAACGCAGACTGTTCTGATTGCAGTGGCTGCCTGGGATATGGGAAATGGACTCGGAGACCTCCCCACCAGCACTTCAGCGGATGGGCCATGAGCTGCTGGACAGGGACAGCCCTGGCACAGCCACCCTGGGGTGGGACGGGATAAGATGGGATGGGAGATGGGACAGCAGGCATGCCCGGCTGGGAGCCTGCCTCCAGCGTGAGTCATTGCTTCTAACACAGGAAGCCACAAAAGGATTGTACAGAATAAGGGCTAAGTACAAACCCTGTTTTCCCTCATTCCTGTGTCACCCTGCTCGTGGCATGTGGCTGCTTGGTCTGCGGCCCATTGTGCCATTGCATGCCATTTCTCCAGTGTGTCCCACTCCAGCTCCCCAGGATGCGACTGTGTTGTGTAGCATATTCAACTTGTGGGACAGCCTTTCACTGGGAGTGCGGACAGCACTGCTGGGAGCCGTTAGCCATTATCCCTTCCGGGGCGGTTGTGAGATGCTCAGCTCTCCATCAGTGGCTGTTCCCTGGGCCAAGGGCAGGATCTGCATCTTCCTGCCATCCGCAGAGGGATGCTGTGTTAACAGATGCACCTCATCCGTGCTGGGCACGAGCTTGCTAGTACCTGCCCCGTTTCCAAAGATCAGAGCAGAAGCTGTTGTTTCTCTAATACCCACAAAAAAGTCCCATCACGCTGGGAGACGTGCCAATGCCGATCAGAGCGGGGATGCCTGTGACCTGCCACAAACCTGCGCCTCGCACTGCGAGTGGGGTGAGAACCCAAGCAGGCCATACAATAATAATTCAAAGCATCCCAATCCAATAACCAGATGGAGCTGCAGGTGCTAATGAGATTGTGCGTTCTCTGTTGTTCCCCAGCTTGCATCTGTCAAGAGCTTTCTATGTCCCACCATGGCAACATTTGCTTTAATTAAAGAATCTCCACAGCACCAGAGGGCAGATTCACCCGGCCGGGATTTGCTGCATTCACCGAGTCGCTAGACAGTCTGTCTCTCGCGGGGGATTAGGCTCCGGGAAACTCTCAGGCTGCTTGGCATGGAAAAACAGGAGAGCTTCTGTGTGACTTTGAAGGACGTAGTTCAATTAACTTTTCTCACTCTCCCTTTGGGCCAGACACAGAGTGTGTCTGGGGGTTCACACCCCAGGCAGGTGACAAGGCTCAGGATTAATTAAGGAGCTGACATTCCCGAAGTCCCGTTCTCCCAGGAAAGCAGCCTGGCTCCAGGCGCCAGTGGTTCCCAGAGCAGCCAGTGCTGCCCAGAGGGTCCCCAGTCCCCCTGCCTGCCTCTGCGGGGGGGTGGGTGGCACCTCACTTCTTGCTCTCTGTGGCTGCACTGGAAAGTCACATCATCACCAAACCCTGCGGAGCGGCTGGAGAAACTGGACATGCTCCAGGTCGAACAGAGCTTGCCCCAGGTCTCTGTCGCCGGATGGGTGCAGTTGCCCACTGGGAGTCTCAAGAGGGGGACAGGGGGAGGTTCTGGTGCAGGCACCAGGGTAGGCATCCCCCGGCTCCCCCAAAAGCTATGTCATATCCATTAGACAGTCCCAAGCTGTTGCCTGCTTGCAGGTGAGGCACTGCCCTGCCAGGGCTCTATCCTTTAGGTCCAGACCTGGCAACTCCAAGGGTGCCTGGACCTCATTAAATGCTGAGGGGAAGGACTGACACCCAGGGAGAGCCTGGCCCAGCCTTCTCGGGTAGGTGGCATCTGGTTGCAGTTGGGTAATGGATCCATCCTCAGGTACCTTCAGAGCATCTCGCCTTCTCTTTGACTGGAGCATGAGAAGCTTTCTTTGCGCCATCAGGACAAAATTCCTTCAGTTCATCATTTTCAGTTGCTCCTGCGCTAATTGGCCTTGTACCAATAGGACACAGCTTTGACTGTGTGTTGGAAACAAGCCTTCAGCTCATCCATCATCTCCCTCGGCAGGCGCGCTTGGCGAGCGTGTCTGCAGGCAACAGGCATCTGCCGCAGTGGCCGAGCCTCTGCACCGCCCAGCGCTGCCGTTCCCCGGCGCTGCCGTTCACCGGCGCTGCCGTTCATGAGTGCTGCCAAAGGCTCATGTGCATGCTCTCGGGGTATCCCCAGCAGCACCCTCTGCGGGATGGGGGCTCTCCTTGCCAGCCAACAAACAGCATGTGGGAGCTGGCGGCATGTCCAGCCCTTCTGTGCACGGGGGAGCCTGGGAGTGGGCAGAACAGCGGGGGGGTAACAGGGCTGAAGTCAGAGCATTCACTGCCCAGGAGCCACTGGGGTTTGGGAGTGGTGGGAATACCCGCGTCTTCCTTGGATTTGGTGGGGGGTAGTCTTGCGAAGCACAGTGTCTGCCTTCAACTTGGCCATGTGACTCAGCTTTTGGGATGGGAGCTGTTGGGATTCATTAGTCGCAGCCTTCTTAGTGGCCAGTGTTAATGAGTGCTGGAGGAAAACGTTGGACCAGCGATAGGAGAAGGAGACGCGTCCGCCCGTGTCCTGTCAGAGCATGTGGTTCTTCTGAAATCGCAGCACCTCCCACAACCTGGTCAATTTAACCAAAATATCTTTCGAAAGAAATCTGGAAATAGACTGCTGACGCTATCAAAACATCCTGTTTTGACATTTTCTGAATGAATCATTTCGAGTTTTTATTTGGAATGACCTCACTGCCTTTTTTGGGGAGAGTGAAAGAGATTATATTTATTGGAAAGTTGTAATCAAAACAAAGCGATTGATTTTTGCCTCAATTACATGTTTCAGTCCCCCTCCCTCAAAATTTGCTTTGAGGTTTTATTATCCATAGCCGACCGTTTCTAAACATCATAGCTTTGTTCTGACTTTAAGCCAGGTTTTGCAGTTCCAAGACGAGCACATCGGTGCAGCCGCAGAGCCCCGGACACATCCCATCTGGACCAGCCCCTCACGGGGTGGCACCGGGGGTCTCTGCCCTCCACCCCTGGCAGACACACAGCCCTAGGGGGGCTGTCACTGAGCCCCTGGAGCTGAGTGGCTGCCGGGATCCTACCTGGCAGCCGGCGGGGAGCGGCGGCTGCGGATGACCTGGCTATTAGCGCTATTTGACAACTTGTTAGGATTAGAAAGCCCATCATAAAAATCTCCAAAATGAGCACTTCTTGTGTGTGTGCAAGTTAAGCTTTTCTGCCCCAACCAGGAACAGATGTCTGAACTGGTTGATGAATTGGAAACATCTGAAACAACTTTCCAAGCTGAAGTACAATAAATATACCTTTCATCACAATCCCTGCAAGAGGGTTTTAGAGGCAAAAATCACTGAAGTGTTTAATATGGCCCATGGTGAAGAATCATTATGACAAATGAACCAGATTAAATGAGAATTTCTCCCCATCTTAGTGACTTTGCTGGGACTCCAGGTGCCACCTTTTGAGCTCACAGCAGGACTTGGCCCTGCCAGCCTTCCCAGATCGCTCTTTGTTGGCTTTATACCATCATCTCCAACAGGCAAAGGGAGGACAGGGAAGCGGGGTCTCTCCCGGGAATATGGACCCCTGAGGTGCACCCAGGGTCTGCCCTGGCTGTATGGGCAGGAACTGGGCACTTCTGCAGGGAGGCAGGAGGCTCTCATCTCCCCGGACATCAGGGTCCACGGACAGTGCAGAAGGAGGCAGATGTTGGGCTGGTGGCACAGTCCCGTGGTGCCTCCGGAGCCCTTTGCGATGCTCCATCATCTTCGGAGGCTGCCAGTGCCACCTGGGCTCTTTGCCTGCTGTCCCTAACACCTGCCTTAAGCCCTGAGCTGCCAGTGCCGCCGTAGTCCACCACCTCCACACCAGGATGGGATGCAGGCGGAGGCTGGAGGGGGTCTCAGGCCTCCCAGTGATATCCAGCACTGGGCTCTTCATGAGGGCATTGCCTGCCAAAGCTGGGAGCCTTCTCAGGGCTGTGCCTTCACAGCGTGGCACGTGGGGGCTCTGTGCCTGCCCAGGAGCCAGCCTTGTCTGGACCAGAAGCACTCAGCAAAGCATCCTCGTGCTTTAGTGCCAGGAACATCTGTCAAAGCCACGGAGGGCTGCCTGCCAGAGTTCAAGTGGCTGCCATGCTCGCTGTTGATCCCATGACCTGGATAGATGAGAATCTTTCAGCAGGAGTTGTCAGAAAGAGTTTATTTTTCCATGTCTCCACTTGGCTTATTCCACCGAGCAAAGTCATGTTCTATTGATTTATTCTGAATTCACATTTATTTTCCTTTAAGAAATAAAACCCAATATTTCTTCCTTCAAAATTCATGTGCATCGCACAGGATTTGAGGGTCAAAGTTTCAAGTGTGAGTACATCCATAAAAAGCTCCTGCACTGGCAGGTAGCGTCATTTACACTTGGGAACCCGATACTGGAACATGTGCTGGCACTCAGCAAGCAAAGCCAGTTGTAGCCTTGCAGCAAGTCTGCTGTTTCGGTGGGAATCTGCTCCCGTTCCCATTCTGCAGCAGGTCAGGGCTCCCCACTGGTGTCCTCGCTGAGGGACAAGTATTGCAGCCTAACAGGCATGAAGGATTTCGGATTCTGCACTGGTCAGGGCTGTGAAATGATGTGAACAGATGAAAAGAGCACAGAGACTGACTCCACCGTTTGGTCTGTCTGGCTCTATCTGCTTGCTCTGGGCTGGCTGCATTCAGGGACCCACAGTGACCCCCTTGCCTGGTGGAGCTGACTGTCCCCAAGCCCCGCAGCCCTGGCTGTGCTGGGAAGAGGTGGCAGTGGGCCAGCTGGACTTGCTAGGGACACACAGCAGCGTGGGCACACCCCAGTGATGGGCACACGCTGGCCTCCTGCCAGCACCTCGCTGGGACCCTCCTGCCCTGGAGAGTGTGGCATGCTGTGGCATCCCTACGGTGACACCGTCCCCGTCCCCATGAGCCTGGGGAACGGACCGTGTCACGGAACAGCTGGGTGCTGGTTTGATACGGATGCATTCTCAGAGCGGCTAAAACATCCCACAACACGTGCTTTGACCAGAATGAGTCACTAGAACATGACTCATAAATAAAGCACACACCTTTGATGTCTCCATTTTCAAACGCCCCGCGAGCCGGCCAGCGTGGCGAGGGCCGGGGAGCGCCGGGGCTATCGCGCAGATGTCGGTAATGGGATACTTATGCTCACACATCGCTTCCACGCCATAAAGTGATGGTGCCCCTTCTGAAAAGGAAGCATGTGCAGGGATTCATTTCCTCCAACTTGCCTGGCTAACACTTCCCCGGGGCCTGTTCGCTAATCCCACCCGTGTTAATGGAGCGGTTTTTGCTAATGGTGCGGATTAGGGAGCAGGTCCTCGCTGGTGGATTGGGATGGGAGACCGGCAGGTGCTGCCTCTGCCTCCTCTCCCACATCACCTCTCCGCATCCAGACTTCCCCAGGAGCCACGAGCTGGGACAAAGCCTCAAGGGGGAGGGAAGATGCTCCCCCTGGCATTGTGGTTCGTGTGCTGTGGGATTCCCTGAGTGGGGCTCCTCTTCACAGCCGGCTGCACCAGGGAGAGCCAGCAGGAAAAACACTGCCCACCCACAGTTAAAGGCAAAGGGAGGGACCCGAGAGCACCCTGCAGTCGCAGGGCAGAGAACCTCGTTTGCCCTCTTTTTAATTGCAAGAGATTCCAGGTGGAGATGGGGCTCTGGCAGAAAAGCTTTTCCTGGGGTGCACAGCCCACCCACCCTCAGGGCAGCCCCACAGTCCCACACCCCTCAGAGCCCCTCGCTGCCACCCTGTTCTTATGCCCCGGGCTGGGCTCTGCAGCCCCTTTGTGCCACACGACACTTCTCCAGGGCTCCGTTCCCAGAACCCAAACGTCCATTGAGTGATGAAGCACCAGTGCCGCCGCTGACCTGCCACGTTTGGTAACGTTCTTTAACGAGCTGGAAATCCCTCTGGCAAATCTGGCAAACCCCTTCCTTCCAGCGGATGCAAACTGGCGCCTTCCCCTGTGCCAGGAGCTCTGCGCTGGGGACAGGGCAGTGACAATACAGAGTCTGTTGTGGTGCTGACTGAAAAATAGATTTATTCCTTTTTAATTTTTCTTCTATTCTGTATTCCTTTTTTTTTTTTTTAAATTTCTCAACAAGGAAATTCAAAATCCCTCCCCGGCCCCTGTAACAGAAAGCCAAGCACAGATGGGTCATCGCTAAGGTTGCCAAGCGCCTGGGATTATGAGCACCTACATGCAGTTGCTATTAAATCCGTAAAACACAAGTCCACAGGATTGGCATTTTCTCGACTGCGTGCCTTCCCCAGGATGCATTGTATTTCATTGCATTTTGGGTTGTTTTCTTCTGGAAAGTTTCACCTGAAACGGTTCAGCTGCATCTGAGAATGAGACGAAGGGAAACATTTTACAATGTCTAAAAAAACATCCTGGCAAACCCCTTCTTTGTGAATCCCTCACACTTCCGTGGCCTGAACCAGAGGACTGAAATTTGGCAGAGAGTGGGCTTCAGGAGCCTGCATCCTGCATCTTCCACGCTCCACACAGCACCTGGCATCCCTCACCCTGCATCCTCCACCCTGCATCCTCCACCCTGCATCCCGCACCCCGACCCCCCGTCCCGCCCCCTGCCCCAACAGCTGCCCCGCGGAGGGAAGCGAGGCCCCTGCGGTGGCAGTAATTGGATCAAGGTGCAGCCCGGGTTTGTTTTCCGGCGTCTGCCCGGGTTCAGGCGCGGGGGCTCGGCCTCATCCAAGCACCCGCATGAGAACCGGCGCGATCTGAAGCAACTTTCTCATTTAAGAAAAAATATTTTGGAAGCCGCCACCTCCCTCCCCTCGCCAGCAAGTTTAGGGTTTCATAAAGCCCGCCTGGTAATGGGTTACAAATGTACCTATCAGTTTTACATTTGTTTTCATTCAGGCTCAGTGAACTCTCCACCGAAGCTGGCGGTGGGCAGGGAAAGGCCCCCCCAGCCCGCCGCCCCTCCACCCTCACCCGCTCTCCTCCCAGCACACCCACCAGTGAATTGTTCTTCCATAATCTAAACCAACACTCCTCTCCGGCAAATTGGATTTCGGTTAAACCCTGTGACTTATGTGCAAATCCTCACAGCAGATCGCCTTGCGCAAAGCTCCCCGCGGGGCGCGGAGCCACCACGGACACGCGGAGACGGAGCCTCCGCAGCTGGTGTCAATTGGTTCAGCCCGGCGGCGGCGGTGGAGCCATGGCATTGCACCCCCCGATCCCAGGGATTGCACCCTGGTCCTGGGCATTGCACCCCCTAAATCCCAGGGATTGCACCCTGGTCCTGGGCATTGCACCCCTGGATTCCAGGGATTGCACCCTGGTCCTGAGCATTGCACCCCTGGATTCCAGGGATTGCACCCCGGAGTCCTTGGTATTGCACCTACCATTAAGCAGCAGAAAAATAAACCCAACAATGGGAAAGATAGCGAAGTCTGGGTTCAAAGAGCCTCATTTTGCTGTCAGAAATTCAGACTATAAAAGTTATCATGGTAAAACAGGCATGGCAGGCACGGGGTAGGAATCATAAAAGGTATCTTTTTTTCTGAACATTATTGAACTTTTGAAGATGTAATAAAATACAGTTCCCAGATGAGTCAACCCAACAGGTCCTGCCTGGATCATGTGAAACTGAAACTAAGCAAAGTCACCCATTTCTAATTTAGTTACATGGTGATTACATGGCTTCTCAGCTGAGAAGCAACAAGGAGTTTTATTTTCTATGATGGATGAACATTTTTAGTGTCTGGAGTAGCAGCTGTCACACACCTTGTATCTTTGCCAAGAAAGTAACCCAGAGGGGAAAGCTAAATTTTAGTTCAACTGTTTTCTGATCTTGAGATTTAGGGCCAAAACGTGAGCGAAAAGCCCCCGCATCCCTGGAGCAGGCAGCAGGTACCACACCGTGGCAAACCTCCCTCGGGACTCATGGGCACGGCACAGGACTAAGCTCTTTCACCTCCCAGCCTGCAGCACAGCCCAGGCACCTTCCCGGTAGCTTTGGTCCATTTGTCCATCCTGCACATGTGGGAACAGCAGCCGGAGAATAATGAACCACCTTTGATCAGGGTCTTCAGAGCGGTTCAAATGCGACCTGAGGTAACACAATCCCAACACTCCCAGCCCCCCAGGGGGGACGGCGCTGTCCCAGCCCTCCCCCAGGAGCATTTCCAAATGCAATATCCATAGAGGAAGGCGACAGCAGATGTCAGAGCATCACACACACCAAACTCCGGGGTTTTGTTTGCTGTAGCTCCCCGATGTCCGAGCAAACACTGCAACGACCAGTAAGATCCACTTCCCGCACAATGACTCGGATATTACTACTGGGTCCTTCGTGATCGACTCAGCTGCGGAGAGTACTCAGATGGAAAAGATCTATTTCCCTTTGTGGTCTGTTAGCAATTTAAGTTGAAGAAGTGGTGTTCCGTTCTATTGTTTTCAGACCGTGATGTTCGTGTGAAAGATCTCTTTGATTCGGGGTGCTGCAATATAGGAAAGAACTGCAGCCACTATACAATAACAGCACGGCTGTGAAAACAGAGATAATTGAGCAGGAGCTGATTGCTAGCGAGATACCGATGTTGTTGTTTACTTAAAGGGGTGTCATCAACTTAAAAATTCATGTTTAATTTATAAGTTAATTTGCATGCTAAGATTGGAGAGATCTTGCACTGAGTCCAATGAATGAGACCAAGAACGGCTGTTTCTCCCTGTGTCAGCCGTCTTCTTCGCTTCGTGCTTTTTGCCCCGTCTCGGCCATACCCTGCACTCCCTTAGTGCGCAGACCCCAGTGGAGATACTCGCTGGAGTAAAACCAACCACGTGTTGATGTCCTCGTCAGCCAGGGGTCCGGGTGCACAGCCCGTGCTCACGGCTTTCCCGGCACCGGCACAGCCCGCGCCGCGTGCCACAGCCAGCACTCCGGGCAGGAGCGCTCAGAGAGAGGAGGAGGTGGCTGCGCGGCTCCACGACTTCCCGGGTGGCAGAGGGGGGTTTCAGCCTCTCCCCCTCCTCTTTCTGAATTTCATATCTGGTTTGCATTAATCATCCCTATTGTTCTAATCAGAATATCTAGCGGACAAGCTGCGGCGACGGCGTTTGTTTCTCTGGAGCTGATTCCTGGGTGTGGGAGAGTGGGTGCAGACCTCGTCCCCCGCATCCAGCCCCCAGAATCTGCAACCCACACACCTGCACGGCAGCGGGGCTGACCTGGTGGTGGTGGGATGGGACAACCCGCACTGAGCTGGCCTGGATGGCCGGGAGCGTTCTGCAAGGCAGCGTCTTGCTGTTGGCTAAAACGTCAGAAACGTCTGTGCTGGAAGGGAATGAGCCCCCAGGATCTGGGGGAAAGCAGGTGAGAAAACTGGGGTTCAGCACTGCCGATGCTGCCCTCGCCGCACTCCTGGGGAGCCAGGGAAAGGGAGATCTGTGGGAGCCATCGCAGTGTGCTCAGGGATTCGCCCTGCTCCAACCAGCCGTGCTCCGTGGCCCTGTGGAGAGGCACCGACTGCCCCACGCAGCGTCTGGCCTGCTGTCACCAACTGAGAAGTCTTGGTCTTTCCTCTCCCAGGACCGGAACCAGCCATATGTTTAACCCACAGGCTTTTCTTTGAGCTCCACGGGGCTTTTCCCATCGTACCGGCTCAGCAAATGCAAAATGTTGGTGTGGACTGAGCCCTCTGGTGCAGGGTAGCCCAGCGCTCTGATTGCCTACGATGAAATAACGAATTTATCACCGTCCCCACAGCCCCCGGAGTGGGGGCTTTGCTGTGTCACTTCTGCAGCATTCTCCCATCGCTGCCTAACCTGGCCACCCGGGACCCACAGAAGAGATGATTTCCATACCCTTGGCAATAATCCTTTGCATATTTGAGGACTAAAATCACATGTCCCTTGGTCCTCACACCCCCAGACTAAACAAATCCAGTCCTGCCCATCCTTTCCCACAGACTGCAGTTTCCAGACCTCAGACCATCCTCCTTCTCCTCCGGAGCCCCCCACCTTGGTCCATACCCTCCCTCACCGTGACGCAACCCTCCAGCCAAGGACTCCCAGCAGCCAGGGGGGTGGAGATGTGCACCAGGAGCCGGCAGCCGGAGCAGGCAGGACGGGCTACGTGCTGCGCGAGCTGGGGTTGCACAAGGCAACGGGCCACTGAGGCAGGGCTGCGCCCCGTTCCCAGCCAGGGCTGCGGGCACAGCGCTCTCCTCGTGTGATTTCAGTTAAGCAGAGAAAGACCTCACTTCACTCCCCCCAGATGAATTGCTAGCAGCCGTCCTGGGGCTCTACTTTCATAAATGCAATACATGCTGTGATGACTGCTCCATTTGCCAAGGGACTGTTAATGGGTGACCCAGCGCAGTGCTCATGATCTGGTGTTTTCCTGATTTCACCAACCTCCTCCAGTAGTTTATTGATACCAAGTGGTACCAGAGCAGCCGCAGCACGGAGGAGGGGGTTAGTCTGGTTACTGCCACATGGGGAACACAAAGAGGCTTTCTTTTTCTGTGTACAGGCAAGCTCAGCTTTCATATATTGCTCACAGATCACCTTGTAGAACACAGACAGCATCAAGGCCAACAGCCTTAACAAGACAAACTGAATTTGGGCTGCTAACTCCACTGTGACATTAAGCAAATCTGCTTTTTATTATTATTTATCTGTTTAATGAAGCAGCAGGGATAGCTTCATAATTAAGGTCAAGCTGAGTTTTGCACTCAAAGTAAAACTCCAGTTGCAAATTCTCCCTGAAATGCCATCATTTTCAAAAGAATGCTTCTTCTGAAATTTTACAAGAAAACCTCTTATTTAGGTTAGTACTTTCAGTGGGAATTTCCCTGAAGGGGAAGATTTTATATCCCAGGATCAAACAAAAGAAATCCTCTCAAATTATGAAAAATAATGACTAAAAATGCCTATTAATCCCGAATAAAAAATGCTGTATTTTTCAACTAGCTGTCCTGCCAGTTCTGGGAAGGCAGAGCAGGGGGTCGGAGGCAGGGGGTCAGAGGCAGGGGGCACGTGTGCACAGGGGCACGTGGAAGCAGAAAGGAGTTGCTGACGTGGGCAGAGCTGAGCCATGGGTGGATGCAGACGGTGCACGGGGGAGATGGAGCTGGGGATGGAGGGGCAGGAGGAGCACCAGGATCCCACCCTGGGCACTGCCAAGAGTGGGAGTGACCCCGTCCATCTGTGACAGTATGGGCTGCCCTGTGCCGTGGGTTCTGTGGTGCTCCGCCCCAGCCCCTCGTGTCCCAACCTGGCTGCTGGCTTTGGCTGCTGGCTTCCCTGTGTCTCCTGCGCATCCACACATGCTCCTGTTTGCAGCTTCATCTGGAACCAGCTGCAGGAAGAAACTAAACCAAACCGGCCTCTTGCCAGGCTGGCGCTGGCTGGGGATTTGTGGCCTTGCCAGCATTTGGAGCGGGGAGGGACATGACTCTTTAGCTGGAGCCCAGAGCGAGGACGTGCCAGCGCTGTCCCAGGGAGCCGAGCTGGGCTGCCAGCCACCCCTGCCGAAGGATGGGTGGGTGCAGACACCGTCCATCAGCGCTTCCTGGGGTGAGGGCTTTGCCCAAGTGTCTCTCCTGGGGAGGTCAGATGCCATCTCAGCTTTTAAAAACTCAGAGAGTGCAGAGGATGGTGGCTCACCGAGTCCTGCTGCCAGTAGCCCACAATCCTGGGCTCTGGGGCAGCTCTTGCCACTGGGCTGGGGTCTCCGGCAAGACCCCCACAGCTGTAGGAGGGGAGCAGTGGCACAAACACACATCTATACATCTTGAAACGATCCCCAGCTTGGAGGCAGTGCAGGCAGCGTAGGCAGCCACGTGACGGGGCTTGCTCTCGCAGAGCAGCGCGAGTGTCCCACGCACCGGGGACTGTGGGGTTTCCCTGGCTGGGAGTGACATGATTAATAGTCTCATTACTGCAGCTTTCACTGTGCTGCCTGACACACGCTCTCTTGCTTGTACACAACTGTTGAGTCCCCGCTCTCGGTGCCAGCTCTGATTCATATGTCAATAAACACACTGAAAGAAAAGTGAATTTCCTTGCCAAACTAAACAAACAGTATCTTTTTGGTTAGGGCTACAGCATCCCTGTGAAATCGGCGCCAAGGGGCATCGTACTGCCGTCATTCCCCGCTCTGACGATGCTCCTTGCTCCATGCCGATGGGCCAGCAGCTCTCGGTGGACACGGAGCGCCCTGGACCGAAATGCCCCGGCTCCCTAAGGGAGCAGCGAGCTCCTCTGCCCGTCCGCTGCCAGGCACCTTGCAGCAAAAAGTGGAAAGGGATGGGGGAATGCAATGGTTAACGACACTTTTATTAATAAAAAGGAGAGTTATATTGGCCTGTATCCCTCCTGAAACTTTAATAAAAGACAAATGATAGTTTTTTCTTCTCTCCTTTTTCATTTATTTCTAATAGAGACCTGCGCTGGGGCCAGATCAAGAATGCTTTTAACCTTTCAACAGGCCTGGTGGAGGCATGCCCGGGAGCGCGGCGTGCAGGAGGCGGCTCTCCCACAGGCACACCGTCCCAGGATGGGCAGCCTGGGCTCCCCGGCCATGGCAGCCAGCATGGACGTTGCGTGCGTCACCCTTGCCACGAGCTGCCTTTGCCACCCCGCAGCCGCCCCTCGGCATGGACATCCCCCCATGGGGGCACGTTACCAGTTTCAGCCTGTAGCGATTAGGAACTCCCCTGTGAAAAATGGTAATTTTTTTTCTCCCTGGAGGTTAGATTAGCTGTACTTGGTAAAGTTTTAACACAACATCGTTTTGTAATTTTAATGAAATGCAAAGATCTACCAGAACTCTGCAAACAGCTACCCAGAAACCAGCTCAGAGTCTTTCAACAAGCTGGAAGAGCGAGACATACGCCCCCGACACTCACACAACTCTGCCTGAGGTCTAGTGCTGATTCTCCTGGCTTTCATCAAACCCTTTTGCAACGCCAAGAGATTTTCCTGCCTCGTGCCCCGCGCGGAGTTAGCAGACTCGCTCCCTGCTAATGCGAGTCCCAGCCCCGCACAGCACCGTCCTGCTCCCGAGCCGGCAGAGCCCTGCCAGGAAACCATTGCATCGCAGCCACAGACGGGATGAATCGCAATCCATTGGCATTAGCCTGAAATTCTCTGGAGGAGCTTTAGCCCTCAGCGCAAATGGGGCAGGGGCAGCTCTGCTGTCAGCCTGGGTCCGGAGGGACCCGGATTACCGGGATGCCAGCATGGGGAGAAGATGTAAGGAAAGGCACGCTTTGAGCTTGAAACAATTGTTTGTGACTTAGTTTCTCAAAATTCCAGCGTGCAGCTGAACATTCAGCCGTCTCTCCTGGACCTTGGGAAATCTTCCGCACCCTTTTTTGCCTGCCTCATAGCGCGCCTGCCTCTGGCTCGCTGGTTTATCTGACAGGAGAGATTTTTGAGTTGTTGTATTAAGATAAAGAGATTTATTTGTTCCCCGCCTGCATGTGTTGGGTCTCCTCTAGTCCTCGGTTTCCCGCTCTGCAGCCACTGCAGCCAGAGCTGGAGCTGGCACGGTCGTGTCCTACGATCTGGAATTTCCATTTGGTGGAAAATCTCTGCTTTCCACAGCATGTGACCTAAGAGCAGGGGACAGCACTGCTGGGTGAGCTGGCATCACATTTGAATCCAGCTTTCAGAGCAGTGTTATTTTCGTATAAAAATGTCAAGAAAATGGGACTTTAGTTATTCAGCAGGGTGTAAAGACGTTCAGGTTTTGCTTTTCACATTCTTCTCATCCGTTTGCAGTGAAATACTGAGATTGCCAAAACAACATGTCATTTGCAATCATAATACCTTCTCCTGAGTGCAGGGCTCTTCTGGGATCAGCCAGCCCTTCGGCTGGAGTCAAAGGCCGAGAGCTACACGTTGGCTCACATCAGCCCATACTACGGCTCAAAATTTCAGGCCTTGCACCTGGAAAAACTCCAGTAGAGCTAAGCGGGAGAGCAGAGGGACAGGCACGGGGGAAGCGATGGGGTGCTGGATGAGCCTGGCATGAGCGCACTTCTCCGTGCTCTGTTCTTTTTAACACTTCACACCTTCAAAGCCTGGTCATGCAGGCTCTTCCAGATCAAATTCCACGCTTCTTGGGTGGAAACAGCTGGATTTGCCAAAGGATAAAGGAAAATGTTTCCTATTAACACGTCTAACACCCCCATTAGTGCATTCTGGGCTGTAGGCAAGTGCTAATGAGATTTCACTCTGACACCATAGGAGGAGAGACAATAATTGGGGCATGTTTCATTTTCACGGCTGGAGTGGCTGAATTAATTGACTGAGATTAACCCTTCTGCAGGAGACAGCAGCTGTCCTAGGTGGGAGCAAGGAGGAAATTAGTCAATTCTGGGTGATTATTGGATGGCTGGTAGCAGGTGAAAAGCAGGTGAAAATCAGAAGTTCTGTGGTAGTGGTGCTGGGTGTGTGTTCTTGCTGGGTGGGTGGGTGCAGGCATAGAGGAGAGAGGTACGTGTAGGTACCTTAAAGCAACTTTAGCTCATTCTTTAACTTCCTAAAGATTCTGCTTATGCTGTGCCTTTACTCAGAGAGTACCCAGCTGGCCAGAGTTGTTCTGGAGGAGAAATTCCCTCCCAGGCTGGTCCCCAAGTTGGCTGAGAGGCCACAGGTCCTGCCTTCCTTTGTATTGCTGCCTTGTGCCTGCTGTTTGTGCCTGCAGATGCAGCAGCGCAGGGCCACATCCTGACCTCGGCTGGCCTGGCACCCTGGGTCACCCTGATGGAATCTCACCACCAGTTGCGATGGGCTTCCCTCCCGCAGCTGATCCCACGCGAGGGTGGTGGGCTCTGCAGCCCCTGCTCCACCAAGCAGCTCTACGTTCCCCTGTGAGAGCTCGTGTCCTGCGAGAGCTGCCCAGGGATGCTCCGGGAAGCAGCTATGGAGGGGAATATTTCTCATCTTTGCAAATGAGAGAAGGAAGAAATAAGGTGAGTGAATGTTTCATTTAATGGACAATTTAATTGCTGGGCTCTGTGATAAAAGCTGTTTTTTTCCAAACTGGAATTTGTTTCTATCTCAGGATAAAGCAGGGATGTGGGGGCAAATTCTTTGGAGTCCCTTTGAGTCCCATCCAAGGAGAATAGGGAATGAAATGTGGCACATGTTAAACATGCAAATGAGGTACTGATTTATCTGTTTCTCGCATGAGATCTTCTTTGGCTGCGTCAAAATTACTGTATTATTTATAAGCCTTAAACATTTAAAATTAGATGTGTGGTTTTAAAACAAAACATCAAAACCTTCATGCAAACCACATTGTTTCAATAAGAAATTAGATTAAAAAAAGCAAATTCAAAATGTTTCTGCGCTGGATCAAACCTGCACCTCATGTGGTTCACATCCACATTGGATCCATTCTGTAGGACTGGGTTCTCTTTGCAATGATGTGCAACAGTGAACTCAAAATAAACAGATCTGGTTTCATTCAGGGAGTATTTCCTTGTTATTGAAAAGCATCATTTTCTGCACTGTCCCTTGACATTTCTTGGGGAAATCCTGGAGACTCGCAGCTCATCTGAGACACCAGGGCATCCTGCTGGAGCCAGCAACGCACGGAGGCAGCCGCTCTCCCCGAGGCGCTGCCGAGTGCTCGGGAGCTGCCGCTTCGCTCTCTGTGGGCTCTGACAATCCCCTGAATGGCAAAGGACGTTCCTCAAGGTATCTGGCCCTCGCTGAGCCGTTTGATAAAGGGTTTGGAGCAATCTGCAGAGCAGGGCTTGCTGTCGCTCCCGTTTCATCCCACGGAGATGGTGTGGACCAAAGCACTGGTGTTCTTCCACCCTCTCCCAGGATGCTGGTCTGGGCTAATGGGCCGGAGCAAGGCGCTGTGCTGCGGCACATCCCCAACAGAGACCTTGTCTCGTCCCCCTGTTGTGCAAGCAGCCACCAACACCTGCGCTACGGCTCAAATTGTTCACCAGAAATGCCGTTAAGTCTGCCCCAGAAGGGTAAATCACTGAATCGAACACTGGCAACCTCTCTGCCCCTCTGCAGACCCCTACATCCAGAGAAGACACGTGGATGCTTGCAGCCCACAGACCCGCCATCACCCTCTCCCTTCGCAAAAGCAAGATGAAATGTAAGAATGACTACAGGCAGCACCCTGATGATCTGCTCGCTTGCAAGGGGTTGGCCTGCCTTCCCAAGGCCAGGCTCGAGCTGCTCCTTGGGGATGTGAAGGTTTGAGGGTGCTGCGGTTACTCTTTATGTGCAGCAATGCGAGTCGCGCCTCGCAGCATCACGGAGTCCTGGATTTACTCGTACCACAGCTTTCGGCTTCTGGCTATTCGTGCAACTAGTGTCTTCGTCAACTGGGGGAAAAAAATGCTGATGTCTCTCGTTTACCCACAGGGGCCGTTGCCCCAGCATCATCACCCCATAAACTTGTCAACAGCCAAACGCGAAGCAAATCGCAGTAGAGAAGCGCAACTGTAGTCAGAATCGCATCAGCAGCTTTGCTGCTTAGCCTGTAATTGCACCTGCAACGAAAAGATGGTTGAGAGAGAGAGCATGAAGGACTCCAGGGCTCTGCATCACGGGTCAAGGCTTGACTTGGCAAGGAGCTGTGCTGTGAGTCACGCTGCGCCTGTTCCGGGTCGTGTTGCAGCAGTTAATGTTCCCGAAATCGGTAGCTTTCTCCGCATGAGGTTGGGAAGGACAAACATCCATGAGGTTGGGAAGGACCAACGCCCCATCCGACCGAGGGGTCAAGGGACTTGCCCAGGGCTGGCATCGTGCTCGCTGAGCCGTCCCGCGCCCTGGCATGAGTTGGAGACAAGGAGCAGAGCAGCAGCGCTGAGCCGTCCCGCTGCGGTGGTGCAAATAGCAGGATGGGATTTATCAACCCATAAAACACAGAGCCGAGCGAAGAGCGAGCTGCTGCTCCCCAAGCCGCCAGGCTGCCCTCAGTGTACGTCTTGTGTGCCGGCGGGTTACAGATGTCACTGCCTATTGTAGTCTGGGGGTCTCCTGTCATCCTCTTCCCACTCATCCTGATATATTTTTTTTCGCTCCCAGCTTTGCGGTGTCTGTCACCATGAGTCAGCGTTACCCTCTATGGCTCTTCCCCTCCATCCTTCTCAGCACACACTCCACACTTGGAAAGCCAGGAATCTTACCGGAGGACAGGAAGCATTTGCTAACGCCCCATTTAATGCACATTTTTCTAAGAGTGATGGAGGAGTTGAGGGGAAAAAGCAAGAATTGCAGGAATTGCTCATTTCATTTCCTGTGGTTTCATAATTTTGTTGCTTACCAATTCTGAATTTCACGAAGCCTGTGGTTTCCCAACAGCCTTCGTCTGTGGGGAGGATACATTTCAGTAGCATACTGAACTGACATGAAATCCCAAACAAAAATAATATGACAGCAATTGGCATTCTAAGCTATGTGAGAAAGAAATACAAATACCCCGCCGGCTGCGTTTGGCCCAGACAAGGAAGCAAAGCAAAACATCCCAGTGTCAGCAGGTCACCTCTGAGTGTCGGAAACGGAGATCACCGGAGAGCCGGGATCTCCACGCCAAATGTACCCGAGTGTGGGCTGGGGCCTCGCAGCCCCCGTCAGCCTGCGACCGATGGCTGGCTTTTGCGGGCGGAAAACGCCCAATTGCATGTTTGAAAACCATCGTGTGTTTCCACTGAGCTGGAAGGGCTGTGCTGCAGCGGGTGCAGGAGGGGAGCAGGGGGGCTCTGCTGGTTTTCCATCTGCAATCCCCAGTTTTGCACTGCCCCACCCTCTCCCTTGTTTTTTCTCTGCCTCCTGGCCCCCTCAGGCTGGCCCCACTCAGCCCGGAGCATCGCTCCGCTGCCCCGGCAGCTTGTGGCACATCATCCCCCCGGGGGCTGCCCCACGCTGCTGCATGTCCCAGCAATTGCAGGGATGAAGAGTGGGAGAAAAGGAGGCTGGGAAGGAGGAAAATGTCTTCCTAAATAAACAGATGAGCAGGATGCTTCTGGTGCCAGCCTCACTCAGATGACCCCTGTATCCGTGTGAGCACAGGAAGTACCACCCAGACAAGAAGGCTCCTGGCAGGGTTCCCACGTGCTCCTGAATCACCAAGGGACGAGTGGTCACCCTCTGCAGAGAGCGCCCCAGCTCCTGGGCCGAAGACTGAGCACGGGAGGGGAGTAGGGTGCCTCCCTCTTTCCCCCTTGAGCAAACCTCTCTCTGCCACGGACAGCCGGAGCCAATGCTGCCGGAGTTTGGGGCAGGCGAGAACTCCGCTCGCAGCCTGGGCTGGCCTGTTCCCATGGACTCGGAGCTTGACCTCTGTCAGAGAAGTTAAGTGGGTGCACCAAAGAGGTATTTATCCTGTTGCACTTTAATGGAAAGCTCAGGGACGTCAACAGAACGAGTCCTGCTGTCTCCGGTGGCCTTGGATCAGGTCTGTAATGGATGAGCCTGTGGATGCTCCCCCTGACCTCGGCAGCTGGAGGTGAGCCTTGTGCAAGAGCGCAGCGCTGGGACGGCACGCAAGGATGTCTCTAAGTGTCTCGCTGGAACAATGCACGGATCACGGTTGATTAGATATAGTAATAGCTGCTAACATCCTCCTCTGGAAACTGCTGGAGAGTTAGCTTGTGTTTATTGAAAATAAACTTCCAGAGGTGAAGAGAAGGCTATTGGTGAAGAAAATACATTTGTGAACCCAGAATTTATAGCCTGCCTCTATAAAGCTGTCCAGAATCCACGGATCTTCGCTTCGGATACTCATGTTAAAATAATTTTCATTCTGTTAAATGAAAAGTGCTTTAAGTTTGGCAGGGCTGTGCTGCTCATGCTCTCACCACTTCATAAATAATACTTTATAATAACAGCTCAGAATAAAACAAAAAAAAAGGGGGGGGGGGAGGGGAGCCAAGGTCCACGCCGAGCTCTCCTTGTCGGCTGTAAATACCTCTCACCGTGATGTCAGCCGCTCTGACGGGGGATCGGCCCAAATCACTACCACATGTGCAGCCAGGGATGGGCTTTACCTGGACTTTCCACTTCTTGAGTAATGTGGCTCGTCGTCTTGGCAGGGCTCTCGCTTGGCTCATGGTTGCAGGCTCCTCTATATTTTCCTGTTAATCAGTTACTAACACTGGGCAGCGCAATTTCATCAAATCATCTTAGTTTTATTTCACTCCACACTTTTTCATCCTCTAAGTAAAAGTTACTTCACACTTTCCTGAATGTCTCTGATATAATTTAATTCAAAACAGGCAGTCATGGGAACAGGAAGAAGATAAACTCTTCCTTCGGACAGAAAGCAGAGCCCGCGAAGGGACAGAGCGAGACGGTCCCGTCTGTGGGAGGGCAGCGTCAAAACCCAAACTGCTCGCTGCAGAAGATGCACCCAACCGCTTGAGGCTTTACTGCGACATTGCAAAATCGGCTGTGTGGCCTGAGACGCCCTGCTCGTGTCCCGCAGACTGCCGCAGGCACCCCGGAGCTGGTTGCGAAGGCTGGGGACGCTCGGTCCTTCCCCTGTGGTTGGCGTCCTCGCGTTTGGAAACATGGAGGAGCTGGGTGGCTCATCGGGGATAAACCGAGGGGCAGCCGTGGCCTCCCCCCATCCCCGCCACGGCTGTCCGGCTCTGCCGCATGCCCCAGCTCGCCGGCAGCCGGAGTGTGCTGGTCCTACTAGGAATATGAGACTTTTAGGACCAATAATACTTCTTATGACCCTTGAAAATTGTTTACCAGCCCTTGAAGGGGCTGAATTAATGCAGTCTGCCCAGTCTTGGCCTGGGTGTGACTGAGCCTAGGGAGGGATCTGCCACTCACCCTGCAGAGCAGCCAGGGGGCTGAACGTGACCCCCCCACCCTCTGGATGGCTTAAAGAGGGCTTTTTCTCCCTGCATGGCTTTGTACCCATGATTTTAATTAGTCTGCTCTGTGAAGTGGTTTGGGGATGCAGCTCGTATGAAAGGCACACTAAAAAAGAGCACAGTACTAAATAGCAGAAGGACGTGTCCACATGTGGCAGATGTTAGTCACATTGCTGAGCCCTTTGTCTGGGAGGACTCAGCCACATATGAGGGAAGTGCAGGGAACGGCTCGGGAGCTGAGCAGGCGCTAGAAAACGGTGTATTTTGGCCAAAACCTTGAGAAATATGTGTATAATAACCCTTTGCTAGCATCTAGCTGCAGCAAAGCGTTTCTAGCACGTATGTGACTGGAGGCGTGCGCTTTGAGCCATACCTCCTAGTCCCAGCGCAGAGCTGATGCCCTGGTTTGCGAGCTCCCAGAGCTTTATGCGGGTGCTCCAAGTTAATGACGCTCGGGTGGGTGTTTCCTGGCCCAGGGCAAGGAGACCTCGAGCTCGTAGAAGGGTGGCAGCTTGTCACCCAGCTACAGGCTTCGTTATCCAGCCCTGGCCACGGCTTTTGTGTTAGTGGGAGGGAGATCTCTGAGGATTTGGCTCAGTGCAGACAATGATGCCATGAGTGCAGAGTTTTTCTCAGTGCCAAGGAGTCTAACCTAATAAAAGGGGGAAATTTCCACTGACCGCAGGGGAGCGGGATGGTTGAGACAGAAAAAAGAGGTGGAAAATTATTTATGACAGTGTAATTACATTTGAGACAACTTGTATCCAGCCAAGATTCCACAAGAAATTTAGGAAAGAACAACTTTAGGTCAATCTGATTTGTTGTCCTGTGTGTGTAGGGGGGAAATTTCCCTTGTGAAAATTGGACTTTGCAACCATATAAGAACTCATAATCAAAATTAATGTGGAAAATAAATTGCTGGCTGGCATCCCTGTCAGCAACGGACACTCACTTTAACTCTGCTGTCCTGAGACAGCTGCACGTCCCAGCCTACCCAGCCCTGCGGAGCCGGCATTTTCCTCTGGTTCCTTTAAAATATGGTTTTATTGTCCTTGGGGCTGGAGGGAGGAACAAAAGGATACCAGAGCTCTGGGCAGGGCGGCAGAAGCTGCGTAATCCAGCTGGGCAAGGAGGGACCAGCTTGCACCCCAGTCCGAGGGCAGGACCCTGCTCTGTGCTCCCTGCCCTCGCAGGGCAACGTCTCCTTGGTGCCTCCCCGGGAAGGGGTCCCAAGGTGGGCAGCTGCCTGTGTGCTGCACTCTCGGATCTGTTCTCTCCAGCTGCCCCGCGATGCACTGGCTGCCGCCACCTCTCCCACACCCGGGCTGTGCCCCTGCCCATCACTCTGGCCCCTCTGTTCCCTATTTCAGGGGCAATTCTGGGAAAGTGGAGTTTCACCCCTGGGCAGACACCAGCCAGGTCGTTTCAGCTCTGCCCGTGGCTTCTCGAAGTGTGAGGGGCCTGGCTCGAATCTTGAAAAAATGATGAATATAGCCCCTCTTCAAGTCCAGCTGGGGTCTGAGGCACCGTACCCTGAGCTTTTCTCTACACCAAGGAAGCTACGAGCCTGCCTTTTGTCAAATAAAGGGGAGAGTTTCATGAGCTCCTGCGAGAGTTTCTCTCTAGGTTTATTCACTGGAGTCCAGAAGCTGGAGCTTTAAGAAACTGGTTACTGCAAAACGTTTCATCCTTGGAAGACCAAAGGCTGTTTGCTCTCTCCAACAGAAAAGCAGGACTGCAGAAGGAGCCCCAGGCCTTGCCGACAGGGAGCGGTGCGTGGGTCTGGAGGTGCCATCTCCGCGCGGAGAGGTTGCTAGATTTTAACGTGGCTCCGTTAGAGGACGTGCTGCTAATTCCAGTGGTTAATTTTATTATGTGTCATTTCCCTCCATTACTTGGTTCAAAAGATGAAGACTAAACGTAGATTTTTAAATTGTCCAGATTTCAGATATTGCCCTTGGGAAAGCTTCAATCTCATCTTTTGTTTTCATTTAGGTTTTTTGCAGGTCTGCAAATGTGTTTGTTTTAATAATGCAGCTGCAGGACAGATTAAAAAAAGCAAGTATCGCTGGCATTTAATATCTCTAATCCAGCAGTAAGACAAGCCTGCCGACTGTTTGCTTAATGTTCAACATCCTTTTCTGATTAAGCAAAAGGTTTGAAGTGATTATAGTTTATTTACAACAAAAGTGGACTTAAATGAGAGTTAATTCCTCCCCCTCCTCCCTCATTGGGCCGGTTGCCAGTTACCATGTGTCTGCTCAGCTCCCTCTTCGAGAGCATCCACAGAAGCCACGGGCAGATGTTCCCATCAGGGCTCTCCAAGAAGGGCTTCTCCTTCGGGAGCCTCTGGGGACTGGGGGGGGAGGTCCTGGCACACGCTGCGATGTGTCCTGGCACTGCTGCCCACTGCCCCTGTTGGGTGGTTTCCCTGCAGAAGGTCCAGCGTTCCTTCAGGTCATATTGCATGCGTAAGTTTTCATTTCCAGCACTAATATCCTTTATTTTTACTATTTTTCAACAAATAGGCTTGAAAAAAGCAAGAGACCACTCTGGCAAGCAGAGCAGCAGACCCTGTGGCTGGGGAGCTGGCTGGAGCATGCTGCACCCCTCCCCACTGCCCTGCCATCCAGGGAGACGGCAAGGAGGGAAGGGGAAAAACAGAAAGAAGAGGTGAGAGTGTTGAAACAGAGGTGGCAACATCCACTCCCTGAGAGACCAAAAGACTGAGAAAGTTGGGCTTGTTCAGCCTGAAGCAGACAAGGCACCGGGGAGACGTTATAGCACCTTCCAGTGCCTGGGGGGCTACAGGAAAGCTGGGGGGGCTTTTTCCAAGGGCAGGGAGTGACAGGACAAGGGGTGACGGGTTTAAACGGAAAGAGGGAGATTGAGATGGGCCATCAGGAAGGAATTCTTCCCGCAGAGGGTGGGGAGCACTGGGACAGGTTGCCCAGAGAAGCTGTGGGTGCCCCATCCCTGGGAGTGTCCAAGGCCAGGCTGGATGAGGCTTGGAGCAACCTGGGCTGGTGGAGGGTGTCCCTGCCTGTGGCAGGGGGTGGGGCTGGGTGGGCTTTAAGGTCCCTTCCAACCCAAACCATCTGTGATTCTATGATAAATACTGAAGTGGATTTATCAAAAAACTAAGTGGGTTTTTATTTGGTTTCTAGTCAAAATTAAAATTCCAATGGTAGCTTGCAGATGGGAGGGATATTTTTTCTGCAGACATCACCATTTGCCAGACTATAAGAACCAAAAGCCAGAGGGGCAGCATCCAAGGGCTCTTTCCTCTGTGCAGATGATGTCTGGGTTCTCATTCCAGGCCCTGCCGTGCTTGCCGGAGTCTGCTGCAGGTGCAAGGCACAGCTACAGCCTGTCATGAGGGAATTACTTAGAAATGTGACTGCATCTGCTGGGCACAGAGTGCCGGGTACCTGGCTGGTAGCCAGTTAGTGCTAAGGCACTTCCCAGTGAGCTCCGCAGCTGCCGGTGCTGCCGTTGCAGGGGCCGATGCTCACTGGGCACATAGCGCATGGGTGACCAGGGAACGGCGGCAGTGCCCAGGGACCCCCCTTTCCAAAAGCCCTTTCCTCCCTGATGGGTAGGTGCAGTTTCTGGTTGGGAACCTGGCAGGTCTCACACCTCCTTGGGGCAACTGCAGAAAGCGAGGGTCAGGGGGTACCCTGCCCTGGGGCCAAAGGGCTGTGGCTTCTCCCCGTGGCTGCAGACCTTTCTCATCCCCGTTGGAGAGCTCATCCTTCCTGCGTACGGAGAGCCTATTTGTGACTTCCATGGCATCATTTCTCTGTTAATTGGAAGTAATTTTCCTATAAAAATGCACGCCGCATGCCGACGTGGTGAAATGCTGCGAGCGCGGCTCTGCGTCTGAGCCGGCGGAGGGGTCACCCCGCTGCCGGGCAGGGCTCTGGCTCCGGAGGGATTTGGCATTTCCCAGCAGCGACGGCAGCTCAATGGACACAATAAGGCTGGCGGGACCCCGAGGGACGGCACGCCGGCATTGCCCATATTACTACCTAGCGGATCAATGGAGGCCCCAGCTCTCACCGGCAGGGAGTGCGAGAAAGAAAGGCACAAAAGCTGCAGAGAGTGAATAAACTCAATTAGATCGCTGTAATTGCAACAAGAATTAGTGTGGGGGTCGGGCACATGTGCCGTCTCGGAGCAGTAATTAAAAGTGCAGTGTTTGCCATGCTGGGGAGGTGGCCTGCTGGGTCCCAGCAGTGCCCTTTGAAAAGCTCCATGATGGAGCTTCTAGCCTGGATAAATACAAATGTCAGTGCCTCGCAGCCCGTGGGGGGACTCTCAATCCACAGCCCAGTGGGAGAATCCCCTGCTTTACATTCCCAACAGTTGGGCTAATTTCAGAGTCAGGCTTTGATGTGCTTTGGGGAGCCCTGTGTGCTACACACTTTCCCAGCGAGGCGCTCCCTCCCTTTCTCAAATGCTTTATTAATTTTCTCCTGTGGTTTTTTTTATCCTCCCTTTCTCTTGGGCCCGCCTGCAACTTCTCTTTTGTGCTCACACAGTGGGGTTCATAGCGGAGAATTTATATCATTCTGAAATATATATAAAGAAGGGATAAAAGAGGAGATGTAGGAACCTGCAGAGACTATAGCAACAATCAGTCCTGGGAGCCAAGGTCCTTTTCCTCCTGCCGCCGGCCCCATGTGCCCCCAGTGCTGATAACACCAGTTTCCTGGCTGCAGTCAGGGCTGCTCCTCCCCATCTCCACCATCAGCAGGGAGACAAGGGTAACTGAACCCCTAAGGGACAGCAAAGGTGACACTAGGCTGTTAACAACCAGGGCCATTAGTGCTGCAAATCAGCTGTACAGCAGCCACAATTCCCAGCCCAGTTGCTGCAAAGCCCAGGCGTGGGGTCCCACGGGTACCAGCCTTTGCCGGCTGCCTGCGCCACAACTGCAGCATCCACCGGCTGCGACACTTCCAGGGTGCGGGATGCTCATGGCTCTGCCGGGGCGCAGGATGCTCGTGGCTCCTGGTACACCTCCCATTGAGCAGAGGCGGCTCCTGGGTGTGCCCAGCACAGGGCCCTGGCCACACTGCCGTGGTCCCCGGTGGTCCCTTCACCCCCACGCCATGCCTGGTGCTTGCTGGGATCAGCCATATCCGCTGGGTGCTGCGGCCGCAGACAGAACCATGGCAAGTATCACTGCTGGCGTGTGTGAACTCACAGGGTTCAACTTCACCAGAGCCGAAGACCCCCGTGAAACTTTCCCTCTCCCCTCGACTCCCCCCGCGTCCCACCCTGCTGCTGGGCGATGGCGACATCCGCATGCCGCAGCGAGCAGACCAGGGCTGCTCAGCTGCTTCTAAACTGGCATTGAGCTCCTTTCCTGTTTTTTATTATCAACTGAATTTGGCATGGAGGGGATTCTCTCCCCACATCCCGTTGGCACACAAAAGGCTCAAAAACCAGCAAAACCATTGTTTGTGCTTGAAGGGCGGGGACCAGGGTGAAAAGAACAGCATGTTTTAGAGCCCAGAGCTAGGAACCATTAGAGCATCTGGAACAGTTAGTGGGACAGGGGCGTTACAATTAAATAAAAATGGGTGATTACAGAACCGTTCCCTGGCTCTGACATACACGAGGGCAGTCGCAGCACATGCCTGAGCACGCAGTTAAGGGGATTCCTCTCCTACAGGCCCAGAATAAATGGGGTTTTCATCGGGAAAGCCTGAGGTCGGTGTGACTGCCTTGTGTGGGGCGGAGGAGAGGCTGCCCTGTGCCAGGAGATGGTGCGGAGGCATCTCCCACCTGAGGCACAAGCGGCTCCGGTGAAAGGAGACACATTCCTCGGGGTCAGAGAAGCACCGGGGTCCCAGCCGTCGCTGCATCCCACTCCGGGCACGCAGGGTGGGCAGGCTCCTGCCTGCCGAGCTCTTCGAGGGCACGGGGTGTTCAGCACTGGCTGTCAGTTTGCAGCTGAGACGGAGATTTTGAGCCAGAAATACAGCTTTCTCTTTTAACAAGTCCCTTAGGAGCGTCCGTACCCTGTCCCCCCAGTTTGTGCTGCTCAGAGGGAACTGGCAGGACTGGACAGCGCAGGTTTTGCAGACACACACAAGTCCTGCAGGAAAAATCCTACTGTTCAAGGACCTCAGCCCTGTCCCCTGAAATATGCTGTTTTCATTAAAGCAGTGAAATCGGATTTCAAAAAACCCAGGCTTTGGATAGTGGCCCTTGATTTGGGCCTGATGAACAAGATCCAGAAGCAAAACAAAGGCTGTTTCCACAATGGTTGGAGGGAAAGGGAACCGGTCCAATTGCAAAACTTGGATCCTGGCACCGGGGGAGTCTTTGTGTGCAAGACCTGTGGCAAGGGATGGCAATGACTTTGGGAAATTCAATACTCGCCCAGCTCATAAACAGAAAACAAGGAAAATAAACTTGGGCAGATGGGAGGAAACAGAAAGCCAAGCCATGGATTTCTGCTTGGCTGGAAAAGAGCCTGTCTGTCCCAGGTCCTGGGCTCAGCAGCTACCAAGGCCATGCTCGGGGTGCTTGCGGCCATGGTTCTGGACACGGGGCACTGGGCACCGCGCTGGGCAGCTGCGGATGTTGGGAGGCAGCAGCCACCCCCCTGCCATGGGTGCCAGGCCGGAGGAGAGGCCGTGGGGAGCCGGGGATGGAGGGAAGAGATGGTAGTCATACGGCTGGAGTCCCCGCACCGCGAGACGGGAGCAGGGATGGCGGCAGTGCCGGTGCCCACCGCGGCTCACCCCCGCAGCACAGCGAAGGGGAAGGCAGCAGATTGCCTTGTGCTGCTTCATGTGGAAGCTGGAAACACTTGGCCGTGGCGGTGACAGGGGTGGGATGACAATTTGAATAGAAAAGAAAAGAAGTTTCTCTGCCAGCCTCCTCCTGGCGCGCGTTGGTGCGTGGTGCAGGCGGATCCCTCCTGTAAACCCTTGTGGTTGTGCAACATCCCTGAGCAGCTCCTTGTCTCGGCATTGCCACCACATCCTTGGAGGGCAGGGAGCCGTGTGAAGTGGAGCCTGTTTTGGTTAAACCATTCACTGTATGAGCTGTGTGGCAGAGGAGCAGCCCCAGGACGCACATCAGACAAGGATGTGACGACTGAGGATGCGACGAGAGCAGGGAAGGGCTGCGACGGGATGAGGGCAGCAATTAAAGGTTCAGTGAAAGAAATGACTTTTGAAAACAGCTTTTGAGAAACAGAGACGATGACTCCATAAAGCCTCAAATCCGATGCCAGACGATGTCGCCTTGTTCAAAAACACAAGAACTAACTGTTCCCTCTTGGCCACAGACAAGAGGAATCAGTATTTAGATGATTTATGGGCCACAGAGGGTCAGCGGAGATATGAAATCTGTGGATTCATTGAATTCCCTCATTACCACAACCCTACATTTGCAATTACAGATTCATGAAGCTCAGCATCCCGCCTGTCACCGAGCGCTGCCTGAAAACCCACTGCATGCGCTGCACGGAGCCAAGCCAGCTGCCCCCATGTCATGCCAGGCACTGGCCTTGGGTGGGCCTCAGGGTGACAATGTCACATGAGAGGTTCCACAAAACTAGGGACCGGGACACTGGAGTGTCCCAAGTCACCCAGCCAGTCACTGCAGGAGCAGCGTGTCTGTAGGGAAAGCCTATGGTATTTTTACATTCCACCAAATCGTCGTTCCTTTGGGTCATAAAGTCACAGAATGGTTTGGGCTGGAAGGGACTTTAAAGACCACCCAGTGCCACCCCCTGCCACAGGCAGGGACACCCTCCACTAGCCCAGGTTGCTCCCAGCCTCATTCAGGCTGGCCTTGGACACTCCCAGGGATGGGGCACCCACAGCTTCTCTGGGAACCTGTCCCAGTGCCCCCCACCCTCTGCGGGAAGAATTCCTTCCTGATGGCCCATCTCAATCTCCCTCTTTCCATTTAAACCTGTTACCCCTTGTCCTGTCACTCCCTGCCCTTGGGAAAAGTCCCCCCCAGCTTCCTTGTAGCCCCCCAGGCACTGGAAGGGGCTCAAAGGTCTCCCTGGAGCCTTCCCTGCTCCAGGCTGAACCCCCCAACTCCCCCAGCCTGTCCCCATGGCAGAGGGGCTCCAGCCCTCAGAGCATTTCCCTGGCCTCCTCTGGACTCGCTCCAACTGGGTCAGGAAGAGAAACAGTGTCCTCCCCTCACATCAGGAAATTCTTGGTGTTTATTTCGAGTTTTAAACTACTGGCTCATAACAGAACAGTAACCAAGAGCAGAGAAGCACATCAGAGCTGCGTGCGCAGGAACGCAATGCCAACGCCTGCGCGACACCGGCCCAGCACTGCCAAACCCACCGGTGGGACGGGGTCCCCTGGAGCCGGGGAGCAGGGGGCCAGGTGGTGTGCCCCGGCTGGTACCGCTGACCAGGACCCCAACCTGCTCCTGTTCAAGTGTCTGCAACCACACAGGCATCAGCACTCGGGTCAAGGGGCAGAACCCCGCCAGTCCCTGCCGTGAGGAAGCCTTTGCCTGCTTCAACCAGCAAAGACAGACTAAAGAAATCCAAGCCAGCCACCTACTGCTCCTCCTTGGAAATTCATAGAAGCATTGTTGGCCTGACCTTCCTTTCTGACAAAGAATGGCATGAGAAATGCTAGTGATAAAATACAGTGGATACCTTGTTGGTGAAAAAAATCATAAATCAGTATGAGAAACACGCTTGAAACAGTATTTTGGAAGAATATGTCAGATACACTGGCCAGCCATTAAATTTCACAGGTTCAATTTAAGAACTTCAGGAGATTGCTGGCATTGCCTGAAAGGGAGAGGAAAATTATAAACACATGCTAGGGCCTCCGAGTGAGATGCAGAAATCTGGAGGATAATCCTTATTGCTATTCAAGATATAACTGAACAGCCACAATAAAGAATTCCAGTCACCTGCCTGGAGAATGACTGACTGTAACCTTTAATGCCAGCGAGATTAAAAACATTTCTTTAGGGTGAGCGGACCAGATATTTTATGAGGACTGCGGGTTTGCTCAGACCTCATCTGGCCTTCTTCAGCCCACACTGCGTCCCCGGCCGATCTACCCTCATACCACTAGTCTGCAATGTTGCATAGTTGATCCCATAGTGCATGTGCAGAGCTCGCACCCCCAGCGGACCCCCAATGAGGGCAGGGACACCTTCAGCCACCACCACCTGCTCCACTCCTCCTGCCTCCCGAGCACCTGCGCCTTCATCCTCGCTCTGCTCCCAGCAGCTTCCCGAGGGGGGCAGAGAAAGCCCTGGCACAGGCGTCTTCCTCAGCCTCATTGAGAAAATAAGGCAGTGGGTGCCATGCACTTGGAGCGTGCCTGGAGCAGAGGCCAGCCACGGCACCGTGAGCTCCACTCCACCTCAACAGCATTGGTACAGGCTCTGGCACACAGACACCGCGTCACACCGGCAGCAAGAGCTCGCTCCTGGCTGAGATGCTCCTGGCGGAGCCCGGCACCACCCGCCATGGGTTTCTGGTGGAAGCACAGAGACTCCAGCCAGGGCCGTTCTCCACCCGTCTTGCACCTCCTTGGAGGAACGAGGTGTGCTGTGCCGCTGGCTCCCAGAGGCCCAGACAGAGGCTCCCCAGCCACCCCAGAGGATGTGGACATGGGGCACGGTGGTGCCCATCACCGTGCAGCCAGATCCGGCCCATGGGGCAAGGACATGGGGGAAAGAGAACGTCACTTTTGTCAGGCTGCTTTGGGAGGGCAGAGAGGTGCTGGCTGTCATGGGATGCAGAGGAAGAGAGGAGACTCTAGAGGCACAGAGTTTTCAGACACCTCTAGACATGAAATCAGGCCTCTGGGAAGGCAGAGGGAGGTGAGAACAAGGAAGGATGGGGTCACACTGGCTCCTGGGCCACCGTGTCCTTCAGACATTGTCACAAAACCCTCCACCCCAGGTCCAGGGTGCAGATGATGCTGGATGTCCGCAGGGCCAGGGAAGCACCAGGATGCGGGATGCTGTACCAGGGGAGCACCAGAACATGGCTCTGGAAACGCTCCCGGGAGCTCCGCGGGTCTGAGCTCACTCCTGAGCGGTGACGTGCAGAAGCAAAGCACTTGGAGCTCAGGGGTGTCCATGTAGACAGGTCGGGAAAGCCAAGGAGCACTGTCTGCAGGGGCTGTGGAGCTGGGAGTCTCTGGATCCAAGGAGATTGTTACTATACTTCAGATTATATAAATAACTCACTGAATAAAACCACATGTGACCACGTTCTGCTCTTCATCCCTCAGTGCTCTGCCGACAGCACACAGGCTCTTGCAACACTTGTTTACTAGGGAGACTGTATATAAAGCGAAAATAATTTGCTAGGTCTTATGTTTCCACTTTAATTCTCAGTGTATAAAAAAAACCTGTGAATTTGCTAATGGGCTTTGAAAATGTATTTTTAAAGCTGGGGCAGCATGAGTCGGTCAGTTGTTACGAAGGATTACAGAAGGAACAAGGTTTGCTAGAAAAATTATTCCCTTGAGGAAATCTGTAACAGCTGAAAGGCCAGGGCCTGTTTCTTTCCAAGAAAATAAACACATTTCTGCATCCAAAATCAAGCTCCAGTTCAGGTATGAAGCGAGCTTGCTCGGTCTCTGGTGTTTATGTACTTCCCACCAGCTTTGGTGTTTGGTTTAACACGTTTGAAGGCCAAACATACACTCAGAAATTCTCTCGGCAGAGGAAGATTCCTACTGCATCTTTAAAGCACACTTTTGGACAGAGATAAATGGCTGTGAGCTTCGGGAACGGTAGAGCCAGATGGTTAATTGAGATTTCTTTGTATGTTTCTATATTTCACTCCGGAGTTGATCTTGCATAAAAAATATTTTGGTAGCATTTGCTACGACTTGCAGACCTGGGGAAACCTCTCGAGCAGAAGGATTTGCCAATGGTCTGCTCTAAGGAGCCACAAACCTTCAGCTCCTGGTCATTAAAATCTACGTGCTTTGGGGTTTTTTGCACCCAGGGCTAAATCAGAGCTTTTGCTTTGCTGGAGATTTTTGTTAAACAATGGCCACGTCCGAGGGAGCCACCCCTTCTGTGCACTGGGAGTAGGGGAATCTGGGGTGAGCGTTGCACTTCTCCAGGTATTTAATTGTTATTTCATATTCACAGCCTAAACCTCCTGCGAGCTGGTGAATGGACTCTGAAATTCCCTGCAAACATTTGCTGATTTTCCTCCGGCACCTAGGAATATGGGGTGGCGAGGGAAGAAATGATGATCAGATTTATAAATTTTACACTTTAGTTTTACAAGTTCTGCTGGGGAAATACCATTCTCACACTCTGCCCCGCATCGACATTTCCGATCATTGCGGAGGGCTCCCCAGCAGCCGCTTCCCCCTCCCGACACTCCTGCGTTTCTGGTACAGACACCGTCCGAGAGATGTGTCCCTGGGAGCTGCATCCCTGGGAGCTGCAATCCTGGGAGCTGCATCTCTGGGAGCTGCATCCCTGGGAGCTGCAATTCTGGGAGCTGCATCCCTGGGAGCTGCAATCCTGGGAGCTGCATCTCTGGGAGCTGCATCCCTGGGAGCTGCAATTCTGGGAGCTGCATCCCTGGGAGCTGCATCCCTGGGAGCTGCAATCCTGGGAGCTGCAATTCTGGGAGCTGCATCCCTGGGAGCTGCAATCCTGGGAGCTGCATCCCTGGGAGCGGCATCCCTGGGAGCTGCAATCCTGGGAGCTGCGTCCTTCCCCAGCAAGGTGACACAGCGCCCACAGCTACCCATGGGGTTGGATTTTCGGATGCAATAAGCTGGCATATGTCCTGCCTCCAGGCAATTGTAGTGTTTTCCCCCTTTCCATAGCCACATCCATGTGTCTTGTGAGCTGTGCGGGGAATGTGCTGGATTTTCTGCGTCGCTTTAATTAGAACCAGGCGTCACCACTGACCCGTGCACCTTGTGCTGATGGGAAGGAAGGAGTTAACTGATCCTGCAGGATGAGGGCTGTGATTGCCACTAGATTTGTCTAAGATGAATGAGCTTTTAAGGACTGCCAACTTCTGAATGGAGCGAGGAGGACCAACAGCAGCATCCACTTTGAATAACCAGCAGCCCGTGGCAGGAACACATATGGAGGCAGCGTGGTTCGGCTTGAAATAACCCTGGAGGTGTCAGGGCAGTGGATAAGGACTGTGCTGGCAGCGTGGAGGTGGAAAAAATGAAATTCTGGATGCTGGGGAAACAAACACCACTGCCAGCCTGGACGTGCGTGTAAGCCTCGCTTCCCTGTTCCAGCCTAAGGACCCTAAGCCGCTGCGCTCGGGTTGACTAACAGATGCTGGCTGGTTTTGGAAAGGCCATCCCGGGCTGTTGCAAAACAGCTGCCGGCTGCATCAGGGACACAGCTCCAGCCGGGGACTCGGGCTCCTTTGAACCCAGAGCCCGGGTGAGAAACAGCAGAGAAGACAGAAAAGCAGACGTGGGGGTTGACTCTTTGGGGACTACGGAGAGGCTACCCATCCCTGGGAGCCCACGGGAGCAGTCCAGGTGGCCTCTTTGGAGGTAGGGGTTGGAGCCAGGACAGAGCCCTGCCTGATGGGCCATGAACCAGTCTGCCAAGACAAAGGAAGAAGGAGCAACAACTTTGGTCCTAGCCCCTTCTGTGTAGGCAGACTAGCTGGCCTCTTTGGAGTTAGAGGTTAGAGCCAGCAGGCAGTGCCGATGGCATCCCGTCCTGGAGAGGAGATACTTCCCCAGGGAACATGGTCTATAAAATACTTCCCACAAGGCAGGATGGTTCCCTGGCTGGGAACTGTGTGCAGGCTGAGCCTTGTCCCCTGCATCCTGCCAGACATGAGGAGGGGTCACCGAGGGGCACCGTGCTGCCCTGCCTTTCCATGTCCCCGGCATTGCCACTGTGTCCTGTGGCACAGAGGAACAGACGGGACTCACTGCGGCATTGGCCCTGACTCTGAGCAGCTTTTGGAGCCTCAAGCAGCAGTGGACACGTTTAGAGCATTGTAAATAATCCTGCAAACAGCTCCACTGAGCAGGGGCAGCGGTGCTCGTATGGAGGAGCAGCAGCTAAGTTTAAACATCTGGTTCTGTGAATTCCTATATTGTAATAAAATAAGCCTTCCCACAGATTTCACGTCATCTTTGTCTGGGCATCACTGAGCTGTGAAAACTTTTTTGTGGTTTTCAGAGGAACAAAGAGACAATATGCATCTGGTGAGGTGTCCTGGCAGCCTCCTGCACTCTGAGCCGGCATCTTGCGCTGGCAGCGTGGCCCTGTGTCCTGCGACGGTAACTGCCTGACCCACAGACCCCCAGAGGGCAGAGCCTGGAGGGAGACTGGGGTCTCCAAGGCCTGGGGAGTGCAAGGTAGCATGGCTGCAGCCCACAGAGACCAAGAACAGCGGCCCCCAAACAGAAAGAGGCACTAGGAAAATGCCTGAAATCTGGATCCCACCTTTTTGGCCCCTGTTCAAATGAAAGGGCAACAAAGAATATACAACAAACTGGTTAAAAACTCACAGTCTTAACAAAGTCCAGAAAGGACCATTCCCTGCGGCTCATCCCATCCCTTGCAGACCACAGCCCCAGGCACTTCCCTTTGTGGGGCGCCGGGAGGCGGGCAGTGCAGGACTGACCTTGTCCGGGGGTACAGAGCTCTGGGCACCACCTCCGCAGGCGTTTCTGCCTTGGCAGCATTATGGATTGCTCACCCAAATGCTCTTCAGGACCGGAGAGCTTGCTCTTGGTCCCAGGGGAGCTGGGAGCCAGGCTTTCAGTGGAGGGAGGGATGCACTGATCTGGGGTGTCATGCTCAGCCTCCCCTGGCCAGTGCTTGCCTTCACGCCACTGGATCTCCCCAGAGCTGCCAGCCAGCAGCTGGCTGCAGGCTTTGCCCAGCTGCTTGTCTGGTTTGAGAAGCTTTCCCTGCAAAGCATGAATCTGCTGGAACAGGCGGTTCGGCAGAGGGAGCGAGCACAGAAACCTGCTGGGATATCAACAGCGCGAAGCTGAAGCAAGCTGCATTGGATCATGTTTTGCATTAAGCCTGGGACTGTCTGTATTCCTGGGAACCTGACCCAGAGCCATGCATTCCCAGGCTGGGGCAGCAGCACACGCATCCCCAGGGCTCTTCCCTGCACTGCTGCCTGCAATGTGACCGCTCAGGTCCCATTTGCCTTGATTGCTGGCTCCAAACACCGTGACTGGAGCTGCTCAGCCAGCTGTCTAGGCTGCCCGGCATCCTTCCAGGGCAGGTGACTCCAGCATCAACAAAAACAGAGTCCCCTTCTCCTCAGCTGGGCGATTCTTGGTCACAGCCTGTAATACATCACGCCTATTCGGTGGCAGACACGTTCAAGAGACCCTTAAGGTTACACTTGCTCAGGGAAGAAAGGCCCACAAGCCTGCTGGAAGTCAGGGGGACATTCGGCTGCAGCCACCCCTTGGGTCTGATAAACGGCTGATGGGGAAACACAGCAGGAAATGTCATTAACTCAGCTGTAAATGTGTGTGGATGAAGTGGATTCGATGAAACCTGAGTATTTTGAGGAGGAGAATGTGAGCCCCACTGCCAAGCCTCACATCACCCTCCCCAGGGGCTCCCTGCCCCATTGCCTGGTGTACATTCGGATGCATCCCGCTGATGAGAGCAGGGAGACTGCAGCCATAAATCTTCAGGAGCTGTTCTTCAGTGGGACTAGATTCCGTTTAGTCCACAGACTTAGCAGTCTCTTTGGGAAAAGGGATTTCATTCCTTTGCTTCTTTTTGTCAGGATGGATTTGCTGATCCCAAACATGTTCCTCGCACTTTATTTAGGGTTTAATATACATCATTTACATTGCCGAGCTGTCACCAGCCTGTCTGAGCTGTATAGGCAGGCAGGCAATGCAATCCTCTTGCCCCATCGCTCTCCCTGCCAGATGTGGAGCTATGAGGATAATGCTAGGAGAACCCTTGATAGATACAATTTCATTTTCGGGGGTTGCTGCTGACTCCCCTCCATGCAGAGGTCAGGAAGGCTCAGCATGGATGGACATCTTCCTCCAGCTACATTCCCAGGAACAAGTCACATGGAACACGCAGTTCTGTGGGAGGGAATTCCATTTTCTTGTTAACAGATGCCAACTGATGGCTCTTGAGCCTAGGAAGAGCTTCCCTCTGCCTGCACCTTTACTGAAGATCCCCCTGATGCTGATAGCGTTCATTAGATCACTCACATCTGCGTGAAATTTCAGTATATTTTCCTGAATTATGGGAGTTACAGAAATTCCAAGTCATAGAGAGGGCGCTTACCAAAATAAGGGTGGAACCTATAAGGAAAAGAGCGGAGGGTGGGGGTGGGAGGGCCATGAGGTTCTTGGAACCTTAAGTGGCCAAGGTCAACGGTCTCCCCGTTGGGGAGCTGGTAGTCCCTCCATGCTCGCTCCCCAACAAAGGACCCGCTCTCTCGTCCTCTTTGGTGTGGGCTGATGGAGCCGGGGAACCCTCCCGGGGCTGCGCTCCCACACCTGGGTGTTTGACACCTGTTTTGATCTATGAAAAACCAATCCTTTGTCTAGGCTGGCAGTAACTGGATGCCTGATTTTAGCCACCTGGCTCTGCAGCAGGGCTCCTGGCACTGGGGCTGTTCGCAGTCGCTCAGGGCAATGCCTCGCTGAGCCGGTGGTGCTGAGCCGGTGGTGCTGCGGCAGCCAGCACCCAGGCCCCAGTGTCACCACAGGTGCATAGGAATCACTGGCACAGCTGCCTGCCCCAGGGCTGGCAGGGGTTAGGCCTTTCAGTTGGTTGTTCCATACAAGAAAAGCTTCCTCCGCTTCTCCAGGAAGCTCCAGGATGTCCCTGCTCCGGGCTGTTCCTGCCCCGGGATGTCCCTGCTCCGGGATGTCCCTGCTCCTGCACCTTTGCCAAGAGCAGCACCCTCACCTGCTCCAGGACACATGTCCTTCACAGCCCCCCGCCTTGCGATTCAGTGGGGTCTGCCTCCCCACCCAGCACCCAGCACGAGGAACAGGGAGAGATCCCAAAGCCCTCCTGCTCCAGAGCCACCTTCCACCCGAAAGGAGTCCATGGTTTCTTTCAGGACTCCAGGAACTGAACTGCTGACCTCTGGGAGCTCTGAAAGCCAAAGGAACAGCGGCGTTAGCATGATAGATCCCTGATGATAGCGCAGGAGGGGAAACACAGGCAGGATTTACATTCTGTCCCTTACGAATGGTTTGGCTGATATACTAAAAGCCGGATGGAGCATAAAAATGGAATTTATTCAAATTAAATGGTTGCAAATGTCATACTGCATTGAGCCAGAGTTTCCCCACATATAACAAACAGAATTTATGCTTCTAGAAAGCATGCAATTTTACCTGCTGAAGGACGTTCTTCTCCCAGACTTCTGATTTCCAAAATAAAGAACAAACAGGACCCTCTTGTCGGAGTGCCAGGATCTATCCGCAATGATTTCAGAAAGGCAACATATACTGTTTCAATTAATTGAATGAACACTGTTTCTTTCCAGGTGAACGGCAAAATTACCTGCAGATGTGGCTTTAACAGCAGTTGTTAACATTTGTTTGCCCTGCAGCTCAGAATCACTAACTCATGAAAGGAAAGGAAAATCAGGCTGGTGACTAGTGGGTGCTGGCGCTGGCATGCCTCAAAAGGAACGGCCTAAAATGGGGAGGTTCTCCCCTCTGAAAGATGACCCCTTTGAGGCTTTTGGAGTGAGGACCTCAAATCAGAGACCCCAGAGTCTCAGGTACCTGGGAGGAGGGAACACATGGGCAGAGGCAGGAATCCTCTTACCCTGCTCTCCTTGGACAAGGTCCTGTCCAGCCTGGCAGATGCTCTGCAGGAGCCAGCTCTCATCTCTGGGGATTTCCAGAGCAGGGAGCGGAGCTCCGCACCCTTGGCTGCGTTGCCCTGCTGGGGCATGAGCCCCCACCCAGTGCCTGCTTATCTTAAAGCACGTGACTGGTCTGACTCAAGATAACTGGATTATCTTTCTGCCTGCGGTTAAATAACTATTGAATTTAAGCAAGTTGAGCCTGGGTCGCAGCACTCCGCACCGTGCGGGGCTGCGCTCGCCGTGGGAGGCGCAGGCTGGGGCTCTTGGTGGACACTCGGGCACCCGGCAGCTATCATCACACGTTCCTGTACATGCGGAGCCTGTTTAAATCAATGGCTTGTAAATGCAAGGCTCCATCTCCAGTTACTGCTCCCCTGCATCAGCCAGTCCCCTGCTCTACGTGAGATATGTTTCGAATGATAGCATTTGTCTTTAATAAATGGTCACTCCATAAACTGCCTCCTATGGGAAACCTGGGGTTTGTAAGTAAAACCTGATGTTTCCATCTCGTTATAATGCAGTCGCTCTAAGATGAATACCAACTCATCCTCTGTTTAATATCAGCCAAAGGTGTGCAGTGGGTTTGTATTACTATTTATGAAATTCATACAGCTGGGCTTAATCTCTTTCAGATCCCACAGCTGCCTCTGTGTCAGCTTGACCTGAAACAGGGATATTCTTTTGCCAGTCACTGGCATCACCAACGTTCAGGGGAGATAGGGAGCAAAGCTCCTTCCATGGCCACAGAAAGTCTGACTGTAGATCTGAGGTTCTTTAGCCAAATGTTTGCCTCAGAATACCTTCTGGGATGCTCTGTTTTTAAGGCCGAATCAGTCCGTTCTTTTCCATACTCTAAAAAGGAATCTGAGGTGCATAAACAGTTTTCATGCGATGTGTCAAAGCAGCGCTGCCTGCCACAGTCATGCCTGCACGGTAAATCTGATACACAGACCACCCCACTGCAGGCTGCAACACTCAGGGTTTCCATGCTTCTCAGATACCTGTAGCCTTGAACACATCATTCTGCATGCGTGCGGCTTGGACCTTGACAGACGTCAGCAGCAACCCGCTTTGTAGGTAAATGACCACTTCTCAACCATCCAGTAGCCACCTGTCTATAGCATCACGTGAAAATGTTGCTCACCAAGTACAACACTCGTCCAGAGGACAATAAAGCGGCACAGGCAGTGAGCATATCCGCACTGGGCTTAAAGCAATGTAAAACGTGGACTGAGCGATTCCTTCAATCCAAGCCTCATGTTTCACACCATCAGTCACGTTCTGGTGCCGCATCACTCAGATATTTCTAACAGCAGTGATGAGATAACCTCTGTCCCATGAGAACTGGCCTGCTGATATCTCCTGTGGCGGGAAAGGGGAAGCAGAGCCCTGCCTCCTGCTAGTCTTTGCCGAGATCCCTTTTCTGACTCAGGCTCACTAGGGACTGAAGATCCCTCAAATAACCTCAGAAATCAGGTTCGGGAAGGCACATGGATTTGTGTCACTGCTGGAGAAAGAAGAGAAGGTATCATCTGAAGCTGTACACAGTCATAAACAAATGGATGAGGAGCAATACATATTTTAGCTGGATTGCTCTGCTTCCCCCTTTTCCAGCTTTACTAAACGAATACTACCACAGCCTGTAAATGAATGGAGCCCCAGAGCAATTAGCTGAACTCTCCATCCTTGAAGATGTCCCGTTTGGGAAAGTCCAGAAAGGACCAGCTCTACCAAGGGGAGCGTGGGGCAGGCATGCTGCTGCAAGCACGAAGGTGGCTGCTCAGCATCGCCTCGGCCGGGGGGGCTGTCTGCAGGCACCCCTTCAGTGCGTGTGCTCACAGGACTGGCGTCTCTCACAAATCCCTGGTCAGAACCTGCAGTTTAGTTCATAGCAAATACCTTTTGGGGATGGAAAAAAAAAGACTGAACCGTTTGAGTTCCATCTGTTGGAGTTTATAACTGTTCTCCTTATAATTGCCAACAGACAATGTGAATTGCAATTAGCTAATTGCTTGCTAACTTTCCGTTCTAATAATAGTCATGTTCCAGAGTTATACAAGCTTGGAGGCTGCTGCTGTTCCCTTGCAACTGGCAATAATAAATAATACCGTATTCCCTCAGCATTGCCCTTTCTTCCAAGTCTCGTCCCCATGCAAATTGCTCCAGCATGTACTAATCCCTGATGGGATGGCAGAGGCATCAACAGCGTTTATTTGCAACCCATTGCACTGGGAGTGTTCAACACTTGCACGATGATGTGGCACCGGGAAGTTGCGACTCCCCTGTGCCACTTGTCCCTTCTGCAGGGCCAACGCGGCAGGTCTGGGAGGTGCTTCCCGACGGGGCTGGACAGAGGAGACCAAGTGCTCCACATCCCTGGAAACCCATCCCTCCTGTCAATACATGTTTGGTTTCCATTTTTTGGGTTTTTCTTGTTTTTTTGCTTTCCCTTCACGCGATCCGATGTGGCCCTGGCCCCGGTAGTGACATGTTTTATTACCAGTAGCTTCGATAATGTCAGCACAGACCTAAACTGGAGCTTTAGAGAAGACACACTCCCCAGCAACGGAACAAGCTGTACAGTGTCACTGCTGCAGCAATAAGGGGGGCTGGACCCCAGTGGGGCTCCTGGTGGGGACTGGGGAGAGCTTGGGTGAGAGCCCCAGCATCCCCAGGGCTGGGGGGCGTGGGGAGCTCCCTTCCACACGAGTGAACTGTTCTGCACCCCTCTCCAGGCTTTCTAATCTCCAGCTCATCACTGCTGTGCAGATGCGGCTAATTGAGAAGCGAAGCAACAGCCGGATCCAGCGAAGTCAAGGCCAATGAAATGAGCAACAGCATTCCCTGGCGCGCGGGGGACTACTGAACACCGACCTGCCAGCAAGCTGACATCTCCAGAGCTTACACACTAATCTCATTAAACTCGACCAAAAAGCCTTTTAGAGTTGGGGGAGTCGTGTCCAGCAAAAGCTGGTCTGCATTATTCCCTCGGTGCCTCTGGGGTTTTTCCACCACGCTGGCTCCCGTCGCCCCGGGCAGGGAGATGCGGGACCTCAGCTGCCAGGCGTGATGCAGCACTGGGAATGGGAGCGTCTGCCCAAATTCAGCTGCGCTGGGGCCTCGGCCCACCTGAAGTCCTGACTCCCGCAGAGGTGACTAACACAAATGGCAGCTCATTTGCAGGTTCCTCATTAGCAGAACTGCTCTGTCTCTGCCTCAGATGCCCTCCCAGCTCCCTGCTCCAGACACATCAGCCGCAGGCTCCTCAGATCCAGAATTGCTTCAGTTTGGTTTTCCTTTGTGCACAATTATCTGGACTTTTCCATCCCTTACTTCTCCCTCCCCTGCTCCTGACATCTGACTCATGGTAGGTTTATTAAGTTTAAAAGTGCTCCTTGTGCAAGTCGCTCTCCGCAGCCCCAACTTCCCACTTGCACAACCTGCTTTTACCCTCTTTCCCGGGGTTTGGGCAGAGAGGCACCAAAACCGCACCACGAAACCAAGTTCTCCTCAGCATAGCCACACCGGGTGAGCTCTTCCTCGCTTTGCATCGCCACCAGGAGATTTTCTGAGAGGGAAGTTCTGTGTAGAGAACTGGCCTGGACAGCTCAGGGTGCCACTTTCAACATTTTCCCGTCTCAAACGTGGCACCGGCGGGTCTTTGCTTTACATTTCCTGATGGGCCAGCCCCTGATTTTCTATTTTACTTCCAAGATCAGATCTGTTTAAACTTCTTAGCGTTTCAGTTTCTCCATGAGGAGAGGGAGATGGTGGAAGGCACTTTTGAAGGGAACACGCAAAGAAGGGAAATGAATGACGGTATTTTCTTTCTCAGACATTCAACGCAACTGAAATCATAGGATTCATTTCAGAATCACGACTCCTTTGCATTCCAGTGGAGCCAGCCTTTAATTTCCAAAACAGGTATGTGACATTCTCTTCCAGTGAAAGCAAGAAATGAGGCTGCTGTCCTCTCCCCACAGCTCAGGTGCACGGGGACCGAGACGGCTCTTCTTGCTCAAACGAAGTAGCGGGACACGATGAGCAGGAGGAATTCAGCCAAAGGAACAGCTTTGCTTACTTCTGCTTTGGCTTCCTCTGCGAATGTTTTTTCTCAGCACTGGTTGATGGGTTTCAGACTGAGGGATCGTTAGGAAATGAAAGGGAGAAGGCTGTGACACACCGCACGCGGTGCCAAGGAATGGCGGTGACGCACGGCAGCTGGCGGGGACCCCGGCGCGCACCTCGCCAGCGCTGTGGCGCGGAGCCACCCTCCGGGGACCCCACCGTCCTCGCCCTGCTGTCCCAGCATGCCCTCGGCCGCTGCCTCCCAGCTCCAGCTGCAGCTCCTCTGCTGACCTCGGAACCTGGGGACGATCCCGTGCTGCTCCACACCTCCAAAGAGGTGGCACTGGCCAGGGCCGTGCCAAGAGGAGAGGCAGCAGGATCCACGGCACCTCCGTAAACCTCCCCATCAAGGGCAGGGAAGGGGGATGGCAGGAAAGCTGTCCAGACCTGGCAGCCGCACAGCACAGTTTGTTCCCGGGGCCGACGGCACGTTGCAGAGCACAGCAGCGTTTGAAGCGCAGCGGCAGGCCAGGTCACGCAGTCAGGGGAGGGCGAGGCCTTGCCGGACCGCGCTGCCGTCTCAGGGGAGCATCCCTTCTCCTGTGCCATTTGAGTTACTCCCAGCAGTCACTGCCAGGTGCTCTTGGAAAGGAGGCCATGGGGTCTGACCAGCTTGAATTCATCTCCTAATCTCAGGAGAAAAGAGAAAAGGTCTTATTATGCTTAATGCGGAGCTGAATGTGGTCTCTGGCTGACAAGTGGCTATGGACTACACACAAAAATGCTCTAAAGCTGACTGCACCAAATGTTTCTTCTCCACCTAACACAGTTGTTTGGGATTCGGTTAGAAACAAAACTGCATCTTGTAGTTTTTAATAAAGCTCTTGGCGAACAGTTCAAACACGGGAGAGAGAGAGGTTGAATTTATGGGAGCGGGAGGAGATCATTTGCTTTCTTAGGAATTGGAAAAGATTAATAGTGTGCAAAGGCTCTTGGAATCCTTCCTCGCATAGCAGAATGGTTAGGAGTCTTACCGGCTTGATGTTCTTCATTCTGCCTTCCCCAGGTGGCCTAGAGACTGTCTGCCCTGCCGAGAAAAAGGATCAGGGAGCACCCCATATCAGCCCCCGGTGAGGAACGTGGCTGTGCTACGCTGGGGGATGGAGGAGCACTGAATCGCACAGAGCCTTGCCGTGCTGGGAAATTAGAGAGCTACTTAATATTTCTGGAAGAGCTGCTTGTGTGGGAAGGCAGAGGCGACTGTGGGGCTGGTGGGAGCACAGGCTGACGAAGCAGGGTTGTCCTACCAGCCCATACCCATTCCTGGACCCCAGACGGCTGATGGCACAAAACTGTTCCATCACAAGAACCTGGACTTAGGGAAGGTCTCTCTCCAACTCCTGGCATTTTGCAGACTGTATGTAACAGGCCAAGGTGAATCCTGAAGTAAGGAAAAATGGAAGGAAAAAGACAGGAGCCTCCCAAGTCCCGCTGAAGAGCCCCAAAGGCACCGCAGGCCTTGTGGCACTGGAGTACGGTGGGGATGGATGAAACGCCACTGGATGCACATGGGGAACCGCAGGATGTGACTTCAAGAGAAGCCAGAGGCTGTGTTGGAGGCGCAGTCTCCAGGACTGTAAACTGGCTCAGGCATTGCTTCCAATCTTACAAATCCTGTCATTCCACCGTATCTCGGGTCGGCAGACAGCCCTTTTCCCCAGAGGCCCATGCCAAACACAGCCTTTATGGAGAAATCGTGAGGCTGCATGCAGCTTGTCATGCTCAACATCAAAGGCAGGATGCACAGGTCACCTGGAGACCATGAGCAGAAGAAGGCACTGACCATATCCCCTGCCTGAAGCAACACTCATCTCCCCAAAACCAAAGTTATGCTGGAAACTAGATGAGAGGATGGGCAGGGAAACTTGCTTTCCATTGTTGGGTTGCTGTCGGAGGAACATCGGACAGATCTCCTAATTTCTCCGTGCTGCTGTAGCTGGGAAATTGCAAGCCAACAGCCCTGTCACTTGGCTGGGTACAAGTGCGGTGCTGAGTGCTTTCAAAACTTCAGACAGCCATGGAGCAGAGTCAGCTACGGAAAATAAAACTCTTGTGCTGTTTACGAGTATCCGTTGCGCTCCAGTTTGGGGATAAAAAATGCTTCATTGCCTTCATTGCATTTTGGGGTGGCAATGACTTCTCAGAAGGCCACGATCAGTCTTATTTTTCAAATGATATTAGGAAATATAATGTTTGCTCCATCCGAGAATGAATGAGGAACTTGAGCAGAACTGCTAAACATAAAAGTTCCTGGACATCTGGAAAGGATTAGTCAGGAAGGTGCTTGGGACAGGGAGTTCAGGCAAGTTCAAGAGACACCTACTGTAGATTTGTTTCCACAGAAGGAGGGAGGAGGAGTGAGAGGGTTGAGGGGAAAAGCAGGAAGGGAGGACTGAAATAAAATCTACGCAGGACCGGCAGACGAGGCGAGCGATGGGAACAGCCTGCGCTCTGAGGAAGTGCAGAACGGGTGGCCCTAGAGGGTCCGCTGGAACAGAAAGGGCCGGGTGTAGCAACAAGGGATAAGCCACGGTGGCCAAATCGCTTCTTGTGCCCACCCTTGCAAGGGCAGACAACAGACCTTGCGCTGAGCACGTCCGCGCTGCGGGAAAGCACATCCTGCTTCTCAGCCAGACGCATCCCCACTCAACACACATCCATAGGATTAGCAGATTTTGCTCCCCTTGGAGCTCACCAACAACTCAACAGGGCAGATGCTGTGATAAAGTCAAGAGCACTAGAGAAACACTAAGGCTGAGCACGAGGAACAGAGCTACACGTCCAATTAACGTCGATGGGAGAACGTTTGTTTTATTTCTGAGCGGATCAGCACTCACGCAGCCTCTTGGGCCCTGCAAAATCACAAAGGAGTTCTGCTTCAGGCCAAGATGAAAGTCTCAAAGTATAAGCACGAAAACCACAGGGGCTTGTGAAACCCATGCTTGGATTATTAAATGAGTCACGAAGCTTTTTATCACGTATTTCTGCCTCCGACTCACTTTACACTTAAATTCAGGTGCCAAATCCTTTGTCTTTTTTCCTAACTACAGACCTTTGCAGCAAATTCAATTTTTAAATCTTTTTGAAATCCATGAGCTTATGCTGAAACAAAGTTTTTGGGTTTCTTTTAAAAAAGTCTGGAGTTCCCCACAGCAGGTCCTCATTTCTGAAGCAGAACAGCGCAGAGACACCACCGCATCAGCAGCTAACTTTCACCCTACATGAAAAAACAAACTAACCAGATAGAAGTCAGATGCTCTCTATAAATGTTTGTGGGTATTCAAATTTAGTAACTGATTTTAGTTTGTGCTTTCCCTGGAAGTGAAGAATAACTATTTTCAAATTAAGTTAGCAGGAGGTAAAGCTGAAAATCAAAGCACGAGCTTTGCGTTTCCTGAAAATTGTACTTTAACAAGGTAGCTCCAGCTGCTCACTTGGTTTTATTGCATTCCAACGACAGATCTCCATGCAAGAACGCTTTAAGAGCTCTGCTCCAAAAATAAAGGCGCTCAGATTTATTTTTATGGTTAAGTACATTTTACCAGTTAGTCTCTGAGCCCTCAGTACTGCCCTGACCCACTGGGCTCACTCAGGTGTCACACAGGCGGGACCCTCTTCCTCAGAGCCGCAGGAAGGGACAGCTCCCTGCCGTTGGAGCGCAGGTGTCCAACTCCACAGTGCAGGGTCCCAGGCAAGAGGAGGAGCAGCCTTCCCCCTCGAGTGCTCTCAAGGCAAATGCTTAAAGGCTGATTGCCCACCCTGGCTGTCTTCATGGTGGGAGCCTTCGAACCCGCAGATTCCCCGGCGAATGCTGGCTGAAGGGTCTCACAAGGAACCGTGTTCTTGTTAGCAACTGGGGACCTTGGCAGCCGTCCTGAGCCATGACATCCCGATCCTGAACCGGAACAAACCCACAGTTGTATCCAATTAGAGCGCTCCAACGTGGAGGTTCAGTCGTGCCCTTTCAGAATGCTGCAGACAAATGCAACCGATGACACGGCCCATCAGCCAGAAACAGTACAGAGTAATTAGTCACACCAAAACTTCAACAAGCACCTCCCTCGCCCCAGTTCAGTCAGAGTCAGAGACAGGTCATGGCCACTTTTAGTTCAGAGAGCTCTCTCAGCACTTTTAACAGGGCTGCTGTTAGGCCAAAGACAGACATCAGAGGGACAAATGTCTGGGGGAAGCAGAAGGGCCACCAGGAACCTGTTCTGAAGATCTTCCAAAATGTAAATCCATCTGTTGTTTCTGCAGCTCTACTAAAGACAGACTGACAGAGCAGAGGGGTGTTGAAGGGCTGGATAGCGTGTGCACATGTAAACACAATTCTGCGTCCACAAACACCAGGATGAAGATAGCTCAAGGCCTGAGCATGGACGATGCAGAACTCACCCTACGCTCATCCGACTTCACGCCCTTGAAGCCGTGTGTAACGAGCGGGAGGCCGCAGAGCTGCTCTCTGTTCATTGTCTGCTCTACCCTGTCCCCGAGACGGAACTGACCCGGTCGCCCATTGCGGTGACGGCGGCACGCGTGCCACTCACTGCCGTAGCTTGACAACACGCTCCAAACACAGGCGACGCGTCTGTACTTCAGCCACGTGTTTAAAACCATCTCAGAAGAGGAACAGGAGGTGGATGAAAGCTTTTGCAATGATCTTTGTTCTTTGCTGTACCACAACATTCAACCTCTGTTTGTCAGAGGGATCTCAGACTGGCGGCCTCTGCAGACACCAGCGCTGGGCTGTCAGAGGTAGCTCAGAGAGCGTCTACACAAACGTCCTGTGATCTGTGCCATCCCACAGCACACGCTCGTCCCTTCCCTTAAAATCAGAAGTCAGCGATGTCCCTAGGGAAGACACACGACCTGAACGCCAGCAGCAGGCAATGGCTAATGAAGTTCGCCTGCCGCTGCCCCGTAGACTGGAACCCAAACACGGGAATTTCTGGAGCTGGGAGGAGTTTGCCAGTGGAATGAAAGCTCTGGAAAAGGAAACTAGACGAAATTGCTCACTCTGCTGCGGCCGGGAAAATAAATGCCTTCTGCTGACCTGATGCTGTGACGCAACGCACGGCATCAGCAGCGCAGACAAAATGAGTCAGTGGCAGGTCATGGTGAGACAGAGCCACGCGAGGATGGGAAGTGCTCCGCGTGCAGGAGCGTCGGCATCAAAACTGCCGTACAGCCGGTTGCTAACTAAACTGCATTCCTGGCTGATCGGCCCAACCAGCACCTTCACTGCATCACCTGCTTTATCCTGAGCTGAAGCAGCAGGAGGACTCCATTCCTCACTTCCCTGGGAAGGAGACGGCCAAGTGAAAGCCAATGGCAGTCGTGCAGACTCACCGTCGCACTGCGCTCTCGCACGGGGTCCGCAGGGGACGTGGGGAGCAGAGGCCTGTCCAGCCACGCAGCCAGCCGGACAGGCTCAGCACCAGCAGCACGCCTGGGTTCTGACGTGATGCTAAGCATGCAGGCAGAGAGGAATTCCCTTCAGCAGCGGAGGAGTGTCACCAAGCCAGCCGAGCCCCCCGCCAGCCCCCAGACCCACATGTGCTGGGAGCAGAATCCGCCTCGCTGCCCCGGACTTAACGCCCTTCCCTTGGCAAACGCCGATTTCATCAGCTGTGACGCCTGGGAGCCATAGCAAGGCAGAGGGGGTGACATCATTTTTCTTGGCAATTAAAAGTGCACATAAAGCCCTGTCCCTGAAGACCTGCCAGCTGAGGGGGAGCAGGACAGCCAGCCCGGCACCGCCAGCAGCCTCTCTGCAGGTCAAGCAGTGCCCTCAGGCGGTCAAACGGCCCCCCCAGCTTCCAGACCTGCATCCCATCAAAACAGGGAGCACAGGCACATCCATAATCTGTCCAATTCTTTATTTGACCTTCCCTGAGAAGCTGCAATTTCTTACCAAATACGTTAGAGACAGGCACTCCACTACTTTCTGGGAACGTTACAGAGGATCAGTGTTATGGCCAACAAAAGACATCACCAGAACCGCCCGCAGCCACAAAGCGCGAAGTGTTAAGACCATGATTTCAACATGCCCTAGCAGAGCTATCAGAGGAGCACTTGAAAACCGCCTGTGTCAGAACTCAGGCATCCATGCACCTCCCTGGTTACATTTTCGAGTCAAATTGGCTTCTTCCTCTTCAAGGGGAGGGGAAGAGCTCTACTCAAGTAGAGCTGGGATGAAAGCAAACGCACTGCTCAGAGGCACAAGGTGCAAACTGGTTTTTAAACCGTGATTTGCCATCTTTTATTTACTTGTAAAGGCGGTACCCAAACACCTGACATGGCATCAGTCTGCTGGGCCTCATGTTACACTCGCTTATCTGCAGCGCACCTCAAGGCATTAAGTCTCAACGCTTTTTTCAGTACACAAAACACCCACGGCAGGCAAAAGAAAGGAAAAATTCCGTCGTTCTAGCTTCATGGTTTGTTTGCTCCTCCTCTTCTTCAGGCACCAAGTCCATTTCCACTTGAAAACGAAACGGTCGGAGCGTTTGCTACTGAGGCCAAGTACCCAACGTCTTCAGCACCAGTGAAGCTTCCTCAGTCCATCATCATCCTCTGCGGTCATGTTGGAACAGAGCAGACGCTCAGAAGCTGGTCAAGGTCAGTCCAGTCCCCTCCAGTTCTCTGTCAGGAGCCTGGTGAGCAGCACAGCTCTCGCTGGTTGTCCACAAACAGAGAGACCTTAAGAAGCGTATCTAGATTGGAAGGAAAACAAACAAGCCCATTAGCTTAATGCGTTTTATCTGTACTCTTCACCTGCAAGAATTTAACTTGTTTCTGAAAGCAATAAAGAAAAACACAGGTAAAACTAACTTAGCAGACCACGGGAAATAGACCACTAAGCTCCCTGTTGCACTGCGAGGAAGGATATCGCTCCCAGCTGTGCCCAGGGTGTGACGGCGAGAACAACTTAAGTTGTTCGCGAGATGTCAGAGCGGGTCACGAGGATCAACTGCAAAGTGAGCGAGGGCACCCGCTGCTACGAAAACAGCAAACTCCACCAAGCCTACGCGAGAGACAGGCCTTCAGTCCCCAGGGCTGAGACAGCAGCCTGGAGCTCAGGGAAAGGCCCTCTGGGCCTGCTGCAAGCAGAACTACCTTGCACAACGTCTTCCTTATAGCGCTCCAAAATCCTCTCCCAAGACTGCGGGAGAGCTTCCACGTCTGCCAGGCTGTCGCAGCTGACACGCAGGAGGAAAAGCTGGCTCTCCAGGTACCTTCCCGCCCGATAAGGCCAACAAAGAGAGAAAGGCACCCGCCCGCGCCGCCCGCAGAGCCCCGCCACGGAAGGATACAGGTGCCGGTAGTAGCGCTCCACGTCCTGCAGCCCCTCCAGCGCGTCCGCCAGCGAGGGGCACCGCGGCCCGCGCCGCAGGGCCGCCGCCAGGCCCAGCTCCGCCGCCCGCTCCTCGTACAGCCGTAACACACCGGCCACACCAGCCCCCACGGCGTCCCGCACGGCCCGCAGCTCCTCCCTGCACGGCACAGCGGGGGACGCTCAGCTGCCGCCCAGCGCCTCCTGCCCGGCCCAGCCCCCCAGCCGCCGCCTCACCGCCGGTCACCGAGCTGCTCCAGCAGCGCCTCGGCCGCGCCGCGCTGCTTCCGCCACAGCCGCTCCCGCAGGTCACCGAAGGCACCCAGCGGCGACTGGCCCCACGCCAGCCGCTGGACAGCCCGCATCTGCGCCGCCAGACCGGCCAGAGAGCCTAGCAACGGCGCCCAGGCGGCCAGCGCCGCCCGCCAAGCCGCGTCCCGCCGCGCCACCACCGCCGCCCACTCCCGTAGCGCCGCCACCAGCGCTGCCGCCGCCGCCATAGCGACCCGCCGACCCGGAAGCGCTCCCCGGCCACTACGTCATTACACCACGCCGCGCTCTGATTGGCCGGGCGGCGGCGGCAGTTGGGTTTGAACGCGCGGCGGGCGGCGGCGCTCCCGGTCTCAGCTTCAGTCCCCGGTACCGAGCGCCGCCGCTGACGGCCCATCCCGCCGCTATGGCTCCCTCGCGAAGGAAGGGTGGTGCGAGCGCGCGCGGCAGGAAGCTGGCGGCTTTCCTGAAGGATTTCGACCGTGAGGGTAGGCCGCGGCTGCCGGGGGCGGGGGGGCGGCGGGGAGCGGGCGCTGGGCCCGGAGCTGTTGTTGAGCCGTGTGCGTCCCCGCAGTGAAGAGCCGGATCGAGCAGCTGCGGGCGAACGGGCAGCGCCTGGTCAAGGAGGCGGAGAACCTGTACAACATCGAGATCCTGCGGCTGCCGGTGGCGCTCCGCGAGATGAACTGGCTCGACTATCTCGGTACGGGGCAGGACCGGACCGGGGGTGGCACCGGGCTGGTGGGGGCGGGCTTCCCCCTAGATATCAAAGGCCAACAGTGATAAGGGAGCAGCTGGGGTCTTCTCGTCCTGGAATTTTCCCAAGGGCAGGGAGTGACAGGACAAGGGGTGACGGGTTTAAATGGAAAGAGGGAGATGGAGATGGAACATCAGGAAGGAATTCTTCCCAGAGAGGGTGGGGGGCACTGGGACAGGTTCCCAGAGAAGCTGTGGATGCCCCATCCCTGGCAGTGTCCAAGGCCAGGCTGGATGAGGCTGGGAGCACCCTGGGCTGGTGGAGGGTGTCCCTGCCCATGGCAGGGGGTGGGGCTGGGTGGGCTTTAAGGTCCCTCCCACCCAAACCTGCTGTGATTTTTCTGTGACTAATTTCTATCAATCCCATGCTCAGGCAGCCCATTGCCTTGTCAGAAACGCTGCTCTCTTTGTCTGAAGCTGCCTAGAAAACTGGTTTGCACTGGTTTTTTGCACCCTAGCAGTGCCTTATTAAAGCAGGTCTACCTATAGGATGTCTCAGATATGTATTGATTTTTTTAAAAGTGTTTTCTTTTTAGCTAAAGGAGGAAGCAAAAAGGTGCTGGAAGAGGCAGCAACGGTAGGTTCCTAGAATAAATATTCAGCTTTCCTGTTGCTGTTCTGTACCACTGTAGGAAATGGAGGAAAAGAGATGTTTGTTGTGTGCAGTATAGGATTTCCATGCTCATGCTGCTCCTCGTTGGTCTTTCCTTACCTGCTTGGTTTCACTCCCAGATCCCTGAGAGCACACGCACTTTTCCATAAGTTAGAGCGTTTCTAAATGGATTGAGCAGCAGGTGAAGCATACTTGGAGCTGCCAAATAAGGCACGTTCGTCTCCTGCATGGCGTGCGGACCTTGCGTGGTGTTGTCACCTCCAGAATAACCTTGAGCACAGCAGAAACGTGTTCTTGCTGTAAAATAATTAGGGATTTGCTCTGTAACTTTGATTTACCAGAACTATATGCTGCCCATAATCCTAACGGTGCCCTGACTGTTTTTCATTTTAGGCAGATCTGGAAATAACAGAAATAAACAAGTTAACAGCAGAAGTTATGCAGACACCTTTAAAAATCAAGAAAGGTAAGTTTGGTTTAAGTCTCGTGATGAGTTCAGTGAGATGGAAATATGTCATGGTTTGCATACTGTGAATAATAATTCAGTACATGCTTGTATCCCTCCAGTGTTTAAAACCAGGAAAATAATCCTACTTTTATCCCTACTAGCACTACTTAATTTTATTAAAGCATTCAAATGAGTGCTCTGTTAACCATTGGGATTACATTGGAATTTGGATTTCAGAAGAAAATGCTTGTAGCTGTTTACTGTTTGCCCCTGCTGCTAGCTAATAATTTAAAGTTATTATTTACTTTCAACTTAGATGACACTTTCTCTTTCTAGTGGAAAAATCTAAACAGGCTATTGAAGCTATTGAAGAAGAAGCAGAGGCTCCTTTGCTTCCTCTAGCAAAGAGAGCAAAACAGGATAGCCAATGTGTGCCAGAGCTTGAAGCTGAAAATGTTAATTCAAGAACTGGAAAGGTAAATAGCTGTTCTTCATGATGACTTTATTCCCAAGGTAGAAATTGAGGTGATGCCTGTGATAATCTAGCTGTCAGGATAGTTCGAGGGGGACTTCAAAACAGCTATCGGTTCCATGGAAGTTCTAGTTACAGGGGAGGGTCCCAGGGGTGTGTGTGGTGTTTGTTTTGTGGATTCATGCCATGAAAAAGGAACCTGTTGAGCCAAACGTGTACAGAAGCAGCTGTTTGTTGTGGATTCAGCTGTCACACGAGAGCGAAGTAACTGATTTGGTGAGTGGTGTGTGTTGCAGGTGAAGGCATCCACTAGAAAAGTGCCGGTGTCCAGGAGCAGAAGAGCTCCTTCAGCAAGAGTGAAGCGCGTGAGTAAAAGGTAATAGGGGATATGGCTTCCGCTGCATTTCAGAGACGGAGAATGAGCACGCAGTGCTAATAAGTCTCTGAAATGGAATGGGCTACGGTGGTGTAGGCTGGGTGATGTAGTTGTGCTATGCTATAAGAAAAAATTGACCATCTGACACCCAATGAAAATTGGGATCTTCCTCTCCTGTGCGGACCAGCTGCCCCTGGCTTTGGGGTTTTCCTGTGATTAGGAAGAACCTCTGGTTTTCTGTGGTGATAACCCCATTCAAGTGTTCGATAAGACAGTGCTTGTACGTTTGTTAAAAGTATTCTTAGGAGCAAATGTTTGCTTATTTCCCTTTAACAGGACAAGCAAAAACAACTTTATCACTCCAGCTACGGGTAAACCTGTCGATTTCTGTGCTCGGGGAGGTACCTCCATGATCACACCCAAATTTGATTCCAGGTTTGTATTCTGTTAGATTTCTCTGTTAATCCCTCAGACGGGGGAGTGCCTTGCCATTTGCTTTACGTATGCCCTCTATTTGCAAAATAATTCTTAGTGCCTCTTGAACCTGACCTGAAAGGCTTGTAGACAAAGTGCTTTGAGCAGTGAGATTCCTTACCTGTAAGGTGATTTCTTACTCTGTTTCAGAATTTTCAAGACTCCAGGTTTGCGCACACCGTCCGTCAACGAGCGTGTTTACACCATCTCTGCCAACGGCAGCCCCCTTGCTGACAGCTCCGATATCTTCATTACCGTTCCCGTCGGAGGAGGAGAGGTAAATCGGAGGCTGCGTGCGGTCTGTGTGCTGGAGAGCAGTTTGTAACCTCCTGGGGCCCTTAGCAGTTTCGGTTCACCCACTCTTGTCTCTTTAGGTGTGCCACTCAGTTTAGCAGGGGACTGAGGTAGCTCAAAAAGAGCCTTAAAAGACTTTTAGTCACAAGTGGGAGCTGTTTGTCCAAGCCTGGTCAAAACAGAATGTGGAATGAGGTTTTGCTGTGTGTTTGTTTAACATTTAAAGCAGGTTCTGCTGGCAGTAATGTCTGAATGTGATCCCAGGTACGAGATGAGCTTCAGGCCAAGCTGAATGTTGTTCTATGCCAGTACGCAGTCTCTCTGAATGCTTGGATTTTATTTACTTCTGATTTTGTAATTTAATTTTCTTGTTGTTTCTGGCTACAACAGCTGACCAAACAGAAAACCTAAGATTTGTTGTTTGTTCTTTTTTGCGCAGAGCATTCGTTTAACAGCAAATGATTTGACCAAGAAGAACCTTCTTCATCTGAATCCAGAGACCCAAGGAGTTATGAAGAAGCTATCAGTAAGTCCGAGTGGTTTTCTGTCGTGACCTGAAGTTGTAAGGCAGTGCTGTCACTCGCATTAGTTGCTGGACTGGTGAGCTCTAAGAGAAACTCAATACTTTTTCCCTCTTTGTCTTGTATTTTGGCTCATGTCAGTAGTCAAGAAGCAGCATGAACTGAGAAGGGAAGGAGAGGGAGGGGGTAGCTTTACATCACATCCAGCTTACTACAGACTGGATAAACCACGTGCTTCTGGAAAAAGGGCTATTGGCAATGTTATCAAAGCTGAAAGCGTCTTCTGCTTCAGGCAGAAGGTGTAAGTGGCTGTGGGCTATGAGAGTGTCTCTTAGTACTGATTAATTTCCCTTTCTTTCTAGGTTCGTCTCGCACAAGCTTGCAGCGGTGCAAAAACCTGTAGATGAAACTCGATGGGTGTCGACATCCCTCTGTAAATACAGAATGTTACGTTTAGGACTGCTACCTTTTAGTTCTTCTAATCTGTGTCTTCCTTCCATTAATTTACAGAATGGAAGTTAAGCACTGGGGGTTTTTACCTATAATATGTAATGGGATTAGAATAGATTGCATTCTTTTAATTCAGGAAAAGAAATACTTCATTTCCTCTTTCCTTTAAGGCTGAGCCCAAGATATCGCTATCCTGGGCTTGCCGACCAGCAGGCTGGGCAGAAGGGCTATTCTGGTATCTCGCAGAAGACGTAAGGAGTGGGCGTATGTGACGAGCTCATATCTGTCTGGGCAAGGAAAGCCACAGATAAGCTTTGCTGCGCTTCCTTCCAGGCACGTCCTTTCCCTGCAGATGTGCTTAAGAGGTGGTGACCGTCCCGGTACCTGAGATACCTGAAGGCAGGTTACTGGTGCCTGGGACTACAGGGAAAGCTGCTTGTAGTTCATGATGCTGCCATGAACGGCAATCCTCTTGTTCTTACAGCAGCCATTTGTATTTATAATTGGCTTTGAAGTTTTTATAGACAACTTTTATGCATTTTATTATTTTTTAAAGAAATATGAGATCACGGGTGCTTTAACTTCACAGAATCGATCAGCTAGGCCTCTGCGTAACTAGATTACCGAGAGTAACCTCAGAGCTCCTGGAGTATCTGATGTGAGAGAACTTTGCTGCACCCTCTTCAAAATCTTGAGGAGAAGTAGCACTCCTGGAACTGAGTATAGACAGGGAAGAAGGAAGCTTGGACTGGTCAAAACACTTAGTCCTTTCTTCTCACCTAAGTTGAGTTGATTCAGTTAATTTCTTTGACCAAGAGCCACATCCAATAATTCTGTTTGAACAAAACAAAATAACTTCCTTGGTCGTTAATGGGGTGGGTTTTTTTCCCCATTGCTTATAGAAATTACAAGCAAGATTTCTCAAATCTTACTCCAAATTCATCAACATTCAAGTGTAGGTGTAGCCCCTTGGGCAGGGGTGAACAATGTAAGCAGGAGCACTCATCTGGCTTAACGCTTACAGAATGAGGCAGGGAAGAAGTCTTGCTTTCCTACAATCACCCTCTTGTTTTTCAACAGCCCGGGAAAGCAGAACTGGAAGCGCTACCGCTCCGCAGGTAGGCTGCACGCAGTCTTACAATGTAAAAGACTCCTCTCGCTCAAAACCCAGGGTTTCATTCCCTTTGGGAATCTTTGCAGCCGGTACAGAACGGGAGAGGGCACCTCTCTGCTGAACCAAGATACGGAATCCCCTCAGAGTGTGGTTAGCTTCGATTCCTGAAGCATTGTTCTGTTGGATCAAAGCCAAATATGTAAAATGGCATCTGACAACCCGATAATCCTTCCTGTTTCAGCAAGGAAGCTAACATGAGAGCATCTTACCTAAGCCTGTTTCCTCGCGCTGTCCTTTCCGAAGATACCTTTTTGTCCTTGATTTAAGCCTCTTGGAAAGGGCTGTAACTAAGGATGTTGAGACTTTGGGAGTTCTTCTAGGTTTGGCAAAGTTCTGATTTTGACAAAAGCCAAGCCCACAGCGTGATTAAGAAGGAAAACTGGGAAAAGCTGCTGTCAGAGGTAACTTATGCTCTGGTGTAAATCTTTGCCCGTGGCATGCAAGGAGCGTGTCGAACAGCACTGGGACTTGGATTTCCTTTAAAAAGCAAGCATGTCGCTAATGCAAACCTGGAATGTACAATGTCTATTTGGAAATCGCTGTTTCAGAGGTTTTGGCAGCTTGTGAGACCGAACTGCAGGTGGCAATATTGTAAACTACTAAGCTACAAGTAGACTTGCCTTGCTGTAACTGTTGAGTTCTGTTAATGTAAAAAAAAAAAGAAGCACCATTAGTTAAGCTATAAATAAAACTTGTTTGGGTACAGATGTGTAAGTCAAGATTCTGTTTTACACGTGTCTTTCCCAGGAGGAAAAGAAGAGCTAAAATCCTTAGCTAGCCTAGAGATCTCTTCTGTGAGAACCCCTAAGCCCCGCGTTTCCATGCTGGTTACAGTCAGCAGTGCTGGCCGCCTGTTAACGCTGAGGTATGTTACTGGTACTTGGCAGCTCCAGGAATTCGTGTTTTCGCTAGTACCAGACACTACTATTTCTCTAGATAACGAGTCTCGAGCGGTGAGGAGATGCAGGAATGGCTTGCCTGCTTCCTCAGACTTTTCCAATGCTGATGTGACAGCCTCGTGTCCCTGCAAGCCTGCCTACCTGGCCCTCCCCACAGCCCAGCCATACCTTTGTTTCCAACTAGATTTATACGGCCCCGATCCTCCTGGAGGATGGAAGGCTGTATTTGCGCTATTACTGGGGTTAAGGCATCATTTATGCCTCCAGCAAAACACACACTTCAGTTTGTACCTGTTTGAGTGTCTGTGCTGAATTTTGTGCGGAGCGTGGAGCCAGCACAGCTCGAGGTTCCCCCTTCGCAGAGGTGGCACTGCCTGGAGCACGGCATTCCCGGTGCCACGCAACCGCTGTTAATATTCAAGCTTCCTTTTCCAATTGTCAGAATGAGTTAATTGCATCCGACATGAATTAAAGCTATCTGGCAGCTAATAGCTCAACAGATTCATCACCTAAATCTATTTTGCGTGCACCATGGGTAAGCACTAGTTCATTTTTTCCCACGGTTTTATTGCTCCTGTAAATTGTTGGCATCACTTGTGGCTCTTTCGCGCTCTACGTGGCAGTTGTGTCTTGTTTAACAGAGCTGGGACCTCCCTCTTCAGTTCAAGGGCCGTGGGGGCAATACAGGGAACCTGGCTGATGTTTCTGTGCATTTGGGGGAGGTTTTGTTTGTATGTTATCTATTATTATTTGTTTCCTAGTCTGGCTGTAGGCTGAACTGCTTTTTAAACTGAGTGATGGGAAATACACAGCAACACAGCAAAACGACTGTTTTGTTGGGTTGAAGAGGCTGCAGCCATCACTGGCCAGAGCCGTTCGGCCGTTAGCCTGCATCATCTGAGCTGCTGCTAGTCTGAGACGCCGTGGGCACAGCTCGGGGAAAGGCTGGAGACATCGAGGTGCCCTCGGGATACTGCTTTTGGGTATGTTCTTGCCAAGAACTGAACTCCAAGGGTCTGCCCTGTGCCTTAAGGGAGGCTCTGCAGAAGGAATTAAGTCCCAATGCGTTTTGCCTCTGGTTCCATGAGAAAAGGTGGTTTTCCTGGTTGTGATTTCAGCCATGCTGAATACCACCCAGGGCTGAGAGCTGTGGCTTTCTTGTAGAAGGGTGGTGTGGGGAGTAATGGCCATGGTTTGCTCCAAGATTGCTGACCACTGATGTTTCGAGACCAAAACTCCTGACCTGAACCAGAGCCCTTTGGAAATAAGTTTTCCTTGGGACAAAGCAAGCTGCAGAGGGAGAGCTGGTGGTACTTCCAGCGGCACCAACCCAGCAAGGCGCAGGGCACATCTGTGCCTCACTGGGGCTTTTGTAGTGCTGGGTGACTACAGTTTTGAAGGGAAAAAGCCTTCCTGCCTTCCCCAGAGCTCAGCCAGCCAACCCTCCGGCCAGGAGTTCCCGCTCGCACCAAACGGGTGCAGCAGCACACTGCGTGCTGGGAGGATGCTGGGGAGTCTCTGCTGTGCTCTGGGTGCGAGAGCTCCAGAGTTCAGCCCAAATTCATGACGGAGATGTGAAACTATTAATCTAGAGAAATAATGAGCAGAATGAGTACCCGGTGAGGTACCTTCCCCAGGATGTGCTGACATTGAACTCCCACAAAGGGACTGTGTTAGATAATGATCCTAATAGGTGGCTCTTCCAGGCAATTTGATAGATGTGCGCTATCAAGCGTTGTCAGAAATAGCTCCGTATACAAAGCAAGCGTTTATCATCACGGACACCTTGCAGGTGGTCACTGATTCGGTGACATTGTAAGAAATAAATAGATAACAATTCCCGGCTTGCTGATAGAAGTGATGATAGTTTAGAACAAATTAGAGCTGTCTCTAGGCAATTTTTTCACGCAGGAGTGTTTTGATTTGAAGGTGCTGGACAGCACGTGCAACTCCTCTGGCTGACCTGTGTAATTCTACCAGAAATCCATGTTCCTTGGGTCAGCTGAAGGCATAAGAAGGGGAAATATTCCTTAGCATCACTACAAGAGGCATGGAGGAGTTCATAAGTCTTTCCTTTCTCTAAATAAGTAATTGGGAGAACTGAAAATCCAAAGGCGAAATGTGTGTCTGGAAATGCCATTTTGGTGAGTTCAGTTGAACTAATCTCCAAATTTCATAGATTCACAGGATGGTTTAGGTTGGAAGGGACCTTAAAGATCATCTAGTTCCAACCCTCCTGCCATGGGCAGGGACACCCAGGTTGCTCCCAGCCTCATCCAGCCTGGCCTTGGGCACTCCCAGGGATGGGGCACCCACAGCTTCTCTGGGCAACCTGTCCCAGTGCCCCCCACCCTCTCCGGGAAGAATTCCTTCCTGATGGCCCATCTCCATCTCCCTCTTTCCATTTAAACCTGTTACCCCTTGTCCTGTCACTCCCTGCCCTTGGGAAAAGTCCCCCCCAGCTTCCTTGTAGGCCCCCTCTGGTACTGGAATTTTACGTCCAGTTGCAGTGTCTGTGGCTAGCAGTAAAGCTATTCTGCGCACCAAAAATTCATGTATTTGTGAGTCATTTTGAAAACACAGATAAGTCTGGAGTCTGGGAAATAACAAGAAAAAGGTATTTTCAAAAAAGGACAGTATTTGCTTAACCAATAGGACAAATTGTCCCAGTCAGAGTGTGTACAAAGGGACTTGTTAACGAGTTCCCACATCAGTGAATTGGTGAGCGCTGCCTGGGGACCAGCGAGGAGTTCAGCTCCTGCTGTCAAGTCTGATGATGCTATTCCCTCCCAGAAGGACCCCGCTTTTGGTGGCCTTTCCCAGTGGGGACGGGTGCTCTCTCCACTCCCATCCCCATGTATGTTTCCATGGAACCCGATTGCAGCCCGGGCATTACACCGCCTCTCCTCTGTCTTGAATCTTCCTTCCAGCAGTTCCCAGCTGAGCGATGTGCAGTCCTTAATGAGGCCAAAAGATAATCCCCAGCTGGGAGATGAGTCCCTGGGTCCCAGGTCTGCTGCCTGCTGTGTTCCTGCCTGGCCCACAGATCCTAAGTCGTGGCCAGCTGGCTCTTTTCACCCCGCTTCTGCTGAAGCCGCAGTCAGCCACGCAATCCGCCAACAGCCGTCAACGCAGCGACGAGGAGGCCCAGCCGGTGGTATCTCTGTGTTGGACTCCGCGCTGTAGAACCGCAAGTCCGTGCATGGAAAGAGAAGGAAGGGACGGAGCAGAGGTGAGCACAGGGATTCAGCTCTGCGGTTGCGTCCTGCGGCTCGTCAAACCTCTCCCGCCACGATTGCTGATGGAATGAATGCTCTAAGAGCAGAGTTACAAGGCTTGAATCACCCTTCATCAGCTGGGGCACAGCCTGCCAAGGCTGCTTAAGCCTCTTTAACTCAGCCTTTTCTTTCCCCTCCTTTATCGGCTGGTTTTTCGGTGGGGGTTTTTGCTGGGGGTTTTTGTTTGGTTGGGTTTTTTTGTTAACTGACACAGATTTAACAATTAAGCTGACTGACATCATTTAGCAGTTGGGCGCTCAATTAGGTACGATGCATTAATTAGAAGACGTGAGCGGCGGTGGGTTTTCCAGGCGGGGAAGCCGTGCTGCGCAGCGTTTAACCGCGTCCGCGCTGCTTCGGGCAGCCGGGCCCTGCCCATCCCGTCTGCCGTGACGCGATGTTCCCTGTGGGACCTTACAGCCTTTCGGCTGGTCCCGTATCACGCGTCTCTGTGTGTGACGGGGGATCGGGGAACAAATCAAACGCTGTTGTTTGCCATGGATTGAGTTGCAGCTTGTGTCCCTCTAATTGATTGTGCTCACCTCCGGGTGAATCCTGGAGGTGTGCGGTGCCTTGCTGCGCTGCTTGCTTGTCTTCCCAAATGCTTAGGGGTGGGACGGGTGGTCTCTTCGCAAACACCTGATGGTTTAGCAGGGAGGGTACGTTGGTTGGAAAGATTCAGTCTTGGGGAAGTCGTATGAGGAGCCTGAGGGACTGCAGCTTAACTTCTGGCTAGGAAATTTGTTGATACAGACGAGTTCCTGGGAAGCTGCGCTACTTTGTGGTGAGGCCCTTAGGAGAAGGGGCTGTCCGGTGTGTGGTACCTGCTGTCCTCTGCTCCACCGCTGTTACTCTTCCAGGACCATGAGCATGGCCATAGGAAGGATGGTGTTGGGTCACACACAGTCCATCCCCCCGGGTCCTGCCAGCAGCCGACTGGCCAAACGAGTAGGTTTTGCCCTCCCTGTGGCACCATCGGCCTTCACTGCCTGGGTCTGAAGGTCTGACCCCTGAGGACAGAGGAGAAAAGCCCATAGGGCACAGTCCTCTGGAAAGAGAACTGACTCCAGCTCCCCTCCAGCTGCCCTGCCATCCTGGAGGGTGAGAAAGCCCGGTGTGCTGAGCACCCTCCAGCAAGGCAAACCCTTTCCCAGGGTGTACATCAAGTATTTCCTTCCGTGAGAGGTGCAGCCTGGGTCTTGACTTTCACAGCCTCACAACTGAAAGTTTGAGCCTGTCTGGAGACCAAAATAAGTATATCCAATTTATTCATAAAGGGTAGCTTTCTTAAAGGCAGGATTTCTTTCACAGCTGTGCTGCAAATCAGATCCATGTTGTCCAGTGAATCTCATTTACAGCAAGATAATATGAAAACTGATGTGGCTGGACCTTGCTGCAGAATTGCAGGGTGCCACCGCTCGGCTGTTGCATCGGAGCCAGGGAAAGCATAAATGTCCTCTTAAAATACAGCGGTGGGAAACGGAGCTTGCAGGGAACAGACTTCAGAGCAATTTCATCCTTAGCTCTGATGAGAGCAGGGACCAAATTCTCTATTTATCTCAGAAAATTAGTGTCCATAAGCCACAGAGCTTTACACTCCTCTCGCCCAGAAGCATTATTACACTGAAAAATGGGATTAGACAGAATCACTAATTTTAACATCACACATGGAGACCAAAGTCCCAGGCACCCTCCCTGTCTCTCCAGGGAAAGATTTATTGCCTGCTACAATGTAATTAATCTAATATCCCTTAATAAGGGTGAGACAGTTAATAGGAAAGTCATGTCCTCAAGTTCGGCTGCTGTCCCTAAGCCCAGATGTGGCGAGGAGCGTGGCCAGGACAGCACCCACACCCCCAGTGCAGCCCCTCACCCCAGCACCAGGTGCCTCTGAAGGAACAGCAAGTGCCCCTCTGGAGCCAGAAGACAGTGGGAGAGGCAGAAGGGAAAGGAGTGTTTCCCTCTGCCCAGCACCCTGTCCCCTGGGAGGATGATGTCCAGGGGTCCCGGTGAGGGATGTAGCCCTGGCATGTCTGCAGGAGAGGGTACTCGGCGGAAGGACAGGAGGGTGTGAGGTGTTCAAGGCATGAAAGCATGCAGGCTCTGCTCCCAGCCCCTCCAGAGCTGCAGCCGTCGCTGCTGAGGTGCTCCAGGGGAGAACACCTCGAAATGCAGCCACGAGTGTTTTCATTAGCAGAAAACATGCTCTTCCAACCCGACGCTCTAACAGTGTCTGTCGTCTCCCGTTCTGCCATCGCGCAGCCCCGTAGCAACCAGCTGAGAGCGGCTTTCAAGGGAAAAATCAATAGTTACTAGTTATGGGTCAATCTTTCTTATCAAGTACAAACCCTGCTGATTTTCCACCGCTCAGGGCCACGCTGAGCTGGGAAGCCAACGGGTTTCGTACACAATTTGAAATTAGTTCATTTGCTGCGAGGTAGTAACTGGAAATGTTAATGAGATCTCGGCTGTGGTGTGACCCCTTCCCTGGGCCAGGAGCTCAGGAGCCCTGAGTGGTGCCAGGACCCAGCTACAGCCCCCAAATTGAGGGTGGGGGAAGTGACTGCTGATTCTTAGTGTCAAGGCACATAGCCAGCGGGAAAGGACAATTTATCCTTGTCCTGCATCACTCATCAAAATAGCACCGGGGGGGTGAGCGCTGATTGCAGCCTCCCCCAGCCAGCTTCGCCGGTTACAGGCAGCATCTGGCAGTGGGGGTCTAGGGCTGGGGGCTGCTGGGTGGGTCAGCAGGGAGAGGCGCTGGGTTTAGAGCCATCCCATTCCAAAGCACTGCCCATCCGCGGAGGAGGGCATGCAGGCGAAGGCTGGAGGAAGGCCCAGAGGCAGGAGCGTGTTGCAGAGCAGGCAGGGCAGTTTCCTACCCCAACACCCAGTTTGCACAGTGTTTAGCCAGGGCTGGTCCCCATGGCAGGGGGTGACAGCAGAGCCTGGCTGCTTTGCTGCGTTCGCTGTTCAGTGATTAAATCCAGGGCGGGAAGTCATTTCTTTGGGTTCCTTTAGGAAACGCCTGCTGCGCTCTCCTTCCAAACCTTCCCTTCTGCAAAGGGCCTCAGTTCACCTTCATGAAGAGCACTAATTGCAGATTAATTTGGTGTGCTGAGCATCTGCAAATGATACCCTCTGTGAGAAGTAAGTGGGTTTTTTCCCGTTGCTGCAGCGTGCATTAGCGATGGAGGTGTATCTCTCTCCTCAGTTCAGCCGAGCTGAGTGTGCAGGTGAGGAGGGAAGAACTGGCTTGGGAAACCCTGATTGTGCCTCTCCCCACTGTTGCGTGGCTTTGGCTCATCCACACAAACAGCAAAGGCCGGATCTGGATCACTGGCTGGGTTCAGGTTTCCCAGGTGCTGGGGCTCTGAGCCGATTTGCTGGAAGGGCTGTAATCGGCAAAGGTGGTTTTCTCCGGAGGAGCGAGGTGAGCAAAGCTCAGCAGCTGGAGCTGGACAGGTGCCGAGCTCCTGCTCCCAGCATTGGGGTGGGGGGAGTTCAGCTCCTTGCTGCCCGGGAGATGTGGGAGCTTGGTATAACCCCCCCCCAAACAGCAATTCATGCAACAGGGAACAGTCAAAATGTTAAATCCCAGCTAAAGCAGCGATGGGATGGGCTGAGTTCATACCTTGCAGCAGGGGCGGGAGCTCTGGCTGTTCTCCACGGTCAGCCGCAGTGGTGGAAAGCCCTCTGCCAGGAGGCTGTCAACAGGGAGCTGCCAACCAACAGGCCCTTCCTTTAACCACTTGTGGCTTTCTCTAGGGAAAAGCTGCTGCCGAATGGACGAGCACCGGGAGCCCAAGGGAAAGGTCCGTGCTTCCTGCTCTGTGCCAGGCCAGCATCATCCCTTGAGCGCTCACTGCATCCCCCCATCCAGGCTGATGGCTTTCACCGAGTCCGACCGACACCCTGCCCCTTGCTCCACTTCAGCGGGAAAGCTGCTCTCCCACCAAGGCTGACCTTGTGGCCCGTGAGCCTGGGGAGCGGGATCCTGATGGCACTTGATGGATGGGATCTGAGAAGTTGTTCTCCCTCAATGTCAGTCAGCCTGCCTCTGCTGACTGCAAATGAAGGTACAAGGAATTGGACAGTAATCCATGCCAGATGGGAAGCGCAATTGAAAATGCCTTCTGTCTGGAGCGTGCGGCACGGGAGGGCAGCTTGGCCAGGGCAGTGCTGAGCACGCGGCTCCTGCCCGCTCACAAACGTTCCCGCTTTCTCTTTCAGTTGCTCAATTATGGCACACAAAGATGACGGGAGATGCAGCTCCGTAGGAACCTGCCGGGCAAAGAAATCACTTGCCAAGAGCTGCCAGCGCCGAGCAGCTCTTGCAGATAAGAGAGATGCTGTTATGCCACCAGACAGAAAGGGACAGAGACCTGAAACGCAATAGCTTTGCGCTTCACAGCCAGCGGTGCAGAGCGAGGTCACCCTCGTAGCGGTGAGCGCCGCAGAGCTGCTCCGAGACTGCGCCAGAGCTGGCGGGCATCAGCACCATCCTGGGGGATGCCAGGGCAGCAGCAAGGCCTTTCTGTGTGTTCGATCGCAGCCGAGCCTTGAGAGGATGTAAACCTTTAGGATGACGGCTGGAGACGCTCCCTTGGAGCACCACGGCAAGGTGCTGTGCAGCAGGGTTGAGCCAGAGGTCCTAGCACTCTGCACTGGGGGAGGCACCAGCTCAGCTCTGCAGAAGTGGGGAGTAGCCTGCCGGTGTCCCCTGGAAGGACACATCCCAAGCCTGTGCCAGCACAGGACAAAACAGTGACAAGGCTCCACCTGCTCACTATAAATAAAAGCCCTTGGAAGAGAGAACCAATTCCCTTTCCCTTTGGGACAGTGCCGACCGACAGTAATCCCATTATTTTTGGCAAATAACCCCTCTGGTGTTTTTTTTGCTTGTTTGAGGAACCAGGCGTCTTGCTGCGTATCTATTTTGGGTTCCTTTTCTCATCAGATATCCAGCTCACCTGGCAATGAGGAGACCCAATGGCAAAGAGAGGAGGGAGGAAACTTTGGAGGCAAAGTTGGTTGCCAACAGCCTGAGTTAATTGCCAATTGTTTGGAGCGGGATCGTTGGAGCCTGTGGCTCGCTCCACGTAATAACATCTCCCTCCTCAGACACCTTACCCATCTGGCACTTGCCATCTGTTCCCCCAACACTCCCCGCCTCGGCTAAGGTTTGCCGTAGGTGGTTTCTCCATGCGGAGCCCCGGGAAGGGCAGTGCCTGCTGCCGCGGGGGAGGCGAGCCCGGCCGCGGGCAGGGGCGCAGAAGCAGGGTAGCGCAGGCGTTTTCGGAGCGTGGGTCTCGGCGGTGCCTCGCACCCCAAGCAGAGCATCTCTGCAGATGACAGAGGGGATGTGGCAGGGTGTAGGGGCTTGTCCCGCTGAGCTCTGCTGTGGACAAAGCTTTCCCAACCGTGGTGGGTGTGCGGGCAGGCGCAGGCAGGGCCGTGGCCAGGATGAGCCAAGGACTCATTAACCGATTGATCCAGACGGGGACTTGCAGCCTGTGAGGTCTCTACTAAGTTTTTCTTCTCTGACCACATCTGCTAATGACCAGGCATCACCGTCTCACCCGTTTCTGGCTAAACCTTAATGCTGCAGTCAGACCGTTTCTCCTTCTGTCTGTTATTGTCCTACAAAACAACTATTTCCTTTTGGTTGGAAGTAGAAATACTCTTTTAAATACAGGACCACGGTGTTGCTCTTCCTGCTTCCCAAGGTCTCCCTGTGCAGACAATATTCTCATCGTGTGTGGAGGCTGAAAGCGTTTGCTATAGCCATAATTTCCTTTTGACTCCAAAGATTACCGATGAGTCTTTCCCTGCGGGTGTTCCATGGCACTGCTCTTCTGGCCACGCGTGTGGTCGCAGCGGCGTTGCAGGGTATTTCCTCTCCTGGCAGAGTGGGTCTAATTGATTCTGGGCTAATTCGTGCCCACGAGACTGGCAGGAGGAGAGCGATCCCGGTCCGTGGTGTAGAAGGGGAGCACTGCTCCTCATCCCACCGCCCTGGCTCCAGGTGGGAGCCCCGGCACCGCTGTGCCCCGAGCTAGAGGGAACAGTCACCACTGTCACCATCCCAGCAATGCTTTTAATCAGCCAGTGCAGTAAAAGGGAATCAGTCACGTTAAAGGGGAATCGTAAAGCTGCTTTGGAAACCACAGGGCTGTGCAGAATTGCTCAGCTGTGTTTGTTCAGAGCCCAGCCATTTTTACGGTGCCATAAACCTCCCGGCACGTGGGCTGAGGGGTGTAAATCCTGTGTTTACTCGTCTACGCGCCGGCTAATGACAGGGCCACGGCAGAGAACGAGACGAGCTGACACGGGGACCGGGGTGCCGAGCTGCCGTGTCCTTGGTCTCGCACAGATAGCCCGAGGAGATTTATTTTTTGCCGAGTAGACAACTCTGCGCTCCCGGGACACGACAGATGTTGCAGCTTCACCATCCCTCCGACACTCATTGTAATGCAACTTGCTGAGCTTCTCAGGCTTCGGTGACTTTCCCCTTTGTCACCAGTCTCCAGATCATGTCACTACTTCTTGCTCTCCGCACTGGGTCAAGGCAGGCATCGTGGCTCCTCATCTGCCCTGATGATGGTCTTTGCTCACAGAGTGCCTTGCAATACCGGGATTTTGGTGGAGTAGTTGTAAAGGAGCCACTGCTGCAATAGACAGCCTCTGCCAGCAGGTCCATCCTCTCGGGGCCTGGGGTCCCTGACCACGCCGGGGGCACAGAGAGGGACCATCAGTCTCCTGCATGGGGCTGTCTCCATCACTCCCAGTTCGGTCTCACCAGGGCTCCATCACTCCCAGTTCGGTCTCACTAGGTCTTGGGGACCTGCACAGCCCCAGTGCATCACCTCAGCCTCACAGCCCAGAGACCAGGGCAGGAAAAGGGATTTTATGCTCCTGCTTTTCCCCCTGCCACCTCCCCGAGGTGTGCAGCACAAGCCCTGCTCGTGATGCAGGGGACAGGGCAGCATCCTCCACCCTGCTCATCGCGTCCCACAGCTCCGTGGGGTGGGAACCGGAGCCGTCCGCGGGAACCTGGGTGACAAATGGCCGGTAAAGTTGTTGTGGGGAGCGTGCACAGGCAGTAATGGAGTTGTAATGAATTAAGTGCTGTTAAAATTGATGCGGGGCTACTGTAATGAATGTGCATGTGTTGTGAGGATTAGGACACGGGTGTGATGAATATTGTCTATCAGCTGTGATAAAAAGCCTATCATCCCAATACATATTTTCAAAAACTAATTTAAGGCTGAAAGAGATTATTAAAAATGAGGAGAGGAAATTGTCTGGGATATATTTAGAGTCCCTGGGTAGGTAAGATGAATTCCAGAAGTCAAAATACCGCCTGTGGGGTGAAAAGGATAGATGCGGATATCGTGGTGGCTTGTGATAAGAAAACAGGGCTGAGGCAATCCTTCTGCCAGAGGAGAGCGGCCGGGAAAGGAGACCCCTTGTCTGGGGAGCTGCGTGCTGAGCCACCCCGCAGCACCGGGGCCATCCCGGAGCTGTCGACCCTCACTGTGGGAGCGGAGCACGGTGACCCTTCCTACCTCTGTGCATTTCCTGAGCCGGTGACCATTTGCAGTGGGGACACGAGCTGCTGTAATGCTGGTAAAGGGTCCCGGGGCTCCCCGAGGGGAAAGAGCTTCTGCAGAGCAAGCTCTAAGATCAGCCTTTGCCTGGAGCCGCCAAGGGAAGGAACGCCCAGCGCTGAAGGTAACGGGTGGGCTCCGGTTCTGTCCCTCCCTATGTCATTCTCTCTCGTTGAGAGGGCACGTGCACGTGTACCCTGAGCTGCTGTGATGGTCAGGACCAGGGAGCCGGATCGCCACGAGCCTGCAACCCACCGTGCCCCGGACATCTGGAAATCTGAGTTTTGATCTTGACTGTTCCCTCAGCCTTTCATTTAATCTCTCTGTGCTCTTCACGATGACAAGATCATTAGAAACCCAGTTCCTGTTGCAGAGCTCTTCCTCCCGAGCAGCGTGTAACCACGCGGACGATGCCTGCAAGACAAGAGGCTTAATTGTGTTCTGCCAGCATCCAGGGGATGTCAGCGAGTCAAATTTAAAGCCAGGCTGGGTGGGGGTGGGAAATGCGCCTCCATTACTCACCCAGCCTGAATGAGGTTTCGGTTTTATTATATCCCGAAATAGCCAGTGCCTGGGAGGTGCTGATTGAAGCCATTTGAAAACATGACAACATCCTCAGGACAAAGGGTGTCTAATCTAATGAAGCCAGAATGCATTAGCTAAGAGCTGCGTAAAGCGAAGAAAATGCAATTAAAGCATTCCTGAGGACAGATGTCGACCCAGGTAGGGGACACTGATATGAAGATGTCGGCAGAAGTCTAATGAAAATAAATGATCTGTTTGAAACATTCCTCAAATCAATAACGGAGACCGAGTCACCGCCGCCGCCACTCGCCCCCAGCCCTCGGCAGCTGCCACCTCGCTCCTTTGTCACCTGCATTTCGTCACGTCTCGTCAGAGGCTGGGACAGGGCTGGGACAGGTCAGGCTCCTGGGAGGATGGTGGCTCACGGCGTGGGAAGGAGCAAGGGCAGCTGCCAGGACAGGCAGGGCACACGGCGGTTACCAACATGGGGAGCAGCTTTGCTCGAGGTCTGTTTGCTTCCGTCAGGGGGCAGGAGTTGGGTCATGGGCCAGGAGTTGGGTCACGGGCCAGGAGTTGGGTCACGGGCAGGGGAATCAGCTGCTCCAACACCTGCCAGGGGTCAGGCTCGGTGGGTCCCAGCTGGCAAATTTAAAGCCGGGCTGGGTGGCTCAGTGGGTCCAACCAGCACATCCCCATGGGCGGTTACCCAGGCAGGGTCTGGTCGCACTCCTGCAGGCACAGCAGAGTGACATGAGTTCTGTCTTTGCAGCCAGGAGAGTGTCACCGCCTCGTTACTCCCTGGTGATTACAGGGCTGCATGTATGAATGAGGTAGCGTCGTGATTAGTGCCCGTGCTAATCAGCATCATTGCCAGATCAGGCCTTTTCCCAGGCAAATGCCCTTTTCCAGCCTGGGAGACACAAATCTTGCTCGCAGTTTGTTGACAAGGCAGGATCTCTTCCCTCTTTGCAGAATTTTGTAAGTTTTTTGTCTCTAAATAACCGCTTAAAATACCTCAGGCTGCTGCATTTCAATCAGCTTTTTTCTTCCTAAAAGACTGAATCAGAGGAACACACAGAATCCTTCAGTGCAGTTAGACATTGATGCATAGGAGCCAAATTTCAGAGATTTCATCATCAATAACCACGGCTCCTTGCTGTGTCTCGTATTTTAGGTTCTCAGATTCTCCCTGACAGATTTCCTTTTATTCCCAGCTCCTCGCTGACATGGGAAGTCTGACAAAATTTTGATCTGAGCCCATACGTCTTGCTATCTTCTTTCATCTCTTGCTGCCGGTTTAAAAGGCAGCACAGAGCCACTGCAGCCCTACATCAGGGCGCACAGGCAGTGGGTGTCAGCCCCATCCCCTCACCTGCCTGCTGGTTTTTCCGCGGAGTGCCATGTGGGAACAGTGGCGTGTGGCCAAGCCTCTGCACTTACCCACGATCGAGGATGTGTAGATGAGGGCTGTAATCTGGGGAAATGCATCTTCCCGTTGCAGTGTGCCTGGAGTAAACAGCTGAATAATTCAAACCTCTAGGCCAATATACTTCTTATAAAATAAAAAATCCTGTTTCTCTCCCCCTAGGTGGGCTGCAGACCCTGCCCACAGGCAGGGTGCTGGCAGCAGGGACCCCTCCCCACAGCTCAGGGCTGCCCATCACCAGGCAGGGCCATCCCTGCCCTAGCCCCTCCTGATTTTGGGGAAGGGCTAACTCCCAGGGCTGGCAATGGGAACATTCACCTCCCTAGGCTGGGCTGGTTCCCAGCACCAGGCAGTGTCTGAAGGAGAGGAGATGGGAAGGGCCATCTGCTCACACCTCTAATCCCACCATCCGGCTCCCTGCCCACTCCCGGGTACGGTCCTGCCACAGGACCCGTCTCCTGCATCGCTTGCTGGGGAGCGTGTCACGCTGCTGGTTCCAGTCGTGGGGCCGGGGAGCCTGCCCTGGGCAGGGGATGGAGCCTCCTCACTGGCAGCAGCCACTGCCACCTCCGTGGGTGTTCTGGTAAGTGGGAATGGAGGAAATGTTCCTTTCCTAGATTGCTCCAAGTGGATTCCGGTTCACTCTCTCCCTCTCAAACTCTGCTATATTGGAGCTATATGAAGGATCTGGGTTTTCCGTTGTACAGCTAATGCATATTTGGATAGAAACACCTCCATCTCTTTCTCTTTAGACTCTTACCCGTGTTATAAATAGTAATTATAAACACCCACTCCTGTAAATTGCCAGCAAAAGTAACTCGCATCAAATCACGATTCTTTGGCAAGAGTTTAAATTGACAGTGACAAGTTTATTTCAAGAAGAAAGTTTTATTTTTGGAAGTTTGATTCATTATGCCACATCACATTTTGATGCAGTGTGATGTGATACCTGACACATTGCATTTCCCCGCAAGTCAAAGCAGAGATTTATATATCGCCGGCTTCTGAGAGCCACCCTGCGCTGATTAGGCAAGACAATACTCTGCTAACAATCATTTTAACAGGCTCGGGGAAGCTCTTATCCTTTTGTGGGCAAATGTTACAGTCATAATAGAGCTTTCTTATAAAATAATTGAAGTAGAAACCAGGACCTGCCCAGCTGCAAGCACTGTAGGCCCTGCTATGCGCTTAATCATGATGAGGAAATCAAGGGTCTTCAGAGCTGACTGCAACTGTCTTTCTGCCCAGCTCAGCACAACCAGCTGCCCCACTAAGAGACCTTTTATCTGAGGGGGGAACAAGCAAATGCACAGGGAAGAGACTTGGAAGGAAACGTGTGAGCCCAACCTGCAGAGGCCAGCTGGGCTGGAGCGTCCACCTCGCAGCAGGAGTGTGACAGCCCCTGACGGCACTGACGTGAAAACCCCTTGGGTCACACACACACGTGTGTGTGTGCAGGCGGCATGAGGATAAACCAGTTTCGGCAGGATTCCTGGTGATGAAATGGTGGCGAGGGAATGACTCCGTTGCTGTTCCTCACATGAACCGCTGCAATGAATTCTGCTTCTCCTGCAAAGCTGCATTATATCTTCACTTAACTTTGCCCAGAAACAGCCAGAGTGAAAGCAGTCTGGGTCCCTAAGCCTGCTTTTCCCCAGATCATTGCCAATTTACATACTCTTAGCCTGGGAGCTTGTATTTACAGCCACAAACCGCTATTTATCCAGCGCACCAATTGCCATCACCCCAGAGCACCTAAATCTCACAAAAAGCATTTTCATTGCCCCATTCATCTCTTCGTCTCCTGGCATTTAATAGAATTCACTTTAAAGTATTTAACAGCATAAAAACCCTGTGGCTGAGGGCCATCCCTACGGCTGCCCGGAGAAATTGCCTCACCACACCATGCTCAGGACACCAGGAGCACGTTGCTCCGCTGTGTCTCGTCCCTGGCCCTGCAGCCACGGGGGCTCTGTGAGCGAACATGGGCTGCTCGAGCTCCCCAGCCCCAGGGCTGTGGCCAGACAGTCCCTGGGTGGCATGGGCAGGGGCACGGCAGCAGCTCTGGCAGCATCCCCGGCAGGGATGTGCCAGGTACCAGCCTCCCCGCAGGGTCCATCTGTCCATCAGACATGGCGATCGCACTGAGGCTGGGGGCTGGCACGAGGATCAGGCGAAAAGCTTTTGTTTTCCAAGCTGCATCGAGACGGGGTCTTTGGGATCATACGGAATGCTGAAATTCTTGCGGTCTGCCCAGAGAAGACGGCATCTGAGCGGGATGGGGAGAGGCACTGCACGCCTTGGCACAGCCCGAAATGAGCTGCAGAAGGGATCGGTGTGAGACAACTGCCTGCGTGATGCTGCTCAAGTGCATCGTGGCACTCACGGCATGGTGGGACATGGCTGCTTGCAGGGAATGAATTAAGCCGAGCTTCCTCAACTCTGCAGTGTGTTTATTCACGGCTAACAAGCACAGACTGCAGCAGGACCCGTGTCTCTGTCCTGACTCCTCCTGGCTTCATGCTTTTTCTTTAAAAAGCAGAAGACCCATTCCAGGTCCCCTGGGGTGTCCCTGCTGCCTCTGCCCACCCTGTGCCGCCGTGACGAGGTCAGCTCACCTGCCATAGGCGTGAGGAGGGTGCAGCGGGATGCACAGCACCAGCACTTTGCCCTGCACCACTGTGTTGGGCTGGTTTTGTGGTGTCCTTCCTCCGGAGCATGTTTGGCTCTTGAGGCCTCATCCAGACCTTCGCTTCTTTCGTCAGCAAAAGCCCCACCGCTGCCCCATTGCTGCCCCACTGCTGCCCCATCACATCTGAGCACTCCATTCAGGATTCAGCTAACATAGATGCAGTATCCCCCTGGGACAGCATCCTCAAGAGCAGGTTGCATTGAAGAGAAGGGACTTGCAAGAAAACCCCAAATTTCCCAGTTCTGAGTCCATAACCAACTGCGCGAGGTTTCCCCAAAGTGCCTCTTTGTAACAGATGATCCAGGGCTCCAGCAGGGATAAGAAGCTGCTGCTTTATTTCAGCTCCATTATGGAATTTAAATACTGTGCAAGTTAATGGAGATGTTTATGGCTGTACATAAAGCGGCGAGCTGTGCTCCCGTCACGCTGTGCAGAGAGCGAGACCAGCTCTCCGCACGCTGCGGGTGCCTGGGGGCAGTCATCGCAGCACCCGGAGGAGGTGCCCAGCCTCGACGCCCCTGCCTGGGGGTGTTCCTGCCCCTCTGGAAACAGCTCATGCTGCTCCCCAGAGCCGGGGGTGCTTCGTGTGCGGCAGGGCAGGCAGGAGGATGTCCCTGACCCCGCTGCGGTGGGAGCTGCCATGCTGCTCATCCCTCCTAAATGTCTGCGGGTAAATATTTCATCGCCCATTTGGAAAGTGTGATTTAATGAATGTCTGTGCTCGGCGCCCCCCGCCCCGAGCCTGGTGCAGCTGCATCTCCAATGGATGCATTTGCACTGCTGCTGCCAATTCCCAGGACCTCATGGAGTTTCCCTCACCTGACAGGAGTTTTGGTAGGTGCGATGCACACCCGTGCATGCAGCCTCTGCATTGCTCCCGTCGGTGGCTTTTGTGGCTCAGGGTGCCCCACCGGGCACAGGAGCTCCTGGGCTGCTGGCGGGGATGGGAGGGGAGGTGCTGGCACGGGCAACGGTCGCCGGTGCCCTTTGTGTTCTCAGGATGCCAGCTGGTCACCCAGCCTGCGCCACGGCACAGAGCACCGAGGACATCTGCTTCTCCTGAGAGGTGCCAAGGCCACTCACCTGCTCTGGCAGCCCAGCAGCTTGCTTCGAAAGGGCCTGTTTGCAGTGAGCTTTGTGAACAGTTGTGCACCACTCCTGGAACAACTGATTCCTCAAAGTTTGGTCTGCTAATAAACCAGGACCTTTTAATTACATAGATCCTCTAAGTCGTATGCCAACCTACAAAAAAAGGGGCGAGGGGGCAGGTGCCTGGGGAGAACACCTTACCATGGCTCTTCTTTGTAACAGAAACAGCAGAAACCCTCTAAACAACCTCCCGTCCCTCTTCTTTCCCCCTTTGCCACCAGAGCCCTGCCACCAGGTTGCAGCAAGCCACCGCGCAAGGACACGTCCCAGCCAGCAGTGCCATCCCCATTGCAGGTCTGTTTGGCTTCCAAACACGGTGTAGACAAAGCTAAAAAGTCAGGGGGGCACAGCCCCTGTCACCCGTGGGCTCCTGCTGTCACATCTGATGTGGCAGGTTGTTGGAATGCAGTGAAAGCCAGGCTGGAAAATGGCCCGCCGATACTCCCTGTGATGTGGCCGTGCGGCAGAGCCTGTGCCAAGGCGGTGGCTCGGGGACTGATCCAGACCCCCTGACTCAGTGCTGTTCCTCTGCTTTTGTTCGTGCCCCCTCGATTGTGGCTGCTGCCCAGGAAGGCAGCCGCTGCGCCCAGCGATAACGGCTTCTCTTTGTCTGATGCCGAAGGTGCTTGTCAGCCTCGGCAAGATAAAAAGGCCAAAGCCATTTATAATTGTGTAATTACCCGGCTCCTGCGCTTTCCCGGCACCTCTCGCTGCTGCGCAGGCTCGGTCGCCAGCAGGCAACCGTAGGTGCAAGGGCAGCTCGAGTCACCGGGCGAGCATCCATCCCTGCACCACGGCACCGGGACCTGCCACCAAGCCCAGTACCCCGAGCTCCTGCTGCGTCCGCCCCCAGCACGGGATGAGGGGCAGAAGGAGCAGGTCCCAGCAGCCCCTAATCCATGCTGGGTGACTGAAACCGAGCCCGCAGCCTCGGCTTTGGTGAGAAGTGTCGGGCCAAAGCAGGGAGGAAGGCCAGTGCTGACACAAGGCCAAGTCCTGAGTAGCTAACATCCCCAACAACTCTCTCTTAAGCTTGCTTATCGCACCTTCACTGACGAAGTTAATCCACTCCCTTCAGCTTTTGCAGTTAGCAAAGGAGCGTGGGAGAGCTGGAAGTGCTGCAGGATGCAGGCAGCCCCAGGGAGACCCAGCTCTGCTGCCTGCCCCCGCCCCAGCCAGGGCTAACACGCACCCTGCTCCAGGAAAGCCTGAGAGCTGTGGGATGCTCTCCCCTCGGGGTGCAGCCTCTGGTTTTCCCAAATGGTGGATCTGGCTGCTGCCGTGCCCCAGGCAGTCCCTCCGGAGCTGGCAGGGGGCTGCGCTTCCCGGGATATCGCTCCAGCCATGCATTGCCCGCAGCGCCGCTTTACGTGCTCATCAGTCATTTGACTGAGGAAAGGGCTGATGAGCCCCATGTGGGTTTTTAGCCTTCCCTGGAGCCCCGGCTCGTGCGGACAGGTAGTGAGCAGGCTTAACAGCCCATCAGAGCATGGCTCCGAAAGCACACGGGCCGGACACCTTGTCCCTTGTTCTGCACGGCAGCTGGAAGGGGACCTGTCCTTCGCAGCAAAGTCCTGGTGGGGAGGGGCAGGAGTGGCTGCAGGGTTGTGGCTGTGCTCTTCTTGCTCACTGAGATGGTGGGAGATTAATACCGGGAGGAAAGATGCATCCATCCCGGTGACACTTGAACTGACAGATCGCTGATTATGATGATAGATGGCACCATCTCTTCCTGATAATTAGCAGTCGTTCATATTTAAATGTTGCTCTTCCTCTAGAGCCAGGATCTTCTTAATATTCCCTGGGCATCTCTCTCCTCCTGCCCCTCTCCTTCCCACGCTCGTTCCAGAGGCAGCGTGGGGAGGACGGGGGACATGCACCAGCGAGGCTGGGGTTTGTCTGACCCCACCATGCTGCTGTCACAGGAGCAGTGGCTCATCCCGGCCTCGTCAGCCATCGCAGCAGAGACGGGGCCACGCAGTGTCTCTGCAGTACGTGTCCAAAGAGGGATGGGGAAGGTGATGGCTTCCCTGACACTGTGGCCAGCTGCTCTCACGGCCACCGTGCAATAAATGCTTTCTTTAGAACATCCCCCACGTGAGGCAGCACCTGTCAAGTGCGGAGCCCTTCCCTGAGTGAGCGCTCCTGCATCTTGCATCTCCGCCGTAACAGCTTATCGATCCCTTCTGTATCACCAGAAAGCAACGTCCTCCAACACAGCGCGCTCTCCGTCAGCGCCAGGGTGAGCCGGGAGCACGAGCCCGGGCTGGGCACACCAGGGTGCAGGCCCGGCTGGCGGTGGGAAGCTCTCTGGGGTGCAGGAGCTGACACCGGCACCGCTCGCTGCGAGCCAGCCGTGCACAGCACCATAGCCATGCTGTTTGCTGTGATTTTCCAGGCATTTTCCAGAGCTAGTTTTCTTCCTCAAAGACAGCTGTCAGAAGCTGGCAAGTCCATTGCTGGATATACAAGACACAGTTGCACATCAGGCTGTAGTTTTCCCTGGATGAGGGCAGTAGAATTAGGTGGAGAGAGGTTTTTCTCTGGTCCGTTGTGCAGAAAATGCCCGCAGGCTGGTCAGCTCCATCAGCACAGGGTGGGGGAAGAAGGGAGCAGCAGCTTCAATGTCAGCCCGCGCGATCCATCACCGCAACAGGGCAGTTGTAAAACTGAGAGCACTAAGTTATACGGACAAAGCTTCCAACTCAAACAGGGCAGGGAGATGCTGACGCTGCTCAGTGCAGCAGCTTGACCCCATAAGCCAGAAAATCTGCCTCCGTGGTAGGCAGCGAACTGCTCAAGGGCGGGCCCACGGTGGGACACTTGGGGAACTCCTGGGAAGGAGCCCCTGTTGTGCCATTAACTAACGCCAGCTCGTTGTCCAGGAGTGTAACAACTCACTGCTGGGCAATTACCTTCCTTAGTTTTATAGAATCATAGAATCGTTCTGGTTGATAAAGACCGTCAAGACCATCAAGTCCAACTGTTAACCCAGCACTGCCAAGTCTACCCTAAACCATGTCCCTCAGCACTACAACTCATCTCCTAAAACCCTCCAGGGATGGTGACTCCACCACCTCCCTGGGCAGCCCGTTCCAATGCCTGACAGCCCTTTCCAGGAAGATCAAGGCTACTGGCCCCATGCTGTGGCCATGGAGCCATGGCTGGTGCCCGCTCCGTGCCGACCGCCTTTCAGGCTGACCTTTCCCAGCTCCGGCTCTGCGAGCCGCCGCAGGCAGCCCATGGCAGACTTGTCTCCGTATGACATGGTCTCAATTATTAATGGCTCAATTTACGAGGCACGCCGCAGACTTCCCCTGGCACCTTCCCGGGAGAGCCACCCCTGCCCACGCACACGGAATCGCCCCTGCTCGTCAGCCCCGAGTGAGAGTGATTTCTCAGCATCACCCACATCCTTCCCTGCACCGCCCCCCATTGTCAGTGCTGGGGGTAACCACCCCCTTGGCAGCACAGGAGTCCCCAGTTCCCTGCCACAGGCAGGAGGGGAGCTGTGCCCAGCCAAGACTGTGCCAGGAAGCTCAAAAAAGAGGGGCAAAACGCATCACCCACAGACCACAGGAGGAAAGTGCAGCTAACTGGGCAAAAAACACATCTGCTTGGCTGTGGCTTGCAATCCACTATCCATAACCCACTTCAGAGCTCTAATTACTTCTTTATAGTGCCAATATAGCCCTGGCCAGGCTCCTAGTGAAGACTGGCTGAATTAATTGATCGACAGAAGGCAAATAGACTTCACCCATTTTAAGCACCCATTCAGTTCCTTTCTCCTAGCAGCTGTCGCTGGTGTCAGCACAGCGAAACGAGGATGCTATACATGTTCTTTGGCTTTAAGCAGCCCAAGAAACAGAGAAGAAACGTGAACTAGTGAGAGACTCACAGCAAATTGTTTCTAATATTATTGTTTGTGCAGCGTTTGCATTTAACATGCCGGCCATACACTGCTTTCATTTACTCAATTAAACAATTAATTACATGCCTTGAGCACAGTAACGCTGCGGTGTTTTCCCTCTGCTCGGCAGCGTCTCCGCACGTCCACAGCGCCGATGATTGTGCTGTATTGACAACTCCACACCGTGAGCACTTCCAAGGTGATCCGGTCCTCGGGGCGACGGGAGGGATTCCTGCCTGACTGAACAGCATCTGGCCTGACAGCCAACCCACGGACCTTTCTGTCCACAAAACACACAAGCTGTACTGGTTAAGGAATGGGGATTTTTCCCCCAGACCAAGTGGCAATATCAAGAAACCACCATCCTGAGTTCCACCTCTGCAGCAGGAGCAAAGGCTTATTTTAGCACACACGCTATTTAATAAAACAATGCATCATTTCACACCTTGCTGCTACTAAAGCGATTCCTCACCCGACACCTGCGACCCTTGCTGAAGTGGTACATTTCATCAGAACACCTGAAATGACCCACACAGACAAGCCAGGGCAGAATTAGTGGTTATTTTTACTTAGGTCTCCTTATTGCAATCTTCAAACATCGTTCAATAAATACAAAATTAACAAAAATGTCAATAGAACTTTATTACCATTTATTATTATTATTATTAATAATTCTTCCAAACCAACAGTGATTCCCTGGAGATGCCTGACTATAGTCAACATGAAACGCACACAGTGTCCCTTATGAGATTATATTACATTTGTTTCAAGCTTATAAAAATATATATTGACTTCTCAAGTATGTATTTACAGTATATAACACGTGGCTAATGAATATCAAAAAGCATCTGGAGGTGAACCAGCTTGACTCCGGTTTTGGTTTCACACGAGGTGCAGGGTGCCGGCGAGCGCGGCCATCGGTTCGGCTTCACCGATGCAGCTTAGCTCTGCTCCTCTCATTTGTAACAGCCTGAACATCCAACATCTGATCTGCTCGTAACTGTATTTATGGGCTCCAGCAAAGCCCGCAGACTACAAAACACACTTTTTTCTCTCCGCAGAAGCCAATTAACGCTGCTGCGGAGAAGCGGGGTGAGCTTGGCCAGACCTGAGCCCTGACCGGCATCGGTGCAGTCAGGGCTCCCCGCAGCTGAGGAAGGAGCCTCGCACCGGTCAGAGGCTGGATGGGCAAAAAGACCGAAATCCTTCTGAGGCATTTCCCTTGGTTGAGCAGCTTCAAAACATTGTTGCTAATTAATTTAATTATAAGGCATTGAATACTTCCCCAAAGAGAGGTGCTGAGAGGATGCAAGTTAATTTTAAAATCGTAACAACAATCTATAGGTTAATCTGCTCATTTCATCATCTCAGTGCTGATGAGGAGTTCAATTAAGAGCGTTTATTGTTGCAACAAGCCAGGCTAGAAAGCATACGTATTTCCATTATGTGCTTTTTCTTTTCTTTCTTGAAGGAGAGGCCAGGAAAGCAAATCCCTCTTGTTTCTGCTGAGTTGGAGCACGGTCCCATCCCCAGAACCACGCTACCTAACAGAAAAGCTTTCTGAAACACCAGCCTAAGTCAGAAAAGTAATTAAACGCTGAATTTCTTTTGGGAGCAGCTAGAGAGACTCTGATGAAGAAATGACACCTTCAGTTCTGATTGTGCCAGAGAATGGAGTAGAGGAGCCTAATTCCGTGGGGGAAACGCTACGGAGTGATTGAAAGATTCTCTCACTTTTCCTTGGAGCACTCGCCCGGAGCAAGCACCACACAAATGGGACAGGAGGCCGCGGGGCTGCCAGCCCCTGCTGTGGGAGGGCAGGGACCCCTGCCCGGCTTCCCAAGGACCCTTCCCTGCAAGCCACCGGTCACTGCAGCCCAGAAGAACCTGCCATGACGACCCTAGATAAGCTGTGCTGAGGTTTCTCTCTCCAGCTGGGCAGTGTTCGGAGGGATTAAGGAGCAGATCCCAGCAGCCATGGGCAGCACTCAGCACCAGCCCCTCCTCACATCTGTAACTTTGGAGACAGGGTCTGCTCTGGAGGGTTCAAAAGGAAGGCATTGCTCCGTGCTCACGGCCAGGTCTGTTTTCCAGACTCTGTCACCTCATCACCAAGCCCTGCGTTTCCCCAGACCTCCTTGAAAGTGGAGCCAGCCCCTCCGGCAGTGACCTTCCAGCACAGCTCCCTGCATCCCCATGAAGGAGGCTGCTGGAAATCCCAGCGGACATGCCAAAAGCAGGGAGAGGGGGGATAGGATCTGGAATCAAATTGGTTCAACTCCCTGCCTAGAGAACTATAATATACTTTCTCTACAGATAAAATGTAAACATAAAGAGCGTACAAATTGCACTTGATCCTTGGGATCTGGCATTTCTACCAAATGAAGGTTTCCGTTCACCATTATTCTCTTCTGGGTGTAAAACAGGATGGCGAGTGACCAACCGGACTGGACACGGGCCAAATTTAAATTATTTCTGTCAAAAAACCCAACCAAGCAACACGGGAATGTTGATTAAACTGCAGAGGTGGCAGGAAGGAGAGCTCTGGTTTACCCTGGAGAGTAGTAACTCCCCAGAGCGTGCCCAGCACTTGCCCACTGTGGGGACGCCTCCATCTGCGCCCGCAGACCGATGGCATCTCCCATCACCACTGGGCAGGGATTCCTGCCTCCAGCTCTTCACTCGCCTGTGCTGGCTCGCACTCCCCTCTGTGTGTGCTCCCGGGAGCTAAAACCTGCGCAGGGGAAGGTGCCCCGCTGCGGGACCCGGGAGCGGCTGGGAGCGTACGGTGCTCACCACGGCACTGCCTGGGAACGCCGGCACAAGGCAGAAAAACTGATGAACCAACATTAGCTGGCACCTTCTTGAGACCACTGGTTGGTGAAGTTCAGGCAGAGAGTGCTGAACTCTGATGCAATCAAGCTTAAATATCTGAAAAAAGTGAAATCTTGTCAGTCTTGAGCGCTCCTGGACCCAGCCATGGCCGAGCCAGAAGAGCCCCACGGCCGGTGAAAAGGAGACCGGCAGGAATGAGGCTTTACTAAGCAGAAGCCAGATCCCTACGGTAACGTGTTCTGCAAGGGCCAGCGGGTCCAGGACAACCACCAGCACCTATGGCCACGCCACTCTGCTTGACCACGTGACTGGGAGAGAGGGAAGATGCAGGGACAGGGAAGATCCTGGCCCCACAAGAGGCTGCCTCAGGGCCCCTTCCCTCATTTGGATTCTCATCCTCTTGGAGCACCTAATAGGAGGATCTGACTCAAACAGCTTTCCAGCCACGCTGTGAACATGTCCCACAGCATTCATTCCCTCTGTAAATCTTTGCCTTTCATCATTAATAATTCACTAGCAATACTTACAGATGATAATAAAAGGCCTACAAAACTCTGTACAAGGCTGCAAAGACCCATTTAATTAACTAACTTCAAGAAAACTTGTATTATTAAGCAGATGCTATTTATGTCTTCCATCAGGGATCAGGTCTGCGTCAGTGGGAACTGCCAGCGTGCAAGGCAGGCAGCACTGCATCGGCTGCAGCAAGAGAAAGTGCTGACGTGCCCTGGGTTGCCGGGACTGCACGTCAGGATTTCAGGGATCCCAGACGCCACTGTCAGTTCTGCCCAAGCCCCAGCTGGGGTGTGCAGTCCCTTCAGCACAGCCCCTGCAGCCACCTCGAACACCCAGGCCCAGGGTGCACCCCACCGCAGAGGCTGCGGGTGCTGTGGGGTGCACTGGCACTGCAGCCCCTGGGCAGGAACCTCTGCCCCGTGTTAACCTGCAGTGGAAAGCCAATGCCCTGGCATGGCAGAGCAGGACAGTCCAGGCAGACTGTTGCTTCCCTTCCCTGCTCCCAGCTGGTTCCAGGGCAGCTGGAGGAGGAGGAAAAGGGCTCTCACTGTCAGAGTGGGCATTAGAAGCATCCACCCAGAGCACAGCCATGCCTGCTCTCTGACTCCAAACCAATTCCCAGGTCTTCATCCCGTTTCTGGCTGAACTGGGAGGTTCCTTTCTGCCACTGCAGGTTGAATTCATGCTGCTCATAAAACCTTTTCCACTGCAAAAACTTCCAGACCTAGAGAGGGAAGAGAGCTCATCCATCTATTGCTCAGAGGCAGAGGGGACACCTCCAGCTCAGCTGACAGCGGGGAGTCCCCAGGCTCTGGCATCAGCCCATGGCTATGGGCACGCAGCCACAGCCTGCTTTGCTCCACAGCCTCGGGACAGCAGGCAGAGCCCACCACAGCTGCCCACAAAGCCAGCGAAGGAAAGACGCAGGGATGCTCCACCTGCTAAACTGCAAGAGAAGCAGGGAAGAGAGGCTAAAGTAGCAACAGATGCTTCAGCATCCGTCCTGCATGGCTGGCAGGTCTGCGTGCGGGCAGCAGTGTGCTGCCTGCTGTTGCTCCAGCCTCTAAGTTCCCACCCCAGTTCTGGGCTCCAGCAGTGAAATGGGGGGCTGGGACCTGCACAAGGGGCAGCGAAGGCTGAGAGCATCAGCAGGGCAGCCCCAGGGCTCCACTGCTTGCCCTCTCTCGGCTGCGGCTCCCTTCATGAAAGCTTTTCACTTCTTCCCCTGAAATTGTCATGTCAAGAGAGCCTCAGAAACATTCAGCACCATTTGCTCTGCACTTTAGAGGAGAATATTTGGTTTTGTTCACCAACCGTGGCATCAAGACTCGGCGAAGTAACTTTTGGAGCGGAAGGGACCCGGCTGGGAAAGAGTTTCCTTTCAGCATAGCAGATGGGGAAAGTCACCTTCCAGAAGTTGGGCGCTGGGTGTGAGCTGCGCTCTGGTCTCTAAAAATAAATGCAATAAAAGCTCCTTGTGGGGTTGCTAGAACATGTCAGGTTGTATAAAAATACCCATGGATTTCACCAGTAGGATGGTAGATATGAAAATGCTGTCAGCTCTGGATTAAGACAGTGCACAAATGTCCATCCACCCTGTTAACCTAAATACCATATGAAATGGCATCATTACAGTTTGACTCATCTTACAAAACAGTGCTAGGGAGAGCCACATCCACCTAGGCACACTGCACACGTCCCAGGAATCCTTGGCTTCCCCGGCACTGGGGGCGGAAGCCCTGCCCTCTTGCCAAGTGGAATGACTTGTTTGGCAGCAGCCCAGCGATTCCTACATCCTCCCTGAAACAACGAGGTTTCAGGGATTTGGTCCGGTTTGGGGCCGGCTGCCTGTCTCCTCCCCGGGAGCGCCGGGTCAGTGCTCCGCACCTCTGCGGGGGCTGCTTCACACTTGCACGCCTCGGCCATGCATCTGGATCACCTGGGCCCGGAGCGTCTGGATCCCGCTCAGGATGGTCTTCTGGTGCTCCACCAGCGTGATCCCCAGGCTGAGGACATCCCTGCAAAATGAGCCCCGTGTCAGCCGTGAAAAACAAGCCCCAGCTGTAGCTGGGGTTCCAACACCAACTGCTCCCAGGCAAGGAGGAGCACAGCTTTCACACCATCAGCTACCGCAGACCTGCCGGGTAAGACAGCCCCAGCTTGGTTCTTGGCTGCCCAGAGAAGCTGTGGATGCCCCACCCCTGGAAGTGTCAGGTTTGATGAGGCTTGGAGCAACCTGGGCTAGTGGAAGGTGTCCCTGCCCATGGTCGGGGGGTGGGACTGGGGGGGGCTTTAAGGTCCCTTCCAACCCAAACCATTCTATGAACTTGTCCCAGGCAAAGCAACACGGATCCTGCCAGGGAACCCAGGGGGAACACGTGCCTGCAGCACAACAGGCGTGAGTTGGCTCCTCATGCTGCCTGCATAACGGGTTATCAGTAAACCATATTCGATTTGGCTCTGCTCTCTGGAAGGGACAGGCAACACTATCCTTGTCAGAAACTGCAGATTTAAATCTCAGCTTCATAAAACAGCAACTGGGATGCACAACACACAGCCCACCCCACGCCAGCGAGCTCTTACAGACATGTTTTGGAAGATCTGTCCTCTTGCTTAGTGATGCCTGACTAATTGCAAAGCAGAGCTCGCGCACGCTGCATCCAGAAACGTGAGGTTATAGCCAGGAAACCAGTTTACTTACTGGGCTGTCATCCTGGCCACCGATTCCAGGTAGCAGTAGCCCGCAGCGGTGAAGCTGTCTTTGTACCTGCCCATTTCTATCGCTTCCAGCCACTCGCCCACAGAGCTGAAAGATGGGAAGGCTGAGAAGGTACGTTCAGTGAGGGGGATGGATGTGCTGTGGGACCTGCCAACAAAACGGGGCGGTGAGGAGGGAGGAGGGCACGGCATGCCTGCGGTGGGAACCACGGCAGAACAACAGGCAGCAAAGCAAGAGGGTGGGCACCTGGTGCATGTGTTGCTGGGACACTTTGGGGGCTCCGGGCTCTGCACCATCTTGCTCAGGATGTTGTGGATGTGGGAGAATTTGGGTCTCTGGCTGCGGTCCTTCTGCCAGCAGTCGAGCATGAGCTGGTGGAGGGGCGGCTGGCAGTTCACTGGGGCAGGCAGGCGGAACCCATCCTCCACGGCCTTCATCACCTGCAGCAGCAGAGGAGGGTGGAGGGGGGACAGGGTCAGGCGCTGCGATGCAGATCACAGGCAAACCCCATGAGCAAACCTCCCTCCTCACAGGCCGCCTGGGGAGCAGCGGCAGCTCCTCCGGGCACCGCGGAGCCACCTGCACACCATTAGCAACAGCAACGCCGTCATCTACCGCGCAGCAGCCGGGGACTCACGTCCTGGTTGGACATGTCCCAGTAGGGTCTCTCGCCGTAGGACATGACTTCCCACATGACGATGCCGAAGCTCCAGACGTCGCTGGCCGGACTGAAGTGGTGATACTGGATGGCTTCGGGGGCTGACCACAGCACCAGGCTCTTCCCACGCTGGACGGGCAGAAGGGGAGAAATGACGTGCTCGCACAGTGGGACATAGCTGATGCACGCGATCCCTGGGCAGTTGTTCATCGTGCCCTGCCCAGCATCGCAGGGCAGACCCCGAGTGAGCCCACGTGTGGGGTTAGTACTAAGAGAACACTTTTGCCTCAATTTGTTTTAAAATGGCCACGCGACCGTGTGCTACATGGGAGCGTGGGTCCTGAAATATTAATGGGAGAGGAGAATGTCTCTGGGAAAAGCTGATGGCATTTTATACATTAATATTTAATGAGAACCCTTTCAGAGCTGGGCAGACACACAGCCCCTCCACCCTGGCTTGCTCTTCTGTAATTAGCAAACCCCGTCTCGGTGTCCGCAGAGCCCTCTGGATGCACCAGGGGAAGTGGGTGACAGACACCACAGCTAATTGCAATTAACAGCAGGGAGACCTCGACCCCAAAGCCACAGCCCTGCCAGACCACGGTGGGAGCAGCCAGGGCTCCTGCTGGGGTCTCCATCCCCCTTGCTCAGGGGGCTGCTCCATGCTTGGCAGCACACCAGCAACTCCGCTCAGGAGCTTTGCTCCCCTACGGAGCGCACCGAGCGTGCCCTCCCTGAAGTCATGATAACAGCCGAAAAGGTTTTCCAAGGCTCTTTCTGCCACCGGCCTGCTCAGAGCTGCAAATGACTGCAGCTCCTGGCAGAGCGTGGGCCAAACCCTGCAAATGGGCTCTTCCCCCGGGATGCCAACCGGGACACGGGCACTGGGTCCCTGCAGGCAGTGCACATCAGCTGCTGCCTCCTTGGTGCTGCCCAGGGCTCCCTGCAAACAGCAAGTGCTCGTTTGACCGCGGAATCAATGCTCTTTAAAACATTAACGCTCGGTTAATGCGATGCGCTAACGGACCCGGCCAACGCAGGACGGCTGCGGCGTGCCCAAGGAAATACATCCTATCGCTCCGCACTCAAGAATACATTCACACATGGACCGAAGTGAAAGAGGGGGAGAGCCGACTCCAAGCGAGGGGCTGCAGGGTCTCGGGGGCCCACGGGACCCTGCCCAGCCCCTGGCTCCACACCCAAGGGTTCCCGGGTGGCTTCTCCAAGCGTGTGTCGGCGCTCGGAAGACAGACTGGCTAGCAGAGCTGACGAGGCGTGAGTGTGAATCAAGCAGGACTTAAATTCTTAATTGAAAGCCATGAATTTCATTACAAGTGCTAAAACAGACATAAGGAAGCCTGAGGCTGCCAGAGCTGCCTCCAGCCACCGCCGCCTCTCTGCCAGTTTGTGCCGGCGCACGGGAGGGCTGTGGCCAGAGGAAAAGTGGTGCTGGATGGCTGCTGTGCAGGTCCCTGGCTAAACGCATTTAATTTCTAGCTCAAAAAGACACTTTTAAGATTCAGAGCCTGTATTCGTACATGAGAAAGGAAATGGGAACTTAGAAAAATACTGGTTCTGGACTAGGATTGCTATGTGTCATACTAACTCCACCTGTGGAAGCTGGCTGGTTTTGGATTTGATCCTTATTCAGCATTCAGAGCAGGCTGCAAAGCTCTTCGGTGATGTCAGACCCCAGTCCAAGCACTCCGGGCCATGGCCATGTATCGCAGCCAGGGAGATCCACCTCTGTGGAGCTTTTCTAGCCACTCTGTCAGCATTTTGCTTTCAGGGAATGTTGACAATAGCATTTGGAAACGCAGCTTACCATGGTGGAGAAGATGGTCTCCATCTTATCTTCTGGTGGCCGCCTGAAACCAGTTATTTTGCAAGCCAGGCTGCTGTTCACCAGGACTTTGTGGGCAGCAAGGCTTTTATGTATGTAACCCATCTCTGCCAGGTACTTCATGCCAGAGGCAATCCCCTGCAACATGCAAACAAGCTGCGTGGCCGTGAACTGTCCCTCATGTTTCTGTAAAAACAGAGGAGGAAACACCAGAGGTGAGGAATACCCAGTTCAGGGGGCTCCACCAGCAGACCCCAAGTGGGTGACAGAGCCCAGCAGTTACCACCAGCTCCCACAGCACTCACCCTGAGAAAAGAGTCCAGCACGCCGTTCCCCATGTACTCCATCACTATCATCATGGTACTCCCTGCACGGACAGAGAGGAGCACTGCATGAGTCCCGCTGCAGCAGTCCTAATGCTGCAGGCGTTATAGAGATGCAGGTGCTAACCTCCAGCGTGGTCAGCCTGTGCTGCCCAGCTATCAGGGGAGACCAGGGCTTTATCTCAGAGCAGTAGGTCTGAGGTTTTCCCTGTGGTTTTCAGCTGGGATCCAGGACACTGAACCACACCACAAAGGCGGACGGCACTACTCCATGCAAAAGCAACCAGCTCAGCGCAAGACTCAGGACAGAAGTACTTCCTCACCTAATAAAAAGGCTAGTTAAAATCAGCACACGCGCTCACGCTCCTTTGGATTTACATGAATATCCATTTAACTACGGCATCCACAGACTAGTTCAGCGCACATGCTCCCATGAGAGCCAGGAGCAGTCGGAGTCATCTGTTTTACTGACAGAACCTCACTTCAATTTGCTTTTATTAAGAGTGCACAGTTTTTCTGCTAAGCCAGTCCTGCTACCTGGATTTATTAATCTAGCTGTAAGCATTTTATTAATCATCAGAACGCTAAAATAGCTAATACATAAGGAAACGCTCGGTTTCCACAGAGCAACAGTATTGCACCTCCAGCACCACACCATCACTCCGAAGCAACAGCTTGAGCACATTGCCCGCACAGCATCCTTCCTCCAGAGTCCACAGCTCGGGCTGCCCCGTGTCGTACAGCCCGGGACCCCCTCACCTCTGGTGATGACCCCCTCGAGGCGGATGACGTTGGTGTGATCGAACTGGCCCATGGTGCACGCCTCCCCCAGGAAGGAACGCTGCTGCTTCTCCGAGCACCCTGCACGCAGGGTCTGGATTGCCACCGGCAGCTCTCGCTTGCTGGGCAGCTTCAGGCATCCCCGGCAGATTTCTCCAAACTCTCCTACGCAACAGAGAGGGGAGTTAAACAGCATCCATGGCAGGACATCCCTCGCAGCCCACTGCTCAGCACCGCATCTCACTGTGCTTTGCTGATGTTTTACCGAGCTGTTGCAACACTCAGTAAGTGTATATATACAAATATATATATATATATTTACACCTGCTACAAAGCAAAGGGCAGCAGTCCTCTTCTGGGAATTCAGCTTCCCTTTAGGGGTTATTTTCTTTGCTTTGGAACATAAAGTGCATTCCTGTAGCACAAGTGATGTGTCTTGCTGTGTAGACAAGCAAGACTTTCCCATCGTTAACCAGAGGATTTGCCGATCCATAAAGTCAGAAGCAGAGCCCTCCTGGCTGCGAGACTCCCCCGCAGAGACTGTTTTACCATCTTCCCCCACCTTTGCTGAACACACAACCCCCTGCACACAAGTTTAGCACCGGCATGTGACACTAAAAACGTGTGATAACGCAATGCAATTTCTTCTTCCTCTTCCTACGCCTCTAAGCCATTCTCTCAATGCTCTGCCCAAGTGCACAGTGCGCTTTTTCCCATGAAGATTAACCCCCAGGCACCGAGTCCGTGCTCCCTGGGCCTTGCCCATTCTGCCCCCCAGCTCGGCACACGCAGGGACTGCGTCTCACGGAACAGCACCTCAGGGCCAGGAGGGGTTCCGCAGCCTCTGAGGCAGAGCATCCCACCCTGCACAGCCACGCGCTTGATGACGGGAGCTACCAAATTCATAAAAGGCCAATATTGGCTTTACAGCAAAAAAGCATGTAGCCATGAAAAGCTTTATTGATTTGAAAGCCAGGTACTTGTTCGGTCAGCAGGAAGACAAATGCAGCCCCAAATTCCTTATATTTAAATGTCTTCCTGACTAATTTTTCTAGCGTTTTCAAATACCAATTTGCATCTGAAAGTTATGTGGGATTAGTCGAAGCTGCTCCACTCAGCTGCTATAAAGAAAACCCCCTCTTCTCCCCAGCGTCCTCTTCCCTTCCACACTGTCCTGTAAGCTGTGGGCAAGCCCTTCCCTCTTCCCTTCCTCCACCTCTTCTTTTTCTGCAGCTGAATTTATCTTTAGGAAAAGAAAGGACAAAGAATAATCGTGTTTCCTATGTGCTGGCACACATTAGCGATCAAGGCTCTAGGGCCCAGTGAGGGGATTTTAATTTGCTTTTAAGTTTTAGGCAGTGAAGTTGATGAAAATCAATAAATCATTAGGTTCACATATTTATAAATAGTTTCCATGCTGCTGTCAAACGGCCCAGATGCAGATAATTGCTGATGCTTTCTGGTCCATGCATCACTCGGTTGGCTGGGCTAGGTACCTCAGAAAAACAAACGGGGATGCGAAATAGAGCTCCCGAACAAAATACCACCCCCACTCCCATCTCCCCTCTGAGAGCACGTGCCCCCTGAGACAACAGCACGAGCAAAGGTCTGCGGTGCTGACGGTGCCAGAGGACGAGGAGCTGCCTTGGGAGGTGCCAGCAAGGGGGGCAGAGCCCATGGGGGCTTGGGTGGGGCAGGACTGCAGCAACAACGTCACAGCCCCACTGTGGCGCTGCATGCTGGGGGCTAGAGGGGACGCTCCAGCTAGGGACACATGGTAGGGGCTAGAGGGGATGCTCCGGCTGGGGACACATGGCAGGGGCTAGAGGGGACGCTCCAGGTAGGGACACATGGCGGGGGCTAGAGGGGATGCTCCGGCTGGGGACACACACAGCCCACGGCACGGCCACTGCAGAGGGGCCGGTGAGAAGCAACTTGCCTGTCCCAATGATCCTCTCAATTTTAATACTAGCGTTATCCAGCTCTTTGGCAAAGAGGTGCACGGCCTGCATAGGGTCTTCGCAAGTGTCAGGGTCGATGTACGTCCTTCTGGTTGGTATTTTAACTGTGGGAAAGCAAGAAATGCACAAAGGGCATGTGAGAACTGCTTGGCAGAGCTGGCAGAGCTCCCTCCCACTCTTCCCGGCAAACGCTCTCGCAGGTTATCCATCACCATGTCTGCTGGCAGGAGTAACTTGCCACCTTTTTGTAAGCAAGGCAAAAGACTCAGCTTTCAGGTTGCTAGGAAATTTCCTGTGGGATTAAATGAACCTAATAGCTCTGCTCCACTGCCGCAATCCCAGGTTACAGAGAGCAGCCCCTGCGCTGTAATGCAGCTCCCTCCTGGGCTGAGCCTATCTGCCACCCCTGCTAACCCTCAAGTATCCAAATTCATCTCCCTTCCCAAGATCTCCAGGAGAGAGTGTTTTAATCAAGAACAGCAGCCGTGTTCTGGGTCCCTTCGATTAGCATCACGGACAGCAAAATACCTCCCACGGGCAGCTACCATCTGCTGCACCGCGAGCGGCCCTGCCGGGAGCACGTCCAGGAGAACCGTGCGGAATGAGGCTGACCTGCTCGCGGAAGCCCTTGCAAAGCTCCAGAGGGGAAACAGCCGCCCGCTTGCTGGGGCATCCCCAAAACTCTAAATCACATTTCCTGAAAGCAAACAGCCAAAACAACAGCCAAAGCACATCAAGCTCTGCCACGTACCAGGCCCCTGCTAGGGCACTGCTGCATCTCCTCCTCTCCATGGGCAAGGCGAGGAGGATGATGGATGTTTTGCTTGGCCCACCTGGGACCAGTGCAAAGAGCAAATGGCAGAGCCCTGCTGCGACTGCCAGCTCACTCCAGGAAGGGGTCAAACCATGCAAGGCTTCCCCTTCCACCTCAGTTCCATTCACCTTTTGGAGACCAGACAGCTGCTGCGCTCCCCTCGCCTGCATGGAAAACCTTCGGCCAAGTCCCGAGGCCCTTCAAAGGCAGGTGAAACAGCCAAGCTGCACCCACGAAGCACACAGGCTCTGCTGCTCCTGAAATGCTTCGGGGAGCAGAAGAGCATGTGCGCGCTTCACGGGCATATGCCAGGAATCAAATGAACTCATCAATCCTGACATCTGAATTCCCTTTGACAACTGTTGTCTGTAAAATTATTGCTGCTCAATAATCAAGAGTAGCCCCAGAAAACAAAGCTGTATTCTCCCGTAGCCGTTTGTGAAAAGCTGATGGAATAATTCATACACCCAGTGGAAAGCATCCCCATTTCCTTCGGCACGGCAGTGACCTGTGTGCGGGAAGGACGGACACGGGCTTATGAAGCTGTCAAGCCTGTCGTCCCCTGAGAGCCTCGCTGTGCTGTGCCCCTGCTCTGGGATAACGCAGGATGACAACTCTTCAAAAGCAAGGACTTGGGGCAGCTTTGTCAGGAGCTGGGTTATTAATAGCAATAAATACAGGCATCCCCACACACTCGTGCTGGCTTCACTTACAATGGAAGTACAGCTCCTCATCCCCGTCCTGGCTGGCTTTGCTGTACCCACACTGTCTGCAACGAGAATGAAGATAGGCACCATTACCCAGGCAACAGCCTCTCGCTGGGTGTAAAAGCCTCAAGTCACAGCGCTCAGGAACAGAATCCAGCCCCACAGCACGAGGAGCCAGCAGGCAGTTCAACCCAGTTCCCACGCTCAGAGCTGGCACTGCCTCACGCTCCTGAGAGCCCTGACCCACTCCCAAACCTCCTCGTTCAGTACCCCAGCTCCGCTCACCTCCTCCAAACCATCACGCCGATCACCATGGACACCAGCACCGTCAGCCCCGCGATGGCCACCACCACGATGATGAGGACGGGGTTCTGCTCGCTGGAGGCCACCGTCACTGCAGGAGAGAAGCAGAGCCAGTCGGTAACGCACCCTGGGCAGCCCCAAGGCATGGGGCAGGTCCAGGGCATGGGGCAGCCCCAGCCACTGCTCCCCATGCCCGCCCACATCCTTCAGCAAGCCCGTGGGACAATTCACCGTCCTCACAGCAATTCACATTCTGGTTCAGTTGTAAAAGCTCAAGCTGGTTCAATCAGACCAACAGGCAGGAGGGGATGAAGCCACCCCAGCGCTGCCACACCAGGATCCTGCTTTTGTTAATCAGCGCTGAGGAACAGAGGGACGTATTAAACTTTATGGCTTACAAATAGTTTTCCTTGATCACATTAATCCCTTCCCTTCCTGCTTTTGAAAAGTGGGGTATTAGAAAGCTACGTTCTATATAAAATTTTTATTGGCTCCAATTCATTCTGAAAATGTCTTCTGTGTGGCAAATAGATGCAATTTAAAGCCCTGTTAAACACAATCTGTGAGAGTCGCACTGAGCCAGCCATCTCAGAGCTTTCATTTCTAGCCAGGGTGGGTTATTAGGCTGAAGCCCTACCATCTCTCCAAACCCTCTTTTAGGCAGTGAAATAAAATGCTTCTGGACTATAGTTATGAATGGAAACTGTAAAAAGGAAAAGCCCCAGCAAACACTGATGCTGCCTGACCTGATGTTAGCCTGCCAAGCGGCTAACAAGCCAACTGCCTCATGAGCCAGGATGGCAGTGGGGGAAAGCAGTCACCTCCTGCCCAGGGGGGGCATCCACAGCCAGCTGGATCTCCAGGCTGGTCTTGTCTCCTCTGCTGCAGCCTGTGCCAGCCACCCCCTCTCTGCAGCACCTGCGGGGGGCTGCACAGCTCCACAGACCCGAGCAGGATCATGCCCTCAGCTGCAGGGACCGACACTTGCTCCCTCTCAGCGCCTGGTTGGTGGCCCCACGAAAGGTACCTGGTGAGATTCTGTTCCAGCACCAACATCACACCAAGGCAAAGCAACCCCCAGACACTCCAGCTCTGCTAAACACTTTCTTGGGCAATCTCAAACGGCAGAGAACAACCCCAGGCTCTGCACCAGAGAGCAGCCAGAGACTGGCTGTCCTCATGCCACAGCACTGAGAAGGGTGAGGACAGACACCTCCAGGACAGACACCTCCAGCAGTAGCAGCCTTGCGCAAATCAAATAGCAAAATGCAATTAAAAGCAACACCTGGGAAGTACCCGCTCTTAGACCCAGAGGCAGAGATGCTGCTCCACGAAACCAAGAGCATTTGGGGCAGGAGCAGCAAGCAGCAGCATCCCCACAACTCGGCTCAAAGAGCCTCATGTCTGCAGTTACACCTGTAAGAGACGACGAGCCTCGCCAGCACTTACATTCCGCCAGCGTCTCCACTTCAATGCTAGGGCTGTAGTTTCCGTAGTCTGGTGAGGAAGAGGTCCGGATTTGGAAAATATAGAGGGTACCAGGTTTCAGGTTATTGACCGTCACAGTTGTTGATGTGGTTTTCACAGTTGAGTAACTCTGATCTCTCTGATCCTGTGAAATAACGAGATACCCGGGATATAGCTGGACTGAAGCTGCATCACGGAGCAGGCACAGCACAGCTGTACCTTCGCCTCGCCCCCGGGTCCCACCAGGACAGTCTATCTAAACAGAAAACCTTCAACAGGAAGAATACATTTCCTAGATGTCTCATTCATAGAAGTTACATGGAAAGGTCATGTGAAAGTGCATCATCTGGCTCTGTCTGCCATATGAAGACAGGCGGAGGACAGGGTGGTGGGGAGCAGCTGTGCTACCCCACACAGCTCCTTTCCTCCCACCTCAGGATTGGCTGCTGGCACAGTCCAGTCCCTTCCCGCTCCCCTGCCACGGCCGCTCAAGCCCTGGAGTAAACACACGTGTATTCTCACACACTGAGTAATCCAACCTGGCAGGTGGGTTTGCCAAAAAGTCCTGGTCCCCCGTTTATTCACTTGCCCAGTGACCTATAGATCTGCTTCAACTAAGGGAGAGGGCAATGGGCAGCCCCCTCCTCCTGCAGCAGCTGCTGGAGGTGGTGAATGGGAGCAGGCAGCCGGTGGGATCTCCAGTGCCAGAGCAGCAAATCCCCATGCCTCTGCTCCCCGGGGCTTGCAAAGCAAAACAAGCCCCAGCCCTCCCGCCAGCTCCTGCAAAACTTCCCGTGGTTCTGCACAGCCACCGTCGGGGCTCATTTTCCCAGCCGTGTTGGGTGCTTCCAAACAGACTCCCCAGCGGGAACATGAGGCCAGTGCTGCTGCAGCCCTGGGCTGGGTTTATCTGAGGCCACTTTACACTGTGAGCGGGGCTGTGCTGTGTCCCACTGGCTCAGCATTGACCTCTCTGGGATCCCACACGCACGTGCTGCACCTTCATTGCACCGGGGACCAGCTGCCACAAGTGTCCCCCTGCCACGATCCGGCACTGGCACAGTGAAGTGGAAATGTATTTTCCATCTGATATGCTTTTCCCTTTGAATCTCCATAGTTAAAGTATGTCTTTAAAAGCAAAGCTTAGGAACTACGTTGATTTTCATGTCAGCATCAAGAGCCTCATTTCAGTGGATAATTGCTAAACTACAGTTTGAATTCCCTACCCAAGCAGAACCTTTCCTCATTTCACATACCCTGAGTATCTTGTTGCTGAAGCCCATTTGCACAGGAATTAATGTCTTGGGTTTCAGCTTTTGCCCTCACCCACAGATTCCTCCTTTCAAATCTATCAGATGCTAAAAATCACATTAATATGAATCAGCTTCAAGGTAGCTTGTTTCTAAAAACAGAACACCAACATGTCACCTGCACCGTTTGCTTGACATGTAATCAGTTTCATAACGAGCCTGAGCACACGCAGATAAGGTAATTTGCAGAACTGTGTCATAAACTGCATTTATTTTGATTTAGAGCATTGTATCTGCTCTCCACCCGCTGGTATTTCTTCTAAAATTCTCAATTCACCACACCCATTAAATCACAGCAATTTTTAAAATTAACAGACTGTCAGAAAAATGGTTGTTTGTGTCCCCTCCTGTGTGGAAGACCACTCACAGCTCACCGAAGTCACGGGTTTGGTGGCCCTCGGTCCTAAACCAGTGGCAACCACAAGGTCCAACACCTTCCCAGAGAGCAGGCTACCAATAGGTGTCACCTCAGCAAAGATTTAGGAAGCCCGTATGGGTTAGCAGTCCCTGTCTAGCTGGCTAATGGCAAGCCCTCAAACCTCAGATTTCTAATGTCCCTGAAAAAAGCCATCCAATGCATTTAAAAATCAAAAAAAGAAAAGAAGAATGAATGAAAATTATTAGCTTTGTGCTTTCTCCCAGGGAGATGTCAACATTAGGACTGGATGAACTCACAGCACAGATGGGGGAAAACACACTAGTTAACAAACTCTACAAATCATCCAAATCCCCGAAAACTTGCTCAAGCCTAACGCTGCCAGAAAGGAAAAGCCCTTACTGGCCCCATTTGAAGTGCTCCTCTTACTTCCACGTGCCAGTGAAGTCCTCCCACCACCACTGCCCGCAAACCGGCGCTCCCTCCCTTTCCCACCACCCAACCTTCGCACGGAGGGTGGCCGACTGACCGGCGGCACACGCAGCACCCCCGGCACAGTGCTCCCGAGGGACAGACCTGGGAAGTGCCAGGACTGCGGAGCCAAAGCCAGTCCCCAGAGCCTACCTTCTCATAGTACTTGACCTCGTACTCGGTGCCGTTGGCGGTCGGGAAGCCCGGCTCCTGCCACGACAGGGAGATGCTCTTCTGCTCGACTTTATCCGTGCGGATGTCGGTGACAGGAGTCGGCACTGAAAAAGCGGAGAGGAAAGCAGTGAGTGCCCACGGTGCTGCAAGGGCAGAGCATCCCCCTGCTCTGGCAGCGCACCTCGCAGCACCCAAACCCCACCCTGCACTGGCCCAGCACAGCCTGACAGGCAGAGCCCCAGGGACAAGTGATACTGCGTGCCACCATGCTCTGGATCTGAGCAGCCAAGCAAGTGCAACCAGGAGATCACAGCTTACAAGGAATTTTATCTCCATCCTCTTACTCATCTGGCTGCGAGTCCCACGTCAGCCCGGACGTTCAGCTGTGGAAACTTCATTTCTGCTTCCGCCCTGGGATGCCACAGTAAAACCTGTAACAACTTCACCAGCTGAAGAGCGTGCTGCTTCTGCAGATAGCAGCTCCCTCCCACAAATAGAACTGAAATAGGGCAAACGCCAAGCTGGTGATCCTCCAACGGGAGAAGATGGTGGTAAAATACACCGGCTTTGCAATCTGTGGGCAGCCAGGAATGCTCTGACTGAAAACAAGCAAAAAATCCTAATGGCAGCCTCTGCCGATGGTGCCACAGAGGGGTCTGAGCGCTGGCTAATGTCCAGTGCTCTGAGCCCGCTGCCAAGGATTCCTGGGAAATGCAAAATACAGCCTTTGAGCAGGAGGACTTGTAGGACATAGCAAGGCTTCTCCAGCCACCCTGTAACAGGATCTGCCCCACGCCACCCCAGACAGCTGGTAAGAGGGGAGAGAAAGGCTGGGAAGACTGGGAGAGCTGCCTGCCCTACATGCTGCTGAGCACACAGCCTGTGCCCCAGGAGCTGGCTATTTATTTCTAGTAACCACATGCTCCACGCTCAATCTTCCTCCATGGCACGTGTGCTCCCATTTAGTTCATCTCACTATGCAAGATGTGCTTGCCAATTATTCCCATTTTAACCAGGTTTGCCTCCAAACGAGCTGGCTTCTCCAGCATGCAGCAGCCAGCCCGCTATCCCCAGCTATCTGCAGGCTCTCTGCCTGATGCTGACACCTTTGCTGTCTGCCTGCCTTACCCTGCTCACTCATCTCCGCTCTCCCAAAGCCTCCATCTCCTCCTCTGACCCCCTCCCTCCTGCCTTCAAGCCACTGAGCTGCACTCCGTGCCCTGCACAGCTCCTGCACTGCCTGCACCAGGCTCCCGGCCTGCAGGCAGCATCCCAGCAGCTCTTCCAAATGCCTCTGCCTCCCGCACCAGCAGAAAGCCAGCTGGACCTGTCAGACAGTCTGCAGCATCTCGGGAGCCAGCCAAGGACACGGCATCCCCCGACTGCCCCGAGCAAGGCAGCAGCGGCACAGACGCGATGCTCTGCCCAGGGCCAGGGCATTCAGCAGCAAGAGCAAGGAGGAAGGGAGTGCCTGGGATGTGCTAGGACATCAGTGCCTGTGCTGCAGAGGTGCTATGCAAGAAAGATACTAAATATTTCAGTAGGGAAAATAAACTTTGTACCTGGTGCCTTGATAAAAGCTTCTATTGGAGCCCCTTGTTCTGCTTTGGGTTGATTAGAGAGAAAATTAGGGTTGATTAGAAAAACTGACCTCCACAGTGGTCAAACATGACCAGCAACGTCTACCCAGCTCTTGTGGGGCAGTGTCACAAGCTGTCCTGGTCGAAGGGCAGAAAGTCTCCTCTCCAACTGAGGCGAGAACAGGGAAACCACAGAAAAGCTGCCTGTAACTGCGGCTCTGGGCTGCCCGGCGGCAGCTGGAAGGCAGGGTCCCAACACAGGGAAGGGGGGGTCCCCCTGGTAAGCACCAGGGCCCAGAACACACCGGGGTGAAGGGCCTGTGGTGAATGATCCACTCATTTACACCAGCAGCCCTGTAGCAGTGAAAGCACAGGGAAATTGGCTGTTTCCAGCTTGTCCCACTCTTCCATCAGATCAGGATGTTTGCTGGACCCTGACTAGCCCACAGAGACTCCTGTGGAGAGGAACAACTCCCTGGAAAGCAAACTTAAGCATCTGTGAAATTTTGTATTTCTTACTTAGCCCATTAATCTTTGCTGAAGAAAAACGTGCTCCTGATGTTTTATTCATGATGATTTGCTCCTTCATTCCAAGTCCCTTCGGCTTCTGCTGAAAGAGCGAGAGGACCCCCAGGGCAGCCGGGAGCCCCCACGCTCGTGCAAACTCCCAGCCCCTGCACACAGCTCCGCCTGGCTGCCTGTCTTCTCGTGTTTGTAAAAAATAATCCTCCAAATAAATCCATGAGCCCCAGAGCTGCCCTTCAAGGGGATATTGCTCTGTCCCCGTGTAAAGAAGGGGGAGCCCATGGCCTCCGCGTGAGCGCACGTCGCTGCGCGTTGCACGAAATGACAAGTGATACAGGCGGCGGAGGCCAGCCCGATGCTCGGCTTGGGGTTTGTTCCTGTAACCTAAGTTAAGTGTTCCTTGCTGGTTTATACGATTCCCATCAATAAAATATCACACAGATGCCCTCCTGTAGCTCTGAATCTAGCAAACGGACTGGGGAAGCCTGAACAAGTGGTCCTGACTGTTAACAAAGTCATCGGGAAAAGTCACGCTCAGAGATCAGCTGTAGAGCAGAACCCACGGTACACACCAGAAAAGCAGGCACTAGCCTCAAACATGTTTAAAAGGCACTGAAGAAAATCACACAGACTATAAAGCATTTCACACTGTGAAAAAAATGTGTTTCCCATCAATATTTTAAGCTCCCCTAACATTGCCTCTGTTCCGAAAAAGCAAACATTAAATTATTCACCACTCTGTCTGATTTTATAAACTCCATTCCGTTGTATGTGGGTTTACTCCTCTTAATTAACCAGCGCAACAGCAGAAAAGTCATAAAGCTACGTATGGGCACTGTGTCCCTCCCCCGAGCCACCCGCTGCACCCAAAACCCGAAGGGGACCCTTGGAGGGGACAACAGCAAGCGCTTATAGACAGAGTTGAACCAAGGGCGCCTGCAGACCACGCAGCCGCTGTGGTCCCGCACCCACCATCTCCAGGAACTCTCCACTCTGTCCACACCTTTTCGGCGGCTGGAGGGGGTCAAGCAGACACACAGCAAACGAGCAGACCACCACCTGCCCGCCGTGCTGCCCACTGCTCCCCATATGGGGCGAGTGGCAATCGGATGGACAGAACTTGCCATTGCCCCCCCAACACCTCTGCTGCCCCACACCACAATGCTGCTCGCACTGGGGAGGGCCAGCCACCCCCCTCCAACACCAGTTATTCACACCCCAGCATAGAAAACACACTGGGCACTGGGTCCTTCCTCCCAAAGCAGAGCAGCAGCCTCACCAGCCACCGTGCAGCAATCCCAGGTCTGGTCCTCGCTGCATAGATGGCAAAGACCCCACGGGCGCTCCCCCTCGCCTGGCTAGTCCTGTGGCCCCCTGGCCTCCCTGGCTAAGGCAGGGCTGGCACTGCTGCACCAGCAGCAAGCAGCGGAGAAGCCAACCGCCGAGGACCTAATTCAGCACAAACCACTTCTCCACAGTCTCGAAAAGAGAATGCATTTCGGCACTGGCTGCATTATTAATCTGCAACAGATTTAAAAGCCCTTTAAGACAGGAGCTGATCCCTGCCGGGAATATAAATGACATTGTCCCAGGGTGTACATTTACATAGCTAATGCAGCTCTACTCCTCCAGGTAAACAGCTCCATTCTCTCCTCAAACACTTTTATTTAGTCCCATGCTGGGGCCAGATTAGAAAAAACACAGTATTAATTTTGCCTCCTGCAGACTAAATAGCATCTTTTCTTTTCCCCTGCAAATACAATGAACAACCGCTAATTCCCTCTTGTGACTGCTGAAGGGGAAGGGCAGTGCAAAAGCTGCACTCGGAGCTATATTTAGAGAAGCAGGGATCTGACAGTTAAATGGGGTCTTGTTTCTTGGTTTAATTTTTCCTCCAAATCTGCATATTTGCAGCAGAGCTTCCCTCCTGCTGCAAATGACTTCCAAGACCGTCATATCGCAGCCGCCAAGGAAGTCACCACTGCTGCCGGCATCCCCGAGGTCTCCCGTTCTCCTGATCTCTGGCCCCATTCGGCACTTCTGCGATGGGCTTCCATGAGGAGGGGCTCCAGGGCACGGGACTCACTGGAGATGGCACGCTCCGCAGAGCAGGTCCGCGACCCGTCCGTGCCAGCCACAGCTCCACATCCTGCCTGCATCACTGCCTGCCCACGCAGGGTCCCCTCCCGTGCACAGCCCCTCTCGCAGCAGGGGCCTCTCGCCCAAGACAGGCATTACGGACAAACCAGACCAAGACGCTGCCTCCGCAGGAGTTGAACTTCACCCCCTTTTGCCGATGAGCGCAGGTTAATCATCGCTGTCACTTCTTGCCCAGTGCCAAAGCGAGAGGAACCAGGCCAGCTGGGCACTGCAGAAGGAGCAGCTCCAGCCTGGCGCTGCCCTCGGGAGGGGACACCCTCAGCAGCACCAAATTCAAGTGTTTCAAGAAACTTCCTGAGCCTCAGCTGCTCGGCTAATTCTGAGCCACCATCTGCATCCGGAGACTCGACAGCTCGACAAGAGACATTGATTCTGAACAGATTACAGGATTAATTATGCCATATTCTTTCCACGTATTTAGTTCCTCCAGCAGCACGCCGTGTTGAGTAAGGGGCTGAGATTCCCACTTACCCAGAGGAAAAGCTGATCGGCTGAGGCACGGCTTGGCATCACAGACTTGTTGCTTCGCTCTGTAGAGAGGACGGGGCTGCCCTTGCCCAGCAGTCCCTTGCCCTCAGCTCAGATGTGAAGCTCCAGGCGAGGAGGCAGCTCCTGAACACCGGTCCCCTACCCCCTGCCCGAAACCAGACAGGAGGCTCTGGAGGAGCACTCATCGTTAAACCTCGTTAAGCTTGCCTCTCCCTAGCTTGTATGCTGGCTCAGGAATAGCCTGAGCTCAGGAGACACAAGATCTTCCCAGAGTTAAATCCATCCTTGAACAGCCAAGATCCTAATGAGGAATGACACCTCCGCTGAAGAGCGGTCTGGGGCACAGCATCCACCCAACAGATTCAGAGAAATTATTATATGAGGGAAGAGAAAGCAACAACACGCGCAAAAAAACACATTTGATCAAGTGGTGGGAAAATTATATGTAACAAGATCAAAGTTTAATCTCTTCGGATGAAACTGTTGGCCAATTCCTGCCAAGAGGTATGTGAGGATCATCTGTCTCCATTAACTGTGGCTTGGCAAAGGGCTTTCATGCAAATTAATAACGCAACTGCAGAGGAATAGACAAGGACACAACAAGCCAGAGCTGATTTTCCTTAGGTGCAGCTAACAACTGGGGAGTGATCGAAGCCCTCCGGCCGGCCAGGGCACCATGCACGCAGAGCGGCTGGATGTTCGCTTCCCCTCACACAAGGGAAGCAGGAAATGTAAAGCGGAAGGGGACACGTACAGTAAGAAACCGTGCCACAGACCAGCACAGAAGAGAGATGAAATCAGGGGTTTTTTTGTTTCCAAGGGACAGCCAATATTTGAATTATCTGGTTTAAGGAGTGTTTTTGTGAATGGGCTGAAAACATCGTTTCTTTGAAGGTACTTTTTTGTGATTTGTAAATTCAAACTGCAGCCGGATCACAGAGCAGCCTCGTCCCTTCGGAGCCCAGGCTGTCACCACGCTCGCTGCCACCCAGCTGCGAGCCAGCATCATGGGAGATAATGGGGCCACGGACCCCTCCAGTACAGGCAGCTCCTCGCCTCCCCATGGGACTGTCCCAGGTCAGGCTCCATCTCCCTGCCAACACCGACCATCATGTCTGTGCCACCGGAGCAAGCCAAGAGGAATCTGCGCACTGCTACGGCATCAGGCGGACAGAGCCCGAGGACAGTGCCCACGTCACCTCCAGACCCCGTGTCCTCCCGGCGACAGAGCCATGAAGCAGAACCCTACACCCTGGATGTGACACACCAGCGCAAGGCAGCGCTGACACCGTTCCCTGGGTGGCGAGGCTCCACTCGCCTTTGGCGGCCGCGTGCGTACCTGCGAGGCCAGTGGAGACGTTGACCTCGGCGTACTGTTGCCGCAACAGCGGGCTGACGCCCGAGACACCGTTGACAGCCGCCACGCGGATGGTGTAGTTGACGTGGGGCAGCAGGTTCACCAGGGTGACGGTGCGGTCCACGAGCCCCGTCTGCTGCGGCACGAAGCCCACGCTGCTGCCGCACTGCTCGCAGCGGCCCCGCAGAGCTGCGGGGCACCGGCCACACCACAGGCTGTAGGTCAAGTCGCTCCGGCCGCCCGCGTCAGCGGGAGCACTCCACTCCAGGACCAGCGATGACTGCCGTAGGCTGTAGACCAGGTTTCTCGGGGCGGAGGGTGGACCTGGAAGCATAAAACTGTCTGTGCACGGGTGCCGGGACAGCGGGGGGATGCCTGGGGAGGAGGGAGAAGCTACGGGTCCCCTGGAAGCAGCAGCACAGGCTCCAGTGGGAGAGCAAGGGCAGCCACAGCACAAGGGGACACGGATGCACAGTGGGGACACTGGACGGAGCATCCCTGCCGCAGGGACGTGTTGTACACAGCTCAGGCAGCGTGCAAGCACCCAGCCAGAGCTGGGGTCTCCCTGGGGTTCGGCTGCTCCAGGAGCCCTGCCACTGGCCGCACTCTGCCCAGCACCCTTGCTCTGGGGCAAAGTGGGAGGGTTTCTCATCACTGTGCCGGCAGCTCTACAGCATCCATCACTGGAGTTACTGAGGTCCAATCCAATTAACTCAAGGCCATTTAATTAAAATCTGTGAACTGTATTGACTAAATGACTGTGCCTTAGTTTTACCAGGGAGTCTGCAAGCCCGACCGCTGTCTCGTCAGGTTGCAGCCTCCGCCTGCAAGCTCCGTGGCAGTGGACAGCCCCTCCATCCCCTCCCCACCGCGGCAGTACTCTGGTCCAGGCAGGACCTCTCAGGGACACGCGTGCCCGGGCACAGCTCCCCTGGGCTAGAGGGGGACAACCTCGGTCAGGCTCCTGGCCCTGTGCTGCAGGACAGCCGCAGCCTCTGGATCCCCATATCCTCGCTTTACAAAGGACCGGCATTTCGGCGAGACGTACGTGTGCAGGAGGCAGATGGCGGGTCTGACGGGGACCTGGAGTAGTTCTTCTGGCACGAACAGAACGTGGAGGCTTCTTCATGCGTGAAGCTGTGCTCAGGGCACGGAGAGCAGAGAGGGAGACGGAGGGAAAGCTTGTAAAATCCAGGAAGGCAAGCTAAAAGGAAAGAGAGAGGGACTTAAGGAAAGAACACTGCAAGATGAATGGGGAACACATTTGATGACTGCATTTCCCCATTTCCTAGGACATCCTTTGCCTGCCACTGGCCAGCAGCTATCACCTTCCAAGCCACTTTCCCTGAAAGCCTGCATGATCCTGGCACCAGGAGAGATGTGCCTTTGGTTTGACCCAGGAGAGACATTTGGATGCTGCAGCTCTGCACTGACTTGCAGGCTGGGGGACCCTTTCAGGGGGCTGGGGAGGGGCTGGAGGAATGGTCAGACATCAGCTGGAGCAATGTGTGATGGGAACCGGAGGGACATGGGGGACGAGGCGGCTGCAGAAAGATGCAGGATATGGAAAACACATTGCTTAGGGTTTGGAGTCCGGCAAGCAGAGCAGCAATGACATAGAAGCCACAACAGGACTCAGCATCAACCCCAAAAGGGGAGGAATATTGAAAATATTGTTGGAGACCCCACCAGTCACCAGGGTTTCACATATAAACCCAAGCCACGTGGCCATGTCACTGGCACCTGCGGCTTTATCGTTGTGGATTATAGAGCAGTCACTGCAGGCAGCGAGGTACGTACTGGAGTTAAACACCAGTAGCATAGATTTGCTTTTACGGGTCATACACAGGCTTCCCTTATCCTTTGAAGAGTACCTTTGATACACAAACAAACAAGTCATTTACATGCTGGTCAAGGATTTGCTTGATCTTTACTACAAGCAGCATGCAGCCTACAAGCAGGACACCCAGAAGCTAATTCTGCATGAAAGACTCATCGCTTCACAAAAAAACAACAAAAAAAGGCTGCAAAACTCCATAAAGCGGTTTGCAACAGCTTCGGTTTGACCTTAAAATATCTGAAAAGGAAGCAGCCAGCAAACAAACGTGCACCTGTCATTGCAGGGTGACCCCAGGATAGTGCCCCGTGCACACCTCCTGCCTGCGCGGGGTCCCCCCACGGGCTGGCAGCCCCTCTGCAATGAGGGTGACCCCCAGCAGCGCCAGTCCGAGGGGCGGGAGTTTGTCTCAGCTGGATTTCAAGCTAAACAGGAGCACTCATGTTTTGCTTGGCGCCTTCATCTGCCTGGTGTGGTGCTGCTGTCTGCTATCCCTTCATCAGCTCGCCGAATATTTAAACTTAATCACTTGTAAAGTCCCCAGATGAACAGCTCCACTAACGCAGTCCCCTCTCTTATCATTTTTAAGGAGCTGGCTGCTGAGACTGTTCCTTTTAAAGCAGATTATTCCAGTGCACTCTGGTTCATTAATTTTTAGCATGATATAAAACTGGCAGCTACAGCTGTGATCTGAGGACAAAGCACTCGACACAGCACAGGGTGGAGAGGATTTTTCCTTGGGATGCTGAAAATGGGTGAACATTTAAGGGGAGGTTATTTCACCTACCACAAGGCCTTTAGAAATTCAGTGCCCTCCAGTCACACATGGGCAGGGACCGCAGCACCGTGGCTGGGCCTGTGCTCCCAGCGCTCCCCATCATCCCCTGGCCGCTGGCACATGACAGACAGCAGCTTGGCAGAGCCGGGAGCAGCAACGCACATGGGATATTTTTGCTTTTCTTACATAACTGGTACAGCCTTTCAAGAGCTGCCTAGAAGCCATGCTCCTTGCCAGACAAGATCTTGAGCTGTCGTGTCACCCAACGCAAGCAGAGCCTGCAGAAAGCAGCAGATTTAGCCTCCTGAAGCCCATTCCAGTCATGCCCAAGTAATGAAGAGAGACTTCCTTGCATCTGGAATGGAAATTGTCATTTTCCAACTGATGTGGGCTCAGTGTTACATTTCTACAGCAAAACCGAAGAGTTAAACTGCTGAAACGGTGAAAAAAAACCCTAAACTTTTTTAAAACAAGGGAACCAAAATCAGCAGATTATTCCTGGGCTGTGGTTCCTAGCTGAACTGCACAAGACAGCATCTCAGCGCGTGCTGCAGTTGCCCAAACACGAAGGGCAGCCCCATCAGTGGGCTCCAGCCAGCTGAGCTGGTGACCGAGCTGGCCATCGGGACCCCGCAGCAGTCACCAGAGATGTGCAGGCGTTTGTGTGCCTGCGATGTGGCGCTGGGTGAGACGACCCACATGCCAGGAGCCCCCGTTGCTCTCACTGGCTGCAAGGGGAGCCCAGACACCTTCCCTGGTGCCTGCTGAGCAGTGGAGCATCCTCTCCTGAGCGGGGCTGGAGGAGAGGAAAATGTGTTTCTAGGAAGAATCGACACTTGCTCCTTGATCTTGCAAACTCTTGGCAGCAGCTGCTGCCAGTATAGGACTGGAGAGCCTGTGGTTCTGTGTTCAACCTCTCCCGACTCCACCTGCACGCCTCCAATACCAGATCAAGCTAACCTTTAAAAGCACGAGCTTGACAAACACAACAGAGAAGTAAGATTAAGACAGTGGCCCACAATGCATAGTAAATGTCATTTATCTACCTAGGGTGCTAGATAAAAAAGGAAAAACTAGCAAATGTTTAAATTACTCCCAAAACTTCCATCTTGCTCTTTATATTTGAAGAGCAAAACCAAAACTAATGTTACATTCATATAATGGAGACAGTTTGCTTTTTCCTGTAGTCATGCAGCACTGACCACAACACCGGGCAGAAATATCACCAGTGGCCCGTTAAAGATCACACACAAGGCACAGCCACTCCCAGAGTGGAGCAGCCTGGGGGCAGATCCTACTGCAACGCAGGAGGCAGTCAAATATCCACAGAAACCCAGCACGAGCGTGGAGCACTTGGAAGTCTCTGCTGAAAGAGCCCCGACAGTGAGCCAAACACGTGCTGCACCCACCTGAAGAGGCAGAGTCAGCAGACCCCAGACCCTGCACCCCCTCCATCCCCAAACACTCAAGCGTTTCCCCCCAGCTCTGCAGAGGAGACCCCAGCACACACCCGGAGCCAGGGCTCACACTGCCACAGAACCAGCCTTCTCCCAGCAGCTGGGGAACACAGGGAGCCGTGCACCCCGAAAGCAGAGCCAGGACAGGGGCTCGTGGGCTTCGGAGCTGCAGCCTCCATCTCCTGCGGCTCCAGCTCATCTCTGCAAGGATAGAAACCTACCTCGTTATGGCATCAGAGCCTGCACGCTGGCGGGAGATCCCTACTCGCACCCTCTGTCAGGCAGAACAGAAAAATCAATCTTGTTTACACACTTGATGGGACCGGAGCAGGAAACCCAGAGCATAATGCCGCCACACCTCGGACTTAAAGGCAAGCCTGGCAGTCCCATAAATTTGACATCTCACTGTAGGAAACTAAACATTTTCAATTAGAAGCATCTTTCAGGCTGATTCTCCGTCTTCTAATAGCTAGAAGTTTACAAAAGTGTCAGTCAGAAGGTACATCAGTTAATAACCACACGAAGTTGCATTGCCCAGAAACACAGGCACCACAGCCTGTGTGTCCCGCTGACCCCCAGGCGCAGCGCAGCCCGTGGGCCCGCTTGTTAATTTTGTTCCTTGGTTGTCTGAACCTTACGCCCGAGAGGAACAAAAGCGCCTCAGAACATGTGATGCAACACGCGTGCATCTCCGCTTCTTGTCTCAAATAAACTCCCGTCCTCCTCCACCTCGTCCTACAACTGTTTTTCTTGGTCCCCAGCTGGTTCGGGTAACCCTGTTATGTCGCAGTGCTCGATTTGCAGCGGGTATGTGACAGCTCTCAGGAGATCAGGCCATCAATTTATGGAATGAAATCCTTTTTTTTGTACACACTTTTCTATCCTATTCCCTGTCCTCTGGTACTACCACAACTTAATTCTTAAATAATAAAATCCAATAATACATTCTCCTAGAGCCGGAGAAGCAGCTGGATGGGTCAGACAGATTAATTGCCCCTCTCCAGCTCCATCATCGCTGCCCACACAAGCTACTCCCCGTTCACCAGGCATGCCGCATTCATTTCACAGACAGGGAGAGCGCACGTTCCCTCCTGGATATAACACTGTACGCACACGCGATCAAACTAGTAGAACAAGCAACATCGATCTGTCCTGCAGCTTGGACGTGATGATGCACCCATGGGAAGGGTTTCTCTTGCCGACTCATCTGCCGCAGCCCCTCAGCCAAGAGCGGATGGCTCTGTCGAGGGGTGAGGGCAACGTCTGCTCCCACGCCCAGTCTGTGCCGGAGGAGAGCAGGGGCCACTGAGGATGCAGAGTTGAAAAATTAATTGTTTCCTACTCAGCTGGCATGGGACAGGTTTGATTTCCCCTCCCCAGCAGTTCAGACATCTCCATCTCACAGCACCATGAAGTGAAGCCTGGCAACTCGATTTTTCCACCTGCGGTTCCTAGGCGTAACCTTCCACTCCAGCCAGGGACTCATCATCACAGCTCCAAGGATGCTGAAGCTGCTCCTTCACCAGCGAGGATCTCAACATTTTCTTAGCCACAGCTCAAGTTTTGGCTTAAAAAAACGGCAGAAGAGATCCTGATTAATCGGCAAAAGGGCATCAGAGTTCGAGCAGCTTCATCTTGTTCATCAACAAACAAACAGGGATTAAAAGTGACTCACTAAGGGCATCAAGTAGGACAGCCTGACGGCAGGACACAGGCTCCAGGGTTGATCGTAGTCACTGCTCAAGTGGAGCATGGCCAAGATTTTGCATGCAGCAGTGAAATGAAGCTCGTGATCACCCTGGCAGTATTTACCAGCTGATCAGCAGCCTTTTACATTGTGCACTCACGATACCCATCACTGCACCAGTTGACTCTCTGGATCAATTAAGTTAACCTTTGTTTTCTGTTGGAAACAGGGGAACGGTAACCACACTGACAAGCGGGAAACTGGGAGAGAACAACTGTAAGACTTTCATGAAGCCATACAAGGCAAACAGGACCAAGAACAGGACTCGGGTCTCTGGAGGTCCAGCCAGCACTGACTGCACAACCAAAGACAGAGGCTGACCATCAAGGATTCTCAGCGTTCCTCTGCAAATGCTCTGCGTGTTGGTTTACACATATGCAAAGAAAAATTTGGCTTTTAACCAAATGAGAGCACAGACTGAATCCTATTCCAGCAGTCTCTCCAACAGGCGCTGCTCCTGTTAGAATTCTCCCATAGGGCGATGAAGCTCAATGTGAAGCTGCTGCCCAGAGAGCATCCCCCCTCCCCGCAGACCCACGGCTTCCACGTGCAATCTTATCGAGAGCAGAGCCAGCAGCACTCTGGCTGTAATTGCATCAGCAGCAGCTCAGCTCCGAGAAAAGAGACAATCTGTACAAGAGCAGACAGCCTGGGTGAGCGAGCAACGGTGCAATCCTGTAACTCGGCAAGTTTAAAGGAAAATCCCCCTCTGCCACCCGCCCCGGGGACCAGGCAGCCACGTAGCTGGGCTGTGTCCCCAGGGAGATGCTACAGGTGTCAGCAGCAGTGGGAGGAAGAGCAGGATACCCCTGGGACCTGCTCAGGGGAGAAGCCTGCACACAGACACACCATGGAAGCAAATTCTACTTCCACAGAGGAAGCTGGAGCAGAGGCTCTCCAGTTCCATCCCGGCTATACAATCCTCAGCCACTGGGCCATCACACCTCCTCCGATGGGACTTTCCTGCAGCCGTTCATGGTGCTGATCCACCAAGCCCGCTACCAGCCGAGGCAGTGAAGCCGTCCATCCTTCCCCAAGCTTGTGCGAGTGTCCGGCTGCTCTGAGCAACGGACCTGCATCAGCTGGAAAACGTTTTGTAAACAATGCAGGGGGTTTCAACAGACAAATGGGAGCAGAAGTATGGGAGTGCTCACCGACACTGCCCCAGACACATTGCAGAGTCCAGTAAAACCAAAAATCCATTTCCTGCAGCTTATGAGTGTCTTCTAATTAAAAAGTGTTCCTCATTTTGCAGAGGAAGGGGCCAAGGCCTAAGTAAATACTGAAGCTTAGCATAAAATATTAAGAGAACGAGCACAGATGGAAGATTAAATACTAGGCTGAAATTGCTTCATAACATGGATTTAGGAATAAAGCTACTTAACCTAGACAACTTCATGTTAATGTTGTGCTGGTTTTGGCTGGGATAATTAATTCTCTTTGCAGAAGCAAGTATGAGGCTCTGTTTTGGATTTGTCCTGAGAAGAATGTTGATAACACACTGATGTTTTAGTTGTTGCCAAGCAATGTTGACATTAAGCCAAGGACTTTTTCAGGTTCTCATACTGCCCACCCCTGGGTTCTCAGCTTCTTCTCTACGAGAACCTGGGAGGGGACACAGCCAGGACAGCTGACCCAAACTGACTAAAGCAACATTTCGTGCCATAAGACATCATGCTCAGTCTATAAACCAGGGGGAGTTGGCCAGCAGAATCGCTGCTCAGGCAGTGGCTGGGTGTCAGTCAGGGGGTGGTGAGCAGTTGTATCACTTCGTTGTTGTTGCTCTTGTTTTCCTTTTCATTAGATATTATCATCATTAGTAGTAGCATTTTCATTACATATCATTAGTATTAGTATTAATATCATTATTCTACTTCAATTATTAAACCGTTCTTATCTCAGATCATGAGCTTTCTTACCATTTTTCCTCCAATTCTGTCCCCCATCCCACTCAGGGAAGGGGGAGGTGAACAAGCTCCTGTGTGATGCTGAGGTGCTGACTGGGGTTAAACCACAACAAATGTGAACATAAAAATCAGGCAAAACCCATACTTCCTGCTCCTCTCCATAGCTGGAAAAACCACATGTGTGCATGCGTGTGATCCCTTCCCCACTTCTCCAGTCACCTGGCAAAGACCGTGGCCTTGGGTCAGCTCCTCTGGGTCCCCCAGGATAAAGCCCTTGCTGGCTGTGAAGGCATTTGCTGGCTCAGCAGTGAGCTCCAGCGTCACCCTCGTAGCCACACTTACGCCCCTGCCCTTGCTGCCTGGTACCCTTTTCTTCATATTGGATTTTGTTCGTTGTTTACACCCTCCTCAGCATTTAGTCTTAATGCTTTTGTTGGGTTACGCCTTTTTTTTTTCCTCCCCCAAACTCTCTCAGGTCAGCTGGCTGACCCACAAACCTCACAGAAATCTTAGAAGAAAGAAAAAGCCACGAAGGGCACTGCCTGCATTAGCACTATTGAACTTCTTCACGTTGCTGAACTCCTGCAGATAGCGGAAGAGCCGCGTGCGTGCCAGCATGAATCAATAGCGCCTGCAGTTTCACCCAAAACGCCTATACACTCATTTATAATTAACACTACAACTCGCTTATCTTCCAAAATCAATTCCTTTCCATTTTTTGTCACGAAATTGTATTTGACAAAGTTCATCTGCTTTTAACGTGTGTTAATTTTCTCTGCTGAAGTAGGCATTCATAAAAAGGCCACTTAGGAAAGACAGCAGCAAGGGGAAACAAGCAGCCATCGCCAAGGCGGGGGCTGCAGCGAGATCCAGCACAGCATCTGGGTGTCGAGTCACCCAGCAGGCCGACAGTCTGTCCCAGCAAAGGACAGACGTGGAGCACTGGGGCCCCCAAGCTCTTAAACACGCATCCAACCCTCCCCTAGCAACAGCCAGACTTGCAATTGCAACCATCAAAATAGGATGGGGAAAAAATACCAGCCAAAACTCACCCCTATGCTTATTAGGGTCTCAGATCCGTTGGTGTCCAAACTGGAAAGTACCCCTTCCCGGGCAGGGCGGCCCCTCCGAGAGCTTCCTGCAGGCAGGTCTGCCCATCCCTCTTCCCAAGACGCAGAGGATGCGAAGCGTCCCTCTTCCCAGCCCCTCCACACTCTTGACTCCCCTGGGATTCTGCTGGACTCTCCCTCCAGGCCCCAGCGTCCTTCCTTCCAACACGGCAGTTCAGTTTTGAGTGATGTTCATCATACACCAGCCCCTGCAGGGCCCCCCACCTCCATCGGGGCAGGTGTCTGTGCCTGGGGCACAGAGGACTCACCCCCGGGAGCACAGAGAATAGGCATGTCTGGGATTAACGTAACTCGAGGCACGCCAAAGGTCCATGTCAGCCCCTTCGAGCACCAAGGGGAGAAGTCCTCTCCCTAGGACACGGACAGGCAGCAAATGGCACACGCTACGCTCCGCATCGACGTTTCTCGTGTCTCTGCAAACTCACTGGTATCATCGGTCATAAAACATGAAGTCGTTCTCAACCCGTTTCTCACAGGAGCTATTGCTACTGCTGACCCCTCACCGGACCAGCCTCCATCCATCTTAATTCCACCATCAAGCCAAGCAAGCCGCTGTTTTATTATGTGCCAAACATTTCATCAACGCGTGAGGGGAGAGGCCAGCACAGCTGGAGGGACGGGGCAGCCGGCCCCAAGGAGGAAGAGAAAGATCAGCATCCGAGCGAGTACCCGGCAGGACGGCGGTCAGCGCGTGCCCGAAGCAAGGACACGCTGCCCAAAACCAGACAGGGCACCTTGTGTGAAACACAGTGACAGAAAAAAGTTTCAGTGGTGTATTGAGCTGGCGAAAGCGCCTTGTCAACAAATGTCCTCAGGTAATAGAGAGGCTCCTGCTGCCCCGTACACGCTGGGTTCGCAATCTTGCCTTGTCTTATTGCAAAAACTGTAATCAATACTTTGCAGGCAGAGAGCGACGCCGATACAGAGCCCCACTGTGAGGAAGGGAAAGAAATCGTGTCCAATCTCCGCGCCTGTGCAAGAGGGACAAAGTCAGTGCGAGGGAGCGATCGATACCAGCACCGTATCGCATCTCCAGCTCCTCTTACCTTGGTTCCTTGCCTGCCAGGATGGGTATTTCAGGCTGTGCCACTTGAGAGAATTCAAAGGCAGCTTGTCTTCTGGAAACTTTTCTTTTTTTTAATAACTGGTTTTCAATAATGCTTTCTGGCAGCCTACGGTCCAACACGTTCCCAGCATCTCTGAAACCTTTAGGACAATGCTACTCTATAATTTTTGCCCTTGCTAAATAATTTGGAGAGTACCAAAATGAAAACCTGTGTCCAGAGGCTAGATCTTTGTGCATCTCCAACAATGAGCTCTTAATAGCTGAAATTAAATTCAGTGATTTAGTCCAGAAGAAAATTAAATACCCAAGAACATTTTGTAAGACAGTTGAAACATCTGAAAGAACAGATTTGCTTGAATTCAGTGCTACGGCAGTGCTGAACAGACCCTCGCTGCTATTTATGCTGGAATTTTCCTCAAGGACACGCTGAAGTAGGCACATCCACTGAGCCAACTGCAATTTACTGGTGTCTCTCTCAGTTCCCTACTGTATCTACCAAACGATTCCCGGCAAAGGACTGACCGACCTGCAGCTCCAACGCACCCTACTCCTGCCAAGCGCTTTATCCCACACAAACCCCCTTAGCCACGGGCAGGATATGCTTCCCTCTGTATTTCAGCAGAATAATCAGCACGTCCGTCCAGAAGCCAGGGATCTATGACCTTAAGCCTGACAAGAAATCTGCAAACAAATCGTGATGCTTGTAATTTTCTGAGTAGTTTGCTCTAAAATTAAGTGTCATAGAGTAATTTGCGTCTGGCTCTGCCACAATTTCCATAGCCATAATTATTTCAGACACACTGTGAAACAGCAATATAATATGCAATCCTGAATAATAAATATCTCCAAGCTTGAACGTTCCTCCAAACAGAGACTGAAGAGAAAGCGTATTTTTACATGGGTGTTCCATATGTATGACTGATGGAAAGCGGCATCTACCATAAGGCATTACGGCTACCACAGCAGCTGCTAATGGGCGAGTAGAGGCGGATTTTCCAAGTTTATTCAGGACAAAGCTCTCCATGCCCTCAAACTGTCCCTTTGCCCAGGTCACAAAGGTGCTCCAGCCAAGTTCTCCGAGACCCGGGAGGAGGAAGCCAAGACACACTTCAGAAAGAAAACCGAAGTATACATTTCCTCGGTGATTATTCCTTCAGCAACAGGCACAGATTCACTCCCACAGCCCCTCACTTGACGTCTAGCCCCCCCGTTTCCCATCCCACCGCCACCCAGCGCAGCCCTGGTGTGCCCGGCTCCAGCCCTGACAAGTGCTGCTAAGCCCACACACCAGCATCTGCCTGTGCGGGATGCCCGTGGCTCCACCGGTGATCAAAGTAAAACCTGGTGCTTTGTGCAACTTAGAGAATCCCGGGAGAAAAAATAAACTCATTATGCATAATACTCAGGCATCAGTCAGATGATAAAATAAACTCCAGAAGCACATACAGGTTTGTAAGCTAATGTATAAAAGATGAAACAAATCAAAAGCCCCAAGCGCTGTACATCTCTTTTGTATTTAAACTGAAAAGCAGACCTTCGGCTTCAGGAGGTGTCTTTGCACTAAATGACAAAACGCTGCAATTTGGTATTCTAAATTCCTCTAACTTGCAATTGAACTATTTATTTCCCATCTAAGGACACTGTAGCGACATGATGCCTCGACGGGACACACGCAACGCACAGGAAAGCGCCTTGTCCATCCCACTTCCCACTCCTGCCCCAAACTTTTGCTCAGCAAGAGCAAGCCCTGGCCACGCAGAGCACGTGTGGAAACAGACCCAGAGTGCTACGCTGTGTCAGAATCCAGATGCCTTTTTACACTGGGAAGCAGGTAAAAAGATGTGATAGTGAGGTCGTATAATCAATCGCGTGCCATGAACGACTCGCTGTCGGTAGGGGCCTGAGAGACATGCACCTTGTCTCAGGATGCAGCAAACACGCACGCATTCAACCCGGAAAAAACAATGCAGCGACACCACAACTTCAGGGAAAAGCGGTGAGCGCCATCGCAGTGGTAGTACTTCGGGGAGGGGAAAAGTAGAGAAGGGAAGACAAAGAGGTGCAGAAGTTCCTTCTGGCTGAAATCTCTGGCTCTCTAGCTTTTCCCAAGACCAAAGAGCTGGAAAAGACCTCAGCCCCAAAAACACACATGTCCCCCTCCATAGCTGTGGGTCAGGGTACACAGGGCTACGGTGTAAACCAATGGAGGCTGCACGGCAGCCACGCAGCCCTTGGGACATACAAGGACACAAGCCTCGCGCTCGGCTTGCTGTCATCGAGAGATAGATGGTGTCAGGAGCTCTCAGGGCCAGGCCACTGCTTTAAGAGGGTTTTTATGTGTTTTTAAAGTCTCCAATTCTTTGGCAGAAGGAAAGGCACGGTCACCTCCGGGAGGCACCAGCCCAGTCAGGCAGGAGGCTGCTGCCAATGCACGGCTGGTGCCCCAGGCCCCACGGGACCCCCAGCCAGGACACCGCCAGCTCCCAAAGCAGACACTCGGCCCAGGAGAGCCGGGCACACGCTCCTCTGCTGAAGCAGCCCGGGGCTCCCACCTTTGGAGCACCCACTTGCCTCCCCGCCGCAGACACGGGAACCGAACAATTGCGTTTCCCTCTCCCGAGGAAAGGGAGAGATGCCAGCAGCCTGGCAAGGGCACACGTGGGGGCAGTCTCTATGGATGAGTGTCAAAGGAATGGGTCCAACACCAGAGAGGTCTCTCCCCACATTCAGCTTGTGGGGCTCGGCAGCAAAAAGGCAAGCGCTAACGGGGGGGTACAACAGGACACAAATGGAAAGACTTTTTTAAAAAAGCAAGGACTGTCTCTATTGTAGCACTTCCCCTTGGAAAACAGAAATCAAGGGCTTTATCTAAAGCCTTTTTTTTACATAAAACTTGGTTTTAAATTGGCTCCAAACCTTGACCAAGTTTATGTCCAAGAAATGGCTGGCAGCAATGAAGAAACTACCCTGTTTCACAGTACTTACAGCTGTGTTTTTGTCCACAAACCTACTGCTCACAACAGGCAGAATGATCTTCCCAAAGGCTTTGCTCATCCATTTGTTCCCCTACTATTCAAGAAGCCAAGCACAGGAAAGATAGTACTGCCTTTCCTGAGCAGTGCTCTCACTGGGGCTAGGACAAGTTACCCGCTGACGTGACTGCAAGGGTGACTTGTGTTAGACAGGAGAGCAAGGTGCCAGGACAGACTGCGCGGGCAGGGGGCAAAGGCATCGCTGGGGGACTTTGAGAGGAGGATAAACACCCTTCAGAGCCAATCCTGGGGAGACCTGCAGCGCCCAAGCGCCCCAGCCACGGCAGGCAGAAGAGAAGGGAGCAGCCCGGCTGGATGCCTTGGCCAGGGCACAGTTCTGAAAGGAATTACTGGGGGGGGGGGTGGGGGGTGGGGGGGGGGGCTGAAAATGGATTAGGATAAAAAGCAGCAACGAAGGGCCACATCAGAATCCAGACTGTGCTGTCACAAAACTTGCCTCCTCATTAACAGCAACAATTATAAGATGCCATGAAGTGTAATTATACTACATGCAGTGTTAGGTTCATCAGGCAATTACAGCCATTAATAATGCACCCCAGCCTGATGGGCAGAGCGGACTTGCAGCCCAGCATCCTCCATTTTTCAGCAGACCACTGACGGATCCCACAGTAGATCAGAGAAGCTATTTCTTGGCTACTGCACGGCATCGAGCGTGCATTACATTTTGTATCACTAGCAGTTATCATTAGCAAAGACCGCTTTCTTGTAATTAGCCTTGACTTGTGCCTTTCATCTTATCCCTACGTTTTGAGACCAGCAGCCGTGCCAGCTCGCCTCGTAAAGCCCCCAAAATCCTTTATGCAGAAGTTGCCAGGGGTGAACCCAGCAGGGGCTGAAGACAGCCAGCTTCAGCTAGAGGAAAACACCCCAGATGCTTGCACCAAGTCCCGTTTCCACCTAAGCAAACAGGCGGAGCAGCTGAAAGGTTATCTGTGCCGGGAAAACGTACAGGAGTCCCCGACACAGTGGGACAAAGCGTGCAAATCCAGCAGAGCCTGGTAACTCGCGCTGGTTTATCACAGATGTACACGAAGTAGGTGGGGAAAGGAAAAATCCCGCAACCGCAACACCTTTCCCTACTCTATCCTTGAAGTTTCATTTCAGGAGAGCCCAGGCAACCAACATGCTTTATAAGCAAAGGTGCAAGTCTGAGGGCTATCACTTTCTCTAGCTTTCTCCCTGTGTGAGATACAGTAAATCCTCCTGTGCCCTGTCCGTGGCACGTTGGATCCAAGATGCTGTGCAAAAATCCATTCAGCAACGCAGAAAAGGGGAGAACTTCATTCCCCGTTTCAAACAGCCACTGTGGACCATCAGCAACTGCTCCTCGTGCCCACAGGCTTCCACAAACAGCAAGTTGCTGAGGCAACTCCTTGTGCGAGGTTTTTCATCCCCGAAAAGCAGCAACACTCGCTGCTTATTGCAAAGGGAATTAAAACAGGTGCACGTGTTCAGCTGGACCATCAAACAGAAGCAGCACTGGCCAGGGGCAGGCCTGAGCGGCCACACCCGGGCTAGGCTGGACCCAGAGCACTGGAGGTGTCAAACCCAGCCCAGCCACCCACACCAAATTCCCTTTAAAACATCACCTACCAATGCTGACAAGGCACTAGAAACTATTTCCTCACTACAAGTGGTTTCAGGAGTGTCATCCCTGCATAGACAAGGGATACAGGTGGCTAATTAGACCATCATCTACTGGAATGAGCACGGTGCCAGGATGCCCTGCGCGGGCGATGCCGGGGAAGGGAGCACAGCACTGGGCATTTCCCCATCACGATGGCAGCGCAGAGCCAGCTCCCACCACTGCTGTCAGAATTGGAGGGAAATAAATTGAGAAGGAAACTTAGCTACAGCACAAATTTACGTTTCTGTCAAAGAAGAGTGGCTGACAGCTATTTTTGGAAACTGGTCTCCATCATATTAATTCAACGTCTGGTTGAAGTTGTCTCATTTGCAGCAAATCTGGCTGGTAAATATTAACCTTGGGCTTTGTTGAAATTCTCCTTGCAGATATTACAAGGGATTGGATGGAAAAGATGAAGCAGAGAGAGACAACTTCACAGCAAATGTCAGGCAGATCCTCCACATCACGGTTTCATTTACACAAAACCTATTGCAATGCACCACAGAGTAAATGGCAGGAAGGGGCCACAGCTCACGCCTGGTAAAATTCAGGGTAAAAACACATCAGTGTGGAGAAGCGTACCGAAAACAAAATAGGGATGGACAGGTGATCATCCACGGTGCAACAGGACTTCTCACTCGTGTGCCGAGCACCTGCTGGAAATAGGTTTTTAAGATCGGAGTAAGCACAGAGCAGCATCTGGCTACAGACACATATTAGACAAGAAAAGCAGTCTAAATGTATTTACAGTGACAGAACCTCTCCTCTTATTTGAGAGTAGATGTTAAACAGATGCTAAAGCTGCTCGGTTCCACCCTAGAGATGGCTGCATTTCAACGATCACTGAAATGATTCATCAGAAACGTGCAAACCCGCAGCAGCCCGTCAGGTACGCCGGGGCTTCTCCAGGGAAGTGGGGCGATACAGAAAGATGGGCAGAAAAAAAGGCTCGGCTCTCTCGCAGCAGTAATTAGCAGTGCCATAAATCCTATTAGTCTTTTTTCATCTCTCCTAATTTCAGCGTGAGGATACAAATGTTCTCTCAGCGGCAGGATGATTTCAGCACTTAAATCACGGTTACAGGGAATACCGGCTCTGTGATTTAGCTCCAACAGCTTCAGCAGGAAACAAAGCTGGTCCGTCCTGCAGAGCAGCCCGTGACCCCCACACCTTACAGTGCCACCCACCCGCGGGCGCCGATCCCGGCCCCTGCACCACGCCAAGGGTGCCAGCAGCAGCGAGACACCCAGCCAGCTGGGCTCAGAGCGACCCAGGGCTTCAAACGGCCCCTCTGGCCAGCGAGCGCAGCCATGGGGCACCGGCCACGGGACACTGGCCACCACCGTGTGCCCCATCTTCCAAGCACAGTGCCCAGCCATGAGATGGTCTGTGGAAACTTCTTCAATGCTGCCGTCCCATTTCCTTTTGATTTAGGCCCAAGAAGCTGTGCCACGCACTTGGCCCTAAACATCACCCCACATCCATCCCGGATCCAGCCAGCAGCCAGATCCCCCAACACACACCGGACCTCGGCAGTTGGTGGGGGGTGAACAGGCGACTGGTTTTAGACACCAGCACATCCCATGCTGCAGGCACAGCCAGAAAGTGCTTGGAGAAGATCAAAAGATAAAGGAGAGGGCCAGGAGCTGCAAAGTGGCACCTGAAGCAGAACCACAAGCCACCCCCTCGCACAGGACGGGGGTCGGCCCCCAGGGCTGTCCCTGCTTCCCAAAGCCCTTGGACAAGCTCAGGGTCCAGCCTCTCACACCCACAGGAGCTGCAAGAGACTGTGGCCAAGGAGTTTCATGGGTAAGAAGGACCCAGCGGACTCGCACCCACTGAGCCCTCCAAAGCCACCACCATGGGACCACTGCGCTGGAGCCAGATTTGCCGTGCCATCATCTGGCTGTTTTAACACCCTCAAACTCCACCGCATTTACCTGCATCCAGCTCGAGGGCTTTTGTCCTTGTTGAAGAATTTCCGCAGCTCTGGATGCTTTCATCAGAAATCTTTTAAAGTCACTTAGCACTATGCTAATGCAGGGCTCTAAAACAAACCAAAAAAACTTTCAACCTCTAAAAACTGTTTCCTGATATTTGACCAGACATCAGACACTGCTCCACAAAGAGTGACTAATGACCTGCTTTCTGTGAGAGGGGGGAAAATAACTTAATTATGTCCATTAAATTACTTCAAATAATTTTCCTTAGAGAATATGAATTATTTAAACTCAACACAGAGAAACCTGAAACATTAGCAAAAGCCTTCTGGGACTCACTATGTAAATTCCCACTCCAAACAGATGGGGAAAGCATGGCGAGCTGCCATGCAGGCACTGAAGCAGTGAGCAGCGCTGAGATTTCAATTTGATAGTTTTAATAACGTCTTCTTAAGGAGCGAATAGCCACTACCTGGAGCACCGGGAAGTGCTTCCCATCTCCTGGAAGAAGGTGGCACAGTTGGCGTAATTTAAATCTGAAAAGCCTCAAGTAGCTCCTGAGGGCAGACCCGATTCTTCAAGGAAAGCTCACTCTCCTCTGTCACGGGGAACTGTACCTGTTTGGGACAGTTTTAGCTATTTTCCTCTCAATCTGTTTTCTAGCAGGTGAAAAGGTAGAGGTTCAAGGTACCACCTGAACATCAGGCACAGCAAAATGCAAGACACCTGAAAAAGCATCTCCTCTCACACATCCCAGCTGGTATTCCCACCTCTCCCCTGCCCCAGAGGAGCTCCGCTAGCAGGGCAGCCACACATACTGCCACTTAATAACTGATAGCCAATTACACCTTCCAGAGAAGAAAATCCCCTGGGGGCTGACGGATGGAGTTCCTGGGGTAGGAGATGCACGCAGAGCGGCCTCCGCTCGCCCAGGACCACTGCCGGCTTGTGCTGGCCCCTGACTCAGCGCGGGGGCAGCTGAGACCATGCTGAGCTGGGACCAGGTCCTGACCACGGTCATTAGCCCTGCACCTCTCTCCTTTCAGAGGCTGACACACTCGGAGGGAAGGAGCACAGGCACCCATGTCCCATGCTCAGGGCTGACCCCATGCCTTGCTCTCGCCTGCCTTTGAAAGCAAGAGCAAAGTAGTCGCGGCACCAGGTTCATTAGAGGGACAGCCGTTAAGGTAGAGGTTATAGCAATTTTTACAGCTGTCATTAAACATAACCTTGCAAGCTGTAAAGTCACCGAATTATTAAGTTGTGTCTAAAGCATGACAATGGGGACATTATTGTTCTAGAGTAATATTCCAGTTACAGATAAAGCTGTGGGAAATGCCTGACGGCATTCACAGCTTTGGCACGTCCGCCCAGCCAACACCGTGCCGCAGAGCGACTACCAGCCACGCACCCCATTTACCCAACGGCCACCCTTCCAATTAAGGTCTGGCTCTTAGCTGGGGAGCTGCAATCAACTAAACGAATCATATTGCTGACAAAAGGCAATTCCTCCTGTCTGAGCTGTGCTCAGGCAGCAGGCAGGCTGGAGCAGCCTGGCAGCAACACGGACCGACACAGACAAAAACTGCCGAAGGGCACCGACGGCCGCTTTTACCTCTGCATCCCCCGTCCCTCTCCTCAAAGCCGGGACCGCACGTGCATTTCCCTATGGGGACCAGCCACTCGCCCTCCGCGCTGCAGTGCATCCTGGGAGGATTATCCACGTCCACTTCGGCGTGAGCGACACAAGTGCCCTTAACTTCCACCAAAGTCGCGAAGGCCGTCTCTGCCACCGTGTCCGGAAACACGGCCAGGTTCTGCAGGGTGGCGAGGCACTTCTTGTAATAGACCCGCACGGAGACCAGCGCCACGCAGGCGCCCACATCCTGGAAGCCCAGGTGGAAGCCTCTCTTGCTCAGGTGCCCGATCTCCCTCAGCTCGGTGTTCAGCTTCATCTTACGCTCACCCAGGTCACCCTGCGTGAAGCTCTCATCAGCAGCAATGGTGTCGATTTTGGTGTGCTTGCTCTCATGGACGCTACGGCCCAGGTCGGAGTCAGACTCGACATAGTACAGATTGAAAGTCTCCTTGCAGGTGCCCATCACGCCAGGGATGCTGTTGCAGTCCCGCAGGGTGAACTTCAGCTCAATGAAGATCCTCTGCCCGTCGCGCCTGGCAATCCAGCCTGTCTGCAGCCAGTTGTTCTGGTTGGGCTCCATGACGTTGCAGACCTGGTACGTGCGTATCGGCTTGTAGTTCTCATCCACGCCACTGATTTCTTCCCACTGGGGAAAGAACACAAAGGGTTGCAACAGCAAGAACCAACCACCCCAGCAGAAACACACCAATGGGCATAACTATCACCACCACGAGCCTCTCCGCCCACGGGCCATTATGTTATAGGCACTGAAAGTCCTTCGCCCACCAAACCCACAAGCTGTGGTAACACAGCGGGGCTGCTGGACCTCCTAACGCCTGCGCTCTTTGCTCAGGGAGACACAACCAGAAAGAGGGCACCGGCATCAGACTTTCTAAAACAACATCTAATATGAAACTGGACACTGCCAAGAAGCCAGAGCCTTTGTCTCCCACACGTGCCTTGGATTTTCTGTCCCTGGAAGGTGCATCTGCACAGCATTCCCACACAGCGTAACGCCAGATGGGGTTGGGCTGCCCAGTCAGAGATGGCCAAGGAGATGTGAGGCCAGTCATACCATCACACAAGGACAAAATCCTTGTGAACAGCAGCTTCTCTGTCAGAAGTTGTAGCGGAACAGGACAAATCCTCTGACTGCCAGTGAAACAGTATTTCCCCGAAGTTAGCAGCAGAGATTCTGATGAGTGAAACGATGATTCAACACTCACAACCTTAAAGATGACCTGGCAACTTCCCAAAGCAGTTCTTTCTGGGGGTAAATTTATCCAACACTGCCAAATGTACCCAAAACAGAGTTTCTTTTGCAGACTAACAGCTGGGCAATGCAGATGACTCCAGAATCTCTCCCTGTTCCCTCTGAATGGTTTGTTTCCATTCTGGAAAATAAACCCAAAGCAGCAAGAAACAGAACTCTCACTTTCCTGACACCTTCTCCTGGAAGTGGCTATAGACTGACGCTGGCAGCAAAGCAGGGACGTGATCAAACAAACCCTACAAGACGCAAAGCTCCTGACAACCCCACCAAAGGTCTCTTCCAAGAGCCAAGTCGATCCCCAGGAGCCCACACTGGCTGGTGTTCATTTGCTTATTACAGGAGTGTAAAATGAATTTTGAGGCAGCGTTCCACGTTGGCCGTGCCACTCGCATAACCAGCACTTCGCTTCTCGCTCTGCTCCCCGGGGTGCCCGCCACTGCTCAGCACAACTGCTCGTGCTGGGCTGCCCACCCACCGCAGCCCACCGAGACCCCGTGGCTGTCAGTCCCCTCCACCAGCTCTACACGGGCAGAGCACCCGCTGCAGGGCTTCAAATACTGCTGAGCACCCAAAGGCAGACCCTCTCTAGCAGCGGTCGGTCCCACCTACCCCGTTCGACGGGTGCGAGGTCCAGCCCAGCTCTGCTTGCGATTCCTTCGAGTCCAGCAGGACCACTGTGGAGAAGACAACACGTTAGAAAGCAAACTCGCCCACCCAGGAAACACCAGTAAACATCCACCCAGCCCTTGGAAAGCTCAGTGCCGGGCACCCCTTCCCGAGCAGCGGGTCAGGTCCCGGAGCCCGGGGAGCAGCTCCCGCCCCAGCTCCACCAGCCATCGTGTCATCGCGTGAGTGTTGAGCACCGCGCTGGACCGGATGCCGGGAGCTCTAGGCTGCACATCCAGAGCAGAACTCGCAATGAGCACCCCAGTCCAAGGAGGGTGACATCCCAGGACAATCCCAACCCCTCCGACACCACCAGCCAACGCTGCACCTGCACCGTGCCCGCAGCGTGCGCATCTCCTGGCACCAAAAGGTACCGGTGGCTGCTTTGAAACAAGAATTTCCTTGCTCCGTGTTTTTCCCCCAAGCGGCTCGTGCCGTTTGGCAGGAGAGGCGTCTCCCCCAGGAGCAGTTCCACACCAGCGACCAGGAACCCCGGCTGGTCAGCGGCGTGTCTCCGCCTCGGGACACCCGCGAAGGCGCATCCGTGGCCGGTCCTTCCACGGGCGAGCGCCGCAGGACGCTGTTCCCGACGGCGGGTCTGCCCGGGAAGGGCACCTACGGGGCGCCAGCCATCGCCTCCCGGAGCCGGGCCAGGCTCCCGCCGCTCCGCTGTCCCCGCACCAGGACAGCCGGCCCGGCCCGGTACCGGCAGCGCAGCGAGCGCCGCAGGAGCTCGTTTCTCCCCGCGCCTCTGGGGCTCACGGGGACCGGGACGCCGGAGTCCCATCGCTCCGGCTGACCCGGCCACCCCGTGGGTACCCGCCGAGCCCCCACGCCGCACCCGCTCGCCCTGCGCATCCCCGCTCCCCGGCACATCCACCGCACGAAGCCACCGCCGCGCCCGCGGGGACCGCCGGTGACACCGGGGGGAGGAAGGAGAATCCCGCCCGGACCCGACCCACCGGAACCGGAGCGGACCCGCCGGTCCTGCCCCGGGTCCGCGCTGGGCACCGCAACGCGCAGCTCGACCCGCAACCGGGCACGGTGCGGCCGGGGGTGCCGGAGCACAGGGGACACGGCACGGCCGGGAGCGCGGGTACCACGGCCACGCCGCCGCGCCCGCCCGCTGCCGCGCTGCCCGTCCCGGCTCACCCTGCTCGGCGGCGGCGCGGGGCAGCACCGGCAGCAGCAGCAGCAGCGGCAGCGCCCGGGGGAAGCCGCCGCCGCGCGCCGTCGCCATGGCGCCGCCGACTCCGCGCGCCCCGCGCCGCCGCCGCGCTCCGGCCGCCGAGCCCCGCCCCCTCTCCGCGCCGCCAACTGCCGCCGCCGGGGCGTGGCCTTGGGACGGCTCTGCCAATCCGCGGCCGCCGCCGGGAAGAGGCGGGGCGAAGGCGGGCGCGCCGTTCACTCTGAAGCCTACTGACGGCAGCTGCCGTCCAGCCCCCGGCCCTCCGTGCCTCACCGCAGGATCTGTGGGGCAGCTCCTGCTGTAACGGGGCCAGACAGGGCAGCGCTGAGCTTTGGGCTGCCCCGTACCACTGCTGAGGGCAGGGACTGCCCTCGCCATGGAAGCCAAAGGACTTCTGGGGCATGGGCAGCCCCTGCTGATACTGAGATGCTGTGGCCTTGTGGTCACAGACATAATTAACAGTGCTTGGGCCCCCTCACCGGGTGACATTTGTCCCCCGCTGCCGTTAACGGGCAGCCAGTGGCGCGTCAGAGCCCCATTTCTGCACCACAGGGCCCAGTAGAGCAGCGAGGTGGGTCTCGTTGCTGCTCTTGGCTGCAAACAATGCCCAGGAATGCCCGTTTTACGCCAAGACCTCTCTTCTGCCTTTCTGGGTTGACATTTGATTCCCAGCTTTGCCTCAAGATCCTCCAAGCCCAGTGGCTGCTGGCCCAGAGGCCAGAAAGAAACCCCAGGAAAAGGCATCCCCAGGCAGGGCAGCGCTGCGGCAGCAAGCCCAGTGCCGGGCAGCTGCCGGGAGCCGGCTGGGCTGGGGGAGGCAATTCCTGTCTCTGCAGACAGGGTGCATGCTGCCAGGCCCACGGCCTCCTGCTCTGGGGGAGGAACTCGGCGAGGTTTGATCGGCACTAATTGTAGGTGTTGCAGGTCCCTGCAAAATTTAGTCAGGCTGAACGCCCATCAGTTTCCCACCTGATGGCTGATTCCGTGACACCAAAGCTTGCTTATGTAGCAACACTTGTTCCTGGGGGATGTTCCTTTCGCTGTGATTATGTGCTGTCAAATCTAAAACTGTGCAAGTCTGGAATAAAAATACTGAGTCTCCAATCTGACGCAGACCTGCGGGGCACCCCCAGCCCTCGCCATGGCTGCTGGATCCCCGCTGCCGTGCTGGCACCCCCCAGTGAGGGTAGCACGGGGCTCAGACGCTGGCTCCGCTGGCGTGAGGAGCACCCAGAGAGGAGGGCTGTGCCTGGACGCAGGGAGCAGAGGGCTGGGTCGCGCTGGCAGCAGGACTTGCCCAGCTGAACCAAAACCCACACACGCAATGAGAGGTGCGTCGAGTGAACGTGCCCATGTGAGAGCTGGCAGGGGCACAGCGCTGCGGGGCAGGAGCAGGGGCACGTGTCTGCACAGACGCTTTAAAGTCTCAGCCACTAAAGCCCAAACTGTGCCGTGCCACAGCCGTACGTTTGCAGTGACAGGTATCCTGTTGGAGCCTGCTGCCAGTCAGGCTTTGATTTGCACATTGCATAATAAGATTAATTAGATACGGTGATTGCAGTTGATTTGCCTTGTGCCCCAGCCTCTAAGTGCTCTCATCCTGAAGTCAGTAAGACTACCCATGCGAACACTTTTAACCACACGTGAAGGTCCCTGCAGGACCAGGAATCCTGAGCAACCCAGGCACCAGCTCAAAACCCCGACACAAGGTTTCTTTAACCTGTTCCACAAGGACCTTGCTTTGTCAAGCATTGTTTTAGCACCTAAGGCACCTGTGACTGAGAAGTCTGGGGGGCACTGCATCCGAGCTGTTGGAAACCTGGGGCTCTTGGCCAGTTAAGAGGCTGTGGCCATTCTGCAGAAACGGAGGAAAGCACGATGAGGATTCACAATTGGATCTGACTATACAGACCTCTAATATTTTCACTTACTCCCCATGTCTTCCAGCATCACCCACCCACCCCAAAGCACAGACCCCCATATTCAGCCCAGCCGGACACCTGAAGCCAGGGTGGGCTGGAGGTCCCCAGCTCCCCATTCCTCAGCCCCTCTAGAAGCACGGCCACTGCCTTTGCTCCGTGTTAACTTGACCGGCAAGTGAATCCCCATCCATTTATCAACGCTCTTTCCGGCAGGGAGAGCTCAGCTTGGGCCAGTGCTTTGCTGCGGTGCTGCCACAGCGCACCAGTGCTTCCAGTCCGGCCAACGCTGCTGCCTCGTGCCTGCAGCCCAGGAGCTCCGGGCGAGGCCGGGATGCAGCCCTGGGGACCGGGGTCACAAGTTCACATTATTCAAACTCTCCCTCCATGACATTACAGGGCAGGGAAGCAAAAGACAGGGTTTATTTATAATCTTCCTCAAGTGGAAATCAGAAGTGACCCATCATTACTGCAGATTTTTCAAGCCACCCAGGAAGAAAAGTGATATTTAGGTGTCGTTAAAGGCTCATAACTGCATAACAATTTCATGCCATGTTAACTTCTAGGTTTTCTTTCGCATATAAATTTTTAAGGAGTAAAATAGAAACACCCAGGCACTTGACCTTTAATCACAGTTATTTGTGATCAGTCAAGTGTGGGGAAAAAGCTAGTTTGTGCCTGAAAGATGCCCTTTAAAACTAGATTGCTCTAATATGACACACAACTCACACGGTGTAATATATGGGATCTCGCTTACCAGCCTCTGGGGCACAACAGCCTCGCATTTAGTATTCAAGCACTGCTGGTACGTTGGAAGGTATCAATGTCATGAAGCAAATCGATACAGACCCCTGGGATAGCTCCATTCACCACCGAGACCCACGGGAGGTGTACGCATTCATGTCGTTGAGGAACCAAACAGGGAAGAATATTTTCAATGTACGTGGAGGATTTGATTTTAGAGATACGTTTCCCACGAAGAAGGGTATGTCATGCTAATAGAGTGCAAAGCTTCTCCATTTATCTGAAATATTATTCCAAGCACTTATAAACACTTAATATTAGAACAGCCAGAGGTATTTTAATTACGATTTTGAAGTATCATGTTGTTTTGGGGAAATGATCTCATGAATTTTCCTTTGGCAAGACTGGATGACTAAAAGCCATTGCTGGGGTGAAGGAAACAGTGCAGCCTTTTAAATTGAGACTATTGGATTTATTCATTATCAGGCACAGCTGATAACCAGGGATGGGCCTCCGAGCCCAAAGACAGGCTGCGGCAGAGCCTATCCCATGCCAAGGACATGGCCCCATGAGGCCAGCAAGCCAGGAAGAGGGATGCTGCCCCTGGGATGGCATAGCAGACCAGCTCCTCGAGCACCAGTGGCATAGCGAGGGGCCAGTTGCTGTAAGCACAGGCAGAGGAATACACCCAGGCTGTCTGGTCACCTCTGTCACTCACACCCAGCACGTGGCAGCTTCCCTCGCCCGACTCCCGGGTACACCCACAGCCACAGGATGAGCCTGGAGAGATGAGAGAGGGAAAGCAGAGATGCCTGGTTATCCAGGCACCAGATTGCCAGGGGAACTTCTGCAAAGAGCTGGGGCCAGCGCAGCCCAGAAAACGTGTAATTCACCAAGCTGAGCTATTACCTGCTCTAAGTGGAGACAGAAAGATGGTTTTGAAACCACAGTGAAAATAACCCTCCTGGGAAAAAAAAAAAATCAATACAAACACGAAGGAAAGAGGATCAGAATCCGAGACCATCAATTCCCGAGATAAAGAGTTGAAAGTCTCAGTGGGAGGACAGACAGATCTGGAGTGAAAAACAAAACTTGGTTTCTTTTGCTGACAAATGACTTTTTATGCTAAAGGACAAAGGAGCCGGGAGGATGCAGGTCTCGGATGTGGCTGGAAGAGCTGCCCTTGAAGAGCGGCAGAGCAGGCAGAAACCTCACGGAAGCTTTCGCACCTCTCCTTCCTCTGCCACGCTTGAAAGGATTTTCTTACAACGGAAAACAAGGGATTTATGCAATTTCGTGCTGTTTCGGGCATGTCACAAAAACATGCTCTGGGAAGAGTTTTGCTGCTTCTGCTGTGGCGAGGCCGGAGCAGAGCAGGGAGCAGCAGTACGGCACGACGGTACCTGGCATGAAGTACATATCCCACACTGAAAAGTGTCAGCGTTAGCGTGGCTCAACCGATCCACCACCAGCACCTCGCCAGCCCGCTGCCCCGGCTGATCCCGGGGCTCAGACACCGCTTCCCAGGAGAACCACGCTCCGTCGCAGCCGCTGCCTTCCAGCCTGCTGCCGACAGCGCCGCCTCGGCCCTGCACCATCTCCTCGGTGCTAACTGGTAGAAATCACAGCGAAAATAAAAGTTAATGCAAAGCTTCCCCATAAATCTCGTGATCAAAGCTGCGCAGCCCTGCATCGTGGGCTGCAGAAGGAAAATACTCTGTGTATTAACTCCTCTTACCTTCTATGTTGTTTGTCTCAAAATAAAAGCAACCAGAGCTATGCATTTGTTTGTAACAGCTTAATTTTTCTGTCAGATGTGTACTCTTTGCTTCAGGACCTCTGTACTGTAAATGTTTTGCAGCAGCTCTTTAGCTTTTAAGGTAATCACATAAAAGATCCTTGACTACATAAAGGCAGCTAATCTGGGTAAATGCCTTTAAGCATCTTTACATTCCTTGCTAATGGATTTCCAGGCAGCCCACAGAGATCCACGTTCTTGAAAATAATGTAAAATACAGTAAGTGTCTAATATTTTTAAATGCCTCACATTCGTCATACGCTGAGAAAATCCAGAGCTCCAGGCAGCGCAAGATCATTACACTTATATAAGTAAAACTCCGTTCTGTCATCATCAGTATGAAACCCAGCCTTTCACTGGGGGCAAGGATCCATTCAGCGTTAAATTCCAACTCAACCAAAGACAAATTATCACACGCTATTAATTAGAACCAGACAGGAGGGATCCAGGCTCTGCAATCTGGTGACAGAATCTGAAGGGCAAGCCAAGGCATTTGCTGAGCTCAGGAGTCGTGCGTGGAAAACGTTGCCCTCCCTCTCTCCACCTTGGATCAGCCGGAGGGCTCCCGGAGGGTGATGCCATGCCATGCTTTCTGTTGCACGGGGCTAAGCAGCCAGCAAATGTGAGAGAGAGGTGGGTGCAAACCCTGGTGCTGATGTGGGTCGCCCCCCGTGCCCTTCCCGCCCCACTGCCTGCTCCCTTTGGAGCTGGAGCAGCACCCCACTGGCAGCAGCCCGCTCCCCTACTTCCGACTGGGGTCCTGGGCATTGCCTGCAGCCCACAGCAGAGCCTCAGGGGCCCAACGGGGCAACGGAAGGCCGTCCCACCGCTTCTGGCAGCGAGGGGCATGAAGGGCCCCCAGCGCAGGCAGTGCTGTGCCCGCGCAAGTCCTCGTGCTGCCTTCAGCTCCAGTCACAAAACCCCTGTGAGGGAAAAAGCACCTATTTTAAGAGCTCTCTGATGTAATTATCTCTGTGGAGGAGGAAGCAACGGACGCACAAGTGCAGATGGGCCACCTAATTCTGCAGATTTATTACATGCATTAATGAGAGTCCCTGTGCCGTTCCCAGGGGACTCAGACCCATAGCCGTGCGGCTCCATGTCGGTGGCACGTGGGGACAGGGGTGCGTGGCAGAGCTCTACCAGTGCCGAGAGCACGAGGCCAGCAAAGCCACCAGCTGCTGGGGGAAGGTAAACCCAGCACCCTCGGGCTCTCCTTCAGCAGCATCTGGAGCAGACACAGCCCCTGCGGCTCCCGGGGGTCTGCCCAAGCTCTCCCAACCCCTCCTGCCCTTCCACAGGTGTAAGCGGGCTTGGCACAGGGGGCCAGGCAGAATCCCATCGGCAGCAGGGGGCTGGTGGGGCAAGGGCCCTGGACAGGTAATTAGTATCAGAGAGAAGATTTTGAAGGATTACAAATAAACAAAGGGAATCAATTATCTGATAGGAGCTTTTCATCAGTCACACAATGGCATATAAATTACTGAGGCCGGAGAGCTGAGGACACATTTGATCCCAGCCCAGCCCGCAGGGGCACTCAGACCCTCGCGCAGGGCTGGAACACACAGCGGAGAGAGCATCCCTTTTTCATTTTCCCATGAGAAAACGCTGGGTTGCATTAGCTCAGCTCTGTCCCAGCACGGGGAGGGTTTGGTGCAGTTTGCTCCTCGCTGAGTAAACTGGTGCTCCTGGCTCCGCTCTCAAGGGTCACTCCAGCCCAAGTGATGCTCGGCCATCGTGCCGAAAAGGCGTCGTGCAGACGCGGAGCCCTGGCATCGCCTGCTAGCTGCAGACGCGTGGGAAAACTGCAGCAAACCCATCCCGGCGGCCAGGTGGCTCTGGCATTTCACATGGGGCAGCGGGGGGTTTGCTGGTCACAAGGGGGGGGGCAAGGGAGCTCCTCTCACAGCCGGTCGTGGTGCCTGGCACGGCTGCCAGCCCACTATGCCAGAGGGACCCTGCCCTCTCTCGGCCTCCTCCCCAGACCCCTGTGAGCATGCGGCAGCTAGAGGACCGGCACATCCCCTGACCATTGTGGTAGTCACCACTGACCAGCCACTGACCACAGCTCTGACACTCACCTGGGCCACGTTGGTCAACAGGAAACCATTTGGTGCCAACAGAAATGTAATTTAGAGCTCCAGAGGAATCTAGCTGTAATTTAGTGTTAATTAATGTTCAATTACTTAAAGTCAACACACTGAATTTGGGACTGTCTCCTGCCCCACACGCTCAGTCACTTCAGAGCAGCAGGATCAGAAATACCAACCCCCTGCGCTCCCGCAACCTACGAGCACCTGCACCAGGGCCCATCCCATCCCCAGCATGACCCCAGAGTCGCCCGCAGCTGCTCTGCCCTGGCACTGCTGTCGGCAAGCGCAAACCTTCGCGATGGAGGCGTGCACAGCACAGTTATAACCCCCAGAGTGGAAAGGTCCGGCGCAGAGAGATGCCCCAGCTCCCTGGGGAGGCAGGTCCTGCCCTGCAGAGATGCTTTGCCGGTGGTGCTGAATACAGGGCAGGACGCCAGCAGCCGGTCTTTGCACAGACCCTGTCACACTCAAACTGCTCCTCTGCTTCTTCTGCTCTTACTCTGGTTGAAAGACAGAATTGCAGACTGAGAGCTCAGGTGTCTGAGCCTCTGAGAGCTGAGGTCTGGGATAGAAATTATGATACACCTGAAGTATAATGGTGCAAACAACCATTATCATAATTTTGATACCAATTACGTGTAATTTGAACAAAGGAATTGTCCTAGCTTTGATTTGCTCGCCTTGTATTCCTGGCTGGTTTCATTAAAATCACTTATAGAGATTTGCAGCAGTTCTGTTTGAAGTGCTGTCATTAGGTTTTTCATTTTCAGTGGCGTCGGAAATAATTTCACAGCAGGCTGTTTATGTTTTACAAAGGGATCTGCAGCGTGTGGCCATCACTCGTGGTCAGACAGGGCAGTCCCGCGGGTGGTACGGCCATGCAAGGCGAGTGTCCAGCCTCGAGAGCCGGGAAGGACACTCCAAAGCGGCTACGGCAGAGGCTGGTGCCTGCCCCGGTGCTGAGCTCTCACCGTGGCCCGTGCTCCTCCTGGACCAACCTCGATGCTCCAAGCAGTGCTGCGCTGAATTTGCCACCCAAACCTTTGTAAATTTGAAGATTAAGTGCATGCCAGGCGGGTTCACGCCACTCCCGAGGGGACCCACAGATCTGTGCGTGCACCCCCGCACACCCCAAAAGGGACCCCCAAGTGCCGGCGGCGTGCCTCGGGGCAGATTTCCCCGTTTCAGAGAGTTTTCCCTATTTAAGAGCTTTTTCACGTTTAAGTCTTTGTGCTGATCACCATTTAAAATCAATTACCAAGATTTCTAACGTTACTGGCCCCTCACTAAGTGGCAGCGAACGTCCCTTGGCACCGAGGGCACTGAAGTTACGGCACTGAGCTACAGTGGGTTCCTTGGGGCCTCCGCAGCTCCGGCTCCTATTCATTAGGCAATCAAAGATGCGAATCGCATGACACACTGATGAAGAAAGACACTCGCTCAGTAACTCAATCACCACAAGGCACTCACCAATTATCCCTTAGTCACTGGGTGAGGGTGACGGGGAGGTCACGCAGAGCGAGTCTTTTTCATTTGTCCACCCTGGAAGAGGGTAATATACTTTGCAAATGATAATTAGCAATTTGCTCCATCTGGGGCTAATTCCTAGATGCATTTTGCACTCCAGGACTCGGCACTTGGGCAGACTCTAAATAAGGCACCCGCACGGTGTGTCCAGCTCCGTTAAAGCTCCCCGGTAATTATGGAGTGCTTGGTGCGCAGTGGAGAGCTGGATGGCTTCCCGTGCCTGTGGGTGCCTCTGGGTGCCTGCCACCGTGCCAGGCTGGGTGCAGCCCCCCGGAGAGGGACCGCCAGCCGCTGGCCACACTGTCCCCTGGGATGCCTGTCGTGGGGGTCCTTCCAGCTCCATCACGATGACGGAGAGAGGGACCTTCCCCAGCCGGCGCATCCCAGCGCTGCTCCCAGCCACTGGCTCGGCGCTGGCCACCGGTGGAAGGGGCGTTGGGGGAAAAGACCTGCAGCTCAGGGAAGCAATAAATTCGGTCTCGTTATAACAGTGCACTTGTGTCCCAGGGCGAGATTGCCATGTAGGATCACAAAAATACTGCTTAAATAAACAGAAAGGGAGGAAATGCTGGAGAGAGCGTCCAATCTGCATTATAATTAGGGGAAGGAATAACAAATGGGAGAAACAACCTGTTCCCTCTGCAGCTGCGGTTCATTCCTACTGTGTCTGAAAGGCCATGCACCATCCGTACCAGGAGCTTTCTCTGGAAATGTGTGAACATTGCATTCAGCAAGAGTGGAAAAAGAGCATCTTTTTGCATGTATTGCAGATTCGCCTGTAATGAAGCAACAGAGAGAATTTTAGCAACCCAGACACTTACTGCTGTCTCCAGTTTGGTAGCAGAAGTGCGGGGCTGCACCCCAAATGGGTCTCCATGAGGAGAGCCAACATGGGCAGAGCAGTTAGGCTCCGGAGCTGGGGTTCACCCTGCTGTGGGGCCAGGTCTCTGCCCCACGCCACGGTTGGGGGTCACCAGAGTGACCGCAGCGCCAGTCAGCACAGTGCTCAGTGGATGCATTTGAGACATTATTCGAACCCAGACCGACTAATTTATCCATAAACCTTCCTAATGAGGCTGATAGTGTAGGAATGGAGGGAAAGCAGCATTATTATCTGTAAACAGCGGCGGCTGACAGCATGTTTAATCACAAGCTGCCTAACGGTAACATCGGTGGAGGACAAGATTAGACATTTCTACAATTAGTCATACACCAAAGGCACGAACAAGGAGCCTGAGAGCCACTTAACCCACAAACGAGAGGAGCAAAGATCAAAGCTGAAGGCTGTCCCACCAAGGGGGAGGCACTCGGGGCCAGGGGCAGGCTGGAGCCCTCCCCAGCACCCCAGCTCGTGCAGCCTGTGAGCCCGGGCACTGCCGCAGAGCCAGGCACAGCCAAGGAACCCAGCGCTGCCTTCCAGCTCTGCCAGCTGCCTGCTCCTAACAGGATTTTGCAATCTGTGGTGAATGTGCTAATGGGATAGAGAGGTAAAGAGTTCATCCTACTCACTTTTCTCTGCTTCTTTCCTTTATTCCTGAGCATATCTCTCTCTCTCTCCTGGTTTTGTCTGGCTCACCACTCCCTGCCTGAATGCTCCTGAGCTCTGCAGATTAAAAGCATTAATAAGAGCCAGAAATTATTATGTGAATCCTACTTATCACAAAGCAAATGGTATCTAGCAGGCTGCGGCCATTGGTTTACAAGAAATGCTGTCAAAGCCGTGGGGTTCCTCCTTCCCCAGCCCCTAAGTCTGGGCAACGCGGCTGCGGGCGAGCAGGCAGCTCACAGGGCTGGGGGGAGTGCAGAGTCACTGCCAGTGGGCCAGAGCAAGAGAGAGCAGTGACGGCGCAGGAGCCAAGCTGGTGGAGTGCACAAACTGCAGGGAGACACTGGATGTGCCAGGCACCACGAGACAGCAGGATACGGCCCCGGTCCCAGGATAACTGGGGCTGCAGCATTCCCATTGCCCACGGCAGACAAGATTTTAGCACATGCCCTCTCTTCTTCCTAATCCCAATATCTTGGGTTAAACCAGTAGCTCCTCTGTGGTGAATTCCAGGTGTTTTGATTTATCTGTGAGAGATCTCATTATCAACTGCAGCAACAGAGACTCTGACCTTTCATGTCAGGGCCCCTTTGAATTTACCTTCTGCCCTGAGGTACAAAAGAAACCATGAGAAATTTTCTTTCCTCCAAGACCCCCTAGTTTTCAAGAACTTTTAAAGGGCAGAAAAACCATAATTGGGACATCTTCTACCTTTGAAAAAGTCCTTCATCATGTTAGATTTTGATTAATCAGCCTCCTACTCTCCCGTCATTTCCGCACTGGAGAGAGCAAGGGACCTCCCCGCAGCCCATCTCTGCAAAGGGAGAAGGAGGCTTTGGCAGATGAAGCAAAGGCTCCAGCCTCGTTGCCAGCCTGGCATCCTGGTCCTGCTCCCGTCGGCAGGGAGACACGGTATCGCGCTGGGCGAGGGATGCTCCAGTGAGCGCTGCTGGGGATGGTTTCTGCTCTGCCGATACCGCTCGCCACGGCTGCCTCCAGGGTTTGAGACAGTTCCTGGGGCTGCAAACCCTGAGACTCCACAGCTCGCTCCAGCGGGTGCCAGGACCTTGGCACGAGCATCATGCTCACGGATGAGCCCGACACCGTATGGGACAAGGCTGCTCTTCCCAGCCCCAGTTCCAGCCCCGGTCGGCAGGCATGGGGGCCCAGAAGCCCTACCGACTCTGACGGGCAGCAGGCAGCTTCCTCTGCCTGCCAGTTGACATGCATAATTCAGGCAAAATATTCATTTAAGACCGTCTGAGCCATGGTAATAAAGCAGACATTATGACAATACAGATCAATAAGTCCAGAGAGGATCCTTCGCTGAAACGCGCTGCGATTGTTCAAACCAAGTCTTAATTGTGACAGGAATCGATTTCTCTTTTCTAATATCCCTGACTTTTAATTAAAAGGTAGTTAAGTAGACAATACGTTTCCAGGATCATTTAGAGGCAGGACAACATCAAGGAGCGTGCACTTAACATGCAGAAATGGTGCCTTGTTAATACAACGAGACTGCAGCCTGGGGAGCTGCTCCACACCGATTCAGAGATGCCCATGGCTGAGCAGGGCACAGGGACACCGGGGCCCCCCGTGCCAGCTGCCACAGCCTGCGCTCCCCTCCACTCCGGCCTCAGCAGGGACATGGGCACGTCCCCACTTGTTCTCTCCCGCTCCCCAGGGTCCTCCATCCATCTGCATTTCACACCCTCTTGCACACACGAGTGCCTCTAATAGCTCTGGTTATCCTGCAGACTCCAGCGCTTTGCTTTGCCCTTGGATGGTGGCGCGTGGCAGGGGCTGGCAGGGCTGGGCAGGGTGGGCAGTGCTGCTCCTACAGCACACGCTGGGGAAGCAGTCACTGCAGCACCAGCTACCCCCGGAGCTCAGCAGAGTGGGAGCACCCCCAGTTCAGCCCTTCCTTTGCTCCCATCCCGTGACCACACACTCCTTGGGACAGTCCTGAGGTGTGTCAGTAAGAAGGAAGAGGCCGGAGGGGAGAGCGCTGAAGCCCTGGTGAAGGAAGGGGATGAGCACCTTCAGCCTTTTTGGGTTTTTTAATTTCCAGGAAGCTTCTCGTTGCAGGGGTGGCAGCGGCAAGGCACGGCAAGATGTGTGAGGAAGCCAGCTGTGAAGCAGCCAGACGCTTCTCAATCATCCTCTATTAGAGTAAAAAAGGCCAAAGCACCTTAATCTGACTGAAGGGAGGCCATTAACATCAGAGACTCCATTAAAAGAAGAAATGGGCCTTTTATCTACTCATCAAGAATCATAAAGGAGAAAACCTTGGAAGACACCCATAAATCCCCTGACGAATCCCCAGGGAAACTCCAGCACTGCAGCACGGCGCAGAGGGAGCAGTTCTGGTGCGGCGGCTCCCACACCAACCCCACCAACACATCTACGAGGCCAAGGCATCTGCCAGGCAATTTAACAGGATGGACCTGCAGCCATCCATATTGGACACGGTGGCACCACGTCAGGTGGCCGAGCCATCCCTACGGGTGGCCTGTCCCTGACAAGCATCCCTCGCCGGAGAGGGGGCTGCGTGAGTGCTGGGATGGATGCTGGCTCTGCATCCCCAAGGCACTGCAGTGCTGCCCTGCCCGGACCAGCCCATCCAGCCTGGTGGAGCCAAGCATCCAGCAGAAGCCCCTCTCCATAGGCAGAGCTCCACCAGGTTCACACTCCCCAGGCAGACGGGCCCCCAGGGACCGTTACCTCCCATCACTTGGGCCTTAGTAACGGAGCGGTAGCAGGACTAATCAAATCTCCCCTGCCTTACCACCCAGCCTGGTTGCTGCTTGGAACACACATGTGATGGAGTCAGGAAAGTGGCATTTGGACCCAATCCATAAGAAATTGAGTAGCAATTTAGTGGTAATTTAGGGCTCTCCCTGCCATCTGGAAGCCAGAGTTGGACAAGCAAGTCATTGCCAAGCAGCCTCTGCCTCCTGCCCCCATCCCTTGGCACAGCTGCCCCTCTGACCCACACCCAGCATCTTCAGCATGGCTCGGAAGGGGCCACGCACCCCTCACTCCAATTCACCTGACCCATTCCATGTGCCAGGGAGATCCCCTTTCTCCACAGCCCCCAGACCTGGCACCATGCAGCTGGCGCAGACGTGGCACCCACAGCATGGGCAGAGGATGGGATGAGATGAGATGTCACCTCCTCGTGAGTGCCAGCCACAGAAATGGGACACACGACTGGAGCAGGTGGGACCGCAGCACATCACCTGCAGGCTCCGAGGGACAGGACGGGATGTGCTGCATCCCCAGGGGAACAGGCAGAGCCGATGCAGAGCTCAGAGCCACAGAGAAGCAAAAACACACTTTCAAAACTGCCATTTTAACTGCAGTAGTTGCAAGCGTGTCTTGTCGTTGGACCATGGTGACGAGCAGCCGTTTGCAAAGCTCTTTACCCTTACAAGTAAGCACAAGCACCAGTACGAGCTGTACAGTGAGCTGCTGTATCAGTCCTCATCACAGGGCTTTAGAGAGGACAGTAATTATTTCTCGATACTGGACTTCCCTGCATACACATCCTCCCCTGAACCAATGAACCTGCCTGCCAGAGTCTTGCTCAAAGCTGGCAGTGGTGGAATTTGGAGCAGTAGCACAAAGCAGGGAGAGATCCAGGTTCCGGAGACCCTGTCTCTGCATTAAAAGGTGCTGGGGTAGCTTGTGGCCATTCTCACAGAACATATCTGGTATTTACCGGGTATCTAAGTGGTCAGACACTGAGGCAAATCCTGTTTCCCTAGGACTGATTAGATTAGAGAGCAGAGGTGCTTGAGCGTTTGCTGCTATTGCCAGGAAAGAAGAGCGAAGACTGAAGAAGATTCTCAGAAACATCCATGCCCTGCTATTCTTCCCCAGAGCTGCTTGCTCATGCCAGGTGGGAATGCAGAAGCATCACCTTGGCACATACAGTCCATTTATTTATATTATTTAGCTCATCAGATATAAGCCAAAGCACAGATAGTGACAGCCTCCTGGTTTTTTGAACCCCCGCACCAGCCCCCCCACGCAGCAACCCCTCTGCCGTTCTGCCCGATTCCTGGCCGCAGCGTGCCCATGAGCAAGGCACCCCGTCTCCTGCCGCAGGGACGGGCAAGTCCCGTCCCCGCACCCGAGGAGGGGTCGTGGCAGGGAGCCAGAGAAGCCAGTTTGCCTTCCTAGAAAGAGGAAATGCAGCAACTGAGCTTGTGAACAACCCCGAAGGAAGGATAACTGCCTAGCAGGGACAGCAGGAGTGGGATAGCCCAGACACATTCCTGAATAATTTGTGGTGCTATAATACCTCTTCATGCTGTTAAGCTTTTAATTCATCCAGCTTTGTTACCTTGGATATCTCGTTCTCTAAATCAATGCAGGCCCAGAATGATAAAAACCTTCATTAATACCACTGGGCTACTGCCTAAAACAACAGCGCACGATCTGGTGCTTTTTAGCTTGATTTTTCTGTCGCTTGGGACAGGATTAGAGAGAAATATATCTACTAATTCTTCCAATATCCTTCAGCAAACATCAGCTCGGACCAAAGAGGATGTGAGATGCCAGTAGTGGTAATTGGAAAGAAGCTCTTCACTTGCAGATGGTCAGAGACCCTTGATGGCACCCCAGACTTTGACGTGACGGCACAGAGCAGCTGCCAACCAGCACAGTACTTGAGCAAAAAGGAAGAGAGCTGCTTAATCATACAGCTTCTCTTCCTAAAAGGGGACTTTCATCCTTGTTCAAACCCTTTGCAAGGGGTGCTATGTGAAGCACAAACCCACTATGGTACAAGGGGCTTGCATACGAGTGGCTCTTCTTGCTCAGACAGAAATCAGCATTTTGCCTTTGAAGAGGGGGAGGCAGTGCGGGGCGGGGGCAGATGCCAGCGGGACCCCAGCCCCGTGCTGCCCAGACCACCCTCGGCAACAGGCAGGTCTCTCCTGCCACCGTCCCTCTGACACGCTGTCCTGGCCATGTGGGGGATGGGACTGAGCCCTCAACCTGCAGCGAGCCCAGAGTTCTCCTGAGGGAGGGCGGGCACCTGGACACGAAACGCGATGCTCGAGCCCCTTGTGCAGCCCTGCAAGACCAGTGTGCGCCTGCCCGAAAATCCTCCCGTCAAACAGCCCAGAGCACTTCCCAGAGGCTAGAGATACTGAGGATCAGAGGGAATCAGCTCATGACACACTGATGAATTCAGGTCTTTCTCCTGAAGGTGTTGCTGGGCCTGAAGTACAGCATTGCCCTTTCTAGTAACAAATTTCACCCCAGTTACCTTACTCCTGCATTTTTCTCTGAAATACTCCATTGCCCCAAGCCACCGGTGCCCTGTGCCTGCACTGCATTTCCCAGTCCTGAGGGGTCCCCCCAGCCAGACCCCCACCACCCCACACCACTGCCCGCCGCTGTGATCTGTACCCAGTTCTGACTCGCCTTGCTGTTCTTGTGCTAAACACGGTTTTCTCCGGTTTAGCCAAGAGCCTGTCTCACATTTGACTGCAACGCCCGCCGTTTAGATCCCCTGCGCTCCCGTTCTTTGGCAGATAACCGCTCGGATGCCTCCTCACCACAGTGCGCACCAGACAGCCCGCCCGGGTCGCTTGCTGAGGAGCCTGTGGTACATCTTATCCCACTTTCCATTTACTGCTGTGTTTTTGGAGCTGTTCATAATCCAGCTAGCTCAAGTGTTGCGGCATCACAGTGGCCTTTCCCAAACAAGCCAGAATTTTCCAGCCGGACACCTCTGGCTTTTTGTCAAGTTCCAGTTTCCCCAGCCAACGAGCCCCACTGCCTGCCAGTCATTAAGCTCCCATCCAGTCATTAAGCTCCCATCAGCTGTCGGCCCATCGTTCCACAGCCAGGATGGCTGCGGCCAGCGCTGACAGCTCTCCAGGGATGTTCACACGCCTGCGGAAAGGCTCAGCCTCACCAAACGTCCCCATGAGGGGACAGAGCGGTCGGGTCTGAGATGACTTCCCATCCATCCCTGTCCCGTAGGAAGGTACAAGGAGCGTTGCCTTCATTTTCACTGGCAGCGAGGGTAATTAATACAGGTCGCTGGCAGCCTCGGGCAGGGAGCAGGACTCTGCGCATCCTTGTGCTCCTGCATGCCACAGGAGTCCTGCGGTACCGGCAGCGGAGCTGAGGGAGCAGCCACGGGACTGCGGTTTATGTTGCGTTTTCTCTTGTAATTCTCTGTTCCCGACCTTGTAACTGTTAACTCTCAAAACCTGACCTTAAGCCTTGCTAAATAAATTTTTCCTCTGTGTTACCGTAAGGGCTGCGCGATGCCAGGAACGACGCTCAATCAAGGCAAGCCGGAGAAGCAAAAGGTCTCCGCGGGGCACACCAGGCATGCATGTTGCCAGGCTGCACAGGGCTGGGAAGCTTTGCCAGCTGCCAGTACAGACCCACACCTCGTAACACCCAGACCAGGCACGCATTTGCCTCCCTGCAGAACACAGCAACAGCGGGAACACCAAGGAGTTTTGCAGGGCTGGGAGTCAGCACCCAGTGGGGTCCATGGCTGGAGCCCGGAGCCACGCAGAGGCTCCATGGAAAGGAACTTGGCTGAGCTGTGCCACCAGCGTGTGCCACGGGATGGACAGGCTGGGCCAAGCACGGAGCAGGTCTGCCACACCACAGGCACGGACCGAGAGCGGGCCCAGATCACCACAGCACATCAGCCCTGCGAGACACCTCCCCCTGCCCTGGCACCCCGCTCGCCCACCGGCCACTGCCGAAGGGCAGCTGCAGGTGCATCACCGTGGTGGCGGTGTCCGGGATGGGGAGCACGAGCAGAGCAGCCAGATGCCACGTAGACTTCAGAGAGCAGTAAAGTAATTAAGTATTGACTGAGAACATCCTAAGCGAGCCCCGGATGCACATTACATTCTGCTTAACTCAGTAATTACCGTATATATTATCCCTTCCTGCACTCTATCTTTATTAAGCTAAAAGGTCTGTAATTAGCTACTTGGTTTAAGTGTAAGATTTTAATTAATTCATATTATGAAATATAATTGCTTATTAGAGATAATGTTGCCTGTTCTATCACCCAGTATCTCTCTGTAATATTTTAACCAAAATACAACAGTTTATGTCCCAGTGGGCGAGCAGAGGTTTTATTAGACAGGCACTGGGATGCCAAACATCCCCTACAAAGCCAACAGAAACCAACAAACTGGTACGTGATGTGGTACAAACCCATCCTCAGAGCCATTCCCCCTTCCAAAACTGACCGGGACACGCGTGGCCGCTGCAGCAGCCCAGCAATGCCCCCCTGCCCTGGGGAGAGGCTTCAGCCCGGTCAGACCAAGACACGCAACGGCCCCGTACGCACATCCACACACACGGAAGCCCAAGCAGCAGACCAGGTGAGCCCAAGAGGAGTCGGGGGCTGTGGGTTTTGTCACCCCTCCCACCTCTCCTGGCATCATGAGGAACGCACTTTGCAGGGAGCCATGCTCGTCGCTTAAGGAGCCTTGTTAGAAAACCTCACCCGGGGTCGTACCTGGAGCTTCACGCTGCCTTCATCCTTGCTGGTGGCCGCGGAGGGAGCCTGGTTCTGCGAAGAGGCTGCAGCTCCCGCTGCCGAGCGCAGCCCCATCGCCAGCACGATGGCCTGGCATCTGTAAACGTGTTTAGCTGATGATTTAAGCTTTGATTCCATTTAATTTAGATGTTAGAAGAGTTTTATTTTAGAACTTAATATGTTATTTATGAAGGTATGTCAACACAGCATATCAATTTAGCAGCTGCTGCTAGTTTACTCGGAGACACTGTTTAAGACAGGACAATCTGTCTCGCTATCTAATGTCAGTGCTGTGGCACTTACACAAATGCAAAATCACTACAACAGTAGAAACAAACAACAGCCATACTAGAGACTTGGAGAAATACCTTGTAAACTGCGCGATAAATTATTGACTTCATGGCATTTGGTGCTGAATTAAAATGATAAACTCAAGTTTTTGTCTGCCGAAAGCCGTTTCCATGGTGTTGAAGCAGCAGATGGTCTTTCCTGGAGATAAAGGACTTCAAAGCTTTGCCAGTGCAGAGAAGAACTGGAGATTTAACATATGTATTGTAAAATTTAAGAGGAGAGCACCTGGGGGTGCAGCCTGACAGGCTGGCACGGCTCTGACTTGCAGGTGGCAGCCCCTGCCGCCCGAGCGGGGCCAGGACCCACCGCAACGCCCAGCCAGGGTGTGTTCCCAAGGCTGCGTGGACCCCGTTAGCTGTTTACCACAGGCTCCTTCATACCTGTTCAGGAGGGAAACCCCAACAGTCACAGCCTTCCCTTCCTTCTCACTAACAGCCTGTTCTGGCCCTGGTTTATGAGTCATTAATTCCTAATAAGCAGAAAACTGCATGATGGGCTCTGGATAGGAATAGTTACTGTATCAGAGACAAACCATGATCTAAATTACCAGCTATAAATCAATTTTTGAATGTTGACATACCTCTAATAATGATAAATGAAGAATTTATGGATGCTGCTAAAGTTCACATCAAGATTTTGATTTATGAGCACGCCGAGCTCAGGTGGAGCCATCCACCCCAGGTCCAGCACCTTGTCCCAGACTTGGACACCAGTGCATCCCTCACCTGCACTCCAGTGACTGACAGCCCCCTGTCTCCCTCCTGTGCTGCAGGGCTGGAGGTCCCCCTGGACCATGGCAAAGTGACTGCAGGTGCGTCTGAGCTCCAGCAGCTTCTGCCGTCCTCACCTCCACGCTGCAGACACCCAGGACAGCGAGAGGTTTCCTTTCCGTGCGCTGAAGGATGCTCCCCCTCATCCAGAACATGTTGTTCTCAGCTGGTGCTTCTCCATGTCTCTATTGCTCTTGACTTCACCTGCAGACACCCTTTCTCACTGCCTGTATCCCCTGCATGGGGTGAGCTGTGACCACCTGAGCTTCTGCAGGGTTCGGGACACCGCACTGGCGCAGAGCTGCCGGGCTGGAGGGAGAAGGGCTGGAGCAAAAGCCTAGGAGCCAAGAGACACTGAGACATTGGCTGCAGGAGGCCAAGAGACCCCAAAATATGGCTTGGCCACTTGCAAGGCTGAAGATCGTCTCATTTTGTAACAGCACCACGGTAATGGTAGGAGCTCCACCAGGTATGGCACTCACGAGACACCTGAGCAACTGCAGACACGAGCACAGCCCTCCTCCGCCTGTCTGCTGGCTCTGCCCGCCTCGTGCTGCAGGACACATCTCCCTGATAGGGGCTGTTGTTCTACACGTGTGCCAGGAAGGCCTTTTGGGCCAGAAAGCTGCTTTTCATTTGATTTCAATTTATTTTTGGAATTAAGCTGGTGTAAAACAGTGTGTGAAGAGCAAAATTACCATGTCTGTTTAGAGAGCGTAAAATAGGTACTTAACTGTTTGACCACTTAGATGGTGGGGTCCAAACCCATTTTCATCCAGCTCACGTCCTACCACAATTAATAAGCTGAAAATGATGCTTGTTAGAAGCAAACAGCAAACAATAAATAACCTCAGTGCCTGTCACTCCTCTCCTTCAGGCTCGTACTCTGCCTTTCTGCCCCTGCCTCGCCTGCACCCTGGCTTGCACCCATTAGTGGTCCCCACGGGAAGCCCAGGATTCGGGGTTCAGACTGCGCAGTGGATTACGGGGGTGTTGCCTTTGAAGACGGCAGCCGGCTCTGAACCAAAGGCACCGGCTGCGCTGCTGCAGGACAGGCCCCAGGAAGACCCCCCAGCCCCTCTGGATGGGGCCAGGGGAGCCCCCAGCCCATCCACTCTTTGCTGAGGTGGATGGAGGCAGCCCCCCGCCCCCGGGATGGAGCAGACGGGGGGGGGCTGTGCTTGCCAGAGGTGCTGCACACCTTTCAAAGTAAAAGCAAAATTACAAAGCATCCCTAGTGATGTCCCCCCGGCAGACGCTGTGGGACCTGCCACCACCCCACATGCCAGCCAGCCTGCCCCTAACCACAGCAATGCCCCGCTCCCTCCGGCCTCTCCTTCCCTGGCTGGAAGAGCCGACCATGATCCATCTTTCTCGAGGGAATATTGCATACACGTGCTGTGAAAAGGCAAGGCAAGACACACGGACTAGGAATTAGATTGTTCCCGTTGTGGCAAGGGGTGAGAGCACGATGGTTGTTACCAGCATCCCCACCCCGGCATCCAGGGGTGCACGCCGGCACGCCCAGGAGCGCCAGGGCAGCACCCACCGGCTCTGCAGCTGTGGATGGGTGACACACAGGGGACCGTCCTGCTCGGCTGTAGTGGGCCTGGGGCTCCTTGGGGTCCAAGCAGGGGGCTGATCCCCTTGCCCACCCAGCCCCTCCTTTAATGAGGTCTGTGCAATGAGAAGCACCGAGCTGTTTGTCCCCAACCAAGGCCAGGACAGCTCCCCAGCCAGCCAGAGAAACATTAATTGCTAAGCAAGTAATTAGTGGCTACAAAATATGACCAATACAGTTACACTGAGGGTTTTTTCCCCTCTCTCTGTCCAGAGTCTTGGCACTGAACAGTCTTATAATTAGATGACAAAACTGACAGGCAGCTCCAGTGAAACAGCCCGACCTCACCTTTTGCAGAGGCTCCCCAAGTGTTCTGCACCAAGAATTACTAATCAGGTTATTTCTTTCCCTATTAAAAAGGCATTTCAAGGTAATTTGCCCATAATAGCACAGGTCCAGTGCTGGCAAACAGTCCTGTACCTGCAGAGCCCAAGCGGGACTGGGATGGCTTCAGCTCTGATCTGATGGATGCTTCCTGAGGTGACCCCCACCCCAGCTGGGGACCCCCCTGTGTCCCCACAGGCTCCAGGCTCTGCAAGGCTCCATCCCCCAGAACTGCCTCCCAAGGGCACTTGGCGTGGTGCAGCCCACCACACCACCGTCCAGGCACACATGGCCGGGACATGAACAGGGGCGAGGAATGGGGCAGATCGGGGAAGCAGAAGCAATTCCCGACGAGCCCTGCTCCCTCTAGCCCACCGTTGGGCACAGGGATTAACAACATGGGGGAGGATGAATGGGCACGCTGGCAGCAGCATGTCCGAGCTGCCTCTCCCAGGGGTCCAGCCTGCTCACCCCGGTCCTCACCTGCACAGGGATGTGCCCTCCTCAGCACTGTTTCATCCCAGATGTTCACAGCTGCTGCTGGTGTGTCGTGGCTCAGTGGCACTGTAATGATGTCATCTATCTGCATTTTCTACGACTATTTGGATAAAAAGCCCAGAGTCTGTAATTTGTCATTAGAATACAGACCTGGAGAGCCGCTGAACAAGCCACGAATATTGAACAAACAAACAAACAAAACCCAATAATGGCTTCTATTGAGCAGAGATCCAAAGCTGATGGATGACCTGTAGCAGCAGAGGAGAATTATTTGTGAATTGCTATTGATTTCCAAAATCAAAATGTAAATTTTGCTTCAAAATTGAAGTATCGGGGGAAGTTTTTGATTTTAGAAAGTCTCTTCTCTCCCTGTGACTTTTTCAGGGGGAAATAACCTTCACTCCAGCCAAGCCCTGCACAGAGGGTCCCAAGCCCTTGCTGCCTTTTGGCACGGAGCAGACACCCGCATCCCCACCACCGCAGGGAACAGTGGAAGACCGACTGTGCAAGCTGAAGAACCTAAACCTGTATTTTAGACCCAAATAGGTGTTCACCAAGGTTTCTGAGGGGCCAAGCGCCCACCACTCCACTATGGCCTCAGTATATGGTTCCAGTCCCCGGCTTTACCCCAACAGCCCATGTCTGTGATCAACGAGCTCTACAGCTCCTGCCCCACTGACTCCAAACATGGCTCTACATTTGGGCACGAGCTCAGCATGTTGCTGTGAAATCTAAACCCTTAGCGCTCGCCCCGAGCTGTTCTGTATCATTAACGGAGCATCTGCCATGCCCCAAACAATGCGGAGCGTTGAGCGCTTCTCCGTCACTTGTCACTAACAGCATTAGTCTTACTGCTACGAACAGAGTGTGTACCAGAAGGCCAGAGCCAGCCAATGCCTGACAGTCTGAAAACATCAGTCCCCGCGCAGCACAGCCACTGGTGCCTCTGGGAGACCCTGCCCGGCTCCACAGATCCAGCAGCCCAGGATGGCACTTCCCACACCAGCAAATGCCAGTGGTAGCTGCTGCTGGTGCACACACTGCTCTGTTTCCAGCAGCTCAGCATCTGCCGCTCCCCTGCATCCCCAGCCTTTTATCATTATCTAACCCATGACAAACCCATTACAATGCTAAAGATTGGAATTACTGCAATCCCAGGCAGATGCCCAGGAACTGGCCCAGGGAAACAGCAGTGTTTTGCACAAGGCAGTAATAAATTACTGAAGGTCACCTATGATTTATCACTGCTTTGGATTCCAGACAGTGACACTGCTTCACCCAGGGAAGCAGCCTCGTGGGTGCCAGAGCATCTGCTCTGGTTGAGCCTCTAACAGCGACGCGTTTGCTTATTTTATTGGACTGGAAGCATCCCCAATAAGCACGCTGTCTGCTAGTTTGAGTGATGCCTTTGCCATACAACTCCGTGAATTTACATCCCGTCCGCTGCACACAACTGCTCTGACAACTGGAAAAGCACCATCTGGGGAGAAGACAAACTCCAGGAACCCCAGGCACCCCCCACGCAGGGTGAGCTCTGCTCCACCAGCCCCACTGCGCAACTCCCGTCCTGCCCCACGGAGCGAGCGAAGGACGTGGCCGCAGCCAGCTTCACTCCGGAGGAAAGCAGATGCTTTCAGTGGGACCCCAGCGGCACAGGCACCCGCAGAGCTGACCTGGCAAGGGGTACAGGCACAGATCCTTCTTCCCGTGCCTCTCCATGGGCCACCTCCCTCTCCATGGCTCTGCTTCCCGCTGGAGCATCCCCATCCCAGCTCTGAGGCTGGGTGCCATGAGGCTGTGGCAACACTTTAGGGGTTCCAAGCTCCCGCTGGCAGACCCTCCTTCTTGCTGGCTGGTTGCCTGCGTGGTGGCCAGCAGCTCAGGTGCTGCCCAAGGGGAGCCCTGCCCGCAGCAAGAGCAGGCGGAGTGCAGCACCCTCAGAGAGGCAGCCGGGGCAGCGCCCCACCGCTGCGGCCCTGCACACCCGACCAGCTGCGGGTGCTCCCACTGCTCAGGCAGCTGCAGCAGTTTGAGACCCCAGCCTGCAGCACTCCTGTGCCCGTGCCCCTCTGCACTGGGACTGTCCTTCCTCCGGGCTCCAGGGCTGCCTCTCCCGGGGCTGGGAAGGAGTCAAGAGCACAGACAAGCACCACTCACAGCAAGACCCTGCCAGTCCACGCTGGCAGTTGCATCCTTTCACTTTAGAAGCAGGGAAAATAATTACCAGCAAATTTTGGAGGCAAATAACTAGTTGGTGAGCTGAGCCACTTGAATTATTAATGGTCAGTTAAACTGTTCAGACCCTTTGGTCGTCACTAACAAGAATATCTGATGCCAATAGAACTCTGCCTATCGTGCTGCCAATATCAAAAGATCCAATGTGTATACGAAACCAGCTACCCTCACGCGCTGAGGAATGATCTGAAAAACAAGCTCAGGAGCTGGCGAATCCCCCAAAGGCATCCCTGGCGCAGGCTGGGCCCTTTTCACCAAGACGGGGCAACTACGCCCACGAAGGGGCTGGGGGACACTGGGACATCCCAGCAGCAGTGGGCGACTCTGAGGACCCAGAGACATTAAGAAAAGCTCACGCATGCTTTTGGTGCAAGTGCACCGGCCAGGTGCTGCTGTGCCCGAGCCTGGCAGAGCTGCAGGACACGCAAAGCACGTTCCTAGTTTCAGCTTCATGATTCCCCACGTTTGGTCCCAGCAGGGATGAGCCTTTGCCGTGCTCGCGAACGTGCCAGAAACGGCTGCAGGTGACAAGCGCTGCCAGAGAGATAAGACTACGCAGCACTGCACCGTGTTTTCATCTTCAAAGGGCTTTGAGATGCTACGAAATTAACAGCAGCTTCTCCTGGGCACAGCTTTTGTCCCTGCGTGAAGGTCTGAGACACTGGGCTGGCATCGCAGAGACGCGCTGCTGGAGCCTGTCCGCAGGCTTGAGCTGCTCTGATGAGGAACAATTAGACAAGAGGGCAGAGAATCCCCAAAGAGAGCGGCTGCCTCCGGCACAGGCTCTCCACAGGGCTCCTGCTGCCAGCAGGAAAGGCTGCAGTGGCACTTCTGCAAGTGCAGTTAATGCTGCCGGAGCATCCGCCTCGCTGCAAGGGGAGCAAGGACAGACCCCTCCTTCCTCCGCCATCACCCACTTAATGGGGTGGGGGACATCAGCAGGGGCAGGGTTACCCCTGGCTTGGAAACACCCAGGTTTTCTGTGCCAACAGCCCTCCACCCCTGGAGCCAGGAGCTGCGTTCATCCGTCAGTCCCAGCGACAGGCGTCCAGCCCCATCCTCACCAGTGGCTGCCTTTCCAGAAATCCCTTTCATCTCGTCAGAGGCTGCTAGATTTAATTCCCTGCACTTTGGTATAAAGTCAGGGTCCCATCCGGAAAGCAATTTGTGTCTCCCGGAGCAGGCAGTTGTAACATTTCCCATTAAAATGTAAATTTGGCTAAGTTTCCTGGCATCTCTTTTCCTTCCTTAAGGTAAGAAGAATATGAACTTGTATTATTTTTTCCATCAATGTTATCTTCTCAGTTTTGTGCTAAGTAAAAAAGCTGCCCGATATACACCTTCTGCAAATTAAATTTGAATTGAGTCTGACAGCACAACAGGGATCCAGATTACAAAGAGATGTGCCAGCCTAATTGGAATCATTTCTAAGAGGTTATCCGCAGAAGCGTTAACCACGGAAGGCACAAGTGAGGCCACACGTGGTCTCTGCACCGAACCCTCCTCTCGGCCCAGCTGCTGGCATTGCCCTCGCAGTGAGGCAGGAGCGGGGTGGCCGCGGGACCAGCCTGCTCCCCATACCAGCAGCATCCTCCCGGGAACACGCTGGATGCTGAGCTGAGTTTTACTGATGACCGCAGCCTGCCAACCAAAGCCAGCCTTCCTCAGCCCGGCACTGCCCAGGCACACCGTGGGCGTGCGGCAGCCGTCGACAGACCCGCAGAGATCTGGGGGTACGTGGGGCCAGAGCCCACCCGCAGTCCAACGGCAGGGCCACCACAGGACACCTCCCAGCCCGGCCTCCTCTGCAGACCCCCATCAGCCCTGATGCTGGTGGTCCCTGCCCCACAGTGGCCCCTGCCCACCACTCGCCTCCCCAGCCACTGCAGCAACACCCTGTGCCCCGCCACCAGCAAAGAGGGGAAGGGACATCTCGTAACAGGCACAGGATTTCGGCCAAACATGCTCAGAATAATTAAACCAATTGTCCTGCTCACACTGCAGTTTTTAAAAGATGAGCTTTCATGATTAAAAGCCCAAATCCCTGTGGACTCACCACTTCTTTTCCCTTCAGACACCTGGAGGCAGGGAAGGGCTCTCTCCACGCCTCGGGAAGCTTGTCAGAGTCTGAAGGGTATTTAAAGGATACGACTGTACACCACGGGAAAAACCTGAAAATTGTCTTTTGATGGTCAGCTACGCAGAAACCAACGGGGACCAGGCTGCCCGCCCAAGGGCTCCCTGCCCAGAACTGCTGCTTGACACGGCTCGTCAAAGTCACGCTGGAGCAGCGCGGCTGCAGAATTAATACGGGAGCACGATGAATTAATTACTATCTCCAGCTGCATTTCTAGTGGGGATAATTTCAGGTGCAATGGTTTGAATGACATCGTTTCAAAGAAGTGTCTCCCATTCTCCTGACTAATTTAAGGTTAACTAAATTTGTTTCTCACCAGGAGACAGCTCATCAGCTCAACCCACAGTAATGACAGCTCCGCAAGCTCCACGTGTCCCTGAGAAGCAGGAGACACTCTGGGGTTTGTCCCCGAGAAGGAGGGTCATAGAATCATGGATGGTTTGGGTTGGAAGGGACCTTACAGTCCATCCAGCCCCACCCCCTGCCATGGGCAGGGACACCCTCCATAGCCCAGGGTGCTCCAAGCCTCATCCAGCCTGGCCTTGGACACTCCCAGGGATGGGGCACCCACAGCTTCTCTGGGCAACCTGTCCCAGTGCTCCCCACCCTCTGCGGGAAGAATTTCTTCCTGATGGCCCATCTCAATCTCTCTCTTTCAGTTTAAACCCGTCACCCCTTGTCCTGTCACTCCCTGCCCTTGGTAAAAGCCCCCCCAGCTTTCTTGTAGCCCCTCAGCCACTGGAAGGGGCTCTAAGGTCTCCCCAAAGCCTTCCCTTCTGCAGGGTCCTTCTTCTCTCCTCTTTCTCTCCTCCAGCAAACGGCTCCATCAGCACCAACCAGCTTCTGCAGGCTCCAGAGTTCCACTTCCCCAGAAATCTCGCCATAACACGCTGTGCTAATGACAGTTTGCGTCACGGCGTAATGACGTCATTGCAGTTGGCAGAGCTGCAGCCGGACACTTCCCACCTTCTTGGGGGCAAAGTTACTGGAGAGCATCATCACAGACCAAGGGAAATGAATCAGAATTGATAGCTTCGTTGCAAAGAGGGGTCTGATCCAGCGCTTTCCCTATCCCGGAGCCCCCAGGTCCCAGGGACAAGAGTCCTGGCGTGGCTTTCCTGCGGGGCAGTTCCTGGCACAGCACGGGCAGCACCAGCTCCTGGGAACCAGCACGCGGCTCAGACTGTAACCGAAACCTCCATCGCCTCAGCAGCAGTAAGTGAATTAGCAGAATCAGCCAGCGTTAATTATGCAGAGAATCATTTGCTGGTGAAATTAAAAAAAAAAAAATCTAATTTAATCAAAATATAATTAAATGAATAGTTAATTTAACAATTCCGCAGTGAAAACCCCTTGACCTCTGGAGCTATCCTCCCTGCAAGCAGGGGCTGCTCATCGCTCCAGCTCTTAGCACTGCCAGCAGTGGCACCCCCACCCCCAGCACATCCCCCCCTCCACCTGCGCTGCCCAGAGCCCTCTCCCCAGGGACCCACCCTGCAGCCATCTCCAAGGTGCCACGACCAGAAAGGGTAAATTGCAGCCCTTATGAAAAAGGCAGGAAGGAAAAGGAGAGATGGGTACACACGGACCATGTATTCCAGTCCCAATAAATATTTTTTTAAGGAAATAGAAAATAGGAAGAAGATGAGCAACAGCCAAGTGGAATTTCCTCCAGAAAAGGGAGTTGAGAGCAAATCTAGCAAATGTGCCTGGAGTGACTTGGGAGAGGGGATGCTGTCTGGGGAAAGGGACCCTCCAGATGGCCTCAAGGTCCCTTCTGTCTCTATCGTCTATGCTTCTACAGACTAATTCCTTAAATCAGCATCCTGTGGAAATGTGCCAGGCATCCTGCCAACTCTGGAGCTGGAAGAAGGGCTGGAGGACAGGATAAATGGGCATGCATGCACAGCATGTAAAAGGAAACAGGGTTTTTGCAATAGGTCCAAATAATCTCCGGAGATAGACTCAAAGGAGCATTTTACAGCAGCCTCCTCTTGAGACAGCAAAGCCCTGGCTCGGGGACGCAAAGGTGTGTGTAAGAGAGGCAGAACCGGCTGTCTCATGGACACCCCTTCCCACGCACTGTTTCACAGCCCTCTCCTGCTACAGGCAGACTCATTCCTGCAGCAAAACCAAGAGCTGCAGCTCAGCATCCCCCTCCACGTACAAAAACGGCCTAGATGGACAAGATCATCTCTCTTGGCTGTAACCACGGCGAGTGAAAAATCCTCACTCCGAGCTTCAGGCATCTGGCAAGGCGGACTGTGCTCCATCTGGAAGCATTTCCCCATGCACTGGGCTATCTCCTAGTCAGGCATTATAAGAAAATAAATCAGAAGGAGATTAACATAAATATTGTTTGAAAGATTTAATCAGCTACAAATTGCAATGTTATGTTTCCAGCTTAATTAGCCCAAGCCTGGTTTTCTTTGCTCTGTATTGTGAAGCAGAGTGAGGGCATTTAGAAGCGGCACTGCAGACCTCAGTTTGGGGTGATGGAGGGAAACTTCTCCCTGGCTGGGGCTAGCAGAGGCCTTGGATAGCAGGATGTCTGGGGGAGGCTGCTTTTTGTGGCTCCCCGCACCACTCAGCCACAAGGAGGGTGCTCCAGCCTTGCAGGCGCGTTGCTGCGGCACCCAAGGCAGGGCTGAGCTGCTTTGCCTTCAACGACATCCAGTGACGTGAGAGGCGAAGAGCCCTCGGACACGGAGGTGGTATTGGTGAGTGTCCCCAGGGACAGCACCTCACCCCTGCACAGGCACGGGGCAGTTTTGGGAAGGCTTCCCGACTGCCCCACCGCAGACACGACCTGAGGCGTATCTGCGTGCCTGTACTGTGGCACTGTGAAGCCCTACCTGTTCACTCAGTCCTATGGAGCTCGAGGAAGGACAAGGAACAAACCTAGTGTCAATTATACCTACAGATGGCAAAAAATGTGTACAAAATACTAAAGCAATTAAATACGCTCCGCGAGGCATCTTCCTGTAACAGGAGTTACTTCTGGGCTGCTCTCCTTTATGTCCTGCTTCCTACAGCACCCCAAACGATAACCAGAGCCCACAGCAAAGGGTGCTCCAACCACACCGGCTGTGAAAAGCCATTGGCACAACCACCTCTGCCACATAACAGCTGCACAGAATAAAAAAGGGTATGAAAAGCCACAGGCTTTTAGCCACCAACTGCAGCAGGCAGAATGACATTGTGGGCATGGGGAAGCACTCAGGAAACATCAGTAGATAAGCTCACGGTGAGAAGCAAGTTACCCAGCAACTGCCCGCCATCAGACAGACCCAGTTACTCAGCCAAGGCTTCCAAACACAACCCCTTGGCAGCATTTGTCCCCAGTGGCTTCAACAGGGATGGAAAGGGTCAGACGCTCGGCAGCTTCACCTCTGATATCAACACAGACCAAGCCTGCCTGGTCTGCTGGTGCTCGCTCGAATCATCGCTGTATGAGTTTGAACTGGCCCTGCTAATGAGGTTCTAAAGATGCATTTTTATTTGGAGGGCAAGAGCTAATTAAAATGCAAACCATGTATTTCCTGCTCAGAGCGCTCATGCCAATGTGATTTCAACAAGGGTTGCAAACACAAGAGTCACCCTGATCTGCACTGCTCCTGTGAATTGGCTTACGAAAGTGTTTATAGTTCCACCTACAAGATCTAAAAAGGCATCTCTCTGCACTCCAGCAGAAGCCATTTGTCTGATCAGCGTGTCCCAACTGGTGATGAGTGTGCTTTCACACCGCATCCCAGCAGAGAGCTTGCAGCATCCCAGACACTCACCGTCACCGCCGGTCCTGCCGCCGCATCCCCCCGCACGCTGCACGCACGGCTCCCGGCACCGAGTCTTTGCCCAAAGTCACCCAGCGTGGCAGCAGGGTCCCCGTTCTGGAAAGTACCAAGAACACCTCAGTAAGCAACAAATCCCGGGTTTGCTCCGGACTGGTGCGTTCCAGAGGTGCTGACAGTGCCCAAATGCTGACGCAAAGGCTGGTCCCTTGAGCTGGTGCCGAGTACATCACCCTGACAGCTACAGTGGCCTGTAGACACCCAGAAGCCAGAGGAAAGAAGTAATTTATAGTGCCTGCATTTCCTGCAAGGGAACAAGGGCACCAGCCGTTTCACCCGTGCCTGACGCGTGGCGCATCCTCTCGATGCCGGTGGCACACATAAAGCTGTCGCTTGCAGGGACACTGAGCGCCAGCAGCGTGGGATGAGCCAGCAGCAGAGGCACCAACTGAGATGCCGATATGCTTCCCCAGTTTTCTGCCCACCAAGGCAAAAGCCACGCTGGGCTGAGGCAGAGAGACAAGGCTGCGGGCACCCCAGAGCAGACCACAAAGCCAGCCCCTTTCAAGCAAGGCTGCTCTGCCTCCGGGCTTTGCCTCACCTTCTCCCAGACCATGGGAAAACAGCCCTTCCTGGCTGCGGGGGATCACCTCTATCCACATGCTCCCGAGGCCCCAAGGGGAAGGACAACCTCCTGCAGCAAAAACCCAGCAGCTGGGGAAGCAGCTCCCGGGAAGCCCCTGCGGCTGCACGGCTCACCCTGCGTCCCTGCGGCCCAGCCGGCTCCATCCACGCAGGGCCGAGCCACGTCCCGTGCCAGCACAGAGGTCAGGAGCAGAGCTGCACCCCGGTTATTGATGGCGCAAGATTAGCTCGTCTGAACAGGGAAATACATCACCGGAAAAATAGGAAACATTTGGAGAGTGGATGGCGGGTGTGAGAGTGATGAATGAGTGCTGGAGGAGCCCGGCTAAGATCAATGAATAGCTGATGAGCTGAGGAACAAGGCGCGGGGAAGCTCACCATGCAAATACAGAGGGAGCAGATTCAGTAGGGAAATTGCCCACTGAGACAAGATGCTAGCAAGCCCCTAAACAGCCTTTACATCCACACCGTAGCTCTTGGGGAAGCCAGGCATCGGGGCAGCTGGTTCTGGCTCCATTCAGCGTCAGCGTGAACCGGGGGCTGTGGAGAGCAGATCGCCTGCACTCGCTGCCTGCCAGGGCCCAAGAAGGGACCCCGGTGCCCCACTCTGTCCCCTCCACCAAGTCATGCCCTCTGCTCAGAGCAGTGCCTGTCAGCACCGCGGGAACACTGGTGGAGGGGAGAGGATCCTGTGCAGGCAGACAAAAGGGAAGTGATCCCTTTGTTACTTCCCTCGGTCCCTCTGTCCTGTGGGATATCTGATTTGGGAAGAGGAGGTGAGAGCAAAGGCTCAGAGAAGGGGAAGCACCCAGAGACTCCTCACGCACACACTTTGCAGATGACAGTGATTCACCCAGCCTGGTGTTTCTGGTCTTTTAGGGCAGAAGCTCCACAGACAGGCAATTTCTGTGAAGACATCATTTTGGGCTGAGCTCTGTGTGTATTACAGTCCATTAGCAGCGACTGAGACAGCTGCTCATGAGCAATAAAGATACATAACCACTTCATGGCACTCAGACACTGGGAAAAATCATCCCAGTGTGAGCTTTGCAAGGGCCAGGCACATTCTTGCCCTCCCCGGCAGCCGCTCGCCTGCAGCGAGCAGCTCAGCAAGCAAGCTGCCACCCGCGCCACGCCGAGCCCGTGTCGGCACGGCCCGGGCACAGCACTCACTAATGCTGTTAAGCAACCATACACACCATCAGCCGCTGCGGCCGCCAGCTCGCTGCAGTGGGAGACACGGCTCCGGCGGCTCAGCCATCCTGGAAGCAGAAGGCTGGAGGTCCTGCCTGGCCCACGGGGCTGCTCCGAGAACAAACGTGCGTGGACGGAGGCAGCAGGGAAGCCAGCGGGAAAGGCGTTGAGGACAAGCATCACCTCCAGCGATGCAGTAGTGGGAAGCGTCCTGGTGTGGTAATTTTTGGGAACTCGTGTTTCTGCTCCTTTTTCACTACAGGGTGGGCTCAGGGATGGGACTCCAGTAAAAACTGATCCTTGCTCGAACACAAATCACATGGGCAGCACGGAGACACAGGCTGAGCCACACCACCATCGTACCCAGTTAGATGTGGCATTAGGCCTGAACTCATACACCATGTACCCCCTGCTCATTGCTTCCAAATAATTCTGTTGAGGTGGTTCTGCCCTGCTTTCAGCTCCTTCATGTCTCTTCACACATTTAACATCACAGTTTCTAGAGGCACTGAACTCACGCAGATTTCTGCCCAGTGCCCTTGTCCTTGGCACCAGATACAGGAAAAATCTCTTCCCACCTTCCTGGCGCATTCCCCCTCTGCAGCCCGACCTCTCCCAGTAGCCTGAAGGTAGCTATTTGAAAGAAAATGACAGCAGCTACTTGGGGGATGATGGGCTGAATAGAGCAATTGGAAACTGTCTGTCAAAAAGCAGTGGTATTCAGCCCCACCGACTCCTTCCCTGCAGCCAGTTCGTGGTGGCTCTGGTGTGCTCAGGCACAAGGGTCTGCCAACTGGGAGGTCACAGCCATGTCCTTTGCATAAGTGAATGAAAGAAATGACTCAGAAAAAGGCTACGAACCCAGCAGGGCTAGCTTCCCCAGCTAGCTGGCTCAGCACGACGCTCCTGCACCCACAACTGGCAGCCGCGAAATTAGACTGAAAAGCGTCCTCAGCTCCAGCAGACGAAGTGAGAGGCAAAGGGGGAACAAAGCTCACCGAGTCCCTGAGGAGTTCCAAGCAGATGCGAGCTGAGGAATAAACACACAGGAGCATCACCCCCAAGCACATCTCAGGCCTCCAAAATTACCATGCTGGTCTTAAAGATATTTGAAAAACAAACAGGGGAAGCAGGAGAGGCTATTGCTTGCCTTGCAGACTGAGCCACTAAAGTACATTTGCAACACAGATTCCCATCTCTCCCTGCAATCGGGAGGTCCAGCAGCTTCCTCAGGAAGGCACAGCTGTGTTTGTGGTGTGACCAAACAGATCCAGAAACTGGAGAGGTAAGAGCTGGATGCTCTACACTCCTCTGGGTACAGCATTTGTAGGGTATTCGTACAGAGGTGAAGCATTCCCAGAGCAAGTCCCGCAGGTGCAGAGTTCAGGCTCCAGCAGCACGTGCCTGCGCCCAAATGAGACAGCGGGCAAAGATGAGGATCCCTGTTTTACCAAAAACTGCCCATCTGAGCAGGGGGACGGTCCTTGCTGCTCTCCCAGTACTGGCTCTGTGCTGCTTGTAGCAGCCGCCTGGGGTGAAGCATGAAATGCAGCTGGGACCAGGACTTGAAATAGCTGCTTCAGACGGGATGCTGCCATCCCAGGGAAGAGGGGAGTGGCATCACTGGCATACAGGCATCTCTTTGGCAAACCCAGATGGCACTGGTTACAGGGATTTAGAGGCCAAAACATACCCACGTCAACACAGCAGGATGAAGGATCACACCAGGGCTGGCCAAGCGCTTTCCTCACCGCAGCCCCAGTGCTCCAGCCAGAACCAGGATGCTGTCCCACCACCAGTGCCTACCAGAACCACCACTGCCAACCTGGCACTCAGCCCACAGCGGCACACCCCAAACCCAGCCAAAACCCACAGGAAGCCCTGAGAGGCAAACTCTCCCCACGGCTCGCCAAAACCCGTGCTCCTCCCGCAGCCCAGCACGGGTGGCTGGCAGAGGAGACGCTGCTAGAAGGTTCCAGCACTGCGGGGTGGCAGGAGCTCCAGCCAAGCGGCGCAACAGAGGCCCCAAAGATGCTGGGGCACCGCAGGAGCCAGATTCTGAGTTGCAGGCGATTTGCTCCCTCGACACGTTCATCCCGTTACCGGGTTGTTTCCATTTAGTGAGTTTTATCGCCTGTAACATGCGTTACAGAGTCACCCGGTTAAAGCGTTATTGGGGGGCACAGCTGCAGAGCCCCACTGCTCCCCTTTCCTCGAGTCCTGCACCGGCTGCCCCTTTCCAGGGGTCACTCGGGAGCCAAGCGCGGACGCGACCCCTGCCCCGTCCCGCCGCCGGGCTTGCGAGGAGCACCGTCAGCCCCGCATCTCACCCACCGGAGACGAGCCCCGAGGGATGGGGGTTGGCACCGGGGCACCCGCGGCGGCACCGCCGGGTGCGTTGCGGAGCTGCAGCCCCGCCGCCGCCAGCAGGGAGCGCCGCCGCCCGGGGCCGGGCCGAGCTGGAGATGCGGCGGCAGCCCCCGCGGGGCCCCCGCGAAGCCACCCGTTCCCCCAGCCCCGGCGGCGGGCGGCCCCTCCTACGACCTGCACGCCTTCTACTACGCCTGGTACTGCAGCCCACGCTTCGGGGGCCGGTACCGGCACTGTGATCACGCCACTGGGAGCCCCGGGTCTCGGCCGGCTTCTCCCGCGGCCACCACCGTCCGCCCAACGACACCGGCTCCAGCTTCTAACCCGCGCTCGGCCCCTACAGCTCCCGCGACCCCGCCGTGCTGGACGAGCACATGAGCCAGCTCCGTGCTGCCGCCACCGGTAACCGCCGCCGGGACCCCCCCGGGCAGCGAGAGCCCTGGTGCCGGTATGCCAGCCCCATCCCTAAGGGGAGGCAGGCGGCCCCGAGACCCCCCGGCCACGGATCCCAGGGGGCCATGCCGGCCACCCACCAGCCCCCCAAGCCCCGCACTGCATCCTCAGGGCTGCCACAGTCGCTGCCCCCATCACCGGGTACCAGCGCCCCTCGGCATCCCCCGCAGCCAGTGCCTCTCCCCACTTTCCGTCATCGAGGCCACTGCAGAGCGTTGATTTGGGGTCTCATAACCAGGGCACAAACACCACGCGCCTCCTAAAGCGTGAGGAACACGAGGAACGGTCACTGCACCGCTGCCCACGGCCAGAGAAGGCTTAGAACAAAGCACATTTAACCCAGACCTGCTGTCACGTGTAGGAGTGCTGCTCCTGTCCTGGTGCCCGCCCGGCCTCGCAGGCGGCGGGGAGCCGGACAGCCTCGTGCCCTCCATCCTGGACACCACGCACAGGTACGCCGTGAAGGTAAGGCTCTTCTGCTGCTGGAGGCCAGTGAACTCGCCATTCCACTCCAGCACCAAGCCGACACTGCGCTTGGGCTCCCCTGCTTCAGCAGCAGTGCTCAAAGAAACGAGGACTTGCGTCTAAGACCACGGGAACAGTTTTTCAGCAGCTAAATACAGGGCTTCTCCACTTAAGAACTGGGATTTTTAGTTTAGTTTTGGCTAGCATTAGGGAAAATCCCAGTGGACTGAGCTGTATTCCGCTGTGCCGTGAGGGGGTCCTCTGGGAGGTCAGGGTGCAGGGAAAGCAGTGCCGGTGCGATGAAAATAACCACGTCCCATGGTCTCTTTCGAAGGTTGCCTTTCGCACCCAGCCGCACAAAGGGCGCGATGGCCGTGCTGTGCACGAGAACATCAAATACATCACGGCCAAGTACGTTTTTCACGTCGGCTAACCCCAGCTGCGTGATGCTGCTTTCAGGACAAACAGCGAGCAGCACTGTGCATTAACTGCATCAGAAGAGCATCCAAAAACCGGCACCCAGGGAAGGGACCTGCCTAGAGCAAGCCAAGCTGGGCAAGGGTTGTGATGAAATCCCACATTCTCCAGCACTTCAAAACCCCCAATCACCTTCTTCTGGTCAGGTTTCTAAGCTTGTCACCTCCGCCCTTTCTTTTGCGAGGGACAGGAGGAGGCACAGGCACTCCCATGAAGATGGAAATAAGGGCTCTGGGAAAGGACGCCCCTGCGACAAACTGAGTCTCGCACGGTGCTTGCCTTCCGATGGCAATGCCTGCGGAGCGCTTATCGCCCCAGCCTCTGAAAAACCCTTGTGCTCTCCTCCAGATACGGATCACGCGCAGCTTTTTATGAGACCAGCACCGGCAAGAGTCTCCCGCTGTTTTATACCTGATTCCTACTTGACACCGGCTGAATCCTGGGCCAACCGTCTCACACCATCAGGCTCCCACTCCCCCCGCAACACCGCTTACGACATGGTGTTCATTGGGCTGCTGGTGGAGGAGGGACACAAGCACGACATCCTCTCCGCAGGGTACGATGGTATGTACGCGTACTTTGCGTCCAACGGCTTCTCTTTTGGCTCATCCCACCAGAACTGGAAAGCAATCAAAACTTTCTGCAACTCCAACAACCTGATGTTCATCCCCAGTCTTGGCTCAGGCTACATCGAAGCCAGTGCTCACCCCTGGAACAACCACAACTCTCGGAACAGAGTCAACGGGAAGTACTGTGAAACAGCTCCGCAGGCCGCTCTCGCGGCCAGGCCAGAGACCGTCTCCTTCACGTCCTTCAACGAGGGGCACGAAGGCACCCAGATCGAGAAAGCCGTACCCAAAAACACGCTGACACACCTCTACCTGGACCACCCTCCCCGTCAGCTGGGCCTGTACCTGACTCACAGCTGGGCAGAACATTTCAGCAAAGAGAAAGAGCAGTGGTTGGTGTGACTTCAGGGTTTGCCGCTCCTCTGGAACTCACAAGGGCTGCTGGCCTGAGGGTCAGAGATCTGGTTTTCTGTTACCGTGTGTATGCTCTGATGTTCGGCGTGGTGAGCCGGGTGCCAGCCTGCCTTTCACCGTACGCCCTTGGTGACCACATACCCCTAGCTCCACTAGCAACCCTGTCGGAGCATTTCCCCATCAGTTTACTGTAAAGAGGGGTAAATAATCCTCTGAAGTATCTGCTGTAGGTGAAAGCCACGCTGTTACGTACCCCCTGCTTTATCCAACCTCTCCTGTACCACGGCATTCTGCGGGGGGCGTTGTCACTGTGGTCCACTGCACCCAGACAACTGAAGATAATTAAAGCTGGAACACTAGAGACCACTCACTGCTACTGCTGTTTCTGCTGGAAACCAAGGAAAGGCAATGGTCTACACTAAAAGCTCTTCACTGAAGGTTTAGTGTTCCACACTCTGAAAATTTAGATCTCAAGTTGCTTTATTCCCTTAAAACCAAGGAGAAAGAAAAAAAAGTATTTGCAATAAAAATGCAACTGAAAACACCATTAATCTGTGCTCTGAAAGAGGTTCAGCTCCCAGTAGCTTGCCCTTTTTTGTGAGTTTAGCCATGTTTGGACCCTTCTAAGTTAGCCCTGAAATTAATTTATACTTGTCTACATCAATAAAATGAAAAGTGGCAGCTCTGGATGTGAAACAAGGCTCTATCTGTGATGACTCCACGCATGTTCTTGCTAAGCACCTGCATCCATCAAAAACGACGGACAACAACGCCTAAAAACAAGCATTTAGAACGAAATCATGCAAGTTGCTTACCAGTTTTTTAATCAATAGCTGCTCCATAAACTTTGCTTCTCAGTGAAGAATAAATACCAGAGGAAAGTTACATCCATTCCCTATTTACTCCAGCTCAGCACTGTTCTCACAACAGAATCAAGAGGGAAGTCCATTCAGAAATGAAGCTCAGCACGCTAAAAGCTTGTTTTCATTCTTTGTATTAGGCAGAAATCTTTCTGAGCCTTCTGAGCACTGTTCTCGAGACAGGGACCATTTGCATACAATTAATTTTCAAAAGCACGTACAGTTTTGTCTCAGTTACATTTAGAACAGAAAAAACCCAGCCCGAGGACACCACAGCTGTAAGGTCACGAAAGCTCAAAAAACCTCTTCCGTCTTTGCTTGTCTTTCGGTGCAGATACAACACACACATGGAATAAGCCTTAAGGGGAAAGTGGGTCAGACACTGTCTTCACCCCACCCTGAGAACAGTCTAACGTTCAAATTACTGTATTTCAGAAGCCTCATCATGTTAATAAAACGCAGGTATTTGGGAACAGTGCAGCAGCACGAGGAGAGCATACATACTTGGGTTGGTTTCTCAGACTGTAGCAGATGTAACTAACAGATACCCATCAACTATTGCTCTCAGTTTTCATTCTTTTGTCTATTAACCCTGACATAACCCATCGACCTTATTAAACAAGGCCAGGAACGCCCATCTGAATGCACAGGCACACAGTGCCCAGCTTTACCAGCTCTGCAGAGCCTCCTCAGAGTCGGGAGTCTTAAGATGATTCTGGTATCAAGCCATACTTCTGCCTCAGGATTTCAACCGTCGATGCCAGTGCACTGTGGAAGAACCATCAGAAAAAAACAGGTTTAAGGATTAAACTGCATTTTCTGGGAAAGAGTAATCAGCAAGGCACGGTAACTGCATTTTGAATCAAGGAGAACTTAAACTCCAAAGCCTAGAGTGTTTCCCAGAGAAGCTTCTAGAAAGGACTGTGCTCAGAATTTGGGAGCGTTCTTTCAGGATTTCTGAGCATGCGGGTAATTAAGCTAAATAACGTTAACGTGAAGGTGCAACCGCTATGGGAAAAGAGGCAAAACACAACCCAACCTAAGTTGGTTACAGTTCTGTTCAGCAAAGAGCGCTCACCAGCCAGGACGAATGATGGTGAATTTCCCTGACACAGATAAGTCGACCACCGTTGACCCCAAACGACACTCTGGGCTCTGGACATCCCCTATCGGCCCTCCATCGATGACCAAGGACAACTGAGGCCACAGGTCTTGGAATTCCTGGGGGGAAAAGAAAGAGACGTGGCTAACAGTCCTGAAGGTGGTTTGTGATCATGTTCTAACAGACACTGCTGGACGTTCTGGTGTCAAGGGAGGTGGTCTCTCCCTTTCCTCTGCCAGGTCAGCTCACTTTTTTTCTGTCATGAACACATCCTAGTTTGATTTCTGAGACCAGACTAGTCTCAGACATGCAGGACAGCCACAGGGAGCCTCTGGTTGAAGACTTCTTAGCTGCGCTGCTGCTTATTAAGGAGCGCACAAAGAAAGCTAGAAGCCTCTCAAGACGTTCCGGGGGCAAGGACAGGGTGTCTGTCTGGTACCATCCCCAACCGTGCCATCGCCAGGGTCAGAAGCTTTGCAACACGACATCTCCTTGAGTGACAGTTACCAGGCTGCAAGGAGCCGTACAGACAGCAGCAGTCTCATTTCACAGCCAACCCTCCTACAGCAATTTCCGTCTTTCAGATTCGGCACCCACTTCAAAAGCTGTGTATAAGCCTTTAAATATTACATTTCAGCTCTGGTCTCCTCACTTTTTAAGGTGAGGATCACAGCAAGACAGCTACCCCGCACCATGTATCTGCAGGCTGTTTTAACTAGAGATTATCATTTAAAAAAAATAATGGCATCAGAGAAATCCTTGGTTTATTGCTAAAGCTTCCAATTGAGAGCGCCTCGGGCTCTGACAGGCTACCGCAGTAACGTCACTTAGCAGCAAAACCGGCCTTACCGAAACCGTCAGCGTGCTCGCTTGAGAGCTGATATTAGCGCTTGTTAAAGCCAGCGGTCCAGAGCAAGCTCGTGCCAACTCCCTAATAAAAGGGTGGTTTGGAATACGAACACCAACCAGCTACAAGGAAGAAGAGAGCATGGTTTTACAGGCAGTAACCATTTTCAATCTTGCATTGCCCCAAGCCCTCTGGACTTAAAGCTCTAGAGAATCATTACATCAATGAGACGCGCTTTCACGTGTTAACCCCTAACGCCGGGTTGTGCTGTGTTCAAATACGTCACCAAGAGCACGACAGCACAGGGGGCTGCTTCGGGGAAACACCAACAGCTGCCAAGCACACTAAACACATGCATAAGAATAAAAGCTACTACAGAAGCACAAAGACAGCATACCGTCCCTCAAAACCACAGATGTATCCTGTGGCAAAGACCTACCGATGTGAAAGGATTCAAGTCTTTATTTAGTTCTTCTGAACGTTTTAAGACCAGGGTCACAGGTCCTGGAAGCAAGTCCCGCAACAACTCGTCCGGCACATTCACGTGGCAGTACCTGCATGGCAAGAGGAAGCCGTTAAAGGCGGCTGCACAGCTTCACGCAGGGCACTGTGAAGCTGCTCCTGCACAGCTTTCCTCACGGCAAGCAGAAAGCAGCCGCCCCCAGCCTCAAACGGCGGCGAGCGCGGGCAGCCGCAGGGTCCCGGGGCAAGCGCCGTGTGGCGGGGCTCTCCGGTCAGCCTCGCTCACACTTGGTTGTCAGCACCGTACAAGGGTTTTCAGAGCCGAGCAGGGCCCGCGCACCCGCGGCAGGTCCCGCACCCACCTGTAGAGACGGTCCACGTCCCCGAGGCAGATGGCCAGCGGCTTCTCCCCGTTCCGCCCCTTCAGGCTGTAGATGCTCCGCACGGCACCGGAGTCCTGGGCCAGGCACGCCACACCGTACACCGTGTCCGTCGGCACCGCCACCAGCCCGCCTGCCTGCAGGGCTCCGGCGGCAGCCGCCAGAGCCTCCCGCCAACCTGCCCGACACCAGCGGGTCAGCGGCAAGGCCTGGCAAGCCCCGCCACCAGCCTGCGGCTTCCGCCTCCCGGCCCACCCCAAGCCCGGGGCCTCCCGCCGTGCCGGCCCTGGCTCCCCGCCCCCTCCGCCAGGCCACTGCCCCTCCCGGCCCGGCCTCCCTCCACCGGGTGCCACGCCCGCACCTTGTGCGTCCGGTTGGGTCACGCCGCCGGGCGGCAGCAGCAGGCGGGCGCTGCAGGCGCGGCCTAAGCCCGGGCCCAGGCCTAGGCCCAGGCCCGGCGCTCCCTCCGCAGCCCGAGCCAGCCCCGCCACCGCCGCCCTCCGCGCGCTCAGCATGCAAGAGCCACTTCCGGCCCTGCGGAGGGCTGCGCGGTGACGTTACATCCGGGGGCGTGGCGGCCGCGCCGTTCCCATAGCGACGCGGAGCCGAATGGAAGACGAGGAGGCTGCGGCGGAGCGCCACGAGTGGCCTATGGTGGGTGGCACCGGGCTGGGGTGAACCGGGGGGGCGCGGCCCGTGGCCGCCCGTGACCGCTGTCTCCGCCGCAGGTGAAGGACGGCCTGCGGAGGCTGCAGAGCCTGCTGGAGGCCCGGCAGCGGCAGCTGCGCGCCCGCATCGCCGCCTGCGATGAGCTGAGGGCGGAGATGGCCGTGCTCCAGGCCACCCTGCGTGCCGAGTGCCGCCCGCCCCACGGAAGCTCCTGCCCGGGCTCAGGGGAGGTGGGCCCGGCCCCCACCCCTCTCTGCTCTCGGACTCACCAGGCGCCGGGCCCGGCCGGCGGGAGCTCCGAGGCTGGCGGCAGGCGGGACGCGAAACCCTGAGGAGCCTCGGCGAGTGACCGCGGCGGGTGTGCCCGGGAGCGGCTGCCAGAGAGAGATCGTCTTCGCTGGGCCCAGGGGCAACCCACAGAGTGATACGCCAGTGAATGTAGCCGGTTCCCTCAGCTGTGGCCTTGGACTCTGCATTCTCTTGTTCCACTGACACCTTATCTTACTAAATTTGCACTTTAAAATAAAGCAGTATTGGCTTAGTCCATATCTCAGCCCCGCAGCCCACGCAGAGGTTGGCGGCTGCTGTCTGAAGGAGGTACAGTCTGCAAACTGATTGCACCACCCTGTCTCAAATGCTGGCTGTTTCCTTGACCGTTGGCAGGATCAGGGCTAGTTAACGACTGGCTGGAGAAGCAGGAAAGCCGTGTGTTGTTTCGTGGGTAACAACTCCATCTCCTGCGATAACTGTAACCCTAACTGACAGATGCACAATCTCAACGAACAAACTGCAGCCAGCCAAGCTGGAGGTCTGGGGTTGGGAGATGCCCTTCAGCTGTTGGGGTGGGGGTTTTGCCACATGGAAATGTTTTGCTACACTGATTTATTCAGAGCAGGCATTCCGTCTATTTTCCTTATTACCACTGCCTTTTCCCAGGGTTCCCATTCTCTTTCCAGTAAAGTACTCAGTACCTAAACCCTTCAAAGCAGGCATGCTAAAACTACCATCTTTACCGCAGGAAATCTTGTCTTCCTCCCCTCCCCTGCAGCTTCAGGGGGCTTACAGTGCCTTGCTCAACGTGGCCCCGCATGGAACACAGCTGGTGTTTGTCTGCATGAAAGGGACAACGCAAGAGTTTCCCGTTTTCAAAAACCAAAGAATAACTTGCAGCTTCACAGTATCCACTCTCTTACCCGCACCCGTGGGAACTGGAGGGTACGAAGTTGGCTGGTGAAGGTCACTCTTGGTGGGGGAGGGAGGAGCCTGCTACAGCAAACGCTGTTTTCTGTCAGGGTTTGGCAATACCTTCATGTCCTGATCTGTCCAGGGGGGGCAGGGGAAGGATCCTCACTCTCATCTCCCAGATGACTTATAAATACTCTGAGGAAAAACTAGAATAACACAATGTTTAAATAAGCATTTAATTAGGATTCCATTAGTATTAATATTGCTTTCAATTCCAAAAAAGTTAATTTCCACTTCTTTGCAGATATTTCAAAGTACAATATTAACTTCATACAAAATGAGCAATTAAGCAAACACCATTATTTCACATTTTACATTCTTCAAAAAATACAAATTCATATTTACTCTTTTTTGGGTTTTGGAGATGCTCTTCCTTTGGAAGTACTGTACCTGTAACTAACATATTCACATTGCTCAATGTAAGCACATTTGTTCCCAAGTTCATAGTTAAATAAATTCCTTTAATACCACACACACATTCTTAAACAACTGGGGTTCTTCTGTTTTCTCATCTCCAAGACCATTGCCCAGCTCCCCATACGTGTCAAACCAAAGCAGTAAGTAGACAACCCACGGCTCTCCCAGACTTCCTGGTTCCACAGTCACGCAGCCACGGGTGCTGGACTGCTCCGGTCACTAGCCAGGCCCGAGGTTTGCCCATCCCTGCCTGCCGTGCTGATGCTGGTCTGTGTGAAATAGAACTGCAACTCCCTCTCCAAACAAGGGTCAAGACAGATAGCTCCGGTTCAGAAAGCAAGTGGAAGGACACAAAGCTACACAGCAAGAAATACCAGCTACTGTAACTACGGTACTGCAAAAACATACCCTTGATTTTGCTGAAAAAGATCGTATGAAAAAAATTTCTTGTAAGAAAAAGTAGAAACTGCATTTATTTGAGAAAGTGTACACTGCATAATGAACCAAATTTTGGCCAGCTTGCACACCACCAAAAGCATGGTGTGGGATTTTTAAACTAGTTCCAAGAACACACACACTTAGACTATGTACACTACGACATAAATATCCAGTTTAATTTGCATTTCTCAGTGCAGACACAGAACCCAACTTCTAGAACATAGGAGATATATCAAGACAAGACGCAAAAAAAGTTAAAAGTTCAGCCCTGTCCATGAGTATCAACTACAGGTAACATTTATAAAAACTTGACATAGTTTCCAAAGTATGTTACGGAAAAAATAGGGTACCAATTAAAAACTACGCAATCAGAAATGTGTAGGGTTCCTTAAAGACATACTTTGTTTTTTTGCCTTACAGTCCAAACTGACTCTAAAAGTTCTGCCCAGCTCGGTCAGATCACTCATGCCGAGGACTTCTCACCCACAGATCTCAAAGCACTTTGCAAAGACAAGTTTTGGCGTCCTCGTTTCACAGGGAGGAAACGGAGGGACGGAGAGGTTAGGAGACGTGCCCAAGGCCTCACGGCCAGCCAGAACAAAGAACGTGACACCAGGATCCCGTCTGCTGTGCGTCATGGACCTGGCTGCCTCTCATTTCAGCTGTCAGCTGCGCTCCCCCCTCGGATCAGGGACAGCTTTCCACCTCCCATCGGCTCCAAGGTCAGTTACACCGTAACTACTCTCCCCCAGCAGTTCCTCAACCCACAGCCCAGCCGCCAGTCCCTTCTCCGAGCCCTACATACCACTGGTGCAGGAAGAGTACTGTAAACAGTTATCAGTGTTGCTGCAGCTGCAAAGCCAATATCCCGGATGACTGCAGCAGCGCCATCCTCCACGAAGTAAGGCAGGTAACATGACATCAAAAACGATCTCGAAGACAAATTTTAAAGGTGCAACATGCCCGTTTCAGAAGAGCTCGTCACTTCTGTTCGCACTCGTGTGGCAGAACAGAGGGAGGAGGAGGGAGAAAGGATATACACCAAGGAACACCGTTGTGTCCAACGGAAGTGACAAGCAGCCCACCAGAAAGCGCGAGAGAAAAGGCCTGCGAAAGCACAGTGCTCTCAGTGGAGTATTTGCATAGATCGGACGTTTGCTAATGATGCATAATTTCTCTTGGGTATCGCCGGGGAAGGGCAGGATGTCACTGAGCTAGTTACGACATATATTCAGTTAGACAGACACAGACAGACCGACCACACGGGACAATGATCTTTAGCTACAAGTATTGCACCAAGTTAAGTGCTCATCTTTGCACACCCCTGTTAACTTTTACTCAGAGCAAAAATAAACTTTGTGAAAGTATATACAAAAGAAATTGCAGCAATTGGGTTAAAGATAAAATAACCTAAAGTGCATTTTTACATACCAGTATGAGGTTCTGCAAACTAGTCTTTCTGGACACAGTCAGCATTACAGAAGTGCCCAATTCATACTTTGTTCTATATAATTCAGTACCAGCATTTAAACAGTGCTGATTTTCCATCCCAAGCATGAAAAGCAACTTCTACAGCCTTCAGCTGCACGCCAAGTCTGCTTGCTTAGGTGGCTGCTTGGCGACTAGAGCTACCGGTGTTGGCAATTTGACCCATTCGACATGTTCGAGCTCCTGCACCCATCTAGAAACTGTATGCAACCAAGTAAATCCCCACAAGCCACAAAACAGCAAAACTTTTAACACAGAACGACCCAGAGCAGCGCAGTTTTGCTCTCTGACTGACCATTAAAGGGGTTCATGAAATGCAGATTTTGCAGAGGGAGGGCACGCCACGCTCAGAGGCTCCAGCCTATTAACAGAACAAGCCCCTTTCTGGGAATCCAACGTCTTACCAGAGCTACAAACTCTCCCAGTTATTCAAAGTGTTATTGTGAATATGCTAAATGCCAGGGGCAACAAGGAGAGGAGGACAGCAAATTCTCCAGCATCAAGGAATCTGAGGGCATTGCTGCGACTGCCCTTGGACCTCCCCGCATCCCAGCGCGTTAACGACCACCCCGGCAGCACGATGTCTGACCACACAGCACTGGGGACGATGCAATGTTCGCTGTGAAACGTATCAGGTACATGCAGCATGGAACAATCTGGAAAGCAGACCAGCGACTGAACAGCAAAAGCACACACCTGTACAATGGGGTGGGATGCACAGGCCACGGTGCAGTGGCCTTCGCAGAATCGAGCTGCTCTTGCCTCATTACAAGCTCTGATTGGTTTCACCTAAACTGCTGCCTGCCTGACCCTACTACAAGACGGTAACGGCAAATCCAATGCACCTGAAAGTCAGCCTAAACTTGGAACACGTTGCTTCCCCTAGAACACACCAACAGAAAACAGTAGCTGTGAAGAGTAAACGGCAGAGAGGTTAACCTGGCACCCGCTCAGAAAGGATGCGAGCAGCACCCCACTGCTCCCAGTCACCACGCTTCCAAATTAGCTTCCAATTTCAAAGCCTCTGGTAGATGATCCTACGCGCTGCTGTCAAAAAGAAGTTTCTGAAGATGCTATCTGGTCTGACCACGAGCATGTTTTAGGTGGACTAAGTCACGAATAGCAAAAGTATCATAGAAAAGCGCTTCCCTGAAGGACGGAAAGGCTCAGAAGAGGCCACCAAGTCCCCCAGCTGTCACATTTCAGGCAACATCTGGTACCCACGTCCCCACTAGAGAAGACCCGGCAGCTCCAGGGGAATCTACATGCTCCTGCATTAGTAGACTCACACACACACACACACCCACAGATCCCACCGCTGTGCTTACGGCACAGGAAAGGCGCAAGGCCCCTCGCAGTGGCCTGTGCCCTGGGAGACCCCCCCATGCAGCTCCAGGCACTCCCCAGAAGCGGAGCCCTATGCAAGGGAGCTGGCAGGAGACACATCCCTGTGAAGACGGTCCCAGCCACACAGGCTTGAGACTCTTTTGCGTTTGCAGCAGTTCTTGCTGCTGTGCGACCAAACTGCACCACACAACGAAGCTGTGGGAGAAAAACCAGCGGGGCCACCGCCTCGCTGCCCTCGAGGGATCGCCACTACAAGAACCAAACAAAGCGCTTTGTTAACCCGCGTTTCGTGGATGCAAACCTTATTGCTGCAGGACCCACATCCCCACTACGACAGCACTGCACAGCACTGCACCACGCGCCAGCACGCAGAGAGGAAACACAACGAGCACGTTTCCAGTTCAGCTGGTGTCCCCAGGCTCGTCACTGCGATTACTCCATCCTAGCAGAGCGACAGGACACTTTCCAAGCACAAAGCATTTTTGCACTGCCTCTCCTCCCCCACAGGACACAGTTTTACCCTTCTGCACATCACAACTGGAAGCAAGTTGTCAGGGAGGCGACAAGCCAGTTCCCTTCAGCCCATTTCCATCTGTGCTGTGGCAGCAGATTCGCAAGGGAATAGCACACGAGATCGCTTAAATCACCGCCTCCACTAAGACGGTGTCAGCGGTGTCGGTAAGGCTACGCAGAGCATGTCACGGGAGGGTTAAAAATCCTGCTCAGCATCCTGGGGAGGTCCAGCCACACTCACACGGTTCTCCCCCCAGCAGGAGCAGAGGGCAGCTTTGAGCAAATCCAAAGAGCGCAAGTCCTCTATCCTCTACGAGTTTGCACTTCTACAATTAGTGTGCAGAGACACTCCACGTTAATTGGCTTACAGTCATCATCTTTGTATCTCACTAATGACAACACTGTAAACTGAATAAAGACTATTTAATATTCCTTCCTTTAACATAAAAAGACTGACAGCCCAAGCCAGGAAGATGGATAAAACACTATAAAAATCACATCTTTTAAAATAATGCAGCATAAATAAACCATTTAGAATGAGACTGCATTTATTGCAACATTACAGGCTTTTTGGTGGAAGGGGGGTTTGTGTTTTAGTTACCCTGAGTAGGTTAGAATATAGACTTTCAGTTTGATATGAAAACTACTATGTCGTGTAACATCTTTTAGCCAAGAAATAGCCCCGTGCACAAAAAGCTGGCATTGCAGTAGGTTGGAGGCAGATTCAGGCAGAACTTATATAGCTTAACAGAAAAAAGGAAGCATTTATGGATAGGTGAGGGATAGACTCACTGAATTCAAACTGAATTTGTGTTGGAATCATTCTGCAAGATTTCCTAGAGTTGTTCTTGACAACAGATGAGAGTAACCAGCAAAGGCACCATGCTCCCGATTGAACAGTCGCGGGGGTTGTTGAAGAGAATGACTTGTTCTGAACAGAGCCAAATGAATCAAAAGAGCAGAGGCACCAACCCGACTACATCTGGGATTCACTGCATCCTCCAAAGAGAGGCAAAGAAAACAGACCCTTGAGCCTGAGGAAGCAGGGGCTCCGATTGTGTTTCCGTGTCGTGAAACAGTGTGCCTGCCACCACACTTGAAATTAAATTAATTCCACTAACGAAATTAAATGAAGAGATCCACTAGGAGCACAAGGTACTTGTGCTCTACTGAAATAAACTCCACGCAAGTTTCTGTAGGCTTTAGTAACAGCGTTAGTACAAAGCAAACCCAGGCAGCAGCTCCCAACTCAGCGATGTGACAGTCGCATTCCAACAGAATTGCAGATAAATCAGGTTCTACAATAATGCCTTTCCTTACTACAGCAAATTCCTTTCCTGGGCTCCCCTTATAGTGCATGGTTAGTATCAGACAGAAGAGACAAGAAAATTATAGACCCAAGGGGTTGTAACAAAGACCCACTTGCTGCCAGTACCTTAATCCCAAATATAAGTGATGTGCAATTGGAGACAAACTAACCCCCCCTTTTTCTTTTTAAAATCTTTTTGCACACGAGTAACCTTAATTTCTGTGTTCACATATGACAAGCAAAAGTGACAGACAGTGCAGCCAAAACAGTTCATATATAACTTAGCTTTTTTTTTCCATTTTCTTTTTTTTTTTTTTTTTTAGATAGATTCTCAAAGATGGATGTACCTGGGACGTGACTATGATGACATCTGTGAAGCAGAAATAAGCCACAAAACTTCCGAAGAGGAAGGAAAAAGAATCGATCCTTCAGTTTCTGCTTCTAAGGAGAAGGGTTTTACCCTCCAGGTGCAAAGGAAAATCTGGAACATCTTCACTTAGAGAAGCTGCTATTCAAACCAATTTCTTCCTCACCCTGCAGTAGTGCTTCGATTGGAATTATATTAGATGGGGTTTCAGGGCTTTGGAGGGACAGAAAGTCCGATACATCCATGGCACTTAACGTTTCAGTCTGCGAGTCTGAAGGGTTAACTATCTGACTGCTCTGCCCACATGAAGGAGAAGGGGAAGGAAAGGTCTGAGGCTGCAGCTGGGTAGCTGGCTGCTCCAAAGCTTTTGAATCAGGTGAGGAACATTCCTTCTTAATGGTGACTTTGTCCTTGGCAGAGTCTCGGCAGGCACACTGACACTGGCAGGCCTCCTCCTGCTTTATAATAATGACAGGAACACTGAGACCAATCTGCTGAACAGGGTTTCCTGAAGTGAAACAAGACAAAACACAACAGAACTACATAATTTCACAGCAGGGAGAGATAAATCATCTTTGTTAAGTTAGACTGGATGCCCCTTGCAGCAGAGATTACGTCTTACTTTGTCCAAGCACAATGAATACCTCTAGCAGATGATAAATAAGAAAACGGTGGCAGGTACTCTGCTGATGAGCAACCCGTTCGGGCTGAAGTCAGGCATTACCAGTCTGATTTACATTTTTTACGCAGCACAATAGGTCTCTTCTCTGACCTCCACTGTAACTTCTACAGCATAAAACCCAATGAAATGGCATTCCAATGCCCCAGTCCCTATGGACCCATCTTTGGAAAACGACGGTACAACATTACACCAGCTATTCCACTCCTTGACACCAACCCAGGCATCTTCCTGCTCATCCTCTCTAGTCTGCTTCCCTCTCCCATGGTGCTGCTCATGCTTCCTTCTCATTCCTCCTCTGCTGCCTTTCATCTTTAAGATTTAAGTCTGAACCTTACCCAACGACTGTTTCCTCTGAGGGATTCATCTTTGCAGTGTAACGACCCTGTGCAGGAAGCGTGCTATGGAGCAGAACTCCCACACTTGTGTACCGTTCTGATGAGCCTCACAGACTGTGCTTACCAACTACAATTGCTGAAGGACTGACCAGATCTCCCAGTTTACTACCTGTTTCACATCTTCATTTAAAAGAACAAAACCCAAATTACGTCCTTGCACTTCTTTTATTTTTCTAGATAAATTCCATTTAAACACTGTTTTTATGAATCTAATAATCTAATTTGTGAACCTGATTATCTTACAAGTTGTTAGAGAAACAATTATAGGACAGATCTCAGCACAAACCTACAGCAGATTGCCCTTAAAACCTCAGGAAGGTTAAAAAAGAAAAGTTGAAAGGATTTTCTTCAACATTTCTGCAAGCAATAAAGTCACCACAAACCCTGGTCAGGCTAACCAGACTGCAAACAGAGAAAGAGAGAAAAGCAAGTTCAGTGTCAAGCATGCTTACCTGTGTTGCCAGCTACGGGTAATGCAGTGGTAAAAAACACCTTTTCTACTACTTTTGGAACTTGTGGCTTAAAAGAAAAAAGAAAAAAAAGCATGAGTTGATTCCAATGAAATTTCTGTTCTTCACATTCTGAACAGCTGTAATCAAACGAAACAGCTACACACACGTTCCAAAGAGAACACACAGGAAACTAATACAAAAATTACAACCTTTAGTTTGGTTCTGGGCTATGTTCTGGCTATCCCAAACTCAGAGTGTTATTTCATTAGCCCTCAAGATGGGGAGCAATCACCCTGCGCACTACAGGCTCGTTAACACAGCGTGTGGTTTCTGACAACTGAATGACTGAGTTCCTAAACTGCTGTGCTTGCTCATACTGCCTGTACCTGCAGCAATTCACTCCTGACCATCTGACACGCAGAAAGTCTAAAGGTGGCAACAGTATTCTTAAAGATAAAACACTGGAATTCTCAGCTACCCAGGTTTACCGGAGAACCAGAAACATCCTGTTTTCCCAGAAAACTTTTCATTATCAGGCTAAATTGGGAAGAGACAGATTACAAAATATCTAAACAAAACTTTACAGAGTCTTTTATGCTTCTGCTTGTCAAAAGTAATAGATTAAATCCCACATATGTTCTCAGGCCACAGGGTACACTGTCCTGGAAAAACCAACTGCAGCGAGAAGTCTGTCACTGGGGAAAAGACAAAAGCAAAATTTCATGCACCCTGGATTTCTCTATTTTCTATTTATTTCTCTAGTTTAGAGGCTGCACTGGTGATATGTTTATACCTATTAACAAGATAAGCATTATACAGTCCTGCATCTTACAACTACTCGTCTGATCCCCTTCCTTTCCAAAAGCAAGGACTCGAGGAGGAAAGAGTTCAAGCTGTTTCAAAGCCATGCTGGATATACTAACCATTTGTTCTTGGCTTTGTGGAGAACCAGTGGCACCATTCAAGATCCATTGTAAGTTTTGCTCTCCCATGACGATGCTGGACTGCAAAATAGCAGTGCTCTGAGAAGGAGTAATTGTTATAGTTGGATTACTGGTCAGAACAGGGTTCGCACCAACAGGCACAGTCTGAACTACAGCTGGCAGAGGCTCAGTGGCACTCGCTGCTGTTGGGGCAGATGCCCCAGCAACCACTGAAAGTCCCTGTACGATGGGCTGTGGCGGTGTCTGAGTGTGCTGCAGGAAGTCTTGGTGACTGGCTGCAAACTGTGTGCTGTGAGGGACAGGCACTTCTGGGGACTGTAAAACAGTTGCAGGATTTCCAAATGCAGCTTGCTGTGAGCTGGTTCCTATGGAGGAGGGAGCAGCAGGTGCTGCTGAGGCTTGTAGTGCTGAATGCGAAGGCTCAGAGATGCCAAGCTGCAGTACAAGTGGAAGAGACAAGGATGCTGGGTCTCCTGCAGAAGGCGGAACAGCAGTGACTGAGTCTGCATCGCCGTTAAAACCTTCGATCAAGGCAGCTGCCAGAAAAAAAAACCAAAGAAAAAATACATCAGTTCTCATGAGATCTGAATAAACAACATTTTCAGTGAACTTGCCAGCTAGCTGATGGATTTCTGTTAAGTAAAGCATTACCACTTTCGCATCTTCAGGCTAGCGCTCCGAAAACACGTTACACTAGCCAGTGAAATCTAAAAGCAGCTCCAAATTCAGGAAGCTAGACACAAGTTGAACAGCCTCATTAGCTCTAAGAAGCCCTTTTATCAGCAGGTTTGTGCAGCTTCATCAAGAGAGGAAGCTTGAAAACAACGCTTGTGCGGGAAGCCCAGGAACGTCACTGTCAGCATTGTACCAGAGCATGCTGTGAACACCAGGGCAGCTCGCCTGTCGCCGTCCGGGCGTTACACCATCTGTGAACGCGGTGCATTTCAAAACACAGAATTTCAACGCTGAACTTAACTTGAAGTAGCAAACACAGCTTTATGTTGGGCAGTAATCTTCAGTCTGAAATGCTGAATTAAGTACATGCACGCAGAGGGGGGAAAAACTGTCAAAAAGCTCTTCCAAAACAGTGCGGATAGAATTGTACCTGTCTGCTGAGAGTCGTCCTGATTTGTAGTATGATCTGGGCTCTGAAACATAGACTCAAAGATGCTTGCTGGTGAGATTGTGCTAAGGTCTTGTCCGTGTGTCTGGCAAATAGAAAACAGAGGAAGACAACAGGTACCATTATCTCAGGTCTCCATAAAGTTTGCACAAATCCCACTCAAGCAGCGTATGAATGTCACAAATACCTCTCCAATTAACCAGCCACCTTCAGAAAAGGCAACATATTTCACTTGCCTGGTGTAAAATTACAGTTGTTTTATTGCCCACAATCAAATTTACCAACACAGTGAGCAAATCTTTATGAAAATAAATAAGTCCTTCAAAAGGAAAACACATTCTTCTGCATCCACACTTTGTTTAACCCTTAGTTCCTGTAATACTCTGTCAGCAACTGACATTAATCTGTTCTCAGCTGTTTGTGAAATCTTTTCTGGAGCAGAAACAAAATAGCTCTGCTTTGATTACATCCTGGACTGTGCACTACTGTCACCCGCTGCTCTAGGAAAGGAATATATTCAAAAGTTGCGTACTGGTTCCACGGGGAAGCACAAAAGAATGACACAGTCTCATCAGTATATAATTCTCCTCTATGTAAAATTGAAGCTCGGTCAACAGTTATCAATAAGCAAGAACATTATTACAGTAAAATCAGAAACAAAGCCTTCAAAACCAGGTTGAATTGAGCACTGAGTATGTTGGTGGAAAATCCCTCTGTTCTGCTGTTAGACAGAAATGCTTATTTTTTGTTCCATCATTCCAGAAAGGACAGCAATAATATGTCATATTTACAGGCTCAAGAGGGTCTGTAGGAAACACAGGGGTTTTGTTAAGAAAGCCTCCTACAGACTGCCATAAGATACACAAAAAAGCCATATTCAGTACGCATAAAACACTTCCACCCGGTCGCTCATTCTGTGAAAGAGTGCGTCTCCTCCACTAGCAAAACGAAAGCCTGAAGCAGAGCAAGCTCCGGGACTGCACCAGCGACACAGAATCAACCAGCCATACATATCTAATCTCCTGTTCCAGCTGACAGGACAAGCCCGTGGCCAGGAAAAAGCAAAACTCAGGTTACGGGTGAGGCAATTCCGGGACAGTAACTCACTGGATTAGAGTTCTCCCGCAATTCTGAGTCTGTCGAGATGAGGCTTAAATCACTCAGACAAAGTGAGTGGCTTGTATCCTGTGAAGAAGAAAAAGAAACTGAGTTATATATTTTTAAAATAGTGCCAGAAATGTTTAAATTTACCTTTTAGAGTCCACACAATTCTGTCTACGCATAATTTTTTTCAGCTCTATGTGACCCAAGTCTCAGTTCTATATCACAGGAGCAATACAGTTGATGGTTGGACTAGATATCTTATAGGTCTTTTCCAACCTTAGTGATTCTGTGATATTACAAATATTCTAATAACCTTAGATATGCTGTGATATTTAGTAGCTATCAAGGATGCTAAACAACTCTATCACATCACTTCAAAAAAAAAAAAAAAAAAGAAATGGCCTAGAATTTTATATTAGCACAGGAACAAATCAGCCTACAGAAAATAAAAAATTTAACCTTATCAATTTGTATTTATTTTACCTCACACGCTCATTACACAGTACTGACTAACACATAAGAATCTACAGGGGAAGCATGAGAATGTACACAATTACCTATAAACTCATGCCAGTGCTTGGCATACTCGTCAAAGCAGCAGTAGCCCAAGCATTCATTTTAATGTGATTAAAATGAATAGATGAGCTTGTCTAAATAAAACTCGGTAACCAACTACCATACTAGAAGTTTCAGAAACCCTGTTTATTATCAGCACAACATAAACACAGCATGCGAGAACAAACCCTACGCCGCCACCCCGAACACCTGCAATTTCAGAGTTGAGGTTGAATTATCCATTCAAGCATCCATGAATTTCTTCATGGGACACGTGGCAGCAAGTAGTTACAATTCCTTTTGGAAACCTCAGCCTTAAACGTTACACCTTTAGAACAAGCTACAGACCAAAAAATCTATTTCAGGAAAGAAATTAATCTCCATCTAACACAGAAGCATTAGGAAGAAGTGCTACTGACCTCAGACACGTTGTTATTGGGAAGTGCATTATAGGAATGTCCTTTCTCGTGCCCTTTCATGTGACTCTTGAGACTATACTGTGTACTAAAAGTCTTCTCACAGCCATTACTGGGACAGAAGAAGGGCTTCTCCCCTGCAGGCAGCACAAAACACACAACAAACTTACAGAAACTGTACGAGACACGTACTTTTAAACCACACAGAGTGGTAATATTTGTACAAATAAGATTATTTAATGCCACTCAATGCATTCAGCATTCTTGGGAATCTTGCAGATAAATTCCATTTTAGCACCTGAGCTGACAAGAACACAACACTGAATTTTTATGCATCATTACCGATCCATTTGTGAGATGCTCGTGGAATTCAAGACCCGTCAAGCACAAATGGAAGTGCTCAGATGGAATATTGGGGATTGCCCTGTCCCAGGCACAGGAGTTCGCCCCTGGCCTTGTTAAACTTCATGAGGTTCACATGCACATGCCCCCCCAGCCTGTCAAGGTTCCTCTGGACGGCATCCCTTCCCCCAAACACATCAAGTGCACCCCTCAGCTTGGTGTCACCTGCACATCATACAGAAGCATAAATACATACTAGGATTCTGAGAGTTAGCATAAACTGAATAAGCTCATCAAAATCAAAAAACAAACCCTTGGGACTTACCAGTGTGTGTCCTAACATGTGTTTTAAGGTGGTGGCTTGCAGCAAAAGCCTTTCCACAGCCGTCATGCTCACACCTGAATGAGGCATCACAGAAGAGTTAACATCAGGCTGATGCATTAGTTACCACCCTAGATAATGCTTTGTGATAGTCCCAGGACTCTGCGCAGCAGGCCTAAGGGCAATCTGCAGCAGTCATCTGTTGGGCATCACCCAACACGCTACACAGCCAGCAGGGCTCTGAACAGGACAGTCACATTCAAGCGTGAAGCCAGCACTGGAGGGGCCTCCCTTCATGGAATAATCACTGCATCACAGCAGAGAAGCAGCAATGGGTTTTAAGACCATGCTTATTGTGGCACACATTGACGTTTAAACAATCGCTTGGCTACTATCATCTTTGAAGACAGTCATTTCACCCACTTCTACAGGCAAGCAAGGCAGCTCTAGAACAAACATGCTCAAATGCTAGCCGCCTTCACTTTGTTCTCATGAGAATGGCTTTTCATACAGGACAGCAATAGCTGCATTTTGGCACTGGCAGCCCACTACATATGCCCACAGCAGCAAACACTGCCACCCGGCAACCTACCGAAATGGCTTTTCTCCTGTGTGTGTTCGAATGTGCTTCCTCAGGTCACTGTGCGTTGTGAAGTATTTACTGCAGCCTTCCGATTCACAGTTAAATGTTTTCCCTGTGTGAAGCCTCTGATGTGCTTTCAACCTAAAAAGCATGCCAAAAAGAATGCCTCTGATGACTTGTAGGGTGAGGCAGCCCCTTCCTGAGGCAAGCAAGGCGTTCATTCAAAAGTGCAGGACGAGGTCTAAGGCGTAACTTATTCTGCATTGAAGGGAACTAGCTTATGAAAGTAACTCATAGCACTGCTGAAGTCCTCAAGCAAATCCAACAGTTCCTCGTGTTGGCGCACCACCTTCAATACTACTGTAATATAAATAACCCAAGTATGTCATCAGGCCATCCTACTCGTGGTATCGCACTTCCACCTTTTGCGGGGGGGGGTTGTATTCATACCTGTACCTGGCAGAAGCCTAACAATTGTATTCAGACACGAACAAAAAGCAGATGCAACCTGCAAAATAGGCAGAGACTTCCTACCTGTACAGTGTATTGAATGCCTTTTCACAGCCCTGCACATCACATTCAAACGGCTTTTCCTTCGTGTGCACTCGAACGTGGATTTTGAGGCTGTAGGAGGTAAGAAAGGCCTTGCCACAGCCTTCCTGATTGCAGACAAAAGTGTATTCCCCACGGTGTGTCTTTTGGTGAGTGCGCAGGTTTCCGGCAGTGCTATAGGTGCGTGGACAGCCCTCAAAGGTGCACTGGTATCTTTTCACCTAAGAGACAAAATGCTGCACACTTAATTTTTAAGCATTTCTGGAATTCAGACAGGGTAAAACTACAGTTAAACATTGAAGACAATTAATAGATTTTGACCCCAAAGGCATAAAAAAAAAAATTCATTGCCATTTAATTATCAGATTTCTTAATATTTCTGCTGCACTGCATGAGGAAGGAGTGGCACACACTGGAAAGCAGGCTGACGGCTGACCTTATGGAACAGTTTTCTAATAGATGGGAAAGGGAAAACCAATCTGAAATGTTTCTACCTAAAAATCTGATACAATGACCTCTTGGTATCCTTTCCAACTATCAAACCTATCCACTATTCCCATATGCAGCACCTGCATTTCTTTTGGGAGCTTCTAGCAGAGCTACTTATTTGTAGAGGAGGAAGACAGAGGAAAACATACTTTCAGAACCCGAGCCTCAAAAGCACTGCCCCGTGTGCCAAATTCCCATCAACACCTTGAATGAGGATTATAGTTTTCACCATCTCCCATGGCCCAACCATCAGTCCATTTACTACTTATCTCAAAAGGTGCCTTCATTGTGCTTTGTTCTTCTGTGTTTACTGAAGTAATCAATGCCTGGAGTGTAATGAACCAAACAAGGTGCTTGACACCAAAAAGCACATGGTACAGATTTCTCAGCCAGCTGTCTAGATCACCAGGAAACGTTTTCACATTGAACTAGACTTGGTAGCCCTCCCAGCTTCCGCAACAGACAGAAAGAGACCACGCAGAAGCTTCCAGTGTGCAAGGCTAACGCTTAATTAAACTCATTCTCTCTTGTGAAGCAGAAGGAATAAGCCATCTGATATGCTTGAATAAATTTATCTTCACCATTAATTATCAGACTGACAGCTTTCATTTGACTGTTGCAGTTGAGAAACCTTACCATCTAAAAGTGATTATAGAGCTCAAGAGGACTTGAGAGTTGAGAGGCAAGAAGCAGAAGAGTGTTCCAAAAGATGTTGACCTGGAAATGTTTAGAAAGGCAATGCAAACTCACAACAGAGGCACCCGAACTTGCAGGTTTAGCACTCTAACAGCCAGTCAGGAAGACAACACAGCAAGACACAAGCAGCAATTCCCCTCTTTTCCAAGGCACAAAGCACCTGTCTGACAGCACCTCCTATTACTGCTCAGAAGGGGCTGCAGGCTCTCTCCAGAATACCAGATACAGAATGGGGGGTTGATACCAGGAGAGCCAGATGAACGCATACATAACTAGTGTGTAACACACAGGTATCTCCCCACCTCACAACTCAACGACTGCTCCTTATATAGCCCCATCAGGAAAGAGCATTTCATAATCACAGTTCTTTACTACCACGGCTTAGAAGATGAGAACAGAATAACACAGGATACCTCGATTTACTGTCAGGGAAGGATAAAATCACTTTATTTGAAGTCATGCCCCTCTCATAAGAACAGGAATTTAGGCAGACGTTTTAAGTAGGAGCAACACCAAAATCACATTGTTCTTGGTGTGCCTAATTAAGAACTGAATGGTTTTTTAATCCTTCCATAATGTAACTAGTTTGATTAATGCTTTGTGTAGTACCACATAAATGAAAAACAATGGGCCATCAGTAAAACCACGAGATCTGTAAACGACTCTCAAACACATCTCAATTTTGGCCAAAAACTGTCTCCCATTGTTGTGCCACAACGGCACTAAAGCGAGGACAGCCGAGGGGATCTGGGACGCACTCTTTGTTATGCTCAGTGGTCAGTGCTGCTGAAGACCATATCGGTGCTCTAAGGCCCAAAAGGTAGACACTTTCAGGTTCTGTTTCTCACACAGTCAAAGTAACAGCCCTGAACAGTGTCAGTCTGAGCCACGTGCACTCAGCATTTCCTCTTGAGAGCACACCTACTGGATCCTACATCGAGTACCCAAGAACAGAGGCACCCAAAGGCCATTTCGTTGCACGCTTTCACTCCCCTCTCTCTGTACACAGGTTTAAGGCCTTCGTAACAGCAACTACAGAACGAGGATCTAAAGCACAAAGACAGGCATCTCAGAGCCGGAGCAACTGGGTTACTCAGACCCAGGCTCCACCTGCCTAGATCACCTCTAGAAAAAGGGTAGCCTGGGAAATAAGCTCATCAGCAAGTGCAGGGATTTCAGTTCACTAAACCCAATCAGAAATCCAACAGCTTCATGTGTCATACAGCACCCTGGCACAGACTCGTACCAGGTAAAATCTGGGTTCTAAATGGCTCTCCATAAGAAAAAAAAAAGACATAAAGCCTCTCAGTTACTTCCAACCTATTTTGTAAGGAACAAAACTGCACGTAGGACCCCTTTCAGAAAGCTTTATAAAATCTGAGTACATGCGCTGTGTAACCTCTTGTGCAGTTTCAACCTGTAGAGTCTCTTGTTGACACAACAGGCTGGCATCTACCTTCACCTTCCTTCGATAAAACCTTAGTATTTGGAGACTGTTCATGTAGGTCAGACATACAAGAGATCCTTACACACAGCATGGAAATACATCCTAGTAAGACTGAAAGTTGCCCATACTAAAGGGCTTATTAAAACCTACAGGTCAGGGGCCTTACTGCCAAAACCCAAAGTTTTCCTTTTTTAAAATACTTTGCCCTGTTGAAGGGCCGCTCCTCATCAATAAATACCCAAGCATCACAATACAGTTACAACGTAATTAAGAAGTTTGGTTGTGTGGAGTCCCAAAACCCAAGAGCATAAACTGCTAACAGACACAAGGTCAGAAAGCCCGTTTTATTAGACAAGAAGGGGTACATGATCTTCACCAGAGCTCATCAGGTTCAGTACAATGTAGGTACCAGTACTGAAGTGTTCCCTGTTCGAGTTTTAAGGCAGACAGAAATGAACATTCTACATACTGCATTCCAGGACATTCCACAGTACTTCCTGTAATACACAAGCATGAGCAATACCTAAAAGTCAAGTGAGGAGTCTGTTAAGCTTTCTAGGTGTTTACATTTAGGTCTAGAAAGTGAAAGAGGAGGAGACTATTAATTACAATTAAGGACTTGGTTCCTAGCTGCCAATGCACATCTTTAAAGGAAGATGGCAGTGCCACTTTCAGTTTCATGGCCTTAACTATGACAAAGGCCTTGCAGTGCTCCCCCTTTCCTCAAAGGCCAAGTCTTTATTTCACAAATTATTCTGCAAAGGATGCTGCAGGCAGAAGCAATACTACCACAATGTTCTAAGCAAAATAAAACCCTCTGTAAAGCAGCAAAGCATTTATTTCTCTGTTCACATTAGGAACGTAAGCACATCAAATGAGCACTGATTAAACATGTAAAATCATGAAGATATTGACTTAAAAAGACTCGCAGTTACAGCAGCAAGCACTCAAGACTAGGGCCATTCACGAGCAACAGCAAAAAAGAAACATGGCAGCAGCAGGAAGACACACAGATGGCCGGGACTGGAAGCGTACGGAAACAAGTTGCTTTGCAGACAAAGGCTGTGGCTGCATCACATACGCTTTTTGCTAAGGACAGTTTGCCGGCTCTCCCACGGAGACACGCCAGAGGGAAGCTAGAACAGTCTGAATTAAGCTTTTACCTTAGAAGTAGGAACTAATTGTCCGTTAATCAACAAGGCTGGCAAAAGCAGAGCCTGACATGCTGTGCCAAAGTCTACTTAAAGTGCTCAGTTTGCCTTTAACTCATTTGCGTTTATGAGATTCCCCTTAGAGCGATAATTTTTGTCATCATTGAACATAAAAATTAGCAAATTTGAAATACAAGACCATAATCACATTTATTCTTACAGACAGAATTAGAGCAAGAGAAGCATAATATAACAAAAGGAATTTCAAGGTAATTAGTGAAGTGTAAAACCCTCTTTTGCTTCAGGAATGTACAAGGCTGTCCTGACAACGTAAGACTTTAGAACAGTTAACTGCTAGAGATGTTTTGGAAGTATCAAATAACTGGACTGCTGACTTTTAGAGATGAGCTAAATGTTCAGGGGTTGTAGAGCTTTCCTCTCCCCAACCCCAGAGAACTTATCTAGCAATTGAAACAGCTGGACAAAACAGGCTTTTACAGGACGGAAGAGCGTCACATATGCTTAGGGCTTATTTCCACTGCACTCAACTTATAAAGGATTTCATTAGGACATTCCAGGTCCTACAATTCTTTTAAAAGGAGGGGTGAAGAAATAAAATCAGTTTAATTGCCTGTGCAGCCATCAACACCTGCTTAGCCAGTACACACTGATCTCTACATGCTACAGACCACGAGCGGCTTATCCTAGAGAAAGAAAAGAAAGTACTGATAGGACTGACATACAGAAATTAAATATTTCAGCAGCTAAGAAGGTAGGATACAGCAGCTACTAACAGGAATAATAACTGAGCAAAAGGCAGTTCCTTAGATTTAAATGGGCTTATTGAACACACCTGAGTCCAGAAGTCTCATAATTGCAGAGCTGACCTCCTATAGACCCATTTCCTCACTGCCGAGCGAGCGGTAATGAAGGTTCCCTGCTAATCTAAATTATTCAGAGCGTTCAAGCCCAGTTTCCTTTCTCAGCAAGGGCTCATTTCTGCAATCCTCTCTTACACTGAGTATCAGTTACACAGCTAGTTGATACTATTACCACTGATACTAGCACAGGCACTTGCATAGATCCTCCCTTATTTAACTCAGAAGGGCCAAAAAAGGAGCACAAAGTTGTCTCTGTGTTGGCATTTCAGTCGACTTTGCATTGCTTTTGCACCTAAAAAGCAAGAATCCCAAGTTAGTCTGCACAAGCCCTCAACCTTTTGCATGCAGGTACTGGGAAAACAGAATTAAGAGTAATCACCATTTTAAATAAGTAAGCTGACATTAGCTTTCAAAATACAACAGATGGTGGTTTAAAGCTTCCCTTATTTGCTTCTCACAGCTTTCCCTGTGAGTGATGCAATAAAGCTACAATTTTAAGTTTGCCGTCTTAAGTTTCATACTTTAACTACTGCCAACGGTCTGGAATGTAACCTGCAACTCGGCTGTTCTTTCCTCAAGAAAGAACCACAGACCAAGAGTTCCCGTTCTTTTTAGTTACCTCTGAACTCAGGAAAGAATTTCCCAAGCAAATGAAAAAGACCACTAAAATCACATACGCTGCTAAAACAAACTCATTTTCAGCATCATACTCTCCTGCTACCTCGCGTTAGCGCGTGTCAAAAAGCACTTCCTGGCTGCTTCACACGAAAGCAGCAGCATATTAGAGCGAGGACCGACAACACTCACAGCTTTGCTGCTGGCCCACTAAGCGACCATGGGAAACAGTTACACCGGTAAGCTCAAAGTGTTACTACCACTAAAAGTAACAGTGGCTTTAACAGAGTGTAATTCACTCCGCTATACAGTAACCGTTAAGAACAAGGGAAACTTCAGTCTTCCTCCCAGCAAGGAGCTTGAGAAAAACACACTTCCAAAGCATTTAAGGTCGTCAGGTGAAAAGCAACCGCAATAAGCATAACATTCAGAATCACATTTACATACTTACTTCTTTAAGTTTAGTTTCTGGGCATTCAGACTGCAAAGTGAGCGTTGCTCCTTCGATATTTCTTGGCATAGGAGTTGAACCAGGATTTATTGTTAGATGAATCTGATCTGGAGAAATAATATGTTGCACGTAACCCTGGGACATTCCTTCATGATCTGCTATTAAATGAAATCCTTCTTCATGACCCTCTGGTAAAAAAGGCAAGTGATCACCACATTGTCCTTCATCCTCATCGTCTTCCAACACACTGTGGTCCTGCTCTATTAGAACCGTTGTCCTGTCATAGACGGTCCCGGATGATGAAGAAACCAGCCCGTTTTTATCAGCAAACCTCATCATATTGTCATCTTGGGCTAAATCGTCTTCCTCCACCTCGTAGTAGATAACGTTGCCTTCAGGGCTGTTCTCCCCCATGGCTCACAACCTCTCAGTGCGACATCGTGAAGTTAGACCGTAACAACTCATCTGTAACAGAAGGACGGGCGGTGGGGAGTCAGGCTGCTCTGCCCCGGTCGGGTCGGGCCGGGCCGGGCCGGGCCCCGCTCTGCTCGCAGGCACCGCGCCGCGCAGCCGGGCAGGTGCTCCGCGGCCCCGGCCGTCCACCCAGCCTCAGGGCGGTTGGCAGTGGTAGAGGTGCTGGGCCGTGCGCCACGACCCACGGAGCGGGGAAGCCGTCCCCTCCCCGAGCGCTCGTTACCCCCGCCCGGCCCGGCCCGGCCCGGCCCCACACTGCCTCACCGCCCCGCGCAGAGCCGCCACCAGGGCCTGCGCGCGACCGCCCCGCCCCCCAGCCTGGCCACCGAGCCGCAGCCCCTCCATCCTCCAGCCGGCCCCAGCCCCCGCTCACCGAGCTCCCGGCAGCGGCGGCACCTCCTTCCCCACCCCGGCGGCACCATGATTACCAGCACACTCACTTCCGCTTCCGCCCGCGCACGGCCCGACGGGAGCGCCGCGCCCACCGCGGGACCTCACGGGAAGCGGCGGTGAGGCGGGAGCTGGGGCGAGGCTGCGCTTGCGCAGTACGCAGCGGCCCAGCGCGGCAGTTCACCCGCCGCCCGCCTCGGCAGGGCACCCCGGTCCGCCCCGAGCGGCCCCTCCCGCCGCTGCCGTGCTGGCACAGCGAAACCGGGCCGCGAGCACGGAGAGGGGCGTTACCAGCGCCAGAAGGGAAAGGAAACGGGTCGCGTAGGCCGGGCAGCCGCTGCAGCGAAGGCACCGCGCACGGTACAGTTACACGGTAGAAAACCCGCCGTTTCTTCCATAATTAGCCCAAGAAGCTCAAAGTTTCCCTTGATACTCCATTTTTACCTCAGCATTGTCAAAAAGAGGGCTCAGGCTCCCCACTGTGGGCACCCAGTGACAGCCCCCATCTGCGGCTCTGAGGTGGAGGCTCCTCATGGCAGCACATCCCCCCCGCCTCCAACCGCGGCACCAGCCAGCGCATCTTTATCCAATAACCCTTTTCCTTGCGGCCCAGTCCCTCACCTCCATCGGAGCACCGAACAGTTCGTGTAACGCCTCGGTACCGCTGCCCCAGACGGGACTAAACCCCGTTACAACAGGGCTTCCATGACGCTCAACAAACCAAGCGCCTCAACCAGCCAACCAACATCGAAAATGGGCAGAGACTGGAAAAATGCACCTTTTTTTTTTTATTTAAATAACAAGGACTTAAAAATTCTGACTTTTAAGACAAGTTAAATAAAATACAGCGTAAATATCAGCTTTTATATTTTTGCTTGTCTACATATAGCTTACTCAGAAATTTGATATACAGCTTAAGCAGTGATATCTGATTCAAACTGCCCAACCTGTGCCTTCAAAACCGATCAGTTGTATAAAATACTGTGATATCAAAAAAAAATCAGTATACTGTACAAAAAAAATATTTTTACAAGAATTCGATATCTAAAAATCAGATTAGCTGCATCTGAAATTCATGGTAAACTGTCTTCTCTCAAGAGGAACTGACGGATAAATTGCTGAGCTTTCCTCTTTTCAGTTATATCAGGGATAGGGTGTCCAGGAGGAGGTCGAAGTAACAAGCCACCAAATATACTAGCTGCATTGTAAAAAAAAAAAACATACAAAAAGTCACACAAACACACAGTAAGAGCCCAGCAGCAGTATATCAAGAGTAATTCCACCAACCCCAATCCAAGTGAGAGAGAGCCTGGCTTCAGAATGGGGTGAGATAAAGCCGATGACCCCATGCATCTCAGTCACTTTACAACTTTTTTCAGGCTACTGCAATAACTGTTTTTCTACTGATTGTTTGCTTGTTATTAAAGGCTTCAAAACAGCAGAGGCCATGACCACTCACTTCGGAGAAACGTTCTGCTATACAAACTGCAAAACCCCCCTGAAGGGAATTTGCTCTCCTTACCAAGAATATTCACATCCAAATGGTTTTTCCCTGAATTCTTCAGTAGTTCTTGTAGAAACGCCATTAGATATTCAAATACATTTTTATGGCACCCTGGCAAGTTAGAGATTATCTGAGGAGGGAAAAGAAATAAAACAAACACCCACAGCTTTTATACTGAAGACACGGCAATGGCTTAGCAGCTTTATCTACTACCAACATCCCCCTGTCTGCACATACTAACCCTTAATAACCAAGAAGCACCAGTTCTAGATCCTTTCTATTACCAGCTTATGATTCACAGAATGTTCGGAGTTGGAAGGGCCCTCTAGAGATCCCCTAGCCCAAGCCCCCTGCCAGAGCAGGATCACCTAGAGCAGATCACACAGGAACAAGGCCAGGGGCTTTGGAAAGTCTCCAGGGAAGGAGACTCCCCCCTCTCTGGGCAGCCTGTCCCAGGGCTCTGGCACCCTCACAGGGCAGAAGGGTTTCCTCATGTTCAGGTTGAACCTTCTGTGCTCCAGCTGATGGCCATGGCCCCTCGTCCTGTCACTGGACACCCCTGAGCAGAGCCTGGCCCCCTCCCCCTGACAGCCCCCCTTTAGATATTGATCAGCATTGATCAGATCCCCCTCAGCCTCCTCTTCTCCAGCTGAACAGCCCCAGCTCTCCCAGCCTTCCCTCACATGGAAGGTGCTCCAGACCCTTCCCCATCTCAGTGTCCCTGCGCTGGACCCTTTCCAGTAGCTCCTTGTCCTTCCTGAGCTGAGGAGCCCAGAGCTGGACACAGCACTCCAGGGGAGGCCTCACCAGTGCAGAGCAGAGGGGGAGAACTTCCCTCAACCTGCTGGCCATGCTTTTCTTAATGCGCCCCAGGATGCCACTGGCCTTCTTGGCCGCGAGGGCACACTGTTGGCTCATGGTCATCCTATTGTCCACTAGGACTCCAAGGTCCTTTTCCCTAGAGCTGCCCCCCAACAGCTCAGCCCCCAACCTGTACTGATCCACGGGGTTGTTCTTCCCCAGGTGCAGCACTTCACTCTTGCCCTTACTGAATTGCATTAGATTTCTCCCTGCCCAGCTCTCCAGCCTGGCCAGGTCACGCTGGACGGCAGCACGGCCTTCTGGCATGGCAGCCACTCCTCCCAGTTTGGTGTGGTCAGCAAACTTGCTGAGAGCAAAAACCTGTTACCGGTCTGACATGAAACAGTTTGCCTCCCATCCCTCTGGAACTACAGAAAGTCTCACAGCAAAGCCGGCGCTACCTGGCTGCTCAGCGGGTAGTTGCTGGCACTCTCCAAACAGCTGCTGTAGAACCTGTAGCAGATGACAGGCTCTGGCAGGCTTTCCAGGAAGAGTAGCAGGGCTTCTGCTACCGAGTGGTTGCTGCCAACTGATCCAAAGGCGGTTAAGGAAGAGGCAAGCACAGCATGATCTGTCGTGGTCGTATTTCTGCTGAAACATTCATCTTCGCTTAGGTCTCCAGGAACAACTCCTGTTTAATCACTTGACTCCACACAGCAAGCCATTTCCACTGGCAGGTGGACACTCAGGTAATTCATCAACAATCATTCATCAACATGGCAAGGACCTCGCAGAGCCATTCGTACTGACAGCAAGGAGCAAGTGCAGATCTCGGTCACCCCGAGACAGCAGACAGTAATTTAGAAGCCATGGTGGAGCACAGACGACAGATAAAATCTTTTTCAGCTTTGATCACTAAGGCATAGTGAGCCCTACCAGACATCAGACCAAAAGGATACGGAGGGTATCATGCATTCCTTTGTCCAAACAATCTCGAATTTGCTCAAATTCAGATCTGAGGCCTGGTTGCTGAAACAGGTCCTCCTGCAAAGCAGATCCTTAATCAGTCCCAAGGAAAGTAAAGGTTAGTTGGGTAAATAGAGCAGTGTCATTACAATCTAGCTGGAAAAGTCTCTCTGATTTGGTAGTTACCAGCACAAATCCCACCACAAGCAGCTCTAGTAAGGCTGTGGCACTGCAGCAGAGAGCAATGCAGACGAGGTCACTATCCCAAAACAGGGCAACCCGGGATTATTTATCACACATGTCCTTTCTCTCTCCTCACCAACACACAATTATTTTGTGTTTGCAGTACAAACACCGCCAACCTGCTGGGAAGCATTGCGGTACAAGTGATCCACCATCATCCACAGCTCTTTTGGAATGTCCATAGGCTTTTCAGCTTGAACATCATCATCATCATCATCACTCATGTCCAGTGGCATCAGGGTCTGAGAGGGAAGTAAAACAACACCAAAGGTAGTCAGCCAAGTTCTTGTTTAACTCTGCCAAAACGCTTTGCAAAGCTTACACGTGAGGATTAAGAATAGTGCAGCTTCACTCTCCGATCTTCATACAATACTAGTACAACAGGCATGTTTATATCACAAGTCCAGACAGCAGAAACAAGCTGCTCTCACAAACCACGTACACTCAGCGCTATGGAAATACATACATACGCCTCACATATACACACACATCTCCATTCAGTGTGGAGAAGACCAAAGGCTCCAGGGAAAAAGGTCTACATTTAGAAGTTGCACACCTTTTTAAATGTGCCAGCAGAGCACAGGAGCTCTTACTTTCACTGCTCTCTATACGAAATGGGTTGGAACATCCACATGAAGAACTAGTGCAAGGTGGGAAGATGGTGCATTGGAGAGCACAAGTTGTATCAGCATTCCCAGACTATGGACCAGGGAAGCGGCAAAAGGCTCTTGAGCAATAGACAGGACTTAACATCTAGTTTTAACGGTTCTTGTGGGTTCAGAAGGGAATCTTGTCTTTAACTCACCAGTTTCCGAATGGATTCTGCTGACATGTCCTGGATCGGTTCCCTCATGTAACACAGCGTATGAATAGGAGACCCAAAGCAACTTGGCAAGTATTTGCCTGTTACAGATAGAAAGTAATCCTTCCCCCTGATCAGATGCAAGACCAAGATATCTTCAAGTTTTTCCTCTCCAGAGTTCAAGTGTGTAGCTGTTGATTTATTAACAAACACCTCCAACTCAACTGTGATCTCAGCATCTGCCAAAAGACAATAAAAAATCCCATACTCAGCTAAAAAAAGATATTAAACCACTAAGCCTGCGAATAAGCATAGCATTCTCAAAACAGCAGCGAGAACTAAGCCAGAAGGTGACAATTTGAGCTCATTAATGTGAACCACAAGGATCTCACCTGGGAGTAGAAAGCCCTTACTGGGATTAGCAATCAGCCACTCCTTGCAGTAGTTTTTCTCGTCTGGTTTGCTGATAAATTCGAACTGGCAGGGCACTTGTCCATTGCGGATTGTAAACCTCTCTACTTGCAGCTGCATGTATTTAACATCCTCAAAATGAAACTAGAAACAAATGTCAGTCAACACCATCAGCCAGTTCCACCTCGACAAGCACCAACAGCAACTCCTGTCCCCTGGTTTAATCATTAAGCAGCAAAATACCCAGATTAACCCTCTTGCTCCTGCAGCCCATCTCTTCCAGGATTACATTTGCTTACTCTGTATGTCAAAGCTGTTTGCAACAGTGGGCTCTTTAAAACAAACACTCCCCTCAAATAACCTCAATGAAACTTGAGAACAAGATAGCTGTAGCCTCAAGTGTCTTATCTGCTTATCTTTTGTAGTCACACACACCCAAAGCAAATGTGGGGTTTGTGACCTTCTCCAAATCCTTCGGATTTTACATTCTATGTTTCAAACAAGTCAGAGCAAGGGCTGCAAACTTCTTGCTCTCTCCCAACCTCAGGGAGTAACACACCTACATTTCAGCCCAGTACTGTGAATGGAATTTCACAGAATGTGTTGGGTGGGAAGGGCCCTTAAAGCCCATCCAGTTCCAACCCCCCTGCCATGGGCAGGGACACCCTCCACCAGCCCAGGTTGCTCCAAGCCTTGGACACTCCCAGGGATGGGACACCCACAGTTTACCTGCATCCAAACAGAAACAAGTATTTCTAGGGCTTGTAAGCAGAGAACAGCTGGAAGTCAAAATATTTTACTTCCTTGGAATCAGATCTCAGGGCCTGGAATCCATCTGGTGTCACTGGAATACCCTTCTGGGGTCTAGGGCTGCTCAGTTTCTCCAGTGAGTCACAGCACATGAGCATACCCTACCTCTCTCTGGGACAGCATCACCGAGGGAATGTTGGCATTCTCCATCTTATCCAGGGAGCGGACTATTTCCTCAAAGGCTTTTCGATAGAGCTCCTCATTCACAACCTTCACCTGAAAAGGACACACACTGTACCAACTGGCACTTACTCTCCTCTGCAGCAGAGCTGCAAGACGGCTGGAAATGTGTGAAGCGATTTGACTTTAGCAGCACACTAGTGTACGCAAGTCATGTAACAGAGCCACTCGGAGCATTAATGCTCCAAGATCTCCTCCGGATCCAACAGTAAAGGGCCTTGCCGTAACTAGCAAGAGGGTCACCCAGTCAGTCCTAGATCAGCTTTTTTCCAACAAAATGAAATTTTGACAATACCCTACTGTGTTGTCCACGATGTGGCATTCCTGCACTGCAAGTTTCTGTGAAAACCATTAGGAAAATAAGAATAAAGGCAAAAGAACACTTCTGAAAAGACACCTACAGATACTCATGCATTATTTTGCTTGACTGAAGTATTCCTTAAAACAACCCCAGCTTACTATGAACAACAATCCTATCTCAGTATCTTATCCCGCCCATCTTTCAAGCCATTGTTCTCTGTGGATGCCATAAAAGCAGGAGAGCCAAATCAGCAGGAGAACCTCCTCCTCCCCCTCTGCCCACACCGACTGCAAGGTCAGGAGAGTTATTTCCTTCAGCACTGACATACTTACCCCAATATCAAACACAGAGCTAACTGGCTTGTGGTCACTGATCTTCAAAGCCATATGGCTGCGATAGCTCTGCTGAGCTATGTTCTGCCCTTTCCAGAGTATCCGATCACACCATGCTGGGGCACGACACTTCTCACTAAAACAGAGGTAAAAATTCCAGTTTCCAGGCACAGCTGAGGTACAGTAACCATGCCAGGCAGAATAACCCCCTCCCAGAGACTCTGCTTTCCCGACACAGCAGGAGCTAGTTCCCTATCAAAGCTGTATTTTCCTCTACATCGTGCTTTACTTTCTACCTCTTCAAAGATGCAATTATTTGTTCTTTTGGTACAATTAACATACAAAGGAATACTCAGAGATACTTTTGACCATAAGAACCCTGAAAAATAAGAACTCGGGCTCTGCATTTAACAGCATCACAGAATGGTTTGGGTTGGGAAGGACCTTAAAGCCCACCCAGCCCCACCCCCTGCCATGGGCAGGGACACCTTCCACCAGCCCAGGTTGCTCCAAGCCTCATCCAGCCTGGCCTTGGACACTTCCAGGGATGGGGCACCCACAGCTTCTCTGGGCAACCTGTCCCAGTGCCCCCCACCCTCTGCGGGAAGAATTCCTTCCTTATCTCTAAGCTAAATCTACTCTCTTGCAGTTTAAAACCGTTACCCCTTGTCCTGTCACTAGACCCTTGTAAAAAGTCCCCCCCAGCTCTCCTGTAGTCCCCCCCAGGCACTGGAAGGTGCTCTGAGGTCTCCCCGGAGCCTTCCCTTCTCCAGGCTGAACCCCCCAACCCCCCCAGCCTGTCCCCATGGCAGAGGGGCTCCAGCCCTCAGAGCATCTTCCACAGCTTATTTTTTTCCCCACTATGCAGCACAGATTTCATTCCCGCACTTGAAGCCAATGTTCCCAGTTTACTGAGAACAGGCCAGCCACTCTGTGTAGTGCATTACAGGGACGACAGTTCGCAGTCTTTTGGAGAATGCGCTCAGCTACCGACAGCACAAACGCACCATCTCGAACCCTGGCTGGTCTCCCCTGTGTAGTTACAGCAGAGATCAACAAACTGAGATCCTAACTATTTTGCTTGGGGAGAAAAAACAAACCGAACCAAACAAAACGAATGAAACTAATTAAAATGATTCCTTAATTTTATACAACTCTAACTAAGAGGAAACCCAACAGATTATTCCTGGGAGCAATATCAGGAGTATGTGACAAACGGCAATGGAAGAAAAGCAACATAAACAGATGTAAACTGGAGATGGATTTTGGACTGAAGGGAGGGGAAGAGCAATGATCTCAGAACTTTTCCTGTTTATAGCCATTAGATTTGCCCTTCTTTTTAGTCTTGTTTTTACTTCCTTCAGTGACAGCATTAGCCGTTGGTAGCATATGAGGCAATCACCATACCTTGTGTCCCAGTCATCACAGCCAGCATCATATTTGTATGTTGGCTGGAAAGAAATCTCTCCCTCCGTAAAGCCTTCAAAGACTGCATTTGCATTCATTTGCCTCTTTAGCTATGAAAGCAAAAAAGATAAAGAATAGTGTTTAAATAAGCTGAAACACAATTCCCCCGTGAGCTGAAAGGGGAAGGCCAAGGAGTGTGCGTGCCGTTTCTAAGTAGCACCCTCAGCACCACCTGCAGGGAGACATCAGTACCTGGTCATAATGGCAGAGCTCCAGAAATGCTTTCTCATCCACGAGCTGCTTCACTTTTGCCACATCCAGTTCCTCCAGCCGATAGTTGAGGTCACCCAACCATAAGATCACACTGAAAGAGAAGGTACACCACAAGTCTGCACAGAGGCCTGCAGCTGTCCAAATCACACGCTGGCTGTGCGCTGGAAGCACAGCTCCGCAGCAGCGCCTCAACCCGCGAGCACGAGCTCTTCTAATCCCAGCATGATCAGGTGGATGCTGGGTCTGCTTCTCCGCCAGAACAACTATGAGTGAAAACTTGAAAGAGAAGCTACGTTTTCTACTTTTGCTTGTCTTCAACTCCTGCTCGGCCTGTTTGTCACTACCTCTTAGTAACTGCTGCTTTTAATAGCCCACACTGACTAAATCCCACAACCCATGGGGGAAATCGATGCATATTATTGCCCCACTCACACTTCCGGGCCTTGTTTTATTTTCAAGCATGAAAAGCATACAGAAAGTGACTTGTCAGAACTGTGTAGGTGACCTCCCTCAAAAACCAGGTTACAGAAAAGCATTTCTGGCCCTTCCAGGCTGACGATTCGATCACTGGGCCCCCCCTTCTCCCACCCCTGCTGAGACAACCTCACACCCCAGTGCATTCATAAGGCTCTTCCTTGCCACATGCAGCGATTCACAGAGTCAGACGGGAAGCGTACTCGTGTTTGCCAATGGTGAGAGGGGGCAAGTCTGGATCCGACTGGCAGAATTGCATCCGAGAGCAGATGTCTTTGAAATCCTGGTTCCTCCGCTCATATTCCTCCATGTGAGCTGCAAGGTGAGAATTCACAACGCAGACGCTAGTGTTATGGAATTTAAACCGTATGGCAACTCCACCTTTGTTACCCTGAAAGGTCAAGACAAAGACATCGGTCAGAAGCTTCTACACAAAAGATGACTCCATAAAGGAGTTAGCAGCAGTGGACAAGCCAGGAGACACTGAGGCAGACCATTCAATTCCAGCAGAAGGAAAAGGCTGACAAGGCCAATGAGCGATAACGACTTCATGAAGCCAAGTCAGTAACTCATGTGAGGGTTGCACGCAGCAACAACGCAGCAAGAAAGCACATGGAACTGTTCATAATTCAGGAATTAGCTAATACCAAAGGAAATTCAAATCAGAGAGCTGGTCAGTTACTTCAGCAAGTCCCCAAACCTGTTTAGCAACAAACTGGATCTTTCAACACAAACCATAAAAAAAATGTAAATGAAGGAGGAAGCACATGGCTTAGAAGGTCAAAAATACCTTCAACAAGTTATAGCTGCAATGTTCACAGAAACTCCATCTGAAGGGCACTGACTTCATTCCAATGGTGTGGAACGGCAAGAGGCCAGGAAGTCCCCCTCAGGAAAACTAATCCGCATAGCCATGTTTCTTCTACTCATGTTTCCTTGTGTTTCTTGCTTTGGGCAAAACCATGCGAGACCAAGGCCCCACACAGCCCAGCACATGCAATCAGGAAAAGAAAAAAAGCCTTCGGAGAAGATTCTCCCTCAAGGCCTCTGAGCCTTGGCGAGCGCATGGCAATTCCCCCGAGCAACACCCTGAGCGGGCACAGGGACAGGACAATGCGCTTCGAAGGGCAGCTGCATCCCTCAGCTGGAGGAATAACCGCTACCCCTAAGGAGAGGCTCTCCGGGGCTCTTGTGAATCTCACCCCTTCTCAAGCACAGTTGCCATTCTTACCATCCTCCCCATGATTCCAGTTCCCACAGACTCAGTTTCCACCTCAGAGATGTTCAAAGCAAGGTCTGCTTTCACATACAACAGCAGCATGATTCCCACGAGCCGCACGAGTTTCACCTGAAAAACAGATCCTTTAAATACAGGAAATCCCTGTTCCACCAAATACTGGAATGGGAGAGGTTTGATGAAAGAAGGCATGTCGCCCCCCTAGTCCAGAACATGGGTCACCAAAACACAGAGGAAGAAAAAGACACTTCCAGGCTCATCCAATGGACCAACCGGGCTCACAGTACGCAGGCACTCCAGCAGCACAGCACGGGAAGGAGCCACGGAACAGCACCCGAGTAAACAAAGTCAGAGCCCAAAGTAGAACATACAGCACAGGCACAGCCCATGGAAGGAGCCTCCCTTCAACAACGGTGACAAGAGAACAAGCAGATCTAAGGAGCAAGAGCCAAAACGTTCCTACCAAGACACCTTCACAACTCATTCCACGACGCATTGCAGACACGGACATGGAAGTAGCTAAGATATTTCCTATTCCCTTCCCCCAAGGTAGCAGGAGCTTCCTCTATGCGTGGAAGCCTAGCTCCCATCTCCTGTCCTGCTCCTGCCTCGGCACCCTGCACAGCAACTCTACCTACATCACCTTCAGAGCACTCCTGACTGAGCACTGCAGACAACGAGCCTCTGGAAGACACAGCAATTGAGAACAAGAAAAAGCAAAGGGAAAAGAAGCTGCAGTGGAAAATGATTCCACACTCACACCTCACCAAAAGCCACATTTACCTTTGCATATTTGGCATCTGGGTGAAGGCTATCAGTTACAGCTTTAAACCACTCCTCTTCCTTCGGTGTGTCATTGAAAAAGAAGGCTTCTTTACTCAGATCAAGCTCCTGGAAACTGTGTTAGAGGAAGGAACCCATGGATGCATGCACTTGTTTATGACTCTCCAGCCCTTTCCTCTGGGAAAGAACTCAGTCAATTCATACTCACTAAATTTATAACTGAAAATGCAAATTCAGTTCTGCTGATTTTAGAGGCACGTTAAATATAAAGCTCAATTACTACTGGTATTAAACTGAACGGCAGTAAAGATTTTTCAGCACTGCAGTGCCAGAGAGTCCAAACACTACCAGAATAACTGCCCTTTCAGGCTACACAAACACAGGCTCTAACGCTGCACAACGGAGTAAGGCAAGGCAAACATTCCTCAGCTGTGGCGTCTTGGCTGAACGCCTCCATGCTACAGATCCACAGGCAAGCAACCCGCAGTCAAGGTTTGGAAGGACGGGCCAGAAAGAGACACTCACCCCACGCAGTAGATGTCTGGAGGCTCAGCATCACATCTCAGCCACGGCTGGAGGCTTTCTCTGGGTGACTGACCATTCACGTTATATGTCCCAACAAAAAATCTGCAAGGAAATTATCTAAATCCCAGAGCTGCAAGGTGTAGAGCTGATGGAAATACCATTACATATAACTATTCAGGAGTAACATCTTTCCAGGGGGAATTCAGAAAGTGTGACAAAGTTTAAAGCCCCAGAATGATTTATTACAGTAACATCTTTACAGACAGGTTTTACAGAAGGATACACATTTTTACATATAGTATTTAAAAAAGAACATTAGAGCTGTACAGGAGCAGTTTGAAATCATAAATTCATAGAATGACAGGCATAAAAGGATTTCAACCACAGCAAAGCTTTGGCCCTGATTATATATTACACCCAAGCTCTTAGGAGCTTATTGGAATAACTACAGGGGTGAGCAGTGGGTGAGGAGGCCAGAGGTGCACACAAGCGATGCACTTCCAGACACAATGTGAAATAACCACAGGAAAAAGTCATTTTAACAAGGCCATTTTCTCAACAAGAACCCTGAGGCAAGCCTCGATGGAGACATGACTGAAATCCCTCTCTGCTAATGCCTAAATGAGGAAGGAAAGCTGTTCTGGGAAGTAGGGATCCCACTTTTCTCCAGAATTCCCTATTTGCAGGGATACTAGACTAAATAACGAACATGAGCTATTTTGACAGCTTCTGCTAACTAACTTACTCCCCACAAAAGTAAGTTCTTCTTAGGAGCGATCATTACCTGAAGCTCTGGATGTGTGTGTAGGAATCCTCCATGCGTGCAAGCTGCGATTTAACAATAGTATCTCTTAGTCCAAACTCCGGTTCTGATGAGACAGAAGCCTTGTTTGAAATCTTTACACTGGAGGACCAGGCCATTTCAGTTTTCACTTCAGGTTTGAGTTTGTTTTGCCTGCAAACGAAAGCAAAACTGCACAGCACACACCCTAAACAGCTTCTTTCTACCACCGAGGATTTGATTCGCATTTATCTGTCCGTTTCACTAAGACAGATAATCGATATTTGGGATAAGCAAACAAGGCCAAACCGAGCATTTCTTAGAACGGTTCAGATCTCTAGATAAAAACAGTTTAACTAAGTGAAATAACAAATCGTTTTCACTAACCTGGTGCTGCCTGTTGATTCAGAGCAGGCCTTACACACACCTGGATGTTGATACGAAACCTGTGTGCCTTTCCTGCTTACTGGAGCAAGGAGATACAAATCTCACCTCGCGCTGCCTCTGCCCAGCCCTTCTGACCTCAGCAGAAGAATGAAAAACTGTGCTTGTTTAAAAAGCCTCCTGGTGGAAAACTCCCAGCTCTGCCTAGAACAGAGGCAGCACAGCGTGGGTGGAGGGAGAGGTGGTTTTACTTAGTACCTCCTGGCTCTGCAAACTCCTTTTGCAACAGTAATAACGCCGCAGCTTGGGAGTTCCCACAAGCAGGCGGATGGTATAAATTTAAGGTCAACAACCTGCACGCCAGTGCCAAGGATAGCACACAGACAGACTTTGAAGGATATGCATCAGGGTCTACAAAGTCCTGGGAACTGGAAAATGAAACTGCAGCGTTTTAAGAGTGCATCTATGAGACACAGTGGCCCCAAGCCAAAGCTCTCCGATTTCAAAATAAACAATGCAAGCAGGTCCCGTCCCACTGAACAGCAAAAATATGCCCAAATAGGGCACCAGCAGGACCGTCTGAGAACTGTGCTGAAATGCCCACTCGCGTTTGAACAGCATGCTTACACCGAACCTTTCACTCTCCTAACTAGAATCTGCAGAGTCTCTTCTCAAAAAGTTGCCAATTTCTGCTCTAAATCCCACCATCTCTGGGTACTGCAACCGACACGGTCTCCGGCAGACGGAACGAGATAACGCAGCCGCAAGATTGTTCGAGGACCGGTGTGTGCACAGACGTCACGCTGGCACCAGAGACCAACTTCCCCACTCGGTTTCTAGCTGAAATCCAGGAAACCCAGACAGAAAACTCTTCGTTTTTCTTCTCCTAGACATCAAAGCATCAACCATTTGCCCAGGGTGGGTCATTCTATCCATACCCGATCACGCAAAGTACCCAGAACTTCGGTGCTATATATATTTGCTGTCACTATACAGACGTCCTCTGTGGAGGCACAGCTAAACCAGCAGAGAAACATTGCCACCACTTCTACTCCTCACTAGGAGGAGCTGACCTGCACAACCCTCCCTTCAACCAAACCTCCACAAGGAGCGAGAGAGACACCGTACCTGGGAGCACTTTTATCGGTGCTGTCATTGCCGCGGTTCTGACTAACTGCCAGCTTTTTTCCATTCTGTTTGATGCCTTCACAGCCAACCACTTCTGGAAAAATAGAAAAAAAAAAACCCAAAAAGTTTCACATTAAACAAAGCGTTCTTTAATTTATCGACACACTTATACAAACACTGGCAAAAATCCGTAAGCAGACTATAATTTAGATTTGTGTGGAGAAACAAAGTGTCCCGCAGTCTCTCTTTCAGTTATCTGATACACATAGCTTATTTTGACAGAACTGTTCTGTGACGGAGCAGTTTCCCCTCTGCAGGGAGAACTGGCATTAGCAATGTCGTGCGGCCACGGAGAGCAGCAGAAGCGCTGTACACTGCCCGCCCGCTGTGGGAGCAGGTTGCTGTTGGCTCTCCCTTACAGCTAAGCCAACCCAGGACTTAGCAACACAAAATCTAGGCCTTTATCCTGGGAATCCAAAAAAATGTATGTTAATAACAGGATTTTCCTTTCCAAAGCAAGACAGAAAGTACAAAGAAAGGAAGAAAAAGGGGACACGCACACTCAAACCCCCACACTACCATTTAAAGGGTTCGACCTATCCGCAAATAGCAAAGCACAAGTGTCTCTCCCCTCAAGGCAGTGCAGAGTCAGCGTGGGAGCCCACTGTACCTCAGCCTCCACGCAAACTGCACATTCCTAAAAAATAACAGGGCTGCTACCATGCAAACGTAACTAAATACAGGTGTGACACGAAACACGTCCCGCTACGTTAGCCAAATTTGACCAGTCTTGCAGAATTTTGTTTGAGTTACAACATTCTGCTCCTACAAGTGGCAAAATAGCAGCTGAAATGAGAGGATCCCGCGCGAGGGTCTCCACGTTTCAGATGCACAAACAGCAAACTCAAGATTACGCGACTTAGCACACAAATCTAACGATGGTATAGAAATTGTTTGTAAGATTAGAAGTTTGTAATCATCCAGCTGAGCTTCTCCTTCCGAGAGCGCGATCCAGAAAAATTAAAGTGTTATTGTTGTCACTGTACATTCTCCAGGACAAGAGAGCAAACCAGAAACAGAACTTGAAGTGCTTCACCTAAGCACTCAGAATATAAGCAAGCTGACAAGAAGTGGCCATACTCTCAGCTTGAAACACCTCTTCTGCCCGAGAGCCCTCTGAAAATTAAGACTGAGTAAGAGGATTTATCAGAGGTTGGTTGCAGAAGAGCACGTGACTCAAACCTCGTTAGAGATCACACAGCCAAAGTCACGTAGGATTGCACATAAGCGTACGCCGCTCAGAGATGCTCTGCAAAGCGCCGTCTTGGTGAGCTGGGGCAGCTGTAAATTTTCTCCACATGCATGAAGTACTTCCTCAGTGCTGCCTGAGCCTCCGCAAGTTCTCCCCACAAAGACCATGCAACGTATCTTGACAGTGACCAGAACCAACTTGAACTTTCACTTTAACTGATAACTTTTGAAACAGGAAAGGAGCAGAAGCTCAGGCTTTATCACCCACCCAGGGCATGCCACTTGCCTGCACGCAGAAGGCGTTAGTGCCAGAATGGCAAGACTTGTGTGCCCGCTCAGTGCTGCTGACACAGGTGCTACATGATCCAAAGATCAGAGTCATATCTCGTACCTTTGCATTCTAACCTCGTTATCAGAAATCAGTTTTAGGTAGGATTCTCCTAAGAGATTAGCCCTGGAAAAGGGCTGTTTCCTTTAGATAAATTTGCGTACAGACAGAGATTGCTCTAGCCAATCTGTATGTTCATAACCTGAGGTGGAATATTTTAGCAGTAATGACCTTGTTCAATAATTGAACTGGGCACAGAAATAAAGAGCCAAGTGTGGAGATTATGGAACAGCAGAATGCATATGGTCTGAATCCGGCAGGATTTGCAGCTAAAGGAGATTTAAGCGGTAATAAAGACGTTCTTGTTAAAAACGAGCAGTCATGTTGCAGTACAGCAGGAAACGTATCCTGTCTCCTGGATAAAGCAGGATCCATGCTTAGTGTTACGAAGGGAGAATTACATTAGCCTTGCCGCTAGTTAGAGGAGTCTTAGCCAGTCCATTCTCGACTTAATGAAAGTGTAAGCAACGGTCCATGCAGGACTGCGCTACGCCGGGCCGGAGGGAAGTAAGTTTGTTCTTCTCAGGGACAAATGAAGCAACACTGCACACGCATGCACACAGAGACGGGTTTTACCACACAAGGTAAAACACATTTAAATCCCGTTATCGATGCTCTCACTCATTAGGGACCCTTAATTTGCAGAAGATACAATGAACCAATACCACCCCGCTAGCAAACGGTGGGGCTTACACTGCGTTTAAATGTGCTTTGATCTGCACATGGTAGTTGCTAACTCGGTATGCACGTTCGTTTAAGAACAGAAAGTTACAGCTATTCCTGGAAAACGGCAGACTAAGCCGCATTCTCTATCAATTTCTGTTTCAAAGACCCCAAGTGATGGCAGAGAGCCTTTCCTGCTGCTAATACAAGGGGGGTGGAAGATCTCCCTAGGCTCCCTTGACTCAAGAAAAACACAATGAAGCCTTGAAAAGGCAACTTTGCTGAAGCTCAAAGGCACGATTTGAGAACTACTTCCCAAGGAGCTTACCATCCAGAGTGTTACTGTGCTCCAGCTACAACAAAAACACAAACCCAGAGCAGCCAGGACTGTTTCCTTCAGCATGTTTTTCATCCCAAACACACAGCCCAAGTCAGTTCTAAGCGACAAAGTAAAACACCAGGTCTGAGGGACCTTCCCAGACCCCCACCGCGCTGCTGCCGCTGCTACAAAGTCCATCTCTTCTACCTTTCCCTTTAATACACCCGATACACACAGAAGCCAAAGGAAGGAATGCCAGCAGCGGCACGCTGCGCCTCCCCGAATCCTGAGGAGCCCAGCCTAAAGGGCAGCGAGTAAACAGACATGGCACAGCCGGGATCTGAGCCCCGCGCGGCCTGCCAGGACCCGCTCCAGCTCCGGATCTGCTCCCGGGGCACACACCGCGGAAAGGGAAACGGCAGCAGCGCGGGGGTCTGCAGCCAGCCCCCCGCCGCGAGAGGAGGGGGCCGGCATCGCGCCCAGCCGACCCGCGGAGCCGAGGGGCGGCGGCACCAGGCCGGCCAAGCCGCAGGAACGCTACCGATCCCCGCAAGCACCGCCCGCGATGTTGGGGGGCTGCCGGGCTCGAGGGGGAGGGAGCGATGCCGACAGAACCCCGGCGGCGCAGGCAGCTGCTCCGCGGAACCTGCGCGATCGCTCCCGCTGCCCGCAAAGCGGACGCCGGAGGCAGCAGCCCCCGCGTCCCCGGACAGACGCCGGGCTGCGGCCCGCTCCCCGTTCCCTCCCGTCCCGTCCCGTCCCGTCCCGCGGCGGGTGCCCGCGCTCACCTCGGCGGAGCCGCCCGTTCGCGGACATCACCGCAGCTCGGCGCCGCCGGCCGCCCGGCCCGGCCCGAACCCGGGAGCCGCGCAGGCCCCGCCCCCCGGCGCCCGCCCCGCCCCCCGCAGCCGCGCAGGCCCCGCCCCGCGGCGCTCGGGCGCCCCCTGCCCGGCCGCAGGCAGCCACGAGCGCGTCGCCCACGGGGATCGAGCCAGTCGCCCAAAGCCCCGTGGGGCGACCCCGCCAGAAGGGCGGCGAGCCCCCTCCCAAGGAAACAGGGGCCAGGATGCTCGCGAGCGTGGGCAGGAGCAGGCAGCCCCGGCCACCAGCCGTGAAAACCGAGCCAGGCTGCGCCCGCCTGGGAGATGGTTAGGAACGACGGGAGAACGGGGCGGGCGGACACAGCACCGACCCAAAACCGACTCTGGTTCGGCCTTCGGAGCACACAAGCAGTGGGGTGTTTGTTCCAGTGCTCAGCCCTTGGCTGACCATCTCTGCTGAGGCCCCCGACGATGGAACGCCGTCACACTGGGGGATCGCCACTATTCTCCGCAAGCATCGGCAGCGGAGAGGCCGCCGCCGCTCTTCCCCACGGAGAAATGCGCTAACTGGGAAACCGGGACTGCTTGCACCCCCAGTACCGAGCCCACGGGCCACGTCCTGCGCACGACAGAGCTCGTACCTGTGCTGCACCTGCTGACCTCCTGAAGGAACGCGCGTGTCTGGGAACCAAACGGCAACCGCACTGTGAGCCGATCATCTTCTGAGCTTATGCGGATAGTCACGTCAGAGCCTAAAGACAGTGGGAGAAGAGCGCTTGTGGGTATTGCTGACAAGTCTTCCGAAACCGAGCGTTTTCTCCACTCTACAGCAGCTGGCGTGTGTGTGCATGCAGACTTCAGCAACAAGTCTCCCCATGCCTTCTTATCATGGTCCTTTTCCACATTTTACATGAGAATGCCATTTAAAAATATAAAAACCAGCATTTATTCTGCTCATTCAGTGACAATAATTAATCTTCCAGTAGCAGTTTAAAAGCGTTTGGAAAAATTGTTCCTTTGGTGACAATACTCATTAGCATGAACTGGATCACGGCAAACATCATGCCGAGTTCCCCAACAGCAAGACAAGATCCCCCCGGTCAACAGCCCCATCACAAGAGCCCCCACTCCTGCCCCACCGAGCACAGCTGGTGCAGGGCCCAGGAATGCCTGTAAAAGGCAGTAAATCAAGACCAGAACTCACCAATGACATGAAGGTCACCGTCAGGTACAACTGGAAAAGCAAAACAAAGTTCAGTGACAAAGCTAAGCAGCAGGTTTGCACCGCGCTGATACTCTGAGGGTAGCGAGCTCTGTATGCCTTGTACAAATGGCAGGCAGCACAACCCCGCCGGGGTAGGGCATGGTGGGACAGAGGGTGCTCTGGACTGCAGAGCAATTAATCGAGCAGGGCCCTTCCAACTGCACCACATGATGTACAAGCCTCACCAGGAGTTAGAAATTTAAGAGAGGATATAGCGGCTGAATAGATCCCAAATTTCAGCAAGTAGAACACCAAAATAAGGACTCCAAACCCCTTCATCGGAGGTGGCCACTAAGCCACCAAAGCGCCTTAGTACCTTCTTCCACTGCAAACCCTTCTGTGATTGGGATAACCTTCTCCAGCCAGACATCCTCAGCTGCTATGGCCATCCGCCGGTGAGTGTATACGTAGATCCTGCAAGGACAGAGCAGACACGGAGGTAAGGCCTCTCCTCGGTGTTGGCATCTCTGCAGGCACGGACAGTCCCCATCCCACGCAGCATCACCTGCTAGTGCAGCCTCACGCGAACCCCCAAGCAACTTCACCGTGCGCCCACCCCGTCGTTTACATAACTATTTATGTCACTGGTAAAAGGCACCAGACCAAAACCTCGAGGGCCGGGCTTTTTGTCACCGTCTGCTGTGGTTTAGCCCCAGCTGGCAACTAAGCACCAGGCAGCCGCTTGCTCACGCCCTGAAGAAAACCCTAGCCCACCCCAGCCCACCTTAGCCACCACAAAAGTTAACCGTGTCCCAGCCAACCCCCGCACAGCACCCAGAGCGTACGGCAGGAGAGAGGCCAAGGCACGCTGCCTTCGGGTCACTCCAGTCCAGCCTTGGGAATAGGAAGGAGGTTCCGGGGGGTCCCCAGGGCCTGGGAGAGCCCTCCGGAGCGCCCAGCTGTTCCGCTGACACCCCTCTCCCAGCGCGACCACCCTGCCCTCCCTCCAGCACTCACGCGTGTCCGCCGCAGCTCTCCACCAGGCCCAGGAGCCGGCTCTCCACGCTCTCCCCAGCAGCCAGGACGCCCTGCACGGCCTTCAGCCAAGGGTCAAGGAATAGCGGGGAGAGACGGGATCCCCGCGGGCAGCCAGCGCCGGGCGGGAGGGGAGCAGCGGGACGCGGCCTCCCCGCGCGCCTCCGCGCCTCGGGCCCGACGCAAAGGATACGATCCGGCAGGTCGCCCCCTCGGCCAGGCTCTCCTGGATGGCGACCGACTGGTCCATCCTCTCAGACGGCGCTCGCCAGGCGGGGCCGCGGGGCCCGGTAGCGGGACCAGAACCCGGCCCGGCCGCTCAGCGCGGCTGTCGCGACGCGTCGTGCTCGGCCCGCGGCCCCCTCCCGGGCAGGGCCGTTACCGCTCCCAGCACCGCCCCGCTCGGCCGGGCCTCCCCCCGCGGCGGGGGCTCCCGGCCTGCCCCGAGGCGTTCCGTTAGCCCTTCGCTGCGGGACCGGCTGCGGGCGGGGCCGGGGCAACCGCCCCGGAGTCCCCGGAAATAACGGTGCCGGCCCCGGGCTGCGGGCTCAGACGTGGCTTCGCCACCGACGGGATCCCGCACGGCGAGATAGAGCGGCTGGGAAGGCACGAAACGGGCAGGCACACACCGGGAGCACCCTGCAGCCCTCTCCCGATGGGGAGAGGGGGAAACTCGGGGTTAGCGGGAAGCTGGGAATATTGCATTCCCAGTAAAAGCAGGCGGTGCGCTTTTCCCCACTAGCACTGTAATATCCTGTTGAATATCCAGGTGATGCAGCCGGCCTGAGCCCACGGCCGAGCAGGCGGGTTGGGAGGTGACGGCATCACCGCGGGGTGTGCGCCGTGCTAGGAGCTGTCTCGTGCCCAGTAGGGACAGGGGAGTTGGGCCAAGGTCAGCTCTGTCCCCAGGAGTGGGAGCAAGAGCCAAGATCTAGAGGGAAAACGCAAGGAGCCTGTTAAAGTAACCGCTCGGCCTTTCCGCTCCCTGCTCTGCGCTCCAGCAGCCGTGCAGAATGGGTGAGAGGCTGCGAAGGGGAAACGAAAGGAGAACAGCCTGAAATACCCACTGAAGGCTTAACCTCTGCTCTTACAAGAAACGTGGTGCGGGATGGTATTTTAGAGATAGAAAAACCCCGGGTTTCACCCCGATTGCACTTGCCTGGCTGCGCTGACAGTGTGGCCCAACACCAGTTTAAAACACGCCCCGAGCCCCGTGCTGTGGTTTCCACGCACCGTGACAGCAGGACGGTTGAGGCTGCCCTGCAACGTGGAAGGGGCCGGCTGCCATCCCCATCGGGCTTTCATCGTCCAGTCCCACGCCCGCTGCACCAGAACTTCCCAGCCTGGCAGAGCAAGGCCCTGCTGCTGGGGAAGGCGCGAGGCTGCCGCGGGCCCGGAACTGCGGCTCAGAGCGGCACATCCCGGGAAGGCTCTTGTTCAGACCGACACACAGATTTTTATATTTGTGCAATCTTTAAAGAGACAGCAGTGACGGAGGACAGCAGAGCGTGTGTTTGCATGATCGGCAGCACGCTGACACCGGTGAATGCTGCCCGACAAGCCACGCACCGGCTCCGTGTGAGGCAGTAACAGGCTGGGGGCAGCGGTTCACGTTACAGGCTAATAATGCTTACATCTCTGCTCTACCTCTAGCAGCAGAGAATCACAGATGTGATACAGCATCATCTAAAACATGAGACACTTTTTGATTAACCCCATTTTCCTGCCTAAGGATTGGAGATGAAGCACAGTGTTACTCGCTTTACCTACCCAGACGAGGTATTTCAATGGCAGAGCAGTTTGAAAACAACGAGTAGGAGGGTGCTGAGAACGGCTGCACTGCAAGCAGATTATTAACTAGAGCAGACCCTGTGCCTTCAGTCAAGGCAGAATTTTCTGGGGTTTAAGCAGGCTTAACACCCTCTTATTCCTACTCCTGAGGTCACCCAGCATCTGCAGTCCCAGCAGCACTGAGGCACATGCCGCAGCAGTTCTCAGCAGCACTAATGAGCTGGGAAGCATCACAGGCCTACAGGTTTTTGGGAGGGCAGGGAAGAATACCTCTTAGTAACTTCCTTAGGGCTTGGAATAAGTGTTTTTCCTCTGGATACACTGTGGGAGTCTCAATTACAAGTATTTAGGATTGACTGTGACCAGCCAGAGGTATGAAGCAGAGCAGTGGCTCACCATGCCAGGGGGAACCCACTTCCACCCGTGGGCAGGACCTGCCACCCACTGAGCAGCTCCAAACTGGGATGAGCAGTCCCTGGACAGAGCGCCCGAGTGGAAGCAGGGTGTTCGGGAATGTCGTGCTGTGGGACAACATGAATGGAGACCGGAGCCCATCGGCAACCCGCAGCCACTGCCACTGTGTTTCGCTTAGAGGCCTGGGGTCACACAGGGGGAGAAGCAGCCACCTGCAACTGGGCCACCTCGTTCCCGGGACAGGGATGTAACAGAGGGCATTCGATAGCAGCCTTGGCTGAAGTCAGAGAGAGACAGGGATCCTAAGGAGTGCTACAGAGCTCCGCTGCAGGAGGGTAGCCTGCGGAGCCCCCGCGCTGCTGCTTATGCCCAGAGGGAAGCAAAGACCCTGTAATTCAGGAGCAGGACCACCCCACATGCCATGAGCTTCAGGAGCAGGGTCGGAGTCACCTGCCCAGCACTATTGACGTGAACTTTGCCATCCAGTTTCAGACAGCTAGCTTTCAGGGTAGCTGGGCAGCACTCCTGGTAACAGGCAGCCTTCATCCCACTGGTGCAGACTGGTTTGGCAGCCTTGCAGGCTCTGCTGCATCCCGCCATGTAATTCAAGCCCGTCTTCTTCATCTGGAAGGAGGAGAGAGACATTAGCCTGGGGGTCTTGCCAAGCCTTTAGTATTCACATTTCAGGGATGCACGCAGGCTCCTGGACATATCCCAGCTCATGAGCTGTCCTGCTTTTTAGCCCCAAGGCCATACCTCACAGAAGTCATGTCCGACAATGCATCTAGCAAGAGTCTTCTTGCCTTTGAAACATCCATCCCCATGGCAGGAGAATGCTGCACACACTTTCCCCTACGAGAGAGGACCAGAGGAGACACTGTATATTCATCGGGCTGGAGAGCAGGACTCCCAGGACAGGACCTGATTTTCAGACAGCTCTTCTTTCCTGAGAGCTTGTTTCTGAACACCACCCCCCGCACCCGTTCTTGGTGTTTGGCCAGCGCTGTCTCAGTCATTTTAGATACAGAGAGATAAAAGGCTAACAGCACCCTCTGAAACTGCAGGAAACACCAGGGCAGCAAACAACTTTCAAACCTCCTTTTCCTTCCTCTTAACAGGGCTCTGCAAAGATAAACATCTCAGGAGAGGGGCTGCAGTGCCCATGGGTGCCCGCACCCTCCCTGCGGCTGCGAGGAAGGTCACCATGCAGTCGGTTCAAACTGCTTGAACTGCTGAGTTGGGCTTGGGAAAAGCCCTGTTCGATGGGGCTCATTACGGACTCTTTTCTTTCAAAGCTCGTTAAGGATTTGTTCCCCTTCCAGAAGTGGCTTTTGTCCCTGTAAAGCAGGCGCAGGAGGGACCTTTCCCTCTCCCCGCAATCAGGTGGGAGCTCAGCCATCCCATCAACGTCTGCCCGCCCGGTACCTACGTTTCTGGGGGGAGGCCGGGGGGTGGTGGCGGTGGTCGTAGGCGGCACAGTGGTGGATGGCAGGTCACCTGCAGACACAGGAGAAGCCCTGTGAGGCTTCACCCAGCACACAGCCCACGCAGAGCCCACCACAACCTCTGGAGCTGCTGGGACACCCCTTGCCCCAGCTCTGAAGGGGAACAAGCCCCAGGGCAGAGGAGATGCAGCCACAGCCAGCCCTCCACAGCGGGGGTTTTGCCCACCCGCTTCCCTCCTGTGCAGCAGTATTAAACCCCGTGAGCAGTTACCGTAGGAGGTGGCGTTGAGCTGCAGGCAGAGCGGGGAGTTGCAGCAGTCCAGGGTGCACTGCTGCCAGCTCACGCTGCTGTTGGTCCTGCACATCCCTGTGCCGCAGGCGCTGCTGCACCTGGCTGTGTAGTTTGTGCTGGAGAAACGATAAAGCTGCAATAGCAGAGCCAAAGGAAAAAATGCTAGGAGTGTGAAGGGATGCCAAAACAACCGACAGACTGCAACAGAGAGAGAGAGAAGGGAAAGCGGAGACTGACACAGAAGTACTGTGGGTTCCCGATAAAAAGAAAGGGAAAACAGACTCCTTATCACAGCCCCCAGCGCCTTCATCTCAGTGAGCTCCGTACCTCGCAGTGAGTCTCGTTACGGCAGGTCACCGTTTCGTTGGCACGGGCCCCATCCTGGTAACACCTCTCCCCAGAGCACTGAAAGCTGTGGCAGGTGAGCTGGAGGGAGAACACACCAGGGTGTCACCGTGCAGCAAAACCTCCTCACACGGCACCGCGGTGCTGTCCCCAGCCATGGCCCGGCTGTCTGGAGGGGCTGCCTCTGCGCACCCACCCGCCATGCCCGACGCGCTCCCCTTCACCCCAGGAGATGCTCTCATGGAACTTCTGGCTCCCACGAGAGACCAGTTGGGCTAGAGACCCTGTCCGCAGGGCTGTAACAGCTCGGCCAAACACCCTCTTCCCTTTCCTTCCCTTTCCTTACCTGTGTTTCTTCTGTAGTGTTCACAGAGGCGTTGACTGCCACCAAGGCATTGGCAGCCACCGAGGCGTTGGCGGGCACTGAGGTGTTGGTGGCCACCGAGGCGTTGGCGGCCACCAAGGCACTGGCGGCCACCGAGGCGTTGGTGGCCACCAAGGCACTGGCAGCCACTGAGGTGTTGGTGGCCACCAAGGCACTGGCAGCCACCGAGGCGTTGGCGACTCCGTTGTGCTCTGGAAGACAAAAAGTTGTCCTTTGGTGAAGGAAACCCCGACCTCTTGCTCAGGAAGCCCTGCATCCCCTCAGGAGCCTCTGCACGGTCCCAAGGCATCTGCGGGAAGCATCAGTCACGTTGTGGTTGGGATGTGGAGGGCAGTAAGTGACAGGATGTCCCAAACAAGGTCCAGTTGTGGCCAGCCAACAGGCAGCCCGACAAGCAGGTCAGAGACAACAGACTCCCGCAGCAGCACTATGGAGAGATGTTATAACAGCTTCTCCCTCCCCCTTCCAGCCACGCAGAAGAGGCTTTTCTGGGGTCAAAACCTTGGAAAAAGATTCCTCAGTGCAGCTCCATCCTAGAGAACACAGCCTGGAAGGGATGTTGCACCACATTGTCTTTGCCCCACTTCCCCCAGGAGCCCCAGGTTTCCCTTGGGGTGCAGAGCTCACCTGCTGTGGCAAGAGGGTCCTGGATGCAGAGGTGAAGAGCCAAGATGCAGAACAGCAGGCCTGGAATGGAGGGGGGGGCAACTGAGACCACCGCATCTGCTGCCTGCTTTACCCACAGCCCGAAGAGCCTCCCCAGCAGCACGGGCAGCTCACCCTCAAGACACCAAATCCAGCTCCACCAGCCCCCCTGGGGCAGGGTGGGGGCCAGTTCCCCTTGGGGAGGTCGTGGGGAGCCCCACAGACACAGCTGAGCTCAGGGGCCCAAGCTGGCTGCAGGAGCCCAGCCCTGCTGCAGAAAGAACCCTCTCCCACCTGCCCAGAGCCCTGGGTGACCAGTGGCCACCCCTCGCCCCAGGCACAGCCCTCGACAGCGGGGTCAGGGACAGATGCCGCTCTCCTCGCTGCAGCAGAACCGCCGGTACCTTGAACGGGGCCGGGGAGCCATCGGTGACCTGCCATCTTCATCCACCAGCAACTTCACTCAGGACCTGGCACGAAGGGGCACAGTCAGAGCTGGGTGGCAGGAGGGGACGGTCCAGCGGTCACGGTCACAGCAGCACGTGCTCCCTGAGCCTGCCTGGTGCACAGCTCGGGATGAGGGGACAGAAATAGTATCAGGACAAGTTACATAAAAGAGACTTTTCCTGTTGAGGTCCTGTTTGAAGAGACCTTTGTCCTAGGAAATTCTACAGCCTTTACTCTGAACACCATGGGACAGAAGAATCCAGGTTGTTCAACACCCATTTTTGGTCTCTGTAGTGGCAGGACGTGCTTTTCAGGCAGGAATAAGCACCTGGCAATAACCACCCACCAACAGCACCTCTGAAAACTGCCACCCGTGTCACCTCCACAGGCTCTCAACCCAGAAACCATCCTACATACAAACCACAAAATAGCTCAGCACCCGTGTCGCTCTGCTTGCCTGGACTTTGGGGACCAACAGTCGCTGAAACCCCGGAGCCAGCATCCCGGTACCGGCCAGCACAGCCACACACCCCAGCAGCGCCGGGTGCCTCTCCGCTGCGGCTCAGCCCAGCACCATCCCGTCTCCAGCAGCAGCGCACCCAGCGTGGGGCACAGTCCCACAGGAGCACGGGCTCTGCCCAGCGGGTGCTCGTGCCTGGGCAGCGCAGGAGGCCAGAGCACCCCTGGGACAGCTCAGCCGTGACGACATCCACAGTCGCTCCCTCCCCAGGGGCTCCCCAAAACCACCGAGGCTACCGCTGCGGGGGCCCAGGGGAGCCCCCCGGGGAGCCACGTGCTCCCGTTGGTGTGGTAACCCTCCACCGGTGCCGCAGGCAAGACGCAGAGCTGCAGGCGGCTGCCAGGGGCGGGGAGGTGGGGTGGCTAGGGACGACACTCGGCACCACGCAGCAGCTTGTGATGCTGGTGCAGACGAAGAGGTGACCCACGGGCTGCAGCACCCGCCGCGGGAGGAACCCAAGCCCACCAGCTCTCAGAGCAGCAAGGGAGACCCTCCATAGCAGTTCTCGCTCTGGAGGGACAAAGTCTGGAGTGAAAAATACCCGTTTCCAGACACGCGAATGCAACAGGCCCTTGGGACCTGGAGGGGAGCGGAACACGGGTCTGCTAGTGCTGGCACACAGCGCGTGGGACATCAACAGGGACATCTGCAACTCCTGCGGCTTTCACAGAATCTTTCTGGTTGGAAAAGACCTTGACGTTCATGAGTCCAACCGTTAACCCAGCACTGCCAAGCCCACCACTAACCCATGTCCCTCAGCGCCTCATCCACTCACCATTAAATCCCTCCTGGGATGGTGACCCCCCTCCCCGGGCAGCCCGTTCCAATGCCTGACAGCCCCTTCTGGGAAGATGTTTTCCCTAATATCCAGCCTAAACCTCCCCTGGCACAACTTGAGGCTGTTCCCTCTCATCCTATTGCTTTTCGCTTGGGAGAAGAGACTGACCCCCACCTTGGATTCATGGTGTGTCCTCAGCAGTGCCCAGCACAGGGGGATGATCCCTGCCCTGCTCCTGCTGGCCACACTGTCCCTGCTGCCGGCCAGGATGCCGTTGGCCACCTGGGCACACGCCAGCTCACATTCAGCCGCTGTTGACCAGCACCCCCAGGTCCTTTCCTGCCGGGCAGCTTTCCAGCCCCCCAGCCCCAAGCCCGCAGTGTCGCACAGGGTGGGCGTTCAGGCCCCGTTAGCATTCCCCGAGGACCTGGGACGGCTGAAGCGTGCACAGAGACCACCGAGGCCGATCATTCAGAGCAGACAACACAGGCTGGCGGGTCTCTCACCTTCCCAACCAGGGCAGGCACCACCCTGGCCACGTCTGGACAACCTCACCGAGCAGCCGCCGCGCCAGCACAGCCCAAGCCAGGAACCAACGCCCACCCAACGCCTCCCCATCCCGAGAACAACTTTCCCCCAGCGCAGGGAAAGGAGCCCACAGCAGCCACTCACTCACCCCGTCCGTCCGCCCCCGAAGCCCCCGCGCACCAGCGAAGCCCGCAGCCGCTGCCGGCGGTGGAGCGCCTCCGAGCACCACCAGCAGCCGCGGCACCGGCTGCGCTCTGGTGCCAGCAACCAGCCCCTCCCTGCGCCAACCATCACCCGGGGGAAGCGGTTGTTACCTGCTGCTCCACGGCATCTGGAGACGCCGACGGCCCTGCGCAGCGACGACGGAGAAAGGGCTTTGTGAGGCTAGAGATGTGATCATGCTGTGGTTGCCCAGGCACAAATCAACTCTACACCAAAACCAAACCCCACCGGGGGGGCTGGAGGGGGTACGGGGACAGCCACCGTGCTGGAGACGTGACCACAAACTGCCCACGCAGCCCAACCTCGATCACGCTCTGCTGTTAATGAAAAATTCCCAGTGGCCCAAGCTCCGCAGGGAGACAGCCCAGAGGGAAAAGCACAACGCAAGCCAAATAAATCTGCGTTGCAAAGGAGCCCAAAGAACACCACGCGCACAGCAAGGGACAGCGCAGGACCGCGACGCGCTGTCGGCACGCGATGTTGGCTTCACGGAAAGCCAGTCCTCATCATACACATTTCCACCAAATTGGGAATAACAGAATCAATTGTTTCCCACAATTCAAGCTGCGCCAAAAGCATTTTAAAAACACCGTCGTCAACTCGCTTCCTCCCAGCATACAAAAGGAGACAAGTTTCTCAGCACTTCCTAAATTAAAACCAGTTTATTTTTCAAGGGGTTTGGGGTTTTTTTTTTTAATATAAAATAACATCACAAGTCTGCTTCTCACAAGGGGCTTACTAGAAAGTGATTCTATAAAGTATCCTTGAAATCTATTTTCATGCACATAGAAAATCCAGAAACTGAGGAAGAGTCAGAGCTGCTGACACACGTCCGCTTGCTTTTCAGATGTGAAATCCCCCACGTGGGAAAAGCTACAGCAGCCCTTGACGTTTCAGGTCTTCATAGGTCTTTTTATTCACCACGTTCCCACTGGAATCCTCGTATTCCTCCTAGAATGGAACGAACAGTTTAGAGACACCCGGACACAGCCTGACTCGGAGCTACAACGCCAATGCTGTAATCCAGCCCAGCAGCACCACTGAACACGACCGTGCTGCCAAGAACCTCTCCACGCGCGGGGATGCAGTGGATCTCCCAGCAGGCTCCATGAGAAGAGCTGAGAGCAACAACAAGCTGTATTCCAGGCTGCACTTCCCACGGCTGCCCTGCCTACTGCTGGAAAATGGGCCGAGACAGAAGTTTAAGGCACTAGTGGAAGTGAAGACGCTGCTCATAGCAGCTCCTTTGCCTTCTCACAAACCAAAGTGACATCGGTACTGTAGAGCAGCGTATGAAAAGATTCTTGCACAAGGGGCTGAGCCTGTCCTGTCACTTCCCAGCACAGCACAGGTGCCTTTCGCACACCAGCACTACCAGGAGCTGCGCAAGCAGCAGCGCAGGCTCCTGCTTTCCTCTCCAGCATGCAGGACACCCTTAAGACAGTTCATGCAAGGCAGATGGGGGGTGTTCCCATGTACACAGTGGTAGGGACACCCGAATGCCTCCAACATCTCACCTCTGTATCGGGCTGCCATCTCTCTGAAGCCTTCTGTTGTTTCAGCTTTGCCCACACTGTAAACACAAGAGTCACAGGGATCGGATGCCATTCCCCTTGAGCTACTGATCTCTAATCTTGTAAGAGACACGCAAGCTGCTTTCTTTCCTTTAAAACACTGTCACTTCAGCAGTCCAGGAATGCATCTGATATCCATTACAAAGGTACCACTCCCCTGTCTGCTCACAAGAACTAAAGCAAACAAGGCTTTAAAGTGATCATTCAGGATGGGACACAAGAGACCAAACCCGTTACTTCAGAGACACAGCTCCACAGCCTGCTCAGGAAAACAAGGCTTTACCTGTTTGGTTTCTTCCAGGCAAGAATTAATTTACCCACAGGAACCACAACCTGTCTGTTAACCCAAGTGGGGCAGATGGAAGAAGCCACCTCTGCCTGAGGCAGCCTCAAAACATCAGCACAGATCAGCCACTGACACCGGCTCTAAGTCCCAGGCACTGCAGGCTTTCAAAATCTGCCTCCAGGCTCCACCATTTCCGAAGGGTTTTCTGGCTTCCCCACCAAGATGCTGACACACATCAATTAATTAATTGTCACATGGCATGATTTAGCCGCACTCTGCCTGAAAAAACGGCAGCCTGTGGCACTTGGCTGGGATTCCACACACAAAGCTTCACAGACAAAAGCTGGCAACAAATGACCACCTCCCTGGCAATCCCAGCAAGCCTCTACTCCTGCGGGTATCCCACCAAGGAAAAAAGCCACTCTGCTTTTCAGAGCTGGGAGGGACGGTCCAAGGATCATCCCACACACCCCGTGTTTCTTACGCTCTTTCTCCAAACGAGGGTAAGGCAAAACTTCATCGAGAGCCAATATGAACGTGCTTATGCCAGATGTGCCCTGCCCTGCCACCACTACTTACACGAGACTGCATCCTCGATCTGCGTGACGTTGGCGAAGTGTGCAGTGTTGGGAATGCCCAGGCATCTCATCCCGTGAGCGTGTCGCCACTCCTGGGGAGAAGAGCCAAGAGGTCAGTGTACGAGAGGGGACGCCACTTCATCACAATGCCAAAGGCTAAAAGACATCAAGATCTGGACAGGGCGAGACAAATACTACCACATACGAATCTACCCATCCCAAAAACCTCTGTAAGAATATGCTTTCTCTATTTTAGACAGTAACAACACCCTGGCAGCCTACAGCCACACTGTGCCACCCTGACCCGCTGCTGGAATTAGTGTTCAAACAAGAAGGGACCGTACCGAAATCGGCAGAATAGATCTTGGTGTGCCCTACATAATGTATAGTTCCAATTGCACGGCCGTGGGACATCAGCCATATCCGCAGTGATCCTCCACGTTCAAGTGGAGGACGTGCCGCTCGGGCACTCCAGTGATTTATTAGTTAGTTCCATAAAGATTATCTGAACAGAGCACTGATGGTTTTGTAGCAAAACATTACTTACTGCAAAGTGACGCTGAAAAGCCTTGGGTCCTCGGTAGGTGTAGTTACCGCAAATCTCGCAGTTGTAGTTGATGTTTAAACCATGTAATTTGTACAACCAGTATGGGATTGGCTGGCAAAGAGAAGCAAAGGTTAGGCAAGGCACGTCCAAACAGAAGAGCAGTGTGGAGCGTGACGCCTCCCACTCTTGCAGTTACCTTGCCATCCCAACCAAGAGGCAGGTTTTTAGGATTATAAATGATTTCATTTTCTTCATCTTCGCTCTCGCTCTCGCTGATCTGCTCTTCCTCCTCCTCCTCCCTCTCTTCCCCTGTCCGTGCTTGCTTACGCTGCACGTTCTCGTGAGTAAGGTGTCTCTGTTCCTGGAGTGTGAGAAAGGAGGAATCGTTCACACAACAGCCACAAAATACACATGAATTGTGAAATGCTTCCTCAGTGTGCAGAGGAAAGGGAACGGAAGAACAGTACAAAACAGAGAGCTCTCATGTCACTTAGCCCAGCAACTTAAGTTTTTAGTGTAACACCTCCCGCTTCCACAGGATAAAAAACTGGTACTCCCATTAGTGCTTCCGAGGTGACAAACTAACAGCAACAGCCACCCTGCCACGAGCCATCACCTCAGACGGGAGCAACGACTAAAGGCACACCGCCAAGGCAGAACAAGTAAAGGTCTGCAATCCCCTGTGACTTAGGCATAAAATAGAAATTATCTAGCCTGATGTGGTGCCTAGGAGAAGGGGGGAAAAGGAAAAGACAGGCTTCCCCAAGGGAACATATAGCCTCTGTACCTGGGTCTGTTCACAAAGGCAGCCAAATAATTAGCTACTGGAAACACAAACGTATCCACCCTATTCTGCCTGCTGACGGGCGAGCTATCTGCTGACACACACTTTACAACTCTGGGCATGAAAACGGCCCGCTGTCCAGGAAAACACTTGGTGAAGACGTGGGTGCCCTTCCAGTCACCGTTTGACAGCTCTGAACTAAAAAGCTCAAAGACAAAATAAAATCCTTACCCCAAGAACTTCCACGTACTCATAAATCTGAGCTTCCAGGAACGCCAGATCTTTGTTCCTTTCGGTGTCTCTGGAAACAGATACAGGAACTCTATGAAGTCCAACCCAGAACCGCCAACATCACGCGCACATTGAACTCCCAAAGACACGCCTGGCTTGCGTACAGACACCAAACAGCTCGTGCAGACTAGACTGCACACGAACCATTCAGCTCCGGTTTTTCCACTCCGTTCAGGACTGTTTGGTCCAACACAAAAAGCTTCCGATACTCCAAGAATCTCTCTGTCAAGACTGCACAAGAGTGATGCCTACACAATACTTCTCACCCGAGTGAAGAGCTCACCAGCCCGAGAATGACCTTTAGAAATTCACCTTTTGCTTCCTTTTGTCTTTGGATTCTTGGCAAACAAGGAAGGATCAAGTGCTTCTAGGGATTTGCCTTTAGTGCTAAAAAGTCTCTGAGCACGCTCTTCCAGAGTCCTGTGGAGAAGCAGCAAGAAACGGGTCCAACCACAGTTTTACGCTGCCGAGAACGACCTGCATGCACGCAACTGAACTCCCCATTTAGCTTTAATGGGACCGGGAGATTTGCTATTATCTTTGTTTTCATTCCTTAAGCCAAATTCTTTTCTACAAGTGACTTCAGTACAGGACACTTCAAAACAGCAGATTGCAATATCCCAACTGGTTCTCAGTATTTTGTCTTTCAAACATCATTAAAGTAACGCGTGTACAAGAGGTGACAAAACAAGTATCCCATAAAGGAATGCAAGACAAGACCTCAAAAACTGAGAAGGAACTATAAAAACACTGCGCCTTACCCGCCACATTTTAGTCCCAGGGCCAGTAAAGCTGATTTTAACCTGTCCAGTCCCAGGGAGGCCAACTCCTGCTCAATTGAAGTAAACGACAGTAAGAGAGAAGCTATTAAACACAACTGGGTTAGGGTTAACTCATGAAAATAAACAATGAACAGCATTCAAGAAAGGACCCACAAGGGTGCACCACTCCTCCAGGACAAATGAGGAGCGTGACAAATCTAACCAGATCATCCAAGTTACATCCCCATAATGGGAGAAATGAAGCCATCAGCATAATCAAAGTTTATTCAGAGAGCACAGAGCCAGAGGTAAAAGCACAGCAAGTAGAATTACGGAATCAACATGACTGAGCTTGGACCTAAGTGCAGAGCACTGAAAACATACCTCCCAAGAGGAAAATGCCGAGAGATCCAGGTGGGCTCCAGCATGAGTGAGTGCACTGCTGGTCTCTTTCTGCCAAGAAAAACCACATGCAACATCTTGGTGACATCCTACAACGCTTCACACGCTGCAATATTCTAACGTGAAGAAAAGCAGTTCATTTCACAATGAAAGATCCCCTCACTGAATCGAGCAACGGAACAACAGAAGAGGTATGACATAAGCAAACCTCAAAAAAAAGTTTGTTTCAAACACAAGTGAGGATTAAATCGCCTCTTTGTGACAGCAAGGCGTGCAGTTGTGTATCACACTTCTCTCAGTGGGGACTTTCCCCACATGATCCACAGAAAACCTACCACAAATACAGAGGGATTTAACGACAGCTCACCGGCCAGCCAGGGAACGTCCCGTTTTCCCACTTCTTCTCAAACTCAGTCTGAATTTTCCCAAAAAGCTCATTCTGGTCCAGCAACGGTTTCACTCGATCTGTGTAATCCTGTAGGTACTCCAGAAGCATTTCAAGGTACCTGGCAGAGCAACCACGAGCACAGCTAACGCAGGATCAACCTCAAACATATTCCTCTAACCGCAGCTTTGGAAAGCAATTACCCTCCAGTCCTCCAAAGGGAACTCACCAAGATTATGGGTTTTCAACACACCATTTCCAGATGCAGCATTTTCGAGGATCAAGTAATTGCACAGAGTAGAATGTGGCTTTCCACATTTTTTGCTGCGCTGCACGTTTTCTCAGGGCTCAGACACACGACTGAGTTACTACAGCTCAGTGACCCGGTGTCCATGAGTTCAGTTTGACTGTTAAACTTAGCAGCTGTACACTTAAGGAGCAAATTCCTTTGCGTCAACTGTCATGAAAGAAGCAGGTAGGCAAAAAGGCTCACCTCTTATATTCAGCATTTTTTCTCTCCTTGGGAATATCGAAGAGCTGGTCAAACGTGGATAAGTAAGTGATATAATCCAGTTTCTAAGAATGAAAAAGTTTGGGTCAGACTTTACACACGTGCAGCCAAATTAACACCCACTTTCCAGACCAGAAGAAAAACACTAGCTCCTGGCATCATCCCGGACTGCGGAGGTTCTCTGCGCGCTAACACTGCTGCAGAGGCCGGTCAGCACTCGGTCACAGGCCCTTTACACGGCTGTTATTACATCAGTGATAGAAAGAGATCAACCGAAGAGAACAGAGGAAAGTCACGAAGCGGCACTCAATTCAGGTGCTGTCAAGCTGCAGGTGCAACAAAGTGACCTTGAAACAGCTATTTGCAAAGAAACTCGTGCAAGAAAAACACTCCAACAAATAACCAGGAACCAACCAAAGAAAAACGCCGCGGCCTTAAGCAGGGAAGCTGCCCAGACACGTGCAGCCACTCACCTCTGATGATTTCAGATTGATGTACTTGAGATAACAATCATGCAGATCTAAGTATCGCCCATACCCTTCCTCATCTGTGAACTCCACCAGATCTGCAGGGAAGAGCGGGAAGAGCTTTACTACGAGCTTAATCTTCCCTACTTACGATACACACGAACTTGGAAAGGATTAACCGCGGACTGATTTATGCTTAAGGAAGATGTTTACAGTGCAAGTGGGATACTCGTCGATCAGACACCGACTGCTTCTCCGTAAGCACAGCAGAACACTCCTCAAGAGGAGCACCTCTACTGGGGAATATTCCAGGGGTTCAGGAGGATTTAAATGACAAGAGAACAATTTTCAGAAGCCATTCAGTAAAAGGGCAGTGGAACTCTGAAACGTGGAAAACCGATCAAACAACCTCATTAAATAACACCCCTCAAGCAAGCACCGTATTTTCACTTAAACTGGCCTCTGAGAAAAACCACAAACTTACTTTGAGCTTCTTCACTCGGGTTGTCTCTGGCCTTCAACAGTTCCTCAAACTCCACCGACATCGGAACACAGATCTTCGAGAACAGACAGAAGTCACAGAAAAATTGATTCCTTCAGCTAATGCCCCAGAATATTTAATACAAAATCGCAATAGGATGCAGACGATAAAACTGCTAACTGAAAAGTTATCCAAAGCATTTCTTCACCATTCCTTTTGCACAAAGAAAAAAAATAAAAGTCTGACTTTAGCCAGCATGAGAAGAGGAAGGCCAAACGCCAGCTCAGCTGAACGTTCCTGCGCTAACACACAGCGAGCAGGGAACACGGTTCGCATCCTGAATCCTCTCCTATGCACACCGCTCCCACAGGAGCGGACATCCTGCCTCTGAAGCACTCCCTCACCTTGAACACCTTCTCAAGTGGCATTTTAGCGTACTTAACACTTGTATGTTAGGGCAGTAACTGGAAAAAGAAGTCTGTTTGTTGTAGGGATGAGGTCCAACAGACCACAGATCACCTGTCTTATGAAGCAGATACCTACTTACCTCATTTGGGTGCTTCCGGTGAAACTCCTTAATTTGTTTCAGTCTGTTGTAGAATTCTGCAAATTCATTTGGCCCCGAAATGGCACTGAGTTCTTCTTTCCGTAAGCTACGAGTTCACGGAAGGGGACAGGTTACAACGGGACAGAAAAACACGCTGACGCCGATACAATCTTTTTCCAAGTCTAGTGCTGCATTTTGATCACGCAAAGCTCCAGCGAGGCTGACGGCAAACCTCAGCAAGCCACATCAGACCTCAGCGTCTGCCAGGCTCACGGTTTGAGGCTCCGGGTCACACCTTCCGCTGAACGTGCCGTGGTTGACACTTACTGCAACTGACTGCATGACACTCCCCCCATAGCTTCAACCGAGAAGAGAACAACATGTGTATCCGTAACACACCCAGTGTGCCATCTGGGTCCTGCCCCAGCAGGTTTTCTCTCCAACACTCGATTCCTGGCCTCACACACCAGCACTACTCCTACTCACACCTGACTCGAAAGAGCCCCCAAGTTCTCCATCTGCAAAACACACCCAGAGACGTTCCGGCATGCGCACACGGGACGAGCTCTTCGCACGAGCGCTTACCCATCCTTGTCGTCGTACAAGTCCCTCAGGTTGCCGCTCACCTCCATGTACCTCTGAAAAACACAAGCAAGCCCCGAGCGCCACCGGGGACGTCAGCAGGGAAAGGCCCCGCTCGCTGCCGGGCGCTCTGGCAGCAGCAACCAGAGGCCTGGCCCGCCCCGCGCGGCTCCCGGGGCCGCCGTCGGAGCCCACCCCATCCCCGGGGCCGCCGCCCGGTCCCGATGCACTCACGTCCTGCATGGCCCGCGTCCGGTGGTCCGAGTTGATCTGGTCGCGGAGCTGCGGGGAAAGGAGCGGGGGTGAGCGTGGGCCCGGGCAGCCGCCACCCCTCCCTTGCCCCCCCACTCCCCGGCCTCCCCCGCGGCCCCGGACGCACCGTGGACTTCTTGGTGAGCATCTCCTTCACCATCACGTCCATGAGCCGCTCCCGCTCCTCGTGGTACCGCCGCTGCTGCTCCAGGATAGTCTCCATCCTCCCGCGCCGCCCGGAAACCGCCGCTCTCCGCTTCCGCTCCCGCCCGCGCCCCGCCGGAAGGCTCCGGCCCGGGCTGTGTCCTGCGGGAAGGCTCCGGCCCCGCCCGCGCCCCGGCGCGGAGGTTCCGGCCCGGAGTCGGCGCTCGGGCGCGGTGCCAGCGGGGCGGAGCGGGCGGGCAGCCCCGGTGCCCGACGCCGGTTCCTCTCGGCTCCTCCGACCCGGGCCCGGCTCGCTGCCGCGGCGGGGCTGCCCTGCCCGCTCGGCCACCGGCCTCACCCCCCGGCCCTGCGGGCTGGGCACGGGGTCCCTGCCGGCACCACGGCTGATGGGCGACACCCTCCCCCCCCCGGGGCGGGAGGCTTTGGGGGCGGCCACCTGCCCGTGAAAAACTGTCGCGGTGCCACGGGAGCTGCCCGGGCAGAGCCGCTGTGCGGGTGGCCCTCGCACGCAGCCATCCGGCCGTGTGGTGGCATGTGCCACCTCTGCACGCGTGGCCACAGGGCCGCAGAGCAGCCCGCGGAGATCTGATAGTGGCCCTGGCGCTTCCTCTGCGGGTGGGGAGCCGGAGGGAAGGGATTTCTGCATTAGTCCCTTCACACCAGGAACCTGCGCTGCGGTTGAGGCGCGGGGATGAGGTGCGGGGAGGCTGCTGAGCTGACAGCACGCCCAACAGAGCAGCGTGCTGCTTTCCGGCCCGTCTGCCTGCTCAGGAAGGCAGCAGCGGGGACTGAGGCCAGCGGGGAGAGGTCTTTCAGTGCTGGTGGCCATCACAGGCCTGAAGCCTGCGGTGGTGCCCACCCGGCACACAGCAGCCCTGGCAGCAGGGGCAGAGGAGGGGGACGCAGGCCTTGGGCCAAAACCCGCATCAGAGTAGGCCTGAGGAGCTGGAGTCCCCTTGGAGCAGGCCCCTGGCATATCTGTGGTCTCAGCTCCCCAGTGCCTCAGCCGCGAGCAGCTATTTGGTCGTTCTGTTGCTAGGGAGAGACGGATCGTAGCGCAAGTGCCAGAAAACCAAAGGTGCCGACAGCATGACCTGGACAGAATCTGGGCACTGGAGCCTGCAGAGGGGCTTGCAAAGCTCCCCGGCACCCCTTTTTCCATCATTTCCATCAGTGCTGTTACTAAGAGACTTGACATCCTGCTCTGGCACGGGTCTGGTGGCACTCTGTGTCCCTCGCTGCTGAGGCCACAGGGACACGCTGTCCAGGACCTCCAAGCCCCATCTGGGTGGGTGTGTGCAGGCCGTGGCTCCCCGGGACGGTGGCTGAGGCAGAGGGGGTCTCACCAAGAGCCTGCGTGTGTCAGCCTGGCAGCAGGGCACTGGTGGCAGCAGTGGCCCCCTCACCTTCCAGGTGCCCTCTGCGCTCCAGCCCAGGGCCAGGCTCTGGAGCTCTCCTCTCTGCAGGAGGGGACACAAGCCTGACGGTGGGAGAGAAAAGGGGCTGGAGAGGGAACCCCAGCAAGGGGCAGGCAGACCCCATAGCCAGGAACGGGGCTGGATCCCCGTGCACGGGGCTGGCTGCACGTATGAGGCCTGCTGCAAACGGCTCCCAGCAGAGGAAAGGGTTGTGACTGCCTACGCTTCCTAGTCTATCAAATCAGAGTGAAGGAGTGTTGTTAGCTTAAATTATACTCGAAGAGTTAGCAGTCACCAAGAAAATGCTGTTTTATGCAGAGCAGCTGGGCTCCGTGCAATCCATACTGCGGCCCGTGCACAGAGAGCTGCAAGCAGTTGCTGCCGGGAGAGGAAAGAAAGGCTCTGTGAGGCTGCACAGCCCTGCCTGCCTGCCCCGAGTCCTGCCTGTGCCTCCCTGGCCGCAGCTGGACCCCAGCACCACAGCGCCTGGGGGTTTCTGCAGGCAGGGCCCTCCTGATGGCTGCCTTCCAAGCCCCTCCAGGCCTGCCCGCGGCTCTCCCAGCACTGACCATATTTGGTGGCACAGACTGCCCCGAGATGCTGGCATTGGATTTGGGATCAGGACTGACCCCAGCCATGGAGGCACAATGACCTTTCTCAAGGAACAACAGCAAAGCAGGAGAAGGCAAAGTTAAAAGCAGGAGACATTTGTGAAACCATTCCCATCTCAGCAGGCAGCAGCCTCAGGGCAATCTCGAGGGACTGGCAGGTGTCAGAAGGTGGGAGAGAGGGGAATGGAGGATGGGAAAGCTAAATAGATACCCAAAAATCCCGCTCCAAACACTGCCAGCACGGCTGCTTTCCATAGTGAAACAGCGTGCACGCTGAAGCCGCCTTGGCATCTCTCAAAAACTCAGCACACGTTTCAGCCCGGTAACTGATGTGCTGAAATCCTCATAACCATGGACAACTGCTCCAAAATGCGCTCATACCCCCCGTGCGAGCCCAGGGCGTGCGGACAACACCCCTCCCGCAGCCCTGCAGCAGCTCCAGCCCGCACAGCGTCCTCCAGCCGCGCACCCGCACGCTGCCCTCCGCGTGCACGTGCTCTTCCTCTCTCGTATGCAGAACATACGCAGCGAGGACAGAGAAAACAGGAAGAAGTACTTAGAAAATGTCATGGTTTTAATTACCCTTATCAAAATTATGGTGAGCTCGCTTAAGTAAACAGTCACACTGCCCGTTCCAGGACGCGTCTGGAAGCAGAAGGCAGCCTGCATGCAGCATCAGGGCCCTGGGATGGGAGGCCTGCCTTTCGGGCGGCACTGCTCCTCAGGGCTTGCCCGGGGTGCGCAGAGGAGCAGACCCTCCCCATCCCACGCAGGCTGGCGGAGCTGATGGGCTGCAGCGTTACACGGTCATGAATCAGAGTCCAAACTGGAACAGACCCAAAAGCCATAAGCGTGTGGGATCCGGTCCGCAGCCCTCGCTCCGTCTCTCCTGGGTCAGAGCCTTGGTACCTGGGAAGCGCAGACTTGCGTTGCCTGACAGGCTTTCGACAACATGACTGCGCTTGAGTGGCACGATCCTGGTGGAAGTCCTCCCACAGAAACCGTGGCTGCAACCTTCCACTTTCACTTGGATTTTAATTGCCTCCTTCAGATCCACCCTAAATGCCAAGGAGAGATCATGCCAGAGCTTTGCCCCCACCTTGCCAAATGCAAAGCTAGAATTAAATTTTAACTCACAAATAAATTATTCATATTTTTCTACGGTGCATGATAAATTACTTCAAGCCAAAAACAACAACAAAAAAAATTGGGCCTAATTATGGCAGACAAACACGATTCTGCCCTGGGAACAGCCATTTCACTGAGAAGAGAGTGATACTGAAGGTAAGAATATTGTCTTTAATTACTCTCTTCTACTAGAGGCTGCCCAAAGTGCGTCATTTCTTCCTCATGAATGCCTGTCTAAAAATAAAAATGGAGATAAGATTCCGAACTTAGTGTTCTTCCATTTCCCTTTGCATGAAACTTCATCCCTGGAAAAGGAAGGAGTGGAAATCTAGCAATGTCCCATCCAGCCACATGGCCTCTTCATTTTGGGCTGCGGGCATTAGGAGGGTCGAGGTGGGACAAGAGCAGCCCTGTGTAGCCTCCCTCCTTCTCACCCCAAGAACGGCAGCGCATGAGGTTTGCTCCGGTGCGAGAGGGTTGCTCCGAGAGGTGCAGTTCTGCCCCGGCAGCAGCCCAGCCCCTCGGTGCCGTGTGCCTTTGTGCCTGGGACAGACCAGGGCGGGACATGGCAGTTTTCCTGGAAGGAAAGGTGGGATGATGAGGGCAAACCCAGTTGAACTGAACTACTGCTCCTTCCCCACCTCCCAGGACCCTCACTAGGCGAAGCCCTGGCAGGAGGGGGACAAAGGGACAACAAAAAGACCTGGGGAAGTATTCACAGGATGCCTGCAGGGTTCAGCCCGGCCCTAACCCCATCCCTACATCCTAACAAAGGAGACAAAGGAGAGCTACTCACCCTTTAACACCCACTCTCCCACCAGCCCTGGGACCTGCAGTCATTGCCCTGGAGACCTGCCCGATACCATCGTGGGGCCAAGCCCGAGCCCCCAGCTTCCCCACCACCGTCGCAGCCTCCTGACCCACGAGGAGGGACGCAAGAGCAGCCAGGGCAGGTCCACGCTTGGTTTGGGGAGCTCAGAGAAGGCATTACTGGCACAGCAGTCCAACATTCTGTCTGGACCTGTGTGCAGTGACAGCTGGAAAAGGGACAAACTCCAGCAGGCAGCTGGGAGCTGAAGTTCGCCCTTTCCCTCCTGCCCAACCGCAGGCAGGAGCGGGCAGAGCTCGCTCCCCAGCCGCCTAACTCCCGTCGTCAGCTCTGAGACGGCACGCGTCGCTGCTGCACAGGCTGTGCTGACACACCAGCGGCTCAGCTCTCCTCGGGGGGAAACTGGCTGGAAAGAGAACAAACCCCTGGGAAATGAAACCACTGCCCGCTGGAGCCCAGGCCAGGAGCAGCCGTGTCCGTCTCCAGGGGAGGCAGTGCACAGCCGGCACGTGCCCAGCACGGGCACGGCCAGCGGCGAGCAGCCATCCTCACGGCAGAGCCGAGCTGCCTCCAGGCCCTGGGCCGTGGCACGAGGCTGCTTCCAGTCACTGAGAAGCACCATGTCCCTGTCCATGCACCCACCCCCACCGCTACCCAAGCCCTGCGGCTGCACCAGCCCTGGCAGGGCCCTGCTCTGGCACTTGCCCTGGCCCAGAGCAAGCAGCCCATTTGGACACCTCGGACCTGGCTCTGCCCGTCGGGGGTCCCTGATCCCATGCTGAGCTCCTGCCAGGCTGAGGCACCAGCAGGGATGGCAGGGGAGCGCAGCTCGGGCACATTTGGGTACTGCCGGAGGCTCTTCGTACACCCCCAGTGCCACCCTGGGCTCCCAGCACATTTCCCTGCTCCCACCTCAGCCCCCCCCAGCAGTCCTGGCCCTGCCCTCCCCCCCTGCACTGTTGGCCTGTGCTTAATAATATTTTCAGGACTGTTTCAGACCCGCACTCCGGGAGTCTCGGGGGATGTTTGTGCATGACATCACCCTCCCACTCCCGTAAATCAGGCACTGGGCCGTGCATAGCCATGACCCATTCATGACAGGGATAAAATCCAGATGTTCCAGTGCTACGTGCAGCTGGGTCATTTCCTTTTTTGGCTAAAAACGTGAGGCTCTTGAGGCTGACTGAAAGAGGAGCCTGGGGGCCCTTTGTACAGAAACCTTTTGTGGTTAAACCCTGGAAACAGCGCTGCAGAAACAAGGGTTTGCGGTGCTCCTGCTAGAGGACAGGCTCAGCTGGAAACCTCCTGGGCTGGAGCTGCTCGCTCACCCTTTGAGGCCGAGCAGCTGTAAAACCAGAGCCTGGCACGGGTCACGGGGCAGCAACAGCAGCAAAAATCTTACTTTAACAACCCCGTTAGCTGCCAGAGCAGGAGCCGTTGAAGGAGCCAGGAATGTGGATGCCGAGGGCCGGTGCCACGGTCCCACGTGGCTGTGCCTGTCGTGGCCCGAGCAGCGCTCGCAGGAGCCAGCGTCACTGTGGAGGGGGAACAGAGCGGGGGGCTGGGGCAGGCAAGCCCCGAGGAAGCTGTGGCAGCTGTTAATAAACGTAAAGGAATCTGTGGAAAGTAGTTTCAGATGTTTGGGGAATAAACGGCTCCCCGGCTGATAAAAGTGAGTAATGAGCATGCATCGCTTCGGGGAAGGCTGCCAGGAGAGCGCTGCTACCCAGGCTGGAGGCTGCAGCAACTTCCCCCCAAACCTCCCCCCGAGAGCCTAGGAGTATACATCCCCAGGGGAAGGAAGCCTGTCCGCACAGCGGGATGCGACTTGGTGTCGCCGCGACCCTGACCCGTTCCCGCAGCATCCTGGCTGCTGCTGAGCCCGACCCGACAGCCAGCCCGGGGCATTGCGCCTGGGCAGCACCGGCCGAGGCCTGCTCAGGCCCGTCCGCAGAACAGCCTGCCCGGACAGACAGCGGGCACAGACAGACAGGCAGCCCCACACCAGCTGCTCTTCCTCCGCCATAACGCAGGGCTGGTGCCAGGCGTGCAGTTTGGGGAGGGGGAGGCATGAGCACCGGGGCCATCGGCTATCCCCAGCACGGGGTTAGGGGCGAGGGCAAGCGCAGAACTGCAGCGCCATTTCCGACAGCGCCCAGCCCCGTGCCTGCTGTTCGAGAAACACGTGAGAGCAACATCACTGAAACGGTTTATTATATAAAGCCGTAGGAAATACACAGGAGGCTGAAGTTTAGGACGCTTCCTCTAGAGACTGCTCCAAGCTCCTCAGAATAGCAAACACAAACTCTGATTTGCCTGCATCAAAGCTTTCAAACGAGGTTCAACAGGGATCTGCATACAGAGTTCATTACACTTCAACATGCATAACATTTTCTGTTCCTAAGTGAAGCCGGGGGTAGGGGCTAGCCCCTTCATCCTGCAGTCGGTTACAAAATGACAGATATTCATGACAAAAGAGTACAAAAGGGAAGAAAACACAAGAAGATGCTTTCAGAAAAGCACGTTGCTGTCTAAGCAGGAAAGCAGGGTCAGCGTAATTGCCCCAGCAAGGCAGAAGCAAAAGGGATGTAGAGACGAGGCAGGCATGAGCATCCCACTGCAGAGGGGCCTTGGGGGGCCCAGGGCCAGCTCAGCCATCCAAGGGCAAGGACAGATCAAGCCCTCATGAGAGCCTGGGATGGCTCAAGGTGTCCTGTTCTGCACAGTCAGGGCCAGCATGGGAACATCAGAGATGCAAAACCCCTCCAGGGCAGCCCGGGGGCCGCTTACGCTTTGCTTCTCATTTGGGACACAGCAAGGGACAAGTGTGGCTGGGGGAGCTGCCGCCCTCTGCCCGCCGCATCAGGGGACACTGGCAGAGCAGGTTGTGGACACCCCACCTGCCCCACACTGAGCCCTGTGCTCCTGCAGACCCTCCCCTCCAGCAGCCACAGCCTGTGGGCAGCGCTACCCTCCCCAGACGAGTAGAAGATCTTTGGTGTTACCTGTGCCGGGGCCAGCTGGGCTCACCCGGGCAGCTCCCATCCACGTGATGGAGCAGGAATACAGCCCTCAGTGCTCTCAGCCTTCAGCATGACCTTCTCCAGGGCTCAGCCGGGCCCATCCTGCGGCACCACCAGCGCCAATACCCACCAGCTGCAGCTCAGACACCACGGAGGCAGCTGCGGGAGATCACAGCACAGATGGATGGGAATGGGGCAGGGAGGTGGGGGGGGGGGCAGAACGCCCCACACCTGCGAGTGATTTGAGCTCCGCATCCCCATCTGAGTGAGAGCACCTCCGCTGCAGTGTGCAGAGCAAAGGGTCCGGCCCGCAAACGCGCCAGAAATCCGGAGGTGGATCCCATCTGGCAGGACACGTGCTCTCCTCCTGGCCACACATCAGCCTGGTATCCCCAAACAGGACGGAGAGCACCCTTCGTGCCCCGGTCAAGCAGTGCCAGAGGCCAGCCGAATGCACGGAAAAGGCTGTGCTGCAAAGCCATCCACTACACAGCCCAGCACGGCCAAGCTGCAGGGACCAGGAGCGGCTACCTTGTGTCACAGAGCAAGGGAAGCACACAGGGGAAAGAGCAAAGTGAGCACTGTGCCAAGGGGAGCGAACACATGCTGCCAGCGTGCAGATCCAGCAGCCCAACGCTGAAGCTGCTGCTGTCCTTTGCTCAGCTGCGGCCCTGGGCTCAGCTCGTGCCTGGTCAGACAGTAAGCAAAAGGAAAGAGTAAATAATGGGGGTCTGGAAGCTCCTTTTTCAACTTTATTTAGCTTTGACTCTGCACAGAGCCATAGCATAGCGTACTCTAGCCTTCAGGGAGGGGCACCGGAACCTCCTGAACACACCACGGTTCGGGGTCAGCCCCCATCTCCTGTGCCTCGTGCCCTGCCCCTGAAATGCTGTCGGGGTATCTGGCACAAAGACCCTGAAGAATAGAGAAAGCCCCTGCCCCACGGCGTCCTCGGAGGCTCATAGGTCGCTGCTGCAGTCACGGCACAGGATCTCATCGTTGTCAGGGATGAAGCCTTTCCCGACCAGCGAGGTGTTGCAGCGGGCACAGTTAAAGCAATTATGGTGCCAGTGACGGTCCTCAAAGGAGACGTATTTACCGCCGCCAAAGCCTGTGGGAAGGACAGAGCGCGCTTAGAACCTCTGGGGAAACCAGGGTGAGCTTCCTGCACAGCCTGAGTCCTGGCCTGTTCACCTTCGAGGCAGGTCTTCACACGCAGACCTGCACCGTGGCACCCAAACACCCCCCAGTGTCGAAAACACCTCAAACACAAATCTCCGCTCTCGAGGGGGGAAAGAGGAACAAAATGATTTCACAGCAGATTTTGGAGGGTTGAGATCCCCGCTCAGAATCACTGTTGTCTTCCCAGAGAGGAGCAGGGAGTGGAGCTGCACCATCGCAGTGAGGGGGCTGCTGGGGGCTCCTTCAGAGGAAAAGCCCTCCTGCCCCAGCCCAGCCCCAGGCTCCTGCAGAGGCTCCGCAGGCAGCTTCCTTCCTCTGCCGGCAGCGGTTGGACATGGGGGCTGTGACCCCCTTTCTCCCAGGTCCAGCAACACACTGATAAAGACCAGACGGGAAGCAGAGTGCCCAGGAGCTGCCCCGTCCTCAGCCAGAGTCATCCTGAGTCACCAGCTGATTCATGGCTTTGCCTGCCTTCCCAGGAGCAAGACACACGAGTTGCAAAGGGAAAGGTCAAGTGGGGGAGGAGAGGGAGGAGGCCAGACCCTCCCAGGGATTCCTGCAGAGAAGAACCCCCTGCTTCCCCTGTCCTAGGCAGGTAGAGCAGGTCCAGACTCCCCTGCAGCAGTTGCTGCTCCAGCTATGACTGGGAGTCTCCAGCTTTCCCTGTCCATGAGCAATTTTTCCATAGGATGTGGCAACCAACCTCAAACAAGACAAGCTTGACACGAGATCACCCTGCAAGGGGTCATTTTGGGAGCCTTCACCCCCGGGCAGAGGGCATTCCTCCCAAGGGGCACAGTTCCCCACTCTGAAAGATGCGGATGAAGGGACACAAGCGGCCCTAGGACCACTGCAACAAAGGGATCCTCTCATGGGGTTCCTCGGAAAGCAGCTGCCATTTCTGTGGGGGACATGCCAGAGGGCACCTTGCGCTCCCCAGCATTTGTTCCCAGGAGGCCTGAAGTGCCTGGAGACACTTAAACAAGCCTGCAGGGTGCAGACGTGTATGAGCATCACATGGTCTGGGTCACACATGCACTAGAGAGGGCAGCTTGCCCCGGAGAAGGGACGGCTTGTCTGGAAACAGGGCAGGTAGGTGGTGCCCTGCTCTGCAGAAACACCCCGTAACCAGGGCCGGTCTGCTCACCTGTGATGGGCTTTGTGCAGGCGCTGCACTTCTTGGCATAGAGGTTCCCGAAGCACTTGATGCAGTACGGGTTGTCATCCTGGGAGGTGAACTGCTGGCCAGCCAGGGGGGTCTTGCAGCCCGTGCAGACGAAACACTCCTTGTGCCACGGCTCATCCCGGTAGGTCACTCCTCCCTTGGTCAGGGTCTGCGGGAAGAGAGCGTACACCGGTGACGTACGGTCACAGGCTGCAGCGCACGCCCAGCTAAGCCGGGGAGCTGGTACCCGAACCCATCGCTGGTGGGGTTCCGGCAGGAGTGGGGAACACACCCCTGGAAAACAGAACCCGGGCGCTTTGGGCTGTCAGGCCAGACATACCTTTTTGCAACGAGTGCAGCGAGGAGCGAACTTGCTCTCGTAACAGGGGACACAGTAGTAATCCTTGTTATCTGGGATGAAGGATCGTGACCCAATGGGCTGCTGGCAGCTGCTGCATATGAAGCAATGCTCATGCCAGGTTTGCCCGTTGTACTCCAGCTTACGGGACCCTGCGGAGACAGCCGTTCACGGTGTGACAGGAGGGACCAGCACGTGCACACACAGGGGACACAGAGGCTGTGCAGGATAAGCTGCAGTCCTGCACACCCGGCTCTGTGCCTGCAGCAGGCAGCTGAGAGGGGACGCCCCAGGCAGCAAGGGGAGGGCCGCGGGAACAAGTCCCCAGCAACAGCACACAGGCCACGGCAGAGATGCCTGTCGTAACCTCCATCTGAAGATGGTGCCAGAATGGCCAAGCAAAGACACTCCTTTGCCTCAGGCCATCTCCAGAGACGCTCACGTACCTTCAGTCATTCCTTTTCTCATCAGCACACACCAGAAAATGCTTGGGAAACCCTTTGTTATCTCCTCCCCAGCTCACTTCCCCGTGACACAGGGCAACAGACAGACAGGGCTGCTGTGGTGATTGCAGCTCCAGATCCTGTGGAGTGCCTGGCCCACTCTGTGCACTCAAGGGGGGAGTGAGCAGCAATTCAGCTCTCTTCCTTGCTGCCCTGGTGCCAGATCCCACAGCCCCAACCGATGCCACTGGGACCAGGAACAAGCTGCAGTGCTTGAGCCTGCCCTCTCCTACCTGGCATGACTGTCTTCTCGCAGGCGACGCATTTGGAGGAGAACTCGCTGCAGTAGCAGTCATTGCACAGCAGCTCCTCGCCTTGGCAAGTGAACGGCTCATCGGCCAGAGAACGGTCACAGCGGAAGCAACGGAAGCAGTGCTCGTGGTAATGGCGATCCTCATAGTACAGCTCCTGGGGAGGAGAGCTGAAATGAGAGGGGGACCGAACGCCCCAGGGAACCGGCCTGCCAGATCCCGTACTCACTCTGCAGTCGTGGCCGATCAGCTCTTTGCACTCATCACAGGTGTTGGCGAAGTGGGCGTCGTAGCAGGGGATGCAGTACGGGCCGTTGTCCATCTGGATGTACTTGCGTCCATACAAGGACTCCTTGCAGTTGTCGCAGTCAAAGCACTCTGTCATGGTGCCAGTCTGCGGGCCTCCTTCACCTGCTGAGAGATCAGGGAGATGCTGGGTCAGTATCGGCTTACGCTGCCCGAGATGTCCCTGCACAGCCCTGCCAGGACCCAACAACCAGCTGCTGTCAGGACAGGACACAGACCTGAGCTGCTGCACCTGCTTTCTGGCCGTACGTACTTCCAAAAATCCTACAGGCACGGAGGGCCTGAATGAATCCTGCTTCAGTTTATACTCGAGGTGAACAGGTGGAGCACTTCGGCACCACTCAGAGCAACCTAGACACGAAAGCATGCAGTTGAGCTCCCCACTGCCTGCCTCCTTGCTGGGAAGCAAAGTGTAAATGTGACCGAAGAGAAGATTTGTTGCATTAGAAGTTTTGATTCGGCACCCAAAACAGGACCTTGCACACGCTGTGTGAGTGCACATCCACTGTCACGCCATGGAGCCAGCCACCTCGAGGGACATCTCTCAGCCACCAGCATGGCCCTGGACCAAGGGCAGGATTCCTCCCGATTCCATGCTCTGGGCTGTCAGCAGTTCCAGTTCTGGAACTTCTCCAGAGCTTTAAAGCAGCTGCTCCACAGGGAGGCAGGAATCAGGCACCCCACGCTGTGCCCAGAGATGAAGCCACATCCCAGCAAACTGTTGTGCACGTTGCCCCAAGCACCACCACTCTGCAGGGAGAAAGGCTGGGGAGGGCGCGTGTCACAAGCAATAGGTGTTGGGGCTTTGCACGCAGCAGATGGAGCATCTCTCACGGCCCCTCGGCTCCCTCAGACAAGAGGTTTGTGGAACGATTTTGCTTTCTTTGGAGCGCTAATTCCAGAACAAGAGTATCTTCCTTCTGTTTGGCTTAACCTGGTTATTCCTAAATATGGAGTTTTCCACTTGCAAAATCACACCCTTCGTTAATACAGGTTGCTATCAAGTGTAGACAAGCCCACGGAATTACGTCTGAGCAGTCAGCTGCAGAACGCCGCACGCCGCAGCTTTCTTCACGAACCCACCCACCTTGGGAAGAGCTATTACGGCTCAATCTGCAGCTGAGCATCGATCGGGACCGGGGGCTCCCTGCCACCCCCTGCGTCGCCCCGGCCCCCGTGGCAGGGGCCGATCCAGACCGCTCTGACTCACGGCAGCGAGCTCCCCGGGGCTATTCTTGGTCAAGCCACGCAGCTCCCAGCTGTTGTCAGGCCTGGTATGTGCCGATCCGACTGCCGGTGAATAAATCCAGTGTTCCCACATGGCTACGTGACCAACAGCGGGGAACAAAGTCCCTTTTCAGATGCTCTCGTTACCCAGCTGCTGCCCCGGCCGTTGCCTGCTCCGCTGACCGCTCCGTGCCCTCCAGCTCTGCAGCGTGCCCTGCCGTGGCCGAGCCTGGGGCCACTGCCCCTGGTCCTCCAGAGCCCTGTCCGGCAGCCCCAGACTCGCTGCCCGGGGGACAAGCAGCCTGTGCCGGGCAGTTTCCAGACTGTTACCGGAGATGGGACAGGTGCTTGGGGAGGTCTGCATGGGGAAGCCAGATGGGTGCCAGGACCAGGGACCTGCTGCCCCAGCTCTGCCCCCAGCCTGAGCTGGCCCCCCATGCCCCCTCACCTCTAGGGCACCCCACGAGATGCTGACCCAGCCAGGCAGCAGCACCCACACCCCCCCAGCACCCCACACGGCTCCTGGCCGGTTCTCACCCACCGACGTCTCCTCTGCCGCTCCACTTGCCTTCACTCCCTGAAGCCACCCGGGACCTTTCTCTGGCAATGAATGGAAATCAAGCTAATAACCCTCCTCCTCCCAGCTCCGCTGAAGGGAACTTTCCAAGGTGTGTCTGTAATAAAAGGGCCTCTAACGAGCACTCCCACCCTGGGAGCTGCTGTCCCGCTGGAGCAGGGAGCTGCCATGTTTGCTCAGTGGGCTGTGCTTTATCTCTGTGGTCCTGCTCTACGGGGTCAGAGGACACCAGAAAACACAAGGGAAGGAAAAACAACTCGATGGGAGAAGCCTTGGGGTTTCCCGGTGACATGGACTCAGCCTCCCAAGCCTGACCCGGTCCCTGTCCTTCCATGAGCCCTGGTCCCCGAACTCCAAACAAGGGACAGCATTTCCCCGTATGGCAGGGGCAGGAGGTGGGCGGGATAAACCCACTGAGGACTGCTGGGGCTCTGGCACCCCTGAACCCACGTGCCGTCCCCTGGCCCCACACGCAGCCTCAGGACCTGGTGCCCCCCAGCAAACCACAGGAGAGCAGGGCCATGGCATGGCCGGAGCAAGCCCTGCTCCTTCGAGCCCAGCTACCACCGTGATCCAAACAGGGATTAAAGTGACAGGACAGGAACATTTCAATCCCAAATGTGTTTGGCACCCAGGTTCCTGGCAGTGCTAGTCCCCTTCTCCACCACCAAGGGCAGCTGGCACCCCCGAGCCCTCCAGGCCCCTCTGCTAGCCTCGTGCTGGCCGAAGCCCTTGGCTGGCACTCCCTGGTCCCACAGTGGGGCTTTGCCTGCAGCCTGCGCAGCAGCCACCATCCGCAGAAGAGGAAGTGAACACCATATACACCTCCAAAAACAACATACCAAGAAAGACCCTAAAGCAGTGTGCCACGCTCGCCTCTTCCGGGAGCAGCTTCTCCCCAAAGCCTCCCCACGGCTCTTGCACGCCGCGTGAACCAAGCCCCTGCTCTCCGGGCTGCGGAGTCGGAGCGGGGTGGCAGACACGTCCCAAGAGCTTTGCGTGGCCGAGGCTGCCGTGAGAGCCTGCGGGATCAGACCCCGCGCTGCCTGTTCCATGGAAAAAAGAACAGGCCCAGGAAGTTTGCTCAGGGTTGTTTGTATTAGATAAGCTGCTTGCTCTCTTTGTTCTGGTCGCGCATGCAGCGCTGGGCAGGGGTGTCAAAGGCCCTGTGCAACGCCAAAGCAAACTCCGCATCTTCGCCCCTGAGGAGACGGCACTGCCAGAGACCAAGTTCATGGAGAGGAGGAGGGTAGGACAAAAGAGTAAAAGAAATAGCCCCAAAGCCCACAGTTCTCACTGCGATTGCAATGAGGAGCCTGGAAATTATCTCCATTCAGGAAGAGGTGGAGTTTTGAAATGCACTAAACCCCTTTAATCGAGGCTCAGATTCAGGAGGCACAATGTAAGCAGTCACTATGCGTGCTAATTAGCACGTGCTCATACCCCGCATCGCCCTGTAAACATCAGCCTGTGCTAGGCTGATGTAAGTAACGCCTTCAACTACTAACCAAGGTGTTGCCCTAAAATGACGGGATTCCAGCTGCAGAGAAAGTGCCTGCTTGCCCAGTACAGGATGGCCGCGGCCCCGTGGGACAAGGTCTGCTGGAGCAGGTCCCTCGTGCGTGGGGATGGTGGAGCTGGATGAGGGGTATTCTCTCAGCTATCTCGCTGGCTGTCTGAGGGCAAAAATAAACAACAGATATATGCCTGCCAGCTGCCTACCCTTTCCCTTTGACAGATATAGCTGTGCTCATGGAGGAAAGGAAGTTCAGTTCCTCTCCTGTGCCCATGGACAAACAGCTTCGGGAACAAGAGCTCCTCACAAATAACATCTAAAGATGCAAATCCGATCAGTCTGGAACAGAGCTCAGAATAGCTTCACATATGAGAAAGGTCAGCAATTTGTCAAGGGCACACAGCAGAGTCCACTTTCTAATTAGAGAGTAACATGCACCTAACACCACCCCTGTGTCATTGTCTGCAGCAGGGCACGATGGCTTAGCCACAGCCCCAGGAGATTAGTACATTAATTTTAGTGCCTATAAACTGGGGCCCCATTATGCAAAGGAGGCAGCACCGACTGTCCAGGGCCAGGCTTTCTGCTGCATGCAATCACTTAAGAGTTTAATCAGCCTTCGGAGACGATTCCTGCTACAACCAACTCCTTCAGCGAGAGGTCTCGCGTGGGGTGAACCTATAACCCTGTGTAACTCCACACCGGTTTGTTGTCAGGTCACAACCAGCTGCTCCACGAAGTGATCCTAGAGCAACCCATAAGGCTATTCCTAGGGAAACACTTAATCTTTCCAGGCCACAGGAATAGACCTGCCTTTGCCTGTCAGGTTCCTGCCTGTTCTCACCTTCCCTGGGCTGCTCTGAGCACAGCTTGTGCAGTTGCAGCTCACACCTAAACAGACACGCAGAAGAGAAAGCGCAACCTTGCCGGGACAGGCGAGCATTCCCCATGTAAGGATGAAACAGCCCAGGGACAAGGCTTTGGAAGACGGTCCTCAACGCGCTCCAAGGTCAGAAGAGGAGAAGAACGCTTTTTGTTCCTGTTGGCTTTCCAGAACCATTATGGGTCCTGGAATCTGTGTGAAATTGTTTCTGCCTGCCGCCGACCCTAAAAGGGAAACCAGCTGCTTGCTTTGAGGAGCAGCCCCAGCCCCTCTGTCAGGCCGGGAACGTTCTCAGTCCACATATCCTGACACCGCTTCGGCGGATCCGCTCCGGGTCACTGCGTACCCCAGCCCCCCAGGCTCTCTGTGACAGTGGGGGCCAGCTCCCTGGGGTACCAGCTCCCTGGGGTACCGCGCAGGTTTCTCTGCGCCTCCTCACACTGCTGCCTCTCTCTGTACCCTCTTTTCTCTGCTCCCAAACCCTGGACCGTGGCCGTAGACCTGGCACAGTGGGAACAACCTCCCCCATCTGCTGTTCAGGGGGATCCTGCTGTCGGTGAGAGGCCGGAGGCAGCTTGGCAGGAGGGTGCCGAGTGTAACCAGCCGGACGCAGCCTGCACGGAGCACCCTTGGGAGCGGTGTTGCATCAAGCCTTCGCCTGCCTGCTCGTAGCACCACTGAGTCACTTCCTGCCCTCAGATCTCTGCTCCGAGCAGCCTTCCAGCCCGAGCCTCCCGATGGACAGCTTGGAAATCCCAAGTATGAAGGGCTGCTCTGGGGAACAGAGTCCTCACATCACAGGGACCATCCACAGGCCTCACGAGCAGCTCCATCACCAGCACAACGGGAGGATGCTGCAGGCCATTCCTCCAACACGTAGGGAAGATTTGGCTCTTAGAGTCAGCCTCGGAGGAGATGGCAGGAGACAAATCAGCTGGGTGTGAGGCCACACAGCCCTCCCCTGGACCATGCCTGTGCATGTGCCGAGCTCTGCTGAGCGAGCCGCGCTGCAGTCGTTTCCCCACGCACGGGCATACCAACCTCCTGCAACAGATTTAGCAAAACGGCTGGCACGGTTGTAAGGGAACACCCTGCATTTTGTGTGAAGTACGTGCTGTCAGAATCCTCGCTCAGCAAGGTAGGCAGCTCCCTGAAAACGCCCACAACTTTGCGAGGAAGCAGCAGCAGAAACTGTTAAAGCACCTAACAAGTCACAAGCAGACTGATCTTACCCTTAAACCAAGAAAACCTCCGCTGTGCCAGCCCCAGAGCACTGCAGGAAGCATGGTGCTGTCTGCACAGCCGGGACATCGCACCCGGTCCAAGATGAGCAAGGGCAAACGGCCGCGGTGCGGGCACGGCCACCACCGCTGTGCCGGGCTCGCGTGGGAGCGGCGTGGAGCGAAAGGGTGCCAGGAGAGCGCTGCTAAGGGCAGGTACGCAGCCCAGTCCGACCCAAAAGCTGGAGAGTGAGGTTTCCAGCGCAGCGAGAGCACTGGAAGACCTCCAGGACACAAAGCCTGACTCTGGTACGTGCAGTAAGAGGTGCCCTCTGTCTCCAACAACAGGCTGAGACACAGGAAGTCTCTTAATCACTTTATACACCAGTGACACGGCACAACATGTATGCTAATATTTATTTTCTATATCAGCATTATTCTACCGAGGAGGTGATGGGATGCATCTCCAGGAGGCCAGGCTCACTTTCACGCATTCTGGTAACACCAACAACGCTGACTCTGGAGGTCAATGACCACCGATGCCTGGTCTAAGCACCTGCTGAATTCTGCAAGACCAGAAAGAGATCTGGAAAGCAGCAATTTTTTTTAAAGTTTAAATTAAACTTTCGAATTACAATAAATTGGCCGGGTCTCCGAGGAAGGCCAACAAACCTTAGAGAGACCATACACAGTCAGCTGTCTGCACGTGGAAATCGTTTTGGCCTTGATGTGCAGTGGACATGGCTGAGTCTGTTGGGAAGTTCTGGATCCAAAGGAACTCCAAAACTCTGCTCTGGTTTCAAAATGAGTTGTTAATGAGTTTATAAACCTTTTCCCTCTAGTACTAAATTTCTCATTCCTTCTCCTAAGATGAGGAAACATAAACCAAAACTTTTCCTGTGTGAAAAGAGAACCTGCTGCTAACAGCCAGGCTCTCACGGGACAAAGCTCTGAGCCAATATTTGTACACACTGGGACTTTTGTCCCTTCTCTACCCTTTAAAGAATCTCTTTTTAACGAGGCCGCAGTTGTAGGGGAGTACAATTTTCCATGCGACAGTGGAAAACCAGGCAGATTTGCCCATCTGAGATTCAAACTGCAATTTCTTGTGCCCAAGACCTTGCTTTGCATTTGGTTTTCAGCTACCTGTGTCCCTTTCCTCCCCACATCCTTCCTATCCAAGCAGTCCCCCACCCCGGGTCCAGCTGTGAGGTGAAAAATCCACACAGTGAGCAAGAAGATACGTGCTTTGGAGGAAGAGCAACGGGATCTATTCAAACACCACCGGTGAGGGATGCCAGGCTTCCCAGGGATGCTTCTCTCCACTGTGCCTACCCGCCTTCCAAAACCCCAACCGACGGATAGCAGAGTGTGGGCTGACAAGCAGAAAGGCAACAGGCAATTCGGGTCTTGCTTTGGACCTGCTTTCTTGAGGGAAAGTTAATTCTACCAGGGGCAGAGAAAGAAGCTAAAGAGTCCCTTACCATGCAACCATAAGATGAGAAACTGCCCAGGAAGAAAGGAGGGAGTTAAAAAGTTATTGCTCAACACCTGTAAGGGTTAATTAACTATTTCAGGTTCTGAACAAAATGCTCTCCCTTCAGAGGGCAGGTTGGACCCGGGGCACAGCTAACAGCTAGGAGCTGTTAGGACACCTTCGGAACAGGCAGACTGTCATTCTGCTGACATACACCAATGTTTGCTCAAGACCTCGGCTGTTAATCTTATTTAAAACACAAAGTAAGCAAATTCTGCGCACTCAACAGGAAGTCAGGACTTGAAATGTTTGGGCAGTTTGGAGCTGCCATGATTCAGACCACTTAACTGGCGGAGGAAGTCCAAGAGCCGAGGAGTAAGACACGAACACATCAGGAACATCTCCTCAGCCAAGTGAAGTCCCTTTCACCAGATGATTAACAAGCCTGCGGCTTAAAGACGTGCCAAATGAGATTCTGGCCGGTCTCTGAAGCGGCTTGAGAGAAGAAGAGACAGCCTGGCCCAAGCTCCACCGCACAGGTACCTTCGCCTGCCACGGGCATCGCCGAGCAAGCAGGAGCCAACAGCCTGCCCAGGCGAGGCTGCCCCTGGCGCTGGGCACCGGCTGCAGGCAGCAGCTGCAGACATGGCCCGGGTGACCGTAATAGGAAGAAAGATGCTGGAGCCAAGTTTCAGGGAGTGTGACTGGTCACGGGAGCTTTGGTGTGGTCGGAGGAGCGGGAGTCCCAGCCCAGGGAAACGGCTGCTCGTATCAATTCTTAAAAAGGAGCATGGGACAGGCGTGCAATTGCTCTCTGAACTCCAGCTCCCTTGTCCTCTCAACCATGTTAGTCCACCTGTTTAAGAGAGAAGGATACGCTTCGGTTCAGTTATGGTAACAGTGATACCAAAAACACTGGAGTGCGTACTGAAAGTGCACGCCATGTTCAGGCTGTGGTCGCCTGTGACAGCCAGCGGGCACAACCCCAGCCCAGCAGCACTTCCACTGCCGGCACCGTGCCATCAGCTCACACTACATCCCCAACAGAGGAACACGCAGCCCTCCCTTCTGCTCGTGGTCTCTCAGCCTCAACAGCCCCAGCAAAAACGCCATCAGCTAGTGCGTGCTCAACAAATCACATCTTGAGAGTCTGCCAATGTCAAATGCTCCTAGTTCTCCTTTTTCAACTAGAAAATTGGGAAAAAAATCATAGAATGGTTTGTGTTGGACCTTAAAGATCATCCAGTTCCAACCCCTCTGCCATGGGCAGGGACACCTTCCATAGCCCAGGTTGCTCCCAGCCTCATCCAGCCTGGCCTTGGACACTGCCAGGGATGGGGCACCCACAGCTTCCCTGGACAACCTGTTCCCCATTACCCCTTGTCCTGTCACTCCCTGTCCTTGTAAAGAGTCCCCCCAGCTCTCCTGTAGCCCCCCAGGCACTGGAAGGAGCTATAAGGTCTCTTCAGAGCCTTCCCTTCTGCAGGCTAAACAAGCCCAACTCTCTTGAGGGACAATGAGGAACGTGTTACTTGTGCAGGGCTGAAAAGGCCTTTCAGACATACTGAGCAGACCGTACACCAACCATCATCCTGCTGACAACAAACAGTAAGGCAAGCACATAAAACAAACCCTAAAGATAGTCATCAACCATACAGACCAAATTAAGGGGCAGTGGCTGGCCTCCAGGTCTAGGCAGAAGTTAAACTGGGCAGGGAAACGCTCGTTGCTTAGAAGCGGTATAATTTATCTGTGAACCTTCTTTGCCAGGGTCATTATGAAGTGATGGACAAGAAAAGGTGGTGGGAAGGGGTTGTAACTGGATGAGGTTCCATCCAGAAAGTCACAAAGAGGGTACACATAAACACGCATCAAGCTACAAATCGGTATATACGGTGCTTCATGCCACCGCCGTGTTGTAGCACGTTCTCGTTCCGCGTGCTCCGCCTGCTAACGCCACACATCATCGCGATTACAACCTCGCACGAGGCACAGGGCACCTGCACAAAGTCACCGTTCTCCAGAAACAAACGTGCCCGCCAAGGTCAAATGGGAAAACGCATCCACACCCCAAACTCACAGAACACAACCCTCGCGTAGCGCCTAGGATGTCCTAAACCTTCCCAACGCAGGAGCTCAGTGAAATCTTGATAACACCCCGGCTATTACACGAAGAAAAGGGGAGTCCCGAAGAATAAACATGTTGTGAGGATTATAATCTTGCCATGGAAGTCTAATTTTGGACTGAATTGATTTATGCCCATGTAACCCAGCAAAGTTGGCCCACAGCCGTGCAAATGCCTAACTGCTTATCCAGCTCCACAAACCCAGGACTCCGGCAGTAATGTTTCAAAATCTTTGCCCCACAAAATAAAGGTCATAATCCAGTACACTACAACTCAAACATGAAAGCATGACAGGAAATGACTAACTGCACACTGAGGCCAATTTACCTTCATCTTAGATCTGCTCAGCACACAAGAATCTTGCAATTCAAACAGACATCACAGTCCTGATGCAGAAGAAATAATCGGACTGCTCTAGCATCTTGGTACACATATCACTGCAGAATAATGGAATTCCGCTCTATTTCCCTAAAGTTCTCTTACAATTCTTGCCTACTGCTGAGGTTTTCACTCTTCTTTCCCTTAGAGGCGGCTGTTCTTTAATCTGAGGATGAAGCTATTCTTATTTCTGAGGTGATCCATCATTTAAGTCAGTGTTTACAAAGCGTTCTGCAGTCCCTGAATAAAAGGTACTTACTAGATTACACCTCTGCTTTGCACATAAAGGCAATCCAGGGGATGCTGCAAGCTTGCTTCTGAACGAGCATGCTTGCAAGCTTATGGACAGGCTGCAGGGGACGTTTTGTCCTCACGTGCTGAAGAGCAAACCTGCGTGCCCTGAGCCCAACCCCTGATTACCCATCTTCTCCAGAAAGCCTGGCAGCTCTTTTGCTGATTAGGGCTCTGCTCAACTTCAGTTGTTTTAATAAACAAAGCAACTTTGACTTACAGTAGCAGGAGAAGACACATAAACCAGACATGTTTTATTTAATGTATGTCTATTACTTAAAGGGCAAAGTGAATTTTTTCACCAAATTTGGTCAAAATATTCCCTTTGTCAAGTTGATTCTTTGTCTCCCAAACATGAGCATCTGTAGTTGGGTTTCTTGCGTGTAAGCAATACACTGACTGGGGAAGCTAACCTGCATTGTACCCCCGGTGGTTCTACACCTTTTGGGGCTCTCCACCTGCCTGCAGAATCAAAGGTGACAGGGGAGACACCGCAGTGACACTCGTGTGCCACATATGTGCCCACCATCCCCATCACTAACCATGGGCCTCTCCACCAGAAGGTAGGCCAGCCTCCCTCTAAAATACTGTTTGCAGCTGCCGGTGTCCCTTGCAAGCAAAGACAATCGCAGCTCTGGAGTCTGCAGCATGTGAGCAGCTTCTAAATCTGGGGAAGGACTGAATCCTGGCAAAGACAAATTGTCTCAGGTTACCATCCCGAGAACTGCTTGCCTGTGGTCCGAAACAAAACTGAGATCGTTTGTTGCCTGGGAGATGCTGTACGTGCCAACTCCAACCCTCTTGAAAAAAGGTACTGCTCTCCAGGGACAGCATAGCCCTGAGAGGGCAAGAACACGGGGACAGACAGGGCATCGCTGGGAGAGGAAGACAACCTCTTCCTTCAGCCACCACCTTGCCAACGTGGCCGTGAAACAAGTTCCCTTCTTCCATGGCTGAAGGTTTCTCCGCTCGGTGACCTGGTCATCAGGTGTCATTTACTTTCACTCTACAGAGCTGGTTACCTTGAAATCAGCCTCCTTGATAAAGCATTTCTCGACGGTGCCTTAAAAAACTACTCATAAACACTGCACATTTTAAATAATAGAAGCCACCAGTTGTAACTGTCACATATTTTACATAAATTCTCTAAAAAATAACTCCTTGCAAGCACTAAAATAAATCCGCAAGACGCAGCATGCCTGCGATGCTGTGCTGCCATCCTTTGAGATGAGTCTTTGGTGGTACCTGGGAAAACTGGTGCCACATCCAAACCCCTACGTGGAAACAGCTATTTGAAGGGGCACGAAATTTATGAATGCCTTTATATCACGCAACTCCACGTGATATAAAGCCTCTATCTTTATATCTATGCCCCTGCCCAACATCTGTGCCCCTGCCCGCCCGACGGGTGTCTCTGAGCCGGGGCTACTGCTCACCACGCCGACGGCACGCCAGTCTGGGCACTGCTGTGGGCTGGCGGTACGGTAAAGCACACGTGCTGACCGTGCCTAGAAACTCATAAAAATTGCTCCTTTACAGAAGAAAACCCCACATGAACAGAAAAGCAGCAACAATATTAGAGAGCCCCTGATCCAGCTCCTTGACAGAACCTCATTCAAACCCAAGATTTACAAGGAAACCTACATGGCACAGATCAGGAAGGAACCAAAAGGTTAGGGCTTTAAGGGAGGTTCCTCTCACCACAACTTTCAGGTAGACACCAAGAAGAGTTGATGTTTCAGCCCCTGAAGCAGCAGCTAGGAAGCAACGCCCCATTTCTTTGCAGCAGAGATGATGTTCCACGTTCCTTCACTGAAGGAAGCGACAGCAGCTGGCTCACTCATGGGATTGAAAGATGTTCCTTGGCTGCTTAGGCAGTTCGAGGGTCGTGGCCTTCACAGCATCAAGACCACCAACGCTCTAATAACGCTCCTTCTCCTAACCCACCAGAACAAAGTCGCTCTATTTACTATTTGTCCCAAATTGGCAAACCCCTGGAAACACAGACTCAGACCCGTTCTGTTACCTTGCATTGCCGAACGCGACGGAGCAGCGTAAACCTCGACGGGCTCCACTGCGGGATGCAGCGGGAGTGCGGCTCTCCCAGTGACTCACACGGCAGACAGCCGGAGCAGGTGCCACCAGTGAAACTCTCACCAGTAAATCATCGCTTCACCAGCAAAACACTCAAGTGCTTGCCCAGAAACAAAAGCAGTCCCATCATAAACCGGAGGGTGACATCAGCACGGGGATTGCATTTCCTACAGGGGTTTAAATGTCATTACTTGTGACTGGAAATCGGACACTTACAATGCAAGTTACTCTAAATTTTCATGAGACATAAGAATTTCGATTCCAATCTTGTGTAGATGTAGTTCACTTCCAAATCCTTTCTCTCAATGTTGCAACGACAGAAAAAAACCCCTGAGAACAAGCAAACTCCTAACAGAAAGCGAGAAGCTAACGAACATCGTTATTAGCCTGATTTACCAAGTGAGGGGCTAACGAGGCGGGCAGCAGAACTCACTGATTTCCACTGGAAAGGGTTATTCCAACCATGATCTGCACGGGACCCAGTTACTCAAAAATCTCTGGATTGCCTTCTTCCACTCTTACTCAAAGTTCTGCTCTGCATCTTCTTCTAAAGTCAAAACTCGGAGCTATCAAGGATCCCGAGGCAGTTATTTCGTCGTTCCTGCGTCGAGTCGTTGCTTCACAAAGCACGATACAGTCCGTGCGTACGGTCTGACACCTTCACCAACCTGAAGGGCGTTTGTGGTTTTCCACACACGGCTCTTCAGACTCTCCAAAAGCAACACATCCAAGACTTCCACACAAGCGCAACGGGCCAGATTGAATTTTCCTGTGTATGACACGATGTTTGCATAGGACTGAGAAATACTAGAAATAAAACTTCTCTTGGCCGAGTTACATGCAACTCACCGCATACTTTTTGCTATTAATGACTGTGAGTAAGTACCACTGTTCTCTACATATTCCAGAACCATCCGAGTTCGGCATCGCAGCAATTTTCTTGGTATGAAGCGTTCACTGTGTTAAAGGCAGCCACTGAAACGCCTTAAAATTTAAACGCTGGCTTTTCTATTTGAGGATTTCCATGTGCTGAGAAAGGAGGCAGATAAGAATAACTAATCCTCACTTGAGGTCACAAACTAAAGATTTGTTTCTTTACTTGGAAAGGAGTTTAGCTCCCTGCCTCCCTATTGCAAATCACACAAATATATATGATGATCCCCATAAATGCAAAGTGCTCTGTTTCCACGGATCTGACATCCCGTACCTCTTACGGGATTCCTGCTTCCTCAGTTCTCCAACAGCTGTCACCAGCAAAAACATTATTTATCCTTATAATACCTGCAGGGCAGCAGTTATTTTATCTCCCTCCTGGGATTTGCACCTCAGAAGGTTTTGGCACAAGGCGAGCCTGATGGAACTAAAAATGGAACCAAGATCCAAGTCCCTGTCCGTCTGTCTTCTGAGATCCAGCACATACGCCCGTCAGCCTGGAAACGGGGACACCCACTAATGCATGTTACAGACCAACCTCCAACGAGATTCCACAAACTGAACTCCTCGAGAAGCAGAGGAAAAAGGGAAGGAAGAGGAGGACATGATCTATAGGGTCTGTTCCAACCCAACCCGTTCTGACAGACACGGAACCCTGCAGCTACAGAGTACAGTTAATCCAGATCTTTCGACCAAGTAACGCCGTGCCTTTGCCAGTCACCCCACTATTTACACTTTGGGCTTTAAAAGCTGAGCTGGAAGAAGGCACTGGAGTTCCACACCAGTTCCCACGGCGTTAGTTCGCAGGAACAGCCATGTTTTCCTTAAATGAGGGTAGCGGAATTCCAAGGTGAGGTCAAAAGCCTGGCAACAGTCAGCAGTTTGGACTAGTACGTGGGACCGCGATGCCGACAAAAGTAGTCCTCGCGCTCAGACAGCTCAGGATCCACTTACTTTGTCGCTGTTCTTTCTTCACCACCTTCACATCCTCAGCAATATTTAGGAATGCTGCCATCAGATGTGGACCTCAAAGAGGAATTTTTGTCTTCAACCATGCTGAAGTTCGGCCTTTCAGACGGACGTTTTACATGATTCTGCAGTTTCTTTTGTTTGATTAGAAGAGCCTTCAAACAGGCATTTCTCCCCAGCAGTACTGGGTTAGTACACACGCTGTTTTAGAAGTGGCGTGATCTGCAGCCACACAGAACTACAACCAAAACTACCCAACCTCCGATGCACCCACATGAGGGAAATCCTGGGGGCTTGGATCATTCAAGAAATAACGTTGCTTTATAGTCAGAGGAAAAAACATGTGCCCAGAAATGGGGTCCAAACTGATAAGATGCAGCTGGAAAAATCAACGGCTAATTGTTTTTACAATTTGTGTTTTATATGAAAAAGCTTCCCAAAGACCTCGGGCGGCAGAGCTCAGCCTGGAAAGGATTTTTATGGTTACACTGTAAGGCCACAGAAAGCAGGGATCTAGAACGGAAACAGTTCATTACAGCCTGAAGTACCGATCCTGGGTTCTGCCTGCAACAGCTGGGATTGTTTCTCCAGTTAAGCAAATTCCTGTTACTGAAACCCACTCTGATATTTAAAGAAATGTGGAGAAAACGCTGAGTAGTCACTCTTCTTCCCAAATAAGAAGATCAGAACCGTGTTAATTGATGACGTTCTCAGTGAATACTTGAAATTTGTGTAAACAAATTCAAAATATCAAGGCCATATTTACATTCCGGGGTAATAATTAAATATTTAGTATCTTGTGGTTCCAGTATTCTAGGTTTTTCTATGCCCCAAAATATTTAGTCATGTAAAAACCATCTGTAGCATCTGGAAGACATTCATTTGGCCCACTAAGATTCATTAGTTTAAAAATACATAAATAAAAGTCTTCATTTATTTCCAGAAAGCCAAGTCTGCTGCTCTCAGCTCTAACAGGGTGCCTGGTGAATAATGCTTATGTAATGTTCACAGCAGGAGGTATCAGATGCCACAGTTTCACGAATACATACAAACACCTAAATACAGGTCTTTTATTTAGGGTAATGCTCTTCTGTACTAACTCAAGTCATTATTCACAGCAATATGAAAACCAGCTTGCAAGGAATAAAAATAGGGATTGAACTATTTCTCCTATGCTCCCAAATTCCCCGTGCTGGAATCCACTTTTAAAGTTACTGATCAAAAGAAATTTCTTTTCAGAAACGGGATTCTGATACCTGCGTTAAAGAATCACAAAACACGAGCCTCCACACATGCCTTTTCTCTCCAAGAAGTTCCTGCATCACCTTAATGCAGCTTTTTAAAAATCAAGTAAACAAGAGGCACAGCCAAGATCGTAAAAAAGCATTGAATTTGGCTTAGTATCCCTAGGGATCACTTTTCTGGCCAACAGTTTGCAAAGGGTTATTTCTTGGCTAGTCATTTTTGCTGGAAGATGCTGAGGTTTTAGCGAAGTTTCTGCAGAGTATGCAACAGTATTCAGCATTTGCTCAGCTAATGAGTTAAATCACTGCAGCTCTCTGATGACTTGAAGATTATGGGTGTAGGAAAAGGGAATGCTCCGAGAGGGGAACTTTCAGCAGCCACCACCAAACCGCGGTTAAAACAGACACCAATGACTATTCAGCTCCCAAACCTCAGACAGTTTCCATTTTCTCAATAACAAAGCATTTTTGTGGAATGAGGTAACAGCCTCCATCTGCCAGGTCTAACTCTCCGCTGAGATTTCTCAAGAGCGTGGCTGAACGAGGGCAGGCCGGCTGAGCCAGAGACTGCGGCAGAAGGCAGGAGTCCCTTACGCCTGGGAAACAAAGGGACAAAGCTGCCACCGGACAGAGGTGGAGGGGAGCCTCTTTGGGACCACCACAGGTCCTCCTGGGAGTTTGTATCCAAAGTAGCCTCCAGCAAGCTCCAACCAGCACAAGCTGGAGAGTCCCGAAGGCTGAGGAAAGAGTGAGACTTGTCACGAGGGATGGACTAGAAGAGGCAAGGGGGAGCAGAAGAGAAACGGGTGCTGCAGGGTCGGCGCTCTGCAAGCCACCCCGGCAGTGCCACGCGTGCAGAGCGGGGCGGTTTCGAAGCGAGCACAGGTCTGCGAGCAAGATGTAGAGCACAAACGGGAACGCAGACATCCCCCCTCTGTAAGCAGCCGCTGGTTAAGTCAGCTCCCTGGCAATTCTGAGACTCAGCTGTAGGTTCAACACATCTCAACTGCCTGCCCTACCGAAGGATGAGCAAAAGAACACCACAACCCCAGGCTCACTCCTGCCAATAAAGGTAAAAACCTTGGAAGAGCACAGAGAGAAGAGGCCAGCTGGAAAGAGCTTGGAGGAAAAGCTGGCTACACAGCACATAACATGAGGAAAGGATCTTCGTGGCGTGAGTCTTCTGATCCATTTCTTGTCCCTGCATACATAAATCTCTGAAAAGCAATGCAGGAAGCTCTCCAGGACACTGCAGCAGCTGGTGCGAATGGACAACCTGCCACTCGGGCAGGTCAGAACACAGAGGATCCAACGTAGCTGCTGCTTGGGTAAACGGTGCTGCCAAGAGCGGTTATTCACACCATTCTGAGGCCTCATCCTGCCGGTGTGGCAGAAGATGTTTGAATACAAATTTTAAGAATCACAATTCAGAAGGATTAGGAAACCTTTCTAGAAAATCCATTATTTTAGTCTGGTGCATCGGGTTTTACATTTACCAGGACAACAACAAAGATTTCCAAGCACAAACCTCCCCAAAGCCATTTGGTGCAAGTTTAATTGCAATTTGCAACCTCCAGATCTACGATACTACGGCGATACGAAGGAAGAGGCAATGAGGATCGAAGTGAAGTGCAGATAGTCCCATTTCACATTCAGAGCATCAGCTTTACACACTTTTTCTGGTCTGCCACAAAACTTTGCAGCCAAAGCCTTAGCAAAAGCAAATACATTTAACCCTTGTGCCATTGAGTCTGAGGGAGATGCGGAAATCTGTGTACTCAGACCTCGTCATACGCACCAACCACCACCAAACTCATCAAAACACATGGAGCAACTGGAACTCAACTCACCTGCAACCCAAATTGAGCAACGTGCTAATTAGGAGAGAAGTTTCACTTCCAACGATGCCAATTCTCTAACCATCAATCTTTTCTTCTACTGATCGGGCGCAGCCTCCCAGACACGCACTGACGCAAACCAAGGAGGAGGTTTTCAGTATCAGAAGACACGGGGTATGCTCCCACCGCTGCTGCTGGCTCCCAAATGGCCTCATGCAACTTCCTTCCCACCTCTACATCTAGTCCCATCGAAAGTGATTTTCTGTTGGTTTTCGGAAGGCCTTTGCTTCCTGTAGCACTTTCTCCCGAAGTTCTGAAACGTTCTTATTGAGCCCCTCGCTCTCTAGTTTAACCCTACGTCCCCAGCTGGATCCCTGGCAAACGCAGCTGGCAAGCAGCATACCTTATTTCCCAGCTGGGACAAAACGTTTCCCAAGCCAGTTTTCTTCCTACGAAGAATGCTGCTGTCAGATCTCAAAAATCCACGCTGCTAATACTGGTCTCAGTGCAAGGTCAGCCAAAGAGGGCTTCCATCAGAGATGAGCTCTGCTGGAGAAGGCTCCCTGGAGATGGTGAGAATAGTACAGTCGAGCCCAGATGGCAACAATGTGCAGAGCACATTTCCAGCAAGCAGGGACCAGGCAGAGGGCTGTGCAAACTAAAGTCCACCCTGATTTCTGCCATCTGCTAGCCCAACGCTGAAGTCTAGGCTGAGGCCTTTGGGAAAGGTCAGGAGAGTCTTACAGGCTCTCAAGATACTGCTTTTGTTCTCACTACTTGCTTCTCAACTCCTTTGTTAAAAGATACTAATCTGTCCGTAAGGCAGTTGTTTGGAGCCAAGAGTTTAGATATTATTGCAAAACATATGCTTAAAAGAGACTGGAAATGATGTTGGCAATGTTACAGAGGGGAGCGAAGCGCAGCTTTGGGTCAAAACAAAAAAAACCCCTAAGCTAGTAAGCAATTCCCATGTGATAGTTTAGGAGAGCCAGCAAAAGCTTCTTCTAGAAAGAAAACAATACTGTGAGAACGAAGCTAACAAGAGCTGGCTCTTGGAAAAATAAAACGGCCAGTAATGAGCCAGAGTATTGCCAACTGCACATATCCAAGGGGATCTTTCTGGGAAACCGACCCAAGCCATTTCACTGGAACGCCCTAAGGGACTAGGGACCTCGAGGCTAAAAGCTGGCAAATTGCTTCATCAGTTAAGGTTGGTCCCACTGTTTTCTTCTGCGTAAGAATAATTTGTTTTAGCCTACAGGTCTCTGTAGAGCAACGGGTAAATTCAGGCTGCTTCCTCTGGGAAGGGAAATGAAGTGCTCGGCAAAGCCCTGCCCAACGGGACGTTTTTAGGTTTCCCACTATCGCTGACATCCCTGCAGCCCAACACCGAGGCTGTTGGCTTTGCATGCCTCCCAGAGTGCCCACAGCAGGGCTGGGTGCCATCGCAGCACACCGGGCACAGCCTGCCGTGCCCCGGTGGGAAAGTCACCTGGGCTGTTTCGGCCAGCACCGCCCCAAGACTGGGGTGCCTGTGCTGCCACAAAAGCATCTTCTGGAGACTCCTTCACCCAAACTGGATGCAGTTAGAGCAATTATTCTGACGTATCTTGTTTTCCAGAGGCGTAAGGAGGAGACCTTGCTCTGTCCCTCTGTTTCGGAGAGATTAATTAAGACACCAGGTAACAGGTACGCTGATGCAGAGTGATAAAGGCAAGGCTTTTGTCTGCAGCCTTCTCTTCATTTCCAGTGCAGCTACTCAGTTACAGGAGTGTGCAGAGACAATGAATGTGATCTCTAACTGTGCTTCTGTGCTGGCAGAGAAAAATCCTGCATTGGCAGGGGATGTCAAGCTGCTGTCTAATGACTTTCCTCCTCTTCCAACTCCTTTTCTGATTCACGTTGCCATCTTCCTCGCAATTGACCTAAATAACATGTTCAGGCAGCACTGGAAGTATTTCCGCCTCCTACTTCAATAGCAGCAAGATCTCCGCATCTGGAAAGGGTATTTCTCAGGAAAGTCACACCGCAGGTGGCTTAGGAGCGTCTTTCCCGAGAAAGCAAGAGAAGCACCCTCGCCTCATTTTACCAGTGAGACTTCCTGGCTGCAGGAGAACAAAGGTTGCCCAGGAGCAGAGAAAACGCGTGCTACGTCTGTGCCCAAGCCCAGCTAATGTGAACAATGTGGGCAGAGTATTCAGTTACCTCATTTCCAGGTGTGCTGTCAGCATGAGCCATGACTGGCTTGGGATGAAAGAGGAAAAACTGTTCCTAGATCTGGACTTGCCTGGATCGTTTACGGTAATTATTGCCCAGCAGCCTTTAATCCTTTAATGTCGTATCACATTCTCAGCCCTCAGTTTCCCTATAACCTTTTGATCGCTGCAGCCACTCCGCTACGGCAGAGGCTGGAGGACTGCGTTCAACGCCGCGCTGTCCCACCAGTGCCGACGGCACGCCAACCCAGGCCTCAGGAAGAGGGAAGCAAAGAAAGCCACCGCAACAGGACTCTGGCAGGTCAGCCGTCTCCAGACACACACTGATTACGCGTGCTAACGACATACGAGCACTTAAACCGGCTGTAGATCCAAACGATTGTAGTACCACTTCAGCACCTTTTATCAGGTAACACGGTATTCAGCAGCGCCACATCACAGGAATACAGGGACAACCCAACCCCTATCACTCCACAGTGGCATCACGCACCAAGATTGTCCATCCTCTCCCAATCTCATTCTTTCCCTTACCGTACGTACACGCGCTCCTGATAGCCACGCAGATCCCTCACCTCCTTACAACCGCCTGCAGACTACTGATCTCAGTGTTATCGTACAGCAACAGCCTTCACGGGCTGTGTGCTGAGTAAGTGAAAGAGTCACTTGAAAACGCATTTATGGCCAACGGGAAATGGACTGTGGGGAAATAGAGGAAAGTATTCCAAAGCTGCGTGGATTGCCACAGCACGTCCAGCCCTCGAGCAAGGCAGTGCTAGCAAGGCAGGCACTACATCAGCAGCAGCCTAAGAGACTTCCTTATTCAGAGGATGCCCATAAATACAGGTCCCTTACTGCAATAGAAAGGAAGTTATTCTTCATCTGTACCACCTCTTTTTCAGGTAAGAGAGCTTCAAAACTAAAGCAGAAAAGAAGGAAGCCAAACTCACACATCTTTGTGCTACAGCATGCCTGTTTAGTCCATATCTGTTATCTCTACATTTTTTATTAGCTCATGTTTACTTTGGCTGCACATCCAAGCAGTCATTTAAATAGGGTGAGAGAGGAAAATCTTGGACTCTCAACAATGGCCAAGCCGTTTAATCTGCCACCAGGGACAATGACTTGACTCCGATTGGCGTTTAGTACTGGCAGGGTCAAGTGTAACATGTGCTGAAGGAAGCACTAGGGAAGCAGATCTGCAGCCGTTCCAGCAACACTGAGCATTTCCTTGAGCTATTCAGAGGTCCTGTTCTCCCTTGTGTGTAGGGAAAACAGCTCCAGCTGTCCCATCACCTGCACTGGCTTCTCCACTCACTGGATTTATGACACTGGAGGCCGCTAACGGCTCCAGGTTAGATACAGCACGTTCCTCTGGCTTATAGCTCAGACACTCAAACCTAAGTTAGGAAGCAGTTAAGATTATGTCCTTGACATCAGCCTCCAGGTTGGTGCTGGAAGATAATTTATATTCCTGAACAGAACTGGCACTGGGCAGGTTGGGCATAACCATCAACAAACTTTCATCCAGTGATCAGAAGGGTCTAGAGTTAATATTTATCCATGGTGCTGATTTAAGAAATATTGTTGGTATTTGAGAAAGTTCAAAATACTTTACACAGAAGAACTTTGCGATGTGCAGGTCTGGGACAACCTACAGTAATATATTCAGAGCCAATATGAGTTAGCAGTCAGATGACCACAGGCCAAATAAAGCCAAAGCACTAGGAACAAGAACAAACATTTCAGGATTTTTATTGCACTGCTGTTTGGATTCTGTGTTAACACATTTCTAAATAACTCTTGATTAACTATTAGCTTTGCATTAATGGACATGTCCTTCTGATTCTTCCCAGATAATATTATGCTTTCAGTGGGCTCCTGTTGAGAAAGGGCAGGATCATTTGCTGAAACTGTTCTCCATTTAGCAAATACCAACAGACACAAAGTGAGTCACTCAGCAGAGGCAATTCTGCTAGGATGAAATACAGGAAGGTGGGAGCCATGTGGCATTCTTCAGTTTCCCCTTTCCTTTCACAATCAGACCCTTGGTATTTTCTTCAACAGGAAAACTGACACTCCCCCTCCCTGCAAACTGCTGACAATCGTGTTTTACACCTGGCAACACCAGTGCAAAACGGAAGGAAGAGGAGAAACAAAGACCAAGGACTTTTCTCAGCAACTACATCTCTGCAGAACGGAGCATTTTTCTTTCCAGCTGTAGCTGAAGACACCACTTCTTAATGCACAAAGTCAAGTAATTACATCGCAGCCTTCACGGGAAATGCCCCCTCTCTGTCGGACGACTGCAGAACGGAGAAGGCTGCCGGTTCACAGCGCTGTCAACTCGTCATGGGACCCAAGTCCCATTGAAACCAACAAAGCACATGCAGCCGAACCCCTTTGCTTGCAAACTCTCAGCCCTCGCCCTTGAACGTCCTATCCTTGAAAACAGTGATCCTAAACTCTTGGTAGCAATCCTGAGATTAAAAAGTACTGGGTAAAGTCTCCCTGCCCCCTAACAACTGGTCGTCTTCCTTTCCTAGATGCAGCTGGTGGCTATGGATATAGCTGTCCCAGTTTCCTTCCTTTTTTAACATCTACACTTGTTTTCATGACATCACCATGCAAAACTGTCAACTTCTCCCTGAATTTTTCCAGCTTGGCCACTGCAATTACACCTACTTCAGCAGAAACAGCCCAAGTTCCCTGAGGAATGAGGTGCAGCAGCTTGCACTCTGCAGCTGAACACGGAGCAAAACTGCAGGCGTCATTCACACCACCTTCCTGCCAGACCAAGCTGGGTGCTCCATGGTGGGCATGGGCAATCCAAGAACAGCGGATGTCGACCAGGGAGGCTGAATAACGAACACCAGAGGAGAAATGGTCTCCTTACTGGAGCAATTACAAGAAATTCTAGAGCTGTTTGTCCAGGGAAGAAGTTTGGCCTTTAGTCAGACCAGCCAGCCAGCCCCCAGTTTTCTGTAAACACCTCCTTTGTCTGTGGAAACTCTCACATGGAAGGTGGGGCAGAGGCAAAAAGGTTTACACTCATGCCCCTCCCAAGGCTACTGATGCAATTAGGGCTCTTCAGGCATGACCTAAGGACAGGCAGGAACATGGATCTCAGACCACTGTGAAAATCTTGTGTGTGGGTGCTGTGATTACCATGTGTCCTTCTCCAGGGAGAAAGAGCCAGAATCACTCAGAATAATCAATCTATTCCCTTTTCCTGCTGGCATTTCCAAACACAGCAGGCCATGTAGCAGCACCAGCTCAGCCACAATTGGGAACGGAGCAGAAAGCATCTCACCTTGTAGAGCCAGCAATACAGCAGGTGAGTCCTGGCTCAACCGAGTGCTTCCAAAGCTGGTGTGCACTGGGAATTCAGTAACCTGTCTGCAGAGAAGTTTGTCCTGGCTCCATCAGTTAAGGGTTCACCTCCATCTTAAAGCTGCTAGGTCCAAAACCCACAAGAACATCACTGAGCTCACACCCCTCAGAAATCTACTGACCGGTGAACACTGCCTGGTACACTACAGGGCAAGAACAGAAGCATGTGTGATCGGGAACCACAAAGAGACGGTCCAGGAATGAGACTCCTGCCTGTCTTCCCCATGATGAGCTCGGATTGCTGAGCCACCCAGCTGCATCCTCAGACGGCATGGCTGTTTCAGAGTCCGCTCTGAAATGAACTGCAGTGTAAACAGGAAGCTGAGCTGACAGCAGACGTGGTGCAGATGGTTGCAAACCCTGCAGAGGGAACAGCAGTGCCCTACTGTCCTCCCAAAGACCAAGGAACCAGCCAGGTCTTCTACATACGAGTCACCGCTCTGCTCCTTGGATGCTATTCCGCAGGCAGGGGAGATAGAAGGGTTTTCCCCCCAAGAGGCACCTCAGAAACATCCAACACAGACAGACAGTGCTGCTCCAGAAGCTGAGACCCTGTGGTCTCATGGAACTGTTCACAGGGCTTCCTGCTAGGGAATTCTGGATATTCCCAAACACCACCCTGCCTGCAGTGTGTCCCTCCCACTCCAAAAATACAGGTACAATGAGTTCTTATTCCAAACCATACTTTTTGCAGTAGAGCATCCACTATAATCAGTGCCCATAACTAATTATATTGCCTATATTTTTGTCTCCTATGCTATGCCACCAGCCTTAAAAGTATACAAAATTACAGACCTAGCTGGGTAAGAATTAAACTGATGCTCATGAGACTGCCCCTGAGGAAGCAGCCAGCAAGAGAAGGAGGCAACCATAGTCTCCATCCTTGGAAAAGGAAAGAAAAATGGCACATAAGTAAGACAGAAGAAATGCCAGACTTCCCCTTTCCTGCTCTCCTGCCTATCAGGAAGTTAAACCACATTTTCACAAAGCGACTTAGGGAAACCAGGCAGCTTCAACACCTTTGTGAACACCAGGAAAACATGACTCGTGCCAAAGATATTTAAATATGAGAGAATCCTAAGGAACCATCCAAGAAAACACTTCCCCAAAATTAACGGTAATGGAGTATTTGACAAACGCACATTCACAGCGGCTAGAAGAGCCATGGAGTTCTAACGCTTGGTAAAAACATTCCAGAATTTATTTACAGAAAAGAAACCTCCCTGAGCTCTTCCCGGGCAGTTCACCAGCAGGATATTGCATTCATCAGACCTTCGGCCTGGTCTGGGGCGGCCTTCCCTATGCTCCTGTCATGGGTTTTCCACTTTGGAAAGATTTCTTTATGATGTTCAAAACTGGGAAACAGCGAATGTATTAAATAAAATTTTAAGTAGAGAGACCTGGGTGGTGAAGCCTGCACTGCAGAGGACGGGAACCACTATCGTGCGCCGTCCGTTTGAGTTTGGAGTCGGTGGAGAGTAATTCCTACTAACACGCCTCAACTGGGCTAACTGTAAAGCATATCCAACATTTCCACGAGTTCTCAGGAGAGAGTCAAAGTGATTAATGTAACCACAAGCACAAAACTGGAAACCAAAAAAGAAAACATACAACAATCTGCAACAAAGCTGTGCTCAGTGAAAACAAACCTCTGAAAAGCTACTGCGCTGTTTTGTCATCGCAAACTGACTTTGGAGTCTTTGTTTAACACACGCACACACAAAAAAGCAAGGGTTGGAGCAGTCTTTCCTCGTACCTATCCTGGGATTCTCTGGAAACGTAGCAACCCTTCGGGATGTGCTGTGTCTCTATACCATGTTTGAGCATTTGGTTTAAGTTTCCTTCCGAGTTTATTGGTTGGGTACAGTTTCAGAGCTTTCTTACTAAAATACAGATTAAGCAGTGCGATTTTACACGGCCGAAAGATTTTGGGGTTTTTTTCTTTTAAAAACAACGGTATAAGATGTGCTTCCTAGAACAAAACCGAAACGGGGCGCTCCGGGCGAGCCAAGACCCGGTTAACGACAAAGCAAACCCAACCGGGGTCCCGCGAGGATGCTACGGAGAGCGCCAGGGACACCCGCCGCGGAGGCGCTTCCCTTTCCAAGCCCTCCCGGTCCCCCGCGCCCCGGGGCAACTCCCGCCGCCGCCCGCCCCCCCCCCCCCCCCCCGACCCGCCCGGGGAGGCACAACGGGCGGCAGCGGCCGCTCCCGCCGCCGGCCCGGGCTGCCGGCCCGGGCTCCCTCCCCGGTCCCAGTCCGGCCCGACCCACCTGGTCGTCGTCCCGGCGCCGCGCCGCGCTCGCTGCTCGCCCCGGCGATGGGCAGGCTCGTCCCAGCACTGCTCCCCAGCCCCACGGCGCGGAGCCCGGCCCGGGACGGGGCGGAGCCGAGGGGGCGGCGGGCTGGCCCGCCCGGTGCCCGCCCCGAGAGCCGGGAGGGGGTTACGCCGTCGCCGCCGCTGCGTGCGAGCGGGACGCTCCCACCAGCTTGAGCGTCCGTGTGCCGCGGTAGCGGGGCCGCCTGTCCCCGACCCCCGGCGGGATGCTCGCCGTGAAGCAGCCGTGCGAGGCGGAACTGCCCCCCCCCGAGCCCTGCCCTAATCCCTTCGCCCCCCCGCTCGCTGCCGAGCGGCCATCCCACAGCCCAGCTGCCGCAGAGCCCGCCGCGGGCTGCTCTTTCCCGCTACTCAGCGGTGATGGGCTGCGGGAGAGCCGGCCGGCTGCGGGCTCCGAACGGGCAGCGGAGAAACACCGTCCTGCCCGGTAGGAAAGCCCCAGGCTCGGCGCTGGACACGAGGCAGCCCCACGGAGCGCCCCACAGAGCTCCCCCCGCCGCCGCGGCCCATCGCCTGCCCTGCGGCTCCCCCTTCTGGAAGGCGCTGCTCTTCCCCAGCGCAGCCCTGGGCTCGCAACGAGCCCCACGGCTGAAACACGCGTGGAGCTCGGGGCGTGCCCGGCCGTCTCCCCGCACCGGCCGCCCGGTGCCCCTCCGGTCTGGGCCCTACGGACGGGGCCGTGTCTCCCAGGCGGCTTCGGCCACCGGACAGCGGCACGCACGGCCACGGGCGCAGGTCCCCGCGCTCCGGCCGGACCCTCAGGGCCGTGTCCCGGCAGGGCCACCCCCCACCCCAGGAGAGGTGCGATCGGTCCCACCCGCACAGCACCGCCACGGCGCGCGAGCCGAGCACCGGCGTTGTCATAGCGACAGTTCCTCTTTCCGGCGAGCTTCGCGCGCGACCTCCGACCCAGAGTCCCCGCCCCTTCCGGCCCGTGCACGGCTCGTGGCGCTTCACGGCGCTGCGGCGGGCCGGGGCAGAGTGAGGGGTACCGATACCGGCTACCGGCACCGCGGCGGGACACCCGGGTCAGGCGAGTGAAGGCCACCGCCATGTCGGCCGCCTTCAGGAAAGCCGCCAAGTCGGGACAGCGCCCGCACCGCGAGCGGGCACAGGTCAGTGCGCCAGGCCGGGCCGTTCCGGGCCGGGCCCCGCCGCGGCTCGCCGATGGCGGCGGCCGCCCATGCCGTTCCCTGTCTTTCCTTCTAGCCCGCCTTCCGGAAGAAGTTGGGCTTGCTGGAGAAGAAGAAAGACTACAGGCTCCGCGCAGAGTGAGTCGGGCCGCCGCGAGGGGAGGGCGGCCTCGGGGGTGGCTGCGGCTGGGCACCCGGGAGCGACGGAGGCGGCCCTGGCCGCGCCCACGGGCATCGCTCCAGAGCGTTACCGGGTGCTGCTCCGCAGCGTCACCGACGGCAGAGGCGGTGCGAGAAGCCGGTGTTCTCGGTGGCACAAGAACCGGTGTGCCTCATCTCGGCTAACAGCGCTTCGCAGAACCAGACGCGGCACGCACGGACGGTTAAATAGCGCTGCGGCTGAATCAGGGGGAAGGGGAACGTGGGGGGCGAAGGCCCCACGAAACCGTTATGATTGTGATTAATATGAAACATATAAGCGCCATCACCCGTCTTTAACGAGTGGTTCTGTAGAAGATCTAGGAGTAAGCTTTGCAGAGTGGGTGGATGTGTTCCCGTTACTCCCCTAACGCTTACTGTTGGACACTGTCCATTTCCAGCTTTGTTAAGGAATAAACTGTAAAGCTGAAGTTGTTTGTTGGTGGCCAGCCCTGTATGAGGAGCCCTGTCTGCTGTCTCAAAGCTTTGAGTGACCGAGCATCTCAGCAGGGAGTGTGAACGTGGAGAAACTGCTGGACAACTGGTTGTTTTTTTTCCTCTTTCCCAGTGACTATCACAAGAAACAGAATGCCCTCAGAGCGCTTCAAAAGAAAGCTCTGGACAAGAATCCTGATGAGTTCTACTTTAAAATGATACGTGCAGAGCTCCAGGTGAGAAAGTAAATTGTCTTCAAGCAGAGTTACACTGCGTTGCTCTAAGTGACGTCATCTTTTTCTACTGTGTTTTGCTTTTAATTTATGAATTAGTAAATGAATTGGCAGACTTGGTTTGGTGCCTGTGGAAGGCTTTGAAGCAAATGAGGGGCAAAGGACAAGAAGGGTCTTTTGCTTTTATTCTTAGGACCCGTCGTACGCTGTGACTGGAATGGTATCTAACCGTAAGTGCTGTGTTCTGTCTGGTTTTAGGATGGAGTTCATAAAATAAAGCAGCCGAAGGATGAAGTGACTCCTGAACAGGTGAAATTGATGAGGACGCAGGATATTAAGTACGTGGAAATGAAAAGAGTGGCAGAAGCCAAGGTAATACTTTTATTTTTTTAGTGTTTTCCAGTTTGCTCAGAATCGTTCTTTTTATCGTGGTGGGTTGTTGTTGTCGGCTGTTGCGCTTATGTTTAGTGAAATCTGATTTGTGTAATACTGGAAATGGTAGGTGGAAATGTCAGTGGAGCTCTGTATGTAGAATCCAAAGGGATACCGAATAATAAAAACGATACTATGCATTATGGCAATTCCTTATGTACGTTTCAAGTGTTAAACGTACTCTTGCTTCTCATATTTAGAAAGAATTGAGGTTTATTGTTACTGACGTGGGTTGTTTGAATATGGTAGGCAGGCAGTCAACAGAAATATGACCCACTTGTGAAAGTGCTTTATGCTCTTGATGTTGATCCACGCACCATCACTGCAGATTAAAAATTTAAAGAAAGTCAGCTTTGACTTTTCCTTCATACTTTTGCTAGTGGTTTCACGGTGATTGCTCCTGCTTTGGCTGCCATACAGACAAGTTACTGTTTTGAAAATCCATTTGTACATACTTGCCTGGGTAATACCGGAACCTACGGTTAACATCTCCTCAAAAAGGTTATGAAGACATGACGTAAATATAGACTAGGTATGTTGTCAAAGATTAAACCAACAGGAAGGAAGAGCTAGATGATCGCATGCTTGAGAAACAAACAGGACTTTACTTCAGGGAGACGTTAGGAGACATTATTTACCTTGTTACGGATGTTTGGTGAAACAGATTGACTTCTCTTTCCTGCAGAAAATCGAGCGGCTGAAGTCGGAGCTCCATCTTCTGGATGCTGAGGGGAAGAGTCCCAACAAGCACGTGTTCTTCTTGGATACCAAAAAAGAAGGCAAGATTTAAATAGGTTTTATCCGAAAACTTGTTCTGTGATCATTAACTAGATGATCTTTTAGGGCCCTTCCAACCTAAACCATTCTGTGTTTGCTTGTAGGCTGTTTAAAACAGGGTGGTGCTTTCTTTATGCTGTTACCATGGAAAAAAGGATTTTTTTTTTCCCAGAATAATAATTCAGGTGCTCTAGAAATCTCTTTTGATCACTAGATAAGACCTCAGTTCTGCAGGAGCTGTGTTGCTGCATGTTCCGAAGGTTTGCTGAGCATTAGTCCAAGAAGTCCGTGTGAGTTTATTCCTAAATTTCTTTTTGTTTATAGTTCAGGAGTTTGATATTGCAACTCATCTGGATACTGTTCCGGAGCTTGTGGACAGAGTGTACAACCGCCCGACCATTGCAACACTGCAGAAAGAGCCACTGAAAGGAGCCACTGATCCTGTCCACTTAAAGGTGCTGCCACTGTTTGTACTGCAGTTTTACTAATGGTTTACATCTGTTGTGTAACAAACACGAAAGAGGATTCGCTGGACCGTTGTGGAGGAGAACAAAGTTGGTCTGTTGTCTTAAAAATTTGTACTGGTGACACAAGGCTGTACTGGATGTCACTTAATCATCAAGTGCCTACAGTCCAATCTTCTCCTGGACTGACGTGGGGAACGTGTTCAGTTGTATCCAGTCCACTGTGGGCCGGAATGGGATGGTATAGCTCTGCTGAGGCAATTTCCTTGCCAAAACTGACGCATTTCTCCTCCGTTACAAGACGTACACCTATCGGACTATATTTTCATTAGATTGCTGCAGTTTTAAGTGTGATTTTTGCAGCACCCACTGTCAAGTCCCCCCTTAGGCCTCCCCAAAACCCCTTGCACCCCTGAATAGGGATGTTAAGAAGCTTATTCCAACATAGATATATCTATTGTTGGGTTTCTGATCTTACGGTATCTTTCAGCTAAGTTCTGAGCCTGAATTGGCTGGAGAGTCAGGATTTGTCTCCCACTTTTCTTCTTAAAGACCTTTAAGCTATAGTCTCGCTTCCTGGCTTTCCTAATCTAAAGTGTTTCATGATTGCTTACTCAATCAACTTTGATTCTCATGTTTTAATATCACAGCGCTTCTGTCCTAGAAGTAGCCACGCTTGGCTTTAACACTGTAAATGTCGCTTAATTAGATGTATCGGGCAGTCCTGTGAGCCTGAATGGGTATGTGTCAGGTAAAAATCAAGTTGTCTAACACCACCGATTGGTAAATTTGTAACCTGTTTTTTTCTGAGTCAGATGTCAGATAACAAACACCCTGTGGTCCCTTTCTTCTTGCCAGCTTTCTCAGTTTGGCTTGTCAGTAAAGCCGTTGGACAAGTTGTAGACTGACAAGTTTTCTACTCTAAATGCCTGAGTCATATTTTAAGCATGTTGGGATCTGTTCTCCTTAATTTAATTACTTAAATCACACCTGCAGTAATACCATTTTTGTGCTGGGAAAGCCATCCGCTCTTAGCAGGTAAACGTGACCAAACAAGTTGCATTTTGAGAGGCCTCTGTGCAATTTCTAAGCCCTTCAGGAATTGGTCTCTGGTCTGTCTTTATATGGGGTTTTTTCCCCCTCTCATCTGGATAAGCTGGGTTAGGGAGTTAAATGTTCTCTTGCACTCAGCATTGACATTCAGATGATTTAGAAAAATGAAATTCAAGCCACCAACTGAACAAGGTTACACAGCGTCTAACCCAAGTTGGAAGCGGTTTGGGTTATTTTTATGTTTGAATTTAGGAGACTAAACCAAAGAATTAAGTCCTAACTAAAAAACCTCTTGTATGAGAATCAAGATGTTAGAATGGTTCTGTGGAACCCAGCCACAGAATTGAAGCAGCATTCTTTAATGCGATTAGGATTTAAAAATGTCAACAGTGTTTGTGAGGTCCAGGTGCCTCCGAATAGGTCTGTTACAGACCATAGTGTCTTGTTCCTCTCTGTATTCACACAGCTGCCTTTTTTTCCTCCAGAAATTAGCCCAGCAAAGGAAGAATCAGTATGACCTCCTGAAGCAGCGCATTGAGAGGGAAAAGGCCATGTTTGTTGTCTCACAGAAAATCCAGACGCGTAAAGATCTTCTGGTGAGGGATTTGGTTTTGGTTCTTTGAATTTGTTGAGGTCGTTAAGTCTAGTTTTGTATGTACATGCTTCTTCACTCTGATTTTATACTGACACCTCCAGATACCTCCTAAAAATAAGCAATGGAAATAGCAAGGGGACGAAGCATCCCAGTTGTGCCATGGCTACTAAATCACATCTGCTAGTCCAGGTCTTAGCGTGTCAGCAGGGGCAAAGGCGGAGCTTGGAAAGGGCGCCCACCAGCCTTTTCTAAAATACCATTGCCATCTCTCAAATACTAAAGGAGTACTTTCAAGTAGCAGAGGCAAGGAACTGTTTCTGGAGGTTACCAGAAGATCTTAAAAATCCCAGTGACCAAACAAAAAAAGGCGGAAAGAGGCAGAAAACTGTGGAAAGTGACCATTTTTCTCTAACGTCTCCCAGACAGGGACTTTCTTATTTATATGAGGGCGGGTTTGTTTTGGGTTTTTTTTTCCCTTCTTACATGCCAGCAAATATTTTTTTCTCCTCTTTTTTTTTTTTTTTCCCCAGGATAAAACTCATAAAGTAAAGGTGAAGAAAGAGACAACAAATGGTCCAGCTATATACAAATTCAAATACCAGCGGAAACGTTAGCCGCGCCGTTAAATAATTGTTACTGTCTTTGCTTAGAGAGAGGGAGGTTGCTCCTGATGAAGGAGGACTGATAGAGCGTATCAGTTTGTTTTCCACTGCAGCCCAGCACTTTGTTAAAACAAATTACTGTGGGCCTGCGCTAGCCATAAATATATTGTATCTAATTAATTGATTAATAAATCAGAGCGTTTGGTATTTACAGTGGGAAGCCACAAGAGGTGCCTGAATGTCCTAGTAACACACACCATAAACAACCCTTGAAAAGTCAAGGTCAGAATTAGAAAGGCTGGGTTGCACGGGGACAGAAACGCCGCTCTGGGATTGTTCTGTTCGTCCCTGTGACCGGTGACCATGACACGTCCAAAACCGTACCAGATTTCAGGTCAGCTTTTTTAGCTGTCTTTTCAAGCAGGTTAAAGTTGAATTAGGATCTTTCTCATCACTCACCACCACCCCCAAATCCTTCTTGATTTTCCCATTCTGCTTTATCTGCGCAAAGTACGCAAGAGGTGAAAGGCGTTGCTAAGGGCGTGTTGCTAAATTCAGGCACTGTATTTGCCAAAGACTATTCTGGAATGGCGCTAGAAGCGGGAAACTGTTTCTCCCACTGTACAGAAAAGAAGAAAACCCTCGACCTTCATGAATAATTTCCACAGCTGAGAAGCCGTTTGTGCTTATTCTCTCTTCTGCCGCACAACGGGGCAGTAGCCATGCCATGCCGAGCTTCCAGCGTCGCCTACTTAGCCTGAACAGAGGCGATGCTGAAATTCAGCGTCTAAGGAGAGACAATACAGCAGCCAACTGTGGGACAACAGTTTGTCCTCTTTGTTTACATTGGGCTTGTTGCGATGCTGGAAGGGGGTTTCGACCGAGAACAATGAAGACACATCCTCTAGTGTCCTGGAGCGGTTCAGGCAAGTTAAGAGAGCCTGGGCGTAAACATTCCTTTTCTTATCTCTCGCTTGTGCTGTGCCTGCCAATAATAAGCACATGCCCATGCAGGATGATAAAACAAAACAGCAAAAAAAAGATGCTCTTCTCAAGCAATTCCCACTTTGGGAGTTTTCCTAGCTTCTCTTGGATGAAACACGACTTTTTAACGTGCTGACGCGCAGCTTCGGGTACTGTTTCTGCCATTGTAAAGATTCCCAGGTTGGCAGCAATTACGGGATGAATTTTTTTCCCCCTGGAAGCATGAAGGGAGTCGCTACGCTCCTAAGGATACTCTCACGAGAAAGGTGAAGATCTGCGATTTCAGTTAAGGCCACGCTGTAAACCAAGCGACCAGGAGGGGAAAAAAAAAATCAGCGCTGCGTGGGAGAAAGCTCCTTTTCCATCCTCCCAAGAAGACACACCCACGATGCTTTTTCCCCGTGAAAAATTCCTGGCAGAAACGGCAAGGCGGCAGCGGTGAGAGACACCCCCTGAGCCCCCTCCCTCGGTCCTCCGGGGGGCCGCTGGTCGGCAGGGGGCAGTAGCGCCTCGCGGCGGGGCCTGGCGGGGACCGGGCGGGAGCGGGGGCCGGGCCCGGCTCCCGCTCCCGCCCGGTCCCCGCCAGTCCCCCAGCCCCTGCCAAGCCCCCGGCCCCCGCCAGCGTGTCCTGTCCTGCCAGGGGAAGGGGCTACGGCCGGCCCTGCCCGGAGCGCTTCCCGTGCGGCCTAGGCCGCGGTAGGCGCGTTCAGGGGCCGGGGTGGGCGAGCTCCGCTCTCCGCTGCTGCCGAGCGGAACTTACGGTCCGTAGTTTGTCTTCAACCCCGTGTTCCTGCAGCTGAGGGATGCTAAAAAGAGTAGCCAAGTCTCCCTGTTTTCTGGTCTCTAGTCTGGGAGGCGGCAGAGCCAAAGTTCCACATGCTTATTGTGACGAGAAGCTGAAGATTTCATAAGTGTTTCACAATATCCAGAAAAATACAAAATGCAAGGGGAATTTTAAGAAAACTGCCAAGTTCACCTATGGTTTTGGGGACTTTTTAATCGTTTTTAAATCACTCCTTACTACACTGGGTGTCTCTGAAGTGAAATCTCTGAGATACACATGGATACTTGACGCTTATCCCTGATTCGTTTTTCCTGCATCGAGAGAGTTACTGGAAAGGATGGGAAAGAAAAACAGCGATTCCACTGGAAGACCCTAAAGGAATTGCTGTCTGGCAGTAGCTGAAAAGTAACAACCCGAAGAACAGCTAATTAGCGCGATGCTTGAAACGCCTGGTGCGCCTCCGATCCCATCGGTAGATCGAGTGTTGCAACGGGCACAAATGACCTAATCCCTGGAAGAGAGCCATCTCTTCCCAGTAAAGGAGCAAGATATTATGGGATGCTGCAGGTAGCTGCGAGGCTTTGAGCGGTCAGCGCTCTCACCATGGAAAATTATAGGTCAGGTGCCATACCGCTGCTTGCCCTGGTGGTAGTTCTCATCTGCCCGCTGGCGTGGAGGGCCTGCAAGCTTTCGGTGAGGACACGACAGGTTCATGTTTGCTGTACGGGGTATGAGGAGCAAGCGCTGTGCCTGCTCTGAGTTATTTTTCCCTAGGAAACCACGCAGGTCTTAGCAAAGGGAAACCAGAGCACTGTTAATGTCCATGGTGTTACATTGAGCAGAATTCTTGCTGGACCCTGACCACAAAAGCCCAGTTGGCTGTGGGGTGGTTTATCATTTTGTGGCCACAACAGACTGAAAGGAGGTGCCAGCTCTTGTGCACAAACACGTTTCACCTGCTCCTGCCTGTAACACTGAAGGATTTGGTGGGTGCTGATCACTGAACGTCACCTTAGCAGACAGAGCTGCCTCACACCCCCACTGCCCTGCACAGCTCCCAGCAAAAAATCGCACCCTCTCAAAGAGCAAAGCCAAACAAAGGTCTTTTATCTGACACCAACATCTATCACTGCATCTCACAGTACTGCTGTGGCTCAGTGTCCAGAGAAACGTTCGGGCAGTTAACGCTGATAATGCCATCATAGGTTAAACACTATCCTTTGGTGCCAAGACCCGGCTCCCTACAGCACAGGTGAGTGGGAACCCAGCTGCCTGCTGGAAGGGAGAATCCTTTTTGATTTTCCTTGGCAGACAAGCCTTTGCATTTTCGCAACTGTGGGGAGTGATAACCTGGGTAGCCAGGTTCTGTTTGGCCATTTCTTGGGCAGGTCCCCAGTCCCATCTCGCATCTTGAAAGAAACTGGACAGGAGCTATCTGGAAACAGATTCCCACATCCAACATTACACTCCAGAACAAAGATTTGAGGTAATAAACAGGGACAAGGAGGGGTTTATGGAGAGCGCTGGACTCTCCCATCAGCTTTACAATTAGCCTTTAATAGAGAAGTTGGGCGCTTATTCATATAGCGGCTATCTCTGTGCACTTGCACAAATCCTTGTTAATGCTAACTCCAAGCTTAGGGGGGAAAGAAAAAAGCCCCAACAAACCAAAAAACCAGCATAAACCCCAAGATTTGTGGGTGCAATCACAGGCTGCCCAGAGAAAAAAAAGCCAATATATCAGGGAGGCAATACTGAAAGTGTCTTACAGGACTGCCATGAGACTTGATCTGGAACACCAGATGCAGGTCAGCGAGGTTCAAGAAAGATTCGTTTACAATGGGACGGTTGAAAGAGCCTCTACGACGCAGAAGGGAGTTGGGAGTGTCTTACAAACAGGACTAGGTCTTGGCTCCTACAGCCTAGCAAGATAAAGGCCGTACAAGTGCCTTAAAAAGCTTACAGACAGCAAACGGCATGAAAATACTTACAGCAGAGAAAAGTGCTGCCACAGACACAACTGTGTATGAATTGCCCAGGAACAAATTTGGGCTGGAAATCGTGTTTTCCAGGAAGTCCTGGAAAAGCCTCTCTCTCTAGGAGTATTTAAGAAAGAACACCCTTTGTGTCTAGGGCTACAGGACATGGTTGCCACCACATGGCAGTAGACGGCTGGGGTGCAGGGTGGTGTCCCCATGGACCAGTCACGGGACCCAACAGCTTGCCCTGGGCACATCGCAAAGGGCAAAGGGCAAAACCCTTCCCTTCAGCTCATCTCTCAGACCTTTCTCTTGGGTTGATTCCCAAAGCCTAGCTTAGCTTGCTTTCCTCATCCTAAAGCACTGAAATGTTTCTGCAAGGGTCTGGGAAGAGTCAATACCTTATAACTGAACAAAACACCCAGCCCACTCGGCCGCAGTGGGGCATTGGTGGGATCTGCCATCCTCTAGCTGGGCCCTGGTGGGGAAGGACAGAGAGAAACAGCCCACAGCTATTTTCTGCCTGTGATAATTATAGTATCAAAGGCTGAACCAACAGGTTCTTTAGCAAGGAGATTCCCTGCAGCTTACAAGATACAGATATCAAAATACCCCACAGATTCACAGCTCAGGTTTCAGGTGACTCAGAATAATATTTTGCCGTATAATAATTTCATGTAATTCCTTGTTCAAACTGAAGAACTCAATTGATAATGACTGTCTGTAAAAGATAACAGCAGGCTACATTAAAACGCTCGCAGGATTATCTCTAGGCAACTACAACAATATACGACTAGCAGCAGAACCACCACCAGCCCTTGGGCTTCACGGGTGGTTTCCTGTGGGCCCCATGTTCTGAGCCTGAACCGGACCGCAGACCAGCATGGTGGGACCTCTTGCCCTGTCCCTGGGGCACGGCAGCAGAAGCCGACATACCTGAGCGGGGTCCCGAGCCCCCGTGGGTAGCACTGCCGGGTGCGCACCTGCGGCTGTTCGATGCGGCAGCCGGAGGGATGCTCGGAAACCCCAGAGCCCTCCTCGCTGTTTTCTTTCAGCAGAACAGAGCGGGGAGGCTTTGATCCCACCCATCCCATTGCCCGTGCCTGTGGGTGCTGTACCGCGCCTCCTGAGTCCGCTCACCGCGAGCCCAGCAGTCGGGCAGCCCAGAGTCCCAGCAGCTCCCGCTCGCTGTCTGGATGGTGCTGTCCAGGGCTGCCCGCAGGACGGTGGTCCGGGCGGGATCACAGGCATCTCCAGGTGGCAGGACTGGCTACCCTGGCTCTGGCTGTCGCTAAGACCCTGCTGTCCTTACAGCCAGGTTCAGCTAAGGTGACTTACCCAAGGGCACAAAGGAGAAAAGGGTGGTGGAATTCCTTCACTCAAGCCTGAGCAGCTTCACAGCAGGCAGTTGAAAGAGCAGGATGTAAATCAGGAATGACTAATTGCTGCTCAACATGGCTGCCCTAAGCCTCTCTTTTCCGTGGCCACCCAGACCTTTCCCCACCTGGCAGGGAGCATCACAGGAGCTGCTAACAGTCAGGAACAGCCTGGGCACGGGGTATCGTCCCCATTCCCACTGCCACACACTTGGACACAACCCCCCGTTCCCCCCAAACAGAATGTTCCTGCCCAAATTCCATCACAGAGGGTTTCAGATAAATAAATACCTGCTGCCGCCTCTGCTGGGAGAAGCCAGGCATCGGAGCAGACCAAGTGCTGCACAAGTTGAAAGCAGCAAAGACTTGCTTTGCCATCCCTACAGTTATACTCCCAAAGCTGTTAGTGCCTCGAGAGCACCAAGGTGAGCAGCACTGCTTTGAGCAGGTAGGAGAGCCCATTATTTAGCAAGAACATATTCCCAGGATGTCCCTGGCTTGGCAGACCTAAAGACTGAAATAGTAAGTTAGTGCATATAGATCATCATTTACTGAAGCACAAGCCCTGATGCACCTTTCTAGGGAAGCTCTAATTTATTATGCATTGTCATTAGCTGCAGCAGGCAGCAGGGCCTTCATTAGAGCTAGAGTTAAGGTCTGTTTTGGCTGCCTCATCAGCATCAGTGAACTGCGTCCCTGCGAGGTTTGATACAATTTAATTAACCTAATTAAAAGCTCTGATTGCAGAGATGATTGGGGTAGAGCCAGCAGCAACTGCATATTTATAACGAGCTGGAAGGTGTGGGACTGGAGCCAAATGATATGCATCTCTAATGAGCTGGTGCTATTGAAGTGTGGATTTGGAACACTAACATTTATTTTTGGCAACAATGGCCAGTTTATCTTCATGATAGAAACGATCACAGCTTGATCGTATGTAGCAGGGAGCTCAGCACCGTGCTCCCTGGGTTTCTCCAGATCAGTGGCAGCCCCACACAACCACCCCACAGCCCAGATCCTCCCCACTGATCTCCCTAGCACCTCCACACGCGGGCAGACGCAGCACACACCAACCCACACCCTGCATCCCTCGCACCTACCTGCAAGACACAGCACACACGGCATGAACAAACTCCAACCACGCACTGGCAGTCCCGGATACACCAGGTGGAAAATGCCACTAGGCTTCCCTTCCCTAGCACCCCCGTCTCCAGCCCTCCCATGCCACCTTCACCCCCTCCTGCCCCACAGCCTGGCTATGGACAAGGAACCCACCTCTGTTACCCCTCCAGGCATCAAATACTCTATCCCCTAATCCTCTGTTAGAGCACCAGTGCCCAGATAACAAAAAAACCAGCCTGGAGAGCCAACCCCCTGCATGCCAGCAGCCGTGGCAGGGCCTTTAAAGGCTCTGCTGCCCTGGCTAACTGGGCTGGCTGGAGGCTGGGTGAGAACCAGCACCTGCCCCTGCTCCACCCAGTGAGAATCCCTTCTCCTCCCATTTAAGAACAGAGTGGTGGTCAGCCCCTTGCTTGGTGCTATGCCAGAACAAGGGGTTCCTAGCAGGTCAGGAAATCCTTGTTTCTGGGCTGCTGTGACTCTGCTTGACAAAGAGAGCAGTGACCTTTCTTTTTCCATGTTTAAAGGCTGCAAACCCTGTTTATGCCCAAGGCAAGACATGCCACCAGCTCTCACCCCCCCAGACCCATAGGGACATCCTGGCATTCGCAGCTCTGCTGCTGGAGCCCAGTCTGTGCCAGGTCAGCCGGAGAAGCGGGCTTCCAGGGCCTGTGGGGCTGCAGGCAGGCAGGCGGGGTGCACCCACCTCAGCTGCCTGGCTTTGGGGCTATGGGTGCAGGCAGCTGGTGGGGCTGCTGCATCCTTCCCTGGAAACCATCATCACCAGGCTGCTTGTCTTGGCAGGACAGGGCAGAGGGGGCCACTCGCTGTTGACCGTCCTGACCTGCCTTGTTGCAGGTCATCCGATGAGGATGTGAGTCCTGGAGCAGTGACTGAGCGAGGCAGCAGCATGGGACAGGGGGCTGCTCCCCCACACCCCGGTTGGGTGCCCCCAGCCCTGGCTTTCCTCTCGGTGCAGGCTCAGGGCACTGTGGGAAGCCAGGGTCCAGCGTGCCCAGCGGCAGCAGTGGGACATCCCGGGTGTCCTGGGCCGGCAAGGTACAGTGGCAAGTCTGCCAAGCCACTTGGAAAATTTGATCCATGCTAATTATGCTGAAAAAAGCCCTTCTGATAACAAGTATGAAATGGAAGCGTAGATAATACTCATCTCTGAGTGCCATTAATCTTTAAAACTGGAACAATAAGTGAAAACACTGCAGGGCATATGAAGCAAGGTGTGATTCACATCTGCTCCTCCGTGGCCGCCGCCTGATTTATTGGCACAAGGCAACTTTCCTGCACTGTTTCAACAGAGCTGCATTACATAACACCACGGACTGTTTTGCTTCCCTTTATCAATCAAAGTGTCTCCTCGGTGATTTTAATGATCTGCTGTCCTTCCCTGGAACAGCTCCGGAGAACAGGAGGCCAGGCCCCCAAACCCATGACTCTCTCCCAGCCTCTCCAGAGACGCCTCTTTCAGCCTGGCTGTGACAGCAGGGACGAGGTTCCCCAGCCCTAGTGCCCTGGTGGGGCAGGGCAGGAGGGTGTCCCAGGGCCCAGGCTGCTCTGCACCCCACGGACAGGGGGATGGAGGCTCCTTTCCATCCCTGTGTGGCAGGTGCTCGCTGGTGCATCGCTTGGAAGCACCCGGGGTACCTGTCCTCTCCCCGCACCGCACGGACACTCTCTAAGCCAGAGCTCTCCAGGTCCTCTGCCACCCAGACGTATGCATCTGTCTCCACATGTGATGCCTTTCGTTTTCAAACGGCTCTCTCTGGGATTCCCTTTCTTTTATTTAAATTGTGGATTTGCTGAAGTGACCTTTTAGCTGACTGCGAGGAGAGGTGGGCAGCTGCTTCCCATTGCAGTCCCAGGACTGCTGACCTGTGGCTTTGAACAAGTTCAAAGCATTGCTTGCCTTTTGCCCATACCCCTCAACAGAGCCTTTGGATGGAGTTTTCTCCCACACCTCTGAAAAGACATCATCAGAGACATTTCCCCTCACAGGCTTTTTAATATTTACCCTGACTTTGTGAACAGATAATATATTCCACCTTTTTTTTCTCCTTTTAAAAGCTCACGCTCCTCCTGGTAGCGCAGTCGCAGGAAGCAGTGGCTGCTGCGTGAGGCTGCCTTGGAAGGCTAGGAGGACAAACAGATCTGGGGGGGAATGCAGATTGCTCCGAGCCGTGTTCCCTTGCCTGCCTGCAGCTCACGGCAGCATCCGGGGCAGCCACAGACTGCCCTGCCGAGTGGCCCTGCCGAGTCCCGTGTCTCCTGCTGCAAAAGAGACACAGTCCTTAAAACCTGCCTGCCAGTGCTGACTAAGCCCAAAGCTGATCAGCTTGTTAGTTGGAAGACAATCCAAATGCAAACCAAAATGCTTCTAAAAACTGTCCCATAGATTGCCAAGCATCTTATAAAGCCTGGCCATGGGCTTAACTATATCAAAATCATACAGATGCTTTTTGTCAAAACCCTTCTAAACCAGGAAGGCAGCAAGCAGCTTACAACCCAGAAGTGTCATAGATGCGCTTGCAAATGTTTGTCCATAATTTTGTTGATTCCAGACTGCAAGTCCAGGAGGGACTGTCACATCCTGTGTTCTGATCGCCTGCACGCTGCCAGCCACTGCATTTCACTCAGGGAGCCAAAACTGGGTCCAGCTGCTCCGGCTGGGTTTTGGCATTTCAGTCCTGAGGAGGCTGGGCCACAGCAGCTTCAAGCAGGAGGTTCATCCCCCTCCAGGGCTTTGGTGACGGCAGAGAAGTGCTGAGGAGAATGGTGCCTGGGTATCCCGGGAGCAAGATCGTGACCCCTGGCGCAGAGGAAGGCAAGACCTCTATAGTCCTTGGCATTTTAACTTGGACATAAACTTCTGCCTCATCTGAAACTGGGTGAACACATAAACCACAGATGCCTGTGAGCAGAGCATAGCCAGAATGCTCTGCTTCTTTCCAACACTGCAGAGTGATGGACAGCCAGGGGTCCGTGGCCTCGTGGGACCCCTACAAGTCCGGTCAGCCTTCCCACTGCACCTCTCCCAGCAGCATGTGACAGGGAGGAGTCCGTGGAAGGAGAAGCTCAGCCTGTCCTGTGAGCTGCTCTGGCGGCTGACGTCTGGTCTAGGGGGGCTGCTCCTCGCTGACAGCCCCTCTGCCTCCCCACAGCACCAGCTGAGCAGATGGGTCAGCAAAAAGGAGACCAGGATGGGAAGGCCAGGAGGTGCGTGCCCAGTGGGGAGCTCCCCGGGTGCGGGATGCGTGCTGAGGGCTGGGGTGTTGGGGCAGCGAGGGTGCAGGGACTGTCTGTGGGGTGAAGGCAGGCTGGGGGGGCTGGCCTGAGATAGCCCCTTAGGTGGGCCAGCAATGACGAGAGCGGTGAGGCTCACAGCTGCGCAGGGGGTCACATTTTTTCAGTCCGTGTTGCCCTAACAAACAAATGTACCAGGATGCAGACAATAATGTTTTTATGAGACTCTAAATTCTAAGCTCAAACGCTCTTTGTAGTGGACTAATAGCCAACACGTGTCCCTTCGTCTCATGCTGAACTTTTGTGGTCCTGCAGGGGAAAAAAAGGCCCTGGTGAGCATTTACACTGAGCACTTTGTTCTCACAGATTTGTAGAGCAAAGAGAATAATGTATTGAGACTCTCAGCCCGTGCCAGTTTGGCTTCATTTGTCCTTCTGAACTTGCCCTGAGAGATAATGTTTCCTTCTAATCTGCTGCCGTCCACCTACAGCGGGACCCAGCGAATAATTCTCCCAAACAAGCCGTTATTCTTAAGACTCTATCGGGCCCTAACCCTTTCTCCCCCCTTACAGAGTAATTGTTGTGTTCATTACATGATAATAGCCCGAGCTGTATTCCAGCCCACACTTGCCATGGCCACACAAACAAGGTTCAGGCTGCACTGCTTTCGGGATAATGCTGCTCATTTGGCATTATTTGAAAGAATGTGCCAGGCATCTGAGCACCAGGCACGCTCCCTTCGCCAGCCTGCCTGCGTCAGATCGCAGGGCAGATACAGTGGCTTCGCTTTCCTGCAAGAAACCAGCGCGTTCTCCAAAGAGCTAAGGCTTTTTTTTTCCATGCATGATAATAAATGACTGTTAGACTCCTATGGGAAGGAGACACAAGGAAGAGGAAACGACTTAGAAGTCTCTGGTTAATGTGACAAATCTTTTCTATTCTTTGCTGTTCAGGTACTTATGTCACCCTTTCACAATGATATTTTAATAAGCCTCTGTAAGCTTCACAAATTGCCCTTTATATCTGTAGGAGATGGGAAGCTCCAGGGGATGAGCAATGTACACACTGAATGCACAAGAAACCCATTATCTAGTCTGCTCTTGGAAGTCACTCTCTAGGGATATCTGCAATGGGTGCCCCTCTGAAACCCCCCCAGGGAGCTGCCTGTGCTGTAGAGAGATATCAGTGATACCAGCGCTGGCTTCATGGTGCCTTTCAGTGGGGTACAACTAAGCTGGGGTCGGATACTGTGGTCAGGCACTGACAGGGGTCTTTGTTCCTAACGCTGCTCCTGAGCTTAAGAAATAGCTGTGGGTCACACTCTGATACCTCCCAGGAAGGCTGGAGGAATGAAAGCCTTCAGACTGTACTAGCCTAAACCATGACAAAGTGTTCCTTAGCTAAGGGGAGGCTGTCGGAGTCGAGTAATGACTATTATTTACTGCTAAGTAATAGGTTGGCTCAGACTGACATTTGCATTGCATGCAAGTGTCACGCAGCATCTGCCAGCTGCTTGGTCTGGAGGGACGTGGGGGTGCAGGGCCAACACCTGCGTGCATACGTGAGCACACACGTGTGTGCAGGAGCACGCGTGCAGAGCTCTGTATTGCTGAGCGCAATCTGTGCGGGCTGTTTCCAGACGAGTCTATGCATGGCAGCGGGGTTTCTCTCCAGGAAATGTAAGAAAAAAACCCCTCTCACGTGCAGGTTCACACACGAGCACGTATATGCACAAACACGCAAGCATCTGCCATACGCACTCCGCTCAGTGTGGTACAAGATTGCTTACGTCTCAAAGTGGTGAAACGGGCACCGAGGGAGGCTTGACTTCCCCAGCCTGGGCCTAGTGCTGTGTGCTGCAGCCCCCCAAACCCCCGCAGCCCCCCAAAACCCCTGCAGCTGTGCAACCCCCTGCATCCCCCACCACCCCCTGCAGCACGCAAAACCCCTACAGCCCCTGCAAACTCCCGCAGCCCCCCCAAACCCCTGCAGCCCCCCCAAAACCTCTGCATCCCCCTCAAACCCCTGCTTGCCCAAAACATTTGCACATGCATGGATATCCCCCTCCATTCCCCCTGACTTAGACGCTGCCCCGTTCCCAGGGCTGCTCCTGCAGTCACAGAGCTACCAGCGAGTGTGAAATATCCCGGCACAGGACAGCTTGTTCCGGGAGAGCAGGAGCTCAGAAAACCTGAGCAGGAACGGCAGTGTCCTTTGTGTATCATGAGGCTGGACTCCCGCCAAATTCCTCTGCACCCACTGCCTCTATTAAATGCGTCAATCATTTCTTGGCAATCCAAGCCCCAGAGAAGAGTTGAGAGGCAACTTGAGACAGTTCAGTTGCTTTCATTACAAGGTGAAAAATACACGCGGAGCAGGAGCAGAGCGCAGGGCTGAGCGCTGCCTGCACGGAGCACCGGTTGCTGAACCCTTCCTGCCGGGACAGGGAAAGTGGCAGCCAAAGTTGGACCTTTGTGTGGTCACAGACTCTTCAGCCTGTAAAATACCCCCTGATAGCTACTGTTTAAGGACAGCCCCCTGTGTGTGGGTCGTGGTCTTGTTGGGTGATTGGGGAAGCTGAGGGGATGAAAGGGATGCAGGAGTGCCCATGCACAGGGGCGCAGGTGGGCAGGGGACGGCTGTGACATGCCTGGGACCGGAGCACTTGGACAGCATTTGCTATCCTAGAAGGTGTTGCCAGCAGTGTACATCCCACCAGCGTACAGGGGCTGGAAGGGAATCAGCTCCCACGGTCTGGAAAAGGCTGGGGTGCTTGGCTCCCCTCCCTCGACGCCAGCTGCAGCAGCATGGGTGCTGGCTGGGAAGGTGCCCTCACCGTGGGGTGGCACCTGGGCTGCTGCAGCAGGGCCAGCAGTGCTGGCACCTGGGGAGCAGCAGGGCTCTTGGGAACAGAACAGGAAAGTCTGGGTGACTCAAAGATTCCTGGCACAGGGCACAGCTGGTGCCAGCGGAGCACCGTGTGAGAGAGGAGGACAAGCAGGCAGGGACCCGCTGGAGGAGTCCGGGCAGCGGACCGTGGGGCTCAGGAGCCAGGACAAGGGGCCTGGGAATGCCTGTTGGGAGTAGTCTGAGGTGGTCTCTGGGGGAAGGCCAGGAGGGGGCCAGGCCTCCGAGCAATGGCGGGTCCAGGGGTGGCGAGATCAGGAGTCGCAGTTATTCCTGTTTCACAAGGCAAGACCAAAAGGACGTTGCCCGAGAACAACGACTTGAACTGCTCGTTGTGCCCACGGCCCCCCCAACCCCGCATGGCCCCAGCCCACTGAGGGTGGGCTCAGTGAATGAATAGCTCCTGGGATGCCACACTCTGCCCCAGGGTCCAGGACCTTCCTGCTGGCAGATGCCCCCTGCTGCCCTGGCCAATGCCAGGGCCCAGCTGGGCACAGATGACTAGCTCCGGCCCCAATTCCTCCTGGCTCCCAGCCATGCTTCCTCCACCAACAGGGATGTTGGTGTGTGTGCCATTACCATACTCAGTGGAGCCCAGAAAGTCACCTCCCTGGTGTGGACACCAGTGTCCTAGGGGTTCACCCGCTGCCAGGAGCTGCTCTGTGGGGGACACCCTGCCCTGGGCAGTTTGTGAGGCAGTCCCTGCTCATCCCTGCTCCAGGGGCTCCTGGAGAGCTGCCACCCATCTGCACCGCTCCCACCCAGGCAGCTCTGGTCCCCTTGCCTGCCGCTCCACTTCTTCCCTTTGCCTTTGCCTCCTCATGTAATTGCTTTGATCTTCACTCCAGGGGCTCACTGTTAAAAATTAATGTTTCATGGATGTTGCTGCCCATGGCTTGAAAAATGGCTTTTCTCCCCCAGGCAGTGGCTTGCACCAAGTCCTGAAGGACTGTTCAGCTCCGAGTTAAACAGATGGGGACAAAGCCTCTCGGGCTTCTCATGCCTTGGCTGGGGGCAGGATGGAACCCGCCCCTGCCTCACCGAGCCACAGGGGTTGGAGAGGGGGAACTGTGACCACGCTGCAGTGCCCAGGCTGTCCTGGCAGGCTCTGCCAGTCCCGGGAGCAGCCCTGCCCTCCCTGCCCGTGCCCGCAGCCCCGGGGCTCAGCACTGCTGCCTCCTCCGCATCTGCGAGAAGTGGCCGCAGACGGGCCGCAGGGGCTGGTTCCCCTGTAATTAGCAGAAGGGCCGGTGCAGGGTGGAGTGTGCCATGCCCTCCATGCCCTCTCGATGGGACTTTCTCACCAGGTTCCTCTGTACCCAGGTGCCAGCAGCCACGGAGAGCACTGGCTCCCTGAGCTTACAACAGACATGGGCAGCGGCGAGTCCCCCCGCAGCCCAGCACCCTCGTCTCCCATCGTGGGACACCTTGCCTGGGCTTTGCTGAGGTGCCAGGGGCACACGTGGGTCCTGCCCCATCGCTCGAGCTCCTCTCTGCCGGGGGAGGCTGCTGAGCACACAGCCTGTGCCGGGAGCCGGGGTGAAGGCAGGCCTGCAGCCCGGGGCAAGCACAGCCTGGGAACGGTCCTCTCTCCTGTCCTGCCGGGTGTTTTGGGAGGGAAGGGATGCAGCGCCTGGGGCAGCGGGGTGGGTGCAGCAGGAAGTCGGGCTTGCCGAGCTGGGTGTGTAGCATGTGGGGATGCTTGTCTGGGCTCCCAAAGCGTTTTCCAAACACTTTAATTATAGTGATTTATATGGCAAAAGTGTGGGGGCGAGAGCTTGGGAAAGGCATTAGCAGGTTTGTTCTGAGGGTTCTAATCAGAGGTAGGTGATGGGGGGGAGGGTACGGCACTGGGGCTGTACCTTGAACTGCAGTGTCAGGACAGGTTTGAAGGATGCAGAACCTCCCAGCCATGCCAGGGATGTGCTGGTGGCATCCCTGAGGCCTCGGTGCATTATGTGCTCCTGTGGGAACAGCCCATCTCCTGCGCTGCTTCCGAGCCAAGGTCTGCAGCACTGGGCCTCCTGGGGGTCTGTCCCCTCTGCCAGCGGGGCTTAGCCTGGTTTCAGTCAGCCCCACACAGAGCACCGGCAGAGCCTGTGCATCCCTACGGCGGCAGAGGAGGAACGTGAGGCCACGTGGCACACGAGGGTCTGTACTAGATAGTCACCAGAAAATGATCAACAATTCAACAGCAACTCAGCATTCTCCTCTTGTTGGTGTCATCATCATGAAAATGAACCACCTCTTCTGATCTTGCTTTGTACAGCATTGCTCTTTCAAATTTCGGCCGTGTTACTCACATACACACACACCCACATGCCCGCACCTACAGTTTTCTGCAGCTCCTGGTCTCTGCACAGAAACACCAGCTCCCCCAAGCCTGGGGAGCCCAGCAGCCAGGAGAACACTGTCGGGCAGAAGAGCTCGCTCTGAAACCTCAGCCCCCTCCAAGCCTGACGTGCTCTGAGGAGACTGTCACTCCTGCGGAGTCCTAATGACACCAGGGGAAGCGAGAGAACTATCGGGCTGCTGTCATGGCTGGTGGCAACAGCCTGGCCCCAGGCACAGCACGGGGGCTGCAGGGCCGAGCCCCGGCTATCAGCTGGTGTGGGGATGCGAACAACGCGGAGTGGGGGCTCTGACCCCTCTGAGCCGGCATGGGATGTGGCCCTGGCAGCATGGCCAGAGCACATGTCACCCCTGCTGCAATCCTGCTTCTTGGCCTGTTTTCTGATAAATAACCTTTTCCTGTCCTTTTTGACACTGATGTTTATTGATGTCTGAAATCCCTTACAGCCGGGTCTGGCCTCAGATAGCCGAGGTGCCCGGCGCATCCCATGGCCATGGAGCGGGGAGAGGGGCAGAGCCAGCTCTGCTTCAGCAAGATGCCCACAGCAACCCTAACGCTGGCTCCCAGACGTGTCAGGGTGGATGCTGGCAGCATCTCCCAGTGGAAACATGGCATTGAGGACAGAGTGAAAAAGAGAGTGATTTAAATAACTGTACCTCTGCTTCCTGAGGCAGCCGCTCCTCTCTGCGCAGGCAGCGCTGAGCACTCCCGGCCTCCGCTCTGCGTTGCTGGTCCTCTCTCCCTGGGAGCATGGGGCAGCAATCCCAAAAGGGCTCATCCTCAGCCTTGGGGCCCAGCACCAGCGTCCTCGGAGGGCACTGCCAGCCTCGTTTGTGGCTGCAGGATGCCCCCTGTTGCCCCCACCTGCTTGGCAGCAAAGGCAGAAGATCAGAGCTCCAGGAAGCTGAGCCAGGAGCTCTCACCCCCAACTCCCATCGGTACTAAAACCACATGGACACTGGGTGGCAAACCACTCTGCCCTACCTGGGGAGAATTTGCTGATGAAGGGATAAGCAATCACTTCTCTACCCGTAGGTTCACGTTATCACTTAATTGAATCCAATTGATTGAGAAGCTAAAAGCAGCCCTGGCTTAGAGCATTGCAGATGGTGCCTGGGAGCAGGGCAGCACACTGAACCCTTAAAAGCATTGGCATCAAGGGCAGATGCAGTCTTGCTCTCCTAAAGTGTCTCACACATCATTATTATGAACGGGAACTGGCAGCAGCAGGGCAGTTCCAGGGGAATATTATTTATCATACTTCAAGTCTGCACAAACAACCTCTTATTCTTGCCCTCTCTGCCCTCAGTGGGCTGCCTCCGCTCCCACAGAGATTTCAAGGGAAGGAAGTGTGCGTCTGCGGGGTGATGTGGGGGCAGCCTGGCTCTTAAGTGGTCTAACCACTAGCCCACACTGCTGGGAACGGAGCCCAGCAGACCTGCTGCCCCAACACAGGCTTGTATGTGTGAGCAGCTGCATCCAGGGCTGCTCGTCAACCTGCGTGCTCCAAGCAGGGCTGGAGAGGGGAGACCCTACCAAAACTGTCCCCAGTGAGGGAAGGGGGCAAACACCGAGGTCGCTCCAGGCATGGGGAGGGAAGCGATGGGCCCCTGCACAGCTTCAGCAGCAACCTTCACCTTTGATGCCAACATCGGAGCTGGGGAGCTGGCACTTTCTCAGCAGCTGGGTGAAAAGTCCCTGAGTGCAGCTGACACACAGCACTGTGGGGCTGCAGAGCTGGGGCATCTCCACCCTAAGTAAGAGCATGTGCTCCCTGAACTGGTTCTTTGCAGGAAGCATGACTGTGGGACCTCACCGGGGCCGGGGAACCTCTTCTGGCACCCTCTTTACAGTGCCACTGCTCAGGCATGGTCAGCCTGTGCTCACCTTGCACTTGTCATTCTGATTTGGTTGCATTTCTCAGGCATTCAACACTGCCATCCTTGCAAAAGGCAGTGCATACTTTATTAACTCTGCTACTTTCTTCTTCACTAATTAAAATCAAATTATATCTGATGCACGCTGCATACTTTGCAGTGAAAGCCACCTGCTTTCCCATTTTACTCTCTGGAGCCTTTGTCGCTGAAGCAATTTATTTAGCCCGCTGAGCTGAAAAGAGTGCAGCCCTGCAGAGACCACGGGGGTGCCCAAGGCCCCAGCTGGCTGGAGCCTCTCCTGGGATCAACTTTTTGGGTTCATGCCGGGCTGGGGACAGGATCCCCCCAGGGATGAGGGGAAGAGCATCAGTGCAGCATCTGCACAGCCTCGCTCCAAGCTGGCAGGAAGACAGGGTGCCCAGCAGCTGGGGAAGGTGATGGCCGGTGTTAGTGGGAGGTTGTGAAGGGCCACGAGTGCCCGTGCAGAGGTTCAGCCATGCCTCACCATCCACGGAATGCCAATGCCAACTTACCAGCTGCCCCACAGCCCCAGGAGGTGCCTGCCCCACCGGAGCTGGGGGCACAGCAGAGAGGGGACAGTGGGTACTCAGGAGGCTCCGTCTGCTGTGTCAGCGCACCCTCTGCAACACTCTAGCACTGAGCACTTGCTTAATTCTTCTCCACTCCGTGCTTCGAGTGGGACGTGGCACTGTGTGTGCAAAGCGTTGCTGCTGGGCACAGTGGCGCGTTGCTGCGAGCAGCAGAGAGCTGCTGCCAGTGTCACAGTGCCCACAGCTTTGCCATCAGCTCCTTCCTCCAGCAAGTGACCAACCCATGCCCCGGGAGGACGGCAAACGGCACACGGGCTGCAGCTCACGTACCTCTTGCCTTGGGGCCAGCAAACAGCAGCTGCCCATGTCCTGTACCCAGGCAGGGACCTGGCCCTGCAAGGTGCAGCCTATCCAGCAGCATGTGCATGGGAAGGGTGATCCCCAGGGAACTGAGCCCAGCTGACAGCAAGCAACGCAGCTCACGGGAAGGTGAGGGGCAGCAGCCACACATCCTGGGCTCCGTTTTGGGTCCATCCATCTCCTCTGCCGCAGGCCTGGGCACCAGCACATGCCACTAGCATGTTTGGCCACCTGGGGACCAGGAGAACATGAGCATCCTTGGAGCGTGCTCCAGCCCCATGCAGACCCGTTCCCTGCGTGAGAACACAGCGTGACGGACACGGGGAGCGCAGGACCCGGAGCTGCAGGCGTTGTGTGCTGCGCCGGGGGAGGCACCCGCTAATGACTCAGCTCCTGCAGGGCCCGGGCGGATCTTGTCCCTCTGCCTGGCAGTCACAGGCAGGTCCTTTGCCCAAATAATACATGAGAATGCAGGTACTGGGTCCCCGGGCAACTCGGCAAGTGGCTCTGCACCCAGCCTAACTTGTAAAGGGCCTGCAGAGAGAGGAAGAGGTGCCCCTCCCCTGTATCCCCTTAATGAAGCCATTACACTTGGATTTTTTTTCCTTAGGGAAGGGACAGAGCTTCTGCAAAAAGACAAGACTTCCCTATGGCCCTTGTGCTGGTGCTGGCAGGAGCCATGTCTGGAGTAATACATCATCAACGGAAGGTATCTAATGATATATTGCGCTAATACATCACCATAGCAACAGCGGTCTAATAATGTATTATTCTAATGTGTTACCCAAGCGCACGTTCCTCCTGATGATGTATGGCTTGGGATCGCTGCGCTCTGCCAAGCCCAGATGCAACAAAGCTCTCCTGACTGCCAAGCACCCTCCTCAGAGCGGCACCTGCCAGCACGCAGGATGCACCGGGTGGCTGCAGGTGGGCTCGCCCCTCCTGCCACCAAGGACACCTCTTGTCGCACTGGGGACTTCTCAGCGCTGACGGTCACGTCGTGCAAGGAAAATTGTGTTTGGGAATGTGCATTGTTTGAAAATAATGATTGTGGGCAACGCACTATTTCTGAGGTGGCTGCTCAGACTGTGGGGAAACAGGCTCCGCGTGGCAGCTGTGAAGGTGGGTCTGAGCTGCCTGCACGGTCCTGCCAGCACACGTTCTCCCTCTTCTCCTTCCCACCAGTCCCACTCTCCCCACTCCCTAACTCCACCAGCAGTCAGTAGGCAACATGCAGGGAGGAGTGTGAGACTAGGCAAGGGGTGACGCTGCTGCAGTTTGCTCCCACCCTCCTGGGCATCCTCAGTCAGAGGTGCTACCTTGGCACCCGAGGGTAGAGGAACTCCTGAACAGGGTGCACAGCAAGGCTCATCGCACAGCAGGGTGCTCAGGCAGCACACACCTGGGCAGCCATCACCACAGCCCCCCCTTCCCTTCTTGCGGCCGATGCATAGTGTCTCACTTGTGGAGCCCTGAAAGGCACTTTGAAAAGCATTCCTTTCCTGGCATTTGAAAAGTTCAGAAGGGGAAGTGACAGGCTGGTTTGTGCATTTCTCCAGCCCCTTCCAAGGTAGCGAGGCCGCACAGCGCCCTGCCTTCGCTCATTAACAATGAAAATACCAGCTGGAATTCTCCTGCTGCCCGTTACAGGGACAGCATTGTTTCCAATTCACACTATCTTTTTGACCATTCAAATGCCATTAATTCAGTCACCCCAATGCGTAGGACAGTTATCTGAAATGTTTTCCCAAACAGCTTAGTGACTATAGAGCAACAATTCATGGAATTGCTCGGGGACATCTGTGCAAAGCAACGCGCAGCAAAGAGCTCGCGGCCAGCTGAATGCTCTCTGTGTGGACCCCAGATTCCACTGAGGAGCAGGGAAGCCGGCAGACAGAAAGACTGAATGAATGGCAGGAGAAATCATTTCATCTATGCAAATCCATGCCAAGCTCTCCGCGCAGCTGTTGCCAGCAGGGAGCTCTGCCCCTCTGGACTGACATGGAAGAAGATTGCATTGTGCACAGCCAGACCAGCAGCCGCTCGCTGCACAGGGATCACAGCCACTCGTGTCCCCTGTGGCCTGCATCTGCTGTCCACAGGCATGCGGGGCGAATCCTCCCCGCCAGCGCAGCGGGAGGCTCAGCGGGGATGTCTGCAGCACGGCCTCACTGCCCCTCTGCTCTATGCCCAGGCCTTAGAAGCCCCTAGTGAGCAACGCTAACTACCAGCTTAAAGCTAATAACACCGACGGCTTGCTCCTTCGTTGGCCGTAAGAGGAGCAGCAGCACTGCCCGCATTGGTAGTTGTAGAGATTATGACAGCAGTGAACAGGAACCCTCTGGGGACCTGGAGCAAACCCCCACAGCACCCACCCGTCGGGAGCCCTGGGCCCCAGGGCAGGAGCAAAGTGGGACAGTGACCCCTCCAAGCCAACCCTGCCAGCGTTAGGCTGATGGAAACCAAAGAGCAAAGTACTGCCTGAGAAAAGGGACCTCTGCAGTCTCCATAACGAGTGCTGCTCGGGCACAATGTCAGCCCAGGATTTCCCAGGGAAGGGACCCACCAGCAGCAATTCTGCGAGGGCTGCATCGTGCTTGGCACCACACAGACCCTCACGGAAAAAGGCAGTGAGGGAGTACAGAGGTGCTTGGTCCCAGGGCAGAATGCAGTGGACACAGCAGAGCCTGACGCCGTTCCCTGCGCTCTCAGCACCTGGAGCTCACTTGCTCCAGGGAAGCCCTGGGAGACCACGGTTGCCTTAGGAAGAGCTCTGAGGGCAGACCTTTCCCTTTCCCTCCTAGCGTGCTGATGGCTTTGCCAGCAGTCCTGCACAGCCAGCCCATCCGAGCAGCACGGTGCGGGAGCTCTGCGGCAGGCAGACCTGCGCTCCAGGGCTGCAGGGCGCTGTGCTAGTCCCACCCGATCCGATCCACCCACCCTGGGACAAGGGCCCAGTGCTGCCCTTGATACCAGCTGCACCTCCGCTGCCTTCAGCTGCTTCTAGAGCAACCCCATCAGGTCAGCAGGATCAGCAGACATACCCGGGTACCCTCAGGTCATCCAGCTCCCCAGGAAATACCCAGAGCTGAGGGCATGAGGCACTTCAGAGCCCCAAACCTGTGACACCCCAGAGCGGCGTCCCGCTGGCTCAGACCAACCAGAGCCTGAGCGCACGCAGAGGCAGGACGGCTGCTCTGTCTCCCCAGAGCCGTGGCAGACCGTCTCGCAGCTGTGGGCAAGCATGCTGCAGCCCTGGCCGCATGTGTGGGTGGTGGGAGATGCAGGAGGTCTCTCCGAACTGCATTTGCAATGTTCCTGCGCTGCACCTGGGCAGATTCCAATCTCTCAACATTTCAGGGGACAGCAGTGACAAATTACAGCATCTGCAGCAGAGGAAAAGGGAAACAGAGGGACCAGAGGAGGAATGATTGTATTATCAATAATGTTTCCAATAGCTGATGGATGAGGACACCCAAACGATTTTTAAGGTTTCAGTAGAAGCCCTCCAAATGGCAGGACAAAGGCAAAGCGTGTATTAATCCGGGGTCTCCCGAGGAAGCCCCCGAGGGATGTGCACAGCAACGCCAGCCGCAGGCAGAGTGTGCACCCAGCCCCATGCCGTGGTCAGCCCATTTAATAGCAGACAAGAAGGGACCTTTTCCTTGTCCCCCGTGGAGACAGGAGTAATCCTGAGAGGGATTAACACACAGACACGTTGCTCAATGCGCCTCTTCCAAATTGCTGAGATTTTCCCCACCTTCCCTACCCAGGGCTCAGTGTGAACGCTCACTAAACAGTTTCTGGAAACAGCTTCTTGAAAGTTGCCAAAAAAAGCCCACTGCTTTCACCAAAACTAAGGAACATCAAGGAAAAGATCACCTCCGAATTCTCAGGGGAGCTGACTTTGCAGAACAGCCATCCTGTGTCAGTGAAATACAAACATTCCCTTCCAAAGGCAGGGCGCAGCCCCTCGCCCCGCACGCGGCGGGACGTACAGCTGGTAGCTCTGTGATGCCATATGTCAGACACAGCCTCGGAAATGCTGCCATGCTGGAAATGTAGCAGACAACATTGTTTTATGTTGAAAACTGGCAAATCTCCAGGCTGGGGTTTCAAGGGATAATTTGTAGATTGAATGTTAATGAATATTATTGCTGTTATCTGGAAAGGCTGTGCTGACTTCACTCTGCTGCCAATTGCACATCTTGATTTTTTTTCACCCCTATACCAAACAGAACAGGCAATTCCAGCGCAGCCGATGATTCAGGAAGCCAATTGAAGACATATGGGAAAAGGCAATCCTTACTGTGCCCAGCCTATGTCACTCCCTCCTCAAACTCCGCTGCTTTGAATACTCACTCAGATATGGGATCTGTGTCACCTAAATCCCGTCTGTCCTTCCTCCTACAAACTCACCAGGCGTCAGTAGCCATGGGATCTGGAGGTCAGGAACAGGCATCAATGGGATCTTCAACAGCATAAATCTACAGCTCTTTAGGGAAAGAGGCAGGCAGGAGAAATGCCACCCGTCCCGCAGCCTTGCACTGCACCCAGGGCTGTGACACGGCTGTGCTCCCGGGAGCCTTTCTGTGCCAAACACCCGTTCACGGAGCAGCAGCTTACCTGAGCAAACCTGCCGAGGATGCTCCAGCAGCACGGCACAGGCCAGTGCCACCCTGCGGCTCTGGACAGGATCCTGGCCCTCCCCGACGGGCTCCCGGGCTGGCCGCAACGCGCTGCAACCCACCGTGATTTATGTGGCACTTGTACAATTGATGCGCTTTGTGCCTGGGGACAGTTAAATGGTAGCTCTGTCATTAGTTTAAGCAGAGGTTAAAGGTGATCAATAACAAGGGTTTCATGCCCAATTGATCACCCCTTGCTATTTATTTCTGCCTTTTGCTTTCCATCCCGTGGTGCTTTTAGAAACAGTAATTAAAGACATAACAAGTGTTCCACCAGGCAGAATATCAAACACTCCGGGTATCGATTCAATACTCTCCCTCCTAATGACGCTGACCTGTGCCTGTCCCCAGCACCAGCAAGGGCCAGCCTGTGTGGCTGCTCTCCTGGGGAGGTGAGCCCCCTCCCTGGGGGGCACAGCCAACCCCTGCCCCGGGTAGAGCGGGCAGCATGGCCGGAGTGCGGCGGAGAAATGCGGGAGGGCTCTGGGGCAGGAAGCTTTTACCTACCAGGTCCAACCTTCTCCTTCCCAAGAAGCTGATCACGGCTAGCCCAGCACGCGGACGTGGCCACATGCTGCGCCAGCAGCCTGGCCAGCCGGTCCCAATCTCAGGGCAGGCGGTTTGGCTCTGCCCTGCTGCTAGCTGCAGGCTCCCACCTCTGCCTAGCCGTGCTGGCTGTCACAGGCTGCTTTGGGACAGAGCCAGGCTGACCCCCTCACCTCCTGCGGAGGGTCCAAACGGGCCAGCAGCAACACTGGACAAGGCGAACATCCCAACACAGGCGTATACCTGTGCCAACTGCTCCTCACCCTGCTCAGCATTCGCTGTGCCCCAGCGCCCTGAGCTCCCCCCAAACCTAGCACGGGGAGGTGACCTACAGAGGGGGAGCACGCTGGATGGCAAATACGTCCAGCCAAGTATCACCGAGTGCTTTGGTTTTGCCATCTATACTACAAGGAAACGGCTGAAAATGGATAGCGACGGGAAAGCAAGTGCAATGCCAGTGTCAAGGTGCATACACCCACCGTGAGACTGCCGTGCTGCAGAGCCCCGGCTCACAAGCCCCGCAGAGATCTACCTCCTTGTCTGTCATTTTAAAAGCACGCGTAGGGCAAGCACACCGTGAGACTAGCAAAAGCATCTCCGCGACTTTGGGGACGGTTTGAGGGGTTTTTTATTTCTGGTGGGTGTAGCCATTTTCTGGGTTCCAGCAGCAGCAGCACTTGGCTGCACCTTTGGCAGAGGCAGGGAGACGGGGAAGCTGCTCAGCGGCTGCTTGGCCCTGCACTGGTCTTCATGACCCAGGGGCTGGGAAGTGCCTGGTGCCATGCAAGCAGCAGAACAACCCAGGAACCAGTAGGACTAAGGAAGTGAGAGTCAACTGCGGGATACTTCTAATGTCAAGAGCACTCTTCTCTTCCACATACCAGTAAGAGGCTTGTTGAAGAAAGACTGTCCCAGACACTGCAGTCAGGAGTGGCAAACTGCTAGTGATGAGCTAAGCTGTTATATATTCTCATTTGAAAATAAAATTGCATGTTGCCACTGAGAGTAAATGAAGTAATATTAGCAAAACAAAGAGGCAAGAATTCTCTTATTTAGAGCAAACCCCCTTTGTGCCACAACCCTCTGAGGAACGAGAGCATGGTTCTCGCATACCTGAGAGCAGTACAGGGCAGAATGAATCCAGTGCTGCAACTCCCTGCTGCTTTTGGCTTGCCTGTATTTGCTGAAGAATCAACAGCCTTCACGCCGAAGTTTGGCTGCTCAGCCTGCTTCGCCTGGGACTCAGCAAATCCCTCATTTCCTCCAACTAGACGGCTGCAGACGATTCCAGCTCCATTCTCTGAAGTGATAATGTTTAAAGAAAGAAAAAACCCCGGGCCCTGTGGTGATTTGTAGCCTGAACCACAAGATACAAGGCTTTGCTGAGATGATGGGTTTGTTAGATCGCTCCCACGCCTGTTGCAATTCTGCACCTTTTAACAGGCCCATCAGCCTTCTCCCTTGCTGCTGCTGGGGCTGGGGCACAGGTCAGAGCCCTGAACCTCACCGCTTGAGTGGATCCTGCGAGTCTCTGCCCTGCGAGTACTGGACTCATTCAGTAGAGCAACGGTGGGGGGATGACAAGGGAAGCAACATGTGAGGTCAGGTTTGGCAACAGCTTTCATTCGTTTGCTCCTGAATAATGCTCTGACACCTGAGACCGTGCTAAGGATGAGAAAAGACGTGATTGAAACTGTTCTGAGCGCTGTTTGCCAGCTCCTGGCACTTTGAGCTCTGCAGAGGACACGAAGGCATAAGGGACTCCCTAAAGGACTCCCTGACCCCCACCTGGCTGGAAGAGAGGGCAGGGAACAAGGGCCAGGCACCACGGCACGTCGGTGCTCCTCCAGATAGACGCCACGGGCCATGTAAGTAAAAATAACACTGTGCTGATGCAAGTCAGCCGGGAGCTGGAGAGACAGCACTCGGCAGTGCTTGTCATCACAAGCTGGAGCTCCACGGGGCTCCTGGGCTGACGGAGACAGTTTCAGCAGTGGGTGAAGCCCTCCCACAGTAGTTACCCTGAAAACAGCACGCCTGTCCTGCACTCCCTAGCCCTGGGGCAGCAGGGTCAGGAATGCTTTGCCCAGACCTAGAAAACACCCATATACAGACTAGTGAGAGAAAGAAGCAGGAGAGCCGCTCTTGCATCCCTGCGGTACAGCTCTGCCCGCACTGCGCCTCAGAGTCCAGCACACAGAACTGCTTTTTCCCCTGGAGCTAACGAATAAACCGTCTGCAAACCCACACTACCCATATCGCTAGCCAGGGAGCATCTCACACCGCTGCAGCTCTTCTTGCTGAGGTCCTCTCAGCAATCCATAGAAATTAACCCTGGCAACTTAAGGAAAGGTTTATTACATCGTTTCATGAGAAGTAAAAACACTGGGGGGAAAAAACCCAAACAAACTCAAACAAACCCAAAACATTTCTCATTGTCCTCAAGGAAATTAACAGGAGCTCTGGGAATACAATCCAGGAGCTCCGGGAATACAATCCAGGAGCTCCGATACTGTTTTAACGGGAGGTCTGCATTGTAGCAAATCTGACAGCCGCTCTTCTCTACCAGTCTCTCACTGCCCATCTTCTGTTGATTTATTTGAAAAGGCATCACTTCTTTTGTCTGCAACTGGTTAGTCTTAGACATGACTGAAAAAACTTCTCCAATTTAAAACTAGTTATATATATATTTAAAAGTACATAAAGACACCTGAGACAATGACCTGACTCTTTAAAACCAATCCTGCAAGTGGCTGCAAAAGGTGCAAACACGTAAATCAAATTCATTTCCCAGAGTTTTGCCTGGCTACAGAGTTAAGATCCAACAAAATCTCAAAGTCATGCAGCTTCTGCCGTGAGCGAGAGGTACCAATACACACTGAGCTCAGGTAATAAAAAAACCACAGCACAGATTTCCACAGGGGAAAAAAACCCAACCCCAAACCAAACACTAGAACAAAATTAAAAACTGCCCATTGGATTTTCATACCTTCTATCGATCCCTTAGTGAGGAGCAGGCGCTTCCGCGGAGCATCTGACAACTCTCGTGCGTCTGACACCTGCAAGGAGGGTTTTGTGCACTTGTTCCTTCGCTTACTGTCAAGGCGCTCAGCTGTCTGGGGGATGCCAGGAGCCGAGCAGCTTCAGCTAGCCGGCCGCCTTCCTCGAACAGGCTGACAGAAAAGCCAGCTCGGAAGCATTACGAGAGAGATGCTATTCTTTGGCTGTGGTGACTGCTGCCCATTTTGGCCCTAGAGCAGCTGCTGCAAGGGATCAGAAAGCAAGAAGACTTGGAAGAATTATAATCTGGCAAAGCGATCAAAAGCGGATTGCCCGCCGTGGAGCCACAAGAAGTCAATGAGCCCACAGGGAAACACGACACGGGTGCTGGGGGTGTTGCCTTTACTGGGCAGGATGCTCCAAAAGAAAGGTGATAAAGGGGAAAATCAATTAAAAATGTCTTTAAAGTTTGGCATGGAAAGCATTCTCCTCTGCAGCGAGTGCTCTCAGCAGCGTACGAGCCAGGACACCCATGTAACAACCTCTGTAAGGCTTACAAGAAATAACATTCATTTTGACCAACACCAAAAATAATGTGATATCAAGGAATATGAAATATTCATGAGGTCTGATCGAACATGCACGCTGTATCCTGTGTACCGTATCCTACCCTTCAACGCTGCCTTCTCAACCTCGTAATTCCCACGCACGGCATGGCGGGTTACACGGAGAAGCCTGGCCTTACTGCTTCAAATTGCAACCAGGGGGAACTTTCACGGGTAGTTTACATGAACGACAAAGGAAAACACGTGACTAAGTGCCGTTGGCTATATTTCCACGCCCGTGCCCAGGCAAGAGCTGTGTGTGCACACACGCACAGTTACACTCACCAACAGATAACAAGTGGGAGAGACGCTGAGTGCCCATAAATCAGCTGTTCGCATGAAAGGCTTAACGAGCTCCTTCTCTGTGTGTTCCCTATACACACACATACGTGTAAACCAGCGGGATGATGCTGGTCAGAGCCCACACCATATTCACTGGCGTAAGCCTGGAGTTGCCCATTTCGGGAGGGTCTCTCCAAGCAGCAATATTAATCTTAGCGAGCCCAGACACTTTCATCTATGGACATTCAGCACTTTCAAACAAAACAAACACAGCGCCCCAAATCCCAGCTCGCCCGTGCCCGGTGCTGATCTGCTTGCAGGGCAGCAGCCCCATCCCCGACGTGGGCAGCAGCCACCGCAGACTGTCGTCCCGAACATGCCACAACACCAGCTTGGAGCACGACGGCCGGGATATGCTCATTTTACATAACCCAACTGTAAGAAACAACACGAGGAGAAGCAATTCCATAGCTGTGGGCTTCTGCCCTGGGGGCATCACCCAAGCCTGTTTCCAATACCTGTGAAATAACCACGCGGAGCTTTCCCCGGGCTGATCCAGCTCCGACCAAACAACGGTAGCGTTAGCATAACATAAGAATATACACAAACATTAGCGCAGAATCAAATTATGTGCTCGACCAGACGGTGCTGCCATCTTTCCTTGTGGGAAAGCGAGCGAGCAGGGATGGGCAGAGTTAGGAACAAGATTCCGAGGTGGTAACGCTGATGCTCCAAATTCACACAACAGGAGTACAGTGTTTCCGCTGCTGTAGCTAGTTAGGGGACGGTTTGCATCGCCGCGGTCAGGTTCTGAGTGGAGAGCGGTTAGCAGGAGAGACCAGGTTCTGTTGAAAGCATAAGATGAATACGGCATCAATAACTACGTGTGACTGTGCCTAGCAAGGCAAACTGCTGTGCTGCGGTCACTTCTGCAGTTATCATAGAGCAAGCACATGCTGCTCGTGCAAGTGGCAGAAATAATAGACGAGAAATCTGGAAAGGAAACTGGATACTGGAACACAACACTTTCCTAAGCACACAGGGAACCTGAACAGCAACTATCCATCTTCTCGAAATTAAAGAGAAAAAAAAAGTGATACTCTGCTGAATATTGTCTGCCTTACAGAAAACAGCAACTTCCTAAAATTGCTGATAGCCAGTTTATAAGACAACAGCATTTGGGAAGCGCAGCTGCCCTGCGGAGTACCTGGAGAGCCCAGGCAGGCTGCTCTGCTCCCAGCAAGGATGCACAGCCTCACGCCTTTCTGCGAGCACAAGGGTGGGCTGAGCTCACCCCAGGGACGTGACTGCCCAATGCCAACTGCCCAGCTGGCCAGAGACCCTCCAGGCCACCACTTCACCTCACCAGCCTGCGACTTGACCCCACGCTTCACCGGCCAGGCACCAGCCTCTCTGGGTCATGCCCATGGGACCCTGTGTGGGCAAGGCAAAGGAGTCACCACCCCTCACTTGAAGCACGACCCGATGCCATCCAGGGACTAACCGCAGCCCCATCGCAAGAGCATCTGCTGGGGCAGGCACTGCCCAACAGCAGAGAGCTCCTGCAGCTCCCTCTGTCCTGGAGTTACCTTGGAAGGACTTCACATCAGTGCAGACCTAAACCCCTCCAGTACTGGTAATGCATGTAACTCCTTTTCCTTACCTACGCTTCCTATATAGCATATTCTACTATTTACTTTGTGCGTTGTTAAATAACTCTTTGTACATCTGCTCCTCTTTAATGCACCAGCATCACAGTCCTACCTTTGTGTGCTTTACTCCTGATGTAGTAGCTCATACTTTCACTTTCGTGAGAAACAACCACCAGCAAAAATACAAAATAAAATACAAAAATCAAATCTCCCCCCAGTAATTGCTATTTAATCCCTGACCAAGAAAACTAACAAGTTCTCCTAAGAGAGGCCAACCTTGGGGACATTCGATTTTTAGAACGGCTGAGCACTATGGCACTACAGAAATAACATACATAAAGTGTATTTTATTTTTGCTGCTCAACAGCATGAAAGAGCTAATGCAGCGGGGCTGCCAGCGCCTTATACAATCTGACAAACCGAACAACCCAAGGGTGCTCGTCCTCCCCAGCACTCACAGCACATCTCATCCATTACGAGAACGCAATGTGAAAACTGACCCTTCCCTTCCACGTATCGATATAAATACTGTTTGCCCACCAGGTTAATTCAGAACGAAGAGGCTACTGAAATCACTCCTGGTACGGAAAAGCAGCACAATTAATTATTCAATGCAAACATGAGTTCATTTTCTTTAGAAACTAAAACCGCTTGGTAATCTCCGATTTTGTTTCTTCTTCCCTGAAAGCCTGGCTATCACTCAGAAATTCTTAAGCAAAGGCTGCAGAGTTGCAGCATTACCAAACACTAAACACAGCGGTACATGTGTGACACACAGGAACAGCCAAGGAAAGACTTTCACAGGTGAAAATTAATTTAAATGCTTTCGTGATACATTGACTCAAACCCTTGAACCGCCACGCTCCTTTACTTTCCTACTGGAGTGGACCATCTAAGCTCCTGCATACGCTCAGCTGTTTAGAAATTTGTATTGAATATTCAGTAAATACAGCAAAACTTTTGGAATTTGGGATCTCTGCAACAGCCCTACAATTCGGTGCTTTTCCACAAACCCCAGCCACGTTACAAACCAGGAAGCCAAGTCTGTAACGAACGCTGGCAAAACATACAAAGCACATTGAGTTCCTTGAGACCCTGCGTGCCCAGGAAAGTTACCCCTACACTGAACCGCAGCATTTCCTAGCTATTTGCACCACCAAGTGAACCGTTTCTTTATGTACGTAAGAGCAAACATCGTATTTAATAACTGCTCAAAGCGACTTTATTTTAAATGCTCAAAACCCAGTTTACCAGAATTTTGAATGAGGAGAACTTAATAGCTTGTGCTAGCTTGTTGTGTCTCTTACAGTTTAAGAGACACTGAGAATGCGGTAATTTATAACACGATCTACTGCAAATGCATTGTTGCTGAGGCAAGTATTATACACCCTCCCCAAAGGTACAAAATGCAACAAAAACTGTAGCGAAGACAAGAATTTTTGTGCCTAAATTCTTCAATATGTTACATTTGCTATGTTATATTTTTTGTATAAGTATATAAACAAATTATATATACGAATTCCTGTGCAGGATGTAGTGGTAGCACTAGAAACCCCCTTTTAAGCCTGCTGTTTGCACAGCACACAATTTGTAGCAAGAGGCAAACAGGGAAAGCGGCCAGTGCCAGATGTTCAAGAACATCAGTAAGTTCTCTCCCAAATAAAAACTAAGAATTTAGTGCTTTACTACCAGATTTCAACAAAGAATTTCATCGGTGCCAGAGCTCGGTATAGGAACGTTTCAAAAGTTCTCCCAACGCAAACCGTCCCGCAGGAATCAAAGGACCTGCGGAGGCAAACACAATCCTCACATGCAACTTTTCTCGACGGTTGCTGACAGAGGTTTAAAGCAGAGATGCCAGCTGATTCCTTCTAGAAATAGCCCAGTAACTACATTTTCAGCCTTTCTTGTCATAACCACAAAGCATTAGGGCATGAAACCATTCAAGGGAAAACTGGTGGCACCAGAAAACCCGAGAGGGTGGTTTGAGAGGAAAGGACTCTCCTTAGCCATACTAGCTGCGTTTATCCTCCTGCAGCAAGCAGGACCAAAGTTACCTTTTCTGCTCGCGCTGCAGAAAGTTACGTTACGAGCAGCAAAACATAGTAAAATAGCTCAGACCCACAAACAGAACTACAGCAGTTCGGGCGCTGGGGTTCGGGCTCTCCACACGCGTGTGCAGGCAAAACGCGAGGGGCAGGAGCGCAGCGAAGAGGCTTCCCCGACGTGCAGTGAACGGGCAGGGCTCTGCCAACCGGACGGCTCCCGGGGAACGACGGGGCGTCCCGGAGCTACCAGCGCCCCGGTAGAAGGGCCGAGAGGGGCACGGGGGTGCCCGCAGGGGGAACTCGGCAGGGCCCCGGGAACGAAGAGCCGCCACCGGGGCGAGCCCCGGTGGGGCGGGCGGCGGGGAAGGCGCCGCGCACCCCCGGCCTCGGGCTCCGCCGGCCCGGCCCGCTGCCGCAGCCCTCAAAGACGACACGAGACCGGTTCCTGGGTAAATGGTTTATGTAAGTAATAAAATATTTACTATAACATAAATAGAAACGTACCCTCGCAGTCTACATTGGTTTTGCAATAAAGATACAAACAAAAACCGAAACCCAAGGGGATGGACCGGACCGAAGCCACCAACGGGAGGGAGCGAGCTCCGCGCACGGTTAGAAAATAAATAGAAACGGGCCGGGAAATGATATCGAAGCGTCCTCCGGGCGAGCCCGGGCCGGGCCGGGCCGGGCGGAGCGGGGCCGGGCCGGGGCCGCCCCGGCGGCCACGCGAGGGAGGGAATAAATTAGAGATCGCAAACCTTTGGCTACTGCTGCTGCGGCCGCGAGCGGCTCCGGCGCGCAGGGCGCCCGTGGAATAAATACGGGCGAATAAATACAGCGCGGGCGCGGAGCGGGCGCGGCCGGGCCAGTCTGAGGAATAAATTAAAGCGCATCGCCCGCCGCCCGCTCCGCCGCCGTCGGGGCCGCCGCGGCGGCGGGACCGGGCAGTCACTGCACGGCGCCGGGCAGCGCGTGGTGCAGCGGCGACGTGTCCGCCTGTGCGTAAACGTCCTCCATGGGGGGGTGCGGGACCCCGGCCGGCGTCATGCGCTTCTCCTTCTGCCGCCGGTTGCAGAACCAGACCCGCACCACCTCCTTCTCCAGCTGCAGGGAGTCCGCCAGGGAGGTGATCTCGTGCGCCGAGGGCTTGGGGCACTTGAGGAAGTGGTTCTCCAGGGCGCCCTTGACGCCCACCTCGATGGAGGTGCGCTTCTTGCGCTTCCGGCCCTGCGCCGCGATCTTGTCCAGGTTGGTGGGGCTGCCCGTGCTGGAGTCCGTCTCCTCCAGCCACTTGTTGAGCAGAGGCTTCAGCTTGCACATGTTCTTGAAGCTCAGCTGCAGCGCCTCGAACCGGCAGATGGTCGTCTGCGAGAAGACGTTCCCGTAGAGGGTGCCCAGCGCCAGCCCCACGTCGGCCTGCGTGAAGCCCAGCTTGATCCGCCGCTGCTTGAACTGCTTGGCGAACTGCTCCAGGTCGTCGGAGCTGGGCGCGTCCTCGTCCGACGGCTCGGGCGGCCCCAGCGGCGGCGGGGAGGCCGCCAGTTCGTGGGCGCCCGCCTCTTCGGCGCCCAGCGGGTCGCGCAGCCCGTGGTGCAGCGCGGGCGCCGGCGGGCCCAGCATCCCGTTGAGACCCGCGTAAGGCTGCGCGTAGAGCAGCGGCTGCCCCGACGGCGGCGACATGGGCGGCAGGTGATGCGCGCCGCCCTGCGCCCACCCGCCCGCCGCGCCGCCCGCCGCCGGCTGGTGCACCAGGTGCGGGCGGTGGTGGAAGGCGGCGGCGGACAGCTCCTCGCGGGGCCCCGGCGGGCCGCCCTTGGCGTGCTCGGCGGGCGGGAGGTGCGCGCCCCCACCGCCCCCTCCGCTGCCCCAGTCCGTGCCTGCGCTGGGCAGCCACTGGTGGTGCGCCAGACCGACGGCGTGCCCGGCGGCGGGGGCCAGCCCCTGCAAGTACTCGTGGTGCATCATCTTCTGCACCTCGCGGTACGTGGTGCCCTGGTGCAGCCGGTCCCCGTCGGGGTGCATCAGCGCGGCGCTGCGCGGCAGGTACTGCGCCGTGGCGGCCATGGCCGTCTGCGCCGCGCCGTGCCGTGCCGCGCCGCGCTTTAGAGCCGCGCGCCGGGGCGCCGGGGCCGCCGCGCTCCGGCCCCGCCCCCGAGCCCCATTGGCCCTCCCGCCGCCGCCGCCGGCCCGCGCCGCTCCGCCATAGGTCGCCGCCGGCGCGGGGAGCCGCCCCGCGCTCCCTGCCACCATTGGCCGGCGGCGGGCGGCCGCCGCCGAGGGATTGGCCGGCGGAGGAGCTCGGCGGGGGAGCCCGCGTGCGCCCGCCGGCGGGGCGGCCGCCGATTGGAGGAGGGCGGTTCATTCATGCCGAGCTGCGAGCGGCCACGTGGGCCGGCCGCGGGCGCGGAGGTGCGGGGCCGGGGCGCCCGCGGGCGCGGAGGTGCGGGGCCGGGGCGCCCCCGGACCCGGGGGGCACGTGCGGCGGGCGACCCCGATGGTCCGGCCCGGCCCACTGCCACCCTGCCACGTCGCGCCGAGGGGACCGCGCCGCGCCCGCAGGTCGGCGTGGCACGGCCCGGCCCGGCGCGGCAGCAGTGGCACGGCACGGTTCTGCCCCACGGGCTCCGTGCCCCACGGGCTCCCTGCCCCACGCTTGTGGGCACCGGGCGCGTCTCTGCCCGCGTTTCTGTCCCCTCTGCCCTGGGGTTTTGGGCTGCTGGGAGGGTGGGAGCTGCTTCCTGAACACGCACCGAGGGCCGAGACACGGGGATCTCAAATCGTTTGGGCGTCACGGGAAATGTGGGTCTTGGAAGCAGCCTCAGAGGCAAGTCTGTGAGCCGGTTTGAGGGTTGGCACGGGATAAAGGGTGGAGGAGTTTGTGGGAAAAGGCAATGACAACAAGCAACGGACGTGTCTGGCAGTGCTGGGAGAGGGGCAAGGGACACCTTAATTAACCCAGCTCCAGACTTCATTTGGGGCTTGAGGCCCAAAGTGAATCAGGATGGGCACCAGGAAGATTAATCACCCCTGAAAATTAATCTTCGTCTCTGTGCTGCCATTTGTAAAATGGGAGCAGCGACAGTGACCTTTGCCAAGGGCTTGGGTGAACAATGAACCATCGGATCAATATGTGTACGAGCGTAACATGTCAATGGCCGCACGCAGATGCCCTGCTCTCTCCCAGTGGAGAGGAGACGCCTGGGCAGGGTGGCTCTCCGCCGTTAAGGACATTAACTGCTGCCTCCAGTGAGGCTTTTCCTGCCACATCCCTTCCCTCTGCGTTGAAGGCTCTTTGCTATTTCGGGGCACCAAAGCACTGATTTGGACCCAGGTGATTCCAGCCTATGCGTTGGGACTATGGAGCCAGCAGACAGAGGAGCCAATATTCGCTTCTGGCCTTGAGGGAGGGCGAGCAGGGCTGCTGCAACACCCCACGCCAGTGAGTCTGCAGCACAGCGTAACCCTACATGCACTGCCCACCTTGTGCAGGGCGATGACGGCCCTGCAGGCCCCTGGTGGCGCGGGGAGCCAAGGCGAAGGCGCTGTCCACACCAACCGAGGTGCCCGCCCTGCGGTCACCACAATTTAGCACACACCAGACCCCTCTCTCTGGGTTCACCCAGCCCCTGGAGCTGTTGGTTGCGTGGAATCAGGCCAGGCTGGGATGATCTGTCCAATCTGGTCTTCTGGGGTGACGACCCCCAGTCCAGCAGGAGCTGCCGAGGGCCAAACCCGTGCAGCGGGGTCAGTGCCTGCCCCTGGCAATGGCTCAGGCATCATGTCAGGGGACTGGGGAGCTGCTGGCCCTTCTCTGAATCACGGAACGAACAGCTACACGAGTGACACACCTTGCTGCTGGCAGGCTGTTTTGCACCGTCCTTGCCGAAAGTGACAAGTTTGGGATCGAGCTTGTGCATTTTTGGCTGCGGAATGATGTGTAATTGGTTCCTTTCACTGAACCCAGTACCTCTTCTCAGGTACACAGCCCTAGAAAGAGGCTGGACTTGAGGAGAGATGGGTTTCATAGATCATGTAGCATATTTCATTAGGAAAATAATGGTCTCTTTTTTTTTTTTCCTGAGGAATCCTTTGCAAACGCTGCATACGTTTGTAATGAATATAACCCTTTCAGATGATTCAGTGACATGCTGTAAAATATCATACTTGGTTAAGCGTTTTCTGTATATTTTTTTCTGACCTAGACTCATATTCATGTCAACTCTCCATGATGCAGTGCCATAATATTCAAATTTTTGGTAGCCAATTGCTTTTGATATTTATATCCATTTTTAAGGGAATCACAATGAATAAATGTGCCCAGCTCTAACTTTATGCAAAGTAGGCTGTGTGTAAATCAGTAAATCATTAATAGAAATGAATCATTTCCAAAGGCTGAGGACTGGATCGCCTTTCAAACTTTTAGCTGTTTATGTATTTCAGAAGTCACCGAGGGAGAAAACACGTTGCGTGTGATAACACAGGTCCCCAGCACAGACCATTTAAGCAGTAGTATTGGTTTATGCCTGATCAAAAGAGCTTTTCCAGAGCAAGGCATTGTGCACAGATTGTGCTCTGCGCTTGTTTAGCTTAACAAAAGTTGAATTTAAAGACTGGAAGCAGCAATGAACAGAGGAAGATGAGAAATTCCCATTTAACACATTCCTCGGCAACTCCAACTCCAGAAGCCAGAGCCAGGTGGCAAAGTATCTCCTTTGTAAAACAACGTGAGGGAGGTGGAGAGTGCTGACCTGAAGTAAAGTGGACAGTGAGGGTTAAGGTATGTCCACACAAGCACTGACTTCAAGAGCTGGACGTGCGTGTTTGTGTTCCTGGTGTCCCTGTCTCCGCTGAGGTGTGCTGATGAGGAGGTGCGCTGTTTGTAAGACCCTGTCACTATTTCAGTATGTTGAAAGTGCCTTTTCTTTTTTTAAATTATTTTTATTATATGTATGAACTTTTTTACAAAGCTTTTCCAGAGCTGTATCATCCAGCAAATCCCTATAGGAGGGCATCCAGGTTTCCTAGCAAAAGCTAGTTCCTTCATTATGCCTTACCAGGAATATTGGCATGCAGTCCCTTCCCTCTTCAAGGAATAAACAACCCCATGGGCAATGTTCGATATGATTCATTCTCTCTGTAACTGTGACAGCATCCAAACCTGCCTAATGCAGCTGGATCCGAGGCTGATGGGAGGACTGAAATAACGAGGCAAGCCCGGCACGTAGCTGTGCGCGGCGAGGGGGATGCTGGCTACGCAGCACATGCTGTGCTCCCCGACTGCGTCCAGGTAACGGGCGCGCAGGCTTGCTGCTGCTTGGGGATGATCTGCGGCAAGGGGTCGTGTCGTGTCAGGACATCAGGGCTGGAAGCCTGTCTCAAAGCAGCCGGAGGAATCCTCCCCATCAGTTTTCTGCTGGATGTACAGTCACACCAGTTCCCCCTCTGCTCCCCTCCCAGGTTAGGTTCAGCTCCTACGTGTAATGCCCAAAGCACCTGCAACACTCGACGTTGCAGTGCCATCAGGTGTAGCAGGAGAATCCGTGCACTGGAGCAGGAGGGGTTTGGAGGGGGGCAGTCCATCCAGACTCCATTCTTTTGGAGTTGAACAACACCAGCTTTCTCTTCCGCACTGCTACGGACCGAAAGGCTGTTCTGGAGTTACGGTAAGCACGCAATGCCATGTCCTCAGCTTTAACCTGGCCTGGGGTTAGGACTGCTTTCTCGTCTATGGCAAAACAACAAAGACATTGCTGCTTCTACCCCCAGGTCAGCAAGACTCCCACAGAGAAGACAAAAATTCATTTAAGAGAAGATGAGCTGGATTCTGCAAGCTTTGGGTCCAGGAAATACGGCAAATGCCAAACAACAGAGTTTTGGGAGAGGCTGTCACCTTCCAACGACATGCCCTTGGAAGCTACCCACTTGGGAAAACATGGTCATGGTGGCCTCCGCAATCTTCAGTCAACAAAGTCCTTTTTGGCTGCAGTCTGAATAGGATTAGGCTCACTTCTTCAGGCATCACCCAGTTCCCAGCAAGCTGTGGGAAGGGGAGCTGCTGTTTCCTCGGCAGCATTTACACCGTAAGCTACATGAACACCCGGGGGGTCACCGGCGGGGGGAACAGCCACGGCATGCTGCAGCTCCTCTGGTCATGGTGGAACTGTGCCTTGGATCCGGGTCTCCTGCAGCTCGGCACTGATGGAAGCCAGCTGCTGTCAGTGTTCAGGCCTCATCGCAGACACCAGCTGAAACGACTCGATGGAACCATCAGGACCAGTGGGTTTGCACCATTTCTGCAGCAAGGAAAGACACCAGCATTATCCGTCAGCAAGAGGAGTCACAAGTCAAGTCTTGTCAGAGTAAACTCTGTCAGTGTGAAACTGCCCTGAGGAGTGGCAGCATTTCCCCAAATTCTTAGCATTTTGTCCAAATGTCCTTCATCTAGGACTGCAGCACAGATAATCAGTGTTTTACAACTTTTTGAATGGCTATATCTTTTGGCAAAACTTTCTTTTTCCTTTGCTCATCTAAACTTGCACAATTCCTAACTGAGTGACAATTAACAGGTTAGTGGCAAACAGTGATTTTAACCATAAAACTAGAAAGGAAGAGAAATAGAGAGTGAAACATGGAAAACAGTTAATACAGATGTGCGAGGGCTGCTCATTATGATTAGCTTTAGTCTTATATGGCCCTGTAATTATTTGAAAATTGTCCAGAAATATGTTCTCACAAGGCCAAAATGAATGCAAAAAATGCTGTTGTGATCTTTTATTGAATCAATGAAATTTAGATTAGGCAGTCACTAAATTCCTATTTACACAACAGACCTTAATGGCTCCAAAGGAAGCACTCAAATGCATTCGACAAATAATCCCTATTTATGAAAGCCCCGTAATATGCATTTACATAATCCCCACTTAAAAAAGCTGTATCAGCTCTAAAGTTCCTCAGCTCAGAGATATGCCCCAGGGGATTAAAAGTACCAAACAAAACAAAGGGAGGTAAAATGTACACATGCACACATCCACAGTCAGGCACCGCAGTCTCCAGGATTAACAGACAGAGGGATGACATGCCAGCTTTCCTCACCGCCCCTCCACCTCCACCAGTGTTTGCGCTTGTCCGCAAACACGAAGACATGCACAACTCCACAGGTGGCTCGGGATGATTTTGGGCACGATACCGCAGTGTCCCGATGAATCAAGTCCCTCTCAGCTTTCCCAGCCTTCTTTCCCAAATACAGTAGTGCTTAATCAGGTATGCCCGCTACTGAAACGAAACAGTCCGTACCGATGTTTCGGGGTGTGTTTAGAAAGCAGCTGACTTGGCATGAAGCCAGCGGGTCACGCGTTTTATTCATCCTCAAGACGACTGGACGCTTGCTAATATTCCCATGTGATGGATGCGGCATTTTGCTGTCGGAGGTGCTGTCCTTGAGATAAGAAGTATGACAGGGTATAGCTCTGCACCAGGCATGTTAATGTTGCTGAAGGGTTTGAATTAAAAAAAGCTGCTCTTCATTGTGGAAAACAAGCTGTCCCTGAAAAGCCGATTCTCCAGAAGACATGCAAATTTTGGGCACTGATTTGTTACCTTCTGTTATTTTACCTTGTTTAGCAACTGTCCGTGGTTTAGGAACAAAATGCTGTGGCTCTTGTCTGATGGAGCACCAGTTTCAGAGTTCTGATGGCTGGGTAAAGTATAAATTGGATTCAGTCTAACTAAGAAAGGGAAAATACTGCAGAATTAATCACCAGCTTCACAGAAAAGCCTTCACTGCCCGTACAAGTTCTTAACCGTGTGTGTATCTTTGGTTTCAAACTCTTTCATTAGCATTTATGAGAACATGGAAGCATGGAAATGTTGGTATTTATGTCCAGTGAATGCCAGCATTCAAGTGATGTGGAGTTTTGCCTCCAAAATTCATCCTCTCCCAGAGCTCCCACGTTGTCAGCCAGCTCTGACTGGCACCAAGTGCCGAGCAACAAGGGGAGCCACAGCCAGCGCGCCCAAGCCATCTTCCCGCTTGGCCCAGTCCTTCTCCAGAAGCCAAATGGGTCTTTTCTGGTTTGCCGGGGTAGGGCAGGGTCCAGCATCCCCTCGGCTTCTCCTTCAGCAGGGCTGAGGCAGCCGTCTGCAGTGCTGCCAGGCATCCCTGCCCCTCTCCCCCGAGGTCTGCTCTCCTCAGCCTAGGGAACTCTCTCCTGCGTGACGGCCAGCAAAACTCTTCACCTTAAAGCCAGACTTGTTCCCCGAGCGAGGCTGGGGGTAACTCAGCGCTGGGCTGCGTCAGGTGCCCGAGGCACTAAGCATTTCTTCCCAAAATAACACAAAAGATTGGTGATTTCACTGTGTGCGTTCCGAGCTCTGTTCCACCTTAATAATGAGGCTTTTGAGTTAAGGTTTCCATTTAATGAGGCTCTTTGCAGTTTACATAAAACAACCACATGAATAAATACTCAGTTTAGAAAAGATAAGACCTGGGGATGAGTTTGGCGGGGGTTCAGCAACAAATATTATGCATACAGCAGATAAAGGTGTCTACGGTTGTGCTGTCACTTGATCTTGTCAATCTTGTATCAACTCGAACATGAAGGAGAAGCAGCCGTTATTTCACCGGAGCGCAGTGAGTAACGGGATCTCGGGAATCACCCCACCGGGAGCTGGTCAAACTCAGGAGCTCTCATGTGCTTTGCCCCTCAAAGTCAGCCAGCAGGGACTGCAGTCAGCGTAGCAACCTGCAAAGTCCGACTGCTGAGAAGGGGGAATTGCACAGACAATGGTTCGTGTTTTTTCATCTTTCAAACAGATTCGGTGTCGCACACGTGTGTTCCTTTATTCTCCCCATTCCACATTGATTACTCCAGCGATGCACAGTTCCAGACCTGGTCTTTCAATACTGATGGGCCACGCTTCCCAGGGTTGGCTACCCAAAACGGGGCGTTTTGAAAAACGTACAGATGGAGAAGAACGGGGAGGCAGAGATTTTCATTGTGGCAAGATTGAAGTGCAAGGTCTGGGAGATGAAGGGATGAATCCCTGTAATTTTGTTGTTACTACAAATTATGCCTTGTTTAAACTCTCCACCTCGGGTTTTGATCTGTTCTACTGGTGCTAATCCATATATTTATGCTTTGCTACTCTGGATTCAAAGTGGCATAATTCAGCTCATGGTCAAGGCCAAGAGCCCTCCCTATCTTCCGCCCGCACTGCCACTCTATCACAATTTTTGCACTTTCTGTGACTCATCATCGTCCCTGTTGTGATATCTGAGGCAGAAGACAAGTTCAGAAGGAAGGAAAACATCCATTTTTAATGAAATCCACTTCTCAGTGATCATGAGCCTCTGGAGAAGAGCAATCAGGCATCAGTCTTCAGACTACTCACCTCTGCTTCTCCCTGCCTGTAGCCTGGCACACCACACTCCCGCTCTTGCTCTTCCCATGGGGAAAAGGGATCTGGATGTACAGGCTGAAACTTGGCAGCAGGGAGGTGACGCTGCTGGTGGCTGGTCTCATCCTCTCCAGAGAGAGGGAAGTGGTGAGCAACTGGGGTAGAGGATCATGCTTGGGATGGCGTGTCATTAAGTGCAGGCTGGTTTGTAAGGATGATGTCACCAGCAAATTCCATTTATTCCACTCCTCTTTTTGAGCCAAGCTCAATGATGAAAATACCAAACTTGACCAGTTCCAAGACTCATCTTTGACCAGCTCACCCAGTAACTTCTCCTTATGCATTGCTTCCCAGCGGTCTACCTGTTTCTGTCCTCCCTTCGGCCATTACTCATTTAAATTACTCTATTAACCTCTACTCCCTTCAGCCCACTGAGAGCCCTTATGAGATTAGCAGGGGTCTGCACCACAGAAACAACATAACACAGCTACTTGTGTAAGGTCTTACCATCAGACAATCACTTCTTGGGCAAACAAATGGTACTGAATGGAGCAGGAAGAGAAGGTGCTGTAAGGGACAAACCTTTCCAGCCGCGATCCCGGACCAATGCGCACTATTACTGTTGGGATAGGAGGAGCTGAGGATGAGAAGCCTGCTCCGTGCCCTGGCAGGGTGTTCAATCTGAGTCATAGCTCTACTGGAGCCGTACCAGCCCCTTGGCCAGACAAGCTTTGCCTTCATTAACTCTTTCCTGCAGGAGAAGCAGAAGCCAATTAATTACAACTTAGACTTTATTCCATTAAACTCCTCGAAGCTCCAGGGGAAGAGCCTTAAGACTCTACTCTGATCCTGTTGCCACTGACGCCAGTAAAAAGCTCTCCACAGACTTGGATGGGAGGAGGCATTAATTCCACGTCTGCTTTCAGCCTGGAGCTTGGCCACACTCAGTGCCACTGCCAGGAGGGCTGTCCCTCGGAACACCTTCCCTCTTCCCCATCAGCACCTGCCTTAGGGAGATGCCTTGTCTGCAGAGAATGATTTCTGCTGGTCCCAGTGACAACGGACCGAGTGGCCGTACATCGTAGTTACCATCAAAACCTTGCTCCTGTATATTATCTTAAACATTCATTCTGGCACTCCCTGAGCCTTTCACCTTCCAAGCTGAATGAGCTTTAATTAATTGGATTTTCAAAGACTGATCATCACATCTGAAATGACAGACTTCAGATCATACCCAACACTAACAGTTTTGCTTCTAGAACAGAAACCTTCACAAGCAGGGATGACGTCACAGCTCCACAAGGCTGGCTTTAAGTGGGCAAATCTTAGAAAAGGATTGTACCTCAATCTCCTTTTCACAAACTATTGTGCTTCAAAGAAATCAGAGTATTTGTGGGGGGAATAGGCACAAGGTGATAGCAGTGTATTATTTACACAGCATATGGAAACTCAGCTGGTCTTCTGGATATAGGACAGCATAGTTCAAAGTCAACTTTCTCTTTGTTCCTTGTGCGTTGCAAGTAGCTCGCTGGCGAGGGCCCAGCACTTCTCAGACCGGTTGCAGGACTCTCACCTGAGCTCTGATCTGTGCCACAGCTTGTATTTCTTGTATTTTGTTTAGCCGCACTGTGGGCCAGCAAACTCCCACTGCAGTCCACAGGCCCTCAGGATCCGGTCTTTCTTGCAAGTCATGGTGCAACGATGTGTCACTTCTTCTCTTTTATTACTGTTCTGATCATTTTTCTTCCCAGTCCAACTGATTTGGGTCAACATTTCCTAGAACGTCATCAACAAAACTCTTAGCAGCAGTGCAAGAGTCTTGCTTTACTCTTGCTGTGGTCCAAGAGGGTCACGGCACGGGAATGCTGAGATGCTGATGTGCACATCTGTCCTTCCCAGGGAAAGGGCAGTGGGCTGGGCAGAGCTGGCAAGTGCCTGGCAGACAGCGATTCCGTCATTCGAGGTGAAATTCTCCAACTAGAGAAGAGGTTGGTGAAAGAAGTCAGAATGCATAGCCAAGTATGGAAGTGGAGAAAAATAGGTTAACCCGACATCACGTTTCACCTTTATTTCTTTTTCTGTCAATCCCTTCTCTGTTGTCTAGCAAATTCTCTCTCGGGGCACTGTGGTTTGGCAATTCAGAATCGTTTAAATCCCCTAGACGAACACTGCTGCACAGGGGGGTTGTTTAATAGCCAGGGTCAGGCTGTCAATGGTTGCTGTGCCTCACCTCAGCTTCAGTTCTTTCTGCACAGCTACGATCTCACCGGAAAAAAAATGAACCTGCACCCTCTCCGCCCCCGAGCTGTGCCTAATTTGTAGTTTTACCATTGGTGGGTGCTAGCAGAAAAGCAGACCATGTTTGCACATGAGTGTGCGTGTGCAGATTTCTACATGAACAAAGAGAAACCACACTTCACGAACATGTCTCCGCGGAGCGGATTCTTACAGAAGGGAATCGATACCTGCGTAAACTCAGGTGGCCTCTGCACTTTATTTCCTCCCCGCTTTCATCCAGCCTCACGGCGTATCACAACCCATTTGTCTACGTGTTCAGAAATGCCGTATTTCTTAAGTTCGGCTGTTACAAACATGCTCTAAGCTTCAGAACAGAGAATGTGCACGAAGGTTGCCTGTTTTTTCTAGATGTTTGTGTCACTTCATACGCACACAGAGCACAGCAAACACAAACCTGTTTAAACTGGACAAGCTATATGGTTAAGATGCACTGAAATTAATCAAGAAAAATACACGTAAATTTAAATAACTGAAGGAAATCTTCAGCTAAACAGCATTTTCCCTCTGTCCTTGTTTAATCAGTGTGATCATAAGCTACTATTTTAAACTCTTAATCTATCAGCAGGGCAGAAGGACAACTTTTTAAGTGGCAGAACTGTTTAAATCCCCTAGATGAACACTACCGCCCAGGGAGGTTGTTTAATATCCAGCGTCAGACTTTCAGTGGTTGAAAACAGCAGCAACCTGACAAGTTTACAGATGGCCAGCAAACCCAAAGCCTTGCATGTGGTGTTCCTCTTTTCTCCCTTTCTGTCTGGGATCTGCCCCGTGTCCCCAGCCTGGTGCTGCACAGGCTCCACTGGTTTTGCTCAGGAGGACTCACACCCGCACAGCTCGGCGGCAGCGAAGCCGGGGTACGTCGCGGGTGCAAACACGCGTGAGCATCCACCTCACCCTGCAGTCCTACGAAAGCTGAGAGTTGCTGGTTGAGGACGGTGTCAGGGGACCCCAGCGAGGGAGAGCAGCCGGGCTCTTGCCTGGCATGGGGAGCACCCCAAAGCGCTCACCGCTGAGATGTGGAGCAGGAGCATCCTCATGCCCATCTGTATGTTGGTGGGACCAGGACTCCTGAAATTCACTATTAAAAATGAGGCGGAAGGAGAGTCCGTGAGATTAAAAAAATGGGCAGAATCATAATTTTGGGGGTGCTTCCCACACTCCCTCAATTGCAAAGCTTCCAAGGCAGCAACTGGTCGGCCATGGGGCTGTACACTGTAACTCCTTGCCCGTCACCGATCGCTTGGGAAGACTTGGCACTATCTGCAGTGCATGTGCGTGCACACGCAAGAAGCCAATTAAAGCATCCGGGGACGGCATTCCCTCCCGACTCCCCCATGGGTGCGTGCAGCTCAAACAGCTTAATGAGATGGGACAGCCAGAAAGGCATCACTAGGCAACGTGGCACTGCTGGCCAGTCTGGCCCCGAAATGGAGGGGGCTGGCAAGCCAGCAAGAGGGGCAGCATGCCATGGCCAGCATCAGAAACCGGGCTGCGGTGGTGGGGATGCAGATAAAGCTGTGAGGAAGAAATAAAGAGAGAAGACCCTCATCTATGGAAAGTGTTGCACTGAGAGAGATGGGCAGGAGCTGGAGTGAGCACAGCCGGCACAGAGAGGGGTGGTCCTGTCTGGAGCCTGGTGCCCCTCCTTGGACACTGCATGGCTCCACCTGGGAGCAGCTACCTCCAAGCATGTAGAAAAGGTCCTTCTGTGCAGCTAAGTTACTCACAACTGCTTGGAGTACCGGGGTTTCAACTACAACAGAGTTAAAGGAATTCAGATCCTCTGTCTCAGGGCTGGAGCATGTTTGTGTCCCATGCGCTGACTGTGCGGTAAGCCCACACGCTGGCTCCTGGTGACAGCAATGCAGCCTTCCCAGCGGCAGTGATTCTCCACTTGCTTTTCAGACACCTGTATAGCACAAGAATCATAGGTTCAGGGGCTGTCCCCATCCCTGAGAACACAGCGAGCACCCCTCCTGCCAGCCCTCAGCGTGTGCTTTCCGGCTGCGACACCCGCACGCCCGCCGTCGGGCACGTCGGAGGGATCTCTCGCAGGTTTTCCCAGGCGAGGCAAGGCTAACACAGCGGTAACACTGCCCCAGACAAAACACGGCCCTTCGCTCCTGTGTCCGCACTGCGCGTGGCTGAAGCACGGGTGACGTTTATAGGAGAATTTTCTTTCCCTATGAGGCAGTGAAACAAACTTTTGCTAGAATGTGTCCTGTTCCCCAGTGACTTTTTTTCCGAATTCCTATCCTGAGATCTTACTTAAAGCCACACAGAGAAATAAGGCAGAAGAGCGTTAGAAACGGCACTGGTTTGGAAGCGTGTATCCCCGCTCTGCCTGCACTGCTTCAGAGCTACAACCCCTCTTCCCCCACATTAGGTAGTATTTTCATTAGATACCCGACCTCTGGTTCTGATTAAATAACTTATATAATTAGATTGAGACATCTGCTTATCCCTGGGGGAAGAAATCCTTTTCAGCACTGGCCTAAGTCTGATTTGGTTAATTACCTTAGCAGTACTGTATTAATACACAGTTTCTTGAAGGCAAGAAGCTGTGGTATTAGGTTTATTCCTCCTGGCTTTCACAATACTCTAGTAAGACAGTTTAGGGATTAGGAATCGGGCACGGAGCCCAATATCTCCCTCCTCTCTTCACTCATCTCAACGCTCTCCCCTCGTTTTGCTGATTAAAATATTCCCTGTTTTGCTTGCCTGTTGAATGCCGTTTCCAGGCTCTTTGTTTTACATGTAAGGATAATATATTCCCAGTGACTGCTACAAAGCAATGCATTCTGGGATACTTTGGAGTAATTAAACTTCTCAGGGTTCTTTGGAGATGTGAATTTGTATCAACAAACAAATGCATTACTCGTTTTTTCAGTTCATCCTCCAGAAGCAGGGCAGCCCACGCACAGAGCGGCACAGCGGAACGGACACAGACGGAGAGTAACCGGGAAGCGCGCTCAGGTTTGCGCACGCTGTGCTTCTCCTCCGGTGGTGCAGGCTGGAGCATCCGCAAAGCTCCCCCGCAGCGGAGACAGAATCCGTCCTTTGGGCAAGCTTGACCAAAAGTAAGCAAACTGAACATTTGCTGAAAAAGCAGCGACTGAGATTTGCATCCAAGCTTGGAAAAACACACTCCCAGAGGTGGGTGGCACTAAGCCCAGTGGGCACCGAGCCCCGAGGTAGGTGCTCGGGCGCTGCAGCAGCAGGCAGCGGGCAGAGCCGCAGGCAGCAGCCGTCCTTGGGGCGAGCAGCCGGGTGCCTGCTGGCAGCAGCCCACGGGCAGGCGGCTCTGCCAGGCCCTCGCTGCTCGCCCACCAGACTGAGCACCCCAAAATGCCACTGGCTCTGAGCTGATTATTTAAACAGGCTGGTCTGGAGGCCCCCAAAGCACTTCTGGCAATGGTGAGAACTGAATTGGGAGCAAAAGGAGTATTATGCAATCGAGCATTTTTCTATCAACAGATGGAAATACCTAATAAGATGTAAATCATCTGTTTGATAACCAAGCCGTTACAGAACCAGAGATTCAGGCTTCCCAGGGAAACTTCAATTCTCAGAACCATATATTTACTATTTATATGATTTGCCAGCCTATCTGAAGGCTCGTCCTTTCCAGACTGCTCTACAGGCAGCCAGAAGGCGCTTTCACAAGGAATTGTTTGGATGCTTCTCAACGCAAAAATATATTCAGCGCAGAACTTAATTGTAACACTAAATCTGTGAATTTTACAAGAAGGTGATGAGGGTGGAAATCATGGGGGAGGAGAGGCATAGGAACATAACATCAAATGCCTGCAGGAGGTCAGAGCAAAGATACCCTGTCCAGCCACAGAGGCGTAGGGAAGACTGTCAGAACAGCACGAGGCTTGCAGCAATGCCTCTCCAGAATACTCTCCCGGAGTCTGACAGCTCGCAGAGATTTCCCATGACAGAAGTGAGGTTTGTTATTCAATAGCTGTTAGGTTTGGGTTTTTTTTTTTTCCCTTCCATGACTTTGTCCAGTTTATTTTTTAAAATTCATGTAAACCTTCAGCATCCACAACATTCTGTTCTGCAGTAAAGATTTCTGCAGATTAATGACACTCTGTGCAAAGAACCACCTACTTCTGTTTGAAGAACCAGAGCCAGTGAGCAAATCACCTCTGGGTGACTTCTTCATGCTACTCAGGATTTCAGAGACTGCTATCATTTCGTCCCACGGTCACCTTTTTCCAGGCTGAGGAATCACAGCCTATGGAGCTGTACCTCCTATGGATGCTATTCTATACCCTTGGTCAGCCTTGTAGCACATTTCTGAATAGTTTCCAGTTATATAAATGCTTTGACAACTAGGATAGAAAGTGAATTAAATAAATTCCCCCGATTTCTGTGGCCTGTGTTCCCAAGAGTACTGGGCCACCCACAGCAGCAGTCGGGAGAGGAGAGCCTCCCAAAAGCTGAGACTGCTGCAAGGTGAACACATTCAGTTTAGACAGACTTAAAGACAGCACAACTTAGGAACAGTCTGTAAAGTAGCCCTTTGCTGGGAAAATGGTGTAAATAAGCTTTCTCACATTTCTTCTAAAAAAAAAAAAACCAACAAACCAGGAGGGAGGAAACCCCTGCAAAGGAGGCAGAGGGAGCAGGAGTGTTTCTTATAGCACTCAGCACCGAGTGAAGTCTCAGGGTGCAGACCAGTTTCAGCCAAAAAACATTTCCCCTCCACACTTTTCTAGGTCAGAAGGTGAGTAAAGGTTGGATTTTGTCCTGGGTACTTTTCTTCCCATATAACTTTCACACAGAAGCATGAAATACAACCGGATACACTTCAAACAGGACAATGGATTACCTTGTACTGACGTGCAGGCCCAAGGTGTCTGTTATTTATAGACCTCATTTTCTTGTAGCAGATTTGCATAGATGAGCTCGTGGTGGCTGACAGGCCTAAAGCTGTGAGGCTCGCAAGTCAGCGCGGATACTGGAGCACGGGATAATTCAGCAGCCAGGTATCACTTTGTGTTATGTTGCATCACCACCTCTGCATCGCTGGACCGAACCAGCCTGGCCACGGACTGCGAAAGTGAGCCTGAAAAAAAGGGGCAGAGGAGAATTTTGCCAGAAAACTGAGACTGCTCGGTTCTGGAGGGGATATTTCATTATTACTCACATCACTTTGGCACTATGACTGCTTAGCACGTACAGCGGAAACATCCAGATCTGCCTGTGCTGTGCAGCCACCGCGTCTTCAGGGGGATGCAGACTCCCGTCAGGGACCCGACAGAGCTCTCATGCACGCGCTGTCACTAGAAGTAGCTTCCAGCCCAAGAGAAAGCAAACTGCTTTGGTGAAAGCTAAACAAACACTCCTACACCTGGTCCGAAACAGCGATGCTGCCTGGTGTCAGCTGGGCATTGCTCCTGTTGTCATCAAACGAATTATTGATCTGCCAGGAGCCAACTCGTCATTTCCCTCGTGGTCATATGTCAAAAGTGGTCCTCTGAGGACAAGACTTACCAGCGCACGTGGCAGGAGAAGGGTCTATTTTCTCCCCGTCTCCAGCTCATCCCTCAACACCCATACCCAGGAGCTGCTACCCTAAGGGAAAAGGGAAAGTGTAGCATATACCTCTTCCTCGGAAAAAGGTGTCCCAGAAGCCACTGGAGGCTGTAGCTAGCGAGAAGGGACCAGTGGCTTGCCTTCCGAGACCTTCTGCAAGGAGAAACTCTGAATTAAGAGAAGAGGGAGGCGACTGGTGTGCGTGAGCAGTGCCATCCTGCTCCTCCAGCCTGCCCCAGGGAGGGCTTTTCCCCCCCCAGCTGCTGCCAGGAGGCTCCTTGGCTGCAGGCGCATGTTAGCCAGCCTGGCCACAAAGGAAGGCCTGGGCAAAGCTAGATCCAATTGCACAAAGCTGGATCATGTACCATAAAACCAGCTTTGCTTAGTTAATCCTCTGATTGATTTTAAGGCCTTGCAGGGACTGAAAGACTATTAAGAGATTTGTGTCAGCAGCGCTTCCCAGCGCAGACACCATCTCCTGCTCACCTGATGTTTACCCAGTCATGGCCTGAGCCCCTTCCCAGTGCAAGGCAGCCCTTAAACACACCACACACCCCCCCCCCCCCCCACCCCCATTTAAATTACATCAACGTTCTCTCTGCTGAAACTCCATCTGGAGGATTCACATACAAGCCAAGGGTGCTAACCCCAGCACCAGCTCTCCAAGCACTGGCTGCGGCCAGGCACCGCAGGGGGACACCCTGTCTGGTGTGGGTGCTCCCCCCTTGGCACACTCACCTGCACTGACTGGATCCCCTGCCGCCTTCCCTGCTCCTGTGACACTTAGCACTTGGGCTTGTTCTTTCCCCACCTGGACTGGGCAGCACAGCGGTGGGTCTGCTGTGCCGCTGGGCTGGCGCTGGCCCCAGGGAGCTGCAGGCAGCTGCAGGCAGCTGCAAGCCCACTGAGGATATGGGGCCCGTGAGAAGCATTTTCCAGCAGCCACTGACCTGCAGGAGGGGTGGGCACCTCTCCCTATGGCTGCCGTGGGTCACACTAAATCACACTGAAGGAGGGGAGCTGAGGCAGCTCTTGGTACCTGCACACCCCACACTGTGGGCATCCAGCTTTGTCCTTTGCCCTACACATTCCTGTAAAGCAGATGAGAGAGAGCAAAAACAATCACAAAAGCAACCCTTGTGAGGGATGCCCTGGACACCCTGCCATACCTAACCCCACTGCAGACACCCACTCCAGGCACGACCATCCTCCCTCATGCCGGTTCACTGAGACTCGTGCCTCCAGCAAAGCTACAAACATGTTGAAGGGCCAGAGGATCTCTCATCACAGCTCTCGGGAAACGCAGCCCAATATGCTTTGCTTTTTTCCACTACAATTTTCTCTCAATTCTTGAACCTTAATCAGTTTCCTTCCTGTCTCACAGAGCACTGATGCTGCCTTACTCCCAGTGCTCAGTCTGGCAGAAGTCCTGCAACACATCCCCGGTTGTTCCCTGTCTCCCTTCTTCAACATCCCCAGCTCTGCTTGGATGGGATGCAACGTGCTGAGTGTGCAGACCTGAAACGCTTGCTCTTGCCTTTGACGGCTCATGTGCCTGCCTGTTTTCTCCAGCACCTGCCTCCTCATGTCCAGATTCAAACTCCAGATAATGTAACCCTGCTAGCCTCCTGGGCAGGGTTGTGTATGCTGGGAGAAATGCTGGCCTTGAAAATTGGGTGTGAGTCTGTGGGATTCTTCAGATACTTTCTGCTACTGGGACTGTCTGGAAGAGGCTGAAGTCTGACCCTCAGTTCCAGCTATCTCAAGTTCATGGCAGAAATTATGTGCAGGTACCTGTCTGGCAGGCCACTGTCCCAGATTATGGTAAACCAAGACACGAGCAACGATGGTTTCTCCTGTTGGTTAGGCACCTTCTTTGTTGCAGCAGGTAGAAGCTTTCCACAGAGATGTTTTTAAGCGGCAGCTCAAATCCTTGATCCACTCTTCAGACTCTGTCAAGGGCACAGGCACCCCGCTGAGCTGAACGCCCCAGGGTCAGCAGAGACTATCATCAGCACAGACTGGTGCAGGCCACAGATGCCAGCGAGTGGGATCTGGACATGCTGAGCTGTGGTGGACTAATCCTGAGGCACACAGAAACAGCAGATACCAGCCTCATGGCTGGTGCTGGCAGACTGCTGCTCTGTGGTTCCAGCCCCAGGCTGGCATCTGAGACCAGGCTGTGAGTGGTGCTGTTGTTCAGGGAGATGCAGCCTCCTGGATTTCCTCTCTTGGTTATGCTACAGCTGCAGATGTGGAAGGCTTGGACTGCACCCAGTCTGTGCTTCGTGTGATGCGAAATGCATTCCTGAGCCTTACTGCATTTTACTGGAGACAAATGCTAGGTGCTGCGCAGAGCTGTAATTCCAGCAGAGCAGGGCACATGGCAGGTTGCATATGTGACACGAAGCTTTCGGTCATTCAGACGCTGCTGCCAGGTCCACCCAACTCTGCAGCACGCAGGGCCAGCAGCTTCTCTGCAGCGTGTGCACGGGATGAGTTTGGTGATGCTCAGTTCGGGTCTCGGGGCACGCATGTGCACGACGCAAGAGACCCACCACAGACTAGTAGCTGAGCCAACTGAAAGAGAGGTTTATTACAGCAACTTGAAAGAGGATAAAAAACTCAGGGGAGGGCTTTTAATTGTGCCAGAGGCCTTTGCCTTCAAACAGGAAGATCCCAAACCAACAAGACCTGGTTCTAAGGAACCAAACTGACTGGCCCCAGTACTGCTGCCTGTCCCTGCTACAGGGCTGAGAAGCGTCACAGACCTGGTGCCTTTTGTCAACGTGATTTAAAGCGCAGTGCGTGTACCAAAAAGGAGAGCATAGGATGGGAATGAAGCTCTGGCAGGATTCCCAGCACTGGGAACGGTCCAGACTGAGTTCTGGAGGTTTGCAGTGAGCACATGAAGCAACTTTGCTGCTTCTCAGGATGACCAGGAAAGGGAGAAGCAAGAAATTTTCAACCATTCAAGCTGGTATCAGCTCCACACAACACAGTGGAGTAAACAGTGTGAAACACCTAGGAGTAAGGTCTAACAGCTACTGTGTTACAGGGGCTAATTAAAAGTAAGCTGTGCCAAGCCCAAAAGACCTCTTCAATCCAGACGCTGATTTTGCGGATGATAGAATTCATTCCTATTCCAAGAAACCAGTTGATACAATGCTGCATGATGAACTTAAAGAAAGCAGGTAACACTGAACAAAAAAGTCTGTAGGGCAGAGCAGGGGTGGAGGCTGGCTGGCAGGGGTCTGGGCTCACAGCAAGGATTCTCTGATGGGCAGGGGTGCCAAGGGGGTGCCTGCTCCTTGGACCTGGCTTTGCCAAGCCAGCAGCGGGGTGTAAGCTGACTCCACGGAGGATCTAGTTCCCAGACATGTTCCTCTTGGGGAACAGAGATGGACAGCAGGATTTTGCCAGCCTCTAACTTCAAAAGGTCAGCAGCCATGCCAGGATGAAGATCTGCTGGGACCATATAAGCTGCCTTGCTCTTGCTTTTTTAAATAGGATGAGAATTTTGAAGCTGCAAGACAGGAATGCGGGCAGAGACCTGACGGTTCCATGTTGCTCAGCTGAGCAAAGCTCTGTTAATAACCCACAACCCCCAAGCGAGGGAGGGAGGGCCGGTTCTGTTTTTGCTTAACCAGGGTCTCCTGCCATTACAACATTATAATATCAAAGAACTTTGTGCTGAGAACTAGATACAACAGCAAGAGCAGCCCCAAAAGGACCAAACCTGAGGATCTCAGTGGGGTTTGCTGCAGGAGGCTAGGATTTAAGCCATAGTCTGGAGGAACAAAGACTCAGGGAACAGGATCAGTCTCTAATTATCTTGCAGTTAATGTGAATGAGCAGTAGGATGAGGAGAGGGAGAGAGGGAGGGGTAGGAGACACCAGCATGAGAAGCACTGACCTGGAGCTGAGGAAGAGAAAGTTTAGGCTAGATGCAAACACCCCACCCCCCCCAACTATAAAAAATGACTGCCATAAAACAGACTCCTACAGAGAGAGGCTAAAATCTTAGTCCCAGGAAACACTTACAAGGAAATCAGCATTAGAAGTTGCAATGAATGACTGCAGCAAAAGGGCTCAGACCCTTTGGCAGGACTGAGGGGTCTCTCCCAGCCTTCGCTGTGGGTTAGTCATCTGCTAGTGGTTTCCAAACGGCCCTGGGTACCTCGTACCTCTACCTGGAAAAGGAGTGGGCACTGGTAATTTAACAGAGGCACCATTTCCAGCAAGAACCATTTGAGCATTTAACATACTAATATTTCAAAAAGAACAGAGGTGTTACTAGGAAACACTCTAAAGGGGTAAAGAAGGTTATTTCTAACTATCTCTTTTCCCAGGAAGCTTGTATTTGAAGGAAGCACTAGTGCTGTCGTATTTTAATCCAAGTTAAGTGACTCCTGTTCCTACTCCAGTACTGAATACTCAATGACTCTCAATAAATCATGCTCAGTCCCACATCCCCTCAATCATATTAAGGCCCCCCTCCATGAACACATCTAGTTAGACTTCCACTCAATTGATCATGGTCACTCAGACTTCCACCCAGCTGATCCCAAACAGCAAGGCTTCAGCTGCATTATTCCTCACCGTTCATAGCATTTTCCAATTTCCAGTCCCAAGGTGGTTCCTGGATAGGAAGGATTTGTCCATGAGAGTTTTTCCAGTGCTTCTCTGACTTCAACATTTCCCTTTTCATCTGTTTCTTTCACTTACTGGGTGCTGTTTCTTTCTCCCTAGAGTGCAAGACTCTGCTCAGGGGGAAGCCATGCTAGAGTCAGCAGTAGACTAGCACACCCATGTGCAGACCAACAGAGAGAATGGGCCCGGTCACCAGGTTCTCTGAGAGCTCATGTCTCTACCCAAGTGCGTTCCAGGGGGATTCCCACTTGCTGCAGATCCCCCAACCTCAATATTCTGATACAACCAAAGAAACGTCACTTCTTTGGCATATGAACCAATTGTACACTAATCCTATATTTAGAAATTCTGATAACAGAAATCCACCCATGTAGAAAAACAATTCATATGACCTAAACCCCCAGTAACAAAAAATGTGTTGAAATAGAAATGTTTATATAGATCCTTCTGTGCAAGTAGAATTAACCTCACTAATACTTTGAATATTGTCCAATGAATTGTCTGGCATATCTGTCATGAGACTGAATAACTTCAAACAGTTGAGAATTAGAGCTTGGCTGCACTTGTTACGGATGGAGCCAGACAGCAACAACAAGCAAACCAAATGGTAACGTAAACTTCAATGAAAACATAATTCTACTCTGTTAGCTGACTAATGATTTTGGCTGAAAATGTACATTTCCCAAACTGCCCCTGTGTATTTGCAGTGAGTCAAATCCAATTTCCTATCATCAAACTTGTAGATGGCAGCCAAGGAAATTATGTTTAATTGAGCTGAACTATAACACTGAATTTGTAACTGCCAAGAGTGGATTGTCTCACTGTCCAGGTTTCTAACCCAGTTTGAGGTTTTACTTCTGCGTTTCAGGAATTAAGCAAGAGGCAACATCTAGCAAACAGGTTCTTTCAAAGGAGAATAAACAGAAATGATTAAAGGAATTTGGACCAGGCCTAAAATCTCTATGAGACTGGAGCCTCTTGGTCCTGACAGGACCCAGGAAGCAGTGCTTCTACATGTATTTAACAGTGAGAACGTATCCAAATGAATGAACAAACGTTCAAAACCAATGAAGTCCTAAGAATCCCCAGGTTACCCTTGCAGTTGTGGCAGACCTTACACTGAAGCATTGTCTCCCGTGGGAGATGAACTGGTGGTTCGAGCCACAGCAGCCTGACAGAAATTCCCACTAGCAACGAACAACTTATCTTTCCACCTGACCTTCTACTTGGCTATTTCCTGAAAGAACTATTAAGGTCAGGAGGAGAATTCCTGCTTTGGACTTGCAACTCGACCTTTGAGTTTCAGGAGCGGACCTGTCCACAGCCGAGGAGAGTCTTCTGGTTTCTTCCCACCAAGACCTTGTTTATTGTAGCCTCGGATGAATCTTTCCTATAACTGTGGTTAACCTCTTCCTATGGTTAAGCTCCTTATGATTCACCTATGCTAAGCATTTTGCAATTAAACTCCCCCATAGAGCAAAACAAGCCTTTATTATAGCTGCAGAAGGCCTCTTTGTCTGGCTGAACCGGGTCTTCTACTTTTGTTCCCAGGACTTGCTCATAAGAGGCTTGCGAGTTCTCATCCTTGGGTTGCATACTGCTCTGACCATAAGCTTTCATGAGATGGTTTTAAAATACCGACAGAAAAGGTGGTGGTGCTGGCGGTGGGGGGATGTTGCAGTCTACTTCATATAAAAGCTTTGTTCTTTGCGGCTAATCCTTTGTTCTTTGGTGGAGAACAACAATGAGACAGGTGAATGGTACATTTCCCTCGAGCAAGATGAGCCCCCAAAAGACAGCAAGAGAGCTTGGGACAGTCCTAAAATCACAAACATAAGCAACTGGCGAAAAAAGGGGCATCACAGTAAGGGTGTGTCTCTGCCATGTGAACAGCTCCAAAAGCAAAAGCATGAAAACGAGGTCTAAAAATTTATATCATAGTGAAAGACACTTTTGAGCAAACCCCAGTATTGGCAATATCTACTTATTGGTGAAATCTATTAGGAAAATCTTTTATGTACTGAAAGACTATGCACAGTTCAGTAACAATCCTCCAGGATGTCTGTATGAGGGTTTAAAAGCTTTTCAATAAATTCAAGAGAAGAAAAGAAAGGTTTAGTTCCAAGTCTGCGTCAAAGTTTGCTGTGTAGTTAAAAAGAGCAAATGAACTTGTGGATTTGACTCCTCTGTTTCCTTCTCACACAGTGTCTTCTGCACTTGAACGACAGAGCGCAGAGCCTGAAAACGAAGGCTTCATGTTTTATTAATGGTGTCCAATTCATTTCCTGTTTTCATGCTGATAACCTACCGAGGGAGAGGAAGGGAATTCAGGTGGCAAGACCTCAGATCCATTTTTCTTATACCCATGAACAGTTCACAAGTGGGTATTTCACTAGCAAAATCTCTTTATTGCATGTATTACCGCGTTCTTCGGGAAGCTTAACTGGGATGTCTGGCTTCACAGCTGCTGGCATACACCTCCAAAAGCCTCAGTGTTTTCAAGCCAAGTTCTCTTCAAGGTGGTAGCTTTTAGTTTTTGATTCACTCAGTGCTCAGTAGCTATTTTCACTACTGTCCTTTCTACAGGACTAACCTCATAATACACCAAATTACTACTACCCTGGCAGAAATCTCCTAGTCAAACGAAATTCTCATTAGCAATACCCTTCACTGTTTGTGGAAATGCCAATTTATTCCCTGTTAAAGACAAACCAATGTAGTGCTCAGCCCACTAGCTATTCCCAGAGATTCTATTTTTTGACTGAAATAATGTTAGCAGTCCTGCAAAGTAGAACATTTTTTTTAAAGCCTAGTGCTGTCTGCAAATTTCCTTTTTTTTAAAATGCACAATTTCCATTGTCTGCAATATTTACCACGAGGGAGCATATCCTTTATAGAAAGCTTCTTCAACACAGAGTTGAGAGTGAATTCCTGGAAAAGAAGGAATTTTAAATATCTGTGTTTATGACATGGAGAAGAACAAGAACATCACTTTACTGCTGCAATCCTGCTTGAAATCCTCTGCAGAAATTATTTCAGCGGTTGATGGAAATGTGAAGTGTCCCTGTATTCAAGACTGACTTACAATACAGGGATCCTTCCAGGCTCTTCCTTCTCCATCTGGCAGGCTGATCAGATGGGAACTTGCTGAGAAAGGATCAGTCTTGTCCAGTATCAAGTGCCCCATTTAGAAAATAATTCCTCATTGCTACTTAGAAGGAGAAAACTTCCCCTTCTAGACAGTCCCATTCCAAGTGAAGTATTCTACAAGAATACAAGAATAAAGTGTTCTACAAGACAGAGCTACGTGGCTCTTACTGGGGGGTTACTGCCCATGTGGAAGGTAAACTTTATTAGAAAATAAATGTAAACTGTATCCTGGCACCTGTGGAAGCTTTAGCTTTGCTAAACCTGTGTGTTACGGGTGTTTGAAACACAGACCTTGCTAGGCCAGTGGTTGGAAAAGTGGCCTGAACCTCTAGTTTGACTCAGTAGTGGTTCTGAAAACCTTGTTAGCTACTTTCCTTTAGAGATATCAAACAGAAAAGATGAATAAGCTAAAACTGACATCCCACTCTGAGCAGCAAGCTCTCACAGAGAGAACAGAAGGGCAGGAGCACCTGGATGGACATCTGGTCTCAGCAGACACTGTAATTTGGTCCTGAGTCTGTCCTGCGCTCATTCACATCAGTGTTCAGGAAAGAATCCCCATTTTCCTATTCCTCAAGCTGGTAATACAACAAAGGCCTGGGGCTCATAAAACACTCCTGCAAATAACATAAAACAGCTTTTCAGAGAAAGATAAGAAACATGAATTTCCCCCCCCCTGTGGTTCCTGTACTGGCCAGAGATGCCCCAGTCTGCTTCAACGCTTCACACTCCCTTAGAGCAGCAAACGCTCCACAAGGACTTGCCTCTGGCTGCGTCTTCCTACAAACCCACTGGCCACTATCCCAGCAAGAAGGAAAGCGCTTTTTTCCAGAGCCTGTGTGCAGCTCTGCGTGGCCATGCTCCGTGGCAGGGGTGGGGGTGAACCACTGAGCGCTTGAGGTTTCTTTTAGGACATTTTTCTCTGGAAGATAACCAGAACTGTGATGGGATCGGTAACCTCCTCTGTGTTGGCAGGCAGACATGCATGCCTGGAGGTGCAAGTGCAAGTGTGTGGTCTTGGGTGTGGGGAAGAAAGGAGAAGGGTGGTGACCTGAATGTTGGAACGGAGTTCAGAGTAGACTTTTTTTTTCGTTTTGCCTTTCCTTGCACTGGGAACCCCAAGCATGAAAAAGCAGGAGTTCCCTGCCCCACCAGGGATATAATGAAAGCGTATCAGAGATGTGCTGCCCTCTGCTTTCTTGGCTGTAGACAGTCACACTTATAGGCCTTCCTCTGAAAGCATGGGGACTAGAAATAGTATTTTTATCAACAAGAATGGGGACTCTCAGGTAAGTAAGGACCTGTGGAGCTAGGACATACAGGAACACCCAAATGCTGCCACAGTACTTATAAAATATGAAAACTGGCAACTTCATCCCCCCTAATGTGTTTCACACAAACACTCAGCTTGGACCTGACATACACAGACCCATAGGTCCCACTTGAGACTCAGTGCTCAGCTTCTTTGTATCTCCGTTATTTAGCCCTGCCCCGCCAGGGCTGGAAGAGAGACAGTACTGAGGTACTCTTAAAATCATCCCTTATAGGCAGTATTTGATGTGCTGTTAATCTCCAGTTATAGGGATTGCACAGCCCACCCCCGCTCAGCAATCTGCTCTAACAGTGACCTAGCTCTACCATCAGAAGCATTTCCCTTTTTTCTCCCCTCTAGAGCCCAGTTTAAGCCATTATACGAAACATATGGGAGAACAGAGTACTCCATCCTCTTCGCTGCAACATTTGACATACATGAAGGCTGCTCTACCGTTTCCCACTTGTCTCCTCTGGACTGAACAAAACATGCTTTTGTCAGTCCCTCTTTGCACATCGTGCTTTCTATTTAGCCATTCTTATTGTTCGCTTCCAGATGCTCATCAGCTGGAAAAAGTCTCACAGATTCCACTTAAAGCCTTCCTGCTGTTCGACAGAGCGCAAGAATTACCGCGCGTCTTCAAACGACACCTTAGCGCGGTATTTGGGGTTCCTGCAAAATCCAAGCGAGAGCTTAGATGGCATTTTCAAGCAACGGAAGCAAAGTGCGACGCAGCACTGGGCGTTAAAAGTAGCTGCCATGACCGAAGGTCTGACGGGGCACAACGACAAGGGCCCACGTTGCCCCGCCTAGCACAGAGGGAAAGATGTATTGCCAATAACGCTTTGGGAATCATCCGATGACGTGGCCGGCTGGCACTGCTGACAGATCCTAGCACCTGCTCGGCTTTTCCTCTCTCTTTAAGTGGCTTATCTAAAGATCACTGCCCCATAGGGGTATATGGCACCTTATTTAAATACACTGTAGACCTGCAGCTATTGCCTCTCCCATATATTGCCAGTGTGTTTTCTTATCCTTTGCTTTAACACCAGACAACTCTGAAGTCCTGTGTGGAGGCAGCACTTGTTTCGGTTTTTACTGTCAATGCAATAATCGGTGCAAGAAGTTTTCTGACTGCAGGGGAAAATGAATCCATTTGAAATCACTGACCTTTCTTTATGATCATCTGCCACTTTGAGCACCGGTTATTCTGATCCGGGGCTATAGGAGGAGGGATATTTACCACTGAAAAGCAAATAGCTGCCAACTATCCAGGCATCACCAAGCTCTTCAGACAGGTATTGTCACAGGGTGGCATGTTATGTAAGCACTCCTTACATGCAAGTTACTCTACATTCTTGGCAGCAGACCACATGAAATTTCCCTTCAGATGTTGACTGGATTAAAAAAAAAAAATTATATATATGAAAATCACCTTATCATTTACAATGCAAATCTTGGAAGGAAAGTTAGTAAATTAAGTTAGAGATTCGCCTAAATTAAGCTGGCATTCTATTCTGGTGCTTCAAACTCTGAAAACATTTCTGGCTGACAAAACAAGCCCTGGAATGATTAGCAAAAAACCCTCCTTCAGAGGCAGCAGACGAGCAATCCCTTTGAACCTTCACAGCACATCATAAACGCTCAGCAGACTTACAGTGTGGCAGTCCCAGTGCTATCAATTATTTACCCTTTTTCTGTTTACCTTCAGGCAGCAAGTAATTATTTTTAAATATTAATTTAGTTGTGTCATGTACAGTTTGTGGTTTAGCCCCGAGATCTGAGATACTGAAAAGCAAACTGCATCTCAAATCACATTTAGCTAGTGACGCATTGATAGCCGGATCCCCACTCCAGCTACTCAGCAGCTACACTCAACTTTTTCCATCATTAGGAACGGAACTCTGTTCATCGCTGGAAAGCGAAAGCAATTCTATTAATAGGAAAAGGCACTTTTCTTTAGCATAAAAATCCCAGAAATTGGAAAATCTAAATAGGAGATTATTTTATTCTCAAAAGTTTCATTTCTTTTTTTCAGATGAAGATTTTTTTCTTCCCCCTTTCCATTTCCCTCAGAATTTTTCCCCAGAGTGTTTAATTTTCTTTATCCTCAGCTAATTTAGGCTAAAAAGGAGTTGGCTGTTGTTTCTGCAGCCCTGAGAGAAAGAGATCCTAGGAGACAAGAATCACCTTCCTGCACAGAGCACACCACTTCACAGAACCTGAAAGGAGAGGATGGCTCCTGTCAGCTCACAGGAACGTCTCTCCACAGGGACTGGTTCTTTCTTTTTAAGAGTTTATACTGGAAAAACAAATACTCCTTTTGATATATTTGCACGAAGATATAGATGTGTGCCCACAGAAAGGATGATGCGGTACCGAGTTCAGGGCAGACTGCTGCTTCCACTGATGGCAGCAAAATTGGGATCTTCCAGAGGAAAAAACCCATTTTTTGAATTTTGGAATCTTTTGGTGTTCTTGTTTGTTTGTTTTGTTTTGTTTTTTGTTGTTGTTGGGTTTTTTTTTTCGCGTTGTTGCACGTTCAGCCTTTTCTTAGCATAAGCTTTTGAAAGAAGCTTTGGTTTTAGCCATTTCTGAGACAGAATCAAGGAGAAATGGACCTTCTGAGTAGCAGATACCTGAACCGGACTTTTTCTCTGCTTCACTGTTCTCAGGGGCTCCATTGAAACAGAAGCGTCACAAAAGTGATCATCAAACCTGCAGCAAAATTGGGAAAACAGAATCAGAAATTCGACGCCAGGCACTAAAGGTAATATGTTTGAAACTGTTAGAAGATCAGCTGTAAAATTCAGCTCTTCAGACACAAATGGAATAACAGTGAGGGCTTGTTTTGACCTGTACTTTATTTTGCCTCTCTGTAGGTGCCTCCCCAACAACGTGACACAAACTGCAACAATAGAGTGGGCCTCCTGCTCATTATCAAAATTAATGAACTTCAAAAACTTCTATCTGATCCACAGGTGTTGTGTCAGCATTAGCAAACATCTCTGCGCCAGAGAAATAACCTCAATTTTGTTGTCTTGGCTCCAATTTACCTCAGTAGCAACACTGACCAAATGCTACCTGGACACACGCCAAGTTTCTCTTAATCTTGGTGAGCAGATTTAGATCACATCATTTCACTAAATCATTTTGTCCAAGGTGAATGAGGAGAACAGCTGAAAAAACAATTCATGTGTAAAGGGTAACGATGGTGACTCCACTCTTCTCACCAGGTGCTGGGCTGGTGCACCCTGTTCCTGAAGGAAGCAGGCAGACAGCCACAGCCCCCGAAAGTGAATCAGTTCTTTCAAAAGTACAATATATACTGAGAGTACGTATATTCTGCCCTACAGGGTCAATAATTTATTTTTTCAGGTTAAGTGAGTCTCACCTTCTGATACAGATGTTTACAGCCAAGTTATTTCTAAACTGAGCTATGAGTCAGTCGATCCTACCTTTGGTCTGCTTTTGCTACGTTGCCTAGTAGATGTTTGATGACAACAGTTTCAAACTGAGCACGGGGGCAGGGAAACAGAATGAATCATAAAATGACGGAGAAGATAGACATCTCAGCTGGGAAAATAAAGGCTTCTCTTTCTTATAAACCCACATTAATTTTTTATACTAGTGAGCAGCACGCTAGTATGACATAGCCTTTCCTTCTTGGCCAACTATTGGTCCCTGTGGGAAAAACCCCAAATTATTAAGAGAGCCACAAAAATGATGACAAGGGCAAGAGTAACTGGAAGTAAACATCAGTTGTTTTGGGTCATTTTGAGTTAGAAACAAATCTAAAAGTCTAACACATTATCTAAAGTAGCACCGAAAATCGGGCCCTTATCTGAACATAAATCAGGGGTCATTTCCAGGGTAGTAATTCCCTGGCCCTCACTTATTTAAGCATCTAAATCAATGTTGCTAGAGCCTGTTTTTCAAATACATCACACAAGTAAAGCTGATACCTGTGGTATTGTCCATGAACTTGTTTTCTGAGGGGGGGGGGGGAAATGGCCCAAACAGCTGAATTGAAAGATTACTTAAAAAACCCCAAACTGGAAATCCAACACCTCCTCCTGCCCCTCAGATAAACCCAACCGACCAACAAAAGCCCAACCCCAGGCAAAACCCCCAGAACAGGGAAGAGACATATACAGATCCAGTTCTGGTAATCCACACACATCCCCTTTTAGAACAAATTGATGCACCGTTGGCTAGGCATATCATAGAGATCCACACATCCACAAACACCCTGTCTAACCATCAGTCAAGACAGAGTGAATGAATGAATACAAGTGTTATAGCAACTAGACACGTAGGTGACTCATACAAACCGGTTTTGCCAATTATATTTTTTTTAATGAAGAGAACAGGCAGTACTACTGAATATCATACTGTGGGGGTGTCACAACAGCAGGTTTTTCAGACAGAATTTAAAAGAGCAAAACCATAATGCAGCTCTCCAGCAAGAATTCTACCACACAGACTAAAGGCAGAAGACACAAAGGCGCAAATAGCTCCAAGTCAAATGCTATCTGTTTGTACCTTCTGGAAAGCAACATCCAAACCTGTGAGCCAAGCCTTTAACGCTCTGTGAAGACAGTGGCTCTGTCTTGTAATGGATGGTTTCATTTGGTCTAAAGAGCAGACAACAGAGACCCTCAACTCAGAGTTGCAGTTTAGGTAGAATAGCTTGAAAGGTAGGACTGAGGGCTTAGCTGTGACACGACACCACTTAATAGCACGGAAAGCCAGCATAAAGGAGAGAAGACAATGTTGATGCATTCCCAGTGGTCCAGGCTGCAGTATTATTTTAAGCTTCCATAAGGTTGGTTGCTTTATGCTGAATATATAAAAGTGTTGATGTGCAGCCGGAAGATGAAAATGACACTGATTTCTAAGCCCAAAACCATGTTTTCTTTCATGAGGCAATCTCCCATTTCAGTTACAAACTTTGAAAAACATTACTGTGGATTTACCATCTACGCTGCTGTAAGTGAAGCAGAAGCACAACACGCCAGGCCTGGAATCAGAAAGATGAAATACCGCTCCTGTATCATTCCCGAGTGTAACGTGCCGTACTGCATTGCTTGCAGTACGAGTGCAGCGGTCAGATACTCCGATTTCAGATAGAAAACTGCCCGTTACCAGCTCAAGTTCTGTAACAGCTAGACAAAACCCAAGCACCACCAGCATCTGACTTCAGGCTTCTGCCTAGCTCTTGTCCTTGATACTTTTCACAGAAGCGAACCTCACGGTTGGCGATGCCATTGTGAAGCAAATGGGAACGTCTGTGATGTCTCACAAACTTCACATGGTGCCCCGTTATTTTTTGACACAATTTTCTGCAGGCAATTCAAGCACATGCAGATAGAAAAACCTCTGCGTGCTGTAAGAGACATTCACCCCCTTAAAACCGCTCCCAGGCGGGTGCGGGGGCCGCACAACACCCCGCGCAGGGCCGGCGGAGCCCCGGGCGCTGTCCGCGGTGCTGGGAGGCCGCGCGGCGCGGGCGCTGTCCGCGGTGCTGAAGCGCTGCGGGCGCGGGCGGGCCGCGGCAGACCCCAGGCTGAGCTAGCGCGGCTGGCGGACCAGGCGGCTTCCCGCAGCCTTTCCACGGGACAGGAGTTCACTGACTAGTGAGCTCCGTTTAGCAAGTTCAGGTGGACACCAGCGCTGGCTGTTACCTAGATGAAAGGGAACCTAACCGTGAGTTAGATAACTGCGGTCTGTTCGGCTTTCTGCTCAAGATGAATTCTGATTCCCACAGACGGTTTTCAGGGACAATCAGGGCAGCCAAGAAAACAGTGACATGCAGAAATGGCTGATAAAATTGCAATGAAACGTCTGTTGACATTGATTTTGAGCCTGCGGGCAGAGATGAATGATTGAAACACTAGGCTTGTTAAAGCTAGAATGCTTTTGATTTCTCTTCTCTGTGCTGAACAAGATTTAGCTGGAGGGAAGTTAACAATCAGCTAATTGACATTGAATTAACCATGAAATGCAGTATAACTACTTTTCTTCTGAAGTACTCTTCAGCAATGCTTTAACAAGGCTTTTAATTATTGATTATTGCTTATAACACACAGTAGATCTCCTTTTATTTGTTTTAAAATCCGGTGTCCTTCAAAGGTGTCAGCTCAAGTACTCTTTGTAGTTCACCTATTTGCTAATGGAAACCAAGCAAATAATCAGAGAAAAGCTACCTTTTTCCTCTGGCAAAGCATCATAGCATAGCACATCAGTTCTTCCACTATCCAGGTCAGGTTAAGAAACAGATATTCCATGAGAATAAGGTTGGGAAATCCACTGTATCCTTCAGCAAAGGTGGGGAAATTGAGGGAGAACTATGATGCATTTTCAGATAATCCACTGAATTGACTACTGCCTCGGGGACGTGTTATGGTTTAACCTCAGCAGGCAGCTCAGCACCACACAGCTGCTCACTCACTCCCCCTCAGTAGGAATGGGGAGAAAATCAGAAAAGTTTGAAAACTTCTGGATTGAGATAAAGACAGTTTAAGAGGTAAAGCAAAATAAGGAATTCATGCACTACACTTTCCCTCAGCAGGCAGATGTTTAGCCATTTCCATGAAAACAACACTCATCATGCATAACCTCTACTTGGGAAGACAAATGCCATAACTAGACGTACCTCAACTTTCTCCTTCTTCCCCACAGCTTTATATGCTGAGCATGACATCATACGGTATGGAATATCTCTTTAGTCAGTCAGGGTCAGCTGTCCCAGCTGTGTCCCCTCCCAGCTTCTCACCACTCCCAGCCTACTCACTGGTGGGGGAGTGGTGTGAGAGCCAGAAAAGACCTAGATGCTGTGTAAGCACCATTTGGCAATAACTAAAACAACAATGTGTTATCAACACTCTTTTCATCACAAATGCAAAAGGCAACGCCATACGAGCTACTATGAAGAAAATTAACCCTATCCTCACCAAAACCAGTACAGAACAGTAACAGCATTTGAAGAACTGTCATGTGCACAAACACACAGAGACACAAAAAAGCTTGTTTGCTGCACATCTGGGAACCAGGAATGGTACTGACAGCGGTGGGCACAATTATCATCAGTGCAGCTGCATATGCTGCATGTCAACTACAACAGGATTACTGCTCAGCACACGCTGGGGAGATGGCTGCGGAGAGTGCGAGAGTAGAATATTGCTCAGAGAATTATACTGAATGCACCAGAACAATGACCAGGAAAACACTGGTGAAAGTCAAATACAAGAGAAGATAGATTTTTGTGTGTTTAGTTTAGAAGAGATGACTGTTGCAGCAGTGGACATCACTCCTTAAGGTAACTGCTTTCTCACCTGTGAGATGTTCTCATTTCCACACAGCAGCACAGGAACTTGGGGAAACCAGCATCTTCTGAGAAACCTTTACCCTGTAAGCAGCTTTGAGATAGTGGTCCTTCTATCTCTGATCCTCTTGGTCTTGTTTGTCCAAAAATCCTGCCGTAGTCCTGCGAAATCATCCTAATCAAACGTTCATCCCTGTAGGAGCATGCTCATCACCACTATTAACAGCAAAACTTTTGCAAAACAAAAACCCCAAGAGTTTTCAAGATGACAGGGAGGCAGGCACATGCTGTCTGTGAAGGGGATTGCACGCCAGCAGGGCTGAGCCAGATGGGGCATTGTGGGATAAATCTGTTACACCAAGCGCATGAAGGTGTAGTGTGCACACAACAGTAGGTAAAAAGCTTATGGGAATTTCTCTCCCAATTCACTATAAATGGGGCAAAGAAAATTGTTCCAGTGGCTCACAACACATCTAGCAGATTAGAGTGCCTACAGACTTCAGCCCTCCAAGCAGCAGCCTATGACACTGTGTTGCCTTTCTAGTCTCCAGTGCTGCAGTGCTTTCCTTCTACCCTCATCAGTAGCCAGGAAACAAGATGAGTTTTAGGGGCTTTAAAAAAAACCCCAAACCTAAGTTGTAAAGCACAATTTATCAAGCAAGCAACACTGCCTAGAGGGAGTGGAGTGCTGAAAAAGGGAGAGAGACAGTATCACTTAAAGCTTTGAGTTCACACAAAGCATTCCCATTCAGCAGGTGTAGACATCAAAATAAATAGCCCTCTGGCAATCTTCCAGATGGCCTAAATCTCCAGGCATATTCAGCCTGATTACCTCAGATTTTTTTTCAGGCTTGCTGTCTCTGCATTTACTTGTTCTGCATCCCTTGCCAGCTACAGAGAAACAGCTGTGTCTGGCCTAGGGTGTGAACATCTGGTTCTGAATGTCACATCCAGCTGTGAGTCTTCTGCAACACAATTCCATTAGCTACTAGTAGAGACAAGTGCAAAATAATGAACATAGGAAAAACAATTTTGAACTACTCATTCACAGAAGAGGGGGTCTAAAGTTGCAGCTTCTCAGAAACATGTCAAGTATAAACGAACAGGACAGTGAGAATACTGGGCAGGTACTCTAAGCTGCAGAGGCCAGAAACAGTTCTCTGCTGAAAGGAGAGAGTGACTATTATTCCCTTGTCAAATGACTGTCTTAATCTTTAATCTGCTTCAGCCTATATTGCTGGATGTCATCTGCTATCAATAATCATCAGTGGCAAGCTGCCTTCCCGAATCCTGTGACCAGATTTGGGCACACAAAAGCAAGTCTCTAGGAAGCATGTGAATAGCAAGGAGAGCTGGAGGATCAAGTTCATCTCCCACAGGCATTAGCAAGCCTGGAAAAGTCAGGCAGGCTGGGCAGGTGAGTACTACAACTGCCTGTGCTAAGTGACTGCTGCTGCCTGAACCGTAAGGGACAGCCCCAGGCCCTTCTGGAAGCGTGCTGCAGAAGGAGTGAGAGGGGATTTCACACATGTAGGTGCTAGTGGCATTACATGTGCTTGCTGGAATCATCAGTTTGGGCTAGACTGTGCTCAGCTTTTCCCCAGTGAGGACAGGTAGGAATTTTGAAGGGAGAAGAGGAAAGGAGAGACAAAGAATATTAACACTTTCCTGCATGCCTTTGCCTCCATGAAGGATCAGCCAGTTTTCTAATCCTCTGCATCCGCTCATGGGTCTACTTCGTGGCACACACAGCCCACATACAGAACTCATAAAATCTCTCCCTGACAATATAAAACCATAGCATTCAGGACAACCTCAGGATTAGACTGCAGACTTCTAGAAATAAAAGGGAAGAAACAAATGCTTACCAAAGCAGCACTGTAAGGAAGACAGAATGGAACTCTCCTGTGCCACACATATCGATACAACCGCTGACCACAGAGTAGCACAAAGCCTCCATCAACCTGTGCAACTTCATTGCAAGAGGTTAGTTTTATGCTACACCTCCATTTTAGCTAGTGATCATGGTACAACTACCAGCCTGTTTCTGCCCAGGGCATACCCATGGTATTGGTACAACTTGTGCTGCACATCCTCTGAAAGCCAAATCACTGGCTATTACCAGTGGTATACTATTACCTCCTCTACTCTCTCTTCAGATGAGCGCACACTATCATGTACGTTACGGGGACGTTCAGCCTCAGTGTTTGCATGCAAGTTGCCGATTTGCAGTACGCTCAGACAGAGCTGGAGGCAGTGCTGCCCTTACCCTGTCCTTCCAGCTGCAGCACTGTTTCTCTCCTGGGGGAAAATTACAGGTTCTTCTCAAAGAGGTTTAATACTTGTCTCCCATACATTTCTTGGCTAGTCATCCAGGCTGCTGGTCTCATGGGGAAAGCGTTCCTAAATCCACCACTCCTCAATGGTAGGTTTGGCTGGTGGAGCTACGGGTTCCACAGATTCCTCCATCCCCCATTTTCTGACTCTGGATGCATTTACTTGTCAAGACCAGGGAGTGTAATTAGAGGGAACAGGTCCCAGGATGCCTCTCCCACTGCTGGCAGCTGACAGAAGGTGTGAGCTCAGCACTGCTGAATTCCACACCTCAGTCACACCCTTTGGAAACTCTGCAGTGCATCCATCATACCAATAGATCACAGTGACCACCTACAATACTGGGTCACGGAGCTGAAAAAACAGCAGTTCTATTTTATTATCCTTGAAGAAGAGCCTCCCTCCACTGCAAGTGCTGGTGCTTCCATTATTCCCTGCCTATTGCACCTCACGCTCTGTGCATTCGTGTTCCCCCTCTTATTCTCCCATGCATTTAATTTTGGACAAGTGGGTATTGGCACAGGCTTGGGCAGCTGAAGGCTTTCCCAGTCTTGATTTGTTGTCTGGTTCTTTTTGCTTCTGAGAGGAGCTCTCAGACCATATTGAAATAGTCTCCTTCACTAACCATTCCTGGTGGCCCAACAGGTTCCCATTGCACTAGCTAATCTCAGCACTAATACTCGTAGAGTTACATAGTAAACAGAAAAAACCTATTACAGATGGAACTGAGAGCAGTATATGTTTCAGTAGGTTACAGTGTCATAAGTTACTTTTGCTTTCATAGATTTTTTGCCAATTGAGAATTTTCCCTCAAGGAAGTTCCAAAAAACCTTCTCAGCCTCTAGGAAACTATTTGTTTGGCACAGTTAACTTCGGAGCTCTTAAAATTTTGTCAAACACATCAAACCAAATGGCCCCCAGGCAAAGATCTTGCATAGCAAGTTTCAACCCACACAAATTTCTAGTGCTAGCTTGTGAACCCCTGGAAGCGGAGGCTTACAGAGGACACTGCGTATAGAGGGGGACCTTGTAAGACTTTGATCCTCCAGAAAAAAAATGAACATTAGAAGTTTCCTTAATTTCACCAGATCTGGGGCATGGGTTGTATGGTACCTGTTTGTTCATTTGATTTGTATTTAAGTCTTTGGGGCCAAGGCTGGCAGTCCAGGTTATAAAGCCCCTTATGAGTTAGGGATCCAGTCCTGCCTGGAAGCTGCCTTAGTATGGTTACTCACTACAACTAGCCTCAAGGCCGAGCTGTCTGTCCTTTTGTCCCCCCATACTTTACAAAGTGGTAAGCCATCTTTCTGCATGCACCTTTCCAGAACTCTACCCTGTGGTATGAGTGACACATACGCTGTTCTCAACAGCCTCCTGTAGGAAGCTCTGAATAAACAGCATCCAGTGCCAATGGAAAGAAGGCTGGCTTCCAAAGGATGCTGCTGCAGAACGATTTCTTTCACACCTGGCCTCTATGCTTAGGCCACATCAACACAAATTAGAATACTGTGATCAAGCCTGACAAAATGAGTATCTGTAGATGCTACATATCAACCAAGATGAATGCTTACATTTTTAATTATGCCCCAAAAAAGTAGTAAATGATGACTTACTCCAGACACAAGTGTGTCTTTATGTAGAATGGCACCCTGCACACTTGCACTCTGTCTTATTTATAATACAGTGTGAGCTCAGGTAACTTGAAGGACAAGGATCATGCAGACATGCAGAGCACCATGTCACGGCCTCTCCAATGCTGACATTTGTCTTTTCTTACTGTACCTACTAAAGCTCAAATGACAAAAGGTGACATACTGTATGTGTTTTATCTCATTATTAATTAAGCATATTTATCTCTTAAATCAGATGTGACTTGCCCCACAACATCAGTAATTAAATTAAATATTGATGTGTGATGGTTGTGTGCCGTGGCTGCACGGGTAAGTGGAATTGCCATATCTAATTAACATCTTGCAGGAGTAGCCCCATTAGGTTTGTTAGTTAAATCTCCAAATGGTAATACTAACAAAAGTGTAACTACCACTTAACAATCCTAATTAATAGGAGCCTCATCAGTTTGGATGAATATCTTCACCCCTGTGTTGGGGCTGTTGACTAGACTTCTGTTGTATTATCGTGAGGTGGTGAGCTACTTAGAACTGGTAACTACTGTGCTTTACCTTCAAGTCTGTGTGGCAAGGCTGCTTATTTGCTCCTTTGAAGAAACAAAGAGCAGCATCCTGAGGTTAAAGATCAGAAAAGCACTTGAGACGACCCTCCCTGCCATTATTTCAGCAAGGGCTCAGACTTCCTTCTTCTCATGAGTAGTAAACTGCATGGGTATGAGAGACTATGTCTGTCCAGCGAGCCCACTCGCCCTCTCAAACACGCAAGTTACACTCCAAATCCCTAGGTTTTGGAGCGTAACTTTCTGCCTCACTATACACAGCAATTTCTCCTTGGAGAAGACTACAAGGATTTTTATTTTTTAAATGCTAATTAAATTCCAGTGTCTTATAAGCAGTTCAGTGATGCTATCACAATTCTGATTACCGTTCTACTCTATGCAGAACTGAGAAGACAAAGTTACTTCACTTGGGATTAGATACAGATTCCAGCCAGGATTTCAGGGTGAACTGCAGCTATATCACTCCTTGCAAAATGTAATTCAAGTAGTAGTTGTTACGTAGTCTGGGTATGTTACATCATTTGAAGTGATTAATGCTCATGTTCATTTAACTACTGCAGATGCTGTTCTCAGCTGTGACTGAGTGGAGGGAAAAAAAAAAATCAAGTGTGTTATGAAACCGTTCCCCCTCAATTTGTTCTTCAGAAGCTGTTTAAAGCTAGCCATCCTTTCCAAGAGTCAGAGAAAATAATTCCCCTCTGACAAGGCTCCTGCTCCTCTTAAAAGACAATCGAGGGCATTGTGTCTGACCAACTGTCTCAGGGCTGCTGCAATTTCTTCTTGAGATTCTGGCAATAAGAGAGTAGAACACCGGTTTTCTTCCCTTTTTTCTGACTAAAGCTGATCCTGACTGGGTTAAAGATGTTTATTGTTCTCTGTAATGAATTGATACAAGTGATATTTCTTATTCCATTATCCCCATGTCATTCTGCCCTTCTTACTGCTGTTTCACTCACAAGGAGCTACCTCCCCTATTTTGTTTACTTTTCCACTGGTACATAGAGTAAGTTACTATTTGGATTTTAAAATTCTGCAGCAGTTTTATTAGGAATCAACTAAATATTTTGACTTAAACATGCTGGTCCAACAGCCCAGAACTGAGCTAAATCACAGTCAAAACAGATTGTTTGCGAAGTGGAAAAGCAACAATTTAAAAAACATATCCCTGTCTGCAGCTAGGCTGATAATTTAAACATTAACAAATATTACTGGTAATAGAATTAGTCAGCATTTTTCTTGAGCTTTTTATCTTCAGATAATTTCTAGGATCAGCTGGTTAAGCAAAGTTAGAGATGATTATTTGGCTATTTAAGTAGCTGGTTAAAACATCTTTATCTTCTGGGAGCCCAGGTTCGGTTGTAGCACAGGTACACAGAGAGAGTTTTACAAAGCACAGCTCTTCCAGTCCAGCACTACCATGGGCACTTCAGTGTGAACCATCAGTCAGCCGCAACAAGCATTTGCCCAGCATCCTAGACCTGTGCTTCCATCATCCTCGCTGGCTCCCTCTGGTCACTCTGCCTAACACACAGTGTGATCTCAGGACACACCACTCCTGGGACATAACTGACCACAAGGAACACCGATCTCTCGAGCAGGGGCAGTCAGCTCTGTTCCTTGAACTTCCCTCCTTCACACTCAGTTGAAGCAACAAGCCACAGCCACACCACCAACGACTTTACCAGCTCTTCAGGCCTTCACAGCATGGAGCAACAACTGAGATTTTATTTTGGCAACTACTCTGCAACAACGTACAGCTTATTTTTGAGCAGTTTTCCCAGGCCCTGGAGAGTAGCGACCCTCTTAAGGATCCAGGGCATAGTAATAAGAGACAAGCTGAACACCTTCAGTGCTTAATGGCTCTTCCCCAAGACTACCGTACTCAGTTATTCCTGCCATGTCAGCTGCTAATGGCTGTATTTCTTGTTTACTACACCAAAACAGAAGCCTAGCCCAGCGTTACACACAGATCTGCATCAGTACCTTGCCTGCATAAAAACTACCTGTGCTACTAAATGAAACTTAGTAGGGAATTGAGGCTAAAGTCTCAAAGCCACCCTAAACCTACTGCTGCAGCCACACAGACCTGTGCACTACGCCACCTGCCCCCCCAGTCCTGATCCACTAGGAGAAAGCTGCCGTCACCTTCCTAAGTCACTTTCCTCTCACGGGTAGCACCTGCCAGCATGACTCAGCTTAATTAGTCAGTTAATGAAGGCCAGGCTTCTTCAGCCCTTAAAAATAGCATGATTGCATAGAAAAGGCTTTTTGGTCCTTTCTAGAGTCTAGTTAGCATGGAGAGTCTGAAGGGAAAGTGCTAGACCTCATTCTGGCAGATACTGCTCTACATGTAGTACAGCACCTAGCCAGGGGTGTGAGACTGCTTTTGGTCAGACACAAACGCTACCTGTGCCTGTTCAGCAGGTATAGGCAAGCCCAAAGTTCTCACCATGCAGATACTAAATGCAAATGTTAACTGTGACAAGTGCAAACACATTGCTTATGTTTTAGTGAAGTAGCAGAACAAGCTCTCGTAGTTTTTCTACGGAGCAGAATCATACCTGCTTATGGGATGAATCTCCCCAAGCGTTTCAGGAAAAGAGCTGCCAAAATTGCATCCCCAACACACTAAGGGCCAAATGAATTATCCCTCGTGCTCACCAACGAGGCTGCCTGTCAGATTTACCGATATTCCAAACATCTCTAACGAATTTTAGAAGCATGTGCAGTAGCTAAGTGTTTAGCAAACTTTACTATCCTTTAAGTGTCTGTCTACATTGCTTGAGGAACCTGACTCCTTTCATTCTGTATTTTTCCTTCTTTTCTACTGAGTGGTCGTGTTCTTGATTGAATGGTCAGCATTAGAATGTTACAACATTTAGAAGCTACCAACAGTTTTGTGGCTACTTCTCGAAGGATGTAACTTGCTTTATTAAGACCCAGACAAATGACAAAACAGGTAGATAAAGGTGCATCCAATTGAGATGATCTGCTACAAGCCAACTCCTAACACACACAAAATGAAACAACCTCCACTACGCAGGTATGAAATCATATTGTTTTTCAGTTTCTCATCTTTCACCCTTCGTATTTTGATTATGAAGAACATTTTATTATGAAGATGTTAATAGTTTTTATTAAAATATTATCAAACATCTAACATTTTTGTAAAGATATGTTCTTTTAATGTGTTATGTGTTGATGCTGCCACCCTACTCATCCAAATCCTAACTCAAGCCAAGTAAGTTTTCTCCCTGTGTGCAAGACAGTTCCCACTGACAAAAGCTTCTTGCAAGAGACTCTTGTTTTATGACTGATTGTGGCAGAGTGAGGCAGCGCTGCCCTTTGCTCCAGGCTGCCAGAGGACACCCATCTCTCCGGGCCTGCTACAGGACAGCACTACCCTTTCTCACGTTTGGTTTCTTAGGCCCACGGCCAGATGCTCATGCTAACAGCATCGCACACCGCGAGAAAGGTCCCACTTGGACACACACTGAGATGGCTGTTCTGCCCATTGTAGGGCTCTCAGATGTGGAATACACATTTTTTTGCAATGCCACTGGTCACAGGTGATAGTATTACTCAGAGAGGGCACAAAAACAACCTAAAGAGGAGAAGATGTGCTAAAGAACAAGCGTTGTCCGTAAAGGAGAGGAGTTCAGGGCAGACAAGCAGAGAACAGCAGAGGGAAGACAAATGATTCTTTTAGTAAAATGACTCACATTTCAGACTAGTTTGGGACCCTGAGTGACTGCTAGTCAGACAGCTGCTCCTAAAGGCATCAGCACCAGCCTCTGCTGGTGCTCGGCAGGTGCTTTTCTGGCTCACCCTGTTTCCATGCCCACTCACTCATTCCAGTAACGTCGAGCTCCTGTTTCCCTCTCCAAGCCATACGAACTTTGATGGCAGTGGAACTATCCAGATTTCATGCTTTTAAATAGCACATGCTGTATTCAATGAATTTCAAAGACACGCTAAACCCAAATTACTGCTATCCATGGATCTTGAGAAGCTTTTATAAATGGCTGCATTACAGTGTAGTACAAAGCAGTGATTTCCATAATGCTTGTCTAATGTATAGAGCATTTCACATAGAACAGGCCCTGTTTCATCTTGAAATGCTTTTTAATTAATTCAATTCATTAATACTGCTTGTCATGGCTAAACTCTTGAGACTTAACAAAAACTTTACTTCAGCAGTTGTCAACACATTTCATTAAAACATATGTTTTTGAATGCTTTCTGATAACATCACTATTCTTCATATGCAGAGTGCAGTACTTAAATGTATTAAACAGGGAAGAAGCGGGCTAGCAAAACCCTTTCCTCTATATTGACAACGCCGCCTTTAGAGATGAGAAATGGGTGGGCCAGCCTGGGTGTCATTCTTTTCATGACCCCTAAATTAACCGAGTGTACATAGGGACATCCTGTTCTCCCAGCCCCTTTCCAAGAGGTCCTCACTTTTATCACACGTAAAGAAGGTAGAGACAGAGCTTAGGTAGAGTTTGCAGTTGGACAGACCTTCCAAGGTGCCCTCCAACCCAAACCATTCCATGACTCTGTGAACACCCAATGAGGAATAGAATAGTTTGCTCCGGAATAGTAACGTTCTTAAGGAAGGCTCTTTAATATCATAGATGAGTCCTATCTGGACTCCTCTGCTCCGCAGTAATCTATCATTGCGGATTGTATTTGGACTGGCCCAAATTGCGTTCATCACTAGAAGTTATCCCTTCACAATCCTACAAGGCAGCCCGCCTTCCTTCCACCTCAAAATGCATCTTCCTTTCCTTTTGTCACCTCTGAGATACACACTGTCACACAGCGGCGCTGGGCGGGAAGCGGTTTCCCCAGTGCAGCCAAAGTCTTCTAATTCAACAAAATACATAAAAGCAAATTGTGCAAGACAGGGTGACAGACGTATTAATATTCAAGAGTTCAGAACATTTGACCTTTAAATTGCATACCTGGACAGAATGATGCCTCATGCTCTGCATGTCATTAACAGAGCATGGTACTGACCCATGGATCCGGGAATACTCTGCTACATGTGAGGTACAGAGGAACGGGATCCAGTTGAACATTTAGGGCCCTGGATGATAGACGATACCACGTTCAAACAGCTCAAACTGGTGGGGAAGGAAAAGCAAATCTGCCCTATGCCTCCTCTCAGTCCTCCACATCTGTGTCTGCTCTGCGTGGCAACACACCGAACAAGGGGCAAGACTGGAAAACCGGCCGCCTCTGGCTGTGCGTGAATTGCAGAAAAAACATGCATTTTAAACAATAGGGAAAAAAACTGACTGGATACTAGTGATTTTTTTATTTAAAAGGCAAAATGCTGTCCCAGGAGAGATTTGTTAAATGACTGAACAATGTAAAATATTGAAAACACTTTCTCTACCACTTCCACTGATTATTTAGTGTGTCCTGACTACATCCCAGGCCATGCTGTCAATCTGTATTTTAAGCCACCTTTCTGTCTTGCTGGCTATGGTCTCTAATGTTTTTTAATGTTGTCTCCTGTGTGTGTTTTGTGTAGTGGAATACTTTACAAATCAAAATGTTATTGGGGAATAAGCCCATGATCTCCTGTGTAACATTTCATGGCTCTACTGCACACACATCTATTGTTTGAGATTGAATTGGTCCCAAGAAGCATCAGAGCATGTGAAAGCCGCTATGAATTTTGCAAAGTGGCTTCAGGGCAGTAAAGCACGTCAGAAGAATAAGGTGGAAAATCTGAAAGTCCAAATTTAGGAATCTCAGTCAATATTAAAGGCTGAAAAAATAAGTCAATGCCCTCGGTTACAGCTTATGAACTTTTATCTTGTGACATTCCTAGTATAGTTGAAAGGAGCATGCATAGTCAGGACACAAAATAAATCCAATTATTAAATAGACTTACGTGCAATTAAACTGTTAGCCTTTGCTTAATACTACATGTGATTCACAAGAGTGATTTCATTAGCCTTTCCCCCTCCTCCCATCCCCATAGTTGTTGCATTCCTCGTTTATTCCGTGTTTTTTACCTCTCTTACAGTGTGCTTTCTATTTAGTCCTCAGGAAATTAGGGTCTTTTGGAAAGTGTAATGCCTTTCTACTTGAGCTAGCTCCATTGAAATCACTCATATTCAACTTCATGCAGCACTTTTTCGTACAGGTATCAAAACAAAACTGCCAAGAAATGGCACATTCAACTGAAAGGAGGAGACAGAGAACATGCCTTTATCACAACTAACCTATAAGATTTCCCGCTGAAATTCCAATAGAGCTTGTCCATGAACCCCCACGCAGGTGATTCCCAAGAGACTGTTCTGGTCACTAGGGTCCTCTGGCCAACTGGTGTTTGGCAAACACGCAGAGGGATGAACATGCCACGGTTCCCGATGTTAACGACCTTTGTTACAAATGGGATTCAAGTCACACTGTCGGAAGCAGTAGTATCCTTTTCTACGGATGACTGCTTTTTTCTTGTTTTCTTTTTCCAAAGATGCAGTGTACTGCGATTAAACTGAAGGTTTAATTAAGATGAATTAATTGCATACTTATTATAATAATTATATATGAAAAGACTTATAGAGAAAACATTATGCTCCAGTACATCTGCTTTGCTGAAACCATTTGATGTGAGAAAAATCACCTGTGTCATCCCAATTTACTTAAGGTTTGTGGAAAACAGGAACATCAGAAACCAAAAAGTAACCAAAAATTCTTTATTTAAAATTCCCTGAAATGAACTGAAGTCTCCATGTTTACTGAAACAGAATTCCTCAAGGACACGGTTCAGAGAATTACCCTGATAAAATAGGTATGAATTATAGAGAGAAGCATATGTGTTGGGGAAAAAAAAAAAAAAAAAGTATTTTATGTGTAACTAAGCACAAGAAATGGTAAAAAATAAAAACCAGTAACAAGAAACTATTTCCAGATTTGTTATGTATGCATACAACATACCGCCTAATGCAAAGTTATATGTTGCAGTTATTTAATATCTTTCTTCAAAGATTTTGCTAATACATCAACGACTGAACATCTAAAGGGGAAAAAAATATTTCTCTTTATAGTTTTAGATAATTGTCCCTGAAAAAAACCCAAACCTTTAATTACAACTCAGATGAAGAAAGCTTGATTTGTGTGCTGTGCCCAAATGCTGAGGAGTCGGATGTAAAATATTTGTAATATTTAGGGAACCCTGAGTTTTACATAAAAGTAAACAGCATTGCCTGAAGGCACAATTTCCAGCAACACAATAAAATGTGCAGTGAATTTATGGCGGCCATCCATTAGCTCTTACCAAGGCAACGTCGCCCATATCTGTCGTCCATCATTATAATAGAGGGTTAATGCACCGAATTTACATAAAAAAGTCATATTGTCTGCATGAATTATTTACACCCTCAGCTGTTTTTACAGCTTGGTTTCAAGCTGGATTCTGGGAGAGATTCTGCCAGTAAATTACTCTGTGGAGACCTGACTGTATAACTACAAACAGAGCTTGCAATGAAAAGAAAAGAAAATGGGAATGCACAAGTCAGTAGTTGGAATGGGAGCACAAGCTGTGGGCTTTTCTTTCACAGGCAGAAAGAGGAGGTAGGGCGGGCAAGTGTCCAGAGCGCTCACCCGGGAAGTTCTGTACGTGCAACTGTGCGTTAGCGTCTTTTCCCAAGGTGCACACGTTGATGCATCGGTTCTGCTGTAGATGTGCTTAGTTCCTGGTCACATATTCACAGATCAGAATATTTAGTCTTTGTAAATGGAGACGTCCCTTAGAACAACCCCAAACCCTCGGGCACACCCCCCTCCACTCTATCTATTGTGCACCAACACCGAGCAACCCACTTGCTGACTTCTGAATGCGGTTTTTGCCTACTCCTCCTTTACATTAACGTGTACAATATAAAACCATCAGGAAAATATCCCCAACATTTTCTCTGGCATGGACTAAGCCCATTCCTTGTCCTCCTTCACACCAGAAAGGCAAAGTTCCTGTAAAATACAGTTGAAAATCTTCAGATTTCAGTAAAATTCCATACTTTCACAGACAGTTCAGCCTAACCATGTCAAACCCCTTAGTTTTCCCAGGAATGCTGAAAAGCGGGGTCCACGACACAAGTCCTACCTCTCTCCCTACAGTGATGACATCTAAGTGAAAACGTCAGGATGTGACAGGTTCTCAGTTTGACCAGATTTCGGCACACATGCACAACCCTCAGGAAAGGCAAAAGAGAAACCAAAACCTAAATCCCAAAAAACTCTTGGAAAGCTTGGGAAACAAGCCCCTTGCAGAAGTGCCCGCTCCCAGCCAGGCAGTACATCTAACAGCCGCCTCAGCAGGGTTCCCAAAGCTAATCCCACAGAGCTATGGACCTGACCACGGAGCAGGAGGCTCCCTCCTGCCGAAGCTCACAGCAAGGACGATCTGTTCCGTCACAATAGCGACAAGATAACTACAAGTCCCTACAGAAGCGTGATCATTTGCTATTAATGCCGAGATTTTACCACTGAAACCTTTGTCTCCTGCTACACGGAGAATAGCCCATTTCTCATACCCCCCCTGCCCGTAAATACTCACAGAGTGACATTGCCTTGGATAAACAATGACATCCAGCAAGCTCTGGACCTTGGTTATTTGTGGGCAGCCAGTGAATGTCGCCTGAAACTATTAAAGCCACAGGGTCAGGGAGGGTTTATTATTATGAAACTCACTTTCTCCTTAAAAAAAATGGGATTTCAGATGTTATTTGGAGATTTATTTGAGCTAACTTGCTTCTGACTCGTTCTGTGGTTGATCAAAACTGGGATTATCCAATCCAGGTCTACTACAAACTTCCACAAGCCTTACCTGGCTTCTTGCTCTGCTATTCCATAATACTCAAGTACCATAGTTACCACGGCAACTGATATTAACTGATGCCAGTGGTATTAGCTACAATTCTGCTTCCTCTGCAGCGTATCACACTTTTGGTACGAGTCTGGCTTTAAATCCTGTTGTTCCAGGTCAGAAACCACCCTCCAAACTCATGTAAGGTAGAGCCCATGATCCTGTTAAGTGAAACTGCTACACACTGCCAAGTCCCAGCCATGTCCGCACAGGAGCATCCCTGCTGCACTGTCACACCAATCCCATAGCTCCAACAGCCATTTTTTCCCCGAAGGACATGCAGAGGCAGGCTCTCTGGCCCAGCCATGCTGTCAGAAAGCTCCGTACAACAACAGTATGTGGTACCACCAAATTACAAATAGATTGGATGAGTATTGGTAATTCTTCCTCCTGATTGTTTACACCCTTTAAATATTTGCAGACTTCTCCTGCACCATCCCCAACTGCAGGTGAGCCAAAGCTATACATATTTATCTCACTTAATCTTCCCTCATAAATCAATCTCTCCAGTCAATCTCTCCACTCCCTAATTATTTTCGTTGCTCTTCTCTGAACTCCCTCCAATGTGTCAATCAATACCTTCCTGGTAATGAAGTGCTCTATAAGGGGCACAGTATTCTAGAGGCAGCTGTTCTGAAGCTGTATACAGTGCAACGATGCAACCAATATGGATTTTCAGTCTTCACGGGAAGGATGATCTAATGGTAAGAACACCAGCCTATGGATTTGAAGACCCAGGCTTATGTTCCTGCTCTGAGACACTCATTGTGTGACCTTGGTCAAGTCACTTAGCCTGTTCTTTAGTTAAGCATCTACAAACACTGTGGTGTTTGGTACACACAAGCAGCGAAACATGATGGTATGTGGGATAGGATAAAGCTCTGACTATGTAGACAGGAAACACTAATACTCATCCAAATCGCAGTTCTCTAGTGTAGTTCATTTGCTATTCCTACAGAAGTTCCTTGTTACGGTGCTGTTCACCACCACCAGACAGCAATGTACTGGCTACGTGGCTTGCCAGCTATAGTACCTGTGACTCGGCATTTGCTGTATTGTGACCACATCATTTTGTTTTACTTTTCACTAGTCTCATTTATCGTATATTCATTCAAACATCAGGACAGGCTTCAGTTGCATCTTCAAAAAAAACAAACAAACAAACAAACAAACAGTCATTTGAAATCCCAGAAACCATTTTCTAATAACAGAGTTGTAGATTTCCATCATAGGGTACCGTGGGATGCAAAACGCCACTTAACACAGCTATCAGTAAGTACATTGCTGTACCCTCACATCAGGTCCACAGTGGGCTCTGGAGGGTTAATCTACTGCCTCAAGGCACCATGTGAGCAGTATCATGCCAGAGCGTGCAACAACTCTATGCAGAAGGTCCTTGTTTCCCGCATCGTACCCCTCAGACCGTTGGCTTTCACGGAACAAGCACAGAAGTCTACCTGGTTTGATCACTCAGGTCTCACACCAGTACCAAAGCAGGACTAGACTCTGAAATGGTTCATCCTGTCACTCTTCCATAAACTGTAGAAACACTGTGTACTATGAAGCATAGAGAGGCGTGCAATTAATGCATAATTAAAACGTCTCTAACTAAATTATTGTTAAGTTTTAATTTTAAGAGTCTCGTGCTCTTTTCCTTTCGATTCGAGAGGAGAAGGTTAGGAGTATCAAAACGACTGAAGAAAGCAAAGAAGTCTGAGGATTGCAGTAGTTATTCATCAGGCTCCCAGAAATGCATTATAAGGTACTATAGGCTGTAAGACTAAAAATTATTCCCCACTGAAATGGTATTCACACAGCTTCTGCTGTACTGAGGCGTACATCGTAATATAATCATAATAACTAAAGTAAGTTTCCCTTGGGGATTATACCTCTGTGTGATTTAATCCTTAAATTTGTTTTGCTTTCATCCCTAGGAAAAGAGAGATTTCAGTTATAAAGTATTCTTCCTAGAAATATCAGACACTGCACATGCATTCATAATCTGCACTTACATTTACAAAGCCCGGGCCGGGGGGTAAGCAGAACTGGAAGCCCTAAGTGTTACCATTTTGTATGAAGAAACATGGCTTCGATTTCAAAAAAAAAGAAGAGCATAGCAAGAGAGAGTCCTGCTCATCCGGGAAAGTTCCCCATTCAGCTCTCCCCTCCTGTAACAGAGGAAATGATCTGCTTCCAAGAGGGCTGCCACTCAGAATGTCTGAAAAGTCCAGATCAGCGAGAAGGGGATTTGAGTGATAACAAATACCTGGAATGAAATGGAAACTTGGTGTGAAAACTTCCAGAGTTTCCGTGTAATTCTGGATCTTAATTCATATTTTAATCGGTGGTGTAGGCGCTTCGGAGGTCACAATGACATTCAGTACCACATGTATCTGAGGTCCAGGTGTTCCATTACATTTTGCAGCCAAATTTTAAGGTGGAATTCCAGAAGAAGCCTCTGAGGCTTGAAGCACAAGTTCCTAAGTCACTTTGCCTTTGAAATACTGATTGATGTAACAACTAAATATCTGTTAAAAAAAAAACCCAAACCCAAACCAAACCCTTGAACTAGGCTTCTTCATGATTTAGATACTTTGAAAAATTGTCTTTAGTGATTTTATTTCAACTAATTGACTTCTGCATACCTAGATCACAAAACAGACGTTAGAATATGCCAGATACATGTCTGCTTTCTGTCTATGTAGTCACAGGACAGTACACTTCCACCTTCTTGCTTGTCCTTCTAATGCATAGGAGACACCAGGGAAGAGAAAGTATTTATCTGAGGAACACCACTGTACACTATTTGTGATGGCAAATGCTGACACAAGCTGCAGGCTTCGAGTTTTTGATATGCTAGCCATCCCCTTCCTGATCTTTTCTTTCATCTACAGAATAACTCTGGACTTCTGTCTTTAAAATTAAAGCTTCCATGTCTTTGTTCTAGGCAGTACCCATGACATGGCATGCCCACGTAAAATGGGATGGTATTTCTAGCTCATATATCTTATGAGGAACAGCTGAGGGAGCAGGGGGTGTTCAGCCTAAAGAAGAGGAGGCTGAGACCTGATTGCTCTCTACAGCTCCCTGAAAGGAGGGTGCAGGGAGGTGGGTGCTGGTCTGCTCTCCCAGGTAACTGGTGACAGGACAAGAGAAAACGACCTCAAGTTGCGTCAGGGGAAGTTTAGATTAGATATTAGGAAAAACTTCTTCAGTGAAAGAGTGGTCAGGCACTGGAAAAGGCTGCACAGGGAAGTGGTGGAGTCACCATCCCTAGAGGTGTTCAAGGAACATGTAGACGTGGTGCTTGAGGACATGGTCTAGCGGGTTTGGTAGTGTTGGGTTGATGTTTGGACTGGATGATCTAATAGGTCTTTTCCAACCCTAGTAATTCTGTGATGACCAGTATGTTCTGGTGTAACCACACCTGGGTCTCTGTGCTTCACAATGATCTCTTAACAACAAAGAGCCAGCTCCAGCAGGTTTTGCCTTAAAGCCTCAATCATAAACCCCGAAGGCTGAACACTGAAAAGCTCTAGCGCTGCAGAAGCTGCCGAACAAAAATCCATGCTACAGAGCAGTTTGGAAACAGCAGCTTAAGATGCACAATGGTCTAACAACAGTTACATCTGGTGAATGAGATTCTAGCCCCATAAGTAGTAATTGTTATCACAGAGTGCCAAAAGAAAAGCAGCCAGCAGCGTATTGATAAGCAAGTCAAACTGATCTGTTTATTCCATTGTTAAGACTGTTGTTAAACACTGTAGTATTTTACTGACTGGTTTTACCCAACAACAGTGATTTTGTCAACAGATTAATCATTATTCAGTCACCAGCGCACCATGCTTTCCTTCTGTACGCAAACTTGCCCACAACACGTTTCTATAACACTGAAATAGAATGTATATTCTTCCGCTGGGATGCGGCGTGCTTACCTTTAAAAAATAGCTCGTTCACAAGCCAGTTGCACTTGGGATACACAAACCAAAAGGAAAGTATAGTCTAGTGCAGAAAACTTCATTTGCATTACACTGATCTTTAAATATTTAGTTATTTTCAAAAAGGTGCTCCTGAAGGACAGACAAACCAAATCACGAATCAAGGCTTATCTGTCAACAGCTTTCACCTATAGGAAACTGTAGGAAAAGTTTACATCCTGTTACAGCTTTATTACCTTCTGGGAAAAGTACTAAAATAATTTTCTTGCCATGATAGTCTCCAAGGAACCTGCTCCAAATACTAATTTGAGAAAGACAATTCTTAATTAGCCACTTTCAGTGTACAGTAAAACCGCTACACTCCTTCTTTCAAACAGCTACCAGGGAACAAAAACATGTAGTCACCTAGTGGAAACAATGAAAGCCCTGCCGTATGAGCAATTTTAAAAATAGCCAGACAGAAAGACCCAGTTTGAATCATAAATACGCTATTACAGATGAATGACAGGTGTAGCTGGTACGCGTAGCTACGCGAGATCATCGGCTGCAGCTAACACGTAACACGCCCGAGGTAGCAGGGACACCTAACGTTTAACACACGTGAACGACCCGTCTCAGATGACGCTCGTGGAAGGGGTAGCAGCAACGCTCACAGAATAAACGTCCCCTTGATCTTTCAGCGGTCACTTGTTCACATTGTACCTCCCAAATCAATTGTCAATTGACAAGATATTCCCAGTTCTACTGAAAACAATGTGGAAGCAAAGCCATTAGCAATCTCTGAAGTCAGGACATAAAGGAGGTTGGGGGGAAATCCCTTTTTCTTTTAATTTGGCTGCATAACATCAGGAGCAAGGGCAAGCGCAAGAGCTCTGCAGTTGTTTTTGTCACCCTCAGAGTGGTGGATGTCAAAGCTCTGCCAGAAGCTCGCAAAGCCCTGGAAGAAAGAGGTCACAGCAGGAAAATGGGTCCTAGCTGGTTTCTCCAAGGCAGTTAATCAGATTGTACTTGCAGGAACATCAAACCAAGCATGTCCTTCTACTTCCTCCTTGGGATGAGTTTAGAGTTAGGTAAGATGGAATGGGAGGAGACCTCTCAACATGAAAATCACCTGGCAGGAAGTCAGAGCTGTGCACAAAGCTCCACTGACTTCCCAGACCCCACCTTCGGGGTGCAGTGCATTGCAGGGGAACAGGTATCGGGCTAGCAATCATACTCCCACAGGGCCTCCGGCAGAGCTTAAAAGCTCAGACATATGTTGGTAAACTTTTATGGCTTTACTTCTCTGGGAAGTCAAAGCAAAGGACAAGCACCTTCTCTGCAGTGTTTTAAACCAGCTTCTCACACAGATAGCTCACTAGCACCCACTGGCTTTATAGCAATGCCTTCGTTTAATCGCATGCACCCTCGTTTCCTGGGTTTGACAATCCAGGGGTACACTGCCCAAGGGCTGGGGTCCAGCCCCACTGGGAAAAGCTCCGCAGCATTCTGTTTTCCCATGTGTGGGCTGTCTTGGACTTCACCGCTCAGAGGATGTCATTCTGTGATACTGTCTTAGGGTACATATGTTTAATAACACAGAAGCAATGTCACACCAAGACAGCCTTTGGCACTTGGCAAAAAATAACCTGAGCCGAGATGATACCGTGTCACAGCTGCACGGTACCAGTCAGCGTGACCAGCAGCCCGAAACCATGGGTTTGCTACAGTAATGGTTTTATTGGCCCAATGGCAAGTACCTTCCCCAACTCATAGCTGCTGCTTCTTGCGGCCAAGTGATAGTGAAAACCTCCCAGCTCATGCTTGTGGGCTGCCCCCCTGCCCCAACTACCAGCACGACCCGTCGCCGAGAGCCCCGCAGTAGTCACAGGGCACGTGCCCGGCGAGGGCAGGATTCGCGTTAACATCCACCAGGAAAGAACACCACGTTGCCAGCCACACACAACCTTATGTTGTAAAGCACCGGAGTAAGGCTGTCAATAAGCACAGTTACTACACCGTTTATTTCTAACCGTTTTTCTTCAGTCAACGCTTACGTGGGAATTTTTGAAAAAAAAACCCCAAACTCAAGTGAAACATTGGAGCAAACGTTGCTAATTGTTTTTAATCTGAAAGACACCACTTAAACAAGAGCCACAACTTCAAAGCCAAAAATAAGAAAGCTCTTAAATAAATACATGGTCTTATTGTGATTTGAGGAGAAAGTATCCTTAGAGTTTCTAGCATTTCCGGAATTCTTAAAGATCCAGTCGATTTTGCCAGCACTGCGCCCAGCCTGGTCTGTCTGCATGACGGGGCTTCTGTGGCACGACAAATACTTCAACGGAGAACCAAACCCCAGGTCTGGTTACAGCCATAGCTCTGAGGAAATTCCTCTCTCTCTAACAGGTTACGGGGCTATTCTGAGGTGATGTACACTCTGAAGTTACTACACTGTAGCTGTGATATTTATTAATAGCACAGCTGTATTGATCCCATAAAGCTTTCTTTAAGTGTAGGGTGATTTGAATTAATAGCTTTTACCTTGTGCTAGGGGCCATGCAGACACGCTGTAAATCAGACAGTCCCTGCCCCAAAGTGCTCACAAACCAGATTAGAACAAGATGCAGCAGGTGGAGGAGACAAACTTGCGGGGAGGGAGGAGGAGGAAGTGGAAAGGCAAGCAGCATTATGCACATTAAGCAGAACTCTCTGCTCAGCAACAGCTAGGCATTGCCAGCTGGCAGGGATCTGCAGGCATCAAAGATGAGTCTTCAGAGGGCCTTAAAGAGGGTTAAGGAAGTGACTGTTTTAAGGGAGTTTCCCCTATGTATGTATAAGAAATAGCCTGCGGGAAGAGCACATGGTGCTTGTGGTTGAAGCAGACTAGCAGACAGCTCTATCTTCCAAAGAGCTGGGTGCTACCACTGGGCTAATGGGTCAAGAAAATTGGCTTGGGAAGTGTGCCTGATTTTCTTCCATTCACTCAGATACACCTCTCTGAAATTTTGACCCAGAACATTTAGAAGATAGTGAAATAGACTTTAAAGGTGCTAATGATGTAATTATAAAAACACACAATAGGCATCTCAGCATTTCAAGATAAATTCAAGCCAAATGCACTGCCAACATGCCACACTCCGTGCTTCCCCTTTGAAATAAATGGCTTTATGCACTTCAAAGCAGCTTTGTTTCACTTGTTTAGCACAAGATGCAAATACATTGTCAGGCTGAGCAGAAGAGAAAATACATTTGCACCATGGGGAGCAAAAATATCCAACCAGCCACTCAAACGGGAATGATCTCAGGTTTAGGAGGCACAGCAGGCAGGGGAGGCACTAGATTTCTTCTATCATCTAGTTTATTCCATTTTTAATTAACATTATTTTAAAAACCAAATCTCCTTGCAACAAGGCCAGTAGAGAGATTCGCTTAAGAGAGCTTCCCTTGCACCTACAAAGCCAGGGTAGGAGAACTGAACACAGAAATAGGAGCACTGCCGTGACAGTTTTCCATTTCACTGCGTAAGAGCTCAGATATTTTTGTTTTTCTAGGAATAAAAAAGCACATTTTTTAACAGCTCACACAACTGGCATGTGGGACAGACTCTTCTAATACTCCCTTGGAAAAGGATCACCAGGTGCTTTTTCTCCCCCCACCCCTGTGAGTGTTGTCCCAGGAGAGGTAACACTTGGAGGGCAGTGTCTGCCCTGAGCCTGGGATGAGCAGGTCCGACGAAGGACTTGTGTCCGTGCTGCTGAAGATACTGGACAGAGACTTACACCAAGTCTCAGGCAGAAACACAGCTCCCACCTCCTGGCCCTCCCTTCTCAATGTAGGATACACCTGAGGTGGATGACCTCAAATCCATGCCAGAGAGATTACTTTTTCTGGCAGAAATTAACCATTACCTCAGAACTCCACAATTAGCTTAAGTGTTTCTAAAAAGTAGACCAATCAGCTTGCTCATTAGCAAACTTGCCACTCATCAGCTATTGCCTTCTGAGCAGACCCCAGCCTTGGCTACGCTAGAGCTGCAAATCAGGATTCGCTCCCATGTGGATCGGAGCAGGGGGAGAAGAAGTGGTGGACCCTTTACAGGATGCCATACACCTGAGGCTGCTCTGCCCTGTGCTCTCCTTCACGGGGGGCTGCTGCAAGAGGCCGATGCAAAGGAGGGACGGAAACCAAACTTCACCTTCTCACTTCTCCCAGCTACTAAGAAATTGTTTTCCTTGAAAAGAAAATCTTCCGTTCCGACTGTGGTCCTGTTTCCGCAGAGCTCATCTGAGATGGGAATTACAGCACAGTCATACAGAATTGTGGTAACACGGGAATTTCTAGGGAAGGGGCACAGTGGAAACCCTTGAGACGCGGCTTTGGAGGAGCAGCTGATGAACCTAACGCAGGAAGCAAAGGAAAACTGCGCGCATTTACAGCACATCCACTGACACAAAGAAAGAAAGTGCCAGAGGTTGGGTTTTCCCTTTATTTGGCAGATCTGCAGGGCATGCCAGAGAGCCTGAAAGACACCTCACACTGGGAAGAAGTTATGCCATCCCAAAACAGGTTCGCTCCTGGATCTGGCATCCATTTCCAGCCACCTCCTTCTGCCAGGGGTCCCTTCATGGCGAGGCAGGTATTTGAAAATGTTATTAACTTCCCCGAGCAAAGCGGAGCAGCTTGCAGGGTTCTGAAAGTTTTAATCCGGGCTGTCTGAAGAGAGACGGGAAGGGGGTTGAGGCCTTTCATCTTAAATTTAATAAGGCAGTGGCTAGGGTTGGCATTGCCTATCCTCTCTGTGCTCTCCAGGCATTCTGCTCCACGCCTACAATTCGCTGGAGCCTTTCCACGGGCTTTGCCTTTCCCAGGCACACAGGTGGTATAACCGAGAGGACAAAGGGAAAGAACTGGGTATTGTTTTGGAAACACTCCCAGTCCCAACACCGGTTTCATTCCCCAGCTGCCCTCCACATGATGTAATGGCCATTGCGTACGCACCACAACCGCGTCCAGAGCCTCTCGGGAGCACCACGCCTGGGCTGCGCTCTCCTCGCATGCACTCGGTCTCAGGAATGTTTTAACAGCAACAATTTTCCTCCACCTGCTCAAACTTGGCACCCCCCTCGCCTCTCTCCCAGAACAGGACAGGGAAGCTCTCGTGTGTTTCTTCCCAGACATTATCTGGCTCCGCACGGTGATGACAGAACCGACTAAAGCTTCATTAGAAAACGTGGAAACATTTCAAACCTCCTGCTCCAGCTTTAACTTGTGCATTGTAGCTGCTGCAAGTACTCTGTTTGTCATGAGAGTCCTTTATTTATTGTTTCACCCAAAAAATAAAATTATGAAAATGGATTTAAAGAGAAAAATACTTTTAAGAAGTAGGACTGTCTCTGCAGCCCTCTGTGCTGGGAGGAACGGCTGAGATTCTGGCACAAGGTGGGAAGCTCGATAGCTACACTCCAGAGCCACTGCCGGAAGGAATATACTCAAGAACAGAACAGAACCTTAACATTACACCATTTTTCTTCCAGCCAAAAGCTTCTTGTGTGTAATCCAGTGTGGCAGGTAAACGCTGCAAGTCAAGGCCCCGAATCTGTAGCTGGTGACTTACAAAGACCCCACGGAAACGTCCATTTCCTACTCACAGCGTCCATACAACACGTTCCTAACCTCGGAGGATAACCCAAAGCAAAACGGCAGCTACACCCCACCGGGGCCAAGTACCACTTGGCAGATGACCTGGAGGAAACCCAGCTTTTCCTCTCTGCTTCTTTTTATACATTAAGTCGCTGTAACAGATGCTGAAAAACTCATGGGGTGCCAACCTGACAGCTCTGGGTCCAAACCCACGGGCAACACAGACACCCTGCGTGAGCGTGTCCCCCGTCCCAGGCTCAGGAAGAAGCAGGGTCTGTCCCTGGGAGGCTCCCAGAGGCCAGCCACAGGTGAGAGTGATGGTGTCAGCCGTGCCCTCAGAAAAGGAACAGCGTGAGCAATGCTGCTTTGATAGCCTCTGGAACAACACCTCAACTGAAAATAAAATACACCTCGACTGAAGAAGTGAAAAATTCTCTGGTCAGAAAGAGGCGTCTGGATGACTTGCCTGCGTGTGCTGCTCTGCCACTCAGTTCTCTCCACTGCAGACTGACTTACAAGCTAAAGGCTTTAATCCCTGTGCCCATTCCTTTCGGGGCTTGTTAAAAATTGCTTTCTTGAGAAGAAAGCTAAGAATGGAAAATACTGACTGACTTATCTTGCTTGACCACAACGTCTATTGTATCCTAGTATCCTCAGTCCTAGCTTCCATGAACTATTTCTCACAATTTATACTCTTATTTGCAATTCTAGACACTGTTGATCTTGCAACTGTTCTTAACACACTCAGTCAGCTTACAGGGGTATGGCTGAGACCTCGGAGATTCTGAACGCTGTAAAGGCAGACGCGCAGTTGGCATCAGAGCAGCGAAAGGCTGGCGCTACTGCTCACGTTCCCAAAGCCGTGTCAAAAGGGTTTATACAGGTGACTAAAGCCTCCCTCATCCTCCGTTTCCTTTTCCCTGTGAGATGAGACCTAGCCCAGAAAGCCAGTGGTTTCTGTAAACAGGAGAGAATGCAGACGGGCCGAGTGCAGGAAACTCAAGTTCCCAACTGGAGCCTCCACTGCAGGAGACTGAGCCCAGCTACACATTTGCCAAGGGGACACTTACTTGAGCAATAGGTAATTTATGAATATTTTTGGCTCCCTGATCCGTGTTTCTTGAATAAATTAGGTAGTGGGCTGCATCACTGGGAATAAAAGGGAAAGTTCCTACTGTATGTTCTGAAAGATAGCATGACCTTGAGAACCACTTATTTCAGGGGGGAAGGCACAGTAAGACTCCTCACAGAGTGCTCAGAGAAGCAGACCCTGCTCATTCCCCAAATGTATTCAGAGCAGAGGCGAACACTTCTCACTGCAATTCAAGGCTGCCTGAGTTTTCACCTGTAGATACGCAGATAAACTTATATCATCAGCTTCCAGGTTTCTGTGGGCTGGTATGTCAGCAACAGCTACAGTGATTTAGTGCAACAGCTCCAAATGGATTAAATCACAGAGTCATTTGAATTTTACCCAGGCTTGTCACACAAATCTCAGAAACCACCGTCTTGCATAAAAACTTCCTCTTGCTACTCCTGAGGAGTCATGACATACACCAAAAATTAGGTCGAAAATGAGAAACAAAGATTTCTAGCGTGGCAAGCAGGCAGCACGAACAGCCCATTTAACTGAAAAATCTTAATTGCATTATGGTAGCAACTTCCTGTATTTTATTAAGTGTATTTTTCCCATTTTTGATACATCATCATGCATCTTACAGTCTATTTTTTTAAAGGAAGTCAGTTTTTATTCCATTTCCACTCAAACAGGATATCCTTCAAACATTCCTCTCTTGAAAAGGAATGTTGCTGTGTATGAAGTTTTGGAGTATTTTAGGAAGTACAATACCACTAGAACGTTCCCTGTACGCACAGCCACGTATCTTTTCTATTTAAGAGCCTCCTTGAAGCGTGGCAGAGCAAAAAGAAATTTCCTACTGCATCTAGATTTCACTTTGTGTCCTGAGCGATACAGATCATCTGTGATTTTACTGTCCCCGAAGTTTAACCACATCCTGCATGGCCTGCGTACGGAGATTTGAATCAGTTCAGTAAAAGGAGAAAAGACAACACAAACCATTCGAAAACCTATTAAAGTGACTCCTAACAACACTGCATCTGCCCCACGCACTTTCTCTCTGCAGGAATCAGGCAGACACACACCCACCTACGAACCGTTCAGTATTTCTAACGATGCCACCCCCCGTGGATTACGTTTACGCTCTAGTCCACAAATAAAACTGCCGTTTGCATCACATGAGCCACACGACAGCATTCCCGACCCCCGGATCGCTGTACCTTAGTGCGCATCAAAGGTCTGTGGGTGCAAACGCTTCCCAGAAAGAGACTTTAGCAAGTTTTGAACATAAAGACCATTTTAATGCAAAAATTCCTACCAAAAAAGGATTGCAAAAATTACATAAACACAAGCCAGACATACTAAGGGAAGGTTGTTTTTTTTTTTTCGCGTGCATCTGATTTTTCCCCCTAAAGTACTTACTCAACTTCTCATTTTTTTCTGATAAATCTCAAAAACAAATATTTTTTTTTTGTTTGCTTCGCTAATTCTACAATTCCCTCGCTTCTGTTTTCACACCAGGTCACCTCTGAGAAACGCACGTGAGCGTTCTAGGATTCATTCCCCCTGACTTCCCCAGCAGGAACAACCAGACGAGAAGGCTGCTCGCAGCAAGCCCACACTTTCATCCTTCACAACGAACCCAGCAGCATATGGATACCAAGATTCTTCCAGCCCACCTCTCCCTGACCTTCTGTAGCAACTGAAGGGAGACCCTGCAACACCAGCTGCACAAACGTAGCCACGCTGCAAAGCCCTTCCGTACGCAAGTGCTCTCCATGCACAACCCTCCTCAGCTCGGACGCTACAGCACAGCTTAGCCTTGGCAGGAGACATGGATAAAGCTTCCCTAAGCACGATTTATCAGAGGCTGTTATAATCACCATCACACGCACGTACCATCGTATTCCAGGCTTTTCTTCTGAGTCCTATCCTGCGTCCCGAAAGGACTAAGGAGGGTTAACGACAGCTCACGGAACAGCTTGGCCAGTCTCAGGACAAAGAGCTAAGGTTGCTAAATGCAGTTCCTTTTATTCCAGGGAGGCCAACTGGGGAGAAGAAACCCAGGTGCAGACAACTTGGTCTCCCAGGGAAGGCAAGTCCTCAAAGAAGTGATGCGCAGGTGCCGGTGATCCCCAGAGTCGCCTTTCAGGAGGCTACTCCGAGGCTACTCCGAGGCTCCGTGCGCCTCGGCTGAGTCTAGGTGAGCAGCACGCGAGATCGGATGTGCGCCTGTAGTGCACATACACCGTCATAATCACGGAATCTCTTTTCTTTGGTTTTTGAGGCAGATATGACTGTACCTGAAGGAGATACCGATCACAAATACCTTATAAAATATGTCTGAAATTAATCCATTGTGAAGGTAAGAAGGGAAAACATAAATATCCTCATTAACTCACACGTACATACACAAACCTTTACATAACGTACGGAGTAGTTGGAAAGACGCCCGCAGACGTAATTGCATTTCTGTGTGAAGAGCATTTACACTCCCTCATCTCTGCTTTCCCCGTTCATTTTAGTAATTACATGGAGAGAAGCAGCTAACACGCTTGTAATTAAAACCAGCAGTGAAGGATTTTGAGGTGTTTTGATACAAGAGAATCGACACGGAAAGCAAGCAGAGCTGGCAGGAGGGGATGACTACAGTCGCAAAGAACAACTCAGCCCCAGGAAAAGTCTGCGCTGGAGCGCCCACATGGTGCTCGTGAGCCCACGTCACGCTAAAAGATATTCAATCACAAGACCTAGAGCTGCCGTTGGCTGCTGGAGACCTCTGGTTTCTGCCCGCTAAATTCAGAGAGTGGAAAACGGCCGCTGCGCACAATCTACATTGCTTTGCTTTCTACCCGTTTCATTTGGCATTTTATTGGCAAAGGCTGTAACAGTTGTTTCGGTCTGGTGGTGGGGTTGCTATGAAAACTCCAGGTCTTCTCATCTTGATGATGAATATTCATATTTCAAGCAATCTGTACTAGGCAGACTTTATTGCCCTTTCTTTCCCTTCCCTGCTATCCCAGTAGTAGCTATGCAGAATGTTGTATTTGATGGGCAAGTAATATTCTCAGGGCTTTTAAAATGAAAACTGGACAATGTGCTTAAGCTGGAAGGTCCTTGCATGAAGCATGGCACGCTTGCAGCACAAGCATCAAGAACTCTCACAAGGAACTAGATGGATGGCAGAAAGAGGGAACTGGAATTGAGGACCCAGACCTTTCCCTGGGAACTTCTGCCTCAACACAGTCTGGAAACAAGCTTTTGTAAATGTGCTCTCTGAGGAAATTTGAAAAAAAGTCCCAAGATTTTTCCTCTAGGCTTTTTCTATGGTCATCTGAGCATCTTTGCAGCTTTCTGCCAACTGAACAGGCAGGGAAAGACCTAAATCACATTAACCCTTGCTGTTCTTTTGGCAAAAGCAGAAGCATTCATTCCACAAGACAGACACTTGACCACTGCAAGCTGTCATGACGTTATGTAGATGGTAAGGGAACTATCCTGTGGTAAGTCCCAACTGCAGGATGGGACTGTCACCCATGACAGGTGGGTGATACTTAAGTGTATTTTGTGAGTCTGTAAACCAATCTGTAAAATACCCAGCTGTATACAAAGCACTGAACAGACAGAATTCCCCCTTCTGTGTGCAGAGTTGCCATCATGAAGGGCAAGGGACCGACATCACTTTCTCTAGTGCACCAAACCATCTTGTAGGCTGGAATTTAGGGTTCAATCATATTCTGCTTGTGAAGGAAGAAGCATTCCAAGGTACAACATCTGAAAGAAATGTGGCGTGGCAGTTTGCACCCCACGGAACGTCACGATGCACCATACATCACGTACTTGAACGTCAGTCCTGCAGAGACACACCTCTAATATTCTCATAGAGGAACTCCACTCGCCTACCGATAGCTGTATGGAACCCTGAGCTGTGGGCCAGAGAGCGCACACCAGGACAGACACACTGACAGACCAGGATAGTTAAATTAAGATAGATCTCTATTAAGCCTGAACTTTAATTAACCCCTTAATGCTGCCCTGATGATTTGTTCAGCCAAACTGACCTGCATGGTTTGGGAACTTCAGCTGGGTCAGCTTGAGAGAACATTTGTCAGGAGGGACGTATTGACCAGCACCATCAAGTCCTTACCTCAGATACTGAGACAAACTGGAGTTTATAAATTCAGCCAGTTTACCTGGTCAGCACAGCCCAGAGCAGTGGTCTCAGCTAGTGTTCTTCCCACACAGCTTCACCAGAATCACTCTGCTTCCCTGAACTCTCAAGTGCAGTGCGTTGTGGACTTCGGATTGACCACAGAGCAATCAGATCTCCCTTGTAGCGCTGCAAGGTTTTGCAATGCGCGAGGTGGGCTTTCTACAGATCCTTCTTAACTCAGAAAGGCTTACCTGGCTGCCAACATCTACAGAGGCTGGCTCTCACGCCCCGTAAGGGGCACCAAGGCACCTGGAAGGGCACACGTGGATCCTATCAGTGCAAGGAGGATCAAAACCCATGGCTCTCTTTTCACCTGCTAGAAGTACCTGGTTGATCTGGAGGCCCTTCAGCTGAATCCTTTTAGGGACTGGGAACAAGATCCCTTTTGGTTGCCACCCATAGCCTGGCTATCTTTTCTGTCTTCTCAGTAGGGCTTGTTGCATTCAGAAAGTTTCAGCCTGTTCTCTGACTGTGGAATGACGCAGGCTGACCTGTCTCCTCCCTTGAGCTCTGGGCTAGCTGAGGCCTCAGCAAAGCTCCAACCACTCTAAGAAAAGAGTAACCAACAGGCTCTTCTACCTATTAAAAGTGAGCTTTGATAACCGGTTTTATGGTTCTGTTGCTGCCTTGCAAAAAGTGTAACTGCCACAGCAGACTTCGATAACTGAAACAGCTAATGACCCGTTTGCCTTCGCTTCCAAACGTGAGCTCTCAGAAACAGGATTCCTATGGATACAGGGCTGCATCATCCTGATGAAGCAGAAGATTTCACTCTGCATAGTGGACTAGTTCACCTCCAAATCACAGCACAAAGGGGAGAGAGGTCCCCTTCAGCAAACCAATTCTGTAGGTGACACAGTATGAGGCCCAGTGCCCACTCCCAGCTGTTTTCTTGCCAGTCTGCAAGGTCAATAAATATTCCAACCAGCACTTGCTGTCTGGATCCATAAAGGGCACTGCTGAGGTGTGCGCAAAGCGGAGGCAGTCGGCAAGTATTCCTTAGAAACCAGCTAAAGAGGTGTATTCGAAGGCCTGGCAGATGAGAGGGGGGGAAAACTGAAAGCAGGATAAGAATATGGGAATTCCCACAGCTGCAATAGGTATAGAAAACCCACAGAAAGGCTTATGAACACCAGAGAGGGATAACAAAAGGTGAAGTAATATGTGCTTTAGCAAGTGTGACTTCAGCGACCATTTTCCTTCACCAGATTTGTGGCTCGTTTACCTCCAGTTCTTTCACTGAAATATATAATTGGCAGTTCAATTATAAAGACAAGTAAAGTGTATGCTATGGCAGAGCCTCGGGGTACTCTAGCCTGTGCACTAACAAGGTCAGGGAGCGTATTTATCGTACTATTCAATAGAGAAAAATAGAGGGAAAACTACCCTACACCACGTACAGCACATCACACCAGGCACGGGGCCTCCTGACACACAGCCCCGCAGCAGCAGGGCACTGCAAATCCACATTTTGGAAAGAAGGGTGCACTGGGACACTTAAAGGACAGATCCAGCTTGTTAACTTAGGCTTTTCTGAAAGAACCTTGAAAATATTCACCAAAGAAAGGACTTTTATCCTTTGTTGCCCTTCTTGGTGCTCTGCCAGGGCAGCCAGGGATGGGCATGGGAGAGCAGAGGCAGTTGAGGCAGAAGAGCGATGCGGTTACGTGAAATGATGCTCTTAGTGCCGAGAAGGCTGAACCCAGTGCGGGGAGGCGGGCTGGTGATTTTATAACGCAGGCGGTAAACACCCAGTAATGAACTCGTGAGTTTGGTTTGAGAGAGACCCGCTATGGTGATGGGCCGGTGCTCCCTGCGCATTCTTTGCCAAAGAAATTTTAAATCAGCAATTTCAATTGTTGTTTATTTGTCTCTAACAATGGAGAAAGAAATGGGGTTTATTTCTTCATTTTCAGACTCTCTCCAACCAGGCTGTAGTGTCATCGACCTGTCTAAACTGCTGAATTTTCCATTCCTAAGGACTGTCCACTCAAAACTAGCGCTGACCAGATAGGACAAAATTATTTGGCCATTATTTACTTGAATTGAAAGCTTCGTTTCACACTAAGATCAACTCCGTAGTTTTGGGGCAGATGTGTTTTCTGCAGATATCTGAGCCAAGATCTGCAGACGAGCTTTTCATACGTTTTAAGTGGGAATGCACAAATAAGAGAATTAATTCATGTACTGTCACCAAGTTCTGAGCTGAATATTCGGCAGAATTGACATTTGCACTTCATATTGTGCCGCTGACTTGCGTTCCTCTGTCCAGTCATGGAAGAGGCATAGTCTACAAAAGTTAAATAATTAATTAATACAAAGTAAATTTCACAAGTTCACATTAAAAATTTACTATGAAGTATTCACAAACTGTTTCTACGATACAGAAATATCAAGTGGGAATCTCATGAATAAATCTAAATAATGAGGGCATTTGAAATCTAACGTTTACTTGGCAATATGGGGGGGAAAAAAGAGAAGAGGCAGAGAGAAAATATGGCAAAAAGTGAAGAGCTGTGATTACTTGTTTGGAGCAGTGAAAACAAGCGCCCCACGGCTCTGCCTCGAACCTTACACACACTATTGCAGATTGGCGTCTGCTCTCGCACACGCATTCCTACATGCAGAGGCAGGCATCGACGTTTCTCAGAGCTCATGGCTTCCCCGTGCCAGCAGCCAGCCCTCAGCAGATTCCCCGACAGCCCCACGGAAAGCCCAGCTCCGAAGCAGCGACCTCGGAGGCCCCCAGCGCCAGCGAGCACCCTCGCTCCCCCGCATCACCCCGTGTTCTCCCCAGCCGAAGCTCCTCTCCTCCACCCCAGCGCTCTGACCGCTGCCAGCTCCTGCACGGGGGGGGCAGCGGCTGCTGCCTGGCTTCGGCCTCCTCGCTGGGGCTGGGGGGAGGCCGGGAGGGAGAGCGGCCCCGTCAGCGGCGCTGGGCTGAGGGCAGCACAGCAGCCGGAGGTTGACCATGGGAGAGATGGAAACTTCTTGCCATGGGGGACCAGCCTCCTCGCGCGGGCAGGGAGCCACAGTGGCCTGAGCCTGGGCAGCCACAGGCTGGCAGCAGCCCTTAGCCAGGGACTCAGTCATGAACTCTCCCGAGAGAAGGGTGCCGAGCACCTCTGAAAGCAAGACCCAGCCCTTCAGCTCCCAGCACCGTCCTGGGCGGCCGGTGCTCTGCGTGCACCGAGTCCTGCTGCTGTGATGGAACGGACGGGCCCCAGGCTGCCCACAGCTCCCAGAACTCCAATGCCGGCTGTATTATGACGACGTAGTTGCTGTTGAAAGAGAAATAATGTAAGAGCAGAGGACAGAGAAAAGCTCTGCCCAAGGCAGCATGAAAATAAGAAATAGCAGGTCTCTGATGAGTTTCTCCAGTGTGCCCTGCCCCTCTCAGGAGACACATCAAAGGGAGACGGGGAAATCAGTCCACGGCAGCGAGCCCGCTGGAGCCCGCTTGCTCAGCAGAGGCAAAATTAATTAAGAGGGAGGGAGAAAAGAGCCAATACGAGTCTGATTCTGTCAGGGAGCACAGCACTGACAACCAGCAAATGCTAATTCAGGAGTTTTCCATCTCTTTCACATCTGCCAAAGAGGGAAAGAGGAGCATGATTCAAATTTGAAATAGACTGGATTTGGATACCTCTGACGCATCGCGCGATGCTGCATCTGCCGCTGCTTCCTGGAAGCCTACGAAAACTAAAGGTAGATCAAGAGAAACTCAGCCCCTGTAATACCAGGTTTAAGGAAAACACATCAATGTGTTGGTTACTGCTGTTACAGAAAACAAAGCAAATGTGAGGCCTCACCACAGAGGAGAAACCACAAGTAGGGACCTCTTACCCTGCTATCAGTGAGCAACTCATCAGAACGAGGCAAACATAACCAGCAAACAATTCAGGAGAAATTAAGTCAATTTTATTTGGCATAATAAGCACTAAGACTTACTAATACTGCTTTCCCGTGTACTGAGCACGACAGGGTTGGGAACCTGAGACCCACACTGGCAGGAGGGAACAAAATATCAAATGGAAAACTCTTAAAATGCAGGATTTCCAGGCATTCAGGTACTGTAGTAGGGAGTCCCTGGAAATGCTCATAAATTAATTAGATGAAAGATGTAAAACCATCATTCCAGGGGTATCATTGCCCTACTATCTTTTCTTGGTCATAAATCAAAAAGGAGATGAAGCTTCTGAGCCCAGTTTGGGACTAATAATTTCTAAATAAAAGATAAATATGTCAAGGTTTCCCAAACAGAAAGGAGAGCATGGCACTATAAATAAGCTTTAATATTTGTTTTATTGTAAAGTTTATCCAGTCAAGCTCCTGCCTTTTACAGAATGCTCCTACTACTATTATACATCCGGGTGCGTTAAAAAATTGCACTGGAAAAGGGGCTTGCTTTATGTCCCGCAGAACTCCTGAACCACTGTTTATGGAGCACTGTCTGCAGCCCTGCAGCCCGTGAACATTTAGCAAACAGCCGTTGCGCTGCATCTGTTCTGAGCAGGTTTTTTGGACTATGCCACAGGGGTGTTAATCTTTGCATGTTGTCTTTTTTCTTACTCTGATCATGGGTATTACAACCAGCGTCCTCAAATCCGCACCATACAGTTAGCGTGAAGAGCTCCCACACCACCTTCTAAACTCATGGCCAACGATGTGCAAGAACGATACCCCAACAGTCCTTGACGACCAGGCACACAAAGGCATTGCCCAAGAAACTGGTCCACTGGTGCTGCGCTTTCTAGGGCAGGAGAATGACTATCAGGCTACCATCTGCCCAGTAGTTAAGCAAAGTAATGCCTGTTTCATCTAGAGTGTAAGAGGTGCTTTGTTCACATCAAATAGAATCATGTATCAGCAACGTACATTAATAACTGATAACAAATATCCAGTGCATTTAATACTATCAAACTAATTAGGTGCTGGTTTGCCAGGAATAAAGGCGAGGTTTAAAAATCCAAGATGACATGATTACTACTGAGTAAGACATTCTTGCTCATCCTGAACACAGGCTAAAAGCATAGGTGACTGAGACAAGTCACCAGGCTGGAAGCCAAACATTTCATGCACTAAATTTGCAATGAAAATTCTAATGAAGCCATCGTGACAAGCTCAAACAGTGCTACTCCGGCCAGAGGTCTCCAGCTCTCTCTGGGGTAGCTCTGGCAGCATTAACTTGCCGAAGGGTCACGCAGTGCATGGAGCACACGTTACCGCTAAAGCTAGCGCTGCAGAAATGTCAAGCCTGCCATGAAAACTTGGCAGTCCTGATGCAAAAAAAAAAACAACCAAACCCAAAAAACCACTTGCCACCCTTACTGTAATTGTACTGAAGAAAGTGTTTATTATACACATGTACCTGCTCCACTCAGGCAGAGTTCTTCTGTGAGCCTGAAACACTGCATGCACTAACCCTGCGTTCCGTGCGAGAGCACTGGTGTTAAACAGGGTCAGCACTCCACTTGCTCTGGGGAGAAGCAAGCTCACTTTGAAGACAGGCTGGTTACCCTGTTTTTCTTCCTACACCACAGCTTTCAGATTGCAGCTAGAACTTGAAGGGAGTTGTTCCCACAAGCTCTCCAGCCCGATGTCTCCACCCGAGAGGCTTGAGTAAATAGCAGAAGCTCTGGATATGAATCAGATGGAAAAGATTCAGCCCTCTCTGCTAGGTCTGAGTTCAAAGGCATCCGTGGCTGAACAGCTAAATCAAGATCACTATCTGCATGTGAGGGCAGAATGGAGCGTTCAGTAATAACGAACGGCTCACCCTTACGTGCTCGTTTCTAGAGGTAGGGTAGCAGGTTGTAAGTGGAATCCAGTTGCAGAAGTCCATGTACGAGACACTGAGAGAGGTGGGGAAGTCTGATTGTTCTAGGAGACCTTCTTTCCTCGGTTTCCTTTCTGTTCTTCTTCAACTGCCTCCAGCAGAAACCTTGGACCTGACCTCTCAGCATCCGCTCAGCCTCACTCCAAAGACCACAAACCGTATCACAGAGCAGAGAGCTCAGCCTACAGCACTCAGGTCCCTGACAGACCTTCTCCTCCTTCTACGCGCTGAGCAGCCTGTCCTCACGGACAGCGCGCACGATCCATTTCCCACACGCACACATCAGACCCGAGTTTCATTCCGTGACATTTCTCCAGCACACATGCTACATCTACCCAGTTGCTGGCGCCCGAGCAGGTACACGCAAGCAAACTCAAGTAACTAAACCCATGCTGCAGCCACATGTCGCTGCATCACCTCTACAGAAAGCAAACTGTGCCATGAGCTTACGTGTAAGCGGGCAGAAGTCAGGGACAAAGATGCACAGGGGGAAGGATGTGCCCGTAGACATCATGGCAGCTCAGTGTCAGCGCTTGGCTGAGAACACAGCGCCTCCGAGACCTACTGCTCGGTGACAAATCTGCTCACCTGTGCCATTTCTGCAGGCCATAGCATCCAACAGCTCTGTTCCCTTGTATGTGCAGGCACAGCCCTAGCTCCTCCCCAGCAAGGATACCCTTCTTGTTAGCTGATGCTGGAACACAGCCGGAGCCCACAGCCTGGGTGTGCCTGCACCGCCCCTCTGCGAAGCTGCCTGGTTTATTATCTGTAGAACAGCACACCTGGGAAGATGAGCCAAATAAGTATTAGATATAATCAGATACTTTCTGTCTTCAGGTGCCACCCATGTGCACACACCTTCCCTACAAGCTGTGGAGTGAACCTGCTAACGATTCTATTAATAACGAGCAGTACAAGTAGGTGAACTGGATGAACTTGTGTGAAAGCAGAACTCCAGAGGTAGATCAGTTGCTCTGTTCAAAGCAAACAGATAACTATCCCAGGCTGCAGGCAACTCTCCCCCTTTCCCACCTCCTCCTTTGGGACATCTCCAGGCATGTCCAGGGTGGTGCAGCCTGGCAAGCAGACATTTAAGCAGTGATTTATACATTTAAAAAAAGAATCCAAAAGCCACCAATGACCCTGGGAAATGCCAAGTGCCAGAACGTCCTCCAAGGACTCTCCTTTGTATTCATCCTCGCTGTAGATGACACTGTTAATGCACAAAAGTGGAATTGTTTGCCCCTCAGGGGGTTGTGACCTCTGCTTCTCACCTGCTATCTGACGTCCCCATCTTCCTGCAGTATCCAGCCAGCTGACCGTGATACCGCACAGAGGGGACGGGCTTCGACTGAGGATGCAGCAGCAGGGGTGGTGAGCAATGCCTAAGACACATGGGGCCTACTTGTAGGTAAAGCCAGTCACTGACAGCAAGAACCCCGGATCACACTGCAGCATCCTGCCCTCCCTGGGGCCCTCCCGCTTCTGATGCCGAGCCCCAGTTTCATGTCAGTGCAGTGCAGAGCAAGGGAGAGACTCCAAAGTGTAGGTCTGTTAGTCGGCAACTGTGCCACTCACAGGCCAGTCTTGTTGAGGTGAACCATGCACAGCCGTGCCTGCTGGCACTCAGAACCACGGAGACAGGACGCTCTCAGACAGGTGCTTTTGTACCCTTGACAACAACTAAAATCTGCTGCCTTGGGGGTAATGACTGTCAAGGAGCCACAGGCTAAGCATCAGTGTGATGAGCAGGGCACTGCCAGAGGGGCAGAGGGGGCCAAGGGACCGAGGAAGGACAGTCTCCTCAGCAGCATTTCAGGTAGCTTGAGCTTCTGAAATGCTACACTTTGCCTGCCTGTCCTCCCTTCTTCAGATCTGAGGACAGGGCTCAAAGGCACAGGCAGGGCTGCCTGAAGAAAATGTGGCATAACCTCTAGTACTGCAAGGAAGGTTTATGATGAGGTGCCTGCTCGGAAATCCACTGCCACAAAGACCCTGCTAACAGCCTCTTACGCAGGAGCAAATTCAAGTGATGGAAGCCTAGTAGAAACAACAGGGTGTGTTTGTCCACTAGTGTTTAAAAGGCCTTTTCATGCAGCTTTTTTCTTGGCTGAATAAATTCAACACAAGGTGCAAAGTTCTGTAACATCCTAGAATTCCACTGAAGGGACCAGTTCATTGACAGGAACTGGTCCAACATATTCCTGGAAGCATGTCATAACAGGAGAAAAGGTTTCAGAGCCAGCTGACATATTTAGTCCTCACTCAACAAGGCTTCTCATTCCTCTGCCCTCTCAGCTAGGACAGGTCTCCTTACAGTGTTCTCCTAAAGTCCTCCCGAATTGCAGATGCTACACCAGGGTCTCTCGCTCTGGTGTATGTCAAGCATGTTAAAAAAGGACAAATATTATACATGGTGTATATAAATTAATTTAACAACAAAGCTCTATTAATAATGTCATTGGCATCAACCCCTTTAAAATTATAAGAGTATTTTCCTTTCCAAGAAGGAGAACTAAAAAATGGCTGCAATACTGGATGCTGAGGCTGGGGCATTGAAACGGAAAGGATAAATGATGCATCAGAGATACTGTTCTATTGAAAGGTGCTTTTATTCTCCCAAATGGAGCTTTGTATTAAAATTCCAGATACACCTGGCAATAAACTATGCTGTTTAAAGACAAATATTACACCTTTTGCAAACTCTGAAGTGAAAGCAAGTAAGGCTGGACAGGCAGACCCCTGCTCAGTGCTGCTCTGGCTCTGTGCCACTTGCTGACTGACAGCTGATAATTATCTTTGATTTAACGCCACTTAATGTTCTTCTTTCTCCCCGTGCCCCCAGCACCTTGGTTATTCTCCTCCGGTACTGACATATACTAGGAAAAGAAGCGTCTTGGAAGAAAAGGCAAAAAGAACTAGACTGCTTTGGTAAGCTACAGGGAAAACACCGATTTCATTTATTCCTTAAAAAAGTTAAATAATCTGCCAGCTAAGAAAACTATAATTAAAGCGTTAAACTTCAGAGGTGAGTGTAAAACATGAGCAAAATGACTAGCCTTAGATATAAATGAATTTAGGCATGTTTTTCTCTGCAGAGCAGCGGCACTGAACATTCCTAAAGATACATTCTGGAACCAAGAAAATCAAGGCTTTCCTTGATTTTCAGCATAAGGAACATCATTCATTTCACTGCCGTGAAAGCGTACCGAAGAGGCCTGAGCTTCCAGGTGAAGGAAAGGCAATGAGGAAGGCAAAGGGTTTTCCTATTGCTTTCTCAGCGTGGAGTACAAGGAGGGACTCCCACGCCCCCCTCAGCTTTTCCCCCTTCTTCCCTGGAGTTAGGTCCCTCCTTTCTGCGTTCTCCCATGGTTCCTCTCATGAGAAGCACGTTTATACGTTAATTTTCCTTATGCTGAAAATCAAGAAAAGCCTCAAGTCTTCTGCATCCGCCTGACTCACAGAACTGAGAGGGACCACTACATCCCCGGCTGTTGTCACTTGGCATCTGACAGAGTCTTCCACACCCCGAGCTCCCCAGTCTCTACAAATGTCATCGCCTCTTCTCAGAATAATTCTTACCCTGATTTTATTTTTTACTTTTTGGCTCGTATAAAATGCTTGTGTCTTACACCAAACAGTCCAATTAGCTGTTTTGGGGGCTGTAAGCTAATTTTGAGGTGTTACAGGAGGTACTAGCAGTAGCTTCTGTGGAGGGAAAAAACCTCATCAGTCTAATTTATTTCTTAGTATGCAGATGGATTCTGGCCAAAGAGGATCCCACAGCAAATCCAGCTGGGGTCTCAGAGGGAGTTTTTTATTTTGCATAGTTCTCTATGTGAAATAAGACAGCGTTCATTTCAGATTAACACCCACATGGCAGTCTTTTAGCTTCTGGAGTTTTCTGCCTGTCATTGTGGGTAAAAATTTCAACAGCTTTCGAAACAGTTATCAGCCTAAAATCTGTTTCAAGAGGGATTTTACAGTCAACAGCAAGAACTTTGAAAGCATCTGTTCAAGGTAAAGGTCCAGTTCCCACCGCCGTTCAGAGGGGCTTTGGGTGCTCTGCCACTTAGCTGGCTGCCCTGGTACTACTCCCAAGTCACAGTAACGAAAAATCTTAGAACAATGCAATAAATACTATTATTGCTGTTTAGTACATACCTATCGGGGTAAGCAGAGAGAAGAGAGCAAAATTCATAGAAATGTAGCTTAAAAATAAGTTCTTTTGCTTTGGCAACTCTCCAGGGAACACAAAGAAAACTAATATGAAACCAGAGCTGTGTTTCCTCTGTGAAAAAGGGACAGATTAAGGTACCGTTCTGCGTATTTAGATACTACTCAGTGCATTAGGAACAGACAGCAAGAGAGACCCGCATAAAGCCGTGTAGAGGGATCCCTACACTTGCTTTACTGCAGTAAAGCAAACTGGAATTGGATTTCTCCCTTGGCACACAAACCTCCCACCCCACCCTCCTACCCTTAATTAACAGCAGTTTCACCCAGGGAAACGTTTGTGTTACCGCAATGAAGACGCTGAGCTCTCACTGCGAGGTGACACTCAAGGTTGACCAACCTCAGTCCTCACACACCCCTCTGAGGGTACAGTTGGCAACAGCCCTCACAGTGCCTTCTCCACCTGTACCAAGCTCTTCCAAACAGCGTCCCGGCGCAGTACAGGGTTAGCATTCCTCTCCTATGTTCAGAAATGATAGCTGCTGGCTCCAGTGTCAGCGTTTTCCTGATCTCAGCGTAACACCACAACTGTCTTCTTATGCCACCACCCACACCGTGCCATGGTGCCATCCCATGGCCCATTTATCTCTCATGCTAGTCCAAAAAGTGTCCAGGAAAAAAATATTCTTTTGTGTCTGTGCACCAACACAAGGGAAAGGCTTGATTCTTCCTTTGCATGAGGATATGTACTCACAGATGGCATCTTTTAAAAACACATCATGTATTCCACCTAAAGTTGCTGTGTGCTCTGAAAGAGCCAAATATATTAGCATTCTTCAACCATAACTTTTGAAGTCGGCATTTGACTATTTTTGCATTTGTTCCAGGTTGTAGTTAGACAACTCCTAATTCTATGGGGAAAGCAAAGACTATAAAATGCCAGAGCTCCACTCTGCTGAAATAACATTAGCGAAATATCAAGTCCTTTATGATGTCATGAGGGATTCCTTAATGTGACTATAGCCTCCTAATGACATCATAAAAAAACAACTGCAACATCAGAAAACAGCCAAGGGTCATCAATCAGCCCATCCTCTCTCCTACTCACCAGGGGCAGCAGCCCAACTTGCTCCTATCTGCTTTTTACGAGCAGCGCTGCCCGCTGCATCGCACACAGAGCAGAGACTAATAATCATACAAACATCAGGGAGAGCGGTCAATCATCACCTGAAACGTTCAGTACACCTGAGGGAAATCCGGGTGCTGCAGCCTGAAGAGTCGGCAAGTTTAGCATGTGGAAGAGGCGCCGTTACTCCCTCAGAGGTGACCCGGTGTTCTGTGGACAACAGGCAACACCAGCTAGCACTTCAGTCGTCTTTAAAATGGGGGGAGAATGGGACCCAAAAATGAATTCTTTGGTTGCTCTCTTTGTCCTCTCGCCATAAGGACAGGTTTGTCCATGTTGCCCACATACCCACCTGCATGTCCCATATTACAAAAACCACACTGAAAGAAGGCTTTGCATCCTCAGGCTCAAACGGGTGACAGACACAGACGTTTAGGCAGTGTTAAGAAGTTGCAGCTCCTGAGGGGTAACCAGGAAGAGGGGCACCCTGTGCCAAGCACTGGACAAGCACAGCAACAGAGAGCACTACCTGGGTAGGAAGAACTTCTATAGTTAGGAAAAGGGGTAAAATAGCCCAACAGGACAGACAAGCGGATGGAAACAAAGAGCATAACTCCCATAATTTAGGTGAAGAAGAAAATTCAATGCAACATAAATAAATAGGAAGGGCAGGAGAGGCACGCAAGTGGAATGAAACTGAGATGAAGAGGCATGCGAGGGAAGGAGGAAGAGGAATGACACCAGACTAACAAGCACAAGGTAGTAACAGTCCAATGTGCAGAAAATCCTTGAGATGACTGCAAGTCCTGCCTCGGCTTATGGTCTGGAGCCCCTGACCTAGCTCTGCTCTCAAGTTTTCCAACAAGACCAAGGAGGCTGGGTAAGAACTAACCCTCCGTACATGCATGTGCATCCTGGCTAGATGACATCTTCCTAGCTCCATGTATCAGGGATCAACAGGGGTTCCTTCAAACACAAGTTTCTCTCTCCTATACAGGCTCCTGAGTCTTGTTCTCCAATACAAAGCAGAATTCAGTTTCAATTCAGATAGCTCAGCCCCTGGGGCAACGTTTTAGAGTATTATTTCCTGCCTTATTGAGGACAACAGTGATGATATTCAACACCTCTCTCTGAAGCAACTCTGGATGAATTCTTTTCATGACACTTGCAAATTAGCAATACTTTAATCATAGAATGGTTTGGGTTGGAAGGATATTAATATTAGGATTATCTTCATGTGAGACAGAAAGCAGTAAACTAGTAAAAGCAGAGAAGTGCCTTCCTGCATCATACGGGGCACAGAGGACATTACAGACACTCCCTTGGTTAAAAGGAGTATGCCACTTCACATTCACAGCTTTCACGACTACATCAAATAGTACTTTATCACTTCCATTCCCCAATCGTCAGAATAATTGTCTGCATGCTTATTCTAGCCAAAACCACATAGTACAAACTGACATCAGCTGAGGGCACTCTGCTCTTCAGAGCAGGTCTGAGCGACTCTGGGTCTTCTGCAGATCTCCTATTAAACGTCTGGAAAGGAGAAAGATTCTGTGATGGGCTGATGCAGGCTAATGCATGCACAGAGCGAGACTGTTTCAGAATGTGCACCCATCCGCCTGACGCTGTACCACCACGATGCACGCTGGACTGACCTTCATAATTAGGAAGTATAAGCTAGTCAAAAATCCACTGCTTTTCAGCAGCTGTCTAACCCCGCCAGTCTCCAGATTCTCTGCCCGTTTGGCCTTGCTTTTTACTTTCTAACATTCAGCAGCTGCCCATACCAATACCCAGAATGAACTTTTTTCTCTTCTGAAATAGGTAGCTGTTATTTCAAGAAAAAGCCATGGAGCAGAAGAGGCTGCAGAATGGGAAACCAAAATGATATGCAACTATGTGAAATGGTTAACCACCTTGGCAGTACCAGTAACAGAACACCAGACTCAGAACTCACAAAAACTTCTGTTTGTCAATCCCCACATTCCGAGGCACTGGGAAGAGGAATTTGTTATAGCTCTAAAATTAACTGAAACCGGAGATTGTCTCTTGGCTTAACAGAAAGAGGGCATTGAGCTCTCCATGACTCTGAACCCTTACAAGGGCATGAAGGGTAGAACCATCTCCAGCTTTGTGTTTCACTGCTCCTCTCCCCAAGCAGCTGCAGGGAGAAGTCTATTTTCTTAGATGCCTTGTGATTTGAAGGTTGTGTTTTGACTTCAGGGTTCCAGTGTCTCAACTCAGCCTACGGAGAAGCACATGGCACCCTCCTCCCCTCCTTTCCACATCCTTCAGTAGCTGCAGAAATGATCTTAGGGTCAAGCAACAAGGCAACAGCCCAAAGGGCCAAGTCAATTAAGCCAATAGAAATGAAAGTCATCAATTACTGGGTGAGGGAGCAGCAACCCCACTACGTTTCCCTGGGGCTTAGAAGTTTCAGTTGCCCTGAGAGGCGTGTATTACCTTCCTTGCTCCTTGTAGTGCACTGCTGGCTACCATCGGATGAGTCCCTGTGTCCACACCAATTCCCCACCCTCCGTGCATCCTGGGCCAGTCAATTCTGCCATCTCCTCGTTTCAGTCTTGTCGGACCAATGCAACTGCCAACCCACAAAGCCTGAAGAGGTCAAATACTTTCAGTATTGCTGCTGCACAGACTCCTCCTCGGGGTTTCTTTCTTTTGTTCCAAACAGCAGTCCTATGCTGAACGGGGCTCTCAGACAGGTCACTGATTTAAGGACACCAGAGCCCAAGCAGATAATTTACAAGTCAGACTGAAGTACAGAGAAAAGGAGGAGGCAGTGCTGCTGGCATTTTGGATAAACAAGACATTCAATAATTTTAATCTCGGTGTAACTCTGCTACTTCCAGATTATATAATCCCACCCTTGAAAGAGGGTTATTTGAGCAGACTGTCACATTAAATAAATGCATTTGCCGTGTACGTTAATTGCAGTAGAAAGCTGTTAAGCAAATAAGCTTGTTGCACCAAAACGTTATTCTTTTAGCAGGTCTGTTCCTTTCATGGATCTCCAATTCACAAGCCACGCTCTTGCAGAATGCACATTTCAGTTTAAGGCAAAGATATGTGTTCACTGAACTGATCAATTTTTTTTATTACGCTGACTTTTGGTTAAATTTTAAGACAAGCTGTGTCACAGAAGCAAATTCTTTCAAGCAGGTTTATTTCTACGGCAAGATTTCAATGGAAAGATTTGAAACTGTATGTGGAGAAGGACTAACAAAATATGTCATTTCTTAACAGATATTAGCATTAAGAAATCCTGCAGCATAGTGCCTGACACACCCCACTCTATTACTATCCATTTACTACGTTCTTTTTATCACTTACTTCAGAGTCTGTATTCTGTGGGAACGCACCTGTGTTACTACCTAAGCACAGATCACATTTATTGTTACTGGTTTTTATGTGGTAAATTGGAAATACAGAGCAGGTTGGTTCTAAAATGGTCATCAGCCTCTCACCCTTCAGAGAGGTAGGGGGTATCAGCCCTTCACATACAAATCTGAACACTAAGTAACAACTCAAGTTGTTGATTTCCAAGCCAAGAGCCGTTCTGGGGCCAACATTTCCAAGCCATGAGCCATTCGGGGATAGCTGATAGCAATTTTCAAGGGGAAAAGGAATTTCCTCTCATAACCTCTGATTTTTGAAAAGACAAATCTGATCTTTCTAAGCTTAAATTTGCACATTCAAACTCCTGCTCACATTTAAAAAAAAAAAAAAAAATGTGGCCAAACGCACGTCCCTGGGATTCTCCGTGGGATCAGAAAAAAATTCAGAGGGGTGTGTACGTGCACCATGAATCCAGACACATAGGAAATTACATGGCACCCTTACCTGCAATAGGTGCCAAAGCACCCTCAATCCATATTCACCCAAGTTTTGTTCCACCTGTCACCCCAGCAAAATTCTCATAGTCCTGTTTTTGGTAAACTTGTGAATCCGTGTCATTTAACATGCTTTGCAGGATCTCAGTCACACTTGTGCAGCGCTGTCAACCATATCCTGAAGGCACAGGAGTGCTTGAGGTATCCCTGCAATTAGAGTTTACGGGGGGGAGGAAATACTCTACTGATGATGCATTAAGTCTCAGATTTAATTCCGTCTCTCCGGGAGCAGCCAGGAAGACCATTCTGACAACAGTAACCGCTCCGCTCATGGCAGCAGACCTGACTCTCAGGGAGAAGATGAGCTAAGTGGGGCCAGGTCAAATTCACGTAATTACTTTTCAGAGCAGAAACACATTACAAAAAAACATATGCAAGCAGTTTTAATTTCTCCTTTTGACCATTTCCATATATTATCAATACCTTTGCACTTCATGTAAAAGTCAAGATAAACTGAATATAAAGAAACTAGCCAAAGCAATCTCCTTTCATGAGCAACCTGCAGGAAAATGTTTCCTTAAAGTGCCTCTAAATGAACCACACCGAGAAAATAAAGAACATTATGACCTGCAAAAGCTGAGTGCTTGCTAGCCATATACTGCTCAAGCACAGCGTTCATAAAAGGGAAGCATATAGAAAACCCCAAAGAGCTTTAGGGGCTGCTGAAGTCAAGACAGAAGGAATGAAAACGGACTAAACTTTGCAGGTGAGGGAAACAGAGACTCGGGAAGGTGTACGATTTTCAGGAATTCAGGAAGGCCTCTTAGCAGGCCAGCACTGTGCAGGCGACCTGTGTGATATCAGCCAAAGCACCACGTGAACTGAGGTTCCGTTGAGCCAAGATCTTATCTTAGCTACAAGTCTTTCTCTTACATGAAACTTGGCAAACCGGATGGCTAATCCCACCGACACACCATGAGAAAGATGGGAAGATTGTTATCCATGGTGAGCACTATCTACCCCAGACTACAGAGCTTCATCTAAGCTCATCTTCTCACCACTCTACGTTTGGCCTCTGCATCAAAATCATGCTGCCCTGGCATCTGGTAGTATAACCTTAAGCAACCTGATCAAACTGCAGAGTTGGTCCTGCTTTGAGTGGGCGGTTAAACCACATCACCTAGAGGCCCCTTCCAAGCTGAACTCAGAAGCTGGGGGGGGCTTTTTACAAGGGCCTGTAGTGACAGGACAAGGGGTAACGGGTTTAAATGGAAAGCAGGGAGATTTAGATTAGCTATCAGGAAGAAATTCTTCCCAGAGAGGGTGGGGAGCACTGGGACAGGTTGCCCAGAGAAGCTGTGGGTGCCCCATCCCTGGCAGTGTCCAAGGCCAGGCTGGATGAGGCTGGGAGCACCCTGGGCTAGTGGAGGGTGTCCCTGCCCACGGCAGGGGGGTTGGAACTGGATGAGCTTTAAGGTCCCTTCCCACCCAAACCATTCTGGGATTCTATGGTTCTATGAAATCCCACTGACAATGCTACCGCTCACCAGAGTTCACAAGCGTCGTGGTTTAGCCCCAGCCGGCAGCTAAGCACCACGCAGCCGCTCGCTCACCCCCCAAGGTGGGACAAAGACATCTGAAAAAGCTGAAAGGACATGAATGCTAAAAGGACACAATGCTAAAATGTGGAAGAGTATCTGAATATCAATTCCTGGTGAGAAACACATTTTTATTTATAAGAATAATATGTTGCAAAATCTTCCGTATTCTTCAGAGCGTGTTTCCAGAGCAGCATGTGAGGCTGAGGATCATTAAAAGTTTCTGCTGGCAGTAGGGCATCTCCTGTTGAGGCACAAAATATAAATTGGTCTGTGACAGTAGGAGAGGCAGCAGGACGCGAAACACGCGCTGCTGGGTGTTTGAAAATCACGAGTCCTGCAGTCCTCATCTGTTCTTGACTCGTACCATCTTTTTTGGTTTTCTTTTCCTCTGACTTCTCATTAGGTTAAGCTGCCGTGTTCAGAATCAAAGAGGGATAACGGAACGATAAGAACACAAAATATTTTATGTTCTTGTGCATACGTAGGACTGCAGAGGGTGCCAAGTCCCTGCATGCACCAGGTGAGCAGAACTAAGGCTGGGCTGCGAATTTCCTCTGAGATCCCACTTGCACAAGGCCTGTCAGCTGCTGCTGCTCTACCTACCAGCAAAACACACAATCCTCCACTGCACCAGAGAAACACAGCTGTATGTGGTTAGACGGGACTTAAGGTCTGCAAGTATATGTTAGCAAATACCTATTTCGGGGATCTTTTTCTCTCTGCTGCCACAAAAGGTTATTGCTGACAGCTGTATTTGAGAAATTATAGTGCGTGTAGCAAGCTTAAGGACACCACATGAAATTGCATTGCAGCTGTGACGGCAAAAAAAAAAAGCGACTGTTTTTTTCTTTTGAGGGAGCCTATTACACAGGACTTTGAGTCATGTAAAAAAATACTGGCAGTCTTAGATTTTCCTGCTGCTTGAACTGGTAAAAACCTAGACAAACGGAAGGAACCAAGATGATAACTGCAGTGATCCTGAAAGTCTGTTGGGAGAGGGAAAGCTGCATGTTCCTGTGATGCCTGCTCAGACGCCCTAAGCCCTTAGTTCAGCTTCTGTCGTAGGTGAAAAAATGGGACACGTGATTAGTTCTGGTTTCCTTGGTTTTCATTAAGTCAGATCCTCATGTGACTTGTTGACAGAGCTGAATGATCCACTCAAGAGGTTACACTCCCTACACCTCAGCTGGGAATTTCTTATTCTTGGGAAAGTTCCTTTCGTTAGAAAGAGAAGCGTGTATTGTGGGTCAAGAGAGAGATTCTACTCCGATGAGCGGTGTTTTCTTTCCAACTCACAGAAAGATTCTCTGTGCGCTGCTGAGTAAATCACTCGATCTCCAGGTGTCCCAGTTTCCGATTCATCGCTCGCTTTGGGCAAGCACGGCACGCACTTCGCCACAAGGCACTGCTGTAACAGAAAATAAATATTAATAACAATTAAGAGTGCTTGGACATTCACGGCTGACTGTGGCCTGCCTCTGGCCGTCATGAGTATGAACTCTGCATATTTGTCCACAGAAAATACCGTTGTGTGAAACCCTCGTAGCCACAACACACAGTTATTGAAGACACAGTCATGTAGCAGCGACTCCATCGCTTTGCCAGAGTTAGAACTACTGTCCCGGCTTTGCAAGGTGATTTTTCTTCACGCGCTGTGTTTTGCACGTTGAAAAGGTGGCAAACACTAGGGTTTACAAGCTCATGGGAATGTCTCTGTCAATGTATCAGTTGATGCCAACCAAAACCCTCTGAATTCAGGCCAAATATAAAGTCAAGTGTTTTAATGGAGATATTAATAATGTGTGAGAACAAGTAAAAGCTAATGACATTTGCCTTTTATTGGTGTCAGTAATCAGTAGTCTCTATATGCAGATGGCAAAACCCTGATAAGCCTTTATTTGATTATTAGTGCATCTAGATCGGATATGGGCATCTTATTCAAAGGAGTATATGAAATTGTTGATACTGCCTGCCCTTTTCTCCCTATAAACATTTGTCAATTCACTCGCCCTCTGCGGCTCTGTGTACACACACGCCCAGGCTAATGTTAGCTGAGGCTGCAATATCGCTGTGTTAAATAATTTTATCTGATTTGTTGGATGATGGTATTTCTAATGGAAAACAACATGGTAATTTCAGAATGTTACTGATTAGATGAAAATGATACTGCATCAAAGTTACTTCCTTAATTTATTCTGAAAAAAACAAGAAGGATTTCTCTATTAAGATGCTTAATTAAAATCTATCTCTCTCCATACAAAATCTATACTTCGGGTCCTGCATGTCATGTCTGAAAAGAACAAAGGCTGATTAGCATCTTTTACACTCTGCTTTTCTTTTTGTCACTTATACATTCATTACAGCAATTCCAGCCAGGTTTAGGCGGCCTGAGAGAAAGGGTGCTATTGTACGGCCTGGCTGAGCACGGCAGAACAACAAAAGAATGCAGCAGAGCTTTTTAGGTTTATAGGGAAAATAGGGGGAGTGGTCGGAGTCCAGATGGGACTGGGGGTGGGGTGCGATGGGGAACAGTTCCTACATTGAGGGAATCTGTGAGAAACACATGCCAGAAATAACATCACAGGAACTGATGCCAAAGTCGAACAGCTCCATCACTCTCGCGGAGTGTCAGGGTTTCCTCCCAGGCAGAGAAATACAACAGGAAATCGGGCAGCCTGAGCACCAGCAACGTGCCACACACGCAGATGTGCACACCGAGATGCAGGATCGCGCGCTTACGCACTCACGCACACAGGCTGGTAAGAGGTACAAGGGAAAAACCCAGAAAATTCATCTCTCAGTGAAACAGTGAGTTGCTGAGTTGTAAAAAAAAAGCCTTCCTAGCCTTTAGTGCCTCTTTCTTTAACATATAACGTACAGAGAACTCTGAGCGTGAGGACTTTCCGTCTGTCCTGTTCCTGAAAAATGAAGTTCGCATCAGCCCAAATATCTACCTCACTGGACGTGGTGCCTCATTCACCTGCAGACCAATATGATGTTGGTTTAAAACCAGTATGATGTTAGTTTAAAATAAGAAAGGTATATACTACAGAAGTCTTTAAATATTCCTTTATATCATACCCTAAACAAGAGAAGGAAGTCCTAGCAATACTACATAGTTATTTGCATGAGTGGAAAGGAAAACAATGAGGTTGTTAGCTGCAAAACCTGAGATTCACTCTTAGAGAAGCTGTAATTCTTAGATTCGTCAGCAGTGGGAAAAGCCTTGCAATCCACGGCATGTGCAGTCCTGTACAGCGAGGCTCCTGATCAGCTCCTCTGCTGCTACACCTCAGCAGACTCAAAGACACGACCGGTGGGTGAGTTTGGGAACAGTGCACGTAAAACCCACTCCCTCGTGGTAATCCCTAGCAAATCTTCTGACAAGGTGCCTCTTACTAACCCCAAGGCATCCTGAATGTATTTGAGTACCACGGTCTCGCTGTCTGAGGAGCATGTCTGCCAACTCTCCAGCAGGAAATGTTAGACGAATTTGAGGAATGTTTTGGGTATATGGAGCAGAGCTAGACAAACGTGTATTTTGCTTGCCTGCCTGGGGTCAGTTGGCCTTCTCTCAGCATTCCTGGCACATCACACAGGAGATGGGAGCACGGAAGACTTTTGTCTTGAGTGTTACATGTAAACACTAATAAATTACTTCCCTCTGCTCCCCCCATCAAAAACAGGTTGGGGGGAGGGAAAATAACAACAAAGCAGTGTCCATTTTCGTTAGATTTACTATGTAAATGTGCTCCAGAGGCAGCTGTCCTTAGAGGCAGGGCTCAGCTCAGGCACGGTGAGGGATGCTGTTCTGCAGGTGCTTCGGCAGAGGAGATCCAGAGACAGCAGAAGCAAGGAGTGGGTTTAACTTTTGCTGATTTGTGTCAGCATCGCTTTGACCCAGAATTGTGATCAGCAGCCAAGTCATTCATAGCTCCAGCCAAGCTCCTTTTAGTAACTTTCCAAAGGAGCGGGAAATATCCTTGATATCCAGCTCTGGGTGCAACACAGGTTGTCCCAAGCATCCATCAACTCCCTTTTTAGATCAAACTAAAATATATACACGAGACAGTTCATTTAAAGTGTTACCTCTTGTTCCTCTCGCTTAGCACTTGGGAGGTGTGTGAAGAACGGAGTTTCTCCCAGGTCCTCAGCTCTGCAGGGCACGGAAAACTTCCCGTTCTGCCCATCACCTCAGAGGAAAGGAGAGCAGGTTGAGAAGGACCAGCATGGAGCAAACAAGCTGCAAAGCACAGGGAACACAGCGTTTAGGTACAGATGGTTGGAGGGATGACACCCAAACAGATGTCCAGAGCAATGGCAGAGCACTCCCTGTGGACTGCCTGTATTGAGAGAAAAGTAGTAACTGGGATAGTGCCATCTACACCTGAATGTGTATGACCACCCAGTGTCAGCCCAGAAATTGTGTTCTCCAAAGTCCTTGATCCTCAAAATATCTGAAAATAAACTATTAAAATCCACATGGAAAAGTCGAACAGTCTGCAGTCTGCGTTTAAAACTGGAATAACATGTATGTACCTTGTAATTGCAGTCATACCGTCATCACTGCACGCGTTAAAACAACTTCACCACACATCCAGCCATGCACTACCTTTGTAAGAATAATCCTTTTGATCTCTAGCACAGGCACACAGGCCCTGTAAATATATAAGTAAAATAATACCATATAATCCCCAACAACTGTGCTGTGGTCATTCACAAAAATGTCCAAAAGATTCCAACATTTCTGCAGACACCTTCCATTCTCTGGAATCAACCACTTCTAAGAGGCTGCGTCACACACCTCACTGCTAACTCTGACTTTGGGGGGGATTATAGCAATGTTGCTGTAGTTTCTATAGGCCACTACCCTGCAGACTGCCTTCCTTAAAGCCACGACGGATACAGCACGTGATACATCACTCCTGTTCTCTGAAACTTTGATACCCTGACAGGAGCGAACCTCTGACAGTAATGCGGTGTCAGCACAAAGACAGGTTAGACCTTGCATAGTGTTCATGACCTTATTAGTGGAGTAACACCAAGACCAATTCCCACAGGACACAAAGCAAGGGGAAGGAAAGAAGGCGTCAGGGAAAGCGAGGCTGTAGTCACAGCACGGTTCATACTACTTTTCTGGTTTTACTTCTCTAAGACTCTGGCATCTTTACAAGCCCAACTCTCACAACTTGCACACGTCTAATTCGACATCAGGAAAGTGTGTTCAACAGACACAGGGGAGAGACCGGCTGGTGAATACTCTTTCTTTCATCACTGAAGGATTCCCTGCTGGGTGCAATCAAGATCCATAAACTTGCAGCCTCAGTCAGCCCAAATGCTGTGACCCCAGCCTCATTTACTGCTGCTGAATTCAACCATATGTACACACCCGCTTGCGTTCTGATCTACTGTGCACGAGCAGGAAATATATGAGATTCACTTGGTTAACTTTTCAACATCATGATGTGATGATAGAAGGCAGGAGTTCCGACCCAAGAGACACCGAAAAACGAACCTGAACAAAGCTCCACACAGAGCAATACTGTGAAGAATGGTCCTGAACTGGTCCCCGGGGAATAAGCTGAAGCTAACGCCAGCTGAACTAACCAGATCTTTTTAGTCTCTTAACTGACATGATAAATGTTCCAGTTAGTATTTGAGCAAAGTATGACAACATTCAAATCTTCCTCTGACGAACACATGCTCGAAAATTCAAGAGATTTACACAGTTACATAAACGGCATTTAGCGCTTGTTTCTTAAAAAAGCCAAGTGAAAACAAAAAACGTCTTCAAACAAATAAACACAACACCGAGTTTATCTGTCTGCACACTCCCCTACAGACAATAATTTATGTCAGCGACATGACATCTCATAGTGCTGCACTGCAATTTTACACAGGCGCATGCAAGGATTGGAACATCTCCTACTGTCTGATAACTCATTGCTCAATTAATTGGTTCGTGTTTAGCAAAGTGGCTATTTCTCAGTGGGGACTAACCACACGCCAGCTATGAACTTTAAAGTAAACCCAATTATTAGTTAACAGTAAAGAAACAATCTGTAGGGCATCTTACAAACCTTCACTATAAACTGCTGAATGGAAATTCACACACAGAAAGGGGGAAGCAGACGAAGTTTTCTTGCACAGGGAGGAAAAATACGTACAAACCCAGCTTCCCCTCCACCTTCACAGCAGTAACAGGATATTCAAGAGACAGACTTCAGATTATTTTTCCTCTCATCACTAGGAAGGATACCCCGCTGGGTGCAATCAGGATCCATAAACTCAGGGCCTCAGTCAGTGAGTGCTACGATCCCAGGACTGGCCTGGTTTAGGGATACCAGTTTCAGACGTACGCTTGGCATCGCTTGCCAAAGCACTGCACATCAGCCTGGGCTACTGACTCACATTTCTAGTTTCGAATTTAGTTTCATTAACCTCACACTGGTATAAAGGAGTGAAGCATTCAGCTACATTTAAGCCACTTACATGCCATCGCAGTACGTACGGCGCGGATGACTTACAGATGCAAAGCCAAGGTGTTGCACAGACAAGCACCCTCGTACCTCACAGCTTTCATTTCTCTTCACCCTTGTCTCACAGGCACTGTCAGGAATTAAGCCTCTCTGCCAGAACTCCCTAGCATCTGCAAACTTCTTTATGATGAGCAATCAAGCTGAAATTTTCATGGGTTTTGACAGTATTTCACCTGCATAGCTGCATTCCCTGAGAATTCCCATTCCCTTCTTTATTTGCCACATGCACATCACACTGATAATTCCTCTTCTATATACTGATGATTTTCTTTTACCTACTGGTTGTTCGTATGTTATGTACATCCAAATGTCATTAAATGCCAGGGCAGGAGCAACAAGATAGCTATACGTTCTTACTCTGTGTGATTAATACTGAAGGTAATCTTGCTCATAATATACTTGTGTATAATTTTATCTGTAAGTTATTACTGATGGTCAGAATATTTCCACTTCAAATCACTCTGAAGATGTCATAGTGTTTGCTTACTTCTATTATAAGCCTTTCTCTCTGTCACCGTTTGTCAGTGGTGTCTAGGCCAGACAACATCCATCTGTACAGACAGAACCCCCTTTAAAACCGTAAATGCTTTAGAAGTCAAAATGGTGTATGCAGGATGCTCACCTGAGGACCTCCAAGTGGGGGGCTCTGAAATCAACGCCAACATGGTGGTGTAGAGGCGTAGGACACGACTATGGAGCAGGAAAAATAATGCTTATAGGAGTGCTGTGGGTGAGCAATTCCCCGTGTGGCCGAATGCATGTGCTTTCCTGACAAAGTGTCCATCAGCCCTACTGCAAGGAGCTCCGCAGCCTCTCCGCCACGCTCTGAGAGCAGACAGCTCTTTCAGGGGACACGCTGGCTCATCTCCAGCACATCTCCATGCCAACCTGGTTGCTGTCTTCGTTGTTCACTTTTAAATGGACAGAGTAAGCTTGTTGAGGAGAGGCCACCATGTTTTCCTCATTTACAGACAAAATTTAGCACAATCTGGCTTCTGAAGGAATTAAATAAATAAAAACTTGCCGGACGGAGTTTGCAAGCTACAGGGCTTTCCGTCATACAATACCCTACAGCAGGCTGCAGTGCATCCCCTCTGCAGATGTATTAAGGCCAGTGACTTTTGATGGCTTCGTGCGGATTTACGTTCGAGTGCTCTGTGGTGTATTTGCTCATTTGGAAAACACTGCACAACCAAAAAAATGAAGAATACTTAAAAATAATAAAAGCGTACATTGTAGAAATGAATCCTGTCTTGCTGTCTGGCTGCAAATGAAGCCAAGAATTAGTTATGACACGGTGTTTCCATGCCCACCTAAGGCTTTCTCAATGCTCACATCTTTCATGCGAGTTTGCAGTTTGTGAAGTTGTGCTTAAAACCAAAAAACCCCCAAAACCCAGAAAATCCACCAGTGGGACCTCTTCAACCAGCACAGCCATCCTTCTCCTGTTCTTTAGGATCATAACTCTTAGGCTATTGATTCCTTCAGTCTTGAAACTATAAAAATCGTATTTCTATAAGCTCTTTTATTGTTACCCACATAGTAACAGTGTCATTTTCATTCATACCATTCTGTGGGGAAGTAAGAGGAAATGAACCAGACGGAACAGAGCTATAATAAGATTCAGCTACTCTGTTCCAAGTGCAGATTCAACAGCATTCTTTTAAAACCACAGAAATACAGCTTGGGAATTATGGGAAGTTCCTCTTCTTACTGGGGTTCTGAGATTAGCTCTCGTGCAGTGGCCACCCTTTATTATTGACTTATGTGAATAAAAGATGCACTTACTTAAAACTAGCTCTATGAGTACAAACAGCAGAGCAGGCTCACACTGCATGTACACATTAGCTCATGCTGATGAGAAAAAGAACTCAAGATCATAGAATTCCTAAATACAAAGGATTCCACTTAGAATTACTTCTTAATATAAAGAGCCTTCAGGCTAAAGAGGAAAATCTCCCAGCAAATGGATTACCATTGGTTTCTTACAGGCTTGCTGCGCAATACGATGGATTGTTTGCTTTACAGCAAGATAATGATGCATAATACTGGTTACCTTTTTGTGTGCAATTCTGAAAAAACCAAAACCAACCCCCCGCGAAGTCCATGGGCAATTTTGCTGGGCTGACAAAACACTGCAAATACCAGCTTTATGTAAATCCTTAGGAATAAAACAGGCCTACTGGTGCTCTGCCAGAGACAGGCAGGCAGCAGCTTCTATCCTTTTCTCCAGCAGCCTAACACGAGGGAGCCTGTTTCGCCCACACTCGGCTGTCTGCGGCCGTGGAGGTGAGGTGCTTATGCCCCAGCATGGCTAAGCCACCGGACAAAACTTCAGCAGCAGTGGTTGGGAGAGGGAGCAGGCGAATCACGGGGGGAAACTGCAGCGAATGCAAGGACACCGAGAGCCCTGCACATCCCAGGAGGGAGACAGGGAGCAGCTTCAGCAGGTTCATGCCCAGGGACATGTTTCTTGGGAAGAGGCATAGATAAAAGCCCACCTGACAAACGCTGGAGAGCTTGGTATGGTGCCTATCACGAGAGTATGGAACACCGTTTTCCATGGGTTACTCTGAAACCTATCAGCTGACTTTCATTTGCTAATGGTTATGGATATCTCTTAATGGCTTTAAACTAAAAGAGGGAGAGTGAGATGGGCCATCAGGAAGGAATTCTTCCCGCAGAGGGTGGGGAGGCACTGGGACAGGTTCCCAGAGAAGCTGTGGGTGCCCCATCCCTGGCAGTGCCCAAGGCCAGGCTGGATGAGGCTGGGAGCACCCTGGGCTAGGGAAGGTGTCCCTGCCCATGACAGGGGGTGGCACTGGGTGGGCTTTAAGGTTCTGAGAGCCTCTACCATTGCTCCCCTCTTCGGCAAGCCAGTAATTCTTACTCTTTCACCATCCCGTACAAAAGTATTTTGTATATTGAGTGCACCAGCTGAATGCAAAACCATGGCCTTACAGGCAGCCATGGCCCTCAGAGGAAGGTGGGTGAGTTATGCACTTCATTGTTCTCAACAGCAAACTGAGGGGTTCCTGCATTCTGCAAATCCCGTTGAACTGCGTCCCCCGGTGCAGTCCCGAACTTCTCAGCCACAAGCACATACAGCGTAGCTGGACACAGGTCAGCACAGCACGTACACCATGGTTGAGACACAGATCGTTCAGATTCAGCCTGTCAGAACACCGATACTATAGAAAAGCCTTATAAAACAGACATGGGTTTATTTCAGACAGTGTCTTCTTCCCTGGGGATTCCAGGTGCACCTTCAGTCCTGCCTAGCTCACGGTACCAGTAAGCATCACTCCAGAGTGCCCCTTACAGAAGCAAACCATTTTTCATAGTAAGACAGGAAGCCACTAACCACACCCTCAATACGTACTTTTGCAAGGAAATCCTAAATGCGAAATTAAGTTTGTTCATTTCTGATGCAATGTTTATCTCCCTTCACTCTATTTCCCAGTGACTAGATGATACGGAATGGAAAGCAGAGGCAACACAGAAAATTAGAGCTTGTGCTACGAAAACGTTCAGAAAGCTACACCAAAAAGTACCTTTTGATTGCTGTAGGTCTCAGAAGGTTTAAGCATGCGGATGTCTGTATAGCTTGTGAGTGAACAGTCCCTTAGAAATCTCCCAGTTTCACTGTATTTCCAGCAGTGTGGTTCATTCTTTTCTGTACCTCATTGCCCAGCTTGGTGTTTTCAGCTGGTGACTGTCAAACCGGAGTTAGGAAGTGTATGCAGAGTCTGACAGTCCTATTCACATTTGCGAAGTGACGAGTGCCACGAAGCCTGCGATTTGATAATTAACACAACCCATGGACTGGTTCAAGTATAACCCCGAGCCATTCCTCTTTTGAATTAGGGTAACCAGACAGATCTTTAAGTTATAAGGAGTAGGCTGTGCTTAAATAAAGCATTAATGAAAATGAGAATTTAACGATCTAGAGAGAAACCTGACAGCACAACTAAAACCTCAGGGGAGCAACAACAATAACCCTGAGTATCTCACCTGTAATTAAAGTGCTGATAAGCCCAGGTATGGCTGCTCATTAATATTCAACTGTAAAAACAGAAGACGAAGAGACAAACGTGGAATAACAACACTGGGTCCGTCCTCTCTCCATACACCCTTGCGTCTCCCTTCCCACGTGGGACAGCAGCGTCTCAGATCTAGGCCAAGCCCCGGACTGTGCTGCAGTCACACACAAGCAGCAGCAGCCGTGCGTTGAGCAAGTTTAAGGGAGGGGAATTTTCTACCCTCGCTAATTTATTCTGCGCTAAGAAGTTGGTATCTAAGGATGAGTCTTTTGTCATATCATGCATCATTGACAGAGACTCCAGAGATGAATGATATTAAAAAAACCAAGAACTGCTTGTTGCCCAAGGCATGTGCTGGTTTGTTGCCAGTTTGTTTCACGCATAATGGCTCTGTTAGCTCTAAAAACACAGCCATGAAACACACTCCCCAGACACCTTTGGGACCCTCGTAGCGCTCCAGGAACGGGGAAGCTTTTTGAGACCCCCTCACTAGCAATACTCTTTGGCCTGGAAAGGCACACAGTGACCACCGCCACGAGGGGTGCCGAGCCTCGGGCGGGGGGCAGTTTCTGCAGTGTGAAGTTAGATTATATGAGGTGTCTGAGACTGCAGTAATCTACTTTGTACCAGTGTCATGGCACTGCCAGCCTGCTCTGGTTCCACTGCAACAGCTCCCAGCTTGGACACGTTTGCTCCACTCCTCGCGTGACTGCACGGCCAGAAGGAACAGGGAGCATGGTCTGAGCCGTGCTGTGCTTGCACAGGGCAGCGTGGCCGGAGCTCTCACATGCAGGGAGGAGACCTCGCTGCCATCCACACGGTGTGTAAGGCAGCCACACAGCTCAACACATCGAGGAAGCTCACACAAATGTTACACCCCTTTTCTGAAAAACATGCTTACTCTTGAAAGAGAAACTCAGCTTGACTCCAACTCAGATGGGTGAGCCACGACTTCATCCTCCTCAGATGTCTGACTGTCCACACCTTCCAGCCCAACCAGTCTTTTGGCATTTATGAATCCAGCTATCACCTGACCCTTCTTTTTACAGCACTGGTAGAGGTGGCGATTAGTTAATGGCAGTGGTAGGTCAAAGAGATAATCATGCTGTTAGTTAAACCCTAAGCCTACATACTTTTTCTATGCAACAATCAAGTATTAATTCAAGAAACTCGCATGACTAGCTGCCTGGAGCAATGAGCAATGATGTTCCTATTACCATGTTCCATGCAAAAAAGATTAGGGGAAAGAAATTTGAAGAATATGACTCTGCATATTCATCCATTTCTGACTGCTAAATGAATACTTATCTAACTTTAAAACTCCCCGATTTCAGCAAAACAGACAAGCAGTATGCAAAACATCCGTGAAAGAGGAAGGCCCATCAGACTGAACAGAGAGAACAAAGCGGGGCAGAACCAAGACTTGGTGCAATGCACCAGGTTGCAGCCTACTTGGCAATGCCCCTTGTATGCGCACCCTCGGACCGTGGTGCGGAGCAGCACCAAAACCACCCCTCCAGCACGCAACGGAGAGCACCCAGCAGCGGGGACAGGGAGACGCCCTACGCTGCTGCAGGGCACACGCACGGTGCAAGCTGAAGTTAAGCCCACCGCTTCACACGAAAACCTGGAGAGCACTCCACTGAGGAATGCTAGGGATGTTTAGCAAAGCCTTTGTGATCTTGTGTTGGTATAAACACCTTTCCGGTTGTTTTATTTTTGACAGTCCATTAGAGATGGATCAACCATTAGAGATGATGCTATGACTGGAAATCTAGACAGCATTTAGTGTTCAAGAATTCTGAATTTTAGTATTTCTCCTATTGCCTCTTTTATGGGAACTATTAACTGTAATTTAAGCCCAAAATGTTAAAAGCAGTACGCAGATTTAAGGATTCTTTCATACCAATTAGAAATAATTTCTAGCTGCACTTCAATGAACAGGCTTTTACCTTTTGTTACAGAGGAAATCCACTTATCCACTGTAGCACAGGACATCTGCATACATTTGTTCCTTATTATCCTTAATGGTATTGGCAAATACAGAGTTAACACATTTCTGCTAAATAATCTGTAGTTGTTGGAATACCAGCTTCTAAGAAAATTACAAGTTTAAGTATTCAGTTAAACCAAAGTTACAATTTAATTAACATACTAGTAGAATATTCAAAGATGATGTCACCTCATCATTCACGCTGCACTTGGAGGCATAAAGGAAGATCCTCTGACTTGACTCACAAGGAACCTAGAAATATCATGATTGCGATCTCTAACGTGCTGGAAAATGCTAACATGAAAAGCCAATCCATGCTTTTAAGAGAGTTTTGTTTCTGCTGTTTTTAAGCTGTATTTTCACTCCCTTCCTGAATTCCTAACTGATTGCGCATTCATAAAAAATATAACTCAGCACTGATAAAAAGGGCTTAATTATTTAATTTCAAAATTTTAACTGCCTGTAGAGGAACAATGAAGAACAATGTCAAATATTCACTATCACACTATTTCACCGGTGGTCTTTGCCAAACACTAAGGTTAACCTAAAATGGAGAGTTAAATGATATTTTTTTTTTCCCCTGTGCTTTCTCTACACCATCTCCCTGAATTGTCTAGTCACATCAGTTTGTGTGGGCTGTGACCTCTTAGTTCTCTGCAGGCCACAAGATCATGACCTTATAAAAACTGTTTCTTTTTTTTCTGTCACTGCGAATCATTCTCTTAGGTTAAGGGAGAAGAAATTTTGAAGAGAGTTATCACCATTTTTGGAAAACCAATTCAACTACCGGATCAGAAAAGAAAAGGCAATTGGCCTATCATTAGCTTATATATTGTAAAGAGCTTTTTCTGCTCTAAATGGCAAACTGAAAAGAAAGGCTAAATGTTGGCTTGCTTTTACCAGACAATCCTGTTCATCACCTCACACGGAGAGTGGCCACTGACACAGCACTAGCTTTGTTTGTCATCATCTAGAAGACATCTACTAATGACTAAATGTTAAGAAAACCATAGAATCGTAGAACAGTTCAAGCTGGAAGAGACCTTGAAAGATCATCTGGTCCAACCCTTTGTGGGAAAGGAAGGCTAGATGGGATTATCCAGCACCCTGTCCAACGGCACCTCGAAAACCTCCAGTGATGGGGCCTCCACCACATCCCTGGGAAGGTTGTTGCTGTGACTAATTGTACTCACTGTACAAAATTTCTTTCTTACATCAAGACGAAACCTCTCCCAGTGCAACTTGTACCTGTTGCCCCTCGTCCTCCCCATATGGCTCCTCGCAAGCCTCTTTGTGGCTGCCGCTTAAGTACGGGAATACTCTGAGGTCCGCCCGTGCCTTCTCTTTTACAGGCTGAAAAGGCCTAATGCTCTCAATCTTTCCTCACAGGACACCCTCTCCTCTTCCTAAATACCAGTAACAATCTAAAAAAAAACAGTCACAAAAGCTACTCATAATTTGTGAAGTTCTCAAGTTCTCCAGCATTTTAAGCAATAAAATAATGTTTTACATCTAATGACTCTTTAGCAGAAAACACCCGAGACTCCATTAACGTTAATGCAGCTATATTAAGAGGATTTGCCCCAAAACCTTTGACTATATTCTGAAGGGAAAACTGGAATTATCCACACTGGTTTTATCTTTATTAGCTTTTCCTTTTCTAGCTCTATGCTCTATTTTTTCAGCTCCACTTCAGTGACCCTATATAATCAGAGATATTTATTTTACATTCAGCCTTTATATTGTTCCCTGGCCGCTTTGGGCTGCTTCTAGTACCTCCCTACTCGCTGTTCCAGAATATATTATAAAAGCAATTTTGGCCAACTGCTCCCACAAGAGCGGGCCCTTTCGCTGCGTTGCGTTGATCCAGCTGAAGGAAGGAAGGGGACTATTCGTGTTTCCCTCTTGCCTGATGCACAACACCACCTCAAAGAAATTGGTTTTGAGTGCTTTGACTGTGGTAGCACAACTTCTGTTTTCATGGGGGTTTCTTGCCTTGCAAAGTTATAAATATTTCCTTTGGAAGATGAAGAAACAAAGTCTGAAAGAATGGAATTGATTAGAACTGGCTCTCCAATGACCTGGTAAGGGCTCTTCTCACTCAAGTCTGGCTTGCAGTGGCACCATCAGTTAATACGCAGAGCGCAGTTTCGGCTCATCCTCTCACACGCACTCAGCTGGCAGTTGCACCGGGAGTTAGAGTGTATGCACCCACAGCTAACACAATCCCAGTGCAAAACACCAGTTAGGCTCACCCATCCTACTTGAACAAAGAAGACACCGCCTGAATCCGGTGTGCTCTGTATCGCGCCCAGAGCAACGGGCGGGTGACCGCTTCCGTACTAGTACAGATACCTCGTAAATGCTTTAATGCTGCAGCATCCCGCTTAAAACCAGCCTCTGGTACGACTGGAGAAAAGGCTGAAATACACAGAAGCGCACTGATGTCAAGTCAAGAGACTTAAGAACTGTGACATCAGTTAAATGTTAGGCTCAGTGGCAGTCATTTGGGGTTTTTTTCCCTCCTCTTTTTGTTTAACAAAGCATCATTATTGTACTGCAGAAATGGTTTCCCTTTAGCCACCATCCTTCTGAGCAGTAGGTGAGTCTCAACATGGTTGACAACATATTTCATAATTTATAAGGGGCTTTTTTGTGTTTTTTTCCCCACACACAGGTTTTAATGCCACTACATCCACCTGCAAGAAGCCAGGTCCCTCCCTCATATTCCTCAGCGCGCTGTGAAACCAGACTGTACAGAAGGCAAGCTCCTAGCACAAGCTGGATTGTAACACATAACGCAGGCAGGTTGGAAACACGCAGCTTGTAGCTACACCTATAGCAGTAACTTACAACAGATGTGGCAGAATAGACAGAAATCGGTGATAATAATTGAGAGATTATCCTTTTATGGGAAATTATGTTACATGGATCTTCCTTTGTCTCCCAAACTATTTTGAGCTGAAAACACACTTAATAAGAAACATGGGATGTAGGATTAAAGTACATCCCATGCACTTTACGATACACAATATGATGATTGGCTGCAGAATCCTCGCAGTTTCATTTCCCATTTTCATTTTGAAATATTTTGTATTTGTTTTCATTCCGGCTTTACTTTCTCCAGTCCTGCGTGCCAGCTGATGACAAATCTCACCATTTCTGGGCCAGATGAATAATAGAGCTGCACAGGAGTCCTGAGAGTACTTTCAAATGTATACTGTGCTGTCATACCTCCACGCTGTCTCATCCTTGATAACAGCAGAGGCAAGCTTGCAGCGCAGAACTCCGCGAGAATGTTGCCTCTGGCATGTTCAACAGGAGTTGGTAACGTCAAGGAAAGATTATCCTAGCAGGACAGGCAAGCCTGGCTCTCTTCTCCAAGGTTACAAACAAATGGTGAAACTGCATTAGGAGTTTTGCACTACTTTCATAAATCTGTCTTCGAGAGGACCACTGAAATCGAGAAGTTGTGTCGCCGAGATTTCACACGAGGTTCCGACACACGGCGGGATTATGGGTTGGTGAATACACAACAGAAGCCAACGGGGATTTCCTATGAACAAGGACCAGAACTGCAGTATTTGGGATGCTGTGCTAGTACTTCAAGCATTGTCTCAGGCTTCCCACGTGCTTCCATGCCCCCTCCTTTGGCATTTGGAAGCAAGAAAGGCTAGCAAATGAGGCTTTAGGTGCCAGAAAAGAATTCTAGGGCAGAGACGTAAATCCTTGTTACGGGACAGCTCCTCAGAGCTCCATGTTTCTTTCGGTAACACCAAGGGAATTTTTCCTTATTGATTGCTTTTTGCAATCGAGTTTACCAAATAGAACTTTCCTCAAATGATTTTTCCAACTAATCTGATGGAAAACTAACCTTGTTATATTTATTGACAGAACATTGAAATAAATATTATAGGTCTAGAGGGACTGTTCCAGTTCATTGATTATTTTTTTAAGGAAATAACAAACGCACTGTATTCCCCTTGGCATATTATGCTGGGAATAATCTGAAAAAAAATGCTTGCTTTGTTCAAAATGCATGTCAAAACCAACTTCTTCCAGCCCCCAAAGAGCAGGCACCCTTTTGAATAAATTCGATCTTGAGCAAACAAGCAATCTGCAATTTTAATTGTTTGCAGGATTCTCCTTCTGCGCTTGTTCAGGAAATTAAAAGAAACCAGCTCATGCTTTTATCTGCAGCAGCGAGAAGACGCCAAGTTTGGGGGAATGTAATTTGCGGCTTAGGGAATGGGCAGGGCTTAGAATCAGCTACTGGGAGTTCAACACAATTCGCTGAATCTTTCAGTATCCTTCACTACTCGCTCGAAGCAGACTGCTTCTTCAGTGGCTTGTAGCCAAAACGCTGGCCTAGCCAGCATCCTTACTGCCCACAACTCTGCTACGGAACCTTACAGGAGGATCATTAATTTGGCAGAGAGTGGGATGAACAATAAATAAACCAGAAGAGTTTTGGGGCCAAGCAGGAGAAGGGTACAATGGAAGAGTGCTGAGGGCCCCTGCATGTAGCAGAAGAAACTGTTTCAAAAACTATATCTAGGTCTGAATTAAAATATATGAAGGTGAGCAGAATTTTGCTCAGTTTTGCTAAATATGGTACTTGGTTTGAAAAAGCTGTTCACAAATAAGGCGACAGTCAGACGCTTAAATGAGACTGTCTTCAACAGCATGAACTGAAAGGCCACTACACATACATAGCCAAATGCCCTCTTTTGCAAGATTTGTAGGCAACACACCAGTATTCAGTCAAATAACCTAGGGCAGGTTCTCTGACTTCCTAAAGACCTTCCTTATTTGAAATAATATGAGATGATAAATGCAAATGTATTACGTTGCAATGTCACAAAGCTCCCCAAAACACTGTCACTTCCATTATCCCAACAGCCTGACATTACCTATTTCACTAGGAGGACCTGAAAAGACACTAATTTTTTTAGAGGTTTTACAACATGAAACCAGACGTCAGAACAGAAACAAACAGACCAAAAGCCAACCCAAACAACCAAAGGATACTACAGTTACAGTCTCTACCACATGTGAAAGCACACTGCAGAGATGGTACAAGCAGCATCTCCATTTTATTTACCTTGAGGGTCCCTCACCGAGTCAAAAGCATTGCTGGAATTGTGAGGAAGCTTTCTGTTATCAGCAGACCAATGCCTAGTTTGACCAGAGACAGAATATGATTATACCCCTCCCACAGGACCAAGCATGAACCTCATCCCTTCTAGCCAAAGAGCATCGCTACTCAAAGTAACTTATTCCTTGCCAGGGGTTATATCCAGTGTCTTTTCTGTGGACATCATGTATAGAGACTGTACGCTACTGAAAAGAGAGACACGTGAAGCCTTCTGGATACTATCTGTTCATGAAGAAGTGCAGGATTCTTTTCAGCTCTGTTCACTGTTAGAGCTTTACTTATTCATTGAGCATTCAGACTCAGAATTCTTGCCACAAAGAATTGTTTCATACAAGTTTTGCAGCAATAATGATTTCTTCCCAGCATACTGTGTTCTGACTAACCTTGGAGAGTATTTATGAATTCACACTATATATAGTGTAGGCACACTGTCTATGACTGTCTTATATGTAGATTAAGCCACTGCTTTGGATGCAATTCTTTCCTACTGTCATTGTACAGCAGTTCAAAAGAATAAACCCTTATTAAGAAGGGAAAACAAGCAGCACCTCTTACTGGCAAAGGTGGTTGTCATGTGGTGTCCATGGTTCCTGGTTACCCACTAAATCTCCCTCACTGGAGATGCACACCGTTTTCCCAAATATTGGTGAAGGCTCTTTTAATGGTCCCAGTGAAAATGTTTCAGAAACAAACACCAGCCTAATTTCTTTCCGCTGGCTGTCTCGTATCTGTTTGCTCAGTATGTGTGCACACACACGGACAGGGGAATGCCCTCTGTTTCTCAAGAGTTTCCGTTTAGGACAGCACCGTGTTACTGGTAGCTCAGAACGTTGAGGGTTAGCATAGCAAAAAATGGAGAACAGTATGGTCCCTGTTTCTAAAACCCTTTTCTGATCCTTAAGTCCAGGATCGCAATCCTTCTCACAAGCAGTATCCAAACTCGCTTCATCAAAATGTTTAAGTGTATATTGACTATCAGTGCACAACAGTGTAAAGTATCCTTTGTAAAACCAGAAATCCTTCAGGATACATGACCCTGTAGCATCTATAATTACTGAAAAATATAGAATTGTTCCAGTTGGAAAGGACTTACAACAATCATCTCGTCCAACAGTTCTGGTCCGATAACAAAATAAGAGGAAAGTGGTATAATCAACCTGCGCTTTGGCCTTGCACGGTGCCACTGCGTGGTAAGTCAGACCCACATTCTAGAGCTATGGGAGCCCCAAACACTAAACATCCTCTTAAAACTTGAATATGAAAGGGCAAAAATATTTCCTGTCATCATCTAGAAACACCAATGAGCCAGAACAAGCATGCAATCTATACGAATGCTAGCGCTGCTTTTACTGGGAACTGCTCTGGTTGCATCATGTAGCAGCTGCCTCAGAAGACCAACTAACTAATTTCAGGCTTTCCCATACACAGGCAGCATCTGTTCCATTGAGGGTCTATAAATTCCTACAGCACCATTCATGGCAGAGTCATTAAGAGGGTTGTATACTGAAAGGTAGATCATCATTTAAAATGCCATTTTAGATAAAGCTAAATTGAAGCAAGACAGTCAAATGTCTTCTCTGAACTCCCAGATGGGTAGAAATGGAAATAGGAACCACTGGAGCTGGCTGTGCTAACATTTACACCAGATCAAACCTGCATTAACTACGGTGAATCTGAAATCTTCACACTGGAGTAAGAACAAGACACTGGCTGGTAAGACCTGTAAGGCAAAAAGAGAGTACCAACACCTTTCGGAAACCGAAACCCAACCATTGCTACATCTCCCTGCCCATGCTGAAGCCCTTCCAAGGCAGTACTAATACCCCTTGGCTTGCCGGCATGCCCAGCGGTGACAGCACTGTCACTACAGCGCAGGGTTGGGTCAGTCTGGTGGCAAACCCGTTCTGCACTGCAGCAGCGGCTGCGGAGCAATACTGTACGCAGACGCAGCACCAGCATTTATAGACAGAGGAAACCAGCATGTTTTACCCGCACGATGCTGTGCTTTGCATCAGAGAGGTAAACCAGGATGTGGATTTCGCTCTCTGTAGCTCCTCAGACCATGCTCTACACCGCGGTGTCACACCTGCTGATTAACGTACATACGGAAATAACAGCTGTTGATGATGGCATCTCAGTCATACCTTGGAATATGAAAGTATGAAGTACAGGGACGAAAACTAATGAAGTATACTGGAGAACTTTCAAACAGGGTCTGTCCTAATACCACTGTCAGTAGGCGTAACAGCAAAGTCAGGAAATAGGTAAGAGTGAGCATACCAACCCAAAGCTGCACACAACTCACGATTACGTGTCTAACAGAGACTGAAATCACACTGCAATAGCCACAGAAACATCGCTTCCCCATACACTTCCAGACCTCCAGCAACCTGGTGCAATTCCTTTCCTTGAGGAATCGGTCCATCCGCCTCTGAAAACACATGGAATTTGAATTGAGGTGAAAGAGACCAGAGGGATAGGTCGCTATTTGGAGTGAACTGGCATAATTCCATGGACTCTACTGGAGATACCCCAGTCTGCAGCAGGTAACAAACTGGATCAGTGTGTTCAACAAAGAGTTTGCACTGTGTGTGTTTAAGAAAGACCAACATCTGGGCAACAACATCGATCTAGGTATGTATTTACCCAAGTTTTCCCATAGTGTCTTACCCCTCTGTATCTCAAAGGTACTTCAGAAGAGCCTTTGAAGTGATAAAAAAGACAACGAATGCCACTTTTTTGTATTTTGAAAATGTAGCGTTGAGGACAAGTGGAATAATTTTTTGCAATACTTTTTCTAATAGCAGTCTTGGGGTTACGTGAATTTCTACTGGCACATGGACTTAATCACACTGCTGCACAGTTTGCTTTCTAGAACCTCAGGTAATTGGCAGCACGAGGCAACCCTTTACAATGTAATACCTTGTGCTGGGCCACCATACTGTGAGACCACAGAGTTGATAACTCACCTACCAGGAGTTGACAGACTACACTGAAAATTGGAGGGGGAAAAAAAGAAAGAAAGAAAGAAAGAAAGAGGGGGAGGGAGACAGAGAAATACATTTTTAAAGATAACCTGGAGGCAAATATAATATTTATACTTATTTATCCTCACAGCACAATCATAAGCCCCAAAACATGTCTAATGAGGTGGAATTGCAAAATGGCCATGAGTCCTACTTACTTGGCTTCTCAGTGGTCTCTTAGCAGTCACATGGATCTATATTTTTCAACTATATGACTGCTGCAGGCAAAACTCCTATAAGTAAGAGTGAGAGTCACAGCAAGTCCTTAACTCCCAGTGGTATTCATCCACAAAAATGCCAACCTAGGAAAAATGAGAAGACAGACAAAAAGTGTTGCAATTAAGCACTGCAGACAACCGTACTTAATGCTTGTTTCACATTTGCAGGGCATCCTCTGCTCAAATGAACTTTCATTCACAGCTTTCCTCAACTTTTGAATGGCCTCAACTCTTCAAGCCTTCATCAGAAATACGAAAGAAATCAAAACATGTCAGAGAGTTCTTCAGTGTCATCACAGAGGAACAAGCCCCAGCCTGGTCAATATTGTGTCTTCCACCTGCCATTTAGCAGATTCCAGCTTCATTTCAAGCCCTTTTAGCAAGTATCTGATACTTAACGAGAACTCTGGATTTTTCTCCTGACGTAATCCAGTCTGTGCATGAAACCAGCTGCTGAGTTAGAACTGTTGGAAGCCCCACGGTGACCAGTTAACCATCACGGTTTCCAAAAGACGGTCCCTTTGGACGGAACAGGTTCCTAACGTGCTGAAAACATTTCCTTTTTTTCTGAACGTCCTGATTCTTTCGCTCTTTCTTAAATGTCCATTTTTTAGACGTCAGATTTGCAGCACTTTAGAACCAAAACAATTCCCACCAAAACAAAACCCCTAAAACAACCAACTACCAATAAGGCACCTTTGGCATTACAGAAGAATGAGGGTCCAAGCGGAGCCAGCTACACACCACTTATTCGCTTGGACACCAAAACATTTTGCTGTGGTTCTGAGGAGCTGTGGCTTCCAGCAAGAGCAGAGAAAATTGCCGTTGCTTCAGAGCCTTTGGTAGTAGTGAGGGACATGTCCAACTACCTCAACACAGGCACTGGAATTGGGAAAGTTCGTCTCAAAGATGAGTTCTGTAGATTAAATTAGCTCAGTAGTGATTACTTCTTCTGTCTCCAAACATCTAAGAAATTTGTACATTTGTCACCTATTTTTAAATGAGTTTTCAGCCATGTTTTAGCTCAGCAATTCAGATACTCCATGCACAGGTACCACCCAGCTGGTCGGGCGATAGGTACATATGTGAATTCCCAAACCAAACCTTCAAATGAGGAAGCAGAATCAGAAAAAATGGGGAGCAACTTTCAGGATACTGCATACGGCCATAGTAATAAATCACAGTCCCCAAAAAACGCGCTTTGCAGGCTGAAAGTTGAAGCTTCAGGAAAAAATGTAAACCCACGGCTAGAGAAGTTACTGAGAGTTTCAGTTGGTAGTGTTTGAGTATCTTCAGGAATGAAGATCAAGTCTGATCCTGCCATGACATCTGAGAAGTCCCAAGAGACAAGAGTCCTGACAAACTGTCAGAGCCAGGAACACCCCGATTCCAGCTGAAGTACCCCAGGTGCTAAGCACCAGCACACACAAAAGCACCGCTTCTCTCAGTCTGGGCCCTGTAGGGTTTATGTGACTTATTTTCCTCGTTGTAGTGCAACCTTTGTGGCAGGCTCAGATGTATGAAAAATAGAAATTAATACCTGCTAAAGGCTGTAGAAGACCGTGTGAAGCTACTTGTTAGACAATTCCGTGAATGACTCATTCACATTTACGTGGAACAGACAGTGGGAGATGATAGAAACAGATCCCCAAGAGGTATCATGTCACAGTGCTGCGCACCGAAAAGATGCATTCTAATCTCTATTCATACTCGGCGTCACAATTAGGTTTTGTAACCAGTAAGCTTACTATCTTTTAAATGTTCTCTGACACTGCAGATTTCTCTCTGTTACCCAGCCAATTTTGTAGCCTTTTTTAAAAGACAGTAAGAGTAACCTATCCTTTCTCTTTGCAAAGCAGCAGAAATGTTCTCCTCCTCTTGGGACACTCATTTTTTAGATACTTACGTACCTAAACAATAAAGATAACAGAGAACTTTCATTTTTTTCTGACACAGAGCTGATTTGGTGTTGGCTTGAATTCCTGTGACGTACACAATGACCTGCTGGGTAATACCAGCCTGAAACTGGGTGCTGTCTCAAAATGTTTATAATTAAAGAAATAATTAACTGTTTCATGGGCAATGACAAATCACCCTTTTACGTGTATCTGGGATCTCCTATAGAAAACAGAGTACTACAAGCCTGGAGCCAACAATTTAGCTTAATCTGCTTGATTCATTCACTATGTCTTTCACTTCTGAGACATAATTTCAAATCTAGCCCAGACCCAACTGACAGAAAATCTTTGTGATCTGAGTCACGGGAAAGGTCACAGTTAAAGAATTTCCTAGGCTTTGGTCTGATTTGAACCGCAGCAGCCCATAATGTGGAATAAGTAACAGAGTCACAACATCTACAGCCGTAAAATCTCCTGGTATCCTTCATCTTCCTACTGAACGTAACATTACTGACTGGGATCCTAGAACTCTTCTACCGAAGAAAAACTGTGCAGCTCCACCGCAGACACAAGCGCGATTGTTCTCAGACGCCTTTCCCGCTGGCCCTGTGACAAGGGGACGGCTCGGTGGGGTTCGATGCCGCCGGCCGGCTGTTTCCGATGCACTCTCGAGGCCCTCGTGTACTTAACGGGTGACATTACCACCGGTGTCGGGGAGCCGACCTTTTCAAGCCAGAGTGGCTGGCAGCTGTGACACAGGTTACATCTCTGCAGTGCAAAGTCTGTGACAGGCACTTGACCCTCCTTAGCAGTGAGCGAACGCATTGTCCGCGGACAGCAAGGGGAAGATGAAGCCTCTCTGCTTTATGGATTCCTCACCCTATATACACTGAGCCATTTATCTTCGCCTGTGTGCCCCACGTACAGTCATATTTATGTACTGGTGGGGGCTGTAAGGAGCTTATTTATTATTTGTTTTCATTTAATGATCTCTGTCATTCTCCCCTAGGAATACCTACACGCACTATGCAAATCATATTAAGCCCCTGGCAATAGTGAGAATGCCTTGAGCAGTAATATCTGGTACATTAGCTCTTTGAATGCAGGCAACTTGGTTACTGAACTGAGTCCTCCCATGCACTTCCCCCCCTGCCACCTTCATTTGCTGATAGTGTCATTCCCCTCCCTGACTTACAGTCTTTGCTAGGAAGTACTCAGGGCTTGCTCCAGGCTCTCTTTCCCCCTAACTGTAGCACCAAGGCCAACGGTTTCCAGGTCGTGGTGTGTGAACCCCCCAGTCTCTACAGAATGCCGACCGTTTGGACCACTGAGAGCTCATATTGCACCAGGAGAAGAAAAGCAAATCAAAGAATTTGGTAACAACTGTCTAATTTAGGGAATGACTTGGACTGGATATGGGTGTTGTACGATCAGCAAATCATAATTAATCCTAATTAACCCCTATGATAAAAGAGCATCCATAATATGGAGAGGTGGTGTGAGAGGTGACAAGAATTCCTTCTCTCTAACCCACAGCACTGCAGAAATTTAGGGACAGCGGACTGACCCGCAGACTGAGCATTGTGTGTTTCTTTGCCGCGCCTCCTTCTATAACCTTTGCCAATTCACGCAGCCTTTCTAAATCACATTTTCACCTCTGTGATACAGGGATAAGAACCATGAGTCGCGACTGTAAAAATCAGGGCGGTCTGAACTGCAAACAAAACCAGGATCACAGTAAGAGTCACTGCTTTCGTTAAAGGAAAAAATTGATGTTTTTCATAACCCCTTGTCACGAGCTTTATGGTGCTCAGAGTGTGACTGCCTTGCTAGAAGTCAGGTCTAACAAGTCAAATAGCACTTTCAAATGCATTATTTTAAAAATATATACTACATTTCAACTCATCCTTCATTACCCTTACCCCTGTCTCCTTTTAGCTCTCTGCATTGCTGCTTTGCTATTCTAGTCCACATGATCTGCACTTTGATTAATTAATTTATTCTGATTATTTAACTCCTTTTTCATTTTTCCATATTCTTCTTCCTTGATTTTTCCTCCCTTATCTCCCTGTCAGTCTTTTATTTGTATCTCTTTCTATTTCCGCTCTCAAGTAATTGTTTTTCTTTTCATCTCTGCTTCTTCCATTTATTATCTTCATATATGGAAAAATATACACTAATACCTCCAGGGAAAATAATCCACAATGCAGACACTCAGTGAGAGAGAGATCCAAAGAAGCTGCAGTGCTGAAAGAGATCTAGCAGCGACAGCAAACTGAAGATAAGATGGTTTTGTAAGAAGATACGGCTACAGAAAAGGCTAATGAAATCTTGTCAACATATGCAGAGGCATCACCTTGTGTTACAGACCAGAGACGTTTAAATCTGGCCTTACAGGGGTTTCGTTAGCTCATATGGAATGCTGCGTTAGGTTGTACGTTGCGTTAGCAATACCCCCGCCTGTCCAGGTATTTATACAGACTGTATCACCAACATTCACTGCAGAACCGACAACTACTAAAGGGAGATCAAGGAGGATCAACAGAAGAACAACCAGCTGAAAGGACAGCTGCAATAAATGAGGGAGTATGTGGAACAGCACTCTTAGCTTGGTCAGGAAGGGGTTAAAGAGCTCACAAAAAATATGGCAAATATAGAACTTATTGGATTATCAAGGAGGAAGAAATGCATTTTCACACCATGCACAAAGAGATACAATGAAAACAGGATAACCCAGGTTAAATTTAATGAAAAACTTGAGGCTGTGGAAGTCTCAGGTGAGAGGCTTGTAAAAGCCATCACTTGGCACTTCAAAGGCAAGATTTTTTTTTTCTTCCTAATGTTCCCCAACCCTGTGCTGAGATGCTACACTTCAAGAAGTATTTCTATCAATCAGGAACAGTAACTTTCAGTTTAACTTGCACCCAGATATTAGAATCTCTAAAATATTTAAGTCAACAAGCACCTCATTTCAGTGATCTTCTTCCAGCTTCGGTCTCACAGAACTCAACACAGGATAAAAACCTGGAAGTTATCTTCCATTCAGGAGCAGTAATGTTGTTCGAGATGCATGTTCAACCCTGGAGCATAATGAGCTTTATCTGCTGTTTGACCATGCTGTAAGTCAGTGTTAATAAAAATATACTATAAATAATTAAGAGTAATTTAAATATTCATATGTTGTTGGGGGCAAGGCCTTCTATCAGACAGTTGAAGATACATTAGTGTGTCATGATATATTTCACCAAGGTTAACTTTATCCCAAAACTGCTACCCTGGTGCACAGTGTAATAAGATATCAGAATGGCCATCAGACAGTTTGCTAATATACAACTACAATATTCTTCCCTGATAAACCACAGTTTCAGAAATGGTTGATATATAAGAGCAAGCATTAAAAAATATTGGAAGCATTAATTTCATTTGATTAATGCTGATGTTATGTGCTTTTCTTTAAAAAAAAAATTAAAAAAGCATTCTTTCTTTTTTTTTTTTTTTAATCCAGGAAAGCGATTTTTCTTCCACAGCATTGGAAATGTCACCTCAAATTGTCACTTGGAGGTAGAATTGCTCCTGAGCCAAATGATACTGTGTATAACTGCAAACATTGTCTCCCCCAGGTGACTTTAGGAGCTACGGTTTCCTTTTCTGTAAGTGTTCAGATACGTAGCTTTGCCTCTGGAGCTGAACAGAAAGCCAGTACTGAGGGGATGCTCTCCTACCCATATGCACACGTAACTTGGTATTAACATGATCCATCCCCACACAGCGGCAAAACTAAACAAGAAGTCCTGGTCTAAATATAGAAGTGCTGCTGGAAAAAGCTCTACGAATCCCCCTCTGCGTGCAGCCTTCCTAAGAGACTCCTCTCCCTGGGTGAGGATGCAATACTGACAATGAGTTGGATTCAGCAGTGCTATTAACCCCCTACTATGAAAATGCAATATGAAAACGTTCCTAAGTGCTCTGAGAAAAACACAATAAGCTAACAGTTAATTTAAAAAATAAAAATCTGAAATAGGGAAAGTAAAACGTTATAAATGTGAAAAGTCAATGTTCCAATAGCATTGTTCGTTCATTTGCATTTCCCATCTGTAATATTGACTGCTCAAGCTTTTTTCCTTAAATGAACAGTCTTGCTGCCTTTCAGTTTACGTTAAATTTATCTACTGGAGTACACAGGACAGACTTTGCAGTTAGAGAAAGGAGGCATGGTTAGCCAGGCCACCCTGTGATACCACCGAGTACGTGGTTTTTGCAAAACCACCTCAAATAAACAGAAAACAAAACTCTGTTAGGGAAAGAAATCATTTCACATACTGAAAAAAATGATGTCTTCATAATACAGCTGCAGAGGATGAACAGTAATAAGTGCAATCATGTTTCCAACAAGGAAATTAATCACAAATGCCATCTCTAATTGACATGGCATGAGTGGTCCAGCGCAGTTCAGCAGCACTGCTCCAGCCCTTGGCATCCGAGGGCCGTGTATTCATGCCCTAGTCCTGCACCTGAGGACTTAGGGCCAAATCAAAGAGTTTGCAGTTCTTACTTCATTTTGGGCTGGACTTTACTCACTTGTTTACAGTGCATCCTATTTGCTGTAATAAGAAGTTAAACACCTGCCGTTAACGCAGGTATGGCTGCCCAGCATCCAAGAAGAGGTAAAATGTGACTTGACGCAGTTTATCTGCTGGACGTTTTCAAAGCGAAGGACTTCTGCTTAGCTTTTCAACGGCTCATATCAGGAAGCTTTGGGTTTGCTTCTCTCTCCCATTTCTTTCCATGATAAGACCCCAAAGCGCTGTGACCTTCTGCAGAAGACAAAGCATTGCTTTGCAGTTCATCTGAAAGTGTGTAACATTGACAAACAACGCATTCAAAGCGTCCTTCAGGAATTGGGTCTTTTTTCCCCATTATCCTGTGAGTAAACCAAGGAAGAGCTCACACAGTGCAAGCAGAAGGAAGAGCTCACCATAGAACGGCTGCCTCCACTCACACGTACCTGGGTTCATCCCAAGAATTTGGCACCACTTCGGACAAACACTGACTAGGGACACCAGCTCCTACTCAGGAATGGAGACAAACCTTTTCCCTCTTTCATTCTTGTTCATACATTTCCATCACTGTTATTTGTCTTGATTAACCCACAGCTAATCAACAACTTAACAAAGGAACAACGCATCAAAGAGGTTCTGCACTTACTTCCTAACTCTTCTGTTCCCCATCCTGTGTAATAAGTGTGTATGCATTCAATATTTGGAGTGAAAGGTTAGTCTGTGGTTTGGAGAAAGGAAGAGGAGAGAGAAAATCCAGATTTTGTTGCTGAGTTTGCTCCATAAGTGGGCTAAGCACTGTCTGTCTCCAACAGCCTGCCCTCCCCCCATACAGCAGGCATAATGCAACTAGCAACGGGCAAAGTTGAATTTGTAAAGTGTTTTGAGATCCCTCAACGACCTACACAAGGAAAAAAGACCCTGTGCTACTGCATGGCGAAAAAACACAGCCTTATGGATACAGGAATGTCATTTTTGTATTAAAACCAAAAGCAAGCAGTGAGGATTGTGCTACTTCTTCTGAGAGGTCACAAGATATTTGCTACCAGAGCTTATGCTGGAAGGTCACCGCTGTCCCCTGACAAGCTTGCCTGAACTAGATTTTAAAAAGCAGGTGGGTTCCAGAATCCCTTTTCAAAATCAGGTAAGGAGTCTTTCCAAGTTCATCTCTCGAACCTGTGACACACCCTTTAAGTCACCTTCCTGGTATTCAAAACCTGTGTTCAGTCTGCCTTGTTGTAATTACTGGGCAGCCACTGCCTCAGGATAAATCTAATAGACTTTTTGGCACTGTCAGATTAAAACTTACCTATCAACTCACTGCAGTGCTTTAGCTCTCCCTAAATCTGTACTTGGGAGAGAATTTATGACCAGGAATCGCATTTTGCAAAATGATTAAAGTTACCAAACATCCATAAAAAGTTGCAGTTGTAGATATCATTTTTTTTGAAAGTCTGCTTAATTTATGAGAGGTGGAAGGTTTATTGTCATTTAGAGTCCACAGTGATGCAGCAATTTAGCATTTTGCTGAAGCTGTACACAGCTGCTGTCTCTTTTATGATTTTTACATGTTTTTAAATTGCCATGTTTGTAGCTGGGGGTGTCTACACACTGGGAAGGGGGGAGGGGGAAACAGGCTCTCCTTATTGTTCCCTACCCTACTGTTAAAATGCCATCAGGCCATGTTCCTTCCACCAAGACTGTGAACTCTGCAGTGGGCTTCAGCACTTACTCTAAAGATAGAGTACCCCTCTTTCTGCTCTGCTCTCCCTCTGCCCCCCCAGTTCTGCAGTACAACAGAATTAAACACAGATGTAAACTCCTCTGCTGCCCAGGCAGCACCGGAGATCCCACATGCTGCAAGGACATGCCACATGAACACAACCGGGAAGTGTTTCAGTTGGCCCCTGCCCAGCAACGAAGCTCTGGGACATGCACACCCATAAAGCAGGGTCTTTCAGCCTTGCAGGAGGTTTAACTCTGTCCTCCAAACCAACGCCATCCTCTGATTCTGCCCTGCACTGGTGTTCTCACCCACGCTGCAGGCAGCAGAAAAAGGAAGGTTTCCATCATCAGCTCACCATTAGTTGCCCATCATAATAATAACAGATGAAGGGCTCCTCTGGAAGTCAAATCCACATTGTGATGTCAGGTTCTCTGCACGAGGAACTGCAAACGCCCTAAGAGGACAGCCGTTACCTAACAGCTACAATATAGCATCAGAAGCCTTGTGCAACCCAAATTACAGTTCTTCCAGTCATCCTGGCAAACTTCCTCATGGCTTAAGACTTCTTCCCCTTAGATCACCGCCTATTTTCTTCTTCTAGACCTCACACCACTCACCCCTCAGTCCGCTTCCACCCAGGTGTATCTATGCTCTGAAGCCTGTCAGATGGAAGCACTCCAACAGGCTTATCACAGGGTCAGAGAATGGTTGAGGGTGGCAGGAAGCTCTGGAGATCCCCTGGTCCAACCCTCTGCTCAAACAGGGCCACCTAGGGCTGGTTGGCCAGGACCATGTCCAGGTGGCTTTGGAACATCCCCAAGAATGGAGACTCCACGACCTCCCGGGGCACTCTGTGCCAGTGCTCAGTCACCCTCACAGTCAAAAAGTGTTTCCTCATGGTCAAACAGAGCCCCCCGTGTTTCAGTTTGTGCCCATTGCCTCTTGTCCTGCCAAGGGGCATCACTGAAAAGAGCCTAGCCCCGTCTTCCTCACATTCGCCCTTCAGATAATTACACGCGTTGATACGATGTCCCCCAGCATCTGCAGCTTAACAAAGACTCTGCAGTGTCACAGATCAAAAAATAATACTTGTGCTCTTCACTTGCACCTGCTGCTTGGTGCGAACCGGAGCCCAGCGTACTATCAGGTAATGGAGTGGCATCGTTCTATGTTTAGAAGTATGTAGCAAAAGCTAAGCAGCTCTTAATAGTGCTTTCAGTTCAAGCTTTTGATTCTGCATGCAGGTCAGTTCCTTCCCCCTGCGAGGCAAATTCACCCTGACCCTTCAATAAACTTTGACAGAGACCTGGAGAGCTGTGATTGAACAGCAATTAAAGCTACCAACACGGTTAAAGACAGACAATGACAACTGAAATGAGTCAGTGGAAAGGTGGACACGGAAAATGTGCAAATGCCTGTGTCATGGCTTAGCCCCAGTAAGCAACCAAGTACCACAGAGCCGCTCGCTCACTTCCCTCCCTCCCCTGGTGGGATGCAGGGGAGAATCGGAGGAAAAAGATAAGAGAACTTGTGGGTTGAGATAAGAACAGCTTAATTGAAAGCAAATTAAATTATGATACTGACAGTATTACTACTAATAATATGTAACAAAAATATTACTACTACTAATGATAATAACATGTAATAAGAAACCAGGAAAAAGGAAGGAAAACAAAAGGATACAACTGCTCACCGCCAGCCAACCGACGCTCAGCCAGTCCCCGAGCAGCGATTCCCTTCCTGGCCAACTCCCCCAACTTACATGCTGGGCATGACGTTTTATGGCATGAAATGTCCCTCTGGTCAGTTTGGGTCAGCTGTCCAGGCTGCGTCCCCTCCCAGCTTCTTGTGGAAGTTAGGAACACAGGGGCAGTATGAGAAACTGTCCTTGACTTGGTACAAACATTCCTCGGCAACAACTAAAACCATCAGTGTGTTATCAGTATTCTTCTCAGCACAGATGCACAACACAGCCTCGTACTGGCTACTGTGAGGAAAGTTAACTCTATCCCAGCTAAAACCAGAACAGCCTGTTTGGAAATTGTTTATTTATTATCTAGTGCTCTAGAAGATTTACTCCCATCTGCAAACTGGGTCTGTTGTAGACATGAGGTTGGCCATGAGATGTTCTGATCACCACCCACATCCTTCCAGCGGCTCTCCATGCAGTCTGCAGCTTGTTACCAACTGAGGTTCTGACAAGCATCAGCACTGCCATGTGCTCATCAGAACACAACCACTGAGGTTTCCAAGCTCAGACTAGTCCAATGCACAGATCTCCAAGCTCAGAGGTGTGCAACGGAGTATAGGGATGCCTCACCAACCTGCCCATCCTGCTACTGTCAATAATTCCTTTCCCTTATTTTGTGTCAGTTCATTTTTTCATTTTACCAAGCTAGACTCGTGTTTAGAACTGAAAACTAATTAAAGACATTTTGATTTATCTCTGTAAGAAACCCAGTCTCTCCCCCTTGAGCATTATAATTTGCCAGCTTAATTGAATTCTACATTGTGTTTATGATGTAATTTTAAGAATCCCTAAAAACAAACTCAAAAGGCTCTTTTCATGACTCTGATTTTCTTTTGCAACCGGCAGTATTTTATCTATGGAGAAGGCTGGCATTCCTGTCAATTGTAATAAAATCCAAATGCTTCTTAATAACTGGAGTGGAGTCAAAAGGAGCCACAACAATGAGGAATTAGAGATTAGCAGCAGTAATCATAGACTAATTGAAACAATAACCTATTAACTGGTGTCTTGGCGTTTCTTGCAGACACGGGAAGCTCTGTGTAACTGAAGCTGACATTACTAAGCACACAGACTCGTCCTTCTTAATGAAATCCTTGTATTGCCCAGAACAGACCTCACACTTTCCCCTTCTGTGAGAATACAAAATGCTAATCACTGGCATTTAGTTAAGTTTCACAAGCAGGAGCGCATTTCCCGTTAAAGAACTGGAATCAGCTACTTCTGAAAAAAGTAACATTCAGCTCTGCAGCTTTACCATTAACTGCCACAGACATGTAAACTCTTGCTCTGTAAGCAAATTATTTCGTTGTCTGAGTTTGTTTCCAGAGGAGGTACGTATCATGTCATTAAGACATGGCATGTTTAAGTAATTAAATCAATATTAATAGAGTGAACATTAACGTGTCAGCTTCAGCAAAGCAGCTACAGCGAGCTGTTTGGAAAGGTCACCCCTTTCGAGGATGCCCAACGGTATCAGTCCTTTCCAGCTTACAGCACAGGGCAGTTCATCGTGTGAGGGAAGCTGTTGGCACTGCGGAGCATCCGCCACAACGCAAGGAACGTTTCTGTCGCTTGGCAGAAGCTGAGCATCTGCCCTTCTTTCATTCCCCGGGAAAAGAGGAGGCAGATGTTTGATGAACAGATACGGCCAGCGCCCTTAGCTATGTCAGCAATCCACAGCCAAGTAATTCACCGCCTAACCCTACCTACCTGTGCGAAACACGGTACCTGTTCGCTAATGCAGCTGATACTGGAGAAGAAAGAGCTGGCAGAATTTAACCCTTCAATAACAAACAGTCATCAGAAACAAAACACGGGAAATTGTTACCGTTCACCTCGGTAATTCCAGAAGGGACCCAGCATCAGCACAAGCTGTCCTGCAGAATATCTGTGCCAGAGGTGACAGGCTAGCAGCCTAAAATCTGTAGACCAGAGCACTATATGATGTAAATGTTGTCCATCATAAAAATCAATGGTTCTTTTGCTAAGTGGTCAATATTTATTTAGCTTTAGCATTGTTTAATTCAATGCATCAATTAAAGATAGTGTAATGTCTGATTTGGTCCCAAGCTGCTGTTTCTGTTTGTCGTTACCTCATCTGTTTGATATCACTCATGTCTTTAAGTCTCTGCTCTTTTGTCCCCTTGCATAACTCAAGGACAGGAGTAATTGATGTGAAACTTTTAAAAATTAATTTCACCGCATATGCCACTAACAGAGAGTGCAAGTCCTCAGAATCATTTATAACTTCATGGTGATTGGCCCTGACAAAACAATACCTTAAAAACTCACGAAAGTAAATTATGGTTGGGGCAAATGGCTGAATGCGAGCTGGGCCCAAGGCTTGGAGCGCAGCCAGGCAAAAACAAAGTAATGCGCTTTTGATATTAATAACAGAGATGATATTGATCCGTAAGCCAGTGTCACTTCTATGCTCAGGCAAGGAGATTGCTTCAGGCATTTAGTCCACTGAAAGCCACTTTCCATATAGGCCATTTAATTCTGGGAGTCTTTAATTATATGAAATGGAACACAGTTAAAGGGCCAGATACGTATTTACTCATCTTAGGTATGGGCTGTGATTCAGGAAGCTGTCAAAAAGGTATATAACTCAATTCTTAGATTTCAAAATGTAGCTGTCTTTTAATATGTTTATTTCATCTGTGTATTTCTTTGGCTCAGAGCCTGCTGGGAATTTGTAGGTACATGGACTCAAATTATAGGATGATATTTTTCAAAAGACCTGAAGCTAATCTTTCATTTCATTTTTTTTTCCCCCCTCTCTCTCTTATTTTTTTTAACGCAATGAAAGCAGCAACTCAGATCACAGAGTCGACATCTCCTGCTAAAACACAGGATGCACTAGAAAAGAGACAGTACTGATCTCCAGTTTGAAAATACCCTCTGTCACATGTGTGTTTGCACACACCTGAAAATGTACTGATTATCTTCAAACAAAAGTGATCAGATTGGCATAAATAAATTACTTGCCTTAAATCTACCAGAAGTGGTTGTCCCCTACATTTTTTCCCCAGGGAAGGATAGTGAGGGGTGCTAGGGATTGCTCGTATTCTTGCTATGTCCTTACCTGCACAGAGGACAGAATTTTCCAGGGCTAAGTGAAGGGGAAGAGCCACGCTAGACCCCTCTGAGGACCCATGTAGATCAGTATTTTGTTTCCAACAGGGACACACCATATTCACAAAGATGGTGTGCTGGGTTTAGTTGTGATAGTTTTCCTCATAGTAGTAAGTGTGAGGCTGTAGTTTGGTATTACTGAGAATATTGATAACACACTAATGGTTTTAGTTGTTGCTGAGCAATGTTTATATCTAGCCAAGGACTTGTTCAGTTTCTGACACTGCCCCTGTGGTCCCAGCTTCTTCTCTATGAGTGGGGAGGGGACACCGTCAGGACAGCTGACCTAAAGTGACCAAAGGGGTATTCCATTCCATTAAACATCATGCCTGTATACAAGTTGGGGGGTGGGCCATGAACAGACAGGTACATAATAGTAAAAAGAATTAAAAATTTCACTTAGTACCATAGAACTCTTAGGTTGGAAAAGGCCTTTAAAATCATCAAGTCCAAATGTTAATAAAGACAATTAATTTAATTAATTTAACCATTAGTAAAGGCAATCTATAACCTTATTCCAGCAGATCACACTGCTTTACAGAAAGCTCTTTAAACCTTTTCTTGCAGCATCTAACGTGTCTCCTACAAACATTTCCTCGAGAACCAGCTAAGTCTCATCCAGCAGTAGGCAACACAGCGTAGAGCACGGCTGGTCAGGGACTCCATCAACCGCCTACTTCACTGGGCTTTGCCATTAGCTTTTCTCAACACCACAAAGCCAAAAAAGGCCCCATGTTTCTTTCATTCCCCTCTCAATTCCCATATTCCACCCACTACTGAAACTCACCTGTACAAAGCCCAGACCTCTGGGCTTTAAGTGAGGATTTAATTCAGCAGAAATTAAGGAAGTGAAGTGTCTCAGACTAACCCAAGTACAGGCGGCAAAATTTCTGCCCATCAGCCAACCTCTGCTGTTCCAGCCCTAGCTTGCCCTTCTGCCACAGCCAAATTTAGCTTTAATCAGAATAATAATCAACATAATTGACCTCAGAAGACTGAAGACTTATACTCCTATTAACAGATAGTTCATTCCATCTCTAAACAGATGCTGGGCTCCAAGCTCAAAAGTAGCAACAATTTACATATTAATTATATGACAATATTTCAGGAATCAGGAGCAAGGCAAGAAAGGGAAGCAGGTGGTCAGCAATTCCTACCCAGCATTCTCCATCTGGAGATCCTGAATCAATGCAAGGAAGTTAAAAGCAATCGAGGACTCAGTGCTGAAGCGCAGCCAAGTTGTCACGCCGTTAAAAAAATCCATCAACTTCTGTATAACACACACAACTTCCATCTAGCTACGAGGAACAAGTTTGTTTGTGTTCTTACGGATGTGAATGAATCCTAAAGGCAGCCGTAGCGTCTCAGCAGTCCTGTGCACTACAATACATAATATTGAAAACCACACTCTTCACCATTCTTGTGTTTCTTGATGCCAGTGTTTATACCCGACGATGCCAATGAACAGGGCACTTCATCCTCATCATTTTACAGTCAGATTTTGTGTAATCATGCCTCACAATCTGCTTAAAAGAGTAGGAGGAAAACTAATCTAAAAAGTATGACATTCATAGAGGTTTCAGATGCTGCATCAGCAACAAAACGTGAGTAGATGCAAACTGCATTCAAGGTGACAAGCTGAGCTCTTAAAAGCTGACGGACCCCTCTGAAGGTGGGAAAACCAGTTTAATAAAGATTTACATTGCTGCTGACTTTCACTCGATGCTGATACTTTGGTTTAACAAAAAGAGAAAGAGCAAACCCCAACACCCACACCACCATTATGCTACTTTATATGTCACCTCCTCACTAACAGCACAGAACAGACCTAGAGAAGCACAACAAAGTGACCAAGATGTTCCAGCGGTGTGGAATAATTCCTCCCTTCTTTACGAGATTAAATAGATTAGGATGCTTAGCTTGCAGAAACGAGCAACTGAGGACAATGACAGGCGTCTGCATGATCAGTCTGGGGAAAATGAATATTTACCATTACCCCAACACAAAAGCTAGTTGTCTTCCCTCCCTACCTGTCCAAAATGGTCAGGGAGAGCATTTGGGAGAAGGAAAGAAGCATTTTTTCCCTGCAGCATACAATTACTTGGTGAAACTCACCGCCGCACGCTGTAGTGGAGGCAGTAATTATAAAGATCTACTAAGAAGGGATTAGATAAACTCACGTTATTTTCCACACACAACCTGATGCTAGGGAATCCCCTAAACCAGGGTGTGTAAGAGGGGAAATACCACTTTATTATAACTAAAATCACACAATTATTCAGTTTGGAAAAGACCTTTAGAGGTTAACTGGTCCTAATTCTGCTCAAAGCAGAGCTAATATCAAAGTCGGATTGTTTTGCTCAGGGCTTTGTACAGGCAGGATAGCCTTGCCCAACCTTGTCCTGCTTCTAATACATGTTCCTAGCACCTGCTTGCTGCTGATGTCAGAAGTAAGATACTGGTTTAGATGGACTCTGCGTACACGCTCCTAACTCTGCCGGAGTGAAACCACGACAGTGCCCCAGTCATGCGTGGCAGAACACAGGGCCACTGAATCACAACAGCCTAACAACCAAGAAATATGCAGCAGCCTCTCATAATTTAATACTGCTCACAACATGTTCTGAGGATGAAGAGATGAAAACTTGCTCGGTAATAATTCCAAGGCACTATCTGAATAGCCTGCATGTCGTCGTTTCAAAGACTTTCACACTTCTCGTTGGCACTTTGTGGTCTCCAAATGGCAAGGGATTACAAAACTACTCACTTTAGACTGTGGAACTCATTAACCTCATGAATTCAAACTTCTTTCATGTCACAAATGAGAAGAGTTGAAGAAAAATCAATGTTACTGCTAGTCTTTTATCACAAAAATACGGTTCTCTGCTGTGAGTAGCTGCAGCAGCTCATACGGCTGACGGAGGAAGACACTGTTGCACGGAACATTTCACCTGTACCATCCCACAGCTTTTCTCTTGGGGTGATTCCAAGTGGAACGCTTTTAGCTCCTCAGTCCGTGTGGAGGGTAAGTTCAGCTCTTGAAGATGGGGAAAATAAGGGTCCACCAGCTGAAACATTAAAAGACTTGAAATCATAAATCTTGCCACGTGGTGGTGGAATGCTATTGTCATTCTGTGTGTACCTGGGGTCAGAGAGAAGAAGACAGAGCAACCGAGATCTCCAAGAAACGACTAATTGTTTTTGTTGGTAAGTTCAGACGTTAGAGAGGCTGCAAGAAGTCTGCTGATTTGTCTGGAGGGCACCCCTGCTGCATTTCTCAAATGGATATACTGGTAAACAAGGAGCAAAACACATCTGAAACCAGCAAAGAACAAAACCACTGTGTTGCAAACGTTACCAGCCAAGCATCCACAAACACACTGTCTGCAGTCAACATTCATTCAATTTAATAAGAGTAGTTGGGAAGGAGAAAGGTAAAAGGGTTTGGTGCTATGCCAGCATACATATTTCTTCTGTAATCTGTCATGTTTCTCTCTTAATTTCTGTAAATAAACAAGACTGGCCATCTGCCTACTTTGGGTGAGGTGTTTGCATGCCCTCCTTACATTGTCTCCCAGTTTTTGACTGCAAACCTCCCAAACGAAAGAGTTAACTCACTTTCTGTATTAAATATTTACATAAAATTGTTCAGGAAGGTGTGTGTAAATTATAAATAATGTAAGGCAGGACTGGTCTCGGTTAGAGCTAAGAGACCCAAATTGTATCATCATAATACATTATTCACATATAATGCATCTATTCTCCTCCATTAGTGTTACTAGAAAAAGCCCCTGAGTGCTTAACTTGAATTTGGAAGAGTGTAATAAATGTGAGATAAACAAATAGCAGTGGGGATGCATCTGTAGTTAAACAAGTGTAAATGAGAGCTCGGCCTAATTCCTCCAAACTACACGTAGGACAAACAAGACGCTCTCCAGAAACAAGAGATCAGTTAAACTGAACAAAAAAAGACACTATCCAAATTATTTGTCATAGTTGCCCCCCATCTCACTACAAAAAAAAGGGGGTTTCCTTGGAGAATGGCATTCTACTGAATATTCTGTATTCTACTGAATATTCTATATTTCCTGGCAAAGTTACACTTAAATAACCTTTGTGATGTGACAGAAAAACGACAAATGTAGAAAATACAAAATTTAAATCACCCTTGTTCCCAGTGCCCGGCACGTGTGCGCACTGTATGGACACAAGAACAGCAACACGCCTGGAGTCCTCTTCTACTGCTGGCCTAAGCTACACAGCTCATACCAAATCAAAGCATTTTAAAATAAGTGACTTATACAAATGCTATTGGTCCTCCTTCTTAATATAAACCACAAATATCCACATGAAAATGTGAAAGTACAATGAGTGAGTATTTACTCGGGACTGTAGCTGCTGATGCCCAGTTTATACCCATTTATCTTTGTGCTTCTATTCCCTGTAAGCTTTAACAAGTTGGCTTCTACCCCATTCCTCCTCCCACCCTCGACACCGACAGAAATTCTACTCTCCCTCACACCAGCACGCACTGTTCCTGCTGTTTCTAATATTTGGAGAGCCTCAAAACTGCCTAATAATTTTGAGATCCTCCAACTTTGTGGGGTGTCAGTGGGAGACACACACCCAAGCGCGTGTCCTCTGAGTAGGTCTGAGGCACCAGGTTCACGTTCCCAGGACAGGGGCATCCAGCATCTCTGGTCACCCTGCTAAGTTTCAGCTAACAAACATCACCTGCATCAACCAGGTGAACGGATGTGAAATACCCCTGTCGTTAGCCCAATTTAATCTGTGACTCTGCTCAGGCCATGTGACTCTTAAAAACATACTCTGATCAAATCCTCTTATTCCATTTCTTGTTTGTTTGTTTGGGTTTTTTTAATCTTTGAACAGAACCAATGGGATGGAAATTTCCATTCTCTAAGCAGCACTGAACAGTGGAAATTGGTTTGGGAGCGAGACTGGAAGTGGGCAAACCTGCGGAGTAAGAGTGTTCCCAGAGCAGGGGATGAGAGACTGAAGCAGTTGATGATGAATTGTTGTGTTTCCCCACGCTTCTACTTCCAGCTTCAATGTACAGAGCAGGAATCATGCCATTACAAATCACCCAAAATTCTTCACCTTGGTCTTGACAAACATAAAGCCAAAATGCAGAATAAAAAGCCCCAAACTGCAATGTAAAATCATGTACAACAGGTATGTGTGTTCAAAGGTGATGGAGCAGGAAAAGCTCCATTACAAAGCACATATGTGAAAAAGTCACATTTTCAGCAGGTCCCGTAAATGACTGAATTCCCTGGAGAACGGGCCACGGGTGCCAGGTACAAACACAGCCATCCACCCAGAAATCGAAGTCTTTAAACAGGGTCCCTGATGTCAGATGGTCAAATCCTGACGACGAGAGAACTGGGGCCTGAAACACTACAAACACTGGATCCCTCCGGTTGGTCCGTGAACCAAACGGCAGCAGGGGGAGGAACAGTCCCAGACATGAAAGAAAATGCAAGAAGAGAAGATGAGGCGTTCACGCTGGCCTAAAGCGAAGAGGGAAAGCAGACACGGTAAATCCTTGGGAGAGGGAGGCGTTTCTGTGACAGGCACGCTGCAGACATGATCCCACTCTCCTGCAGGCTGGGGAAAGCCATCCCTGTTGCTGTCCCACATTTTCTCTTCAACTAGAAAGCTGCTTTTCCCCAGGCCCAGAAAAATATTGTCAGCTGCTGATTACTGCGCGCTTGAGGAGTGATTTATTGGTTTCCCACTTACTTTCAGCCTTGGAACATGACTGTACTCCCCAGCAGTCACCCAACCCCTTGGGCTAGTTTTCCCAGGTGTTTCCTGGTGTCTCAAGCCTCTCTGTTTCTGGTTCACATGGGTTTATATTACTGCAATACACACAATCGCTTCAGCAGCTCTTGGGCCAACTCTACTTATTTTGGCATTTCCTGGAAATGAAATAAATAAATGCTCCCTTCCCCTCGACAATGCAAATGTTTCTGCCTGTTTGGAGTTCTGACTCATTTCTCCTGGTAATTCTGACATAACTTACGTGTGGAAGCAACCTGGACTCTGGAGCCACAGGCACAGGGCAGTACCTGTTGATAAACGTTTAAAAACAACGTTTAAAACCGTTGATGTCACCTGAACAAAAGACCAATAAAAATAATAATAATTTAAAAAACAAACGCTTAAAAAGCTTCCCAAACAGCTACTGCAGTGAAGGACTCAGCCCCACCACGTTTTGGTGTTACAAATTGCTTTGCTAGGTACTCTTAAGCTCTATGTTCCTCAGAGGAAGCAAGTCAGACACGCATACCTTGGTAAAATGTCCACCACAACAGGACCCAAATTTCAAGTGGGCCAGGTGTACTGTTAATTTAAATATTAGGTAATAACTCTGTGATATTCTACAATACAGCCCAGGCAAAGCCAACAGGAAAACATCCCAGAATCACTACAGAAATTGTACTTCAAATAGCAAACTTCCCCCCCTCCCATCCCCGGGAAAGTATTTCTCCTCCTCTATTCATTAACATCCAATTAGTTCCTGAGCCCTTTCCCCAGTGCTGAGAGTTTCTTTTCAACGAAACAAAACAGCATTACAAAACAAAACAACAAAGAACCCTAACCCCAAACAGAACCCTCAGTGTAATTAATTAATATAGAGACAGATTCACCGAAGAGCTGAACGCACAGTAACAGCAACGCCGAAATCCCCATACAAGAGCTGCTGTAAGCTGCGAATTGCGGCTTTACAGCCCAGAACAGACTACTCGACATGATGATGGTGGTGACGACGACTACCACACAGATGCAGTTGGCAGAGCAACGATCTGGCAGATCCACTGTCATAGCTTCTCCTATTCCAGAGGATTTCCCTGGCATTCACGTGCTGGCTGGAAAGCGTGCATGAAATTAAAGCACGTACGCATGCCAGCATGTGACGGCGTGTGCGCACAGCTACGGAAGCGGTACCGAAACCTCACTGATATGGTTTAAATGGTCAGTTAACAAGTTAAGCGGTATTTTCTCTATCAGCATGTTTTCTAAATCCATGGCTCTTTGATTTCTTCAATCTTTCCCATAAGATCTTGGTCTCCCTCTTACTAAGAATTTAATAAATAAATAACTGGAATTACTTATAAACAACCTGATTTGATAAAAGGATGACTATAAACCCACTCTCGTTCTATTATCACACTAAACTCCGCTGAATTATTCCCCAAAGATAATTACGTTAAGTGAATTTATAAAGCTGCATAAAATAAAAAGGAGAGGAAGAACCAGACAGATCTGAGGGGCTCATATCTTATAGAATTTCTCCTGCAAAAGACTAGGTTAATCTCATTTAAATATTTGGCTTTGTTTATGTTCTTTAACTTACAACACACATCATTAGCGAATACGCTTTTTTGGCCTCTTTCCACAAACAATTCACTAGAAATAGAACTGTCTGGTTTAAGCCCAAATGCTGCCTTGCAGTATTCGCATCCCAGTCTCCCACTGGGGCCGCACACAATATTCAGACCCTGAACACTGACTAAAAATAAACAGTAAAATAACTGACTTGTTTTCCCAGCTTTTAAAAAGTGCTGTGTAAAGAACAGCCTGAAGTGTGAAAACATGATGTGATTTTCACAATTACTGCATCGCAAGGAGATGAGGGCGTTAACTAATGGTACCAAGAAAAAAATTTTCCTAAAATTTCAAGAGGAATAATATTACTTGTGGCTATATTTATATGCTTATTTAATGTGATAGTGTCCCTTTAAGTAAACTTGTCACAGAAGATTTATTTTCTCCCCCCATTGTCTAAGAGTATAGCGTAAGGAGTACAAAAGGTTCACTGCCCAGGATACAAACCCTAGAGGCTTAGGCTAACAAAGCGGCTGACAAGGAGAGACCGGGTGACACGATGAATGAAGTGTTCACACGATCCCTTTGTTACAGAGAGCAGAAGTATAAACATAAACAGTATTTGATTCAAAGAAATTAGGAATAATGTTAGCATCAAAAGGACGAAAACTGCAGTGTTCAAGCACTGGGAGAGGTGGTGGCTATCACCATTTAATTATTTCCCAATACTGTGTGATATAGCTAGATGTAATAACTCAATTTTGCGCCACTTTCACGGAAATCTATTTCATTATTTTCTTACTTTTTTTTACCTCTTCCCATCATTCTGTTCCATTTAATGAACACATGGATTCTGAATATTAGGTGAACAGTCCTCGCAACTGAACACAAAAGGGAAATGATGCAGATAGCATTATGGTCCCGCTCCTTCTCCTTGCATTAGGTTGGAAATGATATGCAGTAAGGATTATGCTTTGTTTAAAGCTGAGCCTCTGCCTCTAAAAGAATACATTATACAAATCTTCTAATGTTGTTGAAATTCCCCAAAACTTGATTGTGTCAGACATAATGTGGCAATGAGGTTCTTATCCCTACCTTATGCCGAATAAATATCTAATATCAGAGAGTATAACCTTGGAAAAGTATACGCGAGGGACCATCCCTCCCGTCAATAATTCATCGTGCTGTTGGTGGGAAGGTACGTTCAGCTAGCCCCTAACGTTATACGGAATACATTAACGCCCGTGCAGCCACAGCTCTGAGAGGCGGTGGGGGAAGGGGAGAGCGCAAGGGGGTCTGACTTCATTGCAGAGCCATTAAAAAAAAAAAGCACCCCAGAATTACTCAAAGTAGCGCTCTACCTACAAAAAGCAAAACAAACGAGACCTCCCCTCCTCCACAAGCCCATAATCAGAATTATTTGGGGGACAGAGCATGTGTAATAGACGACTTCAGACATGCACGTGCTTTGGAGACTTGTTTTACATTTCCTAACTGTAAGGAACGCAGGGTTAGAGCTTCCCCGACTCAGAGCAGCTGGAATTCGACTGCCGAGAGACCGGAGTAACGCGCTGATGAACGAGGCCCCCAGGAGCCCACGTATTAATTCTACTAACGTTAATCCAAAAATCAATACATTCAGGATCAGTGATGTTTCTATAGGCAAAAATACAGTTGTCAGTCAAAATAAGTAAGATAATTTTCTGATAGTATGGATCTGCCTTTAATTAAAACTGCAATCATCTTTAAGCCAAAATGAGAGTGGATTTTAATACAGTTTGGGGTCTTTCGCATTCCTGTTTGCTCTTTAGTTTTAATGATTTAGGAACCAGAAGAATAACTAAGAAACCCAACAGTCATTATCTCAAATAATGAGACTTTTTAATGCAAAATCAATGTTTGTTATAATGAAAATAGATTCCTCAGCTCCTGCAGGGTGATACGTACGATTCTTTTTTGCTGTTAAATAGAACGTGATGGCTTATTTTCACCAACACAACCAACATTTTTATCCAGAAGTCAAAATAAAATGTCAGATTTTATTTACTGCTATCAAGCACATATATTTAACCCACCATGACTGAAGGTGAGGAAACGGGGAATAATTTCCTGTGAAGTTTCAGAAGCTTGAAGAGGAAATGCAAAATTTCCAACAAGTCATGGAACAGCTCACTCTGAGGAAAAAATTGCCTGGTTTCATTCCAGTTTTTGTTCAGGTGGTTGACCAAACTCCTCATTTGTTATGTCAAATGAACCAAACTCAAAAGCTAATAAAAAAGGTTATCTTAAGCAGGCTTAATGAAGTAAAATCAAATGCTTCTTCCATAACAACATATCAAAACCTTTATCAATGCTGAGCAAATTGTTATTATGATTATTGTGATTTAGAGTCGATGCATGTATTTGTGGCCATTTTTGATCTCCAAACATTAGGAAAAGCATTCATCTTCATACTTCAGAGCCATATTCTAGGAAGAGTCCAGATGATCTAAAACAATGCATAGAAACTCAAGAGCTTGAATGCTTCATTTGGAAAGACTCCTTTCTCAACACTCCTGTTTGGCTTGGTTTTTCACGCAAGGCCTAAAAAGTGTGAAATCAGAACATGAAAAAGAAGAAAATGAGCAAAGCTGCCAACATCCTTCAAAATGCTTTCTGAGGTGGTCCTTGGAGTAAGAGGTAAAGAACAAGTTCTCACTAGACCAGACCTACAACTGGCAGCAGATCTGCACAGGAACCTTCAAATCCTAAATAGCAAGAGGCTGGGGGCCTGGAGGGGTTTGAGAGCTCCGTTTGCATTGATTATTTTGGTACTGCTAGCTGGAATACTACGCTTTCTTGGCAGCTGCGATCTCTAAAGGCTGCCTTTTGCAGAAATGACAGCAACAAAGCGTACCATTCAGACTTCTGTGCATAGGAGGAACTTCTTGTAGTGACACAAACGTTTAGGAAAAAGGTAGAGCGTCGCGATAATTTTATGACAGAGGATCATTTCAGTCACAGCTAAACTTTACTGGTCAAACCTGATGGTTCATTCTCAAGGCTGATAAAATGACAATTTTATCCCTTAAAAATATTTTGCAAATATTTTTTGCGTACATCACGCTCACAGGTATGACACAGGCAGAAGTAAAGACTGAATTCTTTGAGTAAATTGTTTGCTGTGATGTATTTTTTCATTACGAAAGTAACCGTGATTGACACTAGAGAACAGTCATTTTTGCCTACAATGGCAGAATTCAGATCATTAGAATAACGTGTAAGTATCCAAGAAATGCAGCTTATGTAGGAACTCTCCCTAACTTACACGTGCTTTGTAACACAACGTACAGGGCCTGGCATTACGGAACCCGTACGCATCCGCATAAGCTGTTCCACTGTGGTGCACGCACATATGTGCCTTCCTCAACCAGCCTTGAGAATTGAGAAGTATTTTGTTTCCAGCCTACCAGCTCCCTGTGTTGCCCTCTATCTGCCTTAATTATGACATAACGAATATTAAATGTCTCTATCCCATTGAACAGATTAGTTAACAGATGACACGTTCGGAAGAATTAACTCCGTTTAAGTGTTTATGAAAGCAGGGGCTCCCCCAGAAAGCGTCACAGACTTACGCAGTATTTCAGAAGACCTCCAGAACCTTTCCTCAACAGCCAGCTGCTTCCTAACGAAATGTCTGAAATACCTTAGGAGTATGCCTAAGAAAAAGACGACCAGTATTAAAGTTTCAGGATGGGGCTACTTTCAATGAAGGGGTTTGCTAATACGATTCATCTTTGTTGTTGAAATCAGACACTTCAGTAAAAAATGGGACAAACCAAGAGTTATAACCGGGAGTCACATTTGCAATACAATTTTGGGTACATGAATATATTCAGTTCAGAGGTAACAGTGAGGCAGCTTTCAGCAGGGCTTGGAACAAACATATACATGAAAACCTGAGCCTTTCTTGAAACCTTCACTGTAGCAGAACAGCTTTTTGTCTCTTCTTTCTTTCTAGCATTTAGGAGTTTGAAAATCTGTAATGCATCTTTTTCAACATGCAGGTGTATTCACTATCAGCTAAACTGAAGGCCCAATCAGCATACATAAACTCTGCCCCTAAGCAGTCGGTACTGGTTTATACAGAGTTTAGGATTGCTTTGAATTACACATGCAATCAGGACATTTCATAGAGCAAATTGTGGTCATTTTGACAACTATACAGCAAGCTTAATTTCAGGCCCAAGTATATATGATATTCAGAGATACAATGAGGTAATTTACCATTTAAAAAGGGGAGTATGTAGTATAAATTAGCAGAAAAATCATGACACTTACAAACTTCTTCTAAAGATGTATTGTTCCTTTTTCTTCAGAAAAAACCCACCAGTTTCTATTAAGAATAAATTAACCACTAAAAAAGAATTCCATTGATGGCCAATTCACACTGAAAATCTATTTTAGACTTGAAAAAGAAAGGAAGGGAAAAGTCGGAAGGAAAGAGGGAGGGAGAGAAGAATGCGAATGCGAGCAGAATGTGTGCAGAACTAGCATCCTTGCAGCTGGCAGTCTGCGGAGCAGCAGCCCACAGGACAGCAAACTGTCCCTCTCGGAGGGTAGCTATTCCTGTAACAGCCAGTTTATCAGAAAAAGCAGACAGGGCTCACTGTAAATACGCACATATATGTGTCTGCACATATACATACCTATGATTTTAGAAAATGGTGCTAGTTTTCCAGGTATCGGAATCCTAAGCGTGGAGGGGGTCTCACAGGAGGGCTTGCTCCTGACCTGTAAACCAGCCTGTGAAAAGCTGCAGTGATGAACATAATATTGACCGGATATCTCTGGAGACCTGGATGCTGCTTATGCCTTTTATACCACAACAGCCTGCTGCGTTAAAAACAACCTGACGTGCATTCCAACCCTGATCTCTTTGAAACAACTTTCAACTTTTTCCTCTCTGCACACTTTGAAGGAGTGCCTACACCACTTTCTTCTTAGGCTTTACCAAGTTCTTCAGAATAAAACATCTCCTCTTCAGTCAGGGACTCCACTAAGCACTTGAAGCCAGTGTGTGCGCGTGTGCGCGCCCACGGACTGAATCAGGTACTCTGACGGCAAAAGGCTAAAAGGTGAATTTACACAAACTGAATTCCTGAGCTGATACAGTAAAAATTCCACCGGTAGTACCTTACACAGGCTCGGAAGATTTGCTTTTGCCATCTTCCACCAGACGAGTAAGGAGCTGTTATAGTTCAAACCGATACTACACAGGGGAAATTCTTTGGCTTGTGTGTGAGAACTGGGCTGAACGGTCAGAGTTCACCCTGTGCTCCACCTTTACGAACAGCCCCACTTCAGCTCCCCACTCGTGCGCCGCAGCAGCTCCTTCTGGTCAAAAGACGCTTTGGGCTGAAGCGCAGTTACGTGCACTCGGCTGCTGCATTCGTAGGTGTGGGTTTTGCCTTCAGAAGGCTGGTGGTCCTCTGAATGTTTGAGTAGTACCATAAACACCGGATCCGTAAGAGATCAAGTGCCAAGAGAAGAATACGTAGGATAGGAAATACTGATGACTAGGACAAAGGTAATGCTGCTCTCAACCACACAACCCTCGTCAATGTTTCTCCATCAATTTCTGCTACAGTCTGTCATCCAGTACGCTACCGTCTTTCAATTTCAAATTGGTGTTAAGAGGCATGAAAACTGAACTCGTTTTAGAAAACTTGTTATTTGGAATTATGAAGGGTTTTTTTTCACATTTTGACTGACAGCAACATCTTCGTCTTAGTCTGATTTATCACTCACCATTCTATACTCCTGCCAAAAAGGGTTAAAAGCCCTCCCTTTCCAAGCATTTCATATATGACCTTTACATGGCTAATTTTACTACCCTGGCAGAATTTTTAGATTTCTGTAGTCCTTAAAACGCACCATGATAGTAGCTGGAATCTCCTAATTTCTTCAAACTGTGTCTTCCCGGCTATTTATTTAAGAGCTGTGTAGATAAGCTCTCCATTCTCACCTAGATCCGTGATAAGAGAGGAAATGGCCTTTTTAGAGTGTCTCTGCTTCTTAAAGCAGATAGAAATAATAAGGTTGACAAAGGAAAAAGGAAAATTGAGCATTATGAGGGTAATAACTTAGAAAGTGTCAGATTCAGAATAATTGAATTCAATGACATTTAATGCTATGGAAAACAATAGCAGCAGCCCAGCTGCCCATCTGATTCATGTCTAGTTCATGTTTAACAAAACAAGGCTAAGGGTCATGCAGTCATGAGTCCCATAAATAACCTGTTAATGGGATTTCCAAACAAGCTGTCCTCAAAATGGTTTTTCGCCTCACAGAAAGAATATTAAAATGCAAATGGATTCGGGCTGTGTCCTCATAAACAACCATGTTCATTTAACCTCTGACCTCAACGTTTAACTGCCCATTCCAGCAATTTGTACGGTATTAGCCACAGCATGCCACTCCAAAGCGCTAACTTTGAGACGAGAGGACTAAATGAATGGGTTGCTATCTGTGATGCTCAGTTAATCATGTCAGAATGACTTTATAGGCATAAAACTATTCTTTTAAAACTTCCCTTGAGTTAGTTGACATTTTTGCTAAGGGAAGAAGAAAACAAACAAGCAAAACAATGATGAGCAAGTGCCAAGAAAGGTTTTTTGAAACATTCTGACTGCACAGTGCTCTGCGTCGGCCCAACCAAAGAGCAGCCAGAGCGTTTCGGCAGAGGCTGCTGTACGGTCACCTGCCGTCACCCACCCTACCACCGGGCCAGACCCCCTGCCCGTGCTTGCCCTCTCAGCGAGCGGCCAGCACCGCTCATGTGAAGCGCTTAGGATCACTGTGCTATGTCCTGACTTTCTGGCCCCCTTTCTGCATCAGGATTTTCCAGGTATTCCCGCAGCATTTTCAGTCCCATCTTTAAAAGACTGTGGCTCTTTTTCTTTTAATATTTAAAAAAATCCCACCTGGCTGACAGTAATAACATACAATAAAGCAGTCTTTGTCCAAATTCAACCCCATCTCCCTGCTACTCCTCACAGGTCTCAAGGACAGCCCTTCAAAAGGCCCACGGGAACTTGTCTGACCACGGACAATGACAAATTAAACAGGCAACAAGCAAAACATCCGGTAATTGTTCCCAGTTCTAAGTATGAACATCATAGTAAATAATCACTGAAGCCAAATTAAAGTATAAAGGTCGCTCTTAACAAGTTGTTTTTAAGGGAAAATTAATATAAATTAATTAATACAATAACTTAATCCTTTTTTCACAAGCACTTGACTTCTGAGAAAGAGCAGGGTGAGACCCCTTTAGAGTGAGCTGTACCTTACAGAAGGAAAGCAGGAGTTGAGATGTCAGAGCACTCTTACCTGACAGGGTGTCTGGATGTTTTCACTGCAGAACTGCTATTCCAAAACACCTGTAGCACTTCAGAGTTTATTAAATATCTGTAAGTTCTAGAGAAAACTGCCACAGTTGAGACCGGACCTCCGAGTTATTTCCAAGTTCGTTGCACAACTCAGTGAAGGGGAGGAACCAACCTCAACTAATGGCATTTAGAAAGTAATTGGTATTTTCATGGCTTCTACCATCGAACCGTGCCTGTCAGTTGATTTTTCAAATGGGCTGAGTTTTCATGTCAGTTTTGGATCTAGACTTTTTCTGAATAAGTAAATTCCTTCCCATAAGCAGCTCTTTGGGGCACAGTTTCAGGTACTGCTCATTGCAGGTAACTGATTGGTCTTACTCTGCTCACACTGGTTGGCAGTAAAGCCTCAATATTTAGCATCCAGACTTTCACTTTTCGGAAATTTGTCCACGTTCTTGTCCAAGAAAACCCTAAGCATGAAAGGCTGAGAGAGCTGGGGCTGTTCAGCTGGGAGAAGAGGAGGCTGAGGGGATCTTGTCAATGCTGATCAATATCTAAAGGGGGGGTGTCAGGAGGAGGGGGCCAGGCTCTGCTCAGGGGTGTCCAGTGACAGGACGAGGGGCCATGGCCATCAGCTGGAGCACAGAAGGTTCAACCTGAACATGAGGAAACCCTTCTGCCCTGTGAGGGTGCCAGAGCCCTGGGACAGGCTGCCCAGAGAGGGGGGAGTCTCCTTCCCTGGAGCCTTTCCAAAGCCCCTGGCCTTGTTCCTGTGGGATCTGCTCCGGGGGATCCTGCTCTGGCAGGGGGGTTGGGCTACATGATCTCTAGAGGGCCCTTCCAACCCCCAACACTCTGTGAGTCTGTGACTTCTCTCCTAGAAGAGGTGGTATCAGGTCGTGTCTTTGCTGACGAAGTGGATTGTCAGCAAAGTTTTATGGCTCATTCAAAAACTAACAGCGCTTTACCTTCTCCAGTAAAAGCGCGTACACACGGGTCTGATCTGCTGGGCTGCTGCTCCCCAGATGCCAGAGAGAGAAGCCATGCCATTCAACATTAACATTCTCTTTAGCCCATTCTGCTCTAGACCATTTAACAAAAACGACCGTTTTGCCACACTCGGCAATGCAGAAATCTGGCATTTGAGAATTGCATCAAAAAATACCAGATTTATCTATTTTAAGTTGAATGAATCTATTTTGACTGGAGATTGCAAATTCTTTTCAGTGCACACTAAGCTCTACCAACCACGGTACGTCAGCACACTAACTGAAGGATTCTCAAGCTGTTAACAACTCCAGATACAGAGTGGCTACTGTAGGCCAGCTAAAAAAACCCTGAAAAACCGGATTATTCTTCTCGTCTGATTTTCTGTGACACCTCATATCATGAATAACAGACAACAGGCTACAGTTAAAATAACGTACATCGTACTGCTCTGATACACAAGAATCAAAATTAATTATTGTTTGAATTTAGTATTTAACCTGTAACAGATTATTTTCTATTTTGTGAAAGCTTACTGAGAGTTGTCACAGGGAAACATCTGCAGAGACACTCGCAGCATTTACCTTTCAGCTGAGTCATGTTTCAAAGGCTGTTTTTCTGCTGTCTGTGCAGGCACCAAGCTCTGGTGCTTTATTCCAAAATTATTTTCACAGAGAGCTAGAAATTGAATTGGATGACACATTCAAGAAGGAAACCACTGTCCAAATCTTAGCAGAACTAGGTAAGATAAAGGGGGACACAGCAATCACCGGAGACACTGCACACATTTCGGGTCAGGAGACTAAACTGACAGGCCTTTTCAGTGTGGAAAGGAGGCAACAGAGGAGAAATGTGGTATTATCACAGGTACACAAATCCTGAATGTCAGGTACAGAGTCAGTAGATAAAGATTATTCATTTTTTCTTCCAAAACAAGTTACAGGAGGCATAAGTAAACATATTAAAAACTCAAATGGTTAAAACAGATTCCTGTTACTCAGGTTCTCTCATTTCTGACAGATACTAAAGCAAATTCCTTGGGGGTTTTTTGGTTTTGGTCAAGCTACCCTACTGCCTTCTGAGTAAGGTTGTTCTTTCTCTCCCACTTTTTCTCTGCTCAAGACTTTTTGTCTCTTGCATGTTCATTTTCTCTTGTCCCTCTCCTTTCTCTTTTGGTAAAATCTTATTAATGGGGCTGAAGGCTCTCACTGACTTGGAGATATTTGAGCCACCATCAATATCTTAGAACCAAACTCAGTGGTCCATGGATGAGGTAGACAGAAACTGTATCCCAAAACCGCATATAAATCCCTAAAGCCTAAATTTAAAAATAATCTTGTCTGGGTTTGTTTGAGAAAAAAAATTACACGATTTAGCACAATGTCCCTCAGCGCGTACTGCTCAGTGACTCTACGGACACAGCCTGTATTAAAGGTTTAAGTTAGCTGCACCGCTGGGTTATGGAAAACCACTCCTTAGAAGTTATATCTGAGCCCAGAAAAGTTAGAACTGGAAACTTTCCCTGTAACAGGCTGAAAGCAGAGTCATTAATGCTGCGATCGGTCTAATCCAGAGCATTTGTCGCTGCTAATTATTACGGACAAGCCTCTTTATTGAACCACATCCTCTTATCGACATTAGGATGCATGAGCCAAGGCTGTTGTTTTAAACGCACTCATTAACCACACAAATCAGCCCTGTTGACAGAGCGCTTTTGAATTAAGCTTCAGACTGTAGTCATTGGACAAGGAGCAATTTATAATGCCATTAGCAACACTTGCGAAGGTTACAGGCATCAAAAATTGTTCAGCCGTAATTATTCTTAATGGATACAAGGAATAAACTGACGCAGGACAGCTTTTTCATTAGCTTTCAATCAAGGCTGATGGCTTTGAGAAATGTACAGTAAGTGCGTTTTGGGGAGAAATAATGATGTTGCAGCACCTTTCATTGGAAAATGCTCTCAGTTCAGAACTTAACTTTTAATAACCTTAATTTGATATAATTAAAAAAATCTGATTTGCTTTGAAGATTCACAGATTCACAGAAGATCTTGCAATGAAATTTTTTGGGCTGCTGTTTAACCCTTTTTCAAGTGTTCGTCCCAAACATGCTAAAAAACAATCAATCTTCAGATACCTTGCATTTTCATGGTAAGCATCAGACTTCTGATTTGCTAGACCCCTAGTAAACAGTACAGATTTTTACAGTAAATTCAGAGCACTTAGACAATGAAGGGAATTTTATAAAGATTATCTACCTCTGCAGAAGGACCAGCACACAGACAACATTCTCCATAAAATTCAGGCGCCAGTCCAGAGACGGGTGATCTAGCGGTTTTGTTCACCTACAAAGCAATAAATCCTGAAACCTTGCGCTCACTCTTCCAGAGACACGAGGGCAGACACCTCCATACGCACATCCTGCTCTAACCTTCATCCACCAGCACCTCCTCTTCACCCCCCTTAGCCAGGCTTCCGAGCTGTGTGGACTTTGGGCCTGACACAGTATCTGTTCCCATGTTCTCCATCCAGAGTTTCCTTACTATATATTGGAAACTTGTATGTGAGATGATGTCATTTACAGAACACAGAATCACGGCAAAGAGCACAGTAACAGCGTCACTTCTCTCTGAGACGCAAACCAGCAAGTGACGATCATCTTGCTCCTTTTTCTGGTACAGCAAGCTACCAGCTTTTGGTTCAAATATTGATAATCACTGCATCTACTGAATCAGTTTGGTGTTTTATAGGTCAAGAACAACACTGTAAGGGCTGTGAAACAAGCACAGGGGCTGCAGCACAGCGTGCTTTCTGTACTGGGATGTCTTAATCTTGTCGTTACAGTCGACTTCTTACCACTCAGCCCCTCTGGGTCTCTGGATATTAACAAAATTAAAGACAGAGTCAGGAGGGTAAGAAGCTTTGTTTCAACCCAGAGATGCCACTGCACTGCATGGAGTGATGGAAAGAAGTCTTGAAAGAAGACCCACGCAGTACGTCAGAGAAAACATACAGCTGGTGTCCGTGCTGCCGGGTCGGTCTAGGGAAGTCTGGGCAGAGACAGCAATTAGAAGGTGGAGGACGCATCAAGACAAATCTTTACTCAGCTCTGCTACTTCTGAAGACAGAACACATGGAAGAGTGAAAAAATACCCATTCTTGAATGCATACTCTACTTTACAACGTGACCAGTTAAATCACAGGCCATAAGCCACTGTTAGCAAGCTGTCTCACGTAGCCGTACACCATGGTTGGGCATTTCAAGTTGAAAAGAACCAGACATACTAATTACTAATGTTAAAGATGTCTACATTGATATTCTGCAAAGAAACCAATCGTGAAGTTCTACCCGAGAAAGTGTTAGCGAGATTTACTCAATTACGATTAGTAGAAAGTCAACACGGATGCGGTCTGACCATTCAAGTTAACTTCCCAACCCTACAACTGCTAGCTAGGTCTAACATTTGGATGGCAAGACCACATATGCACAAATATGTACAAGAAAACACATAGTTTTACTCCTCTGAAGCACAGGTAAAATGGTAAAACAGAGCAAGACAAAAAATTAGGTTTTAAACTGGATTCACTACAGTTAAAAATCACATAACCAAGATCACAACAGCACTGTAGCACAACTTCTTCTGGCCAGAGGAAACACATAGACCTGAGACGTCAAATCTCAAATCACAAACAAAATTCTTGCGTGGCAGACTCCCTGAGACTGACCAGATGCTGTTTAATGTGAGTTCCTACTCCAGCGCGCTCTATTTACTGTTTACTGTCTCCTGGCAGCATGATTAATTCTGACACAAATCAGCACTGGAGGTAGAAGAGGTGATACTCTTGTTCATGGATCTAAGGAGTCAGGAAGAGGAAGAAGCAGAATGAAGATCCATGTTGCAGATTAAATTGCTCAGAATCTAATAAAACGTCTTTCACTGGGTTTACGGAGGTCATGCCTATGGTGGCACCAACCCCCCCAGGCCTGGGTTCAGAGCACTCTGAGGGGACAAGTCCTTCTGCCATTGATCCTCCCCCTTCTCATGCTGGGCCAACATGCTGGTAACATCCCACACTTTCCCTACTGACTCCCAAATCTCCATGTTCTTTCCCTTGGACAGCAAGATCACTATTCTTTCTGTAAGGACAGATGAATTTCTAAAAGCAACACTGAGATTAGCTTCAAACCGTACTGCATGTATCGTTAGAGACCAGCAACGATCTTACTTCCATTCTCTATTTTTAGAACAATCCATCTCACTTTTTAATGACTGACCTTGAAATTATTCCTCAAAGGCACTAAGGGAGTTTGTTTCTGTCACCTCAGTTCAGATCTCGGCCTCCATGCAGAACACTTCCAATCACAGTTACAAATACTGTAATTCTGACACTTCGCAACACGGTTTTGGCAGCCACCCCTCTACTAAGAAATCATTTAAGTAAAATGACATGCTTAATGGCATTAAATCAAGGTAGAGAGAGCTAAAATCTTCAATTTTTTAATATATACACATGTATACTGACACACATATTATCAAAAGGAAGCCTTGGTAAATGAAGCATTGGCCCTGCCATTCTCATTTTGTGTCGAGCTTGCAGATTGATTACAGTTGGGAATGAACTAGGATATGCACAGACTCCAAAACAAAGAAAATAATAAACTACAGCAGAGAGAACGACAACTTTGGTCAAACATCTTGCTTCTACTCAATTTGTGTATCATCCAGACTTCTAACTACGCCCAGTAAGAAAATCAGCAAGCCAAGGACTGCACCCTGATATGAAAGATTCCTCCTTTTGCCTCTCGCTAACACATCACCGTCACCTCCCCAAGGAAACAAACCAACACCAAGAAGAGAACACAAATTGTTGTCTCAATTGGCTGGACTTCACTGAATCTTGCCAGCTGGATAAAAATTGCAGTGAGGAAAACAGGTCCACAGCAAAGAATGTATCTGGATCTGATTTGCCTCATCACTTCATCTTTGGTGTCAAGGAATTAAAGCTGTTTACTCCAAGAGTAATTTAATATTTCCGATTGATGTGGAAATACAGATTTGTAGGAAATTTAATTTAAGACTAACAGTTTCAAACAATGCTTGTGCAAACCGAAGTCTTGAGAAAACTGGCTTTTGACAATCTAATAGTAACTAACCAAATTATGCTGAGTGTGCAGTTATTCCTGACCAGTTGCTTTTCAAGGCGAGGAATAACGGGTCTCCAAAGTAATCGGAGCTTCATTCAAATTGCTCTAGGAATTACCTGTTGTTCACTTTACAGATGAGTAATATAGCCCGTCTCCTCAGATGTAATGATTTCACTTGTCTTTGAACCCTCAATTTTTGTCAAAGATTTGAAAGAAAAAGATAGCATTTTAACACGTAACCACTGCCACACGTACCCTGTGCACAGAGTACCCCGCTCGGGTAATAGAGAGGAACTCCCTACACACATACACTATTTCCACATGAAACTTTCCTCAAGCCATTAATTTGCCTCTGCATCAATGCACACAAGTGAGCTGGACCTTTTTACACTAAATGATTTACAGAATCCTGAGCTTGACTCATCCTGCAAGATTCCATGGAAACCACGCTCCGGAATGGGACCCCAAGGCGGTATAGTCTAAGCTGTACTATCATACTGGTACATGCCTAATTGCAGTCCATGTGATCACTCAACACGATCCACTATTCTCTGCTAGACAGAAGAAAACTATCTATTCTGTGAATCGGAACATTTAACTGGCGATTTGAAAAGAGATGTCAGGGAAGAATTCCAGCAATCCTGCTCGTTCAGCACTCCAGTCAGGTGCTAATACCACAAGGATAAAGGCAACTTTCCAAAAAGTGATAGAAGCCAACTCAATTTCTTCTCAATTGCTGAAACTCTGGCGGGGGGGGGAAGGGAAGTACAAAACCAAATCGGCGTTTCAATAGATTTGCACATCAAAGTGTTAATAAGTTATCATGAAAACTGATTTTCTACAGCAAAATCTATTTGCTAATTAGCCACCTGCCCTTCATATTGACTTCAACACGTGACAGCCTCTCTGAAAATAGTGGTTCCACCTTCTAGAAAACTGCAATTTCAGATCAGGAGAGCATCGTCTGCACTCTTCCACCACAGCAATAGGAATCAGGAGGGGCACATTTTTGGGGTTTTGGATGGGGTTTTTTGGTCTGTTTTCTTTTTTCCTTTTTTTAAGTGCTTTGCTATGAATGCAGTAATCAAAATTAAGCTCTAGCTCAAATCTCTAGTTACATTTTCAGAAGGTCAACCAAAATAAATATCAGTTAACAATGACTGTTCTAAAATTCTTAGCCCCTGGAAGCATGAGTGACAATAAAGTATTTTAAAAAACGGGAAGGTCAGTACAGAAGTATTCAGAAAGGGTTATGAACAGCTCTGCCCCGTTCTCTAGTGGTAACATTCAGCCCATCTGGGCTGCTCTATGGGGATGAGTACAGCTGGAGAGATGTCTCCGTTGGGAACAAGATAAATATCTTCCCAGCTCTTTTGGTGCTCAAAGTGTCATAGGTCATGTTTCTCATATAAGCAAATCAACTAAGAGGTGAGATTTAAGCCATTAATAGTAAATTTGACCAACACTGCACACATCGAGAGAGCTCAGCAGAGGACCAGTGATGCTGGAAGCAGACAGAATGAGCCAATACTGGTTACTTCGGCGTTGGAACAAAGTGTATCTTTTGGCCTCCATGAAACAAAGGCCTTGGAGAACAGAGGTAGAAGACCTTTGAATTTCTGAGTCAGGAAGGGTTCAGCAGAAAGACATACGTCAGAGGCAGAGCAGGAAAGGGTGGGAGAAAATCCTTTGAGATCCTGATTTTAGGGTGCAGTAAGTCCAGGGACCGTTAAAACAGCAAGGAGTATTTAAAGACAATGATGTTGCCTGGTGATACAGAGAAAGAACATGCTCACACACTAGCTAGGAAGCTACAGAGAAAGGGTGTAATCTGTAACATTAGAAAGAATTTAGATGACAAAGGCAGAACTTTTAACTCCAGCTGTAGTGTCACCTCCCAACCCCTGTCAAAGCAGCGGCGAGTACAGTGTCAGCCAGCAAGCTGGTGTTGCCAGGTGGGTTACACAGTTACAACTAAGAATAGCCCTCGTCTCTTCACTTTATTCGACAAAAGTTCACTGCTTTCCAGTATTAGCAAAATGACCGGCCAAGCTGTATGAAGTTAGCCGTTACAACCCCAGCCAGCCAGCTAAGAGCCCTCTACAGCAGCTCAACATTTCACTCCAGTTAGCCAATGCACCCTTCCCAGACTTCCGTTAAGGATATTTTCATAAAAGAGCCCGCAGTACATTCAGCCTTTGTGACTCACCTCTGACAGCAGCCGACGTCCAGCATCTTTACATTCGTGGAGTCTGGTGTTCCCGAATCCCAGTCCTGTGCATTGAATATCGATGCCGGCGGACACAGCAGCACTGTTTGGGCCCCCCTTAAGACACACAGAAAACAAAGGCCCTGAAGAAAGAGGTGGTATGAAAGAAGATGGGATCAGCTAATGAGGAAGGAAATGAAAGGGGGAATCAAGCAAGCTGACATCCAGATTTGGGATGATTGTGTCTGCATGGTATGTTAGTAACTCATTTAAAACATGTACCTTGACATATGCATAATTCATTTCAGCCAGCCTGTCAAAATTCCAAAGGCCACAGACTAAGGATTTCTCTAAGCATTTTGGTGAAGAATTTCACAACAAAAGCTCTTATTCATGGAGATAGAACTTTTGTCCTGAGATTTCACTGAAAAACTGCGCTTACATTTGGGAAACTAAAAATCAGAACACGCGCAGACAGTCTCACAGCAGAGAAAAAGCTGCTAGATGCTGTGCTTTCCCCAAGATGGGAGTGAGAGCACGATTCCGCGCCCCCTCCCCCTGCAAAGCAAGCTATTCTTGTTATTACACCATAACGACTACAGACTGCAGGAAGAAGAATTCCTAGCATTTGCTGTAATCTCACCTCTCAGCCGCTGCCAAAAGAGTAGTGGAGTGAGTAGCATCAGGAAGCAGGCTGACGTTCTCAGTGGGAAAGCAAGGAAAGCTCTTGAACTGATCTTGGGGGAGAAGAGGAATTAAAGGTTCATATAAATGCCTACACTTAGAGAACATCATACATATAACAACATATAACATGTTAGTCTGTCTCACCTGCCAGTACAGAACACACATTGTTTTTCCTCCCTTCTGAGCACTTCCACAAAGTATCTCCAAAATCCTTCCTTCACGTAACATGTATTAACAGACACTTGCAGACTACGGCGCAGCAGCCTACGCTGTAAGAAACGGAAGTGCGTGGTACAGCATACAATAAGTTACAGCCAACCGAGCCCCTCTGAAGACACACAGTCTGGCTGTTTACCTTTCCACCTAGAAGACTGGCTTGTATGAGTGAGATACACGCCCTGTGTGAGGATGCAAACCACATTCAACTGTTACTACTTGACCAGAGTACTCTCTGCTCCTCAGTCCAGCATGGAACTATTGAAAACTCTCCTTTGCTTTGCGAATCAAGAGCCATGCACTTGGACCTAACTTTCACGTTATTCCATGTGGCCTTTCTTCAAGCCTAGATGACATCACATCCCTCTGTAAGGCACCAGCACAATACTCATGGCAGGCCTTTACATTCTTGCTGTGGTCTCAAAAGGTCTTTTCCTGTTGTGCTGTTAAAATAACATTGGTGACAGCAGGAATTCTGTACTTGTGGTCTCCAGTGATTCCCATTTTCCATGACTCCCACAGACAGCACACCTGACATATCTATGTTTACAGCCTGCTGCATGCCTAGAGTTCCACTGTGCAGAGTGTGATTCCAGAAGCGCCACTAGCAGTGCCCTGTCACTGACAACAGATTTCATTGATTAAAATAATTACTGATGATTCAATTATTGGCTTGTATATTAGTCAAAATGCCTTCTGTGTAAGCTTAAGAGATGATTAAGACTAGTAACTGTTGTCTCGTCATCATGTCAATGAACCAAGGATACTACCCAGCCACCATGGTTTTGTCAGGCTTATTATGCTCAGGGTAACTTTCAGATGTCGAGTGACACAAGATTTGCCTAGAACAGCTGCAAAAGTGATCGTCAGCCAGCAGCTCCCCTGACACCAGCAGGTGTGCAGAAGAAGGAAGACAAGCCTGGCTGGCTCATCTACTGCAAACTTGGAAGGCTGCAGAAGAGGAAAGAACTACCATCCACTTGCCCTTGGCGGATATCAGAGGTCCTGGGCTGTAGTCTTAAACACACCATTAGGCCTGGAGCCTCCTGAAGAGAACCACAAGTCACTGGCTGGGAGGCTCCTCTAGTCTGTAGTCTTTAGTGGCAATTACCAGAACCGAGGAACGTATTTTGTTTCTAGAAACTCAGAGTGACCGTTCGATAAGATAGAGAAAGAATATTGAATAAAATTTACAGAACTGACTACATCTATCAGCTTAAGTAGGTCTCTGCAAATACATACCCACACAAACCTGGCTCTCAGCTGCGTAATCGACAACGATATTTCTTTTAAGTACATTCCAAAGACTGATCCACAACATTTTAAATCCATTTTTATACTGATTAAAATGGACAAGTAGAGGATTCATCTTTTTACCACCATGTGATCATGTTAGCTAGCCTGTTCTCTTATACCTACCCTCCTTTCCATCCTCACCATCCTACTCAGCTCTCTGAAAAAATAGCTACTGCTGCCCATCTCTCTTTTGCATGTTAATTGAAAACAAGCATTGAACATGTAGCGACAGGATTGATATGAATCACTGCCCTGGTTGAGGTAAAACCAAAGATGACCCTCAAAAGGAAGAGCCAAATGATAAGTTTTTAAATTAGGGAGTTCTTTTCAGGTATACGCTATGAGTTTTAAAATATTTCTTGTTTTAATAAAATGGATTTTGAAGTCCAGTTACAATAACATCATCATGTCTGATTCTAATGCTGTCCTAGCTCCAAACAATGGATGGGATAGAGGTCCTGCTCCAGTCTATTAGAAGAATTTAATGACCATTAAAAGGCAAGCAGAGATTTGTATCACTCAGTTCTTCAGTGTCATTGTTCCAGTCTTCACACTGGAGAAGCAGCACATTTCTTTTAAGTAAAATATTGCTGGGAACTCACTGCTTCAGCAATTACCTCTGAAACACATTGTTTTCTCAAAGCCATTAACATGTCAGATCATGGCAGTGCTTGACGTCCAAACACGCCTTGGAGGGCTGCAATTCAATTTAAGGATCACCTCCTCTGAACAGGCCAACCTGCAAATTTCACAAAATCGGAGAGAAATTCTCAGGGCACACTTTGATCATGCTGCTTCCTAAATTAAAAACAAAACTGTAAGTGTTAAACATCTTTAACAAGACATTAAACCTCAGCCATAATCCAGGAAGGGTCCCTTAATGAGTAATGACATATGTTGTGAAGGCAGTTATCTCCTAATGTTCAGTGCTGAAACAGTACGATGGAATGGCACAGTGTTCAAAAGGGATGTATCATCACTAATGAGAGGATAATTTGAAGCTGTTCTTCTGAGAACCCCAGAGGACACTTTCCATTGCTTCAGGATGGCGAAGGATGCAATACTCCGTCTTATCACACACTTTAGAGAGGAATGGGAAGTGACAATGTGATGGAACAAAAGCTGAGAGAAAGACAAAAAATGGGCTAGGTCATTTGGAGAGTCCCTAAAAGGGCTACCTTCCTTTGCTCCCTCTGAAGTAAGTCCTGGTGCAAATTAGTCCTCTAACTTTACTCCTCTTCCCTTCACCCAGCTGACTGATCGTGTACTAGACACAGAAGAGCTCTGCCCGAAAAGGGAGCGTGGCCTTGGTGTCGGCCTGCTGTGGGACACAATAAATATCGCAAAAGACGTTATAGGGGGGGAGTCCAAGAAGTGACAAGTGAGGGCCACGCTCAAAAGTAGGAAAGGAAACGAACTCCTCTTTTATTTAAAAGAATAGGAAACTCTTCAAAATTGGGTTTTGAAGTTCCTCCCCTTATTTCTTAGCACTATCTTCTTCTAACATGTTAGAGTTAGTCATTGTGTTGGGTCAGCTATAATCTCTGCAGGGAAACAGGGAGAACGGGAGGGGTCTTGCAGACAACAAGCAGACCTCCTCCCCCCTCTTCCTTTACAAAAGGGTAAAACGCCTAATGTCACACCTCCCTTGTCAGTTTGATACAACTTTAACAGTGCAAGCACAAAGGTAGAGCAAAAGGGAGGGAGTTTATTTCAGAGATTTATCTTGCCGAGAAAAATGAAGAGTTTGTGAAAAAAGAAAATAATGATGAAATAAAAAAATTCTAAGAATTTCATAAGAAATGTAAATATTTACTGGGCTTACTGAACACGTGACAGGCTTGTCTGGTTTACACACGGCTTACCAATCACATATGATGGGATTTGCCATGTGCAATTTAGAACGAGACAGAGTGGTCTTTCTGAGCAGAATTAACAGGGAAAAAGGCAACGGACCCGATTATTCTGCACACCGTTTCTTTATCTGAAAAGCTGTTGGTTAAAGCCCACAGAACCAATTAATCCCGGCGCATTCTATTACTGGAGTTTTTACAGAATTCTAATGAGTTTATCTCCTGATCGAAGGGACCAGCATTCACTAAAGCAGCACACTGCTGGCATCTCTTCAGTCACTAATTCCTTACTCTGCAAGACGGTTTTGCATACAGGAGCGACGTGTCACAAGGGCCTTGCTGCTCTCCCTGGCTGATGTCAGGCAGAGGAGCCAGCTGCGCCGCTCCGACAGGGCAGGAACACCTGGCTGCAAAGGGATAGGGGACCCGACCGATGGCACAGACACTCGGGTCAAAGCCTGCCTACGATTTCATTGGTACTCATGGGAAATTGTCATTCCCTGCCCAGCACTATTTTTATGTTGGTATTTTTTTTGTTTGGGGTTGGTGTTTTGGTTTTTTGGGTGTTTTTAAGGCTTATCTATCTTAGCTGCTGAAGACCACCTGTAAATTCTTCTTGTGTTTCTGAAAAAGCCCTGATTTGGTGACACAGTAGTATTTAATAATCATCGATATGAAATGCGTAACTCGGCCCTCCTCCCTTGACCCTTCCCCTCATGTAAAGACATATGCAAATTAAGTGAATAACAATCAATTTGAGATGTTGCCATTTGCTGAAGCAGGCATTACTGGTTTCTACCCGATTGTCCCTGCGTCTAAATCTTCCAGAGACAATGATGACTTGACACTACACTGCAGAAGTTATGACAGGCAGCACAGCTCGGGTGAACCTGCACAGTATTTACGAAATTACATCCGTTACTTCTGCAGCACCACTGAGCTCTGCAGGGAAGGATTTTCAGATGAAGACCCCAGCCTGCCCCTGGCAATGGTCTACAGCTTACGCCTAAGGAAAAGCCTAAGAACAGGCACACTGTGCAGTGATTCTTTTCCCAAATTCTTTCCTACCTTCTAACATTTAGTAGCCCGGGGGCGCCTTGAGCCCAAGGACGCATGCGCTGATGCGAAGTTCTTCAGCTCACTGTTAATTTTGTACATGGTCATTGTCCAACGTCCCCAGATTGTTCACCGAAAGAAGCAGCGCACCGTCTTTTTTAGCCCCTCTCTGCCGCTGTGTCACATGCCCTCCAACGCCTTTTCCTAGCTCAGTCCGTGGTTTCTCAGACAGAAACAGGCCCCTACCTATTGTCGGCGTCACCCGCCCGTTCATCTCCAGTTCCGCTCTCCCCTTTTCAGACAGGGGCTCTGGAACTGCAGGGTATTTATGGCGCAGGAGGCACGGGCTCCTACACTGCTACAGCAACCCTTTTCCGCTTCGCTGTCTGTTTCCTTCCCAGCAGGTCTTGGATTCCAGTTCTTGGCTACTGTCGAGGGCTGACTTGCCGTTTCCACAGATGCACCTATGACAACCGTAGCATCTCACTCCTCAGCACTAGAAGCAGCTCAGAACATTTGTCATGTGGAGCTAAAACTGTTTGGGTTTTTTCTTAAACGCATCACTTCGCATTTATTTCCACTGAACCTCATTTGCTGCTCTAGCAGCCTCGTAAGGCCTGTTTGCAATTCTTCATGGCTATTTCACTTCTCTTTACCTGAATAGCTTGGTAGATCAAAAGAAATGTTTTTGAGGAGTGGTTCAGAGGAATCTGGTTGCTAAAGGCAGAACCTCTGCCATCCTTTGTCACCTTTCCTGATTTTTCTAGTGTCCCATAAACCCCTATTCTCAAAAAACCACTCAAATCTTTAATATCTGTTGACAGGTCTTTCTAAAACTTAACTGGAAGCAAATCTGTGAGATGATCTCCAGTTAAGCGTTTCAAGTAAACCACTATTTTGACACAAACTTGTGAGAACCTTAACTATCACAATGAGGAACCTACCAGGTGTTCCAAAATTGCAAGAAAATAGGGAAGTGAATGAGACCGGGACAGTTTAAATGAAAGGCTCTTGGTTCCCTTCTCCCACTCCAGAATAAACCCTCACCTCAGGTTATTTTACCAAAGTCTGGCACGGTGTGAAAAACCAAACTCCGTATTTATCGTGCATTCCTAATTAAAACTATGATAGGACAAATACCAATCACTAAATTCTACCAGAGTCAGACGTCCCCATCTCTCTCTCCACCGGACTAATGTGCATTAAAGCTTCCCAGAGCTACATCAATTCAGTGAGTGTTTTTCTAAGACAACACCGAGGAGGGCCGGACAAGAAATAAATATAACTGAATTAAAAATTGCAATACATAGGATATGGGCTGATTATGTGAAATTCAGACTCCAAACTCAAATTACTGACCATAAGGTCTCCACCTCTGGTTTGTAGGTTGTTGGTTCTTTTAGAGTTTGAGTTTTTTTTCCCCTGGTCCTCTGATTCCCCAGTTTCCTAGATGACTGCCCTACTTTAAGCAGGGGAGAGGAATAACCTCTTTTTTCACTGTGTGGTGTACAGCGTTCACCCCCTCCCAAGTGGAGAAGCAGCAGGGGGGCTTAAACACTCACAGGGGCAGAAAAAAGGACAAGAAAACCGTCTTTGTTCCAGGCAGACAGTATGAGGTCACGTTACTATGGCAGCATGAACCATTTCCCCTCATTCTAGCTAGTAGTTCAACTTTGCCCATAGTTTATTCCCTGGGAAGCCTAATCCAGAGTTCAGGTTTGTGTATGTGGGGTTAGAGGTCAACAGCAATATGACAATGGCCTAGTCAAAAGAAAAGAAAGCTATGATATAGCAGAATCAAAGAGTCGGTTCTCCAATCACTGGGGGCTGGCTCGGACAGAGAGGTTAGAATTCATGCTCTCACTTTAGCCTAAAGTTCCTGATTTAGCTATTTTGTGCTCAGCATACAGAAAGCCTGAATGGTGAACGAAAAAAAAGATGACACTGGAGCAAACAGTAAAAGATGAGAAGACAGTGCTGACAGAAAGACTGGATCATGCGCCCAGTGCTGTGTCGTATTCGCTAGCTAAATGCCTGCTACAGTTACAGGCATCTCAGATTAATGCAGTTATTCTTCCTGCATCACTCCTTACAATAGTGAATAACATACTAACGGGGTATAACTTCTCCACACAGAGGCTGCAAGAAGCAGGAGTTTCTGAATGAACACATGTACGTACGCACACAGGTGCACGCGTATGTAAGCTCTGCAATGAAAAGTGACAAGCCTAGACTCTCAAATAGTTTTAACAGAGCAAGAGGTAAAATGTGCATGGGAGTTACAACACTCATTTCACAAACCTTAGAAGAAAATAAAGAATTACTATTGGTTTTCTTTCTTGGTATGCCCAGGTACTCAGTTCCCATTTAGTTTACCATATTCTTTTCCCATGTAACTTCTCCGTTGCTTTAGAAATTGTTGTCTCATGTCCCAGAGAAGAGGTTTCAGAAAGATGAGTCTGTAAGTAACGCTTCCTAAGGCAGATAACCGAGAAAAGCTGAGATCAATGGACACAGCCAACAGGCAGCTGTGTCGTATTTGTTCCTGTTACCACAGTCCTGTGCTACTTGCTGGACTGGAATTGCTTTATTACACTGTCCTTTCATAAAACTCAGTATTTTAGGGTTTCTTATGGATTATTTTAATTTAGATAAGAAATATAATTGTTTAGTTTGGAAAACCAGAATCTTTCTTAGGAGAAAAGTGGCTTAAATGTAAAAGCCACTTACAAGCAAAGTGTGGAGCTCCTGACAAATTATCTTAGTAAAAGCTACAGGATTTTGTGTTGAATTTTCCCGAGAATCTCCCATGAAAAACAAATGCCATTTTAACAGCTTTACATTTAACAGCACATGGGGCAGGCAGCTGGATTCCAGCTCTCAAGTCTCCACGTGGTTCTACACTTCACAGCATCTCCACTGCACATTCAGCTAGTACAAGGAGGATACAACAGAAAAAACAGGGGGACATGAGAATAAGCCCCAAAGACTATTGGTTCAGTCCCTGGGATGAATTATTCTCTAACCTGTCAGAGTTGTTCAGCCACCGGAGTGAAACCACAACCAAAGGCTGCTGTCTGCTGTTGGGTTGGTTTGACCCTGTCCTGCGTCTCCACAAACCCCAAAGCCACTGTATGTCCTGCGCTCGCTCCGTTCCATTCCTGCAGTTGGGAAACACGAAAGGAACGTGAAAGTGGTAGTTACCAGGAATATATTCTGTCCAGAGCTGATAGATAAGTGGGAAGAGTTCACAGAGACTGGGGGCCCTGTTTCTCCAGATCCACCAAAAGAGTTGTCCTTGTGTTTCCGCCAGCAAGAAGTGCACGTGGCAGTAAGAGGCAGAAAGGGATAAGGTCAAAGCTCCAACTGCGTTTGTTCCACCACTTAGTTGGAACCTGCACATTATGCTTGTGATAGCAATTCTGCCTCTCACCAAGCGAGCCCTTGGGATGGGGAAGAAAGGAAAGGACCTGGCAGCCCAGGGCAAAGAAAAAACACCAAGTAAAGAAATTCACTACTAAAACAGGCAAGAGCAAACACCTGTGAGATGAAGGTTGCTCAGGTTTCACTGGTCTTTACACTACAATCCTGAGAAATATTTATGAGGAAATCTGAAATTCCAACAGCAGCACAGGAATTGCAAATGATTCAGGGAAAGCAACATGTGAGACATCAAAGTGGGCAACTGTTTTCTACATATTCACAGGCATTAGTCCAAACCAAAAGATTTACCTCTCTCTTACACAGGGATACAAATACTTCCATCATCCAACTAAAAGGTCTGAAATCTCTTCTAAATCCAGCAGCATGTCAAAGGATGGAGAATGCTAATGTCCCGAATACGGGAGAACACCATAATGGCATGCGCTTAGCTAACGGCCTGTGGGCAGTATTCTACTTCTGGACAAGGGGGAATTGCTGCTACGTTACACGAAGAAACATTCCCAGTTAAGAGGGAAAGTAACATAAGACACATTAAATACAGTAAAGAGCTGCTGTTGAAAAGCACTAAATTTATTAAGATGAAACACTACAGAACTGTCCACTTAGGGTGAAACATTGATTTAAAAGAGCACCCCAGTCTCACAGGAGCTCAGATATTTAAGTGATATTCAGGTCTTTCAGCTGCTCACATTACAAGGACTTCTTCCACTCTGCCCCCAATATCCTTCCTTTAATACGTAACAATAAGGCTCGCATTCACTGTGCAGCTTCAATTAAGCCATTTAACCTCCACTGAAATCCCATCAAGAAAAATCAATCCAGACTGGGCTTTACAGCAGCTAAACCAGGATTGGTACCCGAGCTAGACAGCCAAAACTTGTTCATCTGCATCGCACTGTAATCATTTCTGTGACTGCAGGGTAGACGTCTGTAGCCTCTGGAGACTCACTGTCAAGGCCTCGGGAAAAATCTGTCCCATGCTTTCCTGTAACAGATGAATGCGGATCGCAGTGAGGGGCTTTCCCAGAAGAGCGCAAGTGAGTAAACTGACATAGTTCCTGGAAAATCCTAACACGCACATCTTATTTCCTTATCTGTAATCTGAAAAAACTTTGGCTTCTATTAGAGGGAGAGTTGGCAGCTGCAGAGATTCACAGAATTAACTCCCCTTGCCCTGCACGAGGTGGGATCCTACGTGATGAAAGACCTTGCGGCCTACCCTATCCGAAGGCACCACAATTATCAAGGGGACTGGAAATGCATCCCTGTTTCCAGCTACAGGGCTGATAACAGCACAGTTGTGTTCCCAGAGGGTATAAGACAGTTCTCTGGCACAGTCGGCATAGAAGGAGAGCCAGGGGGGAGAATGGGGTATGCAGAGCTTTCGTGACCCGAGTTAGTCTGTTCACATGGCATGTTCTTTCATTCTCTTATTTGGAAAAGAATAGCTCAGTTGGAAGCACCTACAATGATCGGCTAGTCCAACTGATGTCAGCCATCAGCAGAGATGACGAGTAAAGCCTCATTTCAGAATACTAGTATGGAGAGCAAATTGCCCTGTGGAACTGATGGTGAGAGGAATGGGTGGGTGTTCACAGCGAGAGGCATGATGAAACCAACCGGACCACTGGGTTTACTCAGAACGAAGGAAATTCAAACTTCTAAGTTGCACTTTCATTCAAGCGATAACAACAGCTATTGACAAGGCTAGCATAACAAAATAAGTCCTTTCGGACAGGTAGATGTGCCTGTAAGACTAAAACGCACCTTAGGGTGCCAATTGCCAAGAGATTCTAGGTTACACTTAGGTATCTGAGCAGCTATTTAAATATTTTGGCTGTAGCCTTTAAATTAAAGTTACAAATTGTAAACACTGGAAACCAACACAGGCGAGAGAGAAAAAAGCAGGTAAATGCTCACCGCCACACGGAAGCATTCCACAAGGTAGTCTTTTTTCCTCAGGCTGTAGGGCAGACACCACTCTCCTCAAGGAAGACTGCAAAGATCCATTTATATGTATCTGCAAAAGAAAGAAACTGTTTCTCTCTCTTCTCTATTAGAAGCTGCTAAATTTCCACTTTTACAGTAGAAAAATACTGAAATTTAACTGTTTCAGGAATTTCTGTAGTTACTAAATGCATAACAGAAGGATTGAATAGGCTGAAACACTAAGTTTCAAATCTCTCTCTGGTCAAACCACGAACCAAAGATAATTGATGTAGCTGTGGGGCCAAATTATCTTCCAAAGGATCAGATTTATTTACTGAACATGCCAGATGTCCCGAAGTCAGCAGGAAGCATTTATCGATTAGCCATCGACAGCGCTGTGTCACCCACACGCACCATATTATTGATTAGGCTTACACTTGGTCAATGTGCTTCTCTGAGCTATTGTCTCCTACACGTGAACAGCACAATGGCTTCTGGGGAGAAGCAGGACTGGAGAATACCAAGGATATAAAAAGTCTCCATGACAAAGGGGCCACGGCAGCTGTGCTACAATTCCTAGCCTGAGAGGAGCAGAGATAATCCACTAATCCTGAACAGAGCAGGACAGAGCATGCCTGCCACCCAAGCGGAGTTCCAGAAAGGTTTCTGTACCAATAAAGAAGCACCTTTCCCTTTGACATCAGGGGTCATGGGTGTTATCCGTCTGGCATTGGCTGGGAGTAGCAGCAGTTTTCATCATGATCCTTCTTTTCCACTGCAGGATGAGTCTGCTCTTTTCGTAGCGCTGACTGAGGAGGATGTACTTTCAATTTTGAGGAATACAGGACTTAGAGGAAATAAAGTAATTTGGTACTCTAAGAGCCTGCTTTCATCTTTTTGTTGCATTTTGAAGTGGTTTTCTATGCTGCATTTTTACAAGCAAATGATGGCAAACTGATCCACTCTTAAGGATGGGCAAAGCGTGCCCTGTGCCTAAAGGTGTGTGCGTAAAAGCGAATGAGGTGAGAGAAGAACCTGCCTTAGCTGTTGTTACAAGGCCAACAAAATCTTCAAACACCCTGCGAGCTTTGAGGTAATTAATTAAGGAATCCCTGCTGTTCTGGTGGGCACTTCTCAGTCCCATCTCTGTGCTACAGTCCCACACAGACTTAGTTAGGCTGCAGCATTAAGTGTTCCACTTCAAAATCTAATATAATTGTCTCTCAGGTGTCCTGACTCATTAACCACCTGTAAAAGCTGCGTATCAGGTGCATTGTGTGTAACGAACTGGGACTTAGGCAGGACTGTGGGAGAAGCAGCTCAAAGACCTACACATTTTATTAGCAGTAAGAACCTTCTCCCCACAGAAACAGTTCTTATTTTCCTTTTCTTTAAATAAAAAAGTGCCATCCTTGCTTTCACCACCTGCAGACTGTCCTGGCAACTGACCAAGAGTCTGAGGGTTGTATTTAATTTGCATAAATCAGAGCTGATTACAGTTACTTTCCTCATTAATACACGGAGTACTGATTAATAATCGGTAATACACAGAATGTACTGATGCATTTGTACGGGTCTGAATACACGCTCGATGCCAAAAGTGTTTCTGGAAACAAAACTCCTGTTCCAGAACGATCACTCTCAACACACAAAGGACAACCAATCTACCTCACAACACAGCCTTAGCGTGGAAAGGAAGGGAAAGACGGGACAGTTCCTTTAGTTCCTACAGGACACATCTTCATTTTATACCCTGCGGGGAGGGTGGAGAGATGTGAGCTACTGTCGTGGTCCCTGCCTGGTTCCATACAGATGCTTCAGGCAAAACATGACACCCCTTACGCTACACTCACAGGTCCCGTGCCCTGGACCCTCCGCACTGAGGGCTGGGTTGCATCCAGTAAGAAAACACTGTCAGGTACAGGGGGAGTAAACTGTTTTCGTCCTGCTATCCTGGACAGATGCAAGAAGCTTATTCAACACAGCACATCCCTCATTTCGATGTGACAATATACATTATCTACCAGCATATTTATTGCTTACATAGACGTTGAGTTATTCACATGGAAAATTGATTTATCTATCAGATAATTAGTAAACTTCAATAATTGCAAAAGCCTCTTAGCAATCAGTTGACATTTAATTAACATACAATAACTGTCTTATTAAATCTCCATTAAATACCTGTTGGAGTTAATTAAAACCCATACGTAGGATTCCACAATTCCTGGGGAAAACACATTATAGTTCCACAATAAGAAGCCTGGAAACGAGTTGCTTGCTTATTTCTATTGCACTGACTTGCTCTAGTTTAAGGCAAGGACAGTCCTGTGTTTCAGATTCTAACACTTCATAATTATGTAAAGGCATGACACGAAAAACACGGATAAACAAACATGAAATTCTCTAAGTCTGCCAAGCTGGGCTCAGCTGCAAACCCTTTTTCTTACACACGTGTGTGAATTTCATGTGGGGGCTCTGGCTTAGCTCCATTCCTTCAACTCATTGTGGCTAATGGCAATTGAGTCTTAAAGACACTGAGCCAAATTCTCCTCGAATCACGCAAAAATCTCACTGACTTCACTGGGAGTCTTGCAGGAGTAATGTCCGAGTATAAACTAAGTAGTAGCTTCAGGGATTTGGCTTGATATCTGTGAAACGTGAATCTGGCCTAAGCGTTTCTGAGGCATTTTGGAATTCAGAAACATAAGGAAGAAAAAAATGGAGTGGAAAAGCCAAAGGTAGCTCTGGCTCAGAGCCCCATCTTCATAGGAAGCTACACACACGGTCACAGAACAGATAAACACTGTAAGAAAGCAGGAGGTTAAGTCCTATAGCACTTAACGTAAGAGATTTGGGCCCCACTTTCCCACCATATTTACATAGAGAAGCACATCCCCTATTGCTCAAGGATACTCAGTGCTCCATTTCTGAGCTGCCACGGGCCTGCTCTTTTCCTGATCTGAGTCAGTGTCTGTGAGGAGTCAAATGAAGCATCGAACACAGCCCAATACACAGTGCATCGTGGCCTGACTGCCTCACCACAGTGTGACAAAGATGCAGGTAGTGAGCAAGACAAATCTCTTCCTGCAGCGTCCTCAATGAGAAAAAGAAATTAGAAAGGAAGAATTCCACAGGCTATCACCCATCCATCCACCCATCCGATGAGACTAGGTTTTAAAAAGAAAGCTTCAGATCCGAGGAATCTTGCACAAGGGAGCAAGGAAGCGTACTTTACACATGCTTGCCTCTCCACTGAACCATGCACGTGAGACCCTTCTTCAGGTCTCTGTTGGATTACACGAGCAACACCCTGTGTTAGGTCACACATACACATGCACTAATACTCCATACTCAATGACAACAATATGATACAGAGAACTTCCAAAACACAAGGCAAAATAAACTACACGTGAGTTTTGCTTCTACTCAGCCCACTCAAACATGCCCATAAAACTAAAACAAACAAAAAACAAACTAGCCTTTTCCTCTTGCAAGACAAAAAACTGCAAACATTTAGCACCAGTGCTCTGTCTGCAGCACATGAACAACCCCGAGCAAGTACGAGATCCTTTAAACTGGAAATCAAACTGTGTAACAGCATTCGTATTTGTGCATGTCGCTGTTTACTAAGTCAAAGTCAGAATAAAGTCAGATCACAGAAAACAACAATAAGAATTTGGAAATCTAACTCCTTGTTGTTGACCTAGCCTTATAGTATTCAGGACTTCTCTTCTACATACAGTAAATTTTCTGAACACCTAAGCATATGTATAAAAGTGAAATCAAATGACTGCCTCAGACTTGACAGAACTGCTGAACTAAGAACCACGCATTGTCCTCTATTAAAGGGCATCACCTTGAGAAGATCAAGCTTTGTAAATGTTGCTCTGAAAGTTGGTATTCTCTGCTATTGCCTATTTTATATATTTACAGAGGTAGTAATAGTGATCTTCAAAGAATGATGCTGCCTAACTACATTTTATGTGACCTCTCCGAAACCCTGAAATCAGTACTCCGTAAGCAGCAAAACAGATTTATCCTTATCGCGGTACTAATGGATATGTAAAAAGGGACCCCCTTTTTGAAAACAGCAAAGTAGATATAAAAAGAAACCAAACCTCTAATCATACAGAAAACACTGGTCTAAGAGTGAGGAGCAATATTCACAGTAATCTAGGGACATTCAGGTTATAACGAGAGCACATGATGCATTATTTGTGACTTAACTTATTTTAGTCTGAGGTCCCTGAATAATTAACCTGCTTTGTTTCAATTCATTTAAATGTCCATATCCTACTGCTTATGAAATTGGAACGTGTTCTACAAAATAAATAGTTACATTGCTTCCAGAACGGTATGAAAAATACTATTCATGACGTTTCTTAGGATTCAAGTATTATGCTCTAAACAAAATTTAAGATTGATTTGTTAAATAATGTTGAGAGCAAGTATTTTATCCTAATGCCAAAAGAATAAAATTTCATGGGTTTACACTGTCATTATATCCAATTTATTGTTTATAAAAATCTCAAATAAAACCGATTAAGTTATTTTATAAAATGATCTCTATTTAGAAATTGAATAAGTGGTTTAAAATGAGTAAATGACTGTACAATGTCAAATCGCAATTACATCAAGAGTGGAGTGCAGCTAATAATACTGTAATTCATGATCACTGATAACAGGCGACTGAAAAGGTACTGTACTGCCGTAAACAGCAACTAAGGTAAAGGGTGTATGCTTACACAACCAACTTTTCCAGTTGCACCATGAAAGATATTGAAAATTCCTAGCATTTCTCTTGGTGTTACTACCCCATTATATTTTAAGCCATGCCTTTCTTCTTCTCCTATTTTTTCTCCGTGGCTGCATCTCTGCAATACAAGCCTGTTTCCCTAACTATTAAGAAATATTACTGTTGCTGGAAATTCATCTGTCACTTTACAAATCTTTTTCAAAGGAAGAAATAACAGGTTGTCTCAGTGAAAGAAAATAGCACAGAAACAAAAATAGTATGCTCTCTGCTCCCACAGGGACAAACCAAGTAATATTTACCTCTGACATGATCAACAAAAGATCAGAAAGTATTAGAACTAATGGCTCTGTAAATAGTATTTTCATAAGAGAGGAATCCTGCTGGAATCACAAGAAAATTGTATCCACTTTCAGCTGACAATTTTTGAGGAACATCCTGATTTTTTAACTCGGTACTTATGGAATGGCAGCAACTCTGCCATCATCATCATCATCTTTTTACATGATTGTCAGAATTTCTCCTGAAGAATTTCTAAGTCTCTAGTGCAGAAGCAACTAAGGCAGATTCCACAGAGGTCATTGTCAATGACAGCTACATTTTTGAGAGTAGAGTAAGAGCCCACCTTCCAAAGAGAACACACAAGTATCCTTATGTAGCACTCAAATCAAGGGGACCTTGTACAGAGAAGACTAAATACCCCTTTTTCAATATTCATTTCTCTGCAGCCATGGGTCAAAGGCAGGATGGCATGCCTAAGCATGGCACAGGCAAGTCAATGCTCCATGGATGTATCAGAATGCCTGAGAATCAGAGACACATGCCTGTTGGACATTCCGTGTACACCTAAGCATGTTATTTTCTAGTAAGGAGTACACGAAGTAGGCTACATCAAACTACCTTCTATTTACAAACAACGGCTCATCGTTTGCAGATTGATAACTCTCAATGCAATTTTACCCTGCCTATTTATTCCTATTGCTAACGTATTCATCCTTAACTTGGCTACTTTACGCTGTTACAGCGACCACAGGACCATTCTGGCTACAGAAGCTGCCCTAACCCGTACGTTCTGCCCCATCTAATTACATCAAGAAGGCTACCGACTCCGGATGCTGCCCTAGCCTCCAGAACACACACCCCGCAAATGGCCTGCTACTGTGCAAATCACTGCAAGCCACTAAAAATAGCCAGAAAGACTATGATCTTAAAGAGTGCTTGGAAGAAACAAGGGGTGCACAACAGTACTTGAACGCAGACTAGCTGTTTGTACAAATGGCTCTAATTTAGTTACACTGATAACGACCATAGCAATAAATTGGCTAAATAAAGACGTATCCAGAATTCGAAGTGTACAGGGAAGTGTTACGCACTTGGGGACAGAAAGGAAGTAACTTACAGGGAAGAAGCTTCAAAGAGCTTAAACAAGGAGACAGGGATGAATATTACTATTTCTGTTCTGCTGGTTCAAAAATCAATCAAGCTGTGAAAACAAGCGATATTTGTGTGTTCATCTCATTAAAGACCTACCTGCCACTCTAAGGTTTTAGTTACACATTGCACAAAACTGAAGAGTTACAGTGAGACTTTCACGTGTGTCCTTTTACAAACTTGTTTAAAAACAAAAAGCTCACAAAATTCAGGACAAAAGAAGTTTGTTTGTGATTTATAACAAACCCAAATTAACCTTACAGCACTACAAAAAAAGTGGCCTGAAGTCCATCTAACGAAGACTGGCTTGGCTAAAAGGGTGAGCATCGGGGAGGTCAGGGTGAGAATGTACTTTAAACCCCTGCAGATACGCAGTGAGAAGTGGACAAATCCTCTGGAATTCGGCCTTCTCTGTTTGAAAACAAACTCACAGCCCAAAATTCTGAATATTTCGTTCTCAGAAAATCTCTCAGGTGAGTGTTCTCCATGAAATACACTTTTGTGTATTCACGCGTGATTCCTGACAAGGGCGCTGATGCGACACAGGCCACAGCCCCGTCCCCCCACCCAGCACTCACTGTGGGGTGACTGTGCCCCCTTCCACGCGATCGGTTCTAGCGGGTACAGCATATTTCACTTTTCTTAAATAACACTAGAGAGATGTAAGTTGAGCAGAATCTTAGCTTCTTCCTTTCCCGGAATGCCGGATGATTAATAAACAGACGCACTCAAATCCAAACGAAAAACCACGCAGGTGCGTAGGGCGTTACAACGCAGCTTTGCGGTCCCCACAGATGGACACGAGGTTTTCTCACAGCACTTGCACTATAATTACAATTCGACACTAAAGAAGAAAATTTCCCGAATAAAGGATGCAAAGATTACAATCTAAATACAATGTTGTTAGTTGAAAGAAATGAATGTAGAGTATTGAATGTTCAAAATTGTGTTGAATTAGATAAGCAAATCCCATGTAGACTTTGTTAATGATTCATAATCAGCTAATAAGCTCATCTCTAGTAGAATAATGATCCATGGACCTGTTAGCTCATTTATCACTATGTTTTACAACACCAGCAAAGAAACTAATTAAATCCCAGCATCATTACACAGAATTCCTTTTAATAGAGATACAATGATGCACTAGAGGCTACAGATTACACTGCAAATTGTACCAAGAGATTCCGGACAGCGAGTTTTAATTAACATGTTAGCAAGAAGCTGCTCACTTAAATAATAACTAACTAGGAAACATCTGCACACTCAAAAACATTGGAGGAAGGACAGGGTAAGGAAAAGAGAATTATGTGAGGTATCGACATTGCAGACTTTTTCTATTCACAGCAAAAAGCTCTTCACTGGCTGCAATCGTTATCCAACCCAAATGAGAAGGCTCCAGATCAGTGTTGAAGATGCTGGTAGGGGCATGTATATCAGACTACGGGAGGGGTGGGGGAGTCTGTGCAGCACTGCCACTAGGCCAGAGCAGCTGGAGCATCCCTGAGGATATGGCAAGGGTTCGTCAGGCAGAGTACAGTGAGTTACCTCATTTTGCTCATTGTGGGGGAGAAGACAGAGGAGTAACTGCAGAACTGTTCCCTCTTATGCAAGCAAGAGATATCAGTACTTTTCTGAAGACATAAAGGAAGAATTTGGAGATAGCACAGAATGAAGAAAAAGTGAAATGACTGGATAGTCCCCCGATACGGGTATTCAGAGGAAAGACGACTCTGAAGTGAGAAAACAACAGAAAGTAATCACCAGGATTCCCTTTTCCCCTGAACATCCCAGCCTAGAGTAAGCAGCACACACAAATTCCGCAGTGAATCTAAGACAAGAAACAGCGTTTGCAAATATCTCTCAAAAGCACACGTACAGGAATATGCAACCCCAAAACAGAGAGTCGATATGCGACTACTGAGAGGAATCAAATGGCACAGCTCTCCAGCAGAATACCCCAGGCTTCGTGGGTTTTACCTCTTTCATTGCTGAGAACTGCGATTACTCAGAGAAGCACAGAGACGTTTAACGGGTAGGGTAACCCAGACGGTATCGCAATACAGTTCACGACAGGACAATAAGCCACCTAACACTCTCTCCAGAAGAAACAGACAACCAAGACGGTTTGGAGAGAACGTCTTTCGTATCTGACTACCTCTGTCACTTGATGGTACGGGTGGTGTGCGCTAGTGTGTTCCCACTACTGCAGGGAACCCGTATTTCTTAAAAAATAAATGAACGCTATACCAGTTCAATACCGGGATATGAGCTCCATCACAGCCTGACTTCCCACACATCTTAGGAGTGGGTTTGATAGCGTGCAGTCATGATGCTGACCTCACCCTTGTTTCTTTAGCTCTAAAAGCCATATTCCTCTACTTTGAGGCTACCTATCAGTCTCCTTCCTGTGTGCTCCGCCTTCGCACACGGTGTTTGCCACCTAAACTGACTGCAGTTCCCCCGACAGCATCGTCCCCTTTCAGCTCACACATTTATCCTCACCCTCAGATCAAGATGAACATCAGTCTCATCCTTCTTCCCCTACTGTAACGGAGAGGGATTCTGTCAAAGCTCAGCTTGCAAACTTACACTCCACAAGTACTGCTGGGGCTTTAACATTTTATACAGTCTGCTTCCAATATACCTGCAAAATTCTACCGCATCAGCCAATGTAATTTTAAGCCACAGGCAAAAATAATGTGTTCGTAGATAACTGAGCATAACTTCCACTCTCTTGCTATAAAAATGGTTGTTCTGACTTCAAAATGGGAATAAATTCTTTTTAATTTAACCATACGCCATTCTTCATAGTTAGCAAAAGGAGAATGCTTGGGCAACTGCAAAATCCATGTGGATTTCACTTGCTGCACAGATTATCCTGAGCACTATTATTCAGAAAACCTTTGAAAGAAATTTACTGAAATCCCTGAAAGAATAATAATAAACTGTTATGAAATAATCCCAGCTGGTTCCACAGAAACTGATACGCTGCTTGAATTGAGCAGGATCTACATAATCTTTTACCTACTAAGACCCAGAATTTGTCTAAGGAAAAATACTACGACGATAATATACCAACAACAGAAGACATAATCAGTTTCTCCAGAATAAATCTAGACATTTAGTGAAATTAAACCAAATGCTCCCTTCTGCTGGAAACAGTAATTAACTGAAATTAAAAACACCAGTAAATAGACTTACACTTGCTCTCGTGCTTGGTCACAAAAGCCACAATACTCAGGATCACATTGTTCTCCTCCCTTGTTTTGCACAGTCACTTCCACCCTGTTTTAGTTTTACAGAAACCCTGGAATAATGCCAGGGCGCTATGGCGTCAAACCAGAATCATTCCAGCTTGTTGCAAATCTGAACCCAGTACAGCACGGGTGCCCATCCCAGCGGTGCGGCTGCAGCAGTACTGGGACAACTAGAACCCCGGAAGCTGCTGCGCCCCAACCTCTGGCACTGTGCAGGAGTGTTCACGTGCCTCATCCCTACAGACCCCAGCACCACAACAGCATCTGTGCAAACGTCCCCATCGGTACAGCGTGGCTAACGCACACAGACATATGTGGTCAACCAAACGCCTCATTTTTCATTTCCTTACATGCTTATGGTCACGATTTTTTCAAACCTGCTCCAGAGATTGGTATTTTAAGGATTTTTTCAGTCAACCTGGATTGTGCTGAGATTTCAGGAGTCCATAGAGTTCTGTAAATATTTAAGAGCCCACACAGAATCTACTGTTTATCAACTCTGAGCCACCCGAGGTCAGGGTAAGTTTGAAATGCTAAGCCTCCCTGGTTTTCTCCCTCTCAATGAAGTTCCCTTTTACCAGGCACCACAGCAATAAAACACCTTGACATCACTTAAAGCTAGAATGGATAAAAAGGTATTTTAGGTATTTTTAAAAAATGGTTTCAGTATTTTAAAATAGATTCTTAATAATATTTTTCCTCTTTAAAAAAGTTACGTAAAATTAAATCAGAAATTATAATAATTAACATTTGACCCTAAGTGTAACTAAACGACATTTCAATAAGTAACTATGTTGTATCAGTGTGCCTCCTCAGATTTTAGTGAGTTAAAGGGTACTAGTTTGGGGGTGTTTTAATTGTGTGAGGAAGCAGGTAAAAATCACCTTTAGAGGCCAACTCAAGCATTACACACGTATCAGATGGTTATGTATCTCACATACTATATTTACTGCCAATTCTTTAAGGGGTTTGCATCAATAAATGCTTTTGGTTTAATTACTTTTGGTTTCAATTAACTGAAAAGAAGCAAAGAGATTATTCTACATGAAGAAACTGGACAAAGCTGAGGAACTTTCCACCAATTGAAAAAGCGAGAAAGCTGGTTTTCTGCGTCGTAGGTGTGTGCAGTACGCGGTCCAGAGAAGATGACATCTCCTAGTTCTAAAGCCATAAGCATGGGCCAGATCTGAAGGCTGGTTAAGTAACTAGAGTTGCAGGTATCTGTGGGATTTCCTGAGAACTGCTGATCGGGCACTGCTCTAGCAGTTCAAGTATGTTTTGCCTAATCCGATCTAACTGCAGGTTGCCATTAAAACAGATTGTCCTACTCTCCTTGGACTCAGCATACGTGTTGTTTTCCTCACCACGTATCAAATTGCACAGTGATGTGACTGCACCACCTCACTGATAGCATGGAAAAATAATTCCTGGATCCAACCCAGAAAGGGCTAAAAAACTTCGGCTACATCTAGCAGGCAGACAACTGGAAAGCGTATTTGGCAGCAGCACGCAATTAGTTGAACGGCAAACTGCATACTGGTTTCCAGACTGGGACTGCAATAGGGTAGAAGGACACAGGGACACACGCTGGGTAAACTGTCCCATTCCTTTTGGAAACCTGCTTGAAGATAGAATGTCTTCACGAGTTATCCTTCTCTTTCCTAACCACAAGTAGCCCAGAAATCTACCCTGAGACCACCTGCCTGTTTCTCACAAACCAGAAGAGATAAACCCCATTTCAAGCAAATGAAAAGCTGGACTACTATGAACAAGGGAAACACTATTTTTTCCAATTCATATTTCCTATTTTATAAATGAACACAGTTTGAAAATACCTAAAAAAACCAAAGAGCTTGGCAGTGTCACTTTTTCTTTTCACAGTTGAATTAATGGGAAATGAGGACAAATAGGAAATAATCTGGTTTTAAGTTGAGCCTGTTTTAAAATTAGTTCTCACAGGCCTTTTACATGAATTTATTACTCAAGAGTGTAGCATCCAAAGAAAGTGTCCATTGGTCACTCCAGCAGGATCACCAACTTCTCCTCATTGATTCCTCTGAGATTTTTATTGTCTGATGAAATGTAATTAAAGACTCTGATGGTGCCAGTTAAAGACTTGAAGAAACTGAAGTTGGTGTTCACATTATCACACGGTAAAACGTAGCGATGCTGTAAACATCCATTAGCCATTACAGACCTCATTAGTCCCTGAAAACAACTCATTAGTGTCCTTAGGCATGACAGATAAGTACAGTAAATGAGATAAATCTATCAATATATTCATTGTGTGCAAAATCAGGGCTTCCATCACCACATCCCACACAGTGACAATCGGAAAGTTAAATACACCTCTGCGAGGAAGAAACACAGGATGGAGATCATCTGGCCAGAACGTAGAAAGATGCTACGTGAGAAACCAACAAAGACATCAGACATTTCATTTACACCCAGGGCAGCTTCATCTGAAGTTCTGTTAGCCACAGTTGTCTAGCCAAGGCTAAACTTTATAAAACACACTGCTTTAACTCAAACTGCTGTCCTTTACAAAGATATTTCAGAACTGAGGGCTGTCAGTTTGTGGAGTTCAACACAGGCTTCTGGTTACCTACACAAAACCTCAGTAGATCGATTACGAGCTGGATATGCACATCCAGGCATGCTAAGGGCTACCAGAGCGCACTACTCAGCGCTGCGCACTGCTAAAGATGCCAGTGTTAGACCAGGTACCGCCTTCCAGCGTGAGGTACGGAAGCTCTAATCACTACCAAGAGTACAGACACATACTTTCTCATATGAGTGTCTTTAATAGCTGTTTTTCATTCTTCTTTCTCCCAGCTTCTCTAGACCTACACTAGCTTCACGACCTCTTGACAAAAGCCTGTAATTAGAGCCTTTTCTTGTTCACCTGCTCCTTACCACCGATTTCTGTATCTTTTTAACGTTACGTTCACCTTTTCCTAGACACCTTTCAGAGTTCCCATCTGAAAGCAACAGCTTTGCACATCCTTGTGGGAAAACTCTGCAAAGTCTTCTGCAGGAGTGCAGCACAATCAGAAAAGCAAAACAATTGTGGGGATCCATCCAGAATGAGATAAAAACTAACAGTGCTAATGTTAATGACACGGTTTAAATCGAGAGTATGGCCTCACCTAGAACACTGGTTTCATTTTTTGTTTGCTTTATCTCAGAAATAACACAGCAGGAAGAGAAAGAATTCAAAGACAGGTCACAAAAATGGTGCCAGGCCAGCAGGCATTTAACTATAAGGCATAATTAGAAACTGGGTCTGCTTAGTTCAGAAGGAGAAAGATTTCATGCAGTTACATAAAACAACAAACCGCATAGGGAGTAAAACAAGAGTTCCCACTTATGGCATCTGGGAGTACAAGAACATGATAAATAAAACTGAAAAGCAACTAGTACCTTTAATGCAGCTTTAAAAAAAAAAGGTGGGTTGAGGAATGAATGAAATCGCACACAAAATTCAATAGGGCGTAACACGAGAGATGGATATAGATAAAGAAAACATCTGCAAACAAAGGGCTGGTAGCAGCCATGACGTTGTGATGACTCAGACATAATACAGAGGCCACAGCTATGCCAGGCTGAATGATCCTTCTAGAGAGTTGAGATCGAGGCGCATCTGGCCTCGGAAATCACTCTGCCCGCTCAGCGTAGGAAAGGGTAGGGCCACTGCACAGGTTTAGAAAGCACATGGTGTAGCCCCCTCTATAAGGATACGGGTGATCTCCCCCGACCTGGTGCATCAGGCTGGCAGCAAGTCTGCGATCAGCGATAGCACAAAGGAGGCTTTTCCGCCAGGTTCCCATGTTGCAGGCAGCCACACGACGGGCGTTTCTATGTGCATCTGATGGCTGCTCCTCCGTGTTCAAGCGGGAAAGCATAAATTGGATTTCTGCCAGTCTTTGTACAGTGGGATCTACTTTAAATGCATAATCTGGTCCGTGAGACATTTTTCACGTTTCAGACTGGTGTTATTTAATGTGGGTGCAGACAATCTCTACACCTTGTCCACCACCAAGTCTCTTGCAACAGCACGGATTCAGCCAGCTCACCACAGTATGAGAGGCAAGTCCTGATTCAAAAGCAAAGATGCAGCCATTCTCAATGATTTTAACACTATGTACGCCAGCAGTGATAGAACCAGTGTTCAAGGAACACTGTGACCTTACTGCCCCCTATTCTGAAGCTTGGAAAATTACAACTTCCCCTGAACTACACATTCTGAATGGTTCAGGAAAGAATTTCCCTGAAAAGGAAACGACAGTGGAAATGGGGGTTCTCTTTGTTCCATAAAATTGTCATTCCTACATGCTGTCTGTATTCCCTGGTGTAGAGGCTTGCGGCTACTTCATGCAGACAGTACCGTAGGGAACGAGTTCATTTTTACCCTGAACTAGCCTTTGTAACTCTTTAGAAAAATAGGTTGGCGCCATCCAAACACAACCAACTAAACAGACCCAAGATGCACAGGGTGTATCATTCAAATGCTACGCATCGTACGGGGGTATTTTTCTCTTCTTGACACACAGAATATATTATATAGTCATTCATGCGATGGGGATCTCAGGAAAAAGTCCAGGGATTATACATTTTCCCACATTTACTTCCCCCCACCCGTAAATATCTGCTAGCATGTCAGGTGCCTCTGTTATTTCATTTTTCTGCTGTTGGCCTGCTCATCATCATCAGTTCACGTGGCCAAAAGGTAACAGGTTAGCACACGCTGCAGCAGAGGTATCATCCGAGGAGCATAACCGGGAATATACGGGACTATTTCTTGTGAATTACTGAGCGCTTTATGCATTTAAAGAATCGAGGGTGCTCAGCAATTTATACAGCAAGAACAGGATTGAAGGGCTCAAGGTCCGTGTTGTGTAACAGAACTGGACATCCATACGCACATCCTCACACTAATCCCACCTATTTCAGCTTCCCTGCCAGCTTGTTGGACTGCATCTGGGAACTGATTGGTTTATTCTGTTTGTTATGACAGGAAACAATAACCCCAAATTCAGCTATTGCTTATTCTTTATGTTCAAACTCAGATGTTATGAACACAGAGCTACCAGAAGAGAAGGATCTTAGTTTTAATATATATATATATATATCCTTTTGGGGTTGGTGGGTTCTTTTAGCCTACACTTCATTAAACAATGAAGGGTGAGGGGTAGACTCATGCAACAAACCAACAGTCTTTTCCCAGCAGGAAGCATCTACCTCTTGTATCTCCCCGTTCCAGAATGCTCAACCTCTGAACAGCGAAGGCGAGATAAACAAGCAGTACCCAACCATTCATCGGGCCTTGGCTCAGCACGCTGCTCCGACCCGGGCTGCACGAGTACTGGAACTAGGAGAATACCTGTGAGAACCAACAGGTACTTGATACAGGAACCGATATCGTGATTAATCAGAATAACCTTGGCGTTATGAGGTTACTTCTTTGTAAGTGTTTTGAGGTATTTCAGACTCCAGCATGGCAATTCTTCGCCTCTAGTGTCCTTTCTCTTCCTGTCCCAGTTACACCGAGTGGAATGATATCAATATTGTTGATGCTACAGGCAGTGAACTGACACAGCAGTTGCACTGACTTCCATGAATTGTGGTAGCAGCAACTGATTTTACACTCACATTGAATTATTTCTCATTTTGAAATTAAAATAATTCGCTTTTGATTAAAATGTGATTTTTTTCCACAAAATTTAAGATAATTTTTTTAATGCACAAACAAATCCTCCTCACACTCTCTTCTTTCACCAAGAAGTCTTAAATTTTAAGTGCAAATATCAGAATCAATCCTAGTGCACAATCCTAGTTCACAATTAAGTAAATTAATGACAAGTTGATTAGGATGCTTGAAAGAACACATAGTTTTTGGGACGAAGAATGATGGATTGATTACTTCCCTTTCTAACCAGTAAACATGTTTACTCCTTCCTCTAGAAGTTTTCCTTGTTTTCTGTTTTAGAGTTTTTCCTCATAGCCCTCCCCTCCCCTGCTCCCAGTCTCACGTACCTTGCTTACATCCCTTATATGCAAAAATTTCTCTGCCAGTTATCTCCTGAGCAAGAACTTCCCAAATAAAGTAAAGCATGAACAAATTACTTTTCTTATATCAAAATATATTGGGCAGAGCTCACAGCCTCTTAGTTGGAATTCGAAGGGGATTCTGGAGGAACAATAAAGCTTAGGTTCTGAGCAAAGGTAATTTCAGAAGGTGGAATCACAGCTTAAGAAACTCTCCAGAGAATTTTCTTGATGCAAAGCTAACAAGACTTTGTGATAATTTCTTAGGAACTGGCCTCATTCCAAGTTGGATTTTAAACACAGATTATCAAGCAAACACCATCCCCCACAAGTATTAAGAAAGAAGAAAATAACAGAACGGGGGCTGCAGAAATGGTCTCTATTGTGGGACCAAAACCCGTCAATCAAGCAGGTTGACAGGCATCAGAGATTGACAGACAGGCCCTCTCTCTTGACTTCAGTTATCTGGGGGAATGGGAAAAGTGTCTGCAAGAACATGTTAAATTGCCAAAGTCATTACCAGTCACCAATTACCAAAGAAAAGATAACAAGGTGTATTTTAGAAAAATCGATGCAACAACATGCATTTCAATAAAGCGAGTTTTTCAGAACTTTAGAAAACAAAATGAACTATTTAGGGAATACATGATGGTTTTTTCACAGAATACCAAGCACTCTCCTATGCCAGCAGGCTTTGGAGATTCATCACTATTCTCTCTATATTTTGTATTGAGGCCAAAGGTCAACCAACAAATATTTCCCTTTGTCTCTTCTTAGGCTTAACCTAGAGAAAGCAAGCTCTGTATCCCAATGATTAAATCTAGGTTCTACGCTTGGCAAACAACAGTCCAAAAGCCATTTTGGTTCCCAAATGCATTTATTCCAGTTGCAGGAGTAAATTCCATTATATGCTAATAAGTTACAAAAAAAGACCAAAGGACCTTGCTGTTTACTGCCAGATTTGATTTTTTTCATTCACCCAGGCTGAAAAGGCCCCTTACGAGTTGTGTCGAACCCACTGCAAGATCTCCAGGCAGGTTGCCTAAGCTTGGAATGCCACAGTGCTCTCACATCACTACTCAAAATTTTTCTGTAGTTGTGACCTAAGTCAAGTGAAATGAAATTTCTTCTGACAGAAAAATTAAGAAACGTGCAACTAAGGCTCCGAGAAAACAGTCTTTGCTGTGCTGAAAGGAAGCAGCCCCCTTGTTTCTGTCACCTTCTTTCTGCCAGCACAATCAAGAGAAAAGCAAGACAACACTTTTCAACATAAATAAAAGTGTTCCCTTCTCGTGAATTAAAGTGTACTTGCCTTCAGATTTTCCAAGCTCTCGTAACTGTAATTAAATATCATTGCAACGACGTTGAAGACATGAAATGAATTCATTTTTTCTAGATTGCTGCCCACTTATTGTTCATTGAATTATTCCAAGTGCTTTCCTTCTTTTCATTGAGCTGGTATTAGGTGGTTCACCTTCAGGAGCTGCTTCCGCTCTCAGTGGAAACAAAGGGAGGTTTTCTATTAACGCTGTTCCAGCTACGATCTGCAAGAATGCGATTATGGACGACAGTGGATGCACAGGCAGCACTGAATTCACCCACAGAGTAAAAAAAATGTAACAAAACCCCCAAAACTTTTTACTGCACCTAAGCAGAATGTCCCATGTTCCAACTTGTGTCCATTGCCTCTCCTCCTACCGCTGCCCGCCCTTGGAGGAGTCTGTCTCTGCCCTCATTGTATCCTTCAGTCAGGCACTTGTAGACAACAGTAAGGTTTTCCCTCAGCCTTCTCCTCTGAGAATGAATTCTTAATTATTTAAATAAAAGACTAAATATTGAAGTTTTTAGCTCTTGATTCACTAGTATTAGGACAAAAATATTCAGAACACTTACAGTGAAGGAAGATAAAATCCCAGACAACTAAAAATGGCTTGCAAAAGACATCTCAGAATCATTCAACTCAAGAGCTACAAATGACTTAGCTGAATTAATTAGCTGAATCACAGACAAAGGACCATAAATGCTCCCATATTTCTAACAGTAACTTTGTATGGATGTGCATTCAGAAGAACGTGAGCATTAGTTCTCCTGAACAATGCCTGTACAGGATCACCTAAATGAAGCCTCACTTGCGGGATGCCATCCCATTTTAGAGGCACAGAAAGCTGAGTGACTTGCTACGAACCTGAAAACAAGACAGAAGTCCCTGACTACCTGTCTGTTACTCAGTATATTACATTTTGCCTTCCATAAACGTAAGCAGTATGACCACAACTCTGCTTTCAAACAACAGGATCTTTCATTCCTGACATCAAAGATGAAATTTGCATGCTCAGGAAAGTAGCAGATTTTGCATCCTGGACTTTAACTGACAAAGGATTATTTCCCACCTTCCCCACCCTCACTTTATATATTCAGATGTGAAGACATCCATCCTCAACCATGAGTAATATGAACAGGATCTGGTGATTATCTCTACACACACACACAAAATAGAATCATCTAGTAGTAAGAGAAACTAAATGACTATTAGAAAGTCTTTCCCAGCTCCAAGAGTAATTCACATGAAAGGGCTAATTATTGCTTGTAATTCATACATGAGAAGTAAGGCTGGCACAAGAGATACAACACAGGGCTGATTTGCATTTCCTAATAGTCACATTCTATTAATGCTGCTGCAATGCCAAGCAAAAACATTAACAGTAACGTGGTGCCCTCCAAAAAGCTAATCAATTTTCTGGAATTAAAAATAAAGAAATAAATGAAACGTCAGAAGAATCATTCTGATTTTAAAACACACACAAATAGGCAACACACCAAAGGCGTTTCACTGAGACCAGAGCTGCTCACACCACTGAGGAGGTCACTGCCTATGTATGTCTGAATTCAGCCCAGGAGCGTGCTTTGGAAGGGCATCCCTCGACCACCCCTTCCCACTGTACTCCAGCTGATGCTGAAGAGTTGTCTGGGAGCACACAGCCTGAGTTCCTCTGCATGAAACTAAAATCAGACGATGCACTCCAACCAGTTACGGACACAGAGCCAGCAGAATCAGACTAGAGCAAGTGAAAAACAAAAACCCCCTAAAAACACAAAGTTTGAACCTCAGCACTATATGTAAACCTGCACTTCCTGGGCTCCACTGGGTTCTGATGCAGAAATATACCCCAATTCCTCGACCAAATCTGTACATTTGAGTGGCAATGCCACTGTACACACAGACACCGTAGTTACATTGCATACGTGGGCCTGTTCTCTCTGCTTCTGCACTGATTTAATCTAAATGAATCAATTCCATTTTCCAACAGTTTACTTCAGGGTAGAGTCAGTCTAAAGCAGCCATACTTTAGTTTCAAACATTCAATAGCTTTGTTTTCAAGGAAAAAAATGTTTAGCAGCTATTTCAGACTTGTAGCACAACCTTTGCCAACGCTTCAAAGACTTAAGTTGGAAGATCTGAATTTACACTCTTGATAGTCTGCCGTCTCCATACCCAGGCAAGCTAACATTCGACTTCTGCCTTCCTGCCGAACCCTCACACCAGATAATGTCATCAAATCAAAACTACTTTCCATACAATTATAAAACATAACAGACCAGAGCAAAAAAATGTAAAACCTCCAAAGCAGCTCAAAGCTAATTAATTTCTATTACCAGTGAAAGAAGAACCACTTAATGTGTCTTTTCTTATTTAAATTACCATTGACAGCACCTGCTTTTTTTTTTTTATTCTTAGGAAATCCTGCTACAATACTAGTTAAATTATGTAAGACTGTAGAATTTATGAAGATAAGGCAATTACCATTACAAAAACAACTCCAGGTTACAATTTATGGTGAAAAGAAAAGAGTTATGATGCTCTGTTAAATCATTCAGTGATGTATTACAGACTTTGTTAATCCTTCCAGTTGTGAAAATTTAGGGCTAAATGGTGCCATTGTGTTCAGCAATTAATTATTTTGTTTCATTTAGTGGATACTTCATCTATATTGTTAAGGAATAATCCAACTTACTGAACAGCAAATGCACAAGCCCATGTGGCAAAAATGTAATATAAGCATATAGCCAACAGGAGGCAGGAGGAAAGACCGAATCCCCAGCAAGGTCAGAAGCAAACTTTGTTAGCAAAGTAGCAGGCATCTCCTGGTACCCACACATTCTGACCTCCCTGAGAAAAGTTTATTTAGAGATTCCTGCGCGTTCTCTTCATACAACAAATCCAAATACCCCTGTTGAAAACAACAGGACTGGACTTGCATCTGCTAACCTGCCAGTTATTGAAGAGATTGTCCATCCGTAAATACACCTGGTATGTGGAACGTGGTTCTAACTAAACCTACTGGAGTGTCTGAAAAGGCTTTGCTTCCAGGCTTTAAAGAGAGAGGACTTTCCAGACAGCTATGAAAGACAGAATGCACAGTTCTGTAAAGCTTTGATTTCCATTCTCAGGAATGGCAGAGGAAAACCCTTCTTAGAATTTCAGATTCCTTTTGTTTCTTCCTGCCACAGACTTTGCCACCTTCAGAAAATAAAGGCTGGACTCCAGTGCCAAGTGAACCAAGCCTGAACACCAGACTGAGGCATAAGATCACGCACTTACACATCCCTTTATGCCGATCAAAAATAGAAACCTTCAGCCCCCTACCTGGGTAAAAGCCATCACAGGGAAGAGTTAAACCTGTATTCAGAGGGAAAGTCTAACGCTGGCCAGTGAGATTTGCTATGGCTGGCAGAGAACACACTCTGTCCACTTAGAGGGCACTGTTATTTTGCACTAAAAAAGCATACAAAGTATTTAGTGAAAATTATAAAGCAGGAAAATTTCTATCTTCAAGGCATGATCGCAGCTGTTGGAACTGCATTACATTGTCTGGAAGAACCGTGCTACACTAAAAAGCAAGGGAATGATCCATTCTGGGCTGGGTACCTTTGTCCTCCTCTGCACTGCTTGCTGCCAGAGCTCACTTGAAAACACATTGGGAACCGAAGGTGCTTTGGTCAACAATTTGCTGCAAAGGAAATAATTCCTAAACCAGAAAAGTTTGAAATCCTCAGCCACAGTGATGTTAGAAATTAGGTTCCTTTGCATGCATACGTGGCTGTGCAGACGCTCGCACAGCTTACGTTTAAGGATCCAATAAAGAATACAAATGACTTTTTATAGCAGGAAATTGCTAAACATGGGCAAGAAAATGAGATTTTGGTCAAACAACAGACGGTAACCCCAGATAGCCAGAAATATTTGCAAATCTCCTGTAAAGGCAGCTTTTGCTTCAACTTCTGTTTAATAGGAAAAGACAACAAAAAAAAAACAAAGCACCTTCTCTATTGTTTACAAAAAGTATCCAACAACTTGGGGGTTTATGGCCACATACACAACAAATGGAGAGAGAAACAAAAGACAACTTCTTGGTAGAGAGCTTAGCAATAAGAAACAGAAGTAGCTTTGTAGTAGCGAGAATGGGTTGGGTGGGAAGGGACCTTAAAGCCCACCCAGTCCCACCCCCCTGCCAGGGGCAGGGACACCTTCCACTAGCCCAGGGTGCTCAAAGCCTCATCCAGCCTGGCCCTGGCCAGTTCCAAATGCAGGGAATTGCATGACTGGGCAGAACATCTTTCTTTCCTATCAAGGCAGTCGGCATTATGGTGAGCATTCCACAGCGCCTGAACACACACTGGTCACCTAGGACATTCTTCAACAGAAAAGAAGGTGCAGAGGAAATACATTAAATGAAATATTACGCTTAATTTAAAGACTAATTACTTCAGTTCTTGTTTTGATCACTTTGCAATTGGTCAGACCCTAACAACACAACCCAGCTCTAAGCTAGGTTTCAGGGGAAATGAGGAGGTTGCTATTTCCCACCAGGAGGATGAAACTATAAGCCCGCTGTGCTGGCATGACTTTTACTTGAAGATATTAATAACATGCCAGATGATGGGATGTGCTGAATTCTAAATACTCACTTCTCCTCTATGAACATGCAATGTCCCCGTTGAGTAAATGGCAAACCTGCTACTGCACTGAATCCTTCTGCAGCATCTTATGATATACAAGAGGCATCTTTTCCCAATAAGGTGATTAAGCTCACTGACAGTACATGTGAGAATGTGCTGCTTTACTTGGGTTTAGACTGGTCTGTCTATTATGCTGAAGGTTCGTACTAATACAAAGGTTTGAGATTTCGAAGATCCAAACTCCACCTCGCTCAGAGCTCAGTTGGGTGAGATGTCATGGGAAGCTTCCATGGAAGATAAAGGAGCTAGCGAGTGCTGGGAGTTTTTCAAGGATGCTCTCCTGGAAGCACAAAGCCAGTTCACGCTCTTTAAATGCAAGTGAAGCAGGCAGGGCAAGAGACCCCCTTGGCTTAACTGTGAGCCTGAGTCTGCCCAAAACTGAAAGCACACCGGAGATGGAAAAGCAGATGAATACCTGTTGAAAACTCCCATAAAACAGGGAGTCTAGACCAAAGTACCACATGCCTATCAACTTTCTCACTTCCTCAGACAACTAACTTTCCCTTAAATGAATAATATTCCAAAGTTGTTTTCAATTTGCAACCAATTTTAGAAAACTAAATGAAAACAAAAAATTCACTTGTTACTTCTTGCTACTTTTTCCTACTGCTCTACTGCAGCAAAAACCCAGTCTGGACCATGGCAAATAGTGTGCTCTGCAGACTTGGAGAGGAAGCACAGGGGGAAGATTAATGTGAAAAAATCAACTAACCAACCAAGAGAAACCCCCACCAAAACAACCAAACAAAAAAGCATCGAAGATAACCAACAGATTCATTCTCCAAGATGAATCTCACAGGGCAAAGGAAGTTAATGTTGGAATTTCAGATTTAATCTGTTCCTGAGCAGGAAGAGCAATCACTTTGGCCTTAACCTCAGCTTTGAAAACACTGTTTTGCATACATGCTGTTTCAACATTTCTGGGTTGCAATTCAGCATCAAATAATCAATATTCAAGCCTGTTCCCCTTGCAGCCTCCCTGACACACCAGACCGAATTCCACCTTCTACCAGAGCGCTGACACCATTTGAAATTGAAGAACACGTTTTGCATACCTCCATGTCTTTAAGAAGACTTTTGTGCAATACAGATGATACGTTATGAATTTTTCAAGTCGCTGCTATACGCACACCTACAGATCTGGTTCCAATCCTGCGACTGGTGTGACTGTCTCCTGGGCCTCCCAGGCAGGAATAGGGATGCAGAACAGTAAATGCTATACACGTGTGAAAATTCAACAGTGGTAAAATTTACCATATAAAGAAACATTTCCATGATTCAAGTCATAATCTCAGGGCAGTTTTTTGGGGTTTTTTGTTTTTTATTTTATTTTAGCAGACTTTGAGAGGATTTTCTCAAGCTTAGATCCAGCAGAGCTATCCTGATCAGAAGTCCAAAGGGTTTCTGACATTCTAAAACTGATTTCTGGTACAACAGTTATACCATCTTTTTATAGCTGGCATGCACTGGAGGCAATCTGCAAACATAATTCCATGAGAAATTACTTTATCTTCATTCAGATAAGCTCTTTGCTATCTAGAACGTTGCTGTAATGTCCGAACGTCAACTGGGAGTTAATTAGCAAAATTTCTGCATAACAGGAACGTACTCGGAAAAAAATACTCAGACAGGTGTAAAACAGACAGAATTTATCATCTCTGTTTTTTTCAATAAAAACTTCTCAAACATACACAGAAAACAAACCATAAGGGAGTAAGATATATTCTGTTTTACTGCAAAATCCTAGTTCAAAATCTCCAGGTCTTGTTATGTCCTCGTTTCGTGACATTAGTGCATTTCCTAGCTAAAAGTGATTACAAGGTGGATGTCCTAATTAAGGAAGGCAAAATTCAAGGTTTACAGGGAGAATCTAGAGAGAGATGCAATGGCAATTACCTTTTCTGTGTCCACTGAGCACAGAAAGAGCTTAGAGAAGAAAAAACAACAATCAACAAGGCTATGCTGTGGCTTTCTCCAGAGATGTACCCAGGCTGCTGTTCCCTCAGCTGCGTGACAAATGTAAAACAGATTCCTCCAGAGTAGAACACAAACTGTGTGATCAAGTCCTAAACCACTAAAATAACCAAACCAAAAAAAAAAAAAAAAAAAAATCAGAAGAAACACAAACCAAACCAACTCAAAATCTAAAGGAGGCAAGGTATGAGCTGAGACAAAACTGTTCTCACATCAGGTAGCTCAGTCTGTGGGCTCTTTGTACATCTGCAGCTGAACAGGCATGTTAAGGCCTTCAAGAACTTATAGCCGATCAAAACTGGAAGGCATCCCAAATCTCCAAGTGTGCTGCCTCACACACACATAGAAAAGAAATCAAATGTCAAAGGATGTGACTTAACCTCCACTTCTCAACCCCATACAGCTCACCATTCCTTCAGTATGTCCTTTCTTGGCGTGTGACTCACCTCTGACGGACGAGATGACTTCATCTTTACATCGTGTACAGTATTATGCATACAGCTAGGCAAAACTAGGAATGAGTGACACCTCAACCTCCACACCTTTTGGTCACAGTAGTGTTACACTCTCTTATGTGACTCCTTATTGCATACAAGAAAACATAATATAGAATCATTTAGGTTGGAAAAGACCTTTAAGATTATCAGATCCAACCGTTAACCCAACACTGCCGAGTCCACCACTAAACCATGTTCCCAAGTGCCACATCTACACGTATGTTAAATACCTCCAGAATGCTTTACTTCTGAGCTTATAGCCCTCACTGGGAAGAAATTTCCATTAATTTATCCTAAAGGTTTTCCAATGTAAGATATTTAAACACCAGGAATCCACCAAAAAAGGCCAGTTTACAAATTCTACATAGTCTTTGAATACGCATTTGTTCTGAATAATTCTTCAGAATTCCCAATATTTTGCATTTTTTAGCAAGAAGACTAAGCTGAGCTAAACAAATAAATAAGATTTCCTCTCTGGCAAGCCCTACTGGTTTTGCAGACCAGACACACCAACATTTAATCACACATTTTGATAACAGAAACACATCTGCTGTACGTCCAGCCTCACCCTAAACTAATTCATCCCAAATCTCACCTGCAAGTCTTGGGACTTTGTTTTGCAGGTTGTTGAGAGATTTTTTTCTGTGTGACATTGCTTCCTCCTGTTTCAAGTGCTGGTACAGACAAGAATCATCAGGCCAGCTTCCAAAATGCATGGGATTCTGCAGGAATGGGCCTGAGTCAAGACAACAGTCAGCACACTACAGCCGTAGCGAAGAGACGTATTAGCACCGCTGCCCCCTGTGAACAGTGTTCCACACTGAAAGTGGTCCGCAATGGGACAGGTTGCAGAGCAAGATGCTGTCCAGCATGAGTCACTAATTAAGCCCATTTTCCTCTCAGTATTAACAAGTACTTTGGAAGTCACCGCATGGCCTAATTGAAAACAAAATGCTGTATCTGAGGACATTTTAACTAAGATTAAGGGACTTCAGGAAAAAATATGACAACTTCTGCCCCAAACAAGAAAAATAATGAGAGAGCTACCTAGAGAACTCACTCACTTTTCCCAGCACTCAGGACATCTATACCAACGCTGAAATATTCTGTTACAGGTGTAGCTCACGTAATACGCTTGTAGCCATGCTCCAGATTCCACATCTGTGCTTGCAGCTTCCCCACTTCTCAGTTTCCCACATGGCAGGAGAAAGATGTATAAGAAAGAGAAAAAAACATTTTGGCATAAAATCCCTGGAAAACTTACTTGGGAAAATCCATACAACAGTGGCCAAAAGCTTACTGGCTGTAAAAAAAACTTACTTTAAAGGCTAAGCTAAGGTATGTAAATCCTGTTGGAGGACCCAGGTGCCTTCTGTGTATCATTCTGCAGCTAAACCTGCACTCAAAGGTCTGCTCCCAGTCTGGGTTGAGTGGCTCCCACTCAGCCAAATGAAATGCTCCTAGCTGTTTTTAAAAACACCACAGGCCTCTGGACTAGTTGTTGCCAACCTTCCTGGAACAATACTTGGCGTTTTTGTGGGGGACAGAGCTGAGCACGTTCGAGCCAGAGTGTGTTAGCAATTACCAGATCTTCTTGTCGCTACAAAACTTTGACAACATCAGTGACGAATACTGGGGCGAATACAGCACTTTGTATTCACCATTTTCTACAATCACAAAAATTCCCACATCATTATAGTTCAGTAGAGAGCTACTAAAGCTTTGAACAACCGCTCCTAACACAGAGCCTCTGAGTAGCCGTACTCAGACTGCGGGAGCATGTGTGGTGTTGCCCCGTGTTCCCCTCAGCGGGACTGAAATAGTTAAGGTCACAAGAGAGTGGTGCTATGTAAAGGAGAAATTTCCCTGTCCTTGCCTAAGTGAATGGCTGGGATTAAACTGACAGCCCACCTTAGTGATGGTGGAATAATTGGTTGTTCAGCTCTGTCCTTGTCAGAGCTGTGACAGTTCTGCAGATGTCCTGCTCGGCTCTCCAAAGGTTAGCCTGAGCTGGAGCTGCTGTTCATTAATCATTCCTTCCTGACAGGGCTCAGAGCAGCCCACATCTGCCACTCTGTCCCCCTCCATCCCTGTCGCACCCAGCTTGTGTGTAATCACTGCTGGTTTTCTTAAGAGGATACTCGCTAAGGGAATACGCGTTTAACTACCCAACACGTGGTGTTGCCTTCTCTCCTGGTAATTCCCTCAGCAAAGGGCCGGTACTTCACGTGTGGTGGTACAAAAACTGGGGAGCGGATGTACAAGAAGCATACAGCACCACGGTCTTGTTGCACGGTCTGTAACGCCCTTGTGTAACAACACGTATCGTTTTCACGCTGAAGGTGGAAGGACATGGTATCGTAATAACCTCGCATGGGTACGTGACGGCTGCAAACCGTACCTGATCAGGTACGGGAAAAAAACGGCATGCAAATATCCCACTGAACGGTCGGGAAAAGGGAAGCCCCAATGCTTTTTTCTGACCTGGTCATTCCCAGCTTCTGGATCCCTTTGGACTATAACAGCTGCTTCGCTGTCTGCTCGTGTACGCAGTGAGTGGAAAATCCCATCGCCAGGACTGCTTTGACCCAGGCTGTCGGGCACACAGGTGAACTGGATCATTTTCAGAAGTTCACACAGGTGACTAATTCCTTTAGACTATTCCGACTGCCTTTATCAGAACCCGTAAGATTCACCCATGATTAACAGGCAGTTTAGAAAAAACAGAGAAAGAGATAATTCCCAGCAATTTCAAGTACTCAGCACATAACCACCTAAGACCAATGTCCCAGGACCTCAAACATGAACAATTTGGCAGCACGGGAGTTCTCTGCACCGCAAAGAAAGGAAAAGCAGTTGTAAAGCATGCAGCCTTAACAAATCAGTGTCTCAAGTTTGTTAGTCATATATGCACAGGTTCTAAAAAGAAAAACACAAAGCTGGATTGTGGTTCTGCACAGCTCACACCCTCCCTACCTGCAAGAAAACCTAAGCAGGTTCTGAAACAGAAAGCCAAAGAGAAAAGAGAGCACGAGTGAGGAGAGCACAGGAATCCTCGGAAAAGCAGAAAAAACAAAGAACATAAACCATACCACCCTCTCCCAGAGGTTCCGTGGGTGGGGTTTTTTTCAGTTTAACCACTCATTAATATGCTCCTCAGAATAAACCATGCACCCTACAGCTGGACAAACCCCACAGATATATTACTCACGAACCTTGATTAAATTAAAATAAGCACCAGCACACAGACTGCCTATTACAGACTGTGTGCGAAATGAAATGATTGCACACTTCGCAATCTTATTACAAGATTGCCCGCTGACTTTTCTTAGGGTGCTACTGTTGGTATGTGAGCATTGCAGGAATCATCATTTCAAATAATTGATTAACTGTCTAGTCCACAAAGTTTAAGAAGGAACAAACAAGGACACTAAGTGATTAGCATTCCTCCTTTTAATTTGCAAATCCTGTCTTCACAGCTAAAAAGCCAAATGCCTCAGGCTCCATCCCAGTCACACAGATCCCAACAAGCTTGACAGTAGAAAGAAGGTGCTACAGACGCACATAACTGACACGCTGGATTAAAGCAATCAACACATTGACCATTTATCACCACTGAAGGCTTTACAGTGCACTTACAGAAAGGCGGTGGGCCCGTTCCAGAAGGTAGCAGCAGCGATGCTGAATTTCAAACTGTTGAGCCACTGATGTGATTGGGTCAACACAAGCAGTTATAGCTATGGACCTTCAGTTAATTCAAGTAAATTTTGGATTTAGACGAAAAGAGAAAAATCTAAGCAATGGACTGCCTTTCGAGTTCCACAACAGTGAATCTGCTGGGGAAACTGAAATAATCAAACCCAGTCTAAATGACACACTCGTAACCAGAGTCCCCATCATGTACAGCTGTTCTCCCAGGGGGACATTAGAATCTTCCACTGCTCGGCTGACAACGATGCTTTTTTTGATCTGTCCATCGGTGCTGCCTCCAATAGACAGATGAAATTTAACATCATCAGAAAAGCAGGAGAAGGTATAACCACTTTGAATCTCTGCAGGACTGAGAGTGGTTATCAGTCATAAAAAGACGTGTGCTCCATTGCTGGATGGTGCGTCAACACCACAGAAACTATCGGTTCTATCAAGCATGTCAACAGCCCCATTGCTGGGGGCTGCACAAGGACACATAAAAAAGCTTATAGTATGAGGGTCTAAAACCAATGAAGAGCAAAACTGAAACAGATAAGGAGCAATGCCATTGCCTTCTGAATTATTTTCTCCCTACTATTACCCTGTGCAGTGCACCAGTGCCCAGTTAATGAGTCATTCAAATGCAAACCAAAAAGTTGGGCAATGACGGCTGGTTTGAGAGGGAACAGACCCGGTAGAATATGGCTACGATTGCTGTCCATAAACATGAAGTAGTGGTCAGCCTCAAAATCTTCACTGTGCTCTGTGTATGTCTAGCTCAAAGATCTCCTCCTGACAAAGGATGTACATGCTAACTCCCCGATTTTCCTTGAACCTACTGGGAGCCACGTAAAATGATTAAATGACTAAGGCATGTTTTTAAGTCAGTAAGAATTGTATTTCTGTCATGATTTAACAAGGGTCCTACAGGCTACTGAATTACTTGAGCTGCATTGGATCATCTACTATTCCAGCACAAAATGTTGTTGTTTATTAGCATATTCTCAAGGGATACTACAGAAAACAAGGTACACTATTTCTCCTTCAGAAATTTAGCTGTGTCTCTGCCTTTCTGCTTGCTGTACTTATGCTCCCCCTCCTCGCCACACACTTCACCTACCAGTAGAATGGACTTGCAACACTGACATATCTGAGGAACACTTTCAGATTCTTGGACTACAGACAAGCAGGAAGATCTGTAAATTCAATCATCACTTTTATTTCTGTGCTCCCTCTGCTGGTTCTAAAAAAAGCCACTGTTGGAAAAAGATTATCTGGAAAAGAACTGTGCTGATGGCTGTGCTGACCAATACACAAAAGCTGGACAGTGAAAATGCCCCAGTATCTTGGCTTAAGTTTCTTAAGATTCAGAGAAATATACTACTATGTTTTTCCAAAGCCTGAGAAAGACAATGCTGAGAGCAAGGTGCTACCTGATGCCTCGGAAAACACTGCAAACAAGCTGTGGAAACAAGGCTTTCCTGCCTAGGAGCAGAGAGCTTGCTCCACAGCAGGCACAGTATTAAGCCAGCCCAGAAGGCAGAAGAGAGCCTCCCCTGGCACTTGTGATCGCTGCGTAGATGGAGCAGTATGGATAAAGACTCCAGAAGGTGTTAAGTGAAGAAAAGGGACAACAAATACCTGTCTGATGTGTTGTCCCTTTAAAGCTGAACTGTACGGTCTGTATGACCAAAGACTCACTTCAGTGTAAAATGACACGTGAGGATGCTCAGAATGAGCTGCGTGCCATGCTCGAAGAAACTGCCTCCTTGCTGGGAAATACAATTAAAGCTTTAAAGCTCATTTTGAGAACGCAGACGACAGGAATGTAGCAACTTAGCCCTCTTATGTGGGGTTCTTCCCCCCTCCCTCACTAACAATGCCAGTTTCATGCTGCCTTCCCCTTTCCTCCACTTTCACTTGTCTATAGACAAGCATCAGAATCTTCATGCGGAGCTGTCACTTCTTCTGGTGACCATATATACCACCCTCAAATGTCCCAGAGCATCAGCAGAGGGAATTCAAGTCATGTTTGTTCTAGTAAACCGCAACACATGAACCCAGTTTCTCAATATACACAGATCTTGTAGAGAACAAGCATCGTACCCACCTCACGCTGAAAGGTGTCTATGTTCAGTAGGTTTAATATTGTGCGTATTGTCCCTACAGTTCATCCATGGGGAAACTCCTGTGTGATCTGCTCTGGGGGATCCTGCTCTGGCAGGGGGGTTGGACTAGATGATCTCCAGAGGTCCTTTCCAACCCCCGACACTCTGTGAGTCTGTGAAACTCAACACTCAACTGGACAATGCCCTTCAGCAGCCTGATCTACACTGGACCGTCTCAGGCCAGCGGGTTGGACCAGCTAACCTTCAGAGGCCCCTTCCCACCCACCGTTATTCTGTGATTTTATGTTTAGTTCAACGTTCAGCCTGGGCTGAGTTCCTGAGGTGGTACTTTTTCAGCACACTTGTACTGATCCATGAGTAAGGGGGTTCTTGTTTGGTGCAAAATTGCAATTCATCATTGTTACGGTGACTAGAAGCTGAGAAGATTGGGAACTGTTTACCAATATCTGTTGCTAAAGAGTGCAGATCTGCCTCTCGTGATGAACATCAGAAATTTTTTCTTTACAGACAAGCCCTCCATTTCGCAAATTTTATGGGCGACAATATGGGTTTTACAGCTTCTAATATGAAAACTGGCTACTGATTTTCTAGGAAAATAAGCCTGAGCTGACATTCAAAGAAGGGTTAGACATAATCCAAATTACAATTTTTTGGACGGCTATCTAACATCTTGTCTATGCAAAAACGTCATGCGTTAAATGGCTTGGAAACCATGACAACACTAGCTGTCTAGAGCTAACACAAGCTCAATCAAGCCATAATCAAGGATTTTCCTACATGATTGTCCATTATCTCCTTCTCAGTCAGAGATGCACATAACAGGAGTAAAAAGATCAGAGTGGAATCACCAGCATTAATTACATGCTAGGCCAGATCTGTCTTCCTCAAGGAGCTGTCAAAAGGAATTTGGAGTACCTCTAGGACATTCAGAGCAGTCCTGTACTGATTCCACACAGGCTGTAAACCAAAATAAAAAGTATTAGCACAGGTCAGTGGTACTGAAAATATCTAACCTTCTTCACAGCTGATGGAAGAGGGAGTTTATTCGACTCTGGACACAGATGCATTCCACAACGGCTACTGTGTCCTAATGATGATAAGGTACCTAAAAACACAGCACAAGTGATACGCATTTACCATAACAACCAGGGTTTAGATTAGACCATTGCTGTGTACGTTTATTAGACTAATGTCTTGTTAAGAGCAGCACAGTCATTTGAAGCCTGTACTGAAGAGATTTAAAGCTTTTTCTCTTTGTAAGTTTGTTTGAAAAGGCACAACCTTCTTCACTCTTATTCTTCCTGAAGCAATTTGAGCAGTTCCAAGTTAAGAAAGAGGGAGGTCTACAAATACCTACATTTTCTCTGTTCAAAAATATATATACCTTTTTTTAAATCAACAACTGCAGGATGGAATTGATTAGTAACTTGGAATCCCTCAACACTCTAAATTGTAGTAATACACCAATATAGGTTTCAAGGTAGAAACCATGAAAGATATTGTCAAGTAAACAAGAGCATAACAAATCATGAACCAGTTAGATGCCTTTCTTCGCAGAAGTCCCACATGCCTAATCCCCCGTCATGTCTTATTTGAAAGTTACTCTACAACAGGAAAACAAACAAAAAGGGGTAGAACTCCTCAGAACCCGAGCAGAACCTCTTTAACTAAAACACACAGATACAGCACAGAGCATCCAGGTGGAGACAACGGTAAGTTTAGTGAATACACGGTGGACCAGGAGGAGACCAGATGTGGTGATGAAGACCCGAGGAGACAAACACATACGTGCAGAGAAGAGCATCTAAGAAATATGTTCCGCAAGTGGTGAAACTGTAAAGAGCCGTTCAACGCACAGACCTCCAGCTGCTCAGTATTTAATATGAATGTACAACCAGGCTCAAACAATGCGAGTGAAGGGGAAAACAACCCCAGAAACCATATCATGTGACTTATACAGCCAATAAAAGCTATGCAAGAGCAAATAAATAAATATGAACAATAAACAAATGCGAAGAGCTTGTGAACTACTCATAGATTTTTCATGAGATGAAAAAGAAATTTGTCAGACAAATTATTTGCTCTGAATTATTCACTCAGCTGTAATTATGGCCATTGGCAGGCAGAGGAACCAGTAACTTAGAAACAGACAGATGATTCCTGGAGCTTCTCAGCAAATCTTTCATCAGAAGACCATGATCTCAAGAGAAGAAAAGCCTTTTTGCTGGACTTGTGACGCCATACATTGTTTCATTCAGGCCATGACCACTGCTCTGGACAGTGACTAGGTCAAGACGTTGTTCTTGTTGAAATCATAGGCTCTATGCTCTGCCCTCCCAAGGAAGCCAATATTGCAACAGTGGGTGGCTTTCTTTCACCTGTATGGTACTGCAAGGACATAAATGCTGTATTATTGAAGTCACTGTGGTTTTCTCCTCTGTTTCAGTTTCCCAAACAGTTTAGTTGTCCCATTCTCTAGGTATGTCTGTACCAGGGAGCAGCGCAAGGGAGACAAGGCCACATTTTATCTGCTGAAGTAAAACCATGGAGGGCAACGTGTCTCCAGGTGACAGTGGGTCACAACTGAGCCCTCAGCGTGTCTTCCCAGAAACCAGGAACCACAGATGCGAGAATACAGGCTGGCAGCATGCCAGCCTTGCATTTGTCTGTGTCCAGGTTCTTGCATTTTTCCACATGAATGACCATGCTGGAGAGCATTTAAATTACAATTTTCACCTGCTAGATTACCTATGAATTAGCCCATAGAAAGAGCATATTCTGTACCACAATTAGCATACGCTGATCCCAAGAGCCACAAGCTTTCCCCTGGACATGCACACAGCTACCAAGCTTCTGCCCATAACCAGTCATGGTACTCAAGTAAAATGATTTTTTTAACTTCTGCTGTGCTGCCTGTTTTCCAATTCAAAAATCTGGAAAACTGAAAGAATTTTTTTACACTAAAAAAAAAAAAAAAAATAGGTAAACGGATATGTTTCTGCTCACTGCTGGTAATAACTGTCACTTTCCCCTCCCATTTTTAAATAAGAAATTGAATTTTTGTCTTCTTAGATGATTATCTAACCAAGAGAATTGTTACCATGAAAACCTCTTACCAAAAAAACAAACCAAAAGAAACGAACAAAATCGCCACCTTGGGTGCAAAAACCCTGACTGACACTGTGAGGGTGTTAAAATCATTAATTGGATACATTTCAAAGCATTATACAGATCGAGCACTACATAAATGTGCGGAGTTGTATTTCTCACCCCGATCTGCTTGCGAAAACGCTCCGAAGAAACTTCTCATTGTCTACTTCAAGCTGATGCTCAGGCAGCTCATTGTACATCTTGTCAATGTTTAAATGGTACTGTCAGGGCTTCAAACTGACAGGAATCATCCCAAGTCAGAATCTGCATTCATAAACCTGAGTAAAAAGAAGCAATTTCAGGCAGCATTTGGTTTCTCTGAGAATGGAGTGAGAGTGCAGAACTGCATCACAGAGTGCCCTGTCCAGGCAAGGAGTCTCAGGGTATTTACCGAGTCAAATGGGGCTGAATACAGGTAGAAAACCTGATGGTACCGTTACGTAAGCGAGCTCGCTACGTTACACTGTGTTTAACAGTTATGCAGCGTAACAACAGAAGATGGGTCCAAGAAAACTGGCAAAACAATTAATGAAGTGCCAAAAATTCTGGAAGAGAAGTGATTTTACGGACTCTGCAAACGAGTTGGAATATAATTACATATTTAAGCTCAAATAGCATCAGAAATCATAATTCATTAGTTCAGAATTCAAAACGGACACTTTAACAAACGGTGCTTCCCTTTCCTTTGAATGCCTTGTGCAAATTTGTCATAAGTTTAACCTTTCGCTGCTGCGTGGACATGTCTTCAGTAAATCCAATTAGCCGGCACAGGCTGCCTACACCGTGAGCTGCCCGAGCGGAGCACACGTTGGCTGCCGAGCACTGACCACGCTGTCACAAATTTCGATTCGCATCCCAATTTCATGCTGATTATGCCATGGAACACGTTACTTTCCTATGGAGTATCGACCGCACAGCAACTTTTCCTCGGGACGTGGTTAGCAAAACCAGCAGAGAAGGTTTCTCAGGGCACAGGCAGCAGACCACGTAGGAGCTGGAGGATTACTGCTGCTGCACGTTTTTCCCCCTAACACGGGAAATTATGGGTTTGATGTTTGTTTTTAACTATTTATCAAATGAAAATTCACCTCAGTGCTACGGAGTTCAGTTTTCCAAAGGGAAAGCCTAAGACAAGCAATGGGTCCCTAACAAAATCAAAGCGAACTAGAGAGAAAAGATTCATTAAGTGCCTGTTAAATCCCATTCAAACGGGCCTTCAAATTAAGGAAGATCAGTGGATTCATAAATGGGATGGCTGTAACCTTCAGTCATGCATCCCATTCAACTTAAGCGAAATTATCTTCACTTCTTCTGGGATAATTGACTGCGTCCCAAACCTCACCCAAACAACCACCACCTCTTCTGGTAACACAGATTCCTACCAGCTCCCTCATATCAACCGGTGTCACATCTGGCAGAAAGCTCCCCGACTGCATTAGCATCTCCAGACAAATCCTTCCCACGAGAGGCCTAGCACTGGTTAAAACCTTGGGTGCACGGATGACAAGTTTGCTGTGAGATAGGCAAAGACAATCCCCAAACCATTCCTGCCAGCCTCGCACGCTACACTGCCTTCCCAGCACCCTCCTGCTCATGCGAGCTGTTAAAACGGCCGTAGCTGGCAGTAATTGCTGTTGACATTGTTCGGAGCCTTGCCTCACTGCCAGAGACAAATCTTTCATTCATGAAGAAGTGCTTGTTAGGCCAGCGCTGGACTCCAAACCCACTTAATTAAATTGGAAAAAGAGGGGGGGGGGGGGGGGGGGGGAAAAGGAGTTGTTTAGCTCTGGTGGGAAATTTGCACACAAAGACCTGGTGTCTGGGTCTTTCCTCCACTATTGTGTCTCTCCAACAGTTTTACAATATAACAGCATCTCTCTGCCCCTGTCCCTTTCCTTCCAGCCACTGCCGAGGCAGTAGTGACCCTCATTAAAAGACCGGTTTGTTATGGAATGTTTTCCCAATGATTCACTAACAGGGCTTTTCTCCTCAGCAATCAAGGGCTTGCAAGTGCTGGGTAAGGGCTCTCCAAGGGCTGATTGCTACAAGAATTTCAAAAGTAGGGAGTGTAAACAGGTACATGGAAAAAGCCTCTTTTGAGCAGTTATGTAAACATTCCCAATGCGATTAACAAACCTCCACGCTGAAACCGTCAAGTCTGAATCTTTCCTTTAATTACATTCACACACCCCTTTCTGCATATACCTAACGAATAGCACTCAGGCTGGAAAGCTGCGGCACAACACACGTCGCAGAGCTACAGAGTAGCTCGTGATTAACAAATAAACAAACACAACCTCAACGCCCTCCGCCGAGCACAGCTTACATTTGAGAAGCGGCAGACAGAGCCATACTACCCACGCTCAATTCCAGATGGATCCCAAGCAATTCCGTGAGGAGGGAGTCGGGAAAGGGAGCAAGAACTGAACGCAATACTCACACGGATTTGGCATTGGTCTAATCTGGCAATTTTTGGTCTTTGTCTTGGCTTTCAAATTTACATGATTGTGCCTTTTGGGGCAGCTGCCACCGGTCTGAACGTTACATAAAATAAAGCAAACTGCCAAGTATTAATGATGGATTGTAACAGCATTTCAGAGGAAAGTACATGGAAAGTATCGCTGATATTTAATAACTGCAAATGTTGTTTTTCCTCTACACATAATATCCCTTTCTGTATGAATAACAACAATCTGCTCTATACTAACAAATCAACACTGAATAATGTTTCTATTATATGGTAAATAATGTTCAGAGTAAAATTACTTAATTCCGTATGACAGCTACATTCAGCTGTTTCTATATAATTCTCTACCATAATTGAATATTGATTTACATAAAGCAAAATGTTTATGTCTTTATGTGAAACACAATAAATTACTAGGAACAATACTGTCTTATTTTGGGAGATTCCGAAGAGTCAATATGAATTACAACACTAAAACACTGAGGAGAGTTAATTAAGATGGCAAAGCTAGGAGTCAAAGACAGACATCAAACTGTCCCATGACCTACATCAGTATCCCACCAGGTGTATTTATCTTAGTGTTTATACCCTCACAAAATCCTTAATCCTCTCTACAGAAAAACAAGATAAATACTTTTTTTGCCATAGCGCTTTAGCTGTCATTAAATAAAATATGGAGGTGATACGAGCACATCTTTGATACTCAAATATTTTGCAGCTGTATCTGCCGTCCTACAACTCACAAGATGCTGATCTGAGATTTGCTCTTACACCTGTGATTTCTGCTTGGCACAGAAGAGATTGGGCCCGACCTGTGTTACCAGCCCTTAACATTTCAGAACAGAGATCTTTCAGAACCTCCTACATTAGTTTTCAAGCTCTTCTTTCTCAACTGACAAACGAGAAGGCAACGCCAGGTAGTGAGCTCTCTTCCTGCAGCGGTGCTTTCCTGCCACTTGTGCACAAAGAAATAGGAGCAGTACTGGAAAATTACCAGGGAAGTGTGTCCATGGCATTTGTATCAATGTAAAGGTGGCTAATCCAACTATCTGAGGTTCTCAGAAAAGCCAAGTATGTATCCATCTCTTAGGCTTTCCCTTTGGAAAACTGAACTCCGTAGCACTGAGGTGAATTTTCATTTGATAACTACATTCTGATCAACAAGACTCTTCTTCAGTCAGCCTACTAATTGATTAGAACAGCTCCCTCCACAGGGATTTACAGCGTTCGTCACTAGAGGTTTCCAAAATACCAGTTCAGAGTACCTGAAAAGTGCGGTTTCATTAGATACCTAGAAAAATGAGCTGGGTGCTTCACACTTTGTGAATGAATATTTCCATTTGGATAGCACTGATGTTTACATGTTCGACACCGGATGGTGTTACGAGGAAATGGATGTAAATATGCTTTACGTGGCTCCTCTGCAGAACGGAATCCATCAAAAATGGAGCAATGTTCTTAGTCTTCCCTGAGTAATTAAAACAATTATTTTGCTGTACAGTCCCTCCTCTGCCTATTCTTTGATTCCTGCCTGAGTTAGCCCACACTGCTATTTTTATGTGTTTTCATTATTAGCAGCTTTTAGCAATGGAATAGAGTTAAAATTACTAGTTTATAATGTGCCTTTTGTACTTACAATTCACGTACACTGAGCAGAAGCCGAAAGCATTAATTTGTCAATCAGTCCTGCTCTATATCTAGTCTCACCTGAAACAGACTAAGTGCACACACGTACAAAAAAGATACGTATGTATTTCCCAGAGGTAAATGAGCTTGTAAACATTCAGGTATGTTAGCATTTACTGATGCTGCTAGCTACAATTCTGAAGCATATTGCACGTATGATAGTACTTTACAAAATCAAGGAGGTTTCAGTGTAGAAACCTCCTTTTCATCTCAATAATAACATGAAAATTTACGTTGTACTCCAAGATCAACTCACAGATCAGACCTGAGAGTTAAAACTGACCACTGCAATGTATGGTTTTGATGTTAAACTGAAAACTCCATGAAGAATTCCAGCGCACGCCTGAGACTGGAAGGAGATCTGTGCAGTCTCGAGGGGTGTGCAAATGACAGCACCCAACATGAGGGACTGTGCAGGGAAAGACAGAACACGAAGAAAGAGCAAAGTGTCCAAGACCCAAACGTAAACCCTAAATGACACGCAAGAAACACCATTAAAGGAATCGAGGAAACACTAGCAGAGACCAGATAACTCCAACTCGGGTCCTGCGGTTACAACAGTTTAAATACCGTATGATTATATCACTGACTGTGATTTGCTTTCCATGCAGTTTGGGAATCTCAAATGGCTAATTATGGCATTTCCATGTGAAAACAGCTTCTACCTACCCACAGTACGTAGAATTCCCACAAACCAGATAAGATACACACTCATATCTTTAAAGTGGCTGTCTAGTAGTGATTTCGTAAGCAAATACTGCTGGCCTTAAAACGCAAACCAAAACCCAACTCATCACATGACTAATAAAAAGCTTTGCCCATGGCCCTTAACAATATGATAATTTATTTAAAACAGATACAGTCCTGAAAGTGACCCACTTAAAATTATTAAAAAGATATGGTGTTTATTTTTGCTGTCCATAAAACAGGCAATGGCTTATGAATATGCAAACTGATCAGATGTAATTAACATGATTGGCTCCTACTGAAATACAACCTTCTGTGTTTAAGGGAGTTGGATGCAAGTACTAATGAGGTCAAGTTAATATGCTGTGAAGAAAGCTGTCAATGCAACAGACAAGAACACTGGTACTAATCCCCTTTCCTGAGAAAATAATTTAAATTTTCCTTCATAAACTAGGAAATCTCAGGAACGTGGAGTCAACCAGCACTGATAAATGTGGGATGATTAACGAGGAAGAAATTAAAGCTTGTGTCCATGTATAGTAACAATAAACACGGCATTTAATTAACTAGGCGGTTTTCAACAAGTGTTACGGGCAATTAGTTGACCATCACAGCACTGGCCGTGTCCATCCGTGCAGGATGCCTAGTTCTAGCAGGTAACCTGCAAATATCCTGCCTCACTGCCCGTAAGGAAAAGGTAAAATGTAACTAAATGTATTATGACACTAGCAATTAAACTAAGCAGGTTTTACCTCTTATCACAAAAATCGATACCTAGAAACTGTTGAACGTTTAAATACATATTTTTATTTTACCTTTTTGAGTGGTTAAAATCCCTCCAGCCACCTCTCAATACCTCTCATGTCCTTTCTTTGCACTTAATAAAATACAGACAAAACAAAAATCACCATTCTCACAGTGGGCATGGTCCGTACTTTGTAAGAACTGTGGTATAATATTTTTCGTGCGAAGGTTCCATGGCTGGTCGTGTAAAGTCCCATGCAATCCTGATGTACGTATTTATTTGATTGTTAGCTTAAAGGAAAGTTTAAAACTTACCCCAAAACCACAAAGCAACCCCTTAAGAGTCTGAAGCAAAGCAGAAAGGAAGGTTTAACTCCCAGTTCCTGCTAGGTGGAACAAGACATAACAACTAAAGTCCAGGAATGGATATCAAGGGTTTTATTAAAAAAAACCCTGTGAAAAGAGTGATTAAGTACTGGAAGAGATCGCCAAGAACACTGACCATCAGCGCCATTTTTAAAAACGCATTAGTCAAGGATGGTTTAAGACATAACTGACCTACTCGGGCAGGGGGACGGGTGAGATGTCCTCTAGCAATCCCCTTCAGTTTTACTCGGCACGATTTGATTGTTGGCCAGTCTTTTGCACGCTGATGCGTACGAAGAGGAGCAGCTCTCCACCACCCCCCACATGTGGAAAGGGCTGAGGAACACATCACTTCGCTCATTCTCAGAGCTCACACATGGCACCTCAGAAAACGTCAGGGAGTTTATAGTTACTGGCAGCAGACCAGGCAAGTACCCTTTCAGTGTAATCTTCACATATAATGACTCCATAGTCCTCCCAACACTACGTGCCTCTCCCACTTGTACTTAACAACATCTGCCTTTAAGGCCTTTGTAATTCGAGGCCAGAGAAATCCACTTTCGCCCAGGTTCCTGTGGGGTAACAGTGACACCCAGTGACGAGTTTTACACTAACCTCCTGCAAGCATCCGGAAAACCTTAATCACTCTTCTGTTTAAAGGTAAGAGTCAGAATTAGTCTGTCTATCATTACACACCTCCTTGATGTGCTTCCGGGGAAAGCCCAGGACGGAGCTGGGACTGGAACGCGAGCTCTGCCACACTCACCCTCAGCACTATCCCTCGGTGCTGGCTGAGCTGCGACAGCCTAGACAGAAGTAACACAAACGCAGAGCACCTCTGTGGCTATCTCAAGAAAAGTTAGCACAAAAATAATTGAACGAGGCTCAGTAAGTTGGAACACTTTATGAAGAGTTCAAGTACATACAGCCCCGCACTCCACGCCACTCAAGCGGGCGGTACAGTCAGGTACTAAATACGCCTAGATGGAGCAGCATTCGGACCTAAATCTAAATTTTGTGCCCCCTTCACTCATCTCAGCACCCCTCCGCATTCTCCTGGTACTTCCTTACACTAACAGGACATGCAGTCTTGGCTATCACAACCACAAACAACTAAACCCAGCTTTTGTGTTCTGTGAAAGCAACCTTTTCTGAGCTGAGACATCCCGCTGGAACACTGTATCTGTGCAATAATCCTCAGGCTGTTAACCAACATTTTTTACTGCATGTTACCATGGGGATGGACTGTCATCACTGCATTTCTTGCTTAGTGGGAATCCCAGCAATAAGGAGTGAAATTAAAGGATAAGAATGTTGAGGTGCTGGTTCAATTTCATTCTCATATTGTTGGCTCATGACTCGGCAAAGCTGGCCGTGCCATACATCATGACCACAGATCACACCTTTAACCAGCGTGCGCAGTTATTGTCCTTTATGTAAATTTAATTTAGAAAAGTGGACCCTCATACCTAATGAGTTGCAGAGAACTGGTGACATGAAGGGAGGAGAGAAAAAAACCCACCCCAACACTCAAAACCAACAAACAAACAACAACAAAAAAACCCCAAACACCCTGTCTTAAAAAGTACATTTCTTAAATTACACATAATTATTCTTGTGAAAATGCTACTATTTCTAAGACACAGAATTTGCAACACAAACATCTGCTCAGCTGTATTAAGGCAAAAAATAAACGAGGTAAATATGTGGGAAGCAGAGACACTTAAAGACATATGGAAAAATATATAAATCAAGATGTTAATATGGACTTTCTAGACATATGGAAGAAATGTCAGGCTGACAGAAGTGGCTGGTGCACAGCAATGTTCGAACGTCATGGTTCTTACTAGTCTTTATAAACACATCATTTGTGGGCATGTGCAAGACCGAGAGGCTTCTGCTCCTGAGATTTCGCTTTGAAGAAGCCACATTGTCTCCCCAGTGTCCCGACAGGTCCAAGAATGGAAATCAGAAGATGCTGTGCAGTGGGTTGACCCCAGCTAGCAGATAAGCCCCCAGCCGCCAGACTGATGCCCAGCCAGGCCCTGAGGCACAGCTAACTTGGGAGGTATGGCTCAGAGGTATGGCTGAACACGACGTGACATGGTATGGAATATCACTTGGGTGTTGACACTTGAGAGTCAGCTGTCCCACCCTACCTGCTTTGAGGAGCGCAGTGAGAACAGAGAAGGGTTTGACACTGTGCAAGCACTGTCGCTGAAATGTTGGTATGGTATCAACCCTGTTTCAGTCACCAGTCTGAAACACAGCATCATACGAGCTGCTATGAAGAATAAAAATTAACTCCATCCCACCAAAACCCAGTACATACTGGTAAAGGAAGACCTTAGAGAAGGATGGGGGGAAACCTCACATCAAAAAACCCACACCACACAAAACCAACAAACACCCACAAACCTTCTCTCCTAAGCTCTCCAAGAAGTACTGATGGGTTTATTTACTTATTTAAACATAACAAGCAGGATCAAGATAAAACAGAGCAAAACAGTCTCTTTGCTGGCTGAACAGCCCCTTCCATACTAGGTCCTGAAATATTTTCCTCCTCTCTGCCAAAGCCTCTGGAGCAGTTTAATTCTCTGTACACATTACTAAGAGATATTTTACTCTACAGCACACTGTAAAGTGAGCACATATTTAAACATTATTCTATGATCAGAGAATATACATACAGTAGCAAGTTTACTTTGCAAACAGCAGTAGCATAGTACAAGATGTTAACGCACCCACTGCACTTTAATTACTCTCTTTTTCTGCAGTTGAAAGGGGAAAGAAAAAAAACAGACATAAAAGTGGCAATAAGGATATGTCAGATGTAAATTTACCCCCTCAGCAAAACACCATAAGAGCCAGCAATTCCTGTGGTACGAAATGGATATGATGAACAATATTCTCTACTTAGTGCATGTGCAGGTACGTCCGTGTGCAAGTGAGTACTGAAGGGCTGGCACAACAGAAGCCTGGTCTGCAACTGCACCATGTTATACACCAGTAATACACCACGTTATTCTGTTTTCATTGTCTTTCAAAGCTTTCCATTTCAGAATTGATTTAGGTAAATATTCTCTTACTTGAAATTCCTGGTTAGGTCGTTTGGATGATTTGAATTAACAATTCTAAACCTAAGTAGCGCGCTAGTCTAGCAGTAACACATGATCTCTGTGATTACACGTATGACACTGAAGCAGAAGTTATTAGCATGTGTATCCTACATTATGGGCAAAACACCCCCGGTGCCTCAGAGAAGAACAAACCTCCCAGACCGCGGCAGTAACTGTTTCTCAAGAGGGTGCAGAGCTAGCTTCTAGGCCTAAAGGAAAATGCCATGCGTGCTTTCCAGCTGTTGGTGTAAAGCACAGTCCCGGAGCAACAGAGCAGACAAGAGCTCTAATTCAGAACGGGATGACTGGGAAGAATTGGACAAAGACCAATAAATGCAAAGAACTCATCTCTGCTCCTAAAACAAAAACATCTGGGAGATGGGTCATTTTCTCAAAAACGGGCCAGGAATTTGACAAAGCAGAGCCACTAAGCCAAGAGCTGCAAGGAGTTTGGCACTGGGTCAACACACCCAGGCAGAGAGACTGCAGACAGCTTGCAGCAAACTGGGAAATGGAATGGAATGAAACATGAACTAAAGCCTGAAGCACTGCCCTCCACAGGGAAGCGGTGCAGTAACTGGCACGTAAATGTGTCCATGCTGGAGGAAGGAAGTAGTCACAAGATGAATCAAGCAAAATTATTTGGCTCCAGAAAGTATGATTTGCATGAATAAAATAAAATTATGGCATGCTTTGGAAATTAAAGGTCTCCTTTACTTCTTATAGTGCAAAAACTGTAGTTACTAGAGATGCTTGGTATTTACTCAGAAGCAGAACCTTGATGCAGCATAATTAAAATGTCTGCCAGCTCATCAGTGTTGACGTGCATTAGTAAGGACCAAAACTGTGAACCTTTGTAAAAGAACAGCAGGGTTGAACTACACACGCAGGTTACCCTCCTGCATGCCAGAAATGCCGAACTCACACAGAGGTTCCACTCGTACTCGCCAAACCATATTTCAAAACCATAGAATCACAGAATGGTTTGGGTTGGAAGGGACCTTAAAGCCCACCCAGTCCCACCCCCTGCCATGGGCAGGGACATCTTCCCTAGCCCAGGGTGCTCCAAGCCTCATCCAGCCTGGCCTTGGACACTCCCAGGGATGGGGCATCCACAGCTTCTCTGAGCAACCTGTCCCAGTGCCCCCCACCCTCTGCGGGAAGAATTCCTTCCTGATGGCCCATCTCCATCTCCCTCTTCCCGTTTAAACCCGTTAGCCCTTGTCCTGTCACTCCCTGCCCTTGGAAAAAGCCCCCCCAGCTTTCCTGTAGCCCCCCAGGCACTGGAAGGGGCTCTGAGGTCTCCCCAGAGCTTCCCTTCTCCAGGCTGAACAAGCCCAGTTATCTCAGCCCTTCTTTCACCACACTCAGTGTCACACAGCAGTGGCCGCAGCCGTCAGCCTGCTACCAACAGCCGCCCGCCGCGGGAGGCACAGCACCTACAGCTGGGGTACCCCAACAGCAGACTGATGCCGGTAGCACAAAAGGTCTGACACAACATTCAAGATCTGAGAGCGGAGGAACTGACGTCAGGCACTCCTTGCTAACGCTTTGTTAAAGGATTGAGGCAGCAACAAATTTCCTGTTCAGGTGCTCTGATGATTGTCCGGGCCTCATCAAGCACAAAGCTTTCACAATTATTCAGCCCACACAAGTCGAGAACGTGCACGTTCAGATTCTGTGATGAAAGTAAAATGAAGGAGCAGACCACCCTTTTGCCTAGACTACAAGGATTCCTAATCTGTAGCAAGTCCATTACGAATTCTCCCTCCCACTTTTCTCTTTGTGTATTAAATAAAATCATAAATCCTTACAGACATCTGCACTACAGTTGCAGTAAAGTTCCCTTCCAGAAAATCAAGAATTTTAATAAAAGACATAAATTCTGTTTCAGCCTTGAATCGCAGCAGCAGCTTCTCAGTGCCCAGATCACTGCACGGTTAAAACGGGAAATATTCTACTGCAAACCTGTCTAGACTTCACATTAAATATCAGGCTGTTGCTTCATTTTTAAGGGAGGTTTATTTTATTCTTCAATAATTTTTAGCAGTGTAGAAAGTCTGCTAAAGTTAAAAGTATGGTAGTTTTGGAAGGGAGTTAAGCTGCCATTTTTAAGAGCACAAGCACCACAGAAACACTCAGCCAAGAGCTGACCTCAGGCCAAACTGTAGACATTGTGTTACAAACTAAAAACAGTGATGCAGGGCCTTTTCAGCTGTAATTAGGGGTTTTTTTCTCCAAGATGTATCTTTACGTATCTTCCTCCCTGCTGTGAATATTACAAAATAAACTACTAATCAGTACTTTCAAAATACTACTTGTCCAGAGTTTCACCACGTCATGTGAATGCCATCAGTTCACCTATAAAGAGGAATATAAACAACTCAAGTATACAAATCCAGGTTTTTTTAAGTCCTATAAAACAGTATAAGTATCTCATGTCCCATCAGCTTACAAATCCAAAAGACCAATAAAGGTTCCCACAGAATTTTACCCACAGACTCACCTCAGCTAGGATGCATAGCATTAACAGAAGTCACTCTCACTCTCTCATCAGGGGACGGGGAGAAGTTGAAATTTCATCTTGCAAAATTATCCGAGTGTCAGTATAAATCCACAACTATTTTCTTGCCCTGTCAACTGTAAAACAAAACGAGAACACATCTTAACATGGTTATATCTTCATAGTGTAATAACACAATGTTGTTTGATAAGATTATTCAGTTGTATGTGTAATTTCAGTGGTTCATCCATTTCGAATTCGGTAAATAAATCACAATACCAGTTAAATCAGTGCACCACATGCAAACGGGCGTTATTTTCTCACTAAAGGATGTCATAGTATTAGTCATCCTAAAAGCAGCTTTTTCCTCTAGAGCTGTTATTAATGTTATCCTACGATTTCTTCACAGACAGCAGTTTCAGTGCAAAACAGAGCTTTATACATGTGGAATGTGGTACCTATTTCACTATACAAATTCAACGACATTAAAATCGATGACAACAAAAACCTCATTTAACTAGCAATGAAGACAGAGCGGTCTGCTTTCAAATCCCGAGAACTAATAAAAGAATAATGATTTGGACATCTTTATCAAGAACGTAACATTTTACAACATTGCTTTCAACTTTCTCACCACGCCATTGGTCTTTAATGAAATCCATCAGGAGCAACACCACCAAAAGCTGCTCCCCTGAACTACTACCCATCGCATGGTGGGTACGGTAGCAGCTCGTTTTTCAAAGGCAAGCTCATCACGTACAGTCTGTTGTTCTACATGGGGGAGCACAACTGCCCCAAACTGATAAACCCGCCCCACGGTTTCCATAGTGCGATTTGAAATACGGTGCTCAACTTATTTGCCACCTGTAAGTGAATAGATGGCACTGAGGATCAAACAGCAATCTCTTGAAAGCAACAGAATCATGAAATTAAACCTGGAGCTTGTTGAGCCACTCGGGTCCTTTGATAAACAAGCTATTTTGAAAATGCCTCTACACCCTGCACTCAGTAAACTGAGAGAGAAACTACCTCTGAGGGTAATTCTGTTTAAACCCACTGTAATACATAGTTAAAAACACTGGCACAAAAAACTCATCATTCATTCTGCATTTTTCTATGACATATATCTAATTCTTTTCGTTTGGTGGGTGGGAACTTCTCACTGGGATTAACACCTCCACATTGCTTTAAGCAAGGTATATAGCTGCAACCATTATTCAGCACCACACATGCCTAACTTTCAAACTAATATTCTTATTTAGCATCTTACATTCCATTTTAATTGAGACACAAATTCCCTGTCAGAGGCAGAACGCTACACAAATATACGCAGTGTATGCCCTAAGCCAGAGTCTGGTTTACAAACATACCAACCATGGTGCTAAAACAAATGAAGATATAACTTAAACCAATGAAGATACAAATTCTAAAGACCCAGTGATGATCAGGCAATCTGCATCAGGAACACACTGTTTGAAAAGATTTGATTTGGCATCAGAGTCCCACCCCCTGCCACAGGCAGGGACACCCTCCACAGCCTCATCCAGCCTGGCCTTGGACACTGCCAGGGATGGGGCACCCACAGCTTCTCTGGGCAACCTGTCCCAGTGCTCCCCACCCTCTGCGGGAAGAATTCCTTCCTGATGTTCCATCTCAATCTCCCTCTTTCCGTTTAAACCCATTGCCCCTTGTCCTGTCACTACAGGCCCTTGGAAGAAGTCCCCCCCAGCTTTCTTGGAGCCCCCCAGGCACTGGAAGGGGCTCTAAGGTCTCCCTGGAGCCTTCCCTTCTCCAGACTGAACCCCCAACTCCCCCAGCCTGTCCCCATGGCAGAGATGCCCTCGGAGCATCCCCGTGGCCTCCTCTGGACTTGCTCCAACAGGTCCGTGTCCTTATGCTGGGGGCCCCAGAGCTGAAGAGAAGTCTACATTCTTTGTACGAGGCAGAGCTACAGCGTGGGACTCACTGGCAGAAGATTCTACCTTAAGGGCTTCTACATGGACACAAAATAAGCACCTGGACAAATTCATGGGGGAAAAAAATTCCATTCATCTGTCCTCACAATTTTCTCTAGGCTTCCACTGTTGGCCTCTGTTGGAAACAGGATGTTGAGCTAATAGAGCTTTAGTCTTTATATTATACTCAGAAAAAAACATCAGCCACAGCTAAGTATGTAGATTCCTGCCACCAGAAAGACTTATGACCATGTTTTCTTTTCCTTTGAAGACTGGCTGCATACTTAAGATCTCTCCCACAATCACCTGCAAGCACCTGCAGACGACTCTCTTGCAGAAAGATGTGATAAATGAGCCTCAGCAGCAACAAATCAGTCTTAGTGGAACAGTCTTTGCCTCCCTAATCCCTGCTATCACCACATATGCAGAATATCAACAACTGCCATGTGACACCGATATTCCGGATAGATCAGTGTGCTGTGAAGTGCCTACCACTCCGTCTTCCGTGAGACCGGGCTGCGCTCCAGCACTAGTTCATGCAGTCTGTGTACTGAGCTCTGATTCGTATTCAAGTCTTTCCCACTGAGATAGAGGAAACGGGACTCGGTGCCCACACAGATTCTGAGATATCTCCAGCTTCAATAAATTCAGCCGCTACAGGTCAGAAAAATTGAAATGGCTGGAGAAAGTATGACTTACATCTGAATTCCCCTGAAAAGCTTTTAACAGTTATATTAAAAGACTGCTTGGTTTTGCATGTAAGTGTTTTTCCTTACGACTCCTCAAAAAGAAAGCAGTATCAGGGCAACCCTTAAACCTCTGTCCTTTTATAGCACATACTAGTCACAACTTGCCCGTGATTGCTTAAGTTTCAAGAGAGGTTTTTTGGTTTGTTTGGTTTTAAAGTTAATGCATAATAATTGAGTATTACTGACAACAAAGGAAGACAAAAATGCATTTGTCTGTTTTCCTAACTCCTAAATCATCCTAGCCTTGGTGAAATGAATAAAAGCAATACCATCTTTCCCCATTCCTCGATTTAACAGGGTTGAAAAACCACTTTCAAGAATGCAAGGTTAGTTTTTGTGCCTCAGGCAGAATAACCTCCCGTTATGACATTCTTAACAGATATTTGCCTATCATGTTATAAAGAACTGCAAGAAATGACTGAATTGCAATTTGCTGAAAGCCCAGAACAGAACTGGAGAAAGCATCACTTCAGGTTTCTTACACTCATCTCCACGCACTCGCTATTATCTTTTGTCACAAACAAGGTATGTCGGATGGTGGTGGAGTCACCATCGCTGAAGGTGTTTGAGAGACGTGTAGATGAGGTGCTTGGGGACACGGTTCAGTGGTGGGCTTGGCAGTGTTAGGTTAACAGTTGGACTTGATCTTAACGGTCTTTTCCAACCTGAAAGATTAGATGGAACTACCCTCTCCACTGTACATAATGTGCCTGCTGCTAGTTACCATTCTAACAAACTGAAGTTTTTCTGAAGAACAGTAAAAATAAATAAAGCCCGGAGTTCAGGCAACTGCCTGGGTGCAGCCATAAGCAAATGAAACTCTAACAACATGACTTTGTGTCTGCCTTGGCCCACATTCCACAGTCCCCCTGCTGAGACCTTGTGGCTCTCAAGTGCTCCCGATCACGCCCCAGTGATCCCAAACCTCTTCAGCTCAGTGGGTGAAATATCCGAACCGCAGTCAGCAGATGTCTGGCAGGCAGTCAGCAGAACACGATGGCACCGCATCGTTAGCGACGACAACGGAACGACGTCAGCACAGAAGGCAGCGAGTGCAACTCCGGCCAGTTCTACATTACGTGCGCTAACAAAAACCAGCAGGATGCCACGAAGACGTTTAACTTCTTTGCCACAGGTTGAAATGCTCATGTTCTCAACAATGCTAAGGAGCATTCCTTACACTGACTGTGGCCAGGACCAAAAATACTGGGGTTCTTAAGAAAAAACCCAGCATTTATCCCCAGTTGCATTATCAAGCAAGTTAACAAAGAACAGGAGGCTTGGGGATTCAAAAGGTTACTGTGTTTCCAAGAAGAAAGCAAACAACCTCTTGCAATCTACATGATTTTCAGAGTAAATAAACAGTCCACCAGACAAAAGCCAGTTAAACTCATTATCTTCAACCTCCTTTGAAGATCCCACTTTTCCCGTAACTCCCCTGCTACGGTTCTAGCCACCTCTACCAGCAAGCACAGCTGCAAATTCAGGAAGGAAAATGCACGTGTACGGCAGCTGAGGAGATTTGGATGGTCCAAATCACCCCCTTTACAAATCAGTTTGCTGAGTCGTAGAGCCACACTGCGAGAGAGCGATACCTGCTTCTGCAGCTCATTCGGACCACCCAGATGCTTTGGGTTCTTCTGAAAACCAAAACCTGCCATCAAGTTCTGCATGTTTTGGCTTCGTGTGGTGGATCACTTCTTCTGAAGTTGGCTTAAAACAGCTACTACACCTCCTCATTCACCTCACTTTCAACAAGTAGAAAGTTCTGCCCAGATTCAGTGGGAAGTCACAAAGAACACGAGCCGTACGGCAGCTGGAACATGCCAAACTCTTTGCACATCACACAATAAGTGACACTTATTTGTCCACTTATTAAGGTTAACTTCAGAAAAGTGGACTGTGAGTTGCCTCAATCATCTCATTTCCTAAATTATTAACTTCAGACTGTCACTATATTCTCCCTTGTATGCCCACCGTTTTCTTGTTACTCTCCCCTGCTACCGCAATTCTGCCCTTCAACCATATTCTCCAAATTTCTCTGGTCTTCTTACAGGGCATGTGCAGGAAAAAAAAAACCCCAACTGTGGAACTGGAGTTCTGCCAAATCTAAATTCACTGACACTTAAAGGAATTCCAAATGTCCGCAAATCAGACTGAACAAAATCCCTAATGGTGGCTTATTTTCAATTCTTCTTAAGTTGAAGACTCTAATGAATTTTCCTGATTTACTGGGGGAGTAAGGCAGATCTAGGTTTTCACAGATTCCTTCATGAATATTTCTCACTACATACTGGATGTCATTATTCTACTGAGAATCAATTAGCCCAAATGTTATGACAGTTACAGAAAAACTGTATTTTTAGCTACAATTTATAGTGTTCTGTGTCTTCCCAAGCAATCTTCACAGAAACGCTTAAAACTTCAAACTTAATCAGGTAGTGAAAGAAAATCTCTTTGATGAGAAACAAATATATGGGATTGGGAGGGTTTTCCAGAAGCAAACCTAAGCTTTTTTACTCCTAGATGTACCCTGCTACTTTAGAGAACTGTGATTGTATGTATAAGCAAGCAAAAAGCAGCAAAAAGCAGCAAAAGGAGGATTTAATTTATTTTCTCTGTTTCTCTTGATTCAATTGTGGACATTTTACAAGGAAGTGACAAATAAGCAATACTCTCTTTGGACATTTAATACAACAGATGCTGAACAATCATTTTTCCATAGGCTGTAACATCACAAATTCACCACGCCTGACACTCTTGCATCAGCAAACACTGCCCTCCCCCCGCGTCCTTTCACAGCTACCATCAATATTAGAAGAAACGTAGCAACTCGGGAGTTGGCTTGCAAGGCAAAAGTCAGATTCTGTGTGCTGCACTACACATTCCTACAGAAACTGCTCCGAGAGCCAAACAGCCTCACTATTGTACACACTGGACACTTGTGGCCCAAAGCAAAAAAGACCAAGTGTGAAGACACCCTCTCTTTTGTAAACATATTTCCCCTCGCCAAGAGGGGAACTGAGAATAGGAAGATGAGGAGAGGCAAGTAACTGCAAAGGATGGGAAATAAACAGGACAAAAGTGTGATCAGGGGTACCAACATCAATGGGTTTAAAAGGGTAAGCGATTAGAAAGCAGTAGAAGCTCCTCCAACAGCAATGGTGGTGTTCCCTCTCAAGACACGAGAAAAAAGCTACCTGTGTTTAGTAGCAAAGTCATGGAGCAGCAACAGCTATGCTATTTACTACAGAACGACACTACTCAAGTCCTGTGAATGGGTGTCAAGAAAAAAATAATTAGAGGTCTGTCCTGTCTCACCTACTGGACCCAACTAAGATTGGGTTTACCCGTTCTGATGATCAGCAGTATGAGAGCAAGGTTTGCATCTTTTTCAGTATCCTCTCCTTACACAACTCCGCTCTGTCCACTGCCGACAGGCAGCTAAGAGGGTGTTTTATAAAGCGGTGTAAGAGGCAGCTAAGAAGGTGTTTTATAAAGCGGTGTAAGCTGTTTGGCTTCCCAAACAACTTTGAGCTGGTTGCTCAGTTCATCAGCTCCTTTCTACACTCTCAGATGAAATGATCTGGATGGGAAGAGGGGAAAGCAGTGCTTCAGGTGAAGCCTTTGCTTTAAAGGAAATGATGAAAAGCCAATTGGTCTTTATATTAAAGGCAGTACCATGAAAGAGGACTTCCTACCTCCTGCCACATTCCTTTTCTGAGTTTAGATTGACAGGCTCTATGACCAGACTTAGAAGTCTCATTTAACTTTAGTACTCAAAATTCATAGCAAAGATCTGCAAAGATGATGTTTTGCTGCAATAAAAGGTGTTCAGACTTGCTCTCCCGTCACGGGATATAATGACTTCTGTCCTAGCAGCAATGAGTGTTACATTTTAAAAATAAGCAGCTGCAGCCCTGTCACCATTCAGTGAGCAAAACTAAACCGCACCAGCTCAGCTTGCACGCTGGCAATGAAACCACTGTGCGGTTATAAAAAACCAGAGCTCAAAATGTGTCTGTTATCTCTCTCTAATGCACAGTGACAGCCAAACAGAAACATGTATTTCAAGGGTATTGTTGTGAGCACGGCAAGGAAAATCTGTGTCCAGCTAAACACAATTGTCTAACATTAAACGGTTTGTTAGCCCCGCAGTAGCAATTAACAGGTTGGCAGTATTTATCAGTAGCTGGTTTGTTACCAGGCTGTTAGACTGGGTATTAGGGAAAATTTCTTCACTGAAACAGTTACCAAGCATCAGAACAGGCTCCCCAGGGCAGTGCTGGAATCACCATCCCTGGAGGTATTTAAAAGACGTGTAGATGTGGTTCTTAGGGACATGGTTCAGCGGTGGACTTGGCAGTGCTGGGTAATGGCTGGACTCTGATCTTAGATGACTTTTCCAGCCCAAACCATCCTGTGAGTCTGTGATCCACGTACCATCACACAGACTGACCCTCAGCTCTGCCCAGCACACAGCCAGTTTCTCAGTGATCACCCACACCACTGACACTTCTGAGCTGCAAGCCAGAACACAGAGCACAAAGCGCAAAGACCCTAACAAAGCTTTCTTCCCAAGAAGTGACTGGCGATAGGAAGAACACAAGTTAATCTGATTTCAAACAGCAGCAGAGGTGACCGCAGGTTCCTTAGAACGACCTGTTGTGCAGCTCCATGGAAGGCTGTCTTGTGGGCCTATATTGCCTACCAGAGCTATAAACCTTCACATCCAAACACACCAATAATTGATTCTAGAGTTCTCCTAACACACACACTACCCCTCATGGAACTGGCAGAAAAAAATCTGAGAAAAAACTATACCAGTTGCATTATAACAAGAAATAGACCCTTTGTCACCCAACCTACGCAAACCATGGCCAACAATGACTTAAGGCAGCTGGTGGGGTGGAATTAGGTTTTATTTGACTAGATGTCACCATGTTTTTCTGCTGAGAAGAGTGCCAAATTACTTGTCTGTTTAGGTCACAATATCCTATGCTGAGATTCTTTATTTTCTTTCTCTTTGGATTCAAAATTGAGGGGCACTTAAGAAAGAGGGAGGAAGCACCAAGGCCCTGGAACATAATACTGAACACATTCAATGACCTGTTTCCTCTACCGCAGGCTAGCTTACAACTCTGAGGGTGATACAGAACTCCAAAATTTTCTAATGTAACTCTCCTATAAGTAGAAATAACCACGCTTTCTCCTCAGAGCTCTTACATACCAGAAGCTCTAATCTTTCAACTGTTCCAACAGTTGATGGATTGCATCTCTAGAAGACATCTGGAAGTCAGGAATGTACTAGTACAGCAGCCACGGAATATAAGCATGACCTTGTGTCCCAGTTCAGTTCCTTGTCAACAATGTATGTTGTACCTTGCCCCCGCCCTTCCTCACTTACCTTGTGGGTTTAAGCATCATGAAAGCACAGCCAGTGAAGCTGGATCACAATTTCCAGACTTTCTTGTTTGACCAGTGCAAACCTCTGCTAAGGAACAAGCAAAACGGGCAGGCACCCTTTCGATACAAAGAAGCTTTAAAGCCATCAGAGTGGTGACAGAAAAGGTTAAAATAGAAGGTTTCAAGAGCATCTGACATGTCAGTGTTTAGTATCTTTCACAGAACTGCTCTTGCCAGGACAGAATTAAAGAGATCTGGAATCAGGATGTGAGTAGCAAAGAGTGCACCTAACACCAGAACTGCGTTGGGCTGTCATCCAAACAAATCTTGGAATCGTAATCCATGATTGTACCAAGTTCTCTACGCAGCTATCACTTCACAGGGAAGCACATGCTGCCTTATATTTGAATCAAATTTGGAGCCTGACTGAGGGACAAGGAAGTACTAATGAGCCCTAGATAAGAAAACCAGAGTGTCAAAGCGTACAGAGATGCTCCAACATTGGCTTTTGCAAAGCCAGTAAGAATAAGAACACTTTTTTAAAACGTTTGCCTCTTCCCCCTCCCCCCTCAACAATATTTCTTAGTGTGCTATCACCATAAATAATAAATATAACGGTAGAACAAAAAGTGGTCAATCATTAAAAAGAGAAAGAAACTTCCCTATTTTCTCCTCTGACTTCCCAAGTGCTATGACAGCAACCGGTAGGCTTGTATTTTCTGTTCCAGCCCAGATGCAATGGCCAGATCTCCTTCCCAGGAAGAAGCTCCACAACACAGAAATTCTGCCTTGTGGATCATATCAGTAGGTTTTGTAAAGCCATTTGTTGTGACATACGGCTGCATGCATGACACGCCAAGCCCTGCCCCGCGCTGTCACTGCTGCAGCACAGCGGCAAAAGCAGCAGCGCTGGAAAACGCAGGGCAGAATTTACGCCTGGAGACACAAACAGTCCCCTGAACACCCAGCGTAATCAATCTCACGCTGAACTGGAGGAAAGGGTTCTGTCACTCTGCCCACTGGAAACTGAGAGGGCAGCAAGAAGTCTGAAGGAAAAGCATATATGGATTCCACATAGACAGAAATCCTAAGAAGTGTAAATGCAAAGAAAAACTACAAAACAGCCCTTGGCTCATCTAATTGATTAACACAGATTTAAAATAAACCAAACGGCTGCCCGTTGCTAAAAAAATAAAACCCGGCTATACTCCATGTCTTGAGAAAGACGACACATGCTTCGCTTCTCCAGCCTACTGAACCTTCTGCCAGCTGAAACAGTATCTAAGAACATTTTCTAAACGGCGGTGTGATTACTAATACTGAGCTTAGCCGTCGAGGGCATCTGTTGACTGGAGACAGCATTTACCCGCAGATCAGGTATGACAATACCAACAACTGTTCAAGCTTCACTTACTCTATTCTGATAAGTGTGCCTAAAGCCAAAATAACGGTATGTGACAGGGACAAGTGAAACAAAGACTGACCTTTCATGTTTACACGTCCAGGGTCTCAAGAATGCTTTAACAGATTAACCTAGTATACACATATCCACTGATAACCACGAGTAAACTTCTGTAAGTTGTGCCAGAATCCATACCAAGTTTGTTTGCATCATTTCAGATTTCAAATATATTTAAGAGCCGTGACAAACAAAAGTATCTACAGCATCATTCATGATGTGTGTACAGGCGTCTGTACGCCGAGTTACCTGTGGAAGACACGATGAGAAGAAGCTGTTGAGAGTTGGTAGTGAACCACCTCACTACAACAATAACCAGGTTTGTAACTGTACAGAGGGAAATATGTGCTCATAACTTTGTTGACACAGCTGCACTGGCAAGACTGAGAAAAGAGAGACCAAAGAGGACATTAAAATATAAGAGGACAACAAACTGGGAAGAGTGTAGCAGGAAAGTAAGAGGCAAAAAAAAATGGGCAGATCAGCAGGGCCTGACAAACTGGGAAAGTAAAGATAAATAGGTGCACTCTGATGCAGGCTTCTTCCAGAAATAGGTGCACTTCTTCCAGATATGGCACCTAGAAAATGAATCCAGGAAGGTTTTCTGTAAAGACCATTAGCATATCGCTTTAACTGACCTTACAATAAATATCCTCTAAGGGTGGAAATGGTTTACCTATGTCAAAGCAAGACACATCTCTTCGGGTAGTGCAAGCAGAAAATAGGATTGGTCCTCAAAGAGCCATCCTGAAGCTAAATGATCACCCAGGGACCACTGAGGGAAGTAAGGCTTCTGGAGTGATCTCAGCGCATGACCCAAACTCATGTCCACAAGAATGACAATCACACTAAAACCTGAAGAGGAAAGCACTAAGTTACAAGCTGCTCCTCTAAAAGTATAGAAGCTGGTTATTTAATCAAACCTTACCCTGTGTAACAAAAAAAAGCCTACAGTAGATCGTCCTCTATTAAGAGAGAAGAGAAAAAAAGGAACATTTATTTATAAGGTTCTAAGAACCTTTGCCAAGTAACAGTTCTCACAGAGGCTTCAAAAGTTGTTTTTCCTGTGGAAAGTCCACAGAACTGGTATAATCTGTTATGTTCCTTTAAGTCGTTGCTGTCTAAATAGGAGTTGGAGTTTCAAGCTAACGTGAATCACAGGGAAAATACCCTCCAACAATGAAAAATAAATATTCAACATTCTCACCTTATCTTACATTCTTTGCAGTTCTGTTTCTCCACTGCATATTAAGTGGGCCCCGACACATGAAACTAATACTGTGTTAGCTCTGAAGACAAAAAATAACTAAAGAAATGTTGTCATGGAACTGGAAGGTGCCAGCTGCAGAACTGAGATCATCTTTGATAGGATTGTTCCAGGTTTACATATTCAATTCTCTTCAGATTCTGGGAAAAAAGGGTGACTAACTTCCCACAGATTACTGTGCAGCTCAAGTACCGTTTGCTGACAGTTTGGGAACCCACTGGTAACTGTTTTGAGAAACCTGCCATGAGCAGCCCCTCGAAAGGCAGCAGACAGAGCATCTCACGCCTCCCAGATTTTTTTCCGAGTTCATATCAGCAATGCATTTTGTCCCTCAGCCTTCAAACATAAGTTTCATTGTTCTTCTCAGATACAGAATCCACCAACTTCTCAGAAAAGACCTGATACTCAAAAGAATGGAAGGCAGCACTGAAGGGCAGGGGAAAAAGGGAAAGCAGAAAATGTGGTGGAGAAAAACATACAAGAGCACCATGACAAACAAACATTGCAGAGGAGCATGTGCCCTTACTTATTACAGGAGAGCATGTTCAAACAAAACAATGAAAAGAAAGACTGCCTGTAACATCCGTACAGAAGCACCGTCCTTCCTGCAGGTAGTGTCTAATTCACATCTAAGCAGAAAGATTATTTGACACCACCATGTTAACAACAGCTATTCTAACAACCGATGAAGAAGAATCATGCGGACTGGACCACTGGGCGGTGAGGTGGGTTGGGAACTGGCTGAAGGAAAGAGCTCAGAGAGCTGTGGTCAATGGGGCAGAGTCTAGTTGGAGGCCTGTGGCCAGTGGCATCCCCCAGGGGTCAGTGCTGGGTCCAGCCCTATTCCATATATCCATCAATGACCTGGATGAAAGGATGGGATGGCCTCTCAGTGAGTTTGCTGACCACACCAAACTGGGAGGAGTGGCTGCCATGCCAGAAGGCCGGGCTGCCGTCCAGCATGACCTGGACAGGCTGGAGAACTGGGCAGGGAGAAATCTAATGCAATTCAGTAAGGGCAAGAGTGAAGTGCTGCACCGGGGGAGGAACAGCCCCATGGATCAGTACAGGCTGAGGGCTGTTCTCTTGGAGGGCAGCTCTGGGGAAAAGGACCTTGGAGTCCTAGTGGACAACAGGATGACCATGAGCCAGCAGTGTGCCCTCGCGGCCAAGAAGACCAACGGCACCCTGGGGTGAGTTAAGGAGAGCGTGGCCATAGGTCAAGGGGAGTTCTCCTCCCCCTCTACTCTGTGCTGGGGAGGCCTCCCCTGGGGTGCTGTGTCCAGTTCTGGGCTCCTCAGCTCCAGAAGGACAAGGAGCTGCTGGAGAGGGCCCAGTGCAGGGCCACTGCGATGGGGAAGGGCCTGGAGCACCTTCCATGTGAGGGAAGGCTGGGAGAGCTGGGGCTGTTCAGCTGGGAGAAGAGGAGGCTGAGGGGGATCTGATCAATGCTGATCAATATCTAAAGGGGGGGTGTCAGGAGGAGGGGGCCAGGCTCTGCTCAGGGGTGTCCAGTGACAGGACGAGGGGCCATGGCCATCAACTGGAGCACAGAAGGTCCAACCTGAACATGAGGAAACCCTTCTGCCCTGTGAGGGTGCCAGAGCCCTGGGACAGGCTGCCCAGAGAGGGGGGAGTCTCCTTCCCTGGAGCCTTTCCAAAGCCCCTGGACTTGTTCCTGTGTGATCTGCTCTGGGGGATCCTGCTCTGGCAGGGGGTTGGACTAGATGATCTCTAGAGATCCCTTCCAACCCCTGACACTGTGTGTGTCTGTGTGTGTGAATCACCGCAGCTTCATTATTCACAGTTGCAATGGGACACAGATCTTGGCACTGGAATATCACGGTGATTGGTAGGCAGCGTCTGGAATAGTAACACACACAGCTGACATGAGTTTTAAAAGAACGAGATCTTAAACAGTATCAACACACCATAGCAACCCAGAAATGCTTCTAGAATTGTAAAGGAACTGTCAAGTTGTTCATTAATCACCTCATGAGAGGGAGCTGAAATTCCTTGGAAACAGATACAACTACTATGTGGATAAGACAGTTCCCATTGCTTATTGAACTAACCATTGAAGAACAATAAAGAAAGGAAATACATGGAAGAAAATTTAAAAAAAGAAGGCAAAAGGAAGAAAAACACCCCTCCCACCAGTCGACCTAAAAACCTACAGTCCAGAATTAGGCAAAATTCTGGCAGAAAATTCCACTTTTTTAGTAAGATGTGCTGAAAAAGGCAACATGAAAAAAGGACCAACCCATACACCAAATCATCAAATTCCAGAGAAATATCAACATGGATATAGTATTTATTGACAGGTCTGGAGAAAGACTATAAGCATCTCAAGGAAAGAAACAAGCACAGCCAGAGAACTGAGAAAGAAGTCTTGAAATGACTTAGACTTTGCAACGCTTCCAGCATGAGATCAGTTTGAAGACTACAACTCAGCAGATGCGACACGTACTCACAGCTTCGCTAATCTGCCCACTGGATTCTGGGCTGCAAGGTGCAGTTACTAAATACTATTGTTCTCCTCTCATATATTCCAATTGTGTCTAATGTGCATGTAGTCTACGTTTCAGTTGACAAATTAAAAGGAGAGGGGGTTTAGTGGGCTGGTTTGGGGGTTATTTGTTTGTTTGAAGCGCAAGATGTTTGCATAATGATCCAACCTTCTCACTGGCACCGAACATATCCTGCCCAGACACCTGAAAAGAAATACTTGAAGTTCACTGCAACTGTGCTGGTCACTGGATCCCCGAGTGTGAACGGCTACTGCAGACTTCAGGAAGTGCCTGTCACAACTCATCTATTTTGATGTCCATTATGAAACCCTCCTGGGGTTAAATAATACACAGATACAAGACAGTTTCACCTCCACTGGAAGGGTTTTAAAAATGAAATTAGACATGTTTTTGAGGCAAAGTCTTGTGCAGTTAACTCCCCAGTTCTGCACATATTCCTGTAGAATCTGTGGCCAAAGGAACCTCCTCTAAACCATTTCCCATCACCTCCTCTGACCTGTCAACTTCAATTGGGCTTTTCTTGTAGCACTACTTGTCCTGTACTGAGAGGAAAACAAACAAACAACTCCACTTACCCTCCTAGATTTATAACTGCAATCTAAAAATCTGTATTTATTCTACTTGCTTAAAAGTCTGAACTGTTTCAACACACAGTGTTCACTAATGCACGTTCTAGACTACCCTACTTCACCTATTTCCATGATTTGTCTCTTTTCTTCTGTCTGTGGTACAGAAGCATTTGGAAAGTCACTTTTTTCACTCCAAGGTTACCCTCTCTAATACAAAAATCAAACAAGGCAGAAAAATTCCAAATGCAGAAACATCTATTTGCATACTGACTGATCAATCAGACAAAAATGGTAAGATCTAATACATAGAATCATTGGCACTATCGTTTATTTTTTAACTGTTTATTTTTAGATTGTCTTGCAGTTGGATGAAGTGAAATAAGCTGAATTCCTCTGAACGGCATTGTCCAACAATCTGCCTTCCTCTGGGGGCATTTTTAGGAAGAAACATGTATTCCAAATCAGATTAACCAAAAAGCTGTAAGAGCATCTTGCTAGTTTAACACAGAAAGCAGCCAGAAAAGAAAAAGTCTGTAAGACCACAGAACCACTATGCAAAGGCCATGCTAGAAAGAACTCTAAAAATAGAGCTAAAAGCAAATACAGTAGGTCAAATAGAGAAACACTCAAAAGGCAACACAAACTCTCAGAGCAAACATCCTCATTTGTCTGCAGTTTATGAAGGCTTGCCAACAACCTGGAGCAAATGGCATGTTAAGCCTCATCTAGGAGAAAGGGCCAAAATGTAGCAATTATAGATTTCCAGGCAGATGCTTCCATTCCCGAGCTTAGATAAGATGATTTCCTCCACCCTCAACATTTATCCACCATTCCCCAAAGAGAAATGACTCTTGGCTGGGAGGGACAGCACTGCTACGGTCTGTAAAATTTGTGCCAGATGCTTTAACTGAGGAAATATTCCCAGATTTTCATTTGATTTATAATAAGAATCCTATATTAAACTCCAATTCCTATCATGTCACTATTTTCTAATTTCCTTTTGCATAACAACCATGGCAAAGATCACTCCGTCCCTCTGTAAGTGGTGAGAAAAATCAAAACCTTGTTTTCTCAAAGGCAATCCATTGTTGCTCTGATCCTGCCTGTTGTCAGTCCTACCTTAGGCTTGCATCGCCCACTTACCCTTTCTCTTCCCCCTCTCCCCCTTCTTTTTTCCCTTTTTCCTTTTTTGTTTGCAAAGAGAAGGGGCTTCATACTCAGAGCAACTTGTCCACAACCTACGCTGGCTTCTACGAGGTTTCTGGACGAGCTCTACGGTAAATGCTCTGATTTGGCAGATTCTAAAGACTTTGTGTTACCGCAGATGGCTTTCTGTACATTCTAGGGAAGTTTTTAATGATCAGCAGTGCCTCAGAGGGGGAAGTACTCCAGATTTTGCATCTCTCTGTAATCCATCAACTCAAGAGTAGCTGTTCACAAATGTACTACAAATAAGCTCTGAGAGTCGAGGTTGACTAATTTTCTGTTAAACGCACCTTCTTACAAACCAAACCTATATAAATGAGCAACAAAGCATCACAACGGATGGTACGGAGGAATAGGCAATTGCTGTCAAATCATATCTACATTTAGCACTCAGTAGCCAAAAATAGTAACTTCAGTTCCCTGTTACTTTGTCTAGCAAATACTGGTGCAGGCAGTGGAAGAAATTATGAGGATTTCCTTCATAATGGTCACTATTATGGCTACTTCTTTCAGATAATTCCTTTTTCATGGAATGCTAGACAGAAAATGACATAAGCACAAGACAAACAGTGTTTGACCATAGCAAGTGCAGAGAAATAGGGCTCCTATGCATTCCTGCCCCCACTACCCCCCTCCCTCCCAAATGAAAAGAACACCAAGATCAAAACACACCTGCTTTACTCACTAGAATTAAGAAAAAAATCAATCTTGCTTGAGCTGTGTTCTACTCTTCATTGTACTTCTGTTCCACTAGCAAACTAGCAAGTTAGCTCTGATTAATGATCAAACAAACTTTTGAATTTATATAAGCAGGTGAATAGCAATAGAACAAGAATTCCGCATTCCTAAACAGGGAGCAAACAACTCCAATCCCTCTCTCTTATCATGGAAAGGTAACACAATCCCTGTTTAAAATTCAGACCAAAAATTGTTCAGGAAATTATTTAAATAGACAAACAAACCTAAAAACAATGCTGCATGCATTGTTCCATGCAAATGCCTACTCAGAGTGTTTCAGTAGTTGCTCATGCAGCGGCAGTGCGACTAGGGTCCGTATAACTGCTAAAAGATCAAACCCGCAGTGAACTACGAGAAGAAATCCAGCCTTTCTGCACTCACTACACTGCAAAGTGAGTCCTTCTGTAATGTATTGTCCGCTGTAAAAATAAACCCATGAAACATAGTCAGGGGTTTAGGAGGTGAAAAGCTGGATCAACAACAACAGAAGATTTAAATAGACACAGAAGAGCAAGGGCACGGGAACAGCCAGACTCACTAACAGACCCGATTCAACAGGCGTGATCCGCTCCACTCCAGACCTTCCCACCATTACACTTCCCACCATCTCTCCTTCCGACCGTGTCTCCGCAGATCTCCTTTTACACTGCTGCTCCTCCTTGGGGCAAGGGAAGCAAGGGGAACCGGGTGTGCCAAGTTCTGAGGGCTCTCATGTTCCAACCATCTTTGCAAAAAAGTGGAACCTCCTGACAGCCCCTTTCAAGATCACTTCGATGAAATGACTTGTACTGAAGTGCCAACACCGAGTGCCATGTACTAGAAAACTGCATTAAATCAGCAAATACGGATTTTTTTAGCCTCACTAAGAAGAGCAAAGCTCTCTTAAGGAATGTTTAGATTAACTAGCAGGATGTGGGTTTGCTCTTGGCCACTGACTGTCAGGACATTTAAAGTATCTTGATGGATCTGATGTGTGTTACACACAGAGACTGAATTCCTCCCACTTCAGAAAGAGCAGGACCGACGCGTTCAGGACCAACACACATCCTATTCACTTAATACATGCTGGACTTGGACTGGAATAAGTAACGCAGACGGAGTAGTGGTAAACATTAAAATTAGCGAAGCAGAGGAAGAAGCATTAGCAGCAGTACAGAAAACAGAAGGGAAGCAAAGGTGACTAACACTGAAGGAAAAGGGATTTGTATGTTGGGTGCAGTCATTACAACAGGGACGTAAGTGACATAAATGATAAAGGGGCACATGCAAAGGGAGAGGTACAACGGGAAGTCATGAGATAGTAGGTCATGCTGAACAAATCTGATTAAGTTCTGTGAAAAAGTCACAATAAGAACTGATGGGACAGACTAACAGACATAATGTATTTGGACTTCAAGATGGCTTATAATACTTCACAGCAGAAAAAGCTAGGGTAAAAGGTCAGTAAATACAGTGCAGATAAACATGGAAATTCTAAACTGAATTCAAAAGAAGGTCACTAGGAAGCAGCACATGGGTAAAGAACAGATAGAACACTGACGGCTGGGCAATTGGCTTAGTGTTTGACCCCTCTTGCTTAGACAAGGTACCAAAGACAAACAAAGGCACTCCTGGAGAAATTAAAGCCGTGGCCATAAAACAGAATTGGAAGGAAGGAAGGTTTGGTAATGCAGGTGACATGGTCAGAGTCCCAGCGACCCTGCTTAAAACTCAAAAGTAGATGATTTGCTTGCTGTTAAATCTACTCTTCCATTATTGAACTTCTGGGCTGAAAACAGACACACGGGGTCTTGCAGGAGACCCGTCACGCTGAACGAAGAGACAACTGGGAAATTTTACTGTAACTTGAGAGAAAGAGGTAATTTTCTATCTCTAGGCAAGTCCTGTCAACGTGTGTTTCTGATTTTGTAACCTTCTAATTTTAAGCTTCACCAACTGGAATTTTCTCTTTAAATCATTTTAGAAGCAACTTAATCGGGATGTTTGAAGGGGAAGCCAGTCTTGGATTACAAGGAGAGGGAGGGTTGTGTTTACCTGAAAATGCTACTGCATGAAGAGAAATTCAGCAAATATTCTTACATTTAGAGTTAGAACGAACTGCTTTTCACTTTAAGCAGCATAGTGTCATTCATTACTGAAACAAGCTGTTGGGAAGTAAAGGGAAACTGCTATCTGTCCTCTCCCTTTTACACTGTAATCTCACTGGGACAGAAACCACCTCCTTAAACAAACAAACAAAAGAACAGGCAACAAAAAAAAACCTTATTTAAACAGCACAGTTGGCTCCTGACCATAGACTTCAAATTGAAGACATAACTGAACATTTTGGCTCTGTAGACGTAATAATATATTTCATACACCTTTGGCTATGATGACCACACAATCAAAACCAAACACAAGGTACATTTTTGAGAGTCAGATTAGGCAGGCATTTAAGCGTGTGTACACTGTGAAACAATGGATTTTAAAGATGACAGAGAATAGTGAAGTTGGTAGAAGACAGTCAAGTAACAGTCAAGTTGACAGTCCACTCCACTGTCTTGAAGTTGGCAAAAGAATGCTCCATTATAGGAATACAAAAGGATTTCTCCTTGATGTTTTAAATGTAGACCTTAACATCCGAGTCATACATTCCACTTAAACCTTCAACAGATTGCACTGAAGTGACAAACAACGGCCTATGATAATTGTAGGCAAAACCTTCAAGTGCCTAATTAGTTTGCTTGTTCTTTCATAATGTTCTGAGACATCAACACGGCCCCTTCCTCGCATTTTTCAGCACTTGATATTCTTCATTTTCTAAGTGCTCTTGTGAACAGAAATGCCAGATATTTGCCCCAAGCTTAACTCAAACTGTATTGTGCGTTATTCTGCATGTGGGTATGGATCCTTTGAAAATTAAAAAAGCCACCTTCTTTCCAAACGAGGTGTTCGATGCTATTAACTGAGAGCCTGCCTGTCTTCTAAACCGATTTGTCAGCACTGTCCTGTTACCAGTGGAATACTGGGCAAAGTACTCTACAGAGGAGGAGAAATAACGGCAGAAAATAAAACAAAGGAAATTCCTCATTTTACCTTAAAATTCTTTCCCTCTTCTATCACTCTTCTCCCTTCATCTTGATTACAATCTTCTACAAATAATTATTTTATCTACTCAAAATTATCAACTGGGCAAGGATTTCTGGTGGTGTATTTTTCTTTGCCTCATCCACAGGAAGAAGAATGTCTCGTATTCAGTAGCACATAATTGCCAGTGCCATCTTCTTCTGAAAGTACCGTAGGACTGGGGAGCAGGCAACGGAGGAAGCTGAAAGCAGGAGACAGGCTCTGACATTCTGCCAGCGATGGTACAAAGGTGATAACTGACAACTAATCTTTAGAGGCTGAAATAAGCCAACAAAAGATCACTTTAACACTGGTTACCCTCCAAGTCAAACAAAACACATGAGCAATCCCCAGTGAGAAAAAGGCAAAAGGAGAAATGAGAAACCATTTACCATAACCAAATAAATTCCACTTATGTAAGACTCAGAGGAAGAAAATTCCCTGCGAGTTGAAGTTGAGCACTAATACAGGGACCTAGACCTCTTGGATGGAATGCTTAGGACATTCCTTTTCCTGTCCTTGTAGAGATAAGGTACAGAAATTTAATTATGCTGTTTCCACCACCTACAAACATTCAAGTATGTCGAGCCTGTTGCTTCCAGCGTTATAGGGACTAGGCAGCATCCTCAGATGATTGATCACCCCTTATCAAACTAAATCAAAAAGCAGCTTTAAACCAGACGGTCATGTAGAAGTCACCCAGCCTGTCATCATGTGTGCACTCTGAACATCTCCACTGGTCACAGTGTGCAACTAGATGAGCAGAGAACCGTACACAGCATGGCTGCATATAAATACAGCCAGTCGTCTCAAGCCCTGTCTGTGTAATCCCAAGCCCTGCTGTCTCTGCGAATCTTTAGTTCTAGCCTCAGCCCCTCCGTACTGTCAAACATCTACTGTTCAAAGTCGAACCCACCCCCCAATATGTCCAGTATCTTCAAGAAACAACATTTTGCTGTTGGATTACAGAGATTTCAGTCATCCTGAGGCTCAGCCCTCAATATGTTAGTGTCTGATGCTCAGAGCTGCTTTGAATTACTAGTACACATTAACTCCTCAACAGCTTGCCCTCCATCGCATTTAGTTTAAGGCGGAGGTCCAAAGAAAAGATACGGCAACCATACAACATTCCTTGATTTACAGCCTAAGAGTATGGATCATGTATCTTTCATTTATGTAAGGCCCAAATTACTTACCGCCAAGATCTTACAGATAGCAGAAACAAATTTATGAAGAGACTCACCTTCAGGCTAGCCTGATTAGAGAAATTGAAACTTTAACATCAGCTTCTTGCCTAGGTGTAAGTGATCTGTAAACTTTCCAGAGCTTTCCACAGCCAGACAAGGGTTTTTTTGCTTTCAATAGCAAAGATCTGTAGCAACTTTCCAATATCTCTAAGACCACAGAGAAGAATAAAAGACTTTAAAGAATTCAGCCACCAGACCTGGAGAATAGAGAGGTCACCACAGGTAGGAATGAGGAGAGGTACAAGTAGCATAATAAATTCAGCTATCCTTGTAGGCAATATTAGATCTGACAGAGCCCACACAGAAACTTGCACTATAGCTAAAAGGCAAAGTCAGATCAAGATGCCAGCATAGCAACTAGGAGCACATGTACACAGTGACCCATATTACCACTATTAACTCTCCCTTTTTGCTTTAGAATGCAACCAACGAGCTAACTGCCAGCTTCTCATCAAAACGAAGGATGTTTCATATTTTTAGCCAAACAAAAAGGGCATGCACCACAGCTGCACGTTCAACCGGACTCATGGGAATGGAAAACAAGGAAGCATTGTTTGTTCCTGCAGGACGGAGTTCCAGCTCGCTGTAGTACATCCAGTGAGACGTACAGAGCACGTTCAGTGTGAGGCTCCCGGTTATTTGATCAGAGCTGGCAAGTGCATACACTATCACAGCACATCGTAAGGCTGTACGCTTGCCTTTATGTCACGTGAACTAAAAATTGAATGATACGTAGATTAATATGGGCCTCCACAAGGATGACATGTCAATTCGTTAAGTCTTGAATATTTTCTACAGTAAGGCTTTAGCCGGAATACCAGAAATTAAGCTTTGGGCACTGTATTGAGCACACACATGGATAAACTGAACACAGACAACAAGAAGGGAACAAGAAGATACGTAGAACACAACATCTGCAAGGAAAAAATGAAGTAACTGTAACATGAAATCTAGAGAAGATAGAGGGGAGAAAACCATGATAGCATGTATTCAAATATGTAAAAGACTAGTACATAAAGGGGAAGTAAGCTCTTCTCCCACGAGCATAGGGGGAATATGACCAAGGCAAAAGGTAAACGGCTCAAATCATAGCACAGGACATAAGGTTCAATACTATGGAAACGTTAAGGCTATGAATAGGGAAGTATGGGATCAGACTGTCTGTGGAAGCTGTGAAATCTCTGTCTTTTAAATCTTGCTGCTTTGAGCACCCAGAATTACAGGTAGCCAGAACTGAGAATACCAGTTCATTACAGGTAATTGAAAATGTGTATCATTCACTATAAAAAAAACACTGAGGGACATTTGTAACTCAAGTTAAATTATCTGCATGCATAATTTCAATGAAAATTCAGCATTATAACAATTTATTTAGTCGTTTGCAGTTTTTTTAATTGCAAATTACCACGCTAAGACAATGGGAACTAAGATTTTATGGATAAGACACTAAAAGGACAGCGTACTGCTGTCATACTAAACAGAGAGACACAAAGTCCTCCTGATCATGTTATTCTAGCGCCAACTTCAGCAGGACCTTGATGAAACCAGCTTCCCATTTGCAAAATAGAGATATAGTAAGAGCTGCTGTTAAAAAAATGCTGTCTATTAGGGAGGATTATTACAGAGATAAAAATACGGTCATTATTTGACTCTACGCCGCTGTTTGTAACACTGAAGTGTTCTCTGGGGCTGATCAGTGAGAAAGTAGTTCTCATTTACAAAGAAAAAAAACGTATGATTGTCAGCAACAGCAAGGTTTACATATTTGTCCCTCCAAAACCACATCCTTCTGAAGTGGTTAAAAACTGAAAAAGTTGAAACAAATGGCTGTGCTGGGAGTAAGCATGGCCTTCACTTAAACAGGCCTATAAATCATGAGCCTGACACTGGATCCGAATGATTGCTGGCAGGGCCAGCACTGCTCCAGGCAAACTCCGCAAGGACACACGGTGTATCTGTAATGAAACAGCACCCAACTGACTGTTAACCCTGTGTTCTCTTCCTGAGAAAGCGTCCATGCGCAAGGTAGAACAGTAGCCTCAAGAGCGGTCCCCTTTCTATACCGAGTTCAGCCAAAACTTACGGCAGCACCATGGTAAACTTAAGAGGACGCCACATCACCAGGATCTTCGTTTTAATTATGGCACTCTGCTTAGAAAACGGTCTTTTATTACTTTAAATTTTCTTGCAAATTTTATTTTAATTCAGAAGACACGACAGCATTTTCCTTTTCCCTCTTCTACTTCCTTCGAAAGGGCAAAAGGGGCAAGACAAAGATTAACCAAGAAAAAAAGGGGATGAACTTTCATTGAAAGACAGAGCACTTTAATGCAGATCATTTTTTGCCTTGAGCATTTTCACTTCTAACAACTCTATTTTAATCAAACTATTCTTACTGGACATTTGAAGTGCCCATCATCTCAGTCAAACAGAACGTTTAAACCATCCCGGTTCCCGTGAATATTCCTGCTAACATCCTTGTTCTAATACCAGGTGCTGCCTCATGGAAAACACGGAAGCAGTGCAGGGAACAAAGATCGGAATCCAGGTCTCCTCTATTTTGTGCCAGTTCCCCAGTCACTTCTATAACCCATGATTTTGGCATTCTGCTGCTTCAACAGGAGGCAGAATATGCCTTAACTCTGAACAGCTCAGAGTCTCCAGGCACTTCAGAGTACAGAGCAGGAGTTTGAACCCTTGCAGGCCAATCTTGAACTCAATTCTGCCCATTTTGGGGTAGATGTTCCAAACACTACGACACCAGACAGAAGATTTACTAGCACTCTACATCTTGCATCTATAGAATTCTACTGTACAGCCAATACGCGATACCCAGAGACAAACAGATTTCCAGATATGGAGCAAATTAAGTATTTACTGGTGTGACTGGCCTCCCTGGTCAGCACCCAAATGGGCTGTTGAAGCGTCTACCTCTCATTCAGCATAAAGAATTAACTGCATAGCCTGGATGATCCAGAGCATCTCCCTGGGTGCCAGTGCCTACTTTTGTAGATAGTGTAACGCCTATAATAGATGAGCCCAAATAATTTGGTTTTGTCTAGTCCTCTTTCTTCCGAATGGCATTCTAATTCATTTCAGTAAATTAAACATTTTTTGTGAGTGTTCCTACTGTGTATTTATTTTTAAAAAATCACCCCAAGCAGCTCATACCCAAACAGTGTCTTCCCTGTATTAATTGGGGATGAATGTTGGAAAGGACAAAGACACATGACCAAAAGATCTAATTTAAACACCAAAAAAAGAGAGAGGTTTGAGATGCCTCAACATAATCAAGGCAGTCCTTCCTAACGGTGTTACGGAAGCGTCCCTTCTTAGCAGTGGTGTGAATCAAGAAATGGCTGGTTGCCCCCCTGATGCCGTGTTGCAGGCAGCGCATCACTATGTGCCTTCACACTTGATCCAAGCTACTCTCCACTAACTTGTCTTCATCCTGTCAATGCTCCCCCTTCCCACTCCTTTTCTAGGACACTCATGACAGTATTTCCCTGTTGTCATAAACTCTTAGTAAGCCCATTAATCTTATCGCCAATACAGACAGTCAAGTCACTTTTCTTAGGGGGTTTCCCACTGTAACCCAAATTTGAGCCTTGCTTCTCAAACCCAGGCGACTGTTAGACCCCAGGCTTCACAGGTGCAGGGGCTTAGAAGAGAAACCCTGCACGTTCATGTGATACACTCTGCTGTACCATCTTATACACGTTGTGTGTGACAACGGGGTGTACAGAATCTTAATTTTCCACATAATTCAGTCTGCGAATAAAAAAATTTTCCTCATATCTCTGTGTACAAAAAGTTTCATTTCACAAACATCTTTCAATCTTCTCCTCTAGTGATTCTGCATCAGTAAAAGGCCTGAATTTGTAATGCTATACTCTTTCATAGCCAGAGTCTTAGTCTTGCCCTTGGTTACTTCCCTGTTGGCTGCAAAGATGGCCAAGTAACGCCTGCAGAGTGAAGGCAGCTTCTGCTCTACCAGCTCTGACAGCTGCGTACATCGTCTGGCTCCATTCTCCCTGAAAGCTGTTACTGTCACTTCTGCAATAAGTCTCCACCAGCCAAAGGACCAAATATGCCAATTACAATCCTGAGCTGTGGTGAACTAGCTAGCAGCAATGTAAGAAAAAGAATGGACGTGTTTTATAAAATCAAACACATTAGCCTTTCACCCTAGAACTCAGGAATAACTTTAATATGAAGTGGACTTTTGAGTGGCCCCAGTTGCAGCAGGCCTCAGTCGTAATTGGGATATTCTTCGGTAGTGCCCTTTCTTCTCCTCTTTTTGGCAGAAAACAGTAGTATACTACTTCAAAGTTTTCCTTTCTATCCTGCCTCATGTTTCTCCTCTACTGGAAATTCTTGGACACGTAGTCAGGGTTTTCCAGAGATCAGCACTGCTAACACACTGCCAGCACTAGCTCAGCATTACAAATTCCTGTAACAGTAAAAGATGGTGCTAAATTGACAATACAGTGATTTGTTTTTTAAAATAAGCAGCAGTACCAAGTATCTAGGCATTTATTTTGACAGTTGTTACTGTACCTAACACTCTTCTAGCTCAACATGTTCCAACCGGGCCTGTAATCCCTCTCAAGGGTAACACGGCACCGTTGTGGTCGTCCCCCAAGCGTACAGGATGAATGACTGAGAAGTATCTGGTCTTCCACTGTGGTCAGGGACAATCCTATTAAAAACTCAGCACTGACGGTATAAAACACAGTTAAAACTACTACAGTCGTGTTCAAGTGCAATATTACGCGCTACCATCTCCAGTGCCTACACCAATGTATTTTAGAAGCATCCTGGGTAAAGCCAAGCTTCACCTACAAAGATAGGCAACAGCCCAAATTTACAGCTCTGGGGACCAGGTCACAGCTCTGGGACCACCCCCAGCAGGACACTGACAATCCCTTGCCACCCCCACAGAGGAAGAGAAGCACTTTGAGGTGGGTACAATGACAACAGTTGGTTGAGGATGAGCACTCTGCGCTGTCGGATGCTTGCAGTCACAGTGGGAGTCATTCTGCTGTTCAGGCATCATGCACTGCTCGTACTACTGTTTGCCTGCATCTTCTAACAGAAGAGCAGTGAACTAGACAGAAACACACCCAAACGCTTCAGCTTCTGCTCCAATGTGTTTCATTAAAGCACAGTGTCCTTCAGACTGGCTCCCTCTAGTGCAAACTGCCAGTAATCTAATGCTGTAATCTGAAACACCATGCTTTAATTGGTTCTCTTAAATTAGGCATTCCCAGATACCTGACCTTCTTGTCTGATATTTAAGTAGTTAATAATCTTGCACTGAATAAAACATCTGTGCTCTGCTTTATTGGTTAATGTAATAAATACCAATTATGTTCTATTAAACAATTTCTACTACTCGGTAGAGATTTGATTTCTAGAGTTCACTTCCAACCAGCAAGCGCTTGTTATTTTAATAGCAATACACCCACACGTAACTACAACAGTTAACAGGCCGTCAATATGATGCTCTTACATGACAGAATTTGTATTCTCAGTATTTGTTTGATCCTGTTGCAGCACTGGTCGCTCTGCACACTGGAGATCGCATATAGAACATGGCAATTTCTGATAAGCACGTATGTCAGCACAGGAGTCAACAACCAAAGATTGAGTAGTCTGCCAGAGATCTGAGCATACCTACTGGATTTTACATGCAACAGATTTCAACAAAGACTTCCAGAACCACTTCTGTCCTTGCAGAAAGATAGATGGGCTTCATCCAGATCGCTCCTCTAGAACACCCAGGCGGAGTTGGAACGGAAACTGATTTGCTCAAGGTACTGAGAAGGCTAAATATCCACCTCTTCTTCTCCCAAAAAGCTGGACTCTATTCCCTTCCCCTGCTTACATTAGCTGCTACTTTTATTAGGGGGTTGGGTTTGTTTTACACTCCACACTAACCAAGTCTATGCCTCCGTGCTCTCTCTCTACAGGGAGCTTTCAGTATTCCTACAGATGACTGGTTTTTTTTCCTTACGAGGCATCCTAACACTGGAAAGCCAGGACTGTGACAGTTATGGTATACCTTGCAGTCTAGTACTCAATCATGGGTCATAAGGACAAGCGTCAGGAAGAGAACGGAAGGAGATCTTTCCATTCTGAGTTAGAAATATAGCAAGTGCTTCCACAGGGGTGTCACCTTTATATCCTCTCTAATACTACAAGCAGGGATGGTCTAACTGCACATATTTTCTGAGACAAAACAAGTCTTGGCATAGTCAAATAGCTCTGTACGTTACACAAGACATTGGTGCAGCTCAGTAAGAACCTACTGCTAAGCATAATCTCCAAGGTCCATCGTAGTGCTTTAATTTTTGACATGCTAACTGTTAAGCATTTTGCATTGCAACAATCCTAAACAGGGTGCTAGGTGCTTTTTTTTTTTTCTTAAACTCTAAAAGTAACCAACTACTTTTCAGTTATGCAGTGTGAGTCAACCTGGTAGTTGTTAAAACAGAATTTTGATGTTGAATAAATATTTTCTGGTGGCTAACATTAGCAAAAGCCCCTCTGGCAGTACAGGAGGAAAGCACGGAGAGTTCCTAAATTTCATCCACTGAAGTAACTGGGTGAGTTTGTAACAGATAATTCAGACTGTTCTGTCTCTTAGACAATCACAGAGTTACACCCAAAGATGGAATCAGACTGTGTGCTGCTGGGGTGGACACTCCACCGGGCATATGAGGGACATAGTGAGATTTAGTCAGACCATGTCACTTCCAGCACCTCATTCCCTTAAACATTAAAAGGGCTCCAGAAGACCATGTAGGAGTATTGATCAGTCTGGAAGTTTCATTTACTAGGACTCCTAGACAATTTTTGTTTGGATCACAAGTCTGTTCCTAACCGATAACTGTCTTGGCCTCCATTTGTGGTCAAAATGCCAATTCTGAAAGGGACTGGCACAAGAGTTCTTGCTGCACTCAGCAGATGCCAAGAAGTCATGAATAAATCCACCTATGACAACAGAAAGGTGGTGACATTACTGCCGGATAAAGAGAGGCCTGGTGTCTAATAACTACAGCAAGTGCTTCTTTCCTTCTGACTTTTCAGACGAACAAAAATGTTTAAGGAAACAGAATGGAAGCACTTGTGGAACACTTGATTCCAGGTTGCCTAGGTCAGAAGCAACTCCGCTTTACTATTTGCATTTGCCTGGAGCACAAAAATGTCAGAATTACTCAAAGTTTCCTTTTTAAAAATATTTCTGAGCTATACACAGAGTCATATCCATGACCGGATGTCTGAATATAACCATGCACACACAGTTCTGCCATTCTTACTCACTTTTCATAAGCAGCAGTTAGTCCTTCATGCAGCTATATGATGAGAAGCCTTAACGTGCTAGCCTGATGGCTACTGTAAGCTGCTCTCGGCATCACAGGTTCAAGGTTCTACTTTATTAGCCAGTTCCAAATGCATTTTAAAGAAAAAAAAAAAAGCCCACTCCCCCAACACGCACCAGTACGTACTGGAAGCTGATATAACTTGCTCTGAATCTCCACAATGTTGCCACTGCTTTAGTTCTAGCGAGCTGACACACAAGCACCCTTGAACTCTGTTCAACGGCACCACCTCCAGGACCTTTTCATAACGACAGGGAAGGAAATTCTGTTAAGTCTGCTGCTGAAGGGGCTGAGAAACCCACCGATAGCGGTAGCACATTTTTTTGCCCTATTCAGACTTCTATCTCAGAGCAGTAAGAATGCTATAAAGGGACCACAGAGACATGGAATATGCAGTCTCTGAGCTCTGAAGTGAACCGGGAGCATCAGGAAACTGGACCAGTCAGAGCGTCCGCAACATGGAATGATACGAGATTTCAATGGTGGTCGAAAACAACTGCCTGAACTGCTCTATCTTCAAACTACTACACAGCAGCAGTGGTTGGGAACACTTCTTGTTTCTGAAGAGAAAGTACCGATTACATTATCTATCCAGTACTACTACACCTGTTCATAGATCAGTCAGAAATGGATGATTTCAGGGAAAAGAGATACCCAATGGCAGCTGCTATTACAAAGTAAAACTCTGGGCTGGGCTTTTTTTAAAACCCTAAGCCAAATCTCTTAGAACGGTTGCTTCAAATGTCACTGTCAGCATCACCTGAGAGTCACAGGCATCGCTTTACCCTTGCTTCTGAGAGATAAGAGAGATACTGCAGGATAGCCTGGACAGCACCAGGAGAGACCGACAGACGCCACGAATCGCTCCCATGAACAAGGAGCTAAAGACCATTTAGCCACCTTTAGCTGCTTTTAGCAAAGCAGCTTTTTGTCTCCTCAGCAGAAATCAGGCTCTCTAGCCAGCACAGAGTCTGTGTGCTGGTGTTTCCAGCTGGAAACCACGTGCCTGCCGCCACTGACACACCAGCAGAACCACCCGACAACTGGTGCCTCCTTTCAAGCGCGACTGAAGTGAATCTCTCCAGAAAAGGTACTCTGCAATGTAGTGAAGAAGCGAGGAACAGCACGTCTGTTGTTTTAGATGTTTAAACTGCTCTGAGCTCTTTCCTAGGTGCATCTGGGCTGCAAAATAAGAAAGTGATGGCTGGAGTAGCAGAAATTTCCTTGAGGTCCGAGCCATCAGTCCAAGCCAGTTTATTTAGGCATAGGTATTCTGACATGTTTTCCCCTCCAGCTAATCTCTACATGTAATGATGAGATGCCAGAAGGAATACTTGGAGTAAAAATACTTGAATCCTCAAAGTAATAAACAGATTAGGTCCTCTAAGACTTCATTTAAGTAGAAGTATTATAACTCAACACAGAAAATACAGAAAGGTGAGGTTTTGACTGCAGTCCCATGACTTTAAACATGTAGTGTTTCCTAGTTCTGCTGTGTCAATATTTATATGAAGTAAGCAAACAGAATGATTTAAGTAGTGAGATTTTTCACCTCCCTTACTAATAGTACAGAACAGTACATACACTTAGAGAAATGTACTGCTCGGGTTGAAAGTGTCAAATGTATCGCTCACCACTACAAGATTATAGATCTCTCTCATTAATAGGTAGACTGTAATTAAAATATCACAGCATTTCTACAGAAATCCATAAAATGTCCCAGTAACACCATTTAATGTTGGACATAATGGTGTCTCCAGCACAGATCACAAATGCTGAACTACAAAATGGTTCAGTCACATGCTAAATCATTGCGGGGGGGGGGGGGGGGCCAGGGCAGGAGAAAAGGAGAATTAGATGAACAAAGGAGGAAGAACAGACAGATTTAAGATAAGGACACTTTGGAAATAAACTATTAATCAATTACCTTATAAGTAGAAATGCGAACAAATCCAGAATTTAATTAAACCTTTCTTACTCTTTCCATTACATGGTTGTAAAATTCTTCCAACTTTAGTGTGATGCAATTAAATAAACTGAAAGGCAACATAAAATAAATCCCAATTAAAGGAACCTTTCTCCAGTCCATTCACAAACATAAAGGCAGACCACTTAACTGAAGTACCCAAAACCCTAAAGAGAAATGCCGTCATCCAAACTCACACAGGTGAGCATGAGTAACAAGCAGAGCAAAGGCAGGAGAGACTGCTCTTGCAGTCGGGGGCACACTGAGAAGCACATTTATACAAATGCTCTCCGGAGCTGAGACAGTGGTGCAGCAAACAGAAACAGGAAAACGGTGCAATCTCAACTGCAATTCTTATTCAATCTGATGACAAACACAGCTTGTGCTTTAGGTTAGGCAAACATTCGTTTTCATTCTCTTTATTATACACTCCCACAATATGGTGGCTCGTCCTTAATTGTGGTTTCTCTCCATATGAGCTCCACTTCGCTGCCTCTTCCCTTCAGCAGCTTGCTGGCCAGTGATTTCTTGCCTCCTAAACATTCAACATCAGGCAGACAGATGTGCATTTCTTCCCTGTCCGCTATGTACATTCTGCTCCTGGCATAACCCCACTCCCTGAATCCTAGAAGCACCTTATACCTTTAGTAAGGCCTCTTGCACCAGCTCTGTTTGTGCCTCTTTCTGCCCTTGAAAGCTCTGTGTTGTGGTTAACCCCAGCCAGCAACAAAGCATCACGCAGCTGCTCGCTCAACTCTGCCTCCCCCAGTGGGATGAGGGACAGAATCAGAGGAAAAGGTAAAAAAACTCCTGGGTTGAGTTAAGAACAGTTCAGTAACTGAAATTATTATTACTATTGCAATTATTATTACTATTACTAACAATAATAATAATATGTAATGAAAAGGAAAGCAATAGAAAGAAATCAAGTGATACAACCACTCACCACCCTGATGCTTAGCCAGTCCCCAAGCAGCAAGAGCCAGAAAAAGAGCGAGCCAGAGCCCAAAAGACCCAAGTGCCAGACCCCCGGTAAACTCCCTCCGTTGTATCTACTGGGCATGAAATGTCCTTTTGGTCAGTTTCGTCAGTTGTCCTGAGAGAAGAAGCTGGGAACACAGGGGCAGGATGAAAAACTGAAAGAGTCCTTGGCTTAATGTCAACATTGCTTGGCAACAACTAAAACATCAGTGTGTTATCAACATTTTTCTCTAGACAAATCCAAAACAGAGCCTCATACTTGCTTCTATGAAGAGAATTAATTCCATCCCAACCAAAACCAGCACCCCATCTACTTGCTTGGAGACTGTTTCCCTACCGATGACTTGTTCTCAGCTAAACTATCGAGATATGCTAGGAGTTACATGAGTACAGGGATATTTGTAGCCACTCTACTAGGAGCATGGTTGCTTCTACAAAGGAATTATCTGCAAATCTGATGTCAACTTATATACCTTGCTGTGAGTTTGCCATTGTACCTCATACTTTGTCATCTCTACTATGCAGTAATATCATTCCTTTTATTCACCATTCTTTTAATGTAGCAATAGGCTGTGTCTTAGCCAAAGAAAAATATCTGTGGAATTCTTTATTGGAGAGTTTTTGAAGTCAGAACATTCTACTTCAAGGGGCTACTGCCACTGGAGGTCACCATCTCCTGAAGCAAGACAAGAATATGGACCAAAACACACCTACAACCCCAAACAAAGCCATTTCTAAGAACTTAAAGTATTCCCAGGAATTCTGGCTAATAGCTAAGTATACAGTAGCACACGTAGCAGAAGCTACTGTGTAGCCAAAGAACAAGATGCTGAGCATAGCTAATACTGATTTTGGAGCACTGAGATTTAGCTGCATTTTATTAAAAACCTGTGCAAGATGCCAGTATGGAGATGATGTCCACCCCTACGTTTGACTCACTGAGTTTAAGTATGTATGAGTAAGTGTGATGTAAAAAAACACCCTAAATACAGCTACTGACTTACCAGTAAGGGCTTGAGTTGATGTAACCTACAGTATTTGTTTCCTGGCCACTTCCAGCAACAAAAAAAAAAACCCCAAAGTTAAAATGTAAATATATATATGCCTAAAAAGTCTATGCAGGAGCTGAGACACGTGTAAGAGGTCAGAAGCCTATTCCATGATGAATAATTCTATGCTTTTCATTCTTTTTTCTTTTTTGGTGGGGTCTAAAAATTGAGGAGGGGAAAAGCAAACATGAGTGTCTTTCACAAATACTGTCCATCCCACGTCAGGCTTCTACATGCTGTCATGAAGGTGATGGTTAGTATGCATGAAAATCAAGGTGCAACTACTTTCTCTGGAAGTCCAAAACCAGTGTCAAAAGAAGAGAAAGCATACTGGGCAAAACATCTCTCAGTGGTTTAACCTAAGGACGCATTCCTGTGCAGTACCACAGCCAGGATATGAGGCTACATGTATTTTCTTTCATAAAGACGCTTAGCATGCCTATAACCGTAGCAATTTAGATCCATCTACATTCTCACCGAGACAAAACACAAGTGAATACTAAGAACTGGAATCCTGTTTTACAAGCTGCATGAAGCAATGTACAGAAGCTGAGGCTGGAATTCTTAATATGTGTATTATTAATAGTAAAAGAGTAACTACTTCCAACGTTCAGCAGCCCGGCAAAGCTAGCGCTCACTCAAAGGATGAGAACTGTACAGAGTGCTACTGAAACAAAACCGCAGATGAACCTCCATGGTTTCAATACCAAACTATGCACACTAATAAGAATTCTGATTACAGAACAGTAAGGAAAAGCAAAGGAAATCTCATTTCTAATGCAATGAAAAGGTCATTTAGGGGAACAAGCACAAATGCCAGAAAGTGCCAAAGCCCGGTAAGGAATCCCAACAGACTGTGCCCCAAGTTCTTGGCAGGAGGGGTAATGTCTGAAACACACAGCTCGCAGCAGCACTGTTAGAAACAGGACATTTATTTTAGATTCCAGTAACAGTTCCGTAAGACACTGTGAGATCTCCCTCCCCATATTATCTTCAAACATAGCTGAGTGAAAGGGCAAACAGAAATTCGAAAGAGATGATTGCTTCCTTTGGGGGGGATACGGTTACCCACTGAGACAGGAACATATACGAATTCCAATTTGCAATCATTTCCACTATTTATGAGGTCACTGGACTTGCTCCTGCTGAGCTCAATTTAGCAAGAGCTTTGGCTAGATCAGCGCAGAGAATATTACAATCACATTGACTTGGTGATGTCCAAACTACCACAGACACGTAACCCAACACTATCAATAGGCTGAAAGCTATCCACATTTCAGCGGCCAACCAGATCTAAAAAACTGAGATGTAAATACAAATTAAATAGTGGCCTTAAAGGCATCATTAATTATGAGTTGAGAATAAAAGGATGCAGCTCATGCACTACGGCAGGCATACTGAATCAGCAGGAACTTCACAAGGTCATGAAAGGCCTCAGTGTAAAACAAAGTAATCCACAGAAAGGCAACAAAAGCCCACCTCTCATTTCTGTCACAGAAACAAGAAACATGTCCCTTGCCTCAACACATGAAGCACCATCCCATTGCATGACTGGCATAGGATTTGTGTTTCGTCTCGTGTTTCCATAAGAGTCACTGAAATCAGGAGAAAGTCAACATCTATAAATACAGAATGCATGTTCTGTGAGATTGTTTCTCTTGAGTTTATCTACATCTAACCAAACCTAACGAAACACACCTCAATTTTTCATCCCCCTCCTTATAATTTCTCTGGCTTTTGGCATGAAACACATCAAACAAGGATTTGAAGCAGGAAATATCACATTTTAATTAACTTTCACAAGAATTTTGACTTAGAGAGTCCTAAGAGAATAGTCTCTTCAGTCAGTGATAGAAATGAGAACAGACGGGAACTGTACTGCTGGAAAATACTATGGCCAACATGTGCACGCTGTCATATCCGTATGCCCTCTCACACGCCACGCCAACAGCTGAGCTCCAGAAGACCCTAAAAAGATGGACAGAGGGAAAAAGCAGCAAATAAACTTCAGAAGTGAAGTTCAGTAGACAGTAGAAGTGAAGCAGCACACTAAGAAAAAAAAAATCTAAATTGGATCTTCATAATGCTGAGCTTGAAACTCAGAAGGAGTACCCCAACCTTGGGGTAGTCAACAGCTCTCCAAAATCACTGCCTCAGTGTGCAGCAGAAGCTTAGGAAAAAAGCCAACAAAATGCAGGTTATCACAAGGAAAGGTGTAAGACCCAAACAGAGGATAGCATTTTGCTGCTCTTTAAAAAATTGGATGACCCACCCTTGGAGCACTTAAGTTGTGGGCCCCACGTCTCCCAGAGAAAGCAGCACAGTTGGCAAGCACACAGAAAAGGACAATGAAACTGAGTGTGGAGAGGGAAAGGCTGCCTTATGAAGAACAACAAAAAGGCTGGAAACCTTCAATTTAGAGATGAACTGAGAAATTAGAAAATGGTACCTTTTCAAAACGGTGAAAGCAGTGGATTCAGTGAAAGATGAATGGTTGCATACCAAATCCTGCAGTACTGAACTACCAAACATTCATCAGAAGTACTGGTAGATAGTTTTAAAACAGGGGGAGGTTTAAGAGGTTTTGCGTACTGAGGGAATAGGACAGACCATAGACAGTGACTGGGCTAAGCATCTTCTAACTAGAATCTCTTTTTACCCCTGCTTGAGACGAAAATGTTCTACACTGAGCACTGGTCTAAACCCAGGCAGAAAGTTTCTCCCTCCCCAGGCACTTCAGGTTTTGGTGACAATTCTTTCAATTACAGTTTACTTCTAAAATTCAGGGTGGGCGGTGGGGTTGAAAAATTTTAAGGTTAGAATGTTTGGCAATCACAATCATGTTTTATTGATGATACAAATAGAAGAAAATATCACACGGAGCTTGAAATTTAACATACATTAAGTCTCATATTACAAGTTTTGGTGAGTCTAACTGGGGGCCAAGAAACACTGTCTTTCACAAGAGCAACCAAAGCACAATTTGAACTGCTTTCTGCCACGTTTGAAACCCAATAGAAGGCAGTTTCCTCTATGCTTCTGAAATCAACTGCATGTCAAGCTTCAGCCAACACATTACGATTAAAATAATTTCCTGGAAAGCAGAACCCTGAGCTCTAGATTCTCTCAAGAGAGAATAATCACCTGTCAATCAGCATACTGTTAACTTACAGCCCTAATGAGTACGCTGAACTAACAGGAGAAATAAAGTCCGGGAACACAACTACTATCTACAAACTTGTTACATCACAAAGGACAAGCTTGGGCGTGTAATTCCAGATGTCTTAGCGCACTAAGCACTTCTTTAGCCTTTCTCTGGATCTTGCCCTGTATTTCAGATACAATCTACAATGTAAATCAAGATTAAGACAACACCTCTTAACCAGCACAAAATTTACATTTGCAAATGGACTTCAGCAAACCTATAATAATCAGATTTGCATGCACAAGTTTGCAGGCTGTCAACACTAATAAGGGTACGAAGTACGTCAAATCATTTCCACTAATTAAAATTTTATGCTTAACTTATGACTAATAAATATAAACTTTCTACTCATTTTTGTTGTCTTAATTCATAAATAACAGTAAGATAAAAATTAGAAATGGTAGTTAATGATTTCACTGGAAAAGCACTCTGCTGTATGAACAGCAAAGGCAACATGGTATCAACACATTAAGCCCAGCAGATGCAGAATGGGTCTTATGATCTCAGCTGTTTTGTTTAGAAACATCAGAAAACATCAGGTAGAAGTGACTTCCACAGATCATCTAGCCCTATTTTCTGCTACAAGCACAGGAACTAAAGTTCCAGGTTGCTCAAGACTTTTCCTGCTCACCTTCTGACAAAACCTCCACAGACAGCCATCAGCATCCTGTCTGAGCAACCTGTCACTGTCCTTCCTGCACCTTCTCTGCTTGCTGGGTTTTCAGCTTTGAGAATTCTGGATCACTGTGCAAAAACACAGCCTCAGCAGGAACGAATCCCTGGAAGGATTCCTGCTTTGCTCTATGGCGAGCTTTACACTTGCAGTCTGTAACAAAACACATTATGTGTCTGTCTTCTTGGAAAACACGGCAGCTTACCCACAGCGTGTGTTAATTCGGGAAGGAGAGAAGGAGGAATGCTCCAAATCTCCCACCGGTCTTCTGCGTCACAGGGCCTACGGGACACCTACACAGGTCACTCTTGGCAGTCCAGCTTTCATTACAAAGGGAAGTGACCCATCATCTACTGGGTGTGAGAACTCATGCAAATACGCTTCATGCTCTCCATTTCATACAGCATAAAATAATTACAACAAAATTCTACACAAGAATTTACCCAATTGGATCAAATCTCCCACTTTAACATAGAAATGCTTGGTCTTTACGGATGCCTAGTGATTTGTGACTGCGTACAGTTTCCCGAACCCGAGAAGAATGTAATACCTGCAGCAAACATCAAGGTATTGCATCCTTATGGAGGCAGCTGTCTGTAAAAACAAGGTACCGATTCCTTTCCAAGAGTTCAGCCATCCAATCTATTTTGCTGAAGTATCTTAAGGACAACGGATACATTCCTTAAACTAGGGCAGCTAGTAGCAGGGACGGTCTGTGACTGAGTTACATTCTGTCACCAGTATTTGCCACTAAAGCTTATTTTTATGCAGCATTAACAATGCAGAGAGTGCCTGAACCCCAGGGACTACAGAGCAAAACTGCATGTGTGTAGAAGGTGGTCTAAAAATCCCTCTCAAACATTTTTACATAAAGAAATTGACAAAATAGGTTGTGATGGTCTAACAAAACCAATACTTCCATTGTTATCTACTGAGAACACAGGCAAAAAAAAGAGATATTCATTAAAAGGCATGTACAGTGACATACTAGTTGCATGGTTTTAAACCTGAGCAATAGCCAGCGTATATATGTGCTCATTAGGAAATCAATGCTGCAGACACTGAAACGGGGGGGTTTTCCTCTTCAAATGCATTACTGCATTCTTCTGAAAATACTGCTACATCCCACAACCCAATTATTTAAAGAAATTTCAATATACTGCAAAAAATATTGTTTCCAACTCATCAGAATATACAGAATACAAAGGAATATCAAGTCTGATCTCTTGTGAAAGTTTACATTTCCAGATACTTTCTATCGTTTTAAAAACCAAATAGGAGAACAAGTTCCCTTGGCAAACTGGAGTTACAAGCATGAAAGAACTATCAGATCTTCCTTCAACAGACACTGTATGTAACTTAATAAATTACACGTGCTTCTTTCTGGTAAAATCAACTTTACAGGGAGATAGTAAATAGCAAGTTTTAACTTTAATAAGACAAAACACTATTTGGGTTGAAAGAGCCATAATAGGCGTTGTACATTCCTCTATTTTTCACGTTGAGGAAAGTTCCCTAGTTCTTCTTGTACCAGGCTTTGGTGGAAACCTGTCCATCAAAACAGCGATGGCAACGGAAATGGAATCATGTTGCACCTAGTGACTATGGCTTATTCTTTTAAGTGTAATCTTGGGTTTCATTACACTTAGGTATTTTTTATTGGTGTTCGCAGAGAGAAGCAGCAATATGCATTTTAAAAGAACTCTGAAGAGTGCTACGAAGTTGAGAATAATGTGCCTTTTCCTCCTGGAAAACTGGCCTATAGGAAAAAAAAGAACCACCAAACATTCCAGTAATTTAGTTTAGCCCTACGTATAAAATAACTGAAGTCAAGGTGCCTGCGCTATTATTATTTTTTCTGATGTTTTTGACACCAATGTGCTGAGCTTTATGGCATTCACAGTTTCAACAGCAGTGAGATCCCACTTGGTATAGTCGTAATACTCCTTAATATTTTCATTTTGATGTAATTTGCGGCCCCAGCTTTTTAAATATCCGCTCTGTAATAATGTTTAATTTCAGGGGTCACTCCGCCAAGGAGTATATTAAAGCTTATAAAACTCATTTCCAAAGCTCAAATATCAAGCTGTGATCAGGTTAGGAGGGCAGCATCTGTGAATATTTCATCTTTTATCATGCTGATAATAAGGAGATGACAGAGGCACATTATTACAATGAGAGAATTGCTCATTTCAGCCCCGGCTGCTGGAAGCTAGGGTCTGCAGCGTGCGTTCCTCAATAAAATCAATTCTTATATGAAAAGCAAGTTTACTGAGCCACCACTGTGTCTTATTTGATTGTAATGAATAATATATGGACCCAAGAGCTTACGCATCAATAGGGAGAGGGAACGAAAAAGGTTTAAGTTTGGAGGGGCACTCGAGTATAGGCAATAATTTATCAAAACTGTATTTTATTGTTTAGAAGTAATGTTATGAGACTGCTGTTTGTTAGGCTTACAATTTTGATAACAAATCTTAAAGGTCCACTAACATAAAGCCAGGATGTTAGCCTATATTGGCAGAACAAGCTCTATCTTCCATTCATTTACTTACGCTCAACAAATAATGACCAACTAGTGTGACCGTTTAAGGATTACAGCAGTTTCTGCCGCAGTCTCTTGTATCTTCACTCTTGTTTGGCCACATTTCACATTAATCTCTACAAACATTTGAAAAATCTCCTCTATCACCTCTTGTAAAAGAGGGAAAACACCCTTCTGTTAAAAAGTAGTAGCATCATACCTATTTTGAGAGGGACAGAAGAAAAACATAACATTTCAAACTGCAACCACCGTTCTGGACTTCCCTGACGTTGTTTGGCTGTTGATAGCGCCAACGGATGGAGATGAAAGCGCAGAACTCATCCGTGATACTGTCAGGGGAGCAAAATTCCCTCTTCCGAGTTAAACATCTGAGTTAAATCACAGTAAAATACAGTGTCCTGTGGGAGACACGGCTTTTTGATTTTAGCACTGAAACAGAGGCATTTGTTCAGAGATCTGTGTGTGAAATAATTATCTTGAAAACGAACACCAACGTACAACTCGGGGGGTGACAGCCAAAAAACAACAAACCAAACCCCAAACAACCTCCACCGAACCAGCCAGAGCTGATGGTCTGGGAATTGTTTGCTGTGGAACACCACAATTTCCTAGTGGAAAAATCCTAAAAACTCTTTAAATATGCATAATTGGATGGGATAATTATGCATACATAACCTCAAGTCTATTTTATTACAAAGGTCATTTTATAGCAATTAACTCTTAACAATGAGTAACTTTCCAGCACCAGGGAGCGTCATTTTTACCGAAACGTGAAGCAATGGCCATGTTTCCCTCCTACCCTCCAAACTTCTCCCAAAGTACAGGTCCTCTGAGCAGGACATGAAAGTAATTCCTTACCATTTTACTCCTGCTCTTCCATTCCCTCTAATGCAATATAATCCCAGTGGCCCCCATTTATGATCAAAATGGAAAAAATATTAAAAATAAAAATGGCAGCTTCACATTGATTCAGCTTCAGTAACTTGGACTCCAAAATAGCTTAATTAGCCATTTGAAATTATCTTCTTACTTTTACCTTTCGCTACAGCACAGAATTAGATTCACTATTAATGGACAAAGCAGCACTTATTAGCGAGACTATAACCTTAAATACTTGATTAAAAAGTGATATTTCCATTTACAGATGGTATTACTGTAGTCAGTAGCTTTTAAAGGGCTTATTAATGGCTTACTCTTTTCATTCATCATCAAAATTAAAGTATTACTAGTAGATGTGTTTTATGAACTTAAGTCAAGAAACATGCTTATTCAGCTGTAACAGCCCACTTGCAAGTGATATTTGCTCTTTAAAATACATTTCTTCTACTCAATGGTTCTAACAGTCTTATTAATGGAATATTAACTACGTAAATGTTATTAGCACACCTTGGATGATGGGACGTCCATTCCACCCATGACAAAGCAGAAGTTGGAGTCATGCATGAAGTTCACCCAACTCACCACGGGATGTTACAGAGTGTGCACGGGAGTTCTTAAGTAAAACTAAAAACCCCATAAAAACCAACTTGCAGGTACTCCATTTCACTTGGAATGCAACAAACCGAATCCAGTTTACAGGAGCTTCCAACTGTTAGGAAAAGCTCATTCCTTTACTATTACACCAATCAGTCTCCAAAGTATGAGGTTACATTAACTTTCCTAATGACACATCCACAGTTCACATCGTGTACTGAATAGTCACACTTGAGTAAGCCAACTGAAGGACCCCAGCTCATCACAGAGAGAAGGACAGCCCAGCCCTGGAGACAAGGGCTTCGCTTCCCAGAATCTTAAAGCTGCCACAGAGGATAAAAGATCCCTGGGCAACCAAGGTAACGGCAGCATCCTAGTCCCTCTAACGTATCTTTCAAACCCTCCTATTGTATGGTGTCGTAGATCAGTAACTACGGAATGCATTTGGGCTTGTTCAGTCTGGAGAAGCTCCAGGGAGACCTTAGAGCCATTTCCAGTGCCTGGGCAGGGGCTACAAAAAAGCCGGGGGGGACTTTTCCTAAGGGCAGGGAGTGACAGGACAAGGGGTAACGGGGTTAAACGGAATGAGGGAGACTGAGATAGGACATCAGGAAGGAATTCCTCCTGGAGAGGGTGGGGAGCACTGGGACAGGTTGCCCAGAGAAGCTGTGGCTGCCCCATCCCTGGAAGTGTCCAAGGCCAGGCTGGATGAGGCTTGGAGCACCCTGGGCTATGGAAGGTGTCCCCTGCCCATGGCCGTTCCATGAGTCTAGGACAGCAGGATCGATGCCTGGGACACAGATATCCATAGAGAAGCATAGAGAAGGAGTGGGTTTAGGTGTCTGACAGAAGAGGTGCAGGGACAAGAGTGATTGCTACTGGAGAACACTGAACATTAGCCATCAGCACTGAGGGGAATAGCACCCATGAAATCTAGTTTAGAGTTCTAGCAAACTTGTTGTAATTTTGCATCCTTACACATTTGCTAAGTTTCAGGCCCAAGCCCACACTCCTTACAGAGTAACTTCACTTTCCTGTTTAGTCAACGTTACCCTAAGGCCAGCGTTGCACCGTACGCTGCTGAGAAAACAGGCACAGATTAGAACATAAACCTTCCAGGCAAGAATTCATTCTGCACACATCACAGACACGTAGTTTTTAAAGGGGTGGGGAGAAGTAAAGGAAGGAAAAGAAAACAACCCAAACCTAAACACAAAACACTACAATGCTCATCATTTCACTTGGGCGCATTATTTTCATTTCCCCTAATATATGCAAGCTCCTGCAGAATAGCTAGGTGTTATCATTCATTACAATTTTCTATTACACTGTGATAAATGACACCCCCAGGGGTAGAGCTGCTCAGCGAATGCTTATTACGGTCATTTAAGTAGGAGTTGATTTACCTTAAGTAGGTTGTTTCATATAGCTCTATGCCACAGCTATACGGACCTGCAACTGCTGCTCTTTTCAGTGCTAGAATAACAGCAGTTTAATTCAATTACAACTGTGCTGTGTATCTGTGACACTGTATCCTGTTTATTATAGCTTGCAAATTGAGACAGTACTAATTACACATGCTGCCAGAATCCTTCAATTCTGTTTAGAGATTTCACCTTTTTTTTGAAGCTTCAAGTTTAACAAGAGTTGATTAAAACCAGACCATCGCTCTCTAAAGACGATCTTACAGAAGACAATCTCTAAGTCACAGTAGACAGGTTCCCAGGTGTCAAAAGTGGGTTTCTTTCACCTACATGTTTCAAGATACCTGTAAGTCAGTACCCGACTTATGCACAGACATAAAACACTGTCCAGGTAACATGAGCGTTTGGACAGGGGTCTGACGGGAGCAGACTTAACTCCTCTTAGGGCCCTTGGCCTTGTCTTTCCTACTGCAATAAAACACACAGAAATTAAGAGCATATGTAAGGATATTTTGCTTCAGTATGACAGATATTGAAGCCTATCAACAGCCTGAATATAATTAATGTAGTTCACTGTTAAAAAACAAATAGAACTCAGAGAAGATAATCTATAGAGCAAATGAAACTGTTTAACAATTTGTTGTTTCTTTCCTAGTCGTATTATCTGTGCTGGTTATTCCATTAATCCATGACATTATCATTACTTAGGAAGTACACCGGAGTGTTTGCAGTACAGGTGGTGTATATGTGACAATGAATGAGCTTTCATTAATAAACTTCTCACAATATCATGAGGAAATCTCAGACAGCTGAATTTCGTTGGATTGTATAACCACAATAATATGTTTTTAAGCATGTTACAGGAGGTTTAGAATTTCATTATGCATTACCAGTAACCCAACAATATTTTCAAGTTTATTTTGATTAAAAGCAAAAAGCTGGAGAGTGAAAACCCAGAGGAAATAACACGTTAAATACAGAATTCCATGCTAAAGCACTACAGACTATTTGAAGTTAAAGACCTTACTCCCATATAAAAATCAGATGAGACAAACAGGTGGGGAAATACCTGATATATCACTGCCTTCTCCAATGGGAGAGAAACCTGTCTTTTCTTCAGATTTTGGCATTCAAATGCAAGTACCATTATGGCTGAGCTCCAGGGCCAATCAAACTGTTTCATGGGACCAGAGGCCCCTCTGCTACTGAACAATGGGGAAAAAGTCCCATGTATCCACACTGGGCATCATAATGAAGCCAGCGCACAAAAATTTTTCATCTGATCTGTGGAGCAAAAATTGCAAAGATAAGCAGGAGGTACCCATAGCTTTTGAAGAGACATCCAAGGTAGCTATCGGCAGCACAGCTTGTATAAGCCACCTGCTCTCACGAGAGTACATCATCATCAATGTAAGTGAGGATGCTAAAATTGTATCACCCATTTATGTGGACTATAACAGTAAAAATGTTGCTAAACTAGCACTTTTAAATAGAAAAGTAAATTTACTGGATGATAACAGAAAAGAGTGACCCTTGCATCCATCTGCCGTTGATGTTACTCTTTAAATGATCGCCAGCATCAATTCACAGACCCGGTTACAGCAGGAGTTTACACCAACTATGCCCGGCAATTTAAATAAGTATTGTAAATGGAAAACAGTAATGAATTAAACTCTAGCTTTTTAAATAAATGACTAAGCCAACAGCCAAAAAATATTCTGATGAGAATACCTAAAGCAATTATACGTTAACTACTTTTTTAAACAAATTCTTTTAGATGCTAATGGCCATTGTTTTCCCACTTAGTAAGTAAAATTTTGTGTCACAAAGGTTAGATGATTGCAAAGATTTAATTGAATGCCTACAAGAAAGCGAAATGTTTCTTTAAAAAGCTAAGACGGACCTCTTACCACATTCCTACAGCAAAATGTCCTGTAACAATAGAGCTGTGATTTGCTGAAATTAAAATGCTATTATGGTGGAATTAGGGCTTCAATATTTTTAGCACCTTAAATAGGCCTTCCATTTTTAAAGGACATCTGATAATAGATAATTACATTTCATCTTAAATAAACTGAGTTGTTTTCTTAAGGAAAAATACTTTTCTTTTTTCCAGAGAGGTTAAATCATAGCCATCATTAGTAGCAGCAATAGGCTTTAGGTGCCTACTTCAGCTTGGGGGATGTATATTAGCATATAAATAGCCCTTGGTAGCTCCTTGATTCTACCTATTTTATGTTTCAGTGTGGCATCAGAACGCACTTAGCAAGAAACTGAGGGCGGGGGGGTGTGGGCCATGTGAGGGAGGAGTTCTGTAACATGGTGGGTTTATATAGGGGGCAGCTTTTACTGTAAAATAGATCCTTGGTTCCTATGTTATTGGGGTTTCTTTATGTTTACTGTATCATTTCAATAGTCTAATTAACGAGTTCTAAAGAGCAATCTGACACTTGGTTGAAGCAGCAGCTCTTCTCTGAGAATACGGGAATAGGTCAAAATAGTGCATTTTCGATAAAACAGAGTTGTTTGTTTATTTTATATTTACATGAAATGTGTCTAAAATTATTTCTACCTTTTTTATCGATGGAAAGCAATGGAAAAGCAAGGGGTCGTTATTACCCTGCCAACACTCCTTTCATGCAATACATTTCCTCATGGGAGGCAGGCGGGGAAGGAAAGCCATGAGCATCCCCCGTCCTCTGTTTCAGACTGACCTTCAAGATTTACTGCTTTAAAATGTTAATCATCATGAGTGACATTTCTCGTGTCACTAAGTGGATTGTAACAGCAGAGGGAGAGACATTCTTTTTAACAACTTCCCTCACAGCCAAAGAGGGGTGACTGAAGCTAGACCAGAGGTGAGGAGATGGCTCCTCCAGGAGAGCCATAAGGGCAAACATGCTTCAGCCAGCGCATTCTTATTAGGGAGGTGAGGAGGGCCTGCAGCGAAACAAGCCTGCCTAATTGCATACCGAGACCCTTTATTGAATCACAGCATGCAACAGATCCAATGGCATCTCAACCTCTGGCTGATCGAGGCTCTCAATACATGACAGCACTAGGCAAGACAATATGACGCGTCTGAAAGCGGCAGCACAGCTGCACCCAGCCCAAAACTGCCGCATCGTCCCTTCACAGTCACCCCAAGTACCGAACGGGAAAGCGTATCTGTATTTGGATGTGCTACAGACCCATTCAGGCAATTTCAGGCAAGCTAAAGCATCACCCATGAAACACCATTAGCGTACATCGGTTTTAGCAGGAAAAAGCTTAAAAACAGGATAGTCACTATTCAAAAGTAACTGGCTTCTGATAACTATGCAGTCTAAGCTCCGAATGCTTCAGGCTCCCTCGGTAACCATTCGTGATTTAGAGAATACAGGAGAGAGGAGAGCCACACCCTTCTGGAGAAGTAGCTGCCGATGGCAGCACCTAAAACTCCTTCAGGGGCTGGTGTCAGGTACCAGGATGCAGCTGTCCACACCTACGTGTTTTGAAAACAGGAGGCACACATACACGCAACCCGCATGCTACTGATGCACACTCATTGCTAACACACCGCATCTGTCACGTTCTGAAAGGTTTGTGGCAATTAGAGAGCAGCCAGTGCTGCAGGCCATGCTTCCACGAGTGCCACTTTGGGACATTCTTCCTGCAAATACTAAACCATTCTAATCCAAGCTTAGCCCGCCATCCCTCACCTCGCTTCTTCATCCTGCTCTTAGACAAAGTCTCTATTAATTCAACAACAAAACAATTAGGTCCACAAGTGGCAAAATAAATAAATACATATTTTCTTGCACCACGAGTACCAATATTTGAAAGGCTGGTTGAAAAAGTACAGCAAGCAAGCACTTTTTAGATTGGGCTGATTAAAATGACCATTAAAAGTGTTACTGTTTAATTATAAACAAAGCATTGGAAGACATTAAATACCAGCCCTATCAGTTTTAAAATTACCATCTCGCTCTCAGTTAATCAAGTCAAAGAAAGGTCGAAGACCTCTATCTTCTAACAAACACAGCTCTTGATTCATTACATTAGTCAAAAAATTTAGATCATACAAATGCGACATAACCGTATTACTTTATCTGCATTATTATCATTTTTAAATATGTTATTTAATCTCCATGACCTTTGCATTACCGTTTATGCTGAATGAAGCAGGGCCAACACCCTGCAAATGAAACGGGAACCATAACCAGGCACTTCTGATGTGTCTTCTATATTGAAAGGGCTGGTGAACAGAATTATTTTTTAAATTAGTAGAGCCTACTTGTATGGGGTTTAAGTACTAAACCAGGTCTAAAATATTTGCACAGTAAAGGAGGAAATATGCAAGTATAGTGAAGCACTGGGACAGGTTGCCCAGAGAAGCTGTGGGTGCCCCATCCCTGGGAGTGCCCAAGGCCAGGCTGGATGAGGCTTGGAGCAACCTGGGCTAGGGAAGGTGTCCCTACCCATGGCAGGGGGTGGCACTGGATGATCTTTAAGGTCCCTTCCAGCCCAAACAATTCTGTGATTCTATACTAACAGAACATTTAAAATATTTCAATTCTTCCTTAAGTAGTTTCAAATAGAGATAAATGCCTAAAAAAACATAAAGTCTGGTAATACGATTGGTTACCTGTCCTGTGAGAAGTATCACAGACCTGAGGCTTAATCCCCTCAATAGCCAGAGGCGTAGTTTTTGGTTAGCATCATGCCAGTGGGCACAGAAATATCGCATCAGCCAAAAACACCCAGGTAAAGAGAGATAAGAGAACTATGACACACCACAAAGGGTTAAAATTGGAATTCCACTCGGTTACCAGAAAACAAGTCTGGATTGTTTGAAAAAAACAAATTTATTAACATCATACCAGCAACACATGTGGTTAAACAAAGTTCAGGATGGTGAGAGACCAGGAGTCTGACAAAGGACTGCTGTCAGCAGGCTCCAGCGGTCACCATGGGCGCCTTGTTCCTCGTTAAAATGCTGGACGCAAACTCCAGGTACCAGACAGAAAGGGTGACTGCTAAGCAAGTTCAGCACCTTCAGCGTGCGAGAACATAAAACCTACAGATAAAACTAGTTCTTAAAATATCAGCTTAACACCCTGATATTACAGGCGTTCAACAAACATACCAGAAATCTTACCTGTCACACAACACTAGGCTTGTCTGTTATAAACATCAGAATGGTGACGGGCTTTCTTCAAAAGGCTTGTGAGCTTGTTAGCAACTGGTTAGCTCTCCTAATTAAGCAGTTTTATTGGGAACATTACTGTTGATGGTACAAATCAACAGAACAGAAATTAATGCCAAATAAATCAGACTTTAATTCTTTCTAAAGCATATCAAAATGACCCCACACAAGCAACAAGAGCAACAACAAAAGACTTGAAGATCATCCATGTCTGGGAAACAATCCATATGAACACAATTATTTCTCATGTGTTTGATGTATTCGGTACACCAAGATTTGTATTTCGTGTACTTACAGAGAATTAAGTACTTCTGTATTTATCACCCCAGTACTGGAGCTTTCAGATCTGGTAACTTACTGTGAAAAACATGCAGACCAAGTTTGGCTGTCTAGCTCCAAATTTCTAGCCTGCGTTGCCATACTAATGAAGAACAAGAGAGCCATGCACCTCTCTGACAGCTGTACCCAAGAGAATTTAAGTGACAAAACCAACCAACCGGAAACACAACAACAAACAACGAAAACACCCAACATCAGATGTAATTTAGCTTTGTATTTCCCAGACCAGAAATAGTTTTCATGTACAAACATTCTGCCCTTGCAGAAAGATCTCACAATAGAGATAGGGTTCTGTAATAATTATACCATGAGTACTTTCATGCAGTTTCTGTATTACATCCCTAGCAGGGAGACAAACATTGGCCTAATGACCAAAAAGATGAAACTCTCACATGAACGAGGATTTAACAGCTCGGTGTGACAATGCTTCTAACACTGTACGGCTTCATCAACCTAACTGTGAAGCTGATTTTGCAGAGTTATGTTGGTTTACGTCTCAATTTACTAGATACTGCTCTATCTGTAACCACCTAATTAGAGTAGAAAACCGAACGGAAACCGAACCAGGGCAACCACAGGCATCCTTTTTCCAGGGAACACACCTTCAGAGGAGCCATCGCCTGACGGCTGAAGTGCTCTCCGGTGGCAGAAAAGCTCAAGGTGGTATAAACATGGAAACCCTTGTAAACTATAAATCAGGCTCATCCTAGGTAAACAGTGTGCTGTTTCCTGCTTTTAATTAGACAATCTTCCCCTGCATGGGAGAAGCTAACAATAGGAGAAATGTCTTTGATGTGATTCATGCGAAGCTTTATTTTCAATCGGAGCAGCTTTGTTGCAGGCTTTCATCTCGGAGAAAAACGTAAGGTGTCTTACCTGCAAGTGTAGGGGATTTTAATCAGCATTCCCAATTCATCTGTCTAGACAAACAAATGGTTCTGCTTTTACTTTCATTCTGATCAAATAAAAAACACTAATCTGAAAGCTATTTCCCTTCCTGAGAGAGAGTTGGGAGGCTACGGACTTCATAACTGATCCAGTTATGCCGACACGTACTTTTCACAAACATAAGCGTTTGAAGAAAATGTACGTAGGACTTGAAACATTTTTACTGTGATGTGGAGAGTTACCCAAACTCTTCACAAATTCTGCTAAAATAAATTGAGAATATTTCTAGATTGCAGCATCTGTCCCTAATGACACTCTGTGAACCCTTCTTAAGTTCCAAATTATTTAAAGTTACACAACCCAAACCGAAAACCCAATAGCTAGGACTTTCTCTCCAAAATGCAAAGATACAATGTAGCGCCCTTAAAATAAAGATTTTGTAAAAGCGGTGTGCCACCACGTTATCATCAGAAATGTTAACTATCTTCATTAAAAGTTATGCAAATACACGTAAGCAAAGCCAATAAACCAGCAAATATTTGTACCAATGCATTTAGGAATATGTCCGCACTCTTTTCAGACCAGTTAGCATTGTTGCAATCATTCTCATTCTCTTAATACCGTCTAATTAGGTGTGTAAAAAAAAAAAAATTATCTTTTCTTTAATCCTTTCTCAAAGCCTCTAATTTTGCACCTGCAACAAACGGCAGGAACACATTGATTAAGCCTGCAGTTTGGATTTACCGACTGTAAAGTATACCCAGAAAATCACGGGGTTTGGAGATGGTAACACGGGAATAACCACGCTGTTTTCCACGGCACTCATCATTACCGTCAGCATCAGCAGAACAAGACCAAAGACAGAACTTCCACAGACCTCAGTGAGCTAAGAACTGAGCCATGGGCAAGGGTTTGTTGTTGCTGTTGTTTTAAAAACTCTGTTTCTACCAGTCAGTTGCCTCTTTCTTTGCTACAATGAGTTTACAAATAAAGCAACAGGTGCAAAACAGGAAGGTTTGGGGTTTATTGTTCTTTTTAGGTTCTGTTTGTTTGTTTATTTATAAAGGGTTTTTTCCCTGAGGCAAAATTTAAACATTTAGGCTTGAAATCAACTCCGGACAGAGTTAAGCAATTTAACACTGCTCCGACTATGGAAAAAACACCCAACCTGCTTCATTCCAGTTTACACTGGTGTGAGTTTTTTCCTGTTGGGAAGAAACTTGGTATTGCAGTAAAAAAGAGTGGGGAGGCACTGGAACAAGGTTGCCCAGAGAAGCTGTGGGTGCCCCATCCCTGGGAGTGTCCAAGGCCAGGCTGGATGAGGCTGGGAGCAACCTGGTCTAGTGGAGGGTGTCCCTGCCCATGGCAGGGGGTGGCACTGGGTGGGCTTTAAGGTCCCTTCCAACCCAAACTGTTCTGTGAGTCTACAGAAAGCAACCCAGAAGCTCATTTCACATTTTGTTGACTGAATGGACAGGTGGAAAAAGAACTGCCAAGACAGACAAGTCTCCCGAGTGCAAACACACCTGTAATCATAACCAAACGATAAAGTGCTGGTAGCATCTGTTTCCTCACATCCCTACAGGGCTTATGTGTAGCACTTGAGGTGACCTTAGTAACTGGTCAAAAGGGTTAATTATTCTGCAAGGGAAGCAGAAAAAAGTAACAGAGGGGCAAGTACCCCTGAGGAAATGCACATTACTGAATCGATGGCCAGCAACTGGAGAACAGCTTCACAGCAGACTGCTATTGATGACACAAAGATTACAGGTAGACACATCTTGCCAGCAAGGACATCAACTCAGAAATAATAATGCTGAGCTAGCACATGCTAGAATGGATGGTGTACACAAAAAAGGAAGAAAGAAAGAAAATTATGAAGATGGAAAAAAAAAGATGCTCTCAGCTGATACTTAATTCATTCTACTAAGTATTTTAAGTTCTAGAAATTAACCACAGCAGGGTGGGAACCTCCTTCTAATCACACTTTAGCAGGTGAGGGGTTCCCTCCCACCCTTTAAAAACCGTCTCTCTAGAGGTCTGCATTGCAAAGCATTCCATAAAGCTTAAGGATTTTTAAAGGGTCACGTTCACAGGGCCAGACACACGTATTCTGTTATGACGGCTGAACTTATAAAAATGTGTCATTTTGAATTGTGAAGATGAAGTATAACACAGTGAGATACGTTCCGTTTCCTAATGCCTTAAGAATATTTTGTTCACTGTATAGTTATCACACACTTATTTCTGCAAGGCATGCTGCTTCTTGTACATGTCAGCCGAAACGACAGCAGCCCTACTCAAAGACAGATGATGTACCTCCTGCTGTGCTAGCAAACAGACACTCAACAAGACTTGACTTTCACTGCTAACAGGCATGGACATCCAACTTGGCAAATGAAGCCTCAGACTGAAAGAATGTGTCCAAAAAGCCCAAAGCTTCAGTCTCCCAAGTCGCAGTCTCTGCCTCTCAGCTTGTTTGAAGCAGCAATCTCAGTTGCCTTTGTTCTTTCCAGATCTTAAACTGTGAATCGAGGAAAGATTTGAAACAGCAAAAGACACAGAACCAGACTATTAGCAGTCAAAAATGTAACGTTCGGGAAAATCAATGTAGGTTTTGTTTAATGGAAGAGTAATGTAATTCCCTCTTAAAACAGAGACAACAAATCTCTTTTAGTGTTCCAATATTATACCATTCTATTGCATAAGAGCTTTTTCATATAGACTTTGACATAACTGAAATAACTTCTATGTTGAACTTGATTTCCTTACAGTAACATTGAATTTCCTAGTTAACTTATTTAAATAATGATTGGAAGGCAAGCAGGGAGGCCGTCAAGGACTATTTCCCAGAACTGGAAGGATGACAGCGATTGTACGCTTATATCTACCATTACTTAACACAGCCACAGCCTGATGGCCAACGAGATGTTCTTAAAACAAACCAGAAAGTCCCAAACAAGTTAAACCACAGGAGTTCTTTTCCAGTGCTGGCAGCCGATTCTACCCTTTAGATAGGCACTTTCTTGAGGTTTATGGTAACGAAAATGTTGTAAGTCATTAAAGCTAGACTTGGAAGAAAATAAACATTTCAGCTCTCAGACAAGTAGAGCAGTTGCTGTGTTCTCCAGGGGTTCGGGAAACACTGTCACTTCGCAGAGCAAAATACCTCCTGGGATTTTGAAAGGAATGGATAGAATAGCACAGATTGCAGTGTAATCCCTTTCCTTAAAGGCAAGATAGAGTCAATATGCAAAATATATAAATATTCTATAGATTTGCAATCGCTCTAATTAATACATTCTCATCTAGTAATTACAAAGTGTAACTTGCTGTACCAGATGCCTTGGATTAGATTTAGAAAACACAATACACTTCTTTGTTTGGCCTATTGACAACTATGTTGCCTCACTACTGTCAAACTCATGAATTCTTCATGCAAATTTGTTTTAAATGTCTTAAGTGACATGATGTCACCTATTTACTTAACATATCATGCTGAATATGAGGAAACCCTTCTTCCCTGTGAGGGTGACAGCGCCCTGGGACAGGCTGCCCAGAAAGGGGGGAGTCTCCTTCCCTGGAGACTTTCCAAAGCCCCTCGACTTGTTCCTGTGTGATCTGCTCTGGGGGATCCTGCTCTGGCAGGGGACTTGGGCTAGGGGATCTCTAGAGGGCCCTTCCAACCCCTGACACTCTGTGAGTCTGTGAATCTTCAGTCACAGTCATGTACAGCTAGGGGTTAACACATTTCTGCCATTCTCCAGCTCAGTTTACCTTCTAACTGTATGAGTAACCACAGAGTCTCCTTGTCTTTCTCTTGCAGAAAGCCAGGGAATACTAAAAGCTCCTAGAACAAGACAGGAAGGCAACAGTAACCTTTTCTCATAATAATTTTTTTTTAATGTTTACAGGCCTTCAAACCTGAAGACCAAGCTGCAGTTTCAAACAAACTGAGGATAGTTTATGTCCTCATGTAAGCAGATTCCTTTTCCGGACTGCTGTTACACTTTAGAGTTAGAAATTCAGCCTGTTCCTGTGTTCTGGGGCTCCTAACAAAAAGCTAACAATTTAGGATTGACCTCTAGTCTTCCTTACTTGAGGCTGGTGTAGAACAAATGCTTGACACCAAGAGATTGTGGGTTTTCGGAAGTCTGAAATTGAGACATTTCAGTTTATATAGACAACTTATTTGCTATGTTTGTGGTATTTTAGGTTTTGTTTCCTGCAGCTAACTATCAGCTGGAACCTTCCCTTACAATGTAGCGTCATGACGCCCACATGTATTCCAGATGCAAACACCTGCCAAGAAAAGGAAGTCCAACAATGACAATGCTTAGTCCTGGGCATTAAAACAAAACAGATCATTTAGGCTTAAAATGAAGATTTAAGCTAAACATCTAGACTAAGGAAGGAAGAATTATCATGTGAATTATAAACAAACCCAACTCGTAAAGTATTTACCTGCCGAAGATGTGCCTGCTTAACATTCTGAAGACTTCATACTACTGCATTCCTCTAAAAACCGAAAGCATTTGCTTGTATCGGACATACACCACAGGTTTGGATTTAGGCTGAAGTAGACAAACAGCAAAGCAGCAAACCCCTTTGGGCTACAGAGATGGTGCAAGAGTAAACACTCGTGTCCTGTAATTCCATATATTCCCAGCAAACACTAAGAGTAACATTTTGGACAGTTTTACTCCAAATGACAGCTAACCTTCCGGTTTTAAGTATTGCTTCCCTATTGCAACAGGACAGAAAATGAACCACCTACATGATATGATTTGAGGATAGTGATAAATCTCACACAATCATTAAAGTCTGTGAGAGCGAAAGGTGAACAAAATTTCTGAAAATGAATCCAAAATCAGATGAGAGGTAAACCAGAATATTCAGAAAATAAATAAATAATTAGAGAAGTTAGGCAAGTTACGTCGTCTGGGGTTTAATTCACTTGTATTTCAACTGCAAGAGCAGCTTTCTTAGCTTTGTGTTGCTGTAAACAGACAACAAATAAGTGTCGCTGTGTGACAGATCACCTCCGTAAGGACGCAGCAATGTCAGAAAGTTCGGTTCCACCAAACCCTTTCATTTACACACAGGGAGCACTTCAAAAGTCATTTTAACTTTGCTTCTTTGAAACATACGCTTCAAAACCGCGTCAAGCCGAGCTGCAGCTCGACCGACTAACATCTGAACCCTCGCGAGACCTGCTTCCTGCGAAACGGAACCGGCTTGGCATCTGATGTGCCACAACTGCAATTCTGTATTGGGTTTGGCCAAACATACTCTTGATATACTAATGTACCTTAAAGAAAACTACAGTCTCATGCTCTTAAACCTTCCCAGATACTGAAGGCTACTCGCATTATGCTACTAAATGTGACCCACAGAAGTTTAACGCTGTTTGCACTTCTTTTCATAGAACAAACAATCTATAATTAGGTAAAGTGATGAAATACATGGTAAGCATCCTGCAATACATTTTCTAACCTGTTTCTACCTTATAGAATTCAGAATAAATTTGGTTTAACTTTATTTCCTAAGTATGATTTTACGTTACAAATCCCAGTTATCAGTTTGCTGCGCCTGTTATTGAAATCCAGGAACGACAGATTACAACCTCTATCAAAACCAACCTATATTGGTACTATAACGTTGCAAAACTGAAGGGCTAATACAACGTGACTTCAGTTAAATTACAAAGTCTTTCCAAATATTTATTTCTGCATTTGGAATTATTAAAGATGTAACATTTTGTTACACAAACATTCAAAATATTAATATACAGGTAATGTAATGCAAGATTTCTGCTAACAGACAGATTAATTAGATACAGCCATGTCAGTCTGCTGGCGTACAGTACTTCATTCAGCCAAAGATAGGCGAAATTGTCTCTACTGTACATGGATCTCTACACCAGCACTGGAAAAAAACCTGAAGTTAAGAAAACGTCTGGCTAGTAATATATTTAAAACCCCACCTGACATGATAAATGAAAGAGAATAAATGTATACAGCTAGTGAAACTTCCAGGGAACAGGGGGAGACTTCAACACTTTTGCTGACAGTGACTTTACTGTCAGTGGCCTGTCTCTCTCGGAGGCAGCTGTCAATCACAGACCATCTTTCTCTCCCAGAGGAGTTCATTGTGCCTGCAGACAGTTGTGGAATAACTGCTCCTAGGCGTCAGAGCGGCAGATGGAGTGTATCTGTCAATCATTGTCACTAATTATTAACTTCTGTCACTCAGAGCAAGGCAACATATCTCCGCCTGATCCTCTGTGATTTGATCTGCTACGCCACCTCCGAGACAGACAGTTCAACCTTTCATTATGTGTCACATACACAGCGCTCTGCTGGGTCAGCCCGCGTGACTCAGTGCTCCAGCAGAATTCTATTTTAGCCACCCAACGTTACAGGGAGAAGCAGGCACGAAGGACACGCTCTGCGTTCAAATGCGGCGGTCAGGCGTTTTCTGTAAACATGATGAAGCTAGGGAAGCATGGAAATACCAGTCTCCAAAGTTTTAAACCAGGGGAAGGAAACAACTCTAAATATAAGCCAACTAACTCAAATCTTCAAAAGATAGGCTGCTCCTTGTAATTTACAAACTGACCCCACGATTCGAGGTTTGGCCTCACCAGTGCCCAGCACAGAGGGAGGATCCTTGCCCTGGTCCTGCTGGCCACACCGTCCCTGATGCAGGCCAGGATGCCGTTGGCCGCCTTGGCCACCTGGTCACACGCCAGCTCATATTCAGCTGCTGTTGACCAACATCCCCAGGTCCTTTCCCACCAGGCAGCTTTCCAGCCCCTCATCCCTGGGCCTGGAGCGTTGCAGGGGGTTGTTGTGGCCCAAGGGTAGGACCTGGCCCTTAGCCTTGTTGAACCTCACACAGTGACCTCGGCCCACAGATCCAGCCTGCCCAGATCCCTCTGCAGAGCCATCCTGCCCTCAGGCAGATGAACACTCCCCCCAGCTTGGGGTCATCTGCAAAGTGACTGAGAGTGCCCTCGATCCCCTCGTCCAGGGGGATGAAAAAGAATTCAAGCTACAGGTATAGATTAGGGGGCAACAACTTGGGAGAAGAACGTTTCCAGTAAGAACTTAGGGAAGCACTCCAATTTAAGCTTCCCCTGCAATGCTGTGGAAAAATGAATGAAAGCGATAACTGGGTGCACGTAGGAGTGGAGAAGACAAGGGGAAATTATTCCGTTATTGCAGTTTGCATCAACTAATCAAAGCAAGCGTAATGCAAGTTCTTCTGGTGTTCCCATTTACAAGGGATACAAAACACTTACAGAAAGAACCTCCACAAGAGACTGGCAGAACGCAGCTATTTTTTGTTTATGAAACTAACTTCATCATGCATAAGGATCACATTGGAAAGAAAATGACAAATATTCTGCAGGAATTTGAAGCCTGGCCAGAAAAGAAAGAAAACAGAGCTAAACTGGTATAAATTAGACATAGGGTGAAAAGAAACAAACACCCTCATCACTACTTCTTAATAGTAGAGGTGATAGAGTTTAAACAGTGCATTGTCCACAGTCTCTTGATATTGTCAAACATTTTCCTCTCCTGACAACCCCATTTAGCTGAGTACTGTGCATCTGTAGAAAAGTTAATGGGTTGAGGACGACATTAATGGTATTAGCCTGTCCCATTTCCATTGTTCTCCATCTTTGTTTCCTAAGTTATTAAATTTCAAGTTTTCAAAATTCAACTAGTTCAGAATTGATAAAATTTTGTTCTCACCTTTAGTTCTATTAACTCCTTTATCCGACACCACTCAGCCTGACTAAAACCCCTCAATACCTAGCACTGCCACTTCCTTTATTTCCTCTGCTTCAATTCAAAAAATAAAAAGGTAACCAGTAAAGTTCAAATCTTCAAGGCTCTGCTAGACTTGAAAATTCTTGTGAGTGCACTCATAAGTTTAAACAGTATGTTCTTCATTCATTATCTTCCCTTTGAATACTAGATGAGTTTTCCATACTAAAGGATACAGATTCCAACGACCCCCAGGTTTAGCACTTCCCTCTCCCACAAAAAGACAAAAAAACCCACACCAAACACAATCACCCACACCCAACCAGCAAACAACAAAAAATGAGACTTTAGATACTGGCTTTTAAAAGCTCATGACAATTCTGGTATGTCTAGCCAAGATTCTTACCCACGTGTCCCTTAAATTCCTTCCAGCTCAAACACAAATCAAATTTCAAGTTGATAAACAAATGAAATTAAAGAAAAACACAGCCAGAAAGGGGAACTATCATTGGAAATGTCATAGCAAATGATAGCCCAAATCTTGGAAAATTTTCCTTCATTTCCTCCCACATTCCCATTTAAGAGAAGATACACTTCAGTGTCTCTTTATAAGGACTTTTGTTAATGTACAGTTTTCCTTTGAAAACAGGAACAGAGACCACGAGACTATTTCTATTTCCTCTGGCTTAGACCCTGACCATCTGCTGTCATTACAGCTCAAAGTACATTTAATTTCCTTTCATAACCTTTGACAAGAAGAATCACTAACAGTATTTTAGTTGAAGAAACTTTTATAAAATATTACAATCAAATCAATTGCATTAACACATTTGAACCTCTAAGTTCAACACAGTGGAAAACACAATACTTCTTTATTATATCAGCTGTCTGGTCATATATAAATCATCTATAACTAAAACCAAAAGTATTGAGAGTACTGTTTTTCTAGAGTTAGCAAAAGGAATTATGTGACAGTTGAAAATGAAAAACCACTAATAAGCATTATAGTGTATTGAAAAGTTTAAACAATGTGATAAAAGAAACTTTTGCAATAATAAGGAGTGTATGTGATTCCATTTAACCTTGCTAACAAAATTCCTCTGGGATTTCTTATTCTGTTATACAATAACTAAACTGGAATATTATGTTAAACAAGTCTCACATTCTACCTGTATTCAGAATATATTAAAAATTAAGAGGTAGTGTTCTTTCAGCGTATTGCACTTCTCTAAAACATTTGTATTTTCACCCAAATTATTTGCCTAAAGCAAAAAACAGAAGTCAAAGCGCCCTAACGACTGCCTTGGCCATTCAAAGGCTTAAGAGATGAACTGTAAAGCCAGTTAAACCACCTTCTATAAAGCTTATTTTTAAGAGGTGAAACAAGGAATTCTTTAGAAAGACTAAGTAGAAAACCTGGTGAGGGAATACTGTGAAGAGATGGCAGAAAACAGTGCATTTACCACAGCTCCTAGCCACCGACAGAGACAAGCATGCAGTGTAATCCTTCAGGAAACAAACAACATACAAAAGGAAAACTGCAGCACAGGTAGGTCCTGTGCATGGGTCGGGGCAATCCCAAGCACCAATACAGCCTGGGCACAGAACGGATTGAGAGCAGGGCTGAGGAGAAGGACTTGGGGTGCTGGTTGATGAGAAGCTCAACATGAGCTGGACGTGTGTGCTGGCAGCCCAGAAAGCCAACCATGCCCGGGGCAGCATCCAAAGCAGCAGTGCTTGTCCCCCTCCCTTCTGCTCTGGTGAGACCCCCCCTGCAGTTCTGCTCCAGCTCTGGGGCCCCCAACAGCAGGAGGACACGGAGCTGTTGGAGCGAGGCCAGAAGAGGCCCCAGAGATGCTGCGAGGGCTGGAGTCCCTCTGCCATGGGGACAGGCTGGGGGAGTTGGGGGGTTCAGCCTGGAGAAGGGAAGGCTCCGGGGAGACCTCAGAGCCCCTTCCAGTGCTGGGGGGCTACAAGGAAGATGTGGGGGGCTTTTTCCAAGGGCAGGGAGTGACAGGACAAGGGGTAATGGGTTTAAACAGAAAGAGGGAGACTGAGATGGGACATCAGGAAGGAATTCTTCCCACAGAGGGTGGGGGGCACTGAGACAGCTTCCCAGAGAAGCTGTGGATGCCCCATCCCTGGGAGTGTCCAAGGCCAGGCTGGATGAGGCTTGGAGCACCCTGGGCTATGGAGGGTGTCCCTGCCCATGGCAGGGGGTGGCACTGGAGGGGCTTTGGGGTCCCTTCCAACCCAAACCGTGCTGTGATTCCATAATAACAATTACATTGCCCCTACTGTTCAACTGATGATTAGAGAATTAAAAACTAAACAAAATCCATGAAGATGTGTCTTGGAATAATGTAGAGATATGAAAAAGCCAAATTTGTCTCATGTTATTTGCTGTGGTCAGTGGTGATTAGACCCTATCAAGTAATCAAAATATTACCAAGATACAAAAATTAGACCGGATGTCTGTCACTGCAATGCAAGGCCTGGCAGCAGCCTCACATAATTTTCCTCAAAAACACCACACTTGATAAATATTGTATTCACAAATTATACAGAATTACACAGTTTCTTTATATTTGCATTAGGCCTAGGATTTAAACCATTTATGTCCCTTATTTAATTGTATTTAGGGCACTATTTGCAAGTAGTGCAAATCATTCAGTGATGAACTGGCGTTCATATGATTCTATGAACAAAACGTCCCAATAACTGCTTTTACCTGGTCCTGCCAACATGCCATTTGCATTGTACCAACGAGCAGCTTCAATACGTATACTGCAACCTGCAAAGTGTTGGCACGTCCTCTCGCCATACAGCTCGCAGTGTCCTGTTGAAGAGTTAATAAGCCCGGACACACAAATACTTTCTAGCTGAGTATAGTGCCCTGGTAATTTACCATCCCAAAGCAGCATAAAATTTTCAAACAAAACAAAGTACAAACAGACAGACACAATATTTTCCAACCTCCAAACCATTAAAATTATTACCCAATACTATTTTAAATTCGTAAGGTTCAGACTTGTACGCATCCGAATTGGCATATGCAGTCCATTCGCTCCCATAGTTATAATGCAACATCGCAAATGCATAAAAATGCATCCAATCTAGGCCTTCATTTTGCTCAGATTTTAAACTGTATTGAAACCCAGACACGAGGAGGTCAAATCCACAGTTCTGTACAACTGCTGTTTATGTCAAGTAGGTTGTCACAGGAACATGAGGGTGTGAGTTTATCCTACATTTCAAATTCCTTTCAGCTTGACGAGGCAAACTCCAGTCTCAGACACTCCCCCCCTTTTACTGTATCTGTTTAATCACCTCTCAACCGACAGTGCTTTTCTCCAAACCATTCCTGGATTCAATACGTTTCAAATATAATCAATGCATGAAATGAGATGACAAAAACATGTGTCGTGACCACTTGGTTTAGAAAACAACTTTCTGAATCTCGACAGTTCATGTTTCCAAGCAAGACAATTAAAAATCCCACGAACACATAACTGTTGCTGCTAACATCACTGTGAGCATGAATGAATTTTATTGGCTTGGTCATGCACATAGGCATAAAGAACCACATGTTCTCCTCTTAGATCTTCAAAAAAAGGAACTGTAAAACTCAAAAGAACCACTCAGCAATAAATTTACAAGTGAGATCTATGAACCTAATTCCCAAATACTCTGCTCAGTTGCCAGCCAGTTCTGAAGGGTACCTGAATTCTCTGTGTATCTAGGTTTCCATTGCACAAATTCCTAATGCACTTTATTCCTATTAATACTGAGTGTAAGTGAACCTTCTCCTCGCTGTGAAAGGACAACTAAACTGCTTGGTTGTTTAATGAAATCACGTATCTGAATCCTTAACAAAGCAGAATCTCAAGCCCATCATTTTCTTTGGTATTTTCTATTTGCTGGTTAAAGCAATTCAGTAAGCAGGCTGCTGCGGATCCCAATTTTGGGCACTGGGGATTTTCTTTACATGGTACAATGAAAAGTAAGATACTTAAGACTGGACTCCCAGTATCAAAATATGTGAGGTAACCATTTCCAGCATCATCACTGGAAAAAAGGACAGGGTTTATGTTGTGCCCTAAGACCTAAGATGCTGAAATAACAGCCTACTGTGTAGCCAAAAAAGCTTGGTTTTCTCAAGGTTCAGTCTTCCCTGTAGGCCTCCCATGCTTCCTTTTAACATCACATTTTGCTTTCTTTATGAATAGTTACAGATATATAGCTAAGGACCCAAAACACAGTTAAAAACACGAAGAAACTTGAACGCTATTCAACCTTCTACAGGCTTTTAGACAGGGTGATAAAGAATCTGCAGTGTTCTGAGGTGGCCAAGGATGAATACCTTCATCATTACAACAGAGGAGTTATGTGGCAGTAACATTATGCAAAGATGCTGAACCAATCAGGAATAGAAAATGAGTACAAGGTAGAAAATTTTTAGAATTAGGCTAATAATATAATTCCCGTGCTGTCACTATAATGACGGAGAGCAGCACCAGAAGAATATTCATTCTAGTAATGACTTTCCTAGGCTAATAGGAAAATATTATTCTAATGTTGAAAATGAACATCCTGCCCTGTCCAAGACAGAGAAGTATTTTACAAAACAAAATGTCAGAGTCGCAGCAGTTCCAGAAGGAGATTTTCTTATTCCCCAGAGAACTGAGGCTGGTAATAATGATAATAATTTTTATTATCGTAACAACAACATTTCATACCGAATAAGCTGGGATGCTTTGTGCCCTCACCGAAATGCACGCAACCCGATAGTCTTAAAGTTTGATTCTGAATATGTCTGTCAGGAAACAAGCGCAAGCCTTCAGCAGCCGCGGCTGCCTGATTAGTCTCACAGTCACTCCAAGGAGCTATCAGCTTCCCAGCGTGAAGTTCTCCTGCATCACTGCTCCAAGCCTTTAGGCAAAGGATTCTAATAATGAGTCACAGTGCCGTGACTGAGGCCACACTTCTGCTCTGGTGAGCTGCTTGCTGAGAGGGACTGCATGCTCCCTCATTATCATTTTACAGCTTTTTTTTTTTTCCCTTTTTGCCTTTTTTATTTTTTTTTAATTTGTTCTTTTGTATTCTTTTTCCTTCCTCCAAAGGCTTGGTGCATTTCAGTGAGAGTGCTTAGTGCTACCACCAGGACAGAAGCCATATGCTCACGTTTAATAACCTTCTGGCATGAGGTAGTCATAAAACTTAGGATAAGGCAGAGCATTATGTCGAAGAATGAGATAAGATACAGTCTTCTATCACATCCTAATAAATAGACGTACACACCCTCCTTCCAACCAACCGAGGTTACAGAGGTGAAGTATTTTACACATTCCTCTGTCATTAATGGTATTATGCGGAATTAAAAATAAAACAGACATACAAAGAAGGTCACTCAGCTCCACCCTTGCAGCTAGGATTAAAAAAATCTTGTTTATCCTCCCACTTATGTTCTTAGGCACTTAAGGCCAACCCCTTCAGAATCTGAAGAATGCTACTTAAGCCAAAACGCAGTTACATCCTACACACACACGGAGCGGTACTAATTCGTCATTTACTAATTGTCTGGCAACATTCAACTCAACAAATGTACTGGACAAACTTGCCACCGGACTTAAAATTTTTCACACTATGCCACTCCAACAAAATGCCCCACTGTTTTACAACATACCTAGATTTAATGTTGCTACTACTCTTTCTTGTTTATTCTTCATGTAGCTGGAAACCTTTTGTTACTTTAACGTTCTTTACAGAAGGCCTAGATCTACTGAGTGCTGGCAGATTTAGCACTGCTTTTCTAGAGGGGAAGCAGGATGGCAAAAAAAATGAAAGATTTGGAACATGCACATACAGTTCTGCTCGAATGAACCCCCGAAAGATACGGGGAAATGTGGACGTGATTCCAGAGCAGACAAAGTGGATAGTGTGACTACTCTATCGTGCCAGGAACACTGAAGTTGCCTTACGGATACTCTATCTATATGTTTCGAACTAAATGGAGAGAGGAGCTACAAATACTCCTCTACAGAGCTATGTACTTAAATATACACACCTTATTATTACAGTATCAGATATGAAAAGAGAAATCCAGTAAGAGTAAGAGATGGGAACTTCCATAAAATTGCAGCAACCATTTCCTACTTTATCAAGTGTTACACACAGTAGCTTCCGTACAGGATCAGGATAACCCGAAAACCAAACTGACCGACGGACTGCGAACACCCACAGGGCACACAGGTTCCGATCCACTGCAGACTCAAACATCCATGCAACGTACACCACCGATCCTCCAAAAACAAAACAAAAAAAAGCCGGTGATGCTCTCCAAGTTCCCCTCCAGCTTTTCCATCATAACAAAATTTTCAGAACTAAACGCGTGGAGCATATGTTTAGTTCACATACAGCGTCTGTCTCCTCTCTTTCTTGTGTTTGCATTCTTGTGCGTCCTGGCAATTAGATAAGAATAAGGCAAAAAAACACCCAACGCCCTTACAGAAACGGCAAATGCTGTAAGTCTTGTCATTGACTTGCCTGCTAAGCAGGGAAAAAAAAAAATAAAGGAGGGCACACACTGGATTTTTCTCATACACAGACCCGATCACACTGTCGTGGGAAGGAATAAAAAGAGATGAGAGTGTTAAAAAAAGCTGGAGATAGTGATGATCTCAAACGAGCAGTACTTTTGTGTGATCGGAGAACGGCAGCGCTACAGAAACACTGAATATGACAGCGCAACCTCACATCTTCCCTAATTTTACATGACTGGAAACCTCAGGTGTTTCAGTCATGTATCTTTCCTTGGGACAAAGCTACCTTCGGATCAGTCAAGCTGACTTTTAACTACATAGCTGGGATGGATCTTACCACATTCCAAATACCTGAATATTGTCTCCGCTTCCCTAACAGCGACTGCAACGCCACTCTGCTGTCACAGCGTGAGCGGCGTCCAAGCACACTAGTTCAAAGATAGCTCAGGTGTAGCTGCGGAAGGCACAGCCACAAAAGCCGTTAAACTGTAGATATACCTGTGCCTATGACATCCCCCTTTATTTCCCTTCGATACCAAGCATCCTCTCGCACTAGCGGCACCGGGCTGAGTAAGCTTCACAGATAGAAAACCTAAGAAAGCAAAATCAAATGTGTATGGGGAAAAAGCCGTGAAACAATGAGGCTGTGAAAAAGTCTATCAACTCCGAGCGTGCCTATCCTGCACCGACAGTGTTACGACACTGGTATTTTCCATATGACTTTTCCCACATTCCCTAGGTAGCATTAGAAAGAAGAAACAAGGGAAAAATATGAGCTGAAAAAGATGTGATCAGCTTGGTAAATCTTCCATCCCACATCCGTGAGAGCATGCTGGTCTGCAAGCTTCAAACTCACACTGTTTTTATGGTGTTTTCAATTAAGTTTGAGGAAAGGATATGCTCTTACTTGGCATGCTGACACCCTGAACAAGCATCATTTGAAAAAGGCATTATCAGAAAAAAAATGGAAAGAACGCAACACAAGAAAAAAAAAGATTATCCAACTTTTGACTGAAGGACTCTGCTACAAACACTGGAGTGAAAAACCACCTTTCTGTTGTCTTGAAAACAGATGTTCCAGAGATGAAAACGCCCCCAACAACTCCTCATTCATTTTTTTTTGACAGATTTCAGGGATCCTCCTCTCTTCAAACATGACCGCTTTCACTGTCGCTGCTCCTGGTGACGCATCATTCTCACACAAACACAGCTGCACAGCAAATAACCCTCAGTCGTGCTCCTGCTCCTCGAGTATTCTGAATTTTTTTAATAACAAATAATTCAGGTGACCACGTGTTTCTGAAAGTCAAAACAAACGCAGGTTTTGAAGCTTTTTAAGAATGTTACCAAGCCACCTGCTTGGTTGGAAATATATTTAAATTAGGTAACCCTGAAAATTCCATAAACACAAATAATAAAGCCAAACACAAACCTCATAATGTGTTTTTCTTAACCTCAGAGGACACTTATTTGGTTTTTGATTTTTTTTTTTAAGTGAACTGACCGTTTATCATAGAATCACAGAACGGTTTGGGTTGGAAGGGACCTTAAAGCCCCTCCCAGTGCCACCCCCTGCCATGGGCAGGGACACCCTCCACCAGCCCAGGTTGCTCCAAGCCTCATCCAGCCTGGCCTCGGGCACTCCCAGGGATGGGGCACCCACAGCTTCTCTGGGCAACCTGTCCCTGTTTATCTTCACCTCACTGCTTCAGAAGCTGTGTGACCTAATTGCACTGCACTGATTTCCTCTATATTTAACTTTTTGTCCCTCAGAGAGTCCTGTAGTACAATTCCGTGTAAAATTACAGTTAACTTATGCACTAATAGATTCATGTATTCTTTAAGACTGATGTGCTGTGGGCCATTACAGGCTAAGCTAAGCTGACAGACTCTATTAAAGCACAGTACTGTCACGGAAATAGTGATTTTAACACAAGTGCATGTGACGGATACCAATTACTTTGCTCTTTTTCATAAAAAGTCTGCATGACATAGAAGTTATTATGAATGACTGATAAGATCACTGAACGCTTTACATCATGATTTTCAAACATGATTCATCCTTAATCACAGAGTACGCGTAACTGCTTATCTACCACATCACGACCTATTGTATGCAGGAGAGGCAAATTAAGCCAGTCACCTCCTAACCGAAGTTACTATCAGACTGTGCTAATTGTCACTTACGGAAACTGGCATCTCTCTTCGTGACAGTAGAAGGATGCTTAATAATCTTAACATCTCCCCTTCATAAGCATTAACTTCTTAGACAAGTGAGTCTCTTCCAGAAAGCAATTATTTTAAGCAAGGCTAAATCATACGTTACCATCCCTTAACAATTGCCTTTAAAACTTCGTTTTCAGTAGTTCAGAAGCAAGAAAAAAACACAGGCAAAGACATACAGACACAAAGGAAACACTGTAAAAATTAAATGCCTTCATCACCATTCAGAAAACTGCGTAACAGATCCTTCTGCCCCTCTGTACTGCAACACAGCAAACACCAAGGTCGTGTTCTAGGTTGATTTACTTACAAATAAAGACAAATATCAACCAATAGCAAACATTGGACTCGCTTATTCCTGCATTAAGTGGCTGTACCTAACAAAATAAACAAAAGATTTCCAGAAAAAGTTTCAGTTTTATTCCCAATGAAGAACTGGAAACCTCAGGAAGTTTTCACTCCACACAGCTGAGGGGTGATTCCTTAAGATTTGGGCTTATTGAACTGGTTTTTCAGCAATTATTGTATGACTTACAGTTAGTTATAAATCCCAAAACATGGTTAAATGTCTGACTTGTGAGTAATGACTTGGGTATTCAAAAACGCAGTGGAATACATCACGCACATCCTCCCAGAACAGGTTTGGGAGTCACTGTTTAGAATCTCAGCCATAAACTACACATGTAATTGCAAGAGATGAAAATGCATATTCAAAACTCCAAACAAATCACAATTCTACCAAATTACATACATTTACAACTACCCAATGAATAAAAGGTTTGAGGAGGAGCGTGGCATGGCGCTCAGCTGCCCACGTTGTCCCCCTCTAAACGCAAACAGATGCTGACTTCCCATGCAGTCATGAGCGTTCATTAACACCTGTAAAGCACTTCCTATGTTTTAGAAATTATTGAACTAGTCAAAATGGACATATGACCAGTGTTTCATCTGGGGGTTTTCAGGGGTTTCCTCTGGTAGGTTGCCTTTTTTTTTTTTTTAAAACAATGCTTACAAAAACAAGGAACCATTTTTTCGTTTTGCTGGCTTTCCTTCATGTCAAGTGGACAAAACACTTGTTCATCTTCCAAATTAATTCATAATAGTCCATTTAAAGACAATCCACACAATCTACACAAGGTTCTTGTGAAGACTTAGTTCATCTAAATACAAATTTGCAAGATGAAGCCACAAGTTTTGGGGGGAAAAATAAAACACAACCCACAAACACTCAAAAAACTTTCTTGTATGTCCTACGCTCCTAACATGCTAGAAATGCTGGGAGAACATTCCCTCGGTGTCTTTACAGTACTCCACACACACTTGTAGCTACAGTGAAAAGACTGAAGGTTTCAAGATAAATGAATTAAGCAAAATTCCTATAGAATTAAGCAGATGGAAACATCTAACATGCCCCTTAGAATCACTAGAGAATTTTTCTTCCCACGACAAATTAGCAGTTTGTTGATATCACGAAAAACGTACTGGGAGATTTTCTCAGCTCCCTGAATCAAGTCAGTACTTATTCTCCTCCCGCCCAGTGACAAAAGACATATCAGCCATATATCAGCATTTTTGCTCATAAACACTTAAGTACGTTGCAAATATGCAAACATGTAAAATCCATGACTATTTAAATAAACTTCCTCCCTTACAGCTCTTCTTTGTGTAAGATTCTTTAAAAGAGAACAAGACAGCCATCTAGAGGGCAAGAAAAATAAATGTTGTTTATCTTTAAATCACAAGGGAACTGGATGACTGTTCACTGTAAACTGGGAAAAAACGGGCCAAATAGATGTGAATTTAAATGAAATGGATCCACGTTACTGTTACCCACCACAGAGCTTATTTTCACTTGGTATTTCAACATAACTCACTTAATCAATAAACCCTGAAGCCCAAAAGCGACGCTTTTCTCCTTTTAGGATATTAATTTACACAGAAAGTACGTATTTTTATAAAAGCCACATGTTTTTCACTAGATGGCATGGAAGTTTAAGAAATTAAAAGCACTGATCCATAATTAGGGATAAAGATGTCATCTCTGTCTAGCTTCTTCACTACATTCCTGTACTCCTCACTTCCTTCTGGCTCTGGAGCAGAACAAAACACAACACACAAAGGCAGCTGAAGTAGCAGTGAGCTTCCACGCGCCGTACCATAACACAGCTTTTATGGCCATAAGCCCACAGGAGGTCATACTGGTACGTTGTAAACCTCCCCAGCATGTCACAGCATCTTCCTATGTAGCTATTTCTGGGTACACCAGAGAACTGGATAAATTTGGGAATTGCAGCCCAGTGGGAAAGGATTGTGGATAATTGTTATCGTTTATGCAGATCAATTCCTGGCAGTGGGAAAACTTAATACAGTTCTATTAATGCCGACATTTTGGAACAGATGTTCTAGAGGAAGAAAAACGTGCAGAAAAACTGAATTATCATTTGAAGAAAGGACAGAGAAAAGTCTTTCTAGAGTTTTAATTGAGACTGGGCAGAGGGAAGATCGTGGGATGAAACAAATAAATAACCAGCAGTGCTTTCCTCTCTCTCTGGACAGATTTCCTTTTTGTTGCTCTCATTTTCGACCCTACCAGAGAGATCTAACTGTTCTTAACGTAGCAAGTCCGCTGTGACCCCTGCGGGCACACTCTTAAGCCTATTACGGGTACCTGGCGTATTTTTCACCGTACAGGGACAAACACATACAAACCTTTCTCACATCTATTGTCGTTCATACAAGATGGAGTAAAGGTCTTGAATTGTCACTCAGGAATTGGGGAGGGGCGGGGTGGGTGTAGGAACATTTAATTCTACTGTGTACTGGCTCAGGAAAAAGCCTACAGAAGGCTGTTGACACTGAAGTACCACATCCCCCAGATGTATGGATGAGGTATTTCCCATCCCCCCTTTGTTTCACATCTTACATGAAGTGCAGATGGGCCACTTACCGACACCAGCAAGAAATAATCTTTGTGTTAAATCCCAAAGTGTTCTTTAAAAGACTCTTTACGCTGGTCTTCTACTGATGACCTCTTCCCTAATTTTGCAATGGTTTCAACTGACTTTTCCATCATTGGTATAGCTATAAAAAGCAAAACACCTCCTCCTAACCCCATTATGATGAAAGCTTTGAATTTTATTATTCATTTTTAATGGGAAGAAGTTAAAGTCCCTCAAGATCCATAAAAGGTAGGTTTTTGATGTATCAGCTAATGGAAGGTTGCTACAGAGTCATGCCTTGAGCAGACTGTCTGATAAAGGGTGTACCTTGTACTGGGATAACAAGAGAAAGGTGTTTTGCCAGAATGTTGCCCATTACTATTTTTGTTTTTAAAGAAATCATTTCGTTTCAGAACAGGTCCATTTTAGGGGTTCTTCTGTTGTTTGGTTTTTGTTGGTGGGCTTTTTTACTTAATCTCTTATCAGTTTTTGAATAGTATTTAAAAAATAGTGTACCATCAACCAAAATGACAAGCTCAGATCAAAACACTCTCAAGATATTGTGTTTAACACTTAGATCATCCCACACAAAGGTAACATTTCTGTTCATCACTCTACAGTTTGAAATAACCCCTGCTCCACACAGTGTCATTTTCCAAAAGCCGTTAACAACAGTATTTGCATCAAATAGAATCACGGAATGGTTTGGGTTGGAAGGGACGCCAAAGCCCCCCAGTGCCACCCCCTGCCGTGGGCAGGGACACCCTCCACTAGCCCAGGTTGCTCCAAGCCTCATCCAGCCTGGCCTTGGGCACTCCCAGGGATGGGGCACCCACAGCTTCTCTGGGCAACCTGTCCCCGTGCTCCCCACCCTCTGCGGGAAGAATTCCTTCCTGATGGCCCACCTCAATCTCCCTCTTTCCATTTAAACCCATTACCCCTTGTCCTGTCACTCCCTGACTTTGGAAAAAGTCCCCCCCAGCTTTCTTGTAGCCCCCTTCAGGTACTGGAAGGTTGCAATAAGGTCTCCCCAAAGCCTTCTCCAGACTGAGTAAGACCAATTCTCTCAGCCTCTCTTCACAGGAGAGGTGCTCCAGCCTCTGATCATCTTCATGGCCTCCCCTGGACTCGCTCCAACCGGTCTATATCCTTCTGATGCTGAGAGCTTCACAGCTGGACACAGCACTCCAGGGGGGGTCTCACAAGAGCAGAGAAGAGGAGAATCCCCTCCCTCGCCCTGCTGGCCACACTGCTCTGAATACAGCCCAGGATACAGTTGGCTTTCTGGGCCGCCAGCAAAGTATTAAAAAAAAAAAAAAAAAAAAGGAGGGGAAGACTGCAAATCACATCACCTTCCAGGTCAAAAACTGTCTCGCCAGCACCTGGTTGATCTCCAAATGAGATTTCAACACCTGCAACAAGTGATCGCACCAGCTGAGAAGATGGCCCTGAACAAGGAGTGCCATCAGCCTGGGAGGGTGTTTTTATCCCTGTGAGTCCCAGCTAACAGGCATGTGACTGTGACAAAAGCCAGCCTTGCGACAGGGGCCACTGGGAGCGTGACACACGGAGGTTCACAGAAGTTTTGAAGAGTGAACGCGCTTATGGGGAAGTGAGATCTTTTCCCCTTGCTCGCAACAGCAATCAGAGTTATCAGTCTCTCAAAACACAATTATATAGGCTTATAAAAGCAGCATTACTCTTTGCTTCTCTCTTACAGGTTCCAGATAAAGAATAAGCATGTAGCAGCCTGAAAGACATTGCAGGGGGGAGGGATGGACACAACGTCAACAATAAAAACTCAGTCAGAAAATCAAAGTCAGAAGCAAGATGTGGACAGACTGGAATAGCTTCTCCTTTCAAGGTAGGAAAGAAAACAGAACATTAAGGAATCAACAGCCACCTAATTTATTAAAAATTTTGCCAGTTTTTAACCAAAGAAAGTCCTACCTTAGAATTGCAACAGGCTGCAGAGGAAGAGTTGATTCACCTCCAGACGATTCCATTGTGAAAGTCTGTAACTAAAGATATGTGTAGTTGCGACAAACAAATATGAAAACCCTATTGAAAAGGCTGCATGAGTTCTAGGTCTACGTAAAAGTTTCTCTCCTGAAGCTGAACTCTGTTCACGAATTATGCCTCGAAAAGGAAACGGTTTCCAGAAAAGTAGAAATTTCCTATTCTTTAGTCTGGATGTGGAAAACACTCCACCCTTCAAATGCCTCAGCTGTAGCCTCCAGCATTTTTCTAACCTCTTTAAACACAGGTTTATTTTAATTGGTCCTTTTCCTTCTGAATGGTCCCCCACAGCTTTTCTTCACTTGCCTCACCAGGTGCCTGAGAGGTAAATCAGGATAATTAGTTCTGGATTGCCCAGCTGATTGCTGAAAAAAGTGACACTACCTAGGGTAAGAAAGCAGGAAGGGAAATTGAAGTCTTACATAACAGGACAGAAGGGAAGAGGGCAGTCAGAACAGTCTTCTGGCCTCCATCAAGTCCAGGAAGCTAGCAAATGTGGTCATACTCCTTGCTACCAAAGAGAAACCAGTTGCTCACAAACCTAATTAGCAAGCCCCACTTTGTAACAATTAAATACCCAGCAGCATTCAGGGACAGCAGCCTCAGTAATGTGAGGACCATGACCACCATCGCATCTTCACCATCAGTAAAAGCAAGAAAGCAGCAAACCAGCCTCCAGGAGCTTTCAGCAGCCCCAAACCTGTTTTCTCTGCAACAACCCTGATGAGGCTTGGAGCAACCTGCTCTGGTGGAAGGTGTCCCTCCCCGTGGCAGGGGGTGGGACTGGGTGGGCTTTACGGTCCCTTCCAACTCAAACCATCTGTGATTCTATGAAACAACAAAAACCTTTATAGCTTTGCTCTGGCTTAGCTTGGACCAATTCATTAATACTAGCTGGGAATGTACTTCTATAGAATTTTGTGCCTGTGTTGTACAAATGTCTTAGCTAAATAAATGGCAATAAAGAAAAGACACAAAGTGTATTGGCATACAGTAGGTACCATTATAAACCTGGAGCTTTTGAAGACACTAATCTCTTAAGAGAGGGAAAAAAAAAAAACCAAAACAGCCTAAGTTGTGTCAGTAGAAAGGCTGAGAGCTCAGAGTCCTGCCAGCCCTTCCCCTGAGGGGAGTGGTGGGTAACAAGCTATACCTGGGTGTGCTTGGTATAGAATTTAAGCCCAAGTCTTTGGACAGGCAAGTAAGGACCTTTCCTGACTTACTACCAGGCATGCTTTGTACCCAGTGTTGTATTTTGTTGTATTCTGGTGGGTTTTGTTGTTGTATTTTCACCAGAACAAAGTTTTGTTTTAAAGAGCCTGCTTCTGATTTACCCAAATCAGAATTTGTCATCCCAGAGCACATACAAACAAGTTTTCAGGACAGACTTGATGAAGAGATGATACACAATTAGTGACACTGAGACAGTGATCAGGTGCTGATGCTGCTGAGCGAATCATTTTAAAGCCAAGTCTTTCTGTACTTGCACAGAGCGTGATTAGACAAAGGCTGACGTGGCACAAGCCTAGGGACTATGCTACTTTTCCTAGCTGACATGAAGTATCCTACTCCGTAATCGCTTTTGATTGTAGAGTATATTACCCAATCATTCAAAGAGATTACATTCTGTGTATGCACGGAGACTGTGAGTAAGGAGCAATCTGTTTGTCACCTGGGACAACGCTGGGAAACTGTCAGCACTAATCACATTATCAAATATAAAATGGTCTATTATTTCAGTTCTATAAATAGAAATACAATTTGTTTAAAGGGCATGGCTCGCAGTGCCACAAGAACTCAGTAACTTCCGTGTAGTTCAGTTCTGAACTACAGACAGACTGTATTTCAGATTCTTTTCCCCCCATTATACAGAATTTTTACAGTGGGAGGGGGGCAGGTTCAGCTCCTCAGCTGTGCTCACCTAACACTGAGGGCAAGTGAAAAAAACACCTACCAAAGGCTGCACAAGCAATTCCCTACCTACAGGGGCACATACAGTTTGGAATACTCTCATGACATGTGGAAGTCCTCCCCTAATACCTATGAACAGTCCATGACGAAATACACTCAAGAATACGTGGAGGGAAACGTTTTCTAAACGATGCACAGAAATCCTCAACCCAGTAACCAGTCATTCACGCCATGCAAAGGCATGATGTGGGTAATGGTGAAGGAGGTGCTTTGCAGTTTGTGTTATCACTAAATATTTGGTGTTTTCGTTAGGGGCTTTGTGGGTGTTTGGGATTTTTATATTTCCTACAGCTCATGTTTTCTCTCAACGCTGCCACCGCAACAATGAAAAATAAGACAGTAGTACCTTTATTTCTAAAAGACCATGAAAACTGTTTCTAGGCGGGATGCAAACAGTGTTAGAAACCCAACCTATGCAACTCTGCTTGAAAAACTGGGGGTTTTTTTTAAAGAAACAAAGAAATTAGTAGTGTAACAAAGTAGCTAGAAATGCTGTCACACTTGGTGTTGTATAGGAATTGCACGGCTGTGGCAGTACAAGTGCCACGCAGTGACATAACGAGTCCTGACTGGAGCTGGAAGGTTTATTTGCCCCTAAGTGACACGAAACCAGGGCAGTAACATCGGAGTAGTTTACATCCAATCTAAGAAATACTGCTTCACTTCACAGCAGGTTTTTAAACTCAATGGTTAAGTGATGGAATACTAATCTATTCCTCTGTGAAATAATGAAACTCGAATTTTTAAAAAGCACATCTTATTTGCTGTTTCAGTGACATTTCTTTTCATGCTGAATATATTACGTTGTTATAAATTCTTTAACTAATATTTCACCCCAAACACAACCATCTGGAATGCGAATCACAGACACAAAACAGTAGCTGCTTATGCCCAGAAAAATTACAGCTTTCAAAACAAATACCAGAGCAGAGTGCAAAGGAGGAAAACATCCAAATCGCAAAGTAGCAACTTTGTCTTCTATTTAGAACAAAACACTTGTATTTAAAACAAAAACACACTCAAAAAAAAACCCCAATCTACTTCCTGACTCAAACTGGGAAGAACATAGAAAATTAAATAAAACCACACCAAGGCGATGCAGTCTTGTCTGACACAGCTCCCCCTCTGGGATTTTACAAGGTCCGCATTTTTGTAACAGTGCTGTTGGTAACACTGCGCACCTGAAGGTACACAAACATCCACTACCATCACCTCTACATGGATTTCAGAGCATATCCAGAAGACAAGGCAGAGCTAATTAAAAATTAAGAAGTTGGTATTTATTTATTTATCATGCTTAAAGGATGCCCGCTCACACAGTAAGGCCAAACTGGGCTCCAACGAACAGCTTTGAAGCTCAGGAGCAGTGAAGAACGACAAGTAACTCTTAAATCCAGACAGCAGCACAGCTAGTATAGCCATATGTTAAGAAAAACTCTGGAGATTTGCTCTAAATTTAGAAAATCTATCTTTTAAAACTACAAAGTTAGTTAAAACAGATGCACACACTTCGTCTTCCCTTTCACTTAAAAACGTTATATACACTTTATTTTGCCTTTACTGCTTGGTCCTGTGCAATGTTTACATCAACATGAAGCTTTATTCCTAACAGTAATCAAGGATTTGCTTGCTTACCTCACATTCCCTTGGGGAATAATACCAAACCACTTACAGAAAGAAAATAAACATTCTTCTTAGTATTTCTAAACACATTGCACACTAGAGACCACACATCCATGCCTGGTGGTCCTACCACCAATCTCTCTTCAGTGACGTTGTATTTTGACCCACATATACAGTGCAGATTAGAAAATGTTCCATCTGTTGCTTCTGCTTTACAGTTTGCAGCGTTAGAAATATGCAGGATCACGAGCTGTTGGACGTAAGGAGCTCATGAACGTCATCATGTCCAACCGTCCTCTCAAAGCTGCCATCAACACTAGATCAGGTCAGCCTCAGCTTTTCCTACCTGCAGCTTGAAAACATCTGAGGATGGAGACCCATAAAACTCTGGGGAACCTGTTCCAAGCACTGAATCACCTTCTCACCAAAGACTTTCTTTTCTTAGCGTCTGAGCTGAGCTGCTCATGCTGCTACTTGACGCCACTCTCCCCCATCAGCCGCTATCAAGGACAGCTTGGCTCTGTCACCTCTGTACCTCTGACGGGCCGCGCACACATACGTGGTGAGAACAAACACCGACGTTAAAAGGGCATCATGTAGTTGCAAAAACGAGGTGAACAGTCACAGTGAAAATAAAGAAATATAGTAGTTCTAGACATGGAAGAATACTCTGATCACAACATAAAAGAAAAACTCCTAACATGATGGATCTTGGGCAAAAAACATTTACTCTGCGCTTAAACAGACTGACAGGACAAAAACCTTATTGACCCAGACAGCATCAGGGAATCTCACCAAAGGTAAGCTGACTCAAAAAGCACCCTAGCATTCCAAAAAGGCACCTCTAGAACTCCCCTGTAAAGGATACTCCTCTCCTGCTACCCATTCCCAACTCTCCGGGTAGAAAGCAGTGCCGGGAAGCACCGCGGGAAAAGGCAGGGAAGGGAAGGGAAGGGAGAAGATGGCCACGCGCACGGTAGCAGGAGCCGGGGGAGATGTAAAGCGGCAAGACAAGAAAACGCTTTACCTGGGACACCGCGACAGCACCTGACCACACAGAAAAGGTTAAAGCAGGCAGTTTTCCCCAGCTGCTCTGTTCTAAAAGTTAACCCAGTCTTCAAGGACAAATTAGGAGCATCTCTGAACCCGTCCTGCCGCGCACGGGGCGCGCGTCTGCCCCGAGCCAGACCCGCTTGAGACGGCCAGCGGGCAGCAACGGCGGCTGCCGCCTCCCCGCAGACACGTTACACGAGTGCCACCTACCGCGAGCAGGCACGCAGCGCTAAAAACCGCTATGCCGCGCCAACGGGGACACACGGCCTTCCCTAAGCGACGGGAGACCACGCGCACCGAGGTGAGGGCGGCACCGACCGGCAGGTCCCGAAGCCTGTCACTCACCCCGCGAAGACCCGGCGGAGCATTTCCCATCCTCGGCAGCTCAGCACGCCCTGACCGGCGCCGACAGCCGGCGGTGCAGCGGAGGGTGCCCGCGGGAGCGAGCTTCCCCTGAGGCGAGTCCGCGCGCCGTCGCTCCCCGCCTCCACGAAGCCGCCGGAAGCGGCCCGGGAAGCGCGCGCTCCGCACGGCGACAGTTCGCGCCGCTGGGGCGCCCCCTGCTGGCCGGGGCGGCCACCGCGGGAGAGGAGCGCGCCCTGGCCCCGCGCGCCTCAGGCCGGCCCCGGCGGCGCTTCTCGGCCCGGGACGAGGTGCCTGGGCACGAAGGAGTCCTCCCCGCGCTACCCTTCCTGCTGCGTGCGGGCGAGACCGCGCTCCGTGCAGCCCCACGCGTAGAGCTGCCGCCCGCTAGGTACGTGACTGACTTCGGGGGGGCTGAGGGGGTGGGGGAGAAGGCCGCTGGCTCTTCCAGCCAACGGAGAGGCAGGTTGAACCCTTCAGGGCAGCAGATAGACCGTTCTTCTACTACTCTGCCCCCTCAGCCCGGGCAGGGCCTTTCCCTCCTTCCCTTGCCAGTGCTACAGCCGGGCTGCCAGCTGGAAACGGGCCGGTGGTCAGCACCCCCCCGGTGCCAGGGCTGTCAGAGCACCGAAAGGTGGCTCCAGGGGGCTGCCTCCGTCTCCAACAGAAGGAGATTCTATTCCTGCTCCCTGCAGGCTACTCACCTTTCCTCCCACATCCTCCCCTCTCTGCACCTTTATTCTCCTTGGAAGCACGCTCCTCAGTCGAGCATCATCCCTATCCTTCCCCCTCCCTCCCTGGCAGCACAAGGATTCCAGCAGAAACCAGAACCTGCCTGGCTCAACAGGTTAAGTAACACTCTGCTTGAACAGCAGCATCTGCCTTCACCTGAGGAACGTTAGGAAGGATGTTAAGACGAGTTCTTGTAAACCCCAGAAATACCGCGCTCCTCACTAGAGTCAAATTCAACATTTAAAACTGTGTTCAGATAATAGTGAAAATAATCAGTATGTGACCCTCAACCTTGAGTAAATGCAACTTTTCAAGAGCAAGGTAATGCTGAGAACAAAACCAACACCAAAACCACCGCAACACGAACACCAGAGGCAGAATTCCAGAACGCGGCCTAAGGCCCACCCACTCACGTCATCATTTTGACGCTTTAAAGCCTAGTTACCTTCTGAAAATTGCGTGACCAGTTTGGAACCAGCTTTTAATCAGGAAGAAAAGCAAAGGCTGACTGAAATTTTTCAAGCCTCACATGGGAAGGCAGTATTTAAATTTTTTTCCAAAATACTGTGAAGATAACGTGGCTTTTTAAACATTTGCTTAACAATATAAGCCTTTACAGACTTTGGTTGAAGTACCTTACCCTCCAACAGAAAAAGTGGTGTTACAGTTTGACCTTTTTTCATTTTATTAGCACAAAATCATGTAGAGTGAAGACACAGAGGAACATACACATGTACTTAGAACATGGAAAACTCATTGCACAAATGGGAATGATTTCTTCCTTCCTGCGATCCTGCCATTACATCTCCTCTCACCCTGACTACTAGAACAGTGATGGAGCTGACAAGCCGTATATCCAACCTTACAAGCTCACAGCACTTCTTTAAAAAACCCAAACAGTTCCATTACCAAAAGGGGCTCAGCCTGGATTCAGAGCCACAGCTGCTATTAAGAGAACTGAACTACAGCACTGGAATTCCCAACTCTCCTGCTGGCTGGGGTAACTTTTGGAGCAGATCCTTTATGTATTTAGTATCATACAACATCTTTAAAACAAAGGAAGAAGACGGCATGTGCATACACCCTAATGTTAATGCATGTATATTCGTTTGTACACAGTTCAATGACGATCCATTCTATACGCAGAGAAGCAACCCCGTGGGTATTTCTGACCACATAAATCGATCAGTAGCAGAGATCGCTTACAGGTACAGATCTGCTTGCAGAAACCTTCATAGTGGCACTTGTAAAGTCGGTTGGTCCAGTGGCTTCGCAACACCTATACACGCACAGGGACAGGTAAAAAGAGGCAAGATCTTGACGGGCCGGTAGCTGAGCTTACTGCATAGCAAGGCTGATGTACAGTATGACATCCGCAGTAATAACACCAATAAATTAGATTAAAACAATTCAGATATACTTTCCCATAGTATGAAAGCCAGCATTCACAAATTCAGAAAAAACACACTTTTCAGACTGCACAGCGACAAACAGGGTGTTTGCCACAGTACAGAATCGACGCGCTCCATGTCCAGTATTATTAGTAGGTTGTGGCACACTGATATTTAATTGCCATGGAAGAATAACACCCTCATTTTCCTAGGAATTGTCTTGATTAGCCGTCAGAGGGTAGAGAGTGTTCCACCATCAAAAGTCCATCACTTTGTCATTTCTTCGTTTGGGAACAGCTGAAAGTGGTTGCTTTACTCCCACGGATGGCAGGCAGTTCAGTTTGGTTAGCCACGCAGTTTTGTGAACAGGATTAATCACACAGACTTACGACATCCGTGTTTTTGCAAAAGAGACCAGGTAGTTTATTTCTGGCTTCAATACTTCCCTTCCATCAAAGGGGGCATACCAAGAAGCGTGGTCTGAAAGCAGAGTATCACGATCTCTTAAAACGAAGCTCCAGGTCAGCTCTTCAAACACAGAATCACTAGAACAGAGCTCTACTTTGCATCCACTTAACAAGCAGAGAATTCACGAGAATACTCTGAGCACAATGGTGAGAGCAAGAACGACTTTATGGAATGATCTGTGAGACCAGCCTCACCAAACAAAAAGCCTGAGTTTCACAAGCCTAAATCATAACACCGCTCCTTTTTTTTTTTTTCAGGACAAAAAGGTAAACTTAAGCAAAAGTGGATATATACAGATTATTAAAAAAAAAAAGTTGAGCAAGTGACTATTCAGTGTTTCACGCAAAACTCAACCCATTCGTTTGTAAGTTTGGACCGGGCAATCAGTCAGAGACAGACTGTTAAAATCGGACTGCCAACTGAAAATCCTCTGCACCTGCAATAAAGCTGGTTTCAAACCAGCATTTTTAACTCCACTGGCCTCAAAGCATTTTTACAGTAGTTTCAGTTGTCCGACATGAGTTACAAGCTGCTGTTCCACGGTTAGTGCCACCCTTCTCCTGTGAAGCATACTTCAGGCTTTCAGACTACTCTTCTCTCGTTCCACAAAACTTTGGAGTGAAGAGCTGACAAGTCTATCCAACGGCTCTGGTTTTCCTCTAGACTGCATTCCTAGGCGTGCCATTGTGAGTCACTGCTTTCATATTTGAGGAGCTTGACTGATGGTTGCAGATTCTGTGGGAGGCAACACCTACTTCAAAGACTTCATGAATGGCTTTGCGGAAGCAATGGAAATTGTAGTCTATCAGACCTGTCAGGGAGGAGAAGGAGGGGAGAGGAGAAACTGTGCTCAGCCTGGCACATTTAGGTAATCAACAGAAATAAATATAAAACGTTTCATTTCACCAACAGCTATTTTGCTACTTATTTTAATATAAATTTGGGTTCAGAAGATTTAACAACGTTTTACTGATGCCAGTATTTATTTCGACTGTCTCAGCTTTTGGGGAAAAAAGGGCACTCTTTCAGAATCAAGGTGTATATTCATAATTAAACAAGTGAGGAGACAACACAAGCCTCTACCCCAAAAAATCATGCTAGTACAGCACAACAGTCACTTGAATGTTATCTTGCACTTTCTTTCATTGATATATATCCTAACTGTGGTGAGTAAATGAGATCAAATACAGCACAGTTATTAGAAGAACACATCCGCTTTTTCTCTTTTTAAAATGCCAAGGTAAGTACTGTCACCCATTAAGTCAACTACTTTGAAATTAGGGCCTACACTGTCATTACTACCCTGTAACATATGCAAGACCATCCATACCGTCGTCCCCTCCAGGTCCAAGCAACTATACAGTTGGTTTGACCTGCAGTGTGTTAGACACTTCATTCTACGTTCCTCCCACATACTGTACTAGCCTACGGCTGCTGATTTCCTCAGTCATACGTTACAAACATGACATCAGTGCGACACGGGATAGAGAATACGGCTATTCCCAACTCAGCAGCTGTCAAGCCGAACACAATAAGCGTTACTGCATCCTGATTCCACTACAGCAGATGGTGGTGACACAGGCCACATTAGCTACAAGGCATTTCAGCAGGAGGACAGCAATTCAAGGGGTGATTCACAAGAATAAAAATATGACCTCTTTATACCTATCTCTAGGAAAGTTCCTCCCAGAAGAAATTAAACAAATTCAGCTACACAAAAAAATCAAGGTGACTCATAAAGTCTTATTAATATTTTTTAGTAGATAAAAAGCATTAAATAGAAGCCATTCAACGGGGCGGGAGGGAGTCCTTACCTTTGCGCTCAAAACTCTCTTCTCTAAGAATGCAAACTAATGCCAAAAACTTTGTTACTTCTTTTAAGTACAGGACTGTTGTGTTATTGAGCTTGATAATTGCCATTGACTCTTTATCATAAGCACTTCCAGTGCCATCTTCCTTTAACCTAAGAAAGAACGAGTTAACCCATGACATAACCTAGACCTAGTAGGCATTCAAGTGTAACTTCAAGACACAATACCTGTTAAATGCAGCTGGAAGAATATTACTCACACTCAACGGGAAGCGAGTGCAGAACCTGCAATGCAGGTCTTCATACTATCCTAAGTCAGACCATTATCCCATCTTAAGTTTCTCAGGAAAGCTAGACCTAAACCAAGTAAAGACCTTCAGAAGCTGCCATCCTAAATGAGCAGTTAAGAGCAAGTTAGCAGCATGCATCCTTTTGCTATCAAACTAAGAGCTGTGGCTATTTAGTCAATACTTTCTTCAGCTTACAGCTGAGCATTAAGGGAGGCAGTACAGTACATTAGTTACAGCACAGTTTACCTTCCAACCACAGAGGCACTGCTACTCGCGGTCTCACTGGACTTACAGCGCCACAGTAAGGCGACTGGTTTGAAGGTTCTAATGCAGGACTTGGACGCAGAAACGTCAATGAAGTGACATCTCGGCCAAATTCCTTTTGGTAGATATGAAGACTTCCTTAGCAAGGTGAGGGCGGGCATGGGGGAAGGGGTGCAACAGGGAGCAGGACGCTTTTTGGTCTGAAGATAAACCAGCCTCCATTTACAAGAAAAGATTAGGACGCTGCTTTCTATCTGCAAGTTAGCGTCAGTTAAATTACTGTAGAAGCAAAAAGATGTGTCACAAGCTACTTCTAAGCACTCTCCTGAAAAAAAAAACCCAGTTACATAACCCTGGGTTGACCCATCAGGAGACAGACCACTGAATGTGGTATTTCTGGCAGCACTGTATTTTCCAGGCTACAACCACAGCTCTAAAATAAGTTACTGCTTCTCCAGAGCCACTTCAAAAATCCATTGTGAAGTAGAATTCAGCCATAAATTGTGAGAAACAAGCACTATATGCATCGCTCAGAGAAAGTCAGCAAGAGCAGAGTTGACCTCGCAAAAGCTGTTCTGTTCAGAGAGCGGCAGGTCTCAAAGCACCGTGACTGCAAGTTACACGCACGAGCTACGGCATGCTATCGACCCCAGTCATCTGCAGGTATTAACATACTTGGACCCACCACGCCAAGCGAGACACAGCAGTATTCGTATTTTACACTAAACGCTTGACTGTTACCAACGTCAGATGGCCAAGGCCATGAGTGGAGGGAAAGAGAGTACAAATGCTCAATCCAGCTGCCAAATCGTTTGCCTCTATTCTAGTTATTTACAGCACCAATGTGCTCTACAGACCCACCGACGGCTCCTCGCTGGACGACAAAGCCAGCGCCACTTGCACTGATTGCAACCTATTGTACAACTTTTAAGGACTTTTTTCCTACAAGTATTCATCACTTACCCATATATACAGGAAACATCTATCACTACATCAATCATGTCACAGCACAACTCATATGACTGCATGTCCACAGGGGAACTGTCTGTCGCAATGTAGATTTTGCTGACTACATCGAAGAGAAAAGCTTTTTCAATGCCTGAATTCTTCAGAAAGAGAAAGAATTTGAATGAATTTTTAAAATAACTGCATTTTTTAAAATCTCAAGTAGAATTCATACACTTTCACATTCTTAATAGCAGGAAATAGTTTCAACATAACCAGTTTCAAGGCTTAAGACATAATCAAGATGTACAGCATACGTTTATAAATACAACACCCTTGTTGCTAGAGTACGTATCAACATCACCTTCTAGTTGACAAAAACAAAGCTGGGCATTCTGTCAGAATTCTTTTTAGCTTATTATTTGCCAGATCATAATTAAGGTTACATTTTACTATACTTCCAGATCCCAAATTCAGCAGTTTTCCTCTTCTGTGGTTCTATTAGCTCCAGAAGAGCCATATATTCACATCCACCTGATGGACCAGGCTCAGGGACAAGCATGCTGACACTTAAATTTTACGCTTGCAGTATCTTGGCAGTTCAGTTTCTATGCGAGGCAGTTGCCATGAAGTTTAAGATGTCAGCTTCTAAGCTTACGACTCCATGAACAGTATCCCATTATGGCAGTTACGGGTAAGGAAAAGCCCCAAGCCCACTGTACCATCCCGTCTGTAACCCAGCACTTTGGCAAAGCGCACGTGCTCACGCTAGGTTCAGAAAACCAGCAGTATATAGTCACATAGGGCGACACATCTGACCCACACAGCTCCTCTCAGTCACAACTGGGTTTTTTCCACCTTGTCCCCATGCCTGCAACAGTCTCACAGACATCACTTAAATGGTTACTTCAGCCCCATCTGTAGGGTGATATTTTCTTTGATTTAACGTATACAGCAGCAAATTCCTATGTCGCAAATTCTATACGAAACACAAACACTAAAAGAATAAGGGCAAAAGTCTCACAGGCCCCATGAAACAAAGTTTAGTTCAAAGCCAAGTTCATATGATGAAAAAAGTCTCTTGCTGGTACAGCGACATTAGACTACTAAGTGCCTTAGCAGACTCATCAGTATATCCTGCTGGCGGAAAACTTCCGTAAGAACAGTTATAACCAGCCAAACTATGCTTTGTCAGTATTTAGAGAACCTGCACACAGCACACACCGGTACAATTTAGCGGTGGGGAAGAGCTTCTGATGCAGACAACCGGGCCAGCAGAGCACACCAACGTGAGTGCCACCCAAATCTCCCAAGGGCAGACCTAGCCAGCGCTCCTTTAGCAGGACTTGCTCTACCACATATTTCACTCAAAGTTCTGTTAGATTAACACTTACTGATATAAAGATATTTAGTAGATTTTCCAGCGTTGGCAGTTGTGGAATGAGCTTCTGTACCACTTTACTGAAGGCTTCAAATATTGAATGGTCATAGATACTGGTCAAATAAAAGCTGAGATGAGGAGGGAGGGAAAAGGAAGAAAAAAAAGAACAAAGATTCAAGAGTATTTCAGAATTGCTACAGAAATGTTAAAGCTACGTTTTCTAACATTCAGGCATGATGATTTAGCTGGGGTGCCTTTATCACAAATATACCCAGCCACTGCACCAAAAACCTAATTTCTGAGCAACTAGTGTAAACACCAAACAGATTTCCCCTGTCCCCAGGAGATGGGAGAACAGAAATAAAAATTGAAACATGCTTGCACAACACAGCCTACAGAATGCTTATCACAAAGGCGTTACGTTAAGCACTTGACTGGATTTCTTCAAGTCCTGTTCCTGGCCTTCCACTTTGTTTACACTAACACCAAGAGATACTGGCAATATTTAAAAGCAGAGAAAAGATAGCTTGTTTTAAAGGTGTCGGTCAAAGATACCTTAAAAGCCTGCCAAATATCAGGTAAGAGACTCAAGGTTTTAAAAGCAATCTGGCTGAAAAGTCAGTGCTAGCCAGGGCTAGAAGGCAAGCACCTTCCCTTCTCCTTGCCCTGCCCCTCAGGCCACATGTACAAATTCAGCCTGTTATGCTGAATGACAAGTAGGCAAAAGGACACTGAATTATCAGAAAATTTATGAATAAATCTGTTGACTGGAATCTGATACAGCAGCCTGCCTTATTTCAGTCAGCCTAACAGCTGAGGCTTGGCCATAAATTCACCAGAGTATTTTATGACCAGAGTTTGTGTGATATTAAGAAACTACCACAGCCTTGCTTCAGTCCGTCCGCATCTAGAAGCCATTAGTCTGTGTGCATATCCCTAGCAGCATGCTCTCCCATATGCCAGAAGTTTTAACTCACCTAAGGTGAAGTTTTTCAAGCCCAGCATCCGTAAGGTCATCATTAGCCCTCTGATGAATATCCCTCTGAGTTTCTATTTTATGGTCATCCGATAAACCATCAACTTTATGAATAAAAACTTCAAAGTTCATTTCCGGGTTGACCTTGTAGGCTTTTGAAACTGTAATGTGGAGTCTTGTTAAAGCTTCCATGTAGTCATCCTGTAAATCAGTTTTGGCAGGAATGAGTAACAAGGCTTTGTCTCCCATAACTATTCCATTCTGCACAAGGACAAAATATTTCAGCGCAAAAACTTCGCTTCTGCAACTAAACTGAAGTAGGGGAGAAGAGAATATCCTGGAGGGTCAGAAATCCAAGTAGCTTAGATTCTGTTATGTAAATTAGGTTGCATTAGCTATGCAAGGCTCAGGTTCACAAAACTAAGCTTCAGAGCAAAGGGCAGGTTACACTTCAACTCCAGCAAAGGCGGCAGCAGTCTCCAAAACAGTCCTCTGTGATCTGCTCTAGCGGATCCTGCATCTGGGCTAGATGATCTCTAGAGGTCCCTTCCAACCCCTGACACTCTGCGAATCTGTGAATCCTAATAACCAGGTAATCTTCCTCAGTGCAATTACTAAGTTCATTAAAGCTACCAGATACCAAATAGCACCAGTACTTGGAAGTGAGGTCAGAAGCGTGCAGTTACTAAATGAGCTTTATAGCAGTCAACAGCAGAGAGAAGGGATAATTCAGTCCATCTAGCACAGCAGGTTCTCCCTATTATTGTAGAAAAGGTGAGTTCAGAGTACTTGCCCCTTTCCACTCTCTCCACCGGGAATGTATGGTTCCAGTCACTCCGCAAAACTAAAACCCACACACCAAAAGTTAGATCACCAATGCATCCGTTCATACGTAACAGAGGTTTGATGAATTTATCCAAAATATAAATTATCAGTTTCTCAATCATTCCTCTCGCACACAAAGCAAAAAGAAAACCTCCTTGTGATTCTGAGTGATTTGCGTTTACCTGGGCATCAATAACGTATATTAGAGCACCTGTTCCTCTGAAGATCATCTCATAATCGAACGTTGGATCAAAAAAGTCCATCTGTCCAGGAAAATCCCATATTTGGAAATTCACAAATGAACTGTTAGAAATATCGTCTTTGTAGATCTTGTTGGTACTTTCCAAGAACAGAGTCTCATTGGGAGACATTTTGTGAAACACAACCTGTTAAAAGAACACAAACAATAGTCTCGACTTTATCTTGTTAGAAGGGATTGGTAAGAGTTCCGTGACTTGAACCTTACAAATAGGCTTGTCCATCCCGAAGCGTATAGCTTCCTTTTGGTAACCAGCTTCCTGCATCAGCCACGGAAATAACTGACCCTCAGCCAGAACCAAACAACCGAATGCAGTTAAACATTTCCACAAGCCTCAGTAACACCACTGCCTAAAGACACACACATCCCGGTTACTCTTTCTGCCTTGCAGGTCCAACACCCTATTTTCAAATTCTGCTGCATCAGCCAATTCAGCGCTGGTATAAAGCCACCGTGTTAATTAAACATCTGCAAGCTTATGAACTGTTCCTTTCCAGTCTTAGTTTCCTAAAGGAAACCGGTTTTAATCCGGTGTCAAGCATTACAATACAATCAGACTCTTCCTAACTCCAGTAAAAGTGTACAAAAACATCATCTCAGAGCCCCTGCCGTCTGTTAACAACAGAATTCCGTTTGCTGACTCCCTCCTTTCAAGTACCCTAAAGAAACGATGGAAGTCTGCACGCTGGTTGGTAAGCAGTTTAGCTGCATTGAGGAAAGACACGCTCATTGCTAGCCCTCAAAAAGCCCTTCCCTGGACAAGCAGAACTAGCACATAGCCCTCCAGCAAAGCAGCCTGTAGCAAAAGCAGCTTGAACAGCGAACGGCGTGCTAAAGCAACTCAACCATCTATTACACAAGTTGCTACAAACAGGTGGTGGGACGCTAGGGATGCAAAAGGGAAGATGTTTCCTATCTAGCATTTTCTAATATTTTTTTAACGTTTCACACAGTTACAGGAGTCATCTATTAAACAGCCCTAGCCCAACAATCTGTCAAAAAAACTGCAAGACAAGTAACTCCGCACCCTGCATCGTTAACGGGTTGTTTAGTGAGGTTCAAAGTAATACGTCTGCCCAAATTTTTAAGACCAAGAGAAAAAAAATCGGTTCCTCCAGGCAAATGTTTGAGGAAGCCAGGACCTAAAGGAGGTTTTAAACATGACTTTCCTATGAAAAAGTAAGAATGGTTCTAGATACGCAGCAGCTGTACTGCAAGGACTCAAAATCCCTCAGTTTGCAGCACCGTTTTAAAGCACTCCAAAATCATGTTTCTCCTGTGGGTCTCAGCATCTCCCAGAGGGAGCAGGACAGAATTAGTGAATCCAGTTTAAAGCAGCTCAGTCTCAGAAGCAATGCTATCATCCCCCTTTCCCCTCCTTCATCGGACTGATGTTCTCCAACTGGTTTTAACACCAAAAGGGGAACCAGGATCAAATACCATTTCTACCACCTGCCCCCACTCTTCCTCGCTTTACACAGCTTTGATAAGGCAAATAAAAAGGCTGTGGAAGCATCTGGTGGGAATCACACAGCAAACTTGCCTAGGTATATGCAGGCAGGGCAGACAAAGCTAGTAAAATGCTAAGAATCTGCTCAGTTTCTTCACTACGGCTTTTACCATTCCCAAGTGTTCCTTGTACACCTTCAACATCCAACACCCCCATCGACTTCCTGCTCTTACCATATTTTAAGAATATTTCACTGTCACTCAGCAGTACAGCCTTGCAGTTTATTCTTTTTTATCCCTCTGAATTCCCCATCCACACCTGACCTGCCGTGATCTCGACTCTGTTTTATTTCCTGACACGTCAACCTTTTCTTGACAGCAGCACTTGGCTTTAGTTTGAAGCGCGGCAGTTAAGCTGCACTCCTGATGCAGTATTTCTGAACTGCCTCTGTGTTTTTGGACTGCCCTTGGGGTTTTTGGTCTGGGTTTTTTTTTTTAACTCACAATTTCTGTTTCAATTTTCAAGCAGTCACCCTTCCTTGGATCCACAAGCTGAATTTATCTGGCTTGTTCATTCCCACTACCTTAAACTTTGAGTGACTCCCCAGAGAAGCACGCGTTGGTTTGTTGGTTGGCTGAACAAATCAGAGCACTGCTATATTTGGAATTTCACTTCTGGCCAAAATGTTGGTCTGATCCATACAAACAAAGATTTCCCAGACTACCAAAGAATAATCCTGTACATCAAGTGACAAGCATGACTTCCACAATGTCCCTTCAAGAGCTTATGATCAAATACAACCTGCCACAGCCAGACACCTGATTGGGTACAATGTAGTGACACCCATAAACTGCAAGAATATCTCACACAGGAATTGCAGGTTGCTGAAAAGTAACAAGTCTAGGATAGTTTCCCTTTTTTTGACACTTTGTCTCCAAACATGAGTAACTGGTTTATGTCTGAGAAATCTACATCCTTTTCCTCAGAAGGGAAACAACAACCAGGGACAGAACTTCAGAATCTTCACAGTGCAAGTAACCCAAAGGGAAGAACCCTTCACTGCGACTTGTCCCCAGCCACCAAGAGCACGCCTCAATGAGGGCTGTACAGGTGACGTAGGCAATCTACCTTTCACAGTTCCCCTCTGCAGCACAGGATCATTCTGCACATCAAAATAGGCACCGTTACCCACAAGTCCAAATGCAGAATGGATTTTCAAACTCTTTTTTTTTTCCAGTCCTAGTGAAACACTTTTATCCTCGAGGTAATATCAGACTATTTCTACTGCACTGATGTCCAGAAAGGAATTTTTTGCTCAGGCAGCTGAAAGAAGATCTCTGAAAAGAGAGAGAAAAGGTTCGGTATCACAAGACTGTGTTGAGAATCTACTAACTGGAAGCAAACAGCTGCTACACGGATAACAATGAAAAGCAACTTCCAAAGGATTCCCTAACAGCAGGAAGACACACAGCTATTTGGTCACTTTCATGCTTTCCAGAATCTTTAATTCTGTAGATTCGTTCAGCTGCTATAATGAATGAGATGGTCTCAGAGTAGCAGCTGTCACACCTATAAAGTGACTTGTGAAGTATTAAAATCTAGCTGCAATTTGGAGTTACAGCTTCCCTCTAGCTTTCAGCGTTCTCTTTTCAACTGTGGATAACACAAGACCTCCAATGAGTCTACAATGAGCACCGTTCATATGACTGAAGACTTAGGAAAAGACTCGCAGTGCAACCACTGCAGCTGCACATACAGTGGGGGCATTCGGCCTGAATAACGGGGAATAACTGGAAAGGCTGAAAAAGCAATGACAGCCCAGTCTGCCACTGTATTTCAGGGAAAAAAGTCTCACTAACAGATGCGGTGCCCTTTACAAACCTTGTCTAAAGAAAGGCAGACTTTCAGACTACAGCTCAGAACCCACCGGTCCAGTGCTGTCTGGGGATTACCAAGTAGTCCGCATAAGCTGACTAAAAGAAGCAGATTCATCCCTGCTATACCACAATGTCCAAAAAGGGCTCCCCTGCATAAAACCTTTACAGAAATCTCTGAAGGATTCCACAACTGCATCTGAAGAAAGTTCAAGGCCCCTAAGGCTAGAGCTTGAGGACCACCGCATTTCCCCGGTAACACCTTCCCATACGAGTATCACCTCAAAACTTCGTCACAGGGACTGCAAATACAGAACCTGCACTGAGGAACAAGGATCACTCTTAGTGCTACGCTTCTCCCGAGCAACGTGGCAAATGAAAATAGTCAGTTTCGTCTTATTTTTATTAAGAAACACTAGCGACTTGACATAGCTACCAACAAACCTAAGCCGGTGCCGCTCTTTATTTCCTCCTTGACCAGCGACTATCCTTCGCCCAGCGCAGCATACTGAAGGAAACCAGAGGCTGCCTGTCTGCTCACGCAAAAGCAGAAGTCTCTCTCAAAGGATCAAAAGGCAGAACAACATCTCAAGTCCCCCTGGACCGGAAGCGCTGAACACCACACACCTCTACGGCTCGCGGGGCTTTCACATCCGTAAGGACAGCCCTGACGGTACATGTCGCACCAGCCACCTTCACCTGACTGCTGAAGCGTTACAGTGGAGAACTGCAAAGGCCACAGCCTCCCTCTCTCGGGCAGAGGACGGCGGGCCGTTCTGGGAAGGACGCGCCTCCAAGCAGGAGCCTCCTTCGCTCCAACACGCGCCCACGTTAAGCAGCAGAAAATGCCCCAACGGCAAGAGAGAGCGGAGAAAGAGCTCGGCGCCGAGGAGGCAGCGCGGGGAGCCGCCGGCTGCCCCTCACCTTCTGGATGGAGGACTTCCCGCTGCGCCGCAGCCCCATAAGCAGGATCCGCGGCTTGGAATCCGCCCCGCCCGCGCCGCCGCCGGGCCCGCCCGCACCGCCGCCGGGCCCGCCGGGCCCTGGGCCTCCCTCCAGCTCCGCCTCCTCCTCCTCCTCCCCGTAGCCGAAGTCCTTGGGGAACGAGTCCGCAGCCCCGAAGCTACCCCCCACCAACGCCGGCTCCTCAGCCGCGCCCGCCCCGCCGAACTGCAGCGCCATGTCCGCCCGCGCCCGCCGCCCTTCAGCCGCCGCTGCCCGTACGGGGCCTCCTCTGCTCGCCCAACCCACCCCGACGCCGCACGGCCTCCCCCGGATTGGCCGGCGTCAAGCGGCGGCGGCGCCGATTGGCTCCGGCAGACAGCGGGGTAGGCTGGCTCCCGTCAGCCGACCCCAGTCACCTGACGGCGCTGCCGCACGTGAGCGGGAGGGGCGGGGCGAGCAGCGGCCCGAGCGCGCGGGAGGAGGGGCCGGGACGCGCCCCCCCACCCTCCCCCGGCGGCGGAGCCCGGCCCCGCGGCGGCAGAAATAGGCGTCAACCGAGGCACGGGAGCTTTCGGCCCAGCGGCACCCCCGTTCCAAGCGAACGCTCCCTAAGGAGCAAGGTTCTTCCCGTTCACTGGTCACTGATTCTCCACCGGCTGGCGCGAAGCTCCAACAACTCCGTTACGCCCCAGGGTAAGGCTCGCAGGGCTGAACTGCCTTCAGAGGGAAGCGAGCAGCGTGTTTATCGCGGCCCTCGCACCCAACATCGCGACCAAAGTCCGTCGTGCGCTGTGACAACACCTTACCTGCCCGCTGCCGGCAATCCGTGCCCCGACGGGTATTTACTTCCAGCCCCCTCACAGCCCCTTTTTCTACCGCGTTATCCTCTATTGCCACCCGCTGCAGCCTAGTGCTAGGTGTACGTTCTAACTCACACCTGAGCTCTCTCCGCTCCTTCGTTGCAGGGGGTGGGGCACTTTTTCTGTGGTTTGTTTGGTCTGGGAGTTTGGTTTTGTTGGTTGGTTTGTTCCCCATGCCCACCCAGCTTTGGTTTTTTGTTCAGAGTGGGGCTTTTCACTGTTTTAGAGGTTTAACACAGTATTATCCCCTCATTTAGTTCTCTACCGGTCACCAGACCACTAAGAGGCAAAGTAGTAAGGTAAGCAACCATTACACTCATTAGCCCTTGATTTCAGTTCGTACACAGCCTTTACCAAGGGTTCTGATCCATCCTACCACACCTCTATGTGAGACGCTGCAAAACCCATGCTAGAAACAAAGAGGTTAAACTAATAAACTAATAGCCAGTAGATCCAATACTTAAAGACTGCTACTGTACTTCCCACACACACACTTTATTTTTCCTGTCATCAGTTGCCTTTAAAACACCTGATTTTAGGATAGGAGACAAATACAGCTCTTTACAAACCCAAACATTTTTGGGTTTTTGTGTTGTTTTGGGTTTTTTTTTTTAAAGGACAACTTCACATTTCTGAAGCACTATGAAGCTGATTCAGGGAAACAGGGGCCACAGAACACAGAGGTGAAATCAGAAATCACAAGTCACACACACACACCCCTCTTGGATTGTCTGCCCTGCCTAGATTTTCCTTTCCTTGTTAGATGAAACAGAAGGCAGAACTCTCCACGTTGTACTCTTACACGTGCCACTGACTATACAGGACCTCCGTTAGAAGTAAGAATTTTGGATTCTCTTGAGGACTGTCCAGGCAGTATCTGGATCAACTCTGCAAATCCCAGTTTCTGAAACAGGATCAGACACATGAACTGGATTGAAATAGGTACACCTCATGCAAATTAAAAAAATAAGTTCAGTAGGTACTGCATCTCCAACACTGCGCTATGTCCATCACTCAGCATAACTGTCCTCATGCCTTTGTGCCCCTCTGAGTACAGAGTTACCCTACCAGCTTCAGTAGAAGCCTCACCTCACTGCTGAGTACTAACTCGGAATATATCTTGGGGGTCCTGCTTCCATTTACAGTTGGTCCATCTGTGTCACATCACCCCCTTCCAGTGACAAGAAAACCAAGAGGGAGATCAGCAGCTTAACACGACCATTGTGAGCACGATGCAAAACTGACACACTGGCAGGCAGTTATCTACAAGTTATGATTAACTATCACCTTTTCTTAAACACAGAAAGCAAGAAAGTTGGCCAGTATGCTGCAACTCCACAAAAATAGCTGTGCACTCATCACACTGGTGGGTTTTTTTTTCCTTTAAGACGACGAGGTAACAAAATAGACCTGCAGAGTTCACACAAGGAGAAAAAAAAAATTAAAGACTGCATTTCTCAGGAAGCCCTTTATTAAGCCAAGGCATTAAAGGAGAAACTACTGCTATTCACCATGCTTCTCTTCTTGAGGTGGTTCATACTGAGCCAGCTGTGGATTTAAAGAGAGGAACTTAGTTAGCTGCAACATTTCAGAAACACTTTCTGCATTAAGAACGTAGGAAAACATTTGGTCTGGAAGCATTCCATTTACACTGCACGTTGTAATCCATCACTGATATTTATGCAAGTCCATTTTTGAGTCAGGCAACAAAGTAACAGCCCTCAAAACATCACTTTGTCACACTGTATAATCATGTAGCTGTAACAAGGGATCTTCTTCAAGGCACTTTCCAGCAGGAAAGGTCTTGCCCTTAAATTTTTTCCCATTTCTTGTTTTAGGTCTCACCACCATTTTTCTCCCAAATAAGGTGCTGATCGTTGTCAGCTGCTAAGTGCTTTGATTGCACTGAAATTATTAAATGAAACACTCATTCTCTAGCAACAGTACCCAAACTAGCATTGTCTGTAATCATTCTAGTTTTCATCATGCTTTCTGGAGAGTATGGCCTGGGCAACTACGCACTGAAGTGTGACCTTATAATGTTATTTCCAAAGAAAGTACGAAGATGTTTACTTGACTTAGGTTACACTGAAGATAAGTTTAAGCTTCAAAAACAATTCAGGCAGGAGGACTGAGTCTCCTAAATATGTCAGTCTAGTTGCCTCAATTAAGATTCTTGCCCTCTCCTGAAAATTGCAGAGTACATCAACAATAAACAAAGTACATAAATAAAAATACCCATGTGCTTCTTGCAGCAACACTAAATCACAGCAATCACTCTGCCACTAGCAAGAGCCACTAAAATAGCATTTTGTGGTAAAATCTACAAGAACAACAAAAGATGGCCAGTACACAATCCAAAGGCAGTTTTCCTTTCCACAAAGCGCCTAACTGTTGACTTCCCATCCCACCCAAATACCCAACACTGACCAATAAATGTAAGGAACTGAACAGTTCTTCACAGCTGAATACAACAGAAGACCACCACCTATTTGGACATGACTGAAGTTACCAATACAGGTACAGTTAAAAGCATGTATTTTATACTAGAGGACTGCTTAAAAAAAGCTAAACAGCAGTGTTCCCCCTGCATTCTGTCCACGTAGCCTCCTATGGTATGTCAAAGTGATGGGCAGACAATGGCAGGGGAAAGAAAGGGAAAAAAAACCAAAAATAGGTAAAGTAAGAGTTGAAGGCTGAAGAAGGTGAAAGCACAAATAAACCCGTGATTATGGAAGGCTTACTCTCCTGGAACAAGTTTTGACTTCTTAAAAAGATTTCTTTAAACAAAGACCCAGGATGCTCTGCTTATGTGTGTGTACTTACTACCAGCTACATTTTAAAGTCTGCTACTCCTGGTCTATTGCTACTAAAATTCTGCTCTTTGTCATCTTTCCTAGTAAGAAATAACAAATGTAGTTTCAAGGACTCGCAGTGGGTAACAGAGAAGAAGGAGCATTACTAGGACAGCAAGAGGGTACTCCAGACAAGAAATACAAAGGGGTAATGCCCAAGAATCTCTTCTCCCAGAACGCAGGTGGCTAACGGTCTCCCAGTAGAAAACCCCTAGGGATGTTGTTCACATGTAACAGCCATCCTCTTCCAACAAATGCATGGAAACCTGTAGCAGCACATGAGAGCTTATTTCAGTTCTTAAAAGTTTGCCTTCATCAGCCTTGTTAGGTTTACAGTCAGTGCACTGGGCAAGTTGCTCCTCTCAGCGCTGTTGCAGACAGCCTGCAGACCCACTAAAGAACGGCTCTGCCTTATGCAGCACTTCGAGTCCACTCTTGTTGCAGACAGAGGAACACCAGTGTTGTTTTAGCTGAAAAGCACTAATTACTCTTCCAGGTAGATACAAGTGCCTCCCCTGGTAACAGGTAACATCCTGGCACGTGCAAATCTGTGCCAGGTCACGCAAACTAATACATAATACTCCTTTCTCAGGTTGCCTTTTGAAAGCCTTTACGTAGCTCATGATTCTACAAGGGTTTTGAAAAAGAACATAGCTAATGTAACTATCATAATGTCAGACAGCTTAAACACATCCAGACAGGGCTGAAGGAAGACATGGGATTAGCCTCAATAACACACACTTTCACAAAATATATGAAATCCCTGGTTTAGCAGTGTTACAGAATACAAGAGGTGGCCGGTCAAAAACAAGAAGTCTTTACTATAATGAATTCTATCAGCATTCCTCAGCCACGAGGCTAAACAATGCAACATTAACCAGATACTCCAACAGAAGAAAGTTGGCTGTATCCCAAGTATTAAAGTGTTCTTGTGTAAGATGGATCTACTGAGGAGCACTAAGTAGATTTTTACCTTGGTTTTCAGTTTTTTGTTTTCTTCCAACACAGCTTCGTATTTTTCCTTCATCTCTGCCACTTCCAAGCGAAGTGCCTCTATTTCTGGATTCTCAGGAGCTGAAGCTCCCAGATGATGCTTCAGAAAGCTGATATTTCAGTGTTAAGCATTTCTTCCATTAGATAGCACAACCGCATTTTGGTTTCAACGCTCATGATGAAGTTAGTGCTGCCATATACGTGACCAAAATTGCATTAAACACCTTAATATTGCTACAGTGCTTTTCAACCTAGAGGATGAAATTACAAAAATAAGAAAGCTTTTCAAGTTCGTTAGTATATTCCTTAAAAAAAACCCAAACACACACACAAGCAAGACATCAGTACACACAGGACAGATTCACGCTTGACTGTGCACCCCTCTTCCTCTCTTAAATGCCAAGGTTTTGAAGAGTTAAAAGGAATATCCAAACAACAGAAGCAATAGCCAAAAAGAGAAGCTGCTTTAAAAAAGCAAGGAAAAAAAAAAGATACATTCATTTTTCCCTCTTGTGTTATTAAAAAAATTGGAAGGAAGCGTGAAGAAGCCAACCTCAGAAGCCACAGACACAGTAAGCAGGCAAATCTAACGCTGCAGCTCTACCAAATCCTGTAATAGCCTATAACTTCCCAGTTGCTGCTATACTGATACGCACAGTTCTGCATCCTGTCAGACTTTGTTAGCTTGAAAGAATGCCATTATTAGCTAAAACGCATCCGTAAAAGCCACGTTCTCGATCTGAGTCTTCTAAACGAGTCTCTCCAGTTCACCTACGCGTCAGGAGCGGTACTGCTGTTCCGTGTCAAGCCTCTACGAACAATTCACAGAAGAGAAAAAGGATACTCCAGTGCACTATTTGGTTTCTCTGGCTCTTCATATAAGGCTACCAACACTGCAAATAGAAAATATTCAACAATTGCAAAAAGGTCATGCCGCTCTAAGCTTTTTAGACGCGAACCCACGGCAGGCATACCAGCTGCATGCCACACCTACAGCACGTTTTTCTGTTTAACAGGGTTTTCACCTGTATACTCTGACGTAAAGCACAGCTCTGCTGTACAGGAGGGAACACATCATCCCACCCAGTAAATGCTAGACTGAAGTTTTGTTGATCCCCTAACCACAGGTTTGGGCTATTCTAGTACGGAACGTAAAACAGCCTGGACGATTTTTACACATTCCACACACAACCCTAGTATTGCTTTCATCAGCAAAATTGAAATTCTAGTTATTTTGAGACTCTCCCACCATAAACCATTACTTCCGCTTAAACTACATCTTTGAAGGGCAGGACAACAGCAGCACTCCCGTAACTTTCAACATAAAAGCAAACCTCCATCAAACACCTGCAGTTACAACACTAAACAGCCACCATCAGCATAGGTGACACTGATAATCTTTATGGATGGGGGCTCTAGCAGCCAACAGAATGCCAGAGAGGTCAGGCACAAGCAGCAGTACCCCGACAGCTTAAATAAAACCAGCTACACACATCCCAGCTCCACAGCTGGAGAACTCAGTCACATGAACACTCAGAAAGTTCCCAGACACAACCACTTTCCCCCCCCCCCCGCCCCCCACAGCGGCACGCACGCAGCTACAGAAGACGCCCGCTTTCATAAATGCTTTGATGCCCTTCTCCCAGCGTCAGATGTCCACGCCGTGCAGGCAAGTTGGTTTTAAGCTAAGAGCCCACGTTAACAACAAAATTAGGACGCCGCACTGCTTGGAAGACTGTTTTGCCATCCCACAGGACGCTTAGTGTTGCTACAGAAAGAAAATCGAGTAGTACCCACATGCCAGGCCGAGAGACTTAGTGCCGCACCTATTCGCTTGGCATCCTAGATCTGCTGCTCCCAGGAATATTAACTGATTTTCTCCATGTGGACGGCTCTCAAGAAGAATTCAGAAGTATTTAAAAGATGCTTAGCCATACAGAAAGCCAAAGTACCCATCCAATTTAGCGCCATCATCTTCCCCATGCTGCTGGTCCATCAATTTTAGAAGAAGCACCAAGAAAGCGTCTTTTTAAACAGGATGTTTTTAAGGGCGTGTTTGCTGTTATTTTGCCTCAAGTATTTACTTTTTCCGGAGCGCTCTGGCAGAGTAACACCCCCCAAAAAGCGTTCCCGAAAGCAAGCCCAGAGCAGAGCTTTGGCCGAGTAAGAGAGGTCTCCACCACACCGCGCAGGGAGCAAGGAACAGCCTTCCTGCTCCACACGCGTCTCTAACCACCGACCCGCACCCACCGGGCGTGCGAACGGCCAAAAAAACGCCTCCACGCGCTGCAGTCCACGCGCCATGCGCTCCCACAGAGACCCCTCCGGGCCCCCCCCCAACCCCGCAGCGCTGTGCCTCGCTCGGGCTCCACCGCCACGGCCGCGCCACGCCTCCCGGACGAGCTTTCCGCTGGCCATCGCCACGCCGCCCGAGGAGAACGAGCGACCGGCTGGCCGGGGCGGAGCGGGGAGCGCCGAGGGGCAGCTGCCCCGCGGGGCACGGTCCCCCCCCCCCCCCACCTGCTGAAGCGCCCGACGAGCCGCCGCCCCCATGGGGCCCCCCGGGGCAGAGACTTACCCTTGGTGAGCGTGTCCAGCACCCCCGACTTCTCCAGGTACCGCCGGAACTGCTCCCGCTTGGAGTCCGCGGCCTGAGGGAGGACGCCCACACGGTCAGCTCGGCGGCGCCCCCCCGCCCCCTCCCCCCGAGCTACGGAAGCGGCTCGTCGCACCAGGCCGGGCCCCGTCTCCGCCGCAGAGGCGGCACGGAGGGCCCAGCCGGTACCAGGCCTCGGCCGGCCCCTCCGCGGCGAGCGGCACCGACCCCGCGCGGCCGCCGGTCCGGTCCGCTCCCTCCTACCTTGTAATGCGCCATCTAACCCCCACCGCGCCTGCACGCGGCCCCGCGCCTGCGCCCTACCCTTTTACGGCGCGAGGGCTTCCCAGTGGTTACCATCGCGACGGGACAGCAGCGACGCCCTCGCCTACGGCCGCAGCAGCATCCCGCTGCCCTCCCGTAGCCCGAAAGACACGCCATAGCCCCCTGAGCCCCCTGCCCCCAGCACCCGTGGCCGTTGTCCTGCTCTGCCCGGCGATGCCGGGTACGGAGGTGCCTTTCGTTAACCTGTTTTACCGAACGGGAGCCCTTTATACCCATTTATTTTTGTGAAATCTACGGACTGATAAAATCTGTTTATTATAAAAATTAAAAAAAGAAGCGACCAACTAATCTCGCACCTGCAATGTTCGGGTCTTTGCACACTTCTGCACGCCCTTCTGCACGCCCTTCTGCAATGCCTTCGATTTTCACTGGAACCTAGGTACACCCTTCTGTTGGCCAGGTGCTGTGACGAAACAGGGCGTTTGACCCATGTCCACCCCAAAAAAAAAAGTTAATAAAAATCGTCTATGAGCAGCAGAAAAACCCAATTCTTTCCTATCTTGTCCTGACCTAACAGAAATGCAAATGTCATATCCCATATGTGAGCATCTAAATGCTGGGGTTTCCATTATTTAGGCAGCGGGAGCGGAGTGCATGGAATACTGGGCTTTTTATTACAGAGACATTAATTGCAAAGCACGCATTAGCACAGCTACCGCCCACGGAAACTTCCGCATCAAGAAACGCAAGCGCTACAGCCACAGCAGCAGTATTAACTCAGCCAAACCACGCTGTACAGATACATACACTCCTGTACGTTACACAGTGTTGAACTCACGGTGTAAGCAGAACTAGGTAGGGCTGTATTTATGAATACACATAGAGGTGAGAGAAATCTAGAGTGCATAGTTTTAATAATATTAATGCATATTCTTATGTGGACAGGGCCAAATTAATGCTGCTGCTAGCAAAAGAGACTTTTAGGTTTTCTGGCTCCTTTTTTCCCCTAATATTTTCTAGCTTTCAGCCAGTCTGAGATTGGGTTGTATGCATAACCGTAATGCACATCAAGAATGCAATGGCGCCGCAACATCGTGACGCTACATTCACAGACCCACAGAGTGTCAGGGGTTGGAAGGGCCCTCTAAAGATCCCCTAGCCCAAGTCCCCTGCCAGAACAGGATCCCCCAGAGCAGATCCCACAGGAACAAGGCCAGGGGCTTTGGAAAGGCTCCAGGGAAGGAGACTCCCCCCTCTCTGGGCAGCCTGTCCCAGGGCTCTGTCACCCTCACAGGGCAGAAGGGTTTCCTCATGTTCAGGTTGAACCTTCTGTGCTCCAGTTGATGGCCACTGCCCCTCGTCCTACATCTTTATTATTTTTCCAGTACACAGTGAGTCAAATCCACTAGTAACAAACACACACACGTACACAAACGCATCCCGGATGTGACCACCTCACCAAGTATTTACAGCCTCTCAGTGCTGTGCAACATTTCATTCAGAGAAGTCTCAACTACAAATGCAATGCAATATTTTGGTCCTCTTTCCCTCCTTTAGAATTTCAAGATATTTAAAGGAACTTGCTTTACGCTACGTGGACTGGAGTGTCAGGTGGATGAATGTCCTTTATTTGTTATGTTGCCCCCCCAAAAAGCATAAAAGGAAATGTTCCTTCTAAACAGTAAAAGCATTCTTTGATTTAAAAGTTTGTCAGGATTTGGGGGACAGGTGGAGCCCGCAGCATCCAGAAAAGGAGTAGTTTTACAGTCTCAGAAGTCTTTTGTATGTTTTTTGGCACCGTGACTGAATGCAGGAAGGTACTACCATTTTTTCTTCTTTTTTTTTTCCTTTTTTTAAAGCATAATAAGCTTTCTGGTCTGTGAAATCCAAAATTTTTTTCTGATTTAAAACCACAATAATTGCTGGCTTATTAGTGTTATACTAAATCTCAAAAATTAAAGCTCACAACTCATTTGTAATTCATGGTGCCTTAAAATGCAACAGTGTATCTCATGGTAATGTACAGGATAAGAGACTCAACCTGATTTTTCTGCCCCGGCAGTCAGTGCTGATACACCGGGACAAAAGTTTACAGTGGAGCCAAGGAATTAGCGATACATGTATCAAACAGTTTATTCTTTTTGTATTTAACACAGTTCAAACAGCAGAATGGGCTTGACAATCTGCTTCCAGAGGGCTATCAAATCTCTGTTGGAATTCCCAGAGAGATCAGGCAGAAACAAACGTACCGATAACTAATTTCTCCTGAGAGCGCCAGTGCCATCTTTAGCCTCATGTCGTTTACTGGCCTTCATAAAATACATTGTTAGACTGTAAATTTTGCCTTCTACTCTTAGTCAGTTTAAATAGTATCAGCTGTGATTATATGCTTGACTTCTCCTAAAATGTGGACTTACACCATGTACGTTTTCCTTTTCAGCTGGAAGGGCAGTGTACAAGTTTATGCGCCGAGGTCTAAGCCACCCTTTCATTACAAAGGAAGCAAAGAGGCTGTTAAGCATCACTTAGCTAAGATTCAAAGGGCTACACAACTTCTCTATGTGAAACAGCTGATTAAAACGGAACAATTAGCTACTCATACACAGGTCTTGCTTACGTGGCAGCGTTCAGTAATTATCCCAGCATGGACTAGCGTGAGGCCCAGGTTAACCCACGCTATATTTGAAGATCAGTGGGGGCATGCCTGCTGCTGGCACTGCTTGACAGCGACACTTGCCTAGACAGAGAGAAGGGCTTAGGACTACCGCAGTTCCTACTTTGTTTAGAGTCCGAGCTCCCCTCCCCTGTGGAGTCAGGAGTGTCTGGTCGGCTGGAGTTTTTTACATCAGCATTGTAAGGTCGGGCTTTGTTTGTGCTGAAACTGCTTGGTCTTCTGTTGCTGTTCTTGGGGAGATAATTTGTTGAAGCTCCTGCACTCTCAGCCATTGCTGAGTGGTTCCACGACGAACCGATTCCATGTTGTCTCCTGAAACTGGTAATAGGAAAAGCTGTATCGGGCTGCAGTGAATTCTGAGATGGCACTTCAGCAAAGCTTTTCAAGCACGTGCTCAAAGCTGTATCTGCATTCTGAGTACCAACAAGGAAATGTTTCTTTTCAGCTTCCTTCTGAGCATCATGCGCTTCAGTCCCAAGCTCGCCAAGCAAGCCTTCGTTATTGTTTGTGCTAGTGTGTTGAGCGTGATTGTCGAAAGCATTTGTAGCTGGCCTCTTCTTTGGCAATTTGTTTTCCTGATTGACATGGGTGTAATTGCTCCTGCTTTCTGGACGGTTATTTTGCACGGCCTGAAACATGGGAGGAGAATTTAGAAGCGGGTAGACGGCAGCGTCGCTTTGCTTGTCTATTAAATAAGTATAACTGCTAAGAGCAGAAGGAAGAGTTTTTTGAGGGGTGGTGGATATCCCCAACGAAGAGCGCGGTATCACAGAGTATTTCTTAGATTTGTTTATGTAGAAATTGTCAAGGTCATCCTTGTTTTTATCCTGCCCACAGAGTCCCATTTTAATTTTTCGGAATCCTAGGTGGACAATTTCTAGGATATTTAAAAGCAGTGATACCGTCGCTATCGATTGCATGAATAATATGAACACTGTCTTTTCTGTCGGTCTAGACACAAAGCAGTCAACCGTGTTGGGACATGGGTCCCTCTGACATTTATAAAGGGGATCTAGGTGAAAGCCATAAAGAAGATACTGCCCGATCATAAAACCGATTTCCAGTGCAGATCTTGTAAAAATATGTATCACGTAAGTGCAGAGCAAAGAGCCTCTCAGGGGTGCTTTGTTTAGCTTCCTTTGATCCAACTGCCGGAGTTCTCTCTCCAGCCGTTTCCGATTTTCGGTCATTTCTAATTCAGTGCTTTCGAGTTCCGCTCTGACCTGAGCTTTCTTTTTCTGCCTCTCTTTTTCCAAGGCCCTTAATCTGTATAAGGCATGACCCATATACACCAAGGAAGGGGAAGACACAAATATAACTTGCAGGACCCAGTATCTTATGAGAGAGATGGGAAAGGCCTCATCGTAGCACACGTTCCTGCAACCGGGTTGCTCGGTATTGCATATAAATTCGGACTGTTCATCGTTCCAAACATCCTCGGTTGCCACCCCAAGGACAAGCATTCGAAATATGAAGAGGATCGTTAGCCAAATCTTTCCAATAATAGTGGAATGAATGTGGACTTCCTCTAAAATGCCTCCAAGGAAATTCCAGTCTCCCATGGTTATTCTGCCATCTTAACACTGAAACGTGTGAGAGAAAAAAGGTAACAAACATTGTAAAAGCTGCAGTCCTCCCTTAGTGCATCATGGAAAAAATGACCCTGGGAAAAACCATCGCATCTCACATTGTAACCATGGCAACATGCCCCACTGCTCCTTGATAATCTAGGTATTATTCTCTCTCATGTAAAGATGCAGAAGAGCATTATCTGCCCGTGTCTAATTTCTCAGTAAGAGACATCCTGATAGGCACATCACTATGGGGTAGGAAGTACCCTCAGCCTGCACCCAGCCAGTGGAAACCAAGGTGCCTGACTTGCAGTAGGATTTTAAGACCATCATGCGGTCTGTCTGAAGCACCATGCGATAGCACTGTGAGAGCAGTACGTTTGTATTTAGGACACTTAGGAAGCTAGAGGAATATATCCCAGTCCTTTTCAGACGTTCCAAGCCCCATGGCAGCTGCCGTTACGGGAATGTCCAATTACTGTTCCGCAGCAAACACTGGTTATACAAAGTAACTCGAGAGGGAATAGAACATCTCATTAAAACTGCATTCTTCAATTCAAAAATACATTTAAGTATAGAGTTTGGTGTGGACATTTGCTTTTTGTTCGCAGATGTGGACAATAAATAAGTAGAATCACCACAACCGGTCAATGATTCCTGTATTTGAAATACAGAATAGAGTGGCTAAGTGTCAAGCATTGCTATCTTTGGCCCCAATTCTGTGAAAAATAAATTATTTACGCACGAATCCTCTACCAGCATTTTCCTAAATGATTTCCTAAAGGATTCATTTTCACCCTACGCAGCAGGAGCGTTAAGAAATCAAATGGAAGTTGCAGTCTTACGGCCGCAATGCTGATGACTATAGAGGAAACTTTATGCTAAGGCAGCCTACTAAGCACGGGGATACTTTTGCAAAACATTGCACAAATAGGCAAGTTAGACCTTTTTCAAGATAAACAAACCGAAAATAAATGGCAAAATAAAAGTAAAACATACCTTTCTTTACAAAAATGTGTAAAATTACAGCTCTGCGGTGTCCGACAAAGGGTTACAACCCCTGCCATCTTCCATCCGTGTGAGTAAATCCCACATTAGAGGCCATTTATTTCACTACAGGAACAAGTGATGGAGCACAAGCTTTGCACATTGAATTTGTATTTGCTAGGGATGGAGGGAGGAGAAAATCAATAAGTCACTCAGTCTACTACTGCTCCAAATATAATTTAACTATGACTGGTGAAAGAATCTAATTTTAAAAAGCTAGAAATGAAAAATCTGCAGCTCTAACTTCCTTCAGATGCTCTTCCCTCTCACCTCTCCAGCACCTTCCATGTTTTAAGAATGATCTCAGCGTCAGGCAAACAGAATAAAACTTTCCAAGTTATACTTTACACTTCTCAGTGGCAGCAAGCACTCGGCTTGCCTATGCAAAAGCGAAGGAGGCAAATCCTCCTGGAACAGCCTAGCCCCACACTCCTCACATAAGAACCCAGCGGTAGTGCTTCTGGTCCCTCCAAAATCACTCCCTCTTCATAGACAGCATCTGTCCTTACGTTGCACGATTCTTCACCTCTCATTTATCCTCCTGATGCCACCTCACTTGTCCTACTGACTTCTTTAGAACACCCCTGAGCAAGGCAACAGTTTTACATCATTTTCCCCGTCAACACAGTGCAGTGTTTCTTTTTAGGAGCATTTCCATTCCAGTCGAAGTGTCACACACTAAAGATGTCAGTCACGATCCTTACGTGTAGCCTGTAAAAGCAGACCAGGTGACACAAGCCCCAGGCCTTCAGCTACCCCTCACATCACCTCAGCAATACTGAGAACAGGCTGAAATATTTTCCAGTATAAAAGAGCGCACGAACTTCCTAGTCTCAAAGAGCAGGGATTTTCTAGGTGTTGGAGGACCAAGGGCCAGCTATACTGACTGATATAATCAGTTCAGGGGATTACAACCTACTGTTGTTAACTTTTCCTTTTAAATTCTTCCCTTTCCTATTCCTTTCCTTAAATCCCATGGATTGCAGCAGAGTCGCCCTGTGACTCAGGTGAGTAAATGGGTTTGTTCTACTGAAGATCCCGCTTACTTACCGTAAAAGATGCGTTAAAACTTTACGCTAGAGATCCTCCCCCTACCAGAGCGCAGCAGAAACAGAAACGGAACCCACGGTTGCACCTGGACTCCACCAATTTACCAGTCTCTGTGTCTCCCTAGAGAAGGATAAATCATAGAATCATAGAATCACAGCACGGTTTGCGCTGGAAGGGACCTTAAAGCCCACCCAGTCGACCCTCTGCCATGAGCAGGAGCACCCTCCACTAGCCCAGGGTGCTCCAAGCCTCATCCAGCCTGGCCTAGTCCAAACCCCCTGCCATGGGCAGGGACATCTTTTGCTAAATCAGGTTCCTCAAAGCCCTGTCCAACCCGAGTTCCAACACTTCCAATGATGGGGCATTCACCACTTCTTTGGCAGCCTTTTCCAGGGTCTCACCGCCCTCACCAGGGAGGAATTTCTTCCTTTGCTCACATAAAGATTCTAAGAGGAAATGCTATCTGTAAAAATCCCACCCGGCTCAGGGATAGATCGCAGCTTGCAAGCTGAGCTGACACAGGAAGAATATTGAAGAGAGCTTAAAATCTACCCAGATTTGTTTTGAGCCCATCAGACTATACAGTGGATTTTGGGGACCGATGGTAGGCTGCAGAACACTCTTTCAGAAACTCTAAACTTTAGGAAATGCCTGCAAAAAATCTTGGAGAGAGGGGAGAGAAAGAGGTCTTGGTTTAGAAAAGGAAAGATGGGGCAAGAAATATGCTTGGTTTCTGTACAAAGATTGCCCTGGAGCCAGCGTTAGCAGTGCCACGGCCAAAGGACACAGCCTCGTTAGGCACGCCTGGTGTTAACGCGTAACTCAATACACCCTGAGGTCAGTAGGAGCTAAGAAGTGTCTCTAGCACTATAATGCCCTTTTACATGATTCTTCTCAGCACCCTGCAAAAGTGTATCGCTGTCCCAAGTGTCCGGCAGAGGGTAAATAAACTTCCTCTGTTGAGAACTCTAAACCCGAATCATTATCTTTTAATTTTGGTGCTGAGCAGCAGTCGATAGGTCACGTCCGATTTCACAGTTAAATGACAGCCTGCCTGGAAGTATTCCATCATTTTGGCAAGCTATCAGCCTGCAGCCAGCCATTTCTATTAACAACTTAAAGCAGGTTTCTAAACATACGTCTCTTCTACCGAGGGCTTAAAGTAGGTTTGTAAAGCCCGTTGAAGTGGCCCCACCCACGCCCGCTCCTGCAAAGACGCTGAAGTTTTGTTTACAAACCCTAAGCGTTCGCCGAGACAGAACTACGGTGGGTGGGGATCTACTTGTTCTGTAAAAGATAAATGTTAAGACGAACGTTTAAGGGTCTGTCCATAACGTGCCAGGATGCGCTATGTCGTTAAGATGGTATTTCAGTCAACACAACAAGTCAGGAGGGAAACTGAACTTCATAGTACCAACGCTGCCCTTTACCTTAGCCCAGACACTTTGCGGATGTGCCTGTTTACACAAACGCTCACACCAACATTCGGTGTTTAGTAACAAAATGTTTAATGATATAAGGAGAGAATACTCGTTTTTCTTCCAGGTCTAGAAGGTACCTCGCTGGCTTTTCATCAGCAGTGGATGTGCTGCAAAACATCCCCCAAACCTTAACAACTCTATTTTCTTAGCTCAGGGTCAAACACCACAGAAATCATTCCATGTGGAAATATTCACTGAAGATCAAGGTCTTTTCATGCCTAGTCATCAATATGTGCACTTTATGTGTACAATTGATTTTTATTTTCTGCTGTATTTGTCTGACCCACGATGGCAGGCTAGATAACTAGAGGCACAAACATCAGTGATGTGTCCTACGGGCTTTCAGGGTAACGTGGGCTCACGACCACAGTTTTCTTTCAGTAGAGGGCTTAGGATCACAAATTATAAACTGCAATAATGAGAAATGTGGACAATGTGTACTCGATACTGCCTTTAGGACCACCAGGTTCAGCGGTTCTGTGTCTGAAGGCAGACTAGAGAATACCACATAGAGACCAAGGCACATGCTCTTCCTGTTTATAGGTTTTCTGTGCTGGCTTACAGATTCACTCCCGGTTGCCCAGACATGCATGCAAATCAGTAGGTGTTCACAAAGTTGTATTTTCTCTTTCATAAGTAACATCTCTGAAGACGCCTTGGCACTCATCCAGAAAGTGTGAGGTGTTTTTTTGTTCAGCCATCTTTAAGCTTTCATTCCTCCCTCTCTGTCCTGTTCTTTGTTGCTTTTTTTTGTCTTTCTCCACCTCTCTTGGTCCAGCTCCCTGCCCTTATTTTTTTCCCCCTCCCTCTCTTCCTCTCTCCCTGCTGCCTCTTTCTCCACCTCTCAGGCTCCCCATCCCCATTTTCTCTTGCTGTCCCATTCCCTGTCTCATGCTTTCCCACCTCACCCCACTGTCCAGCGGCTGCCACTCTTCTCCTGTCTTCTAGTGTCCCGCACCCTGCTCCTCATTTTTGGTGGCCTCCACATCTGCCCAGCAGCCCGTTGCTGCAGGAGCCGACCCACCAACCGACTGACTTCCCATTCCCTGCTGGACTAAAGGGTGTGGCTCTGGGAATGACTGCCGAGGTGTCCCAGGGGAGGGGGAGCGTTGTCCCAAACTCGGGGTTCACCCGGTGTGCAAAGACCCAGACAGCACACGAGTCAAGATGTTTGCTTTTATATCATACCTGCGCAGGGGTGGGTGCCCGGTGGTAATTCCACAAGGCCAGCACACCTCGGCCAACACAGGGCAGACACGTTATACATCCCCAGTAACTGCCATCAATATTTTTACAGCCTCACCTCGACACTCTGGTCCCCACCGGTTCTGCAGTGCGTCTCCATTTAAAGTCACAGTAGCCTGGTTTTTTTACTGAGCATGTTCTGTGGGGAAGGGGCTTTTGTTGGTAGGGGGCTTCCCTTACTGAGGGCGGGGTTTTTGCTACGCTAGTTAGGATCATTCACACATAGTTCAAGTGATCTTCTCCCTGGTTTCATCGGCAGTTCAGTGCCCTCGTGCAAATCTTGGTATTTTCTCTTTGACTTGATCTGCGATATTCTGTTCCTTCCCTCATATCCCACAAACTATCTACAGAGTTGGAGTAATACCCTGGGTTTATTTTTTGCCTGTTTCTGACAGCAGCATCGGGGGCCCTGAGCAGACTCATTCCTGGGGCTGTAACGTGTGACTGAATGAACACTTGCCGTCTCCTTTGCCTTCCTGGCTCCGATTGCTCTCTCCTTGCACTGGGCTGTGAGGGAGCCCAGAGGATCATAGAATCACAGCACGGTTTGGGTTGGAAGGGATGCCAAAGCCCCCCCAGTGCCACCCCCTGCCATGGGCAGGGACACCTTCCATAGCCCAGGGTGCTCCCAGCCTCATCCAGCCTGGCCTTGGACACTCCCAGGGATGGGGCATCCACAGCTTCTCTGGGCAACCTGTCCCAGTGCCCCCCACCCTCTGCGGGAAGAATTCCTTCCTGATGGCCCATCTCAGTCTCCCTCTTTCCATTTAAGTTACCCCTTGTCCTGTCACTCCCTGCCCTTGGAAAAAGCCCCCCCCCCCCAGCTTACTTGTAGCCCCCCAGGCACTGGAAGGGGCTCTAAGGTCTCCCCAGAGCCTTCTCTTCTCCAGGCTGAACCCCCCAACCCCCCCAGCCTGTCCCCATGGCAGAGGGGCTCCAGCCCTCGGAGCATCCCCGTGGCCTCTTCTGGCCTCGCTCCAACAGCTCCGTGTCCTCCTGCTGTTGGGGGCCCAGAGCTGGAGCAGAACTGCAGGGGGGGTCTCCCCAGAGCAGAGGGGGAGAATCCCCTCCCTCGCCCTCCTGGCCACGCTGCTCTGGATCCAGCCCAGGACACGGTTGGTTTCTGGGCTCCAGCGCACACGGCCGGCTCATGGCCAGCTCCTCGCCCCCAGCACCCCCAAATCCTCCTCAGGGCTGCTCCCGATCCATTCTCCGCCCGGGGTGTCCTGGTGCCGGGGAGGGAAGCAAGGGCAAGGGAGGTGATGCGCTGCGGGCCTGGGCTGGGGGCTGATGGCGACGGGCCCTGGCCGTGGGGTACAGCAGTGGGTAAAGGGGGGTGTTCCGGGTGTACCAGCCGGGGACTGGGATGTCCCCGCAGGGGCAAAGCGGGAAGCTGGCTCCCTTCCCGGCATGCCGGGAGCCCTAGTCCCGGGACACGTAACTTCCAGTCGGTGATGCGTTCCCGGAACGTGCCGGGAGATGTAGTTTTGTGGCTCCGGGTGGCCGTGCTGTGCTTGCCAGCGCGTGCCGGGCGGGGGTCGCACGGCCGTGCCTGCCGGGAAGCCGCGTTGCTCTCGGGCGCGCAGAGCGGCCCTGTGCTACCGGTACCGGTACCGGCGACGCGGTGCTGCGGTGCTAGCGGGGTGGTGCCGCCGCGCTCGCTGCTGCTGCCGCCCGGTGGCCGAAAGGGGGTACGGGCACCGCACGCGCCGGGTGCGACCCCCGGTGGTGGGTGAGCGCCAGGGCTATCAGCGAGGAGAACGAGTCCCTTCGGCGGGTGAACGGGTGTCCCCGCCCGCGGCCACGCGGGGGTGCCCGAACGGGACGCTTCAACGAGTGCCCGGTCCTGCCCTCGGGCCACAGCAACCCCCAGCACCGCTCCAGGATGGGGCTGGGGGGCTGGAAAGCTGCCCGGCGGGAAAGAAAGGACCTGGGGGTGCTGGTCAACAGCGGCTGAATGTGAGCTGGCGTGTGCCCAGGTGCCCAACGGCATCCTGGCCAGCATCAGGGACAGTGTGGCCAGCAGGACCAGGGCAGGGATCGTCCCCCTGTGCTGGGCACTGCTGAGGACACACCCTGCATCCTGGGGTCGGTTTTGGGCCCCTCACTACAAGAACACTGAGGGGCTGGAGCGTGTCCAGAGAAGGGAACGGAGCTGGGGAAGGGGCTGGAGCACAATTCCTGTGAGGAGCGGCTGAGGGAGCTGGGGGGGTTCAGCCTGGAACTGAACCTCCTGGAAGAGGAGGCTCAGGGGAGACCTGATCACTGCCTACAGCTCCCTGAAAGGAGGGTGCAAAGAGCGGGGGCTGGTATCTTCTCCCAAGCGACGGGACAAGAGGAAACGGCCTCAAGTTGTGCCAGAGGAGGTTTAGGTCAGATATTACAGAAAATTTCTTCAGGCACTGGAAGGGGCTGCCCAGGGAGGTGGTGGAGTCACCAGGGCTGGAGAGATGGATGCACAAAGGGCACCGGCCCCACACCACCTAACTGCAGGGCCTGAGTGCCTGGATCTCTGCTCTGCCGCTGGTTTGCTGTGCAAGCAAACCGCATCACTGCCCCAGGCCTCAGTTTGCCCAGCTGTGCAGCAGAGATGGGCACACACCAGCAGAAGGGGTTTGCCTGAAGCTCTGTGCCAGCAGCAGAACACCAACCCTCCCTGCAGACCACAGCCTTGGGGACAGCCATGTCCCTGCTCACGGGGCTGCTCAAACACAACCTTGTTTGTTCCAAGGTTCATCCAGGAGAGCAGAGCCAGCGGGAAGCCAGGTGCTGGTGAACACTGTTGGCTCCAGGGATCATCCAGCTGCCTGGATCCCAAACCCTCTGGGATGCCCTTCTGGAGTTTAACATCATTGCAGCCTCATCAGATACTCCCCTTCCCCAGGGCCTTTGCAGGTCCCTCCTGGGAAATACCTGAGCTTCCTTTGGGGTGGCGCCAAGGGAAGCAGGAGCTTTGAGGGTCCCAGGATCACCGATGCTATTCCAGAGTCCACTCCTGAGCCAGAGTGTGCTGCCCTTTCAGATAGCCCTGGCACATCCCCTGGCTCCCACACAGTGGGGATGACCTGTCCCATCCCTCCTTCCCCCAGCACCGCTGAGCTGCACACACACACGCACACACATCCCTGGACAGCCCAGGCAAGCACAGCAGCCAAACCCGAGGTGCAGAGCCCTCCCTCAGCACCACTCCCGAAACCACACACATGGCTGTTGTTTTGGCATCCTCCCATCTCTGTGCTCAGGTGCTGGCTGCTGCAGGACAGGCCAGATGCTGGTGACTTGCAGGGTGGAGGCTGAGCCACGCACCTCCCCACACACTGGAGCCAGGCACCATGAGCAAGGGGCAATCGCACAGCCGGGCTCGCAGCTGGGAGCCAGTGCTGCTGGCCCAGCAGCCAGCCCTGTCTGCTTAACTACAGAGAAGTATTTAAAGTTGGTGAAAGCTCCTTAGCAACAGCCACTGTCTCTGCAGGCTGCTGCTGGGAAGAAAGGCCAGAGGAAAATATGTGCAGAGAAGATGGAGGTGGAGAAGAGGCGGCTGAGAAGGACAAAGATACCATGATAGCAGGTCCCAGTTGCTGCTGGGGCTGGGATGGGGCCCAGGACAAAGCTACTCCATCCCCTGGCTATGCCCAGCCCTGAATGAAGGGAACAGCCAGGGTCCAGGCTCCTGGTTGACAAGGACCTATTTCCAGCACAGATCAGGGATGTCTGGTCCTTCCCCCCTGCCCCAAGAAACAACATTCCCTTCCCCAAACCTACCTGCCTGGCTGAAGAGTTACACTTTCACCCCTCCTCAAGGTTTCACAGGATGAGCCCCACCACACACTGTCCCCAAGGGTTTCTCCACCCCTCGGTGTGTCAGAGGCTCAGATGAGACCCATAAACCATGCTCAAGAGTGCAGTGCTGTCATCTCACTCTCCCCATAGCTGCAGCAGCCAGCTGCCCCCCAGTAAGCCATGCGGGGGCAACACCACACATGGAGGGGGGTGCAGTTTATTTTTCCATTAAAAAAATAGATAACAACTTCACCATCTCCTAACAGACAATTACAGTCATCAACACCACAACGTGCAGACTAAATACCGATCTGTGACAATATTCCTGTCCTGGGCAGGAGGGACAGAGGCAGCAAGCTGGGATGGGGGGAGGAAGGAGGCAGACTTGTTTCTTGTGGCCTCAGAGCCTTGCCAGGATGCTCAGCAGGTCCAGGACCCATCCACACCTGGCCACAGCCACAATCCCGGACTCACCTGTCCCCGCACACCAGGAGCGGTACCAGGACATGCCTTCAACATCCATGTTCCCAACCTTGGCCCGGAGCAGCCCATGGAGGAGTTGGGCAGCCCCTGCTTTTGATTTGGGACCCCAGGCATTACCTCTATATCCAGGAAGGCCAGAAAATCCACAGAGCATCCAGGTGCTGCCGGGGCCATGGTGGTCACCCACTCGCTCTGCTGGCTCACACAGGTGAAGGGTGGAAGGTGACTTCTGGGATCAGACACTGCCCACATCCAGGGGTGGCCTTGGACACTTCTGCTCTCCCCAAAACCCCTCTGACCAACCCTGGCCAGTCCCAGCAGCAAAAGCTAAAGCTGAGCAGAGGGAGCCAAGGCAGTGAGCCCTAAGGGAGGGTGCAGCACACTACCCAAGCTCCCCAGCACCCTGGAGCCAGCCCTGACCCCTCTGGGCAGCCTTACAGGGAATTGCCAGTGACAGAGAGACCAGGGCCAGCGCTTAGGACTTTTCAGCCTCCCTGGAGGCATCACAAGCAACGAGGGGAGAGGGTAGCAGAAAGGGGAAGGAGCTGGTTTTCAGTAAGCATCAGTGAATGGGACAGAGAGAACAGGGGGGAAAAGCAGGGATGTGGGAGCAGTTGGCCTTGGGGAGAAGGGATGTTGGATGCAGGGAGTCCAGCTCTAGGATGGGAGAGGGTTGATTTGGAGGTGACCTCAAGCCAGCAATACCCAGAGTGGGCTCTGCCCATCAAGAAAGCACTGCAACCCATGGACTGTGGGCTGCCCAGGATGCAGCCAGGAGCAGAGGCTGTTGGGTGGCAGAAGGGATGGAGCGTGGCTCACGCCTGGGGCCAAGCGGGCATGGAGAGGACTCAGCAGAAAATGGGAATGGAAACCATCATGGGGAGCAGAGGTTGGCTGCAGCCAGTCCAGCGACGAGCCCCCAGGGCTCTATTTCTGCATGTCACACTGCAGGAGGAGGACAATGGAGGGGTCACTCTTCGCTGCCTCCTTGAACTCCTCCAGGGAGATCTGGTCATCCTTATCCTTGTCCATCTTTGTGAAGATCTTGTCAACACGCTGCTGGGGCGTCAGCCCATCTTGGTTCATCCTCATCATGATCACTGTCCCCACCATCTTGTAAATGGCCTGGAGCAAGAAGAGAAACAAAATACCAGAGTGGGAATGTTGGACCAGCAGAAGAACCTAGGACGAGGCAGGGGACGGGACGGCTGCGCTGCTGGGACCCAGTCAGCTGCTGCACAGCTACAACCAAATGCACACCAGAGAAGGCTCTGGGCAGGAAAACTCATTCTTTGGTGCCAAAAGGGAGCCAATAGCTGTGAAAAGCCTGTGAAAAGCAAGCTATCCCTGCTGATTTTAAGCACCTGTACCTCAATGATCTCCAGCATCTCCAAGCGCGTGATCTTCCCGTCCCCATCCAGGTCGTACATCTCAAAGGCCCAGTTGAGTTTCTGCTCAAAGGTGCCCCTGGAGGTGACAGACAGGGCACAGATGAACTCCCTGAAGTCGATGGTCCCATCACCATTCTTGTCAAAGGTGCGGAAAGCATGCTGGGCAAACTTGGAGGCATCTCCATAGGGGAAGAACTGCAGGGAGCAGAGAAAAGAGAGATTGGAATGGGGAGGGGAGCTTGGTGAGGAGGCTGCACCCAAAGCAGCACCCTTGCCCCAGAAGCAGCAGGGTGCTGCGGCCCACAGGCAGCACTCGGGCCCCCAGCTGGACCCCCCACCTTGATGTAGAGCTGCTGGAACTCCTCCAGGTTGAGGATGCCAGTGGGACAGTCCTTGAGGAAGCCCTTGTACCACTGCTTCAGCTCCTGCTCGCTGAACTCCGTGCTCCTCACCAAGTCATCCAGCATCTCCGGGGCCAGTTTGCTGCTGTGCTTGCCCATGGCTACCCCTGGGAGGGAAGATATATGGTTCAAACATACCAAGCACAGGGAGGGTTAGTGCTCCCAGGCCCTCCTGCACTCCACAGCTGGCTGATCCCACATGCCTCTTCCTAGAGCTGATATGCCTGGCTAATGGGTGTCCATGCACTGTCAAATGCCAGGACAGTGACTGTGGCACTGGGGACAGGCTTGGTGCCCATGCTCAGCTGTGGCCCTTGCTGATGGAGACGTGCAGGATCTGTGCCTGGGGCAGCCTGTCACTGCAGCCAACAGCATCACCTTCAGTGCCCCCCATCTCCTAGGCTGGCTCCCTTTGGGCTGCAGAAAAACACTGAAAAAGCACCTGAAGACCCAGAACTTCTCACGTGGTCTTTACCAGGCCATGATGCCCAGCTGCCCTCTATAAGGAGGGGACAAAGAAGAAGTGACACGAGTCTGCCATTAAAGCAGGGAACCACCTCACTGGCACCATCTGACTTGGAGCATCCAGCTGACAGCAGCGATGCCTACACCACCCCTGGTCAGCCCTTGGTGTGGATGGTGTCCACAACCAGGGGCCCCTCTGCCATGGGGCTGCCTGCAGCGCAGTGCGCTGGAGCACTGGCAAGCCTGCAGCTGCGTGGGCAGGACGCGGAGCTTCTCCAATACACGCCGTGCCCGCTCCCACGCAGCCTTGGCTGCTGGCGCCGCTCAGCCCGAGCGGCAGATGGTTTGCTGAGAGCTCCTGGAGCTTCTCTCTCCATGGAGAAAGTTGAGTAGAAGTTCACCTGGAGCCCGACCAAGCACCATCTCCCTTCCAAGCATCTGATTTCCTGGCCATGTGGGCTTGAGAAACATCGGGGTACCCTGCGATGGGCACGAACTTCCCCCCACAGCGATGGAGGGTTCCTCATGCTCCCAGCCCTGCTCCCAGCTAATCCCGCAGGCAGAGGCTGCTTCCTGCCCCATCATCCCACCAGCATCTGTCACCGTCTGCCGCAGCAGCGCTTAACCCACCACCCCTCGGCAGACAGAGCCAAGGAAACGTCCGGACGCCCACGGAGCACGCTTCCCCAGCTCGGCTGCGGAGCTACACGAGCCCTCCCAGCACTGCAGTCCAGCTCTAGCCTGCAGGGATTAATCCCCACCGTGTGCCATGCTTGTCTCCTCCGGCATGTCTCACCAGCCACGCCGGCAGGCGGATCCAGCCCCTCTCCTGCACAAAGGGCAGCTTTTCCCAAAGGGAACAGCAACAAGGACCTTTGCTAGAAGCACCACACCTTACCCTGCAAGTGAAGCCTTCAGAAAGGTCAGGGCTCAGGAAGAGCATCCTTCGGTCCACAGACCTCGAGTCCCTTCTCTGAGCAGGAGCCAGCACAGGCCATGCCAGGGCAGGGGACAGCGGGGACAGCAGCTGAGGGCCACCACACGCTCAGCACGAAGCACTCATCTCAAAGGGCCGGTATCATCATCGGTCACCGGCTGCCGGCCCCAAACAGGACAGAGTGGGGGTGGCCACAGGTGCTCCCCACCCAGGCTGCACCCCGGGCAGTGCAGGGCACCCAGTCCCCAGCCCCCCGACAGACCAGCACCCCCGGTGCAGGGCAGTGGCACGGAACCATGGGACGGATGGGGCAGCAACCGGGGCTGCTCTGCCCACCCGGGGGGCAGCGCCGGCGCACCGGCCCCGACACCCGCTGGAACCGGTGCCCGGGAACAGCGCGGCTCCTGGCACCCGCCCCAACGGCGGCTCCACACGGAGGAACCGGGTCCCGGCCGAGGAGGGGGGCAGCTCCGTCCCCGACGGGCCTTACCTGTCGTGCGGCGCTGGCAGGCGGTGGCTCGGCGGGGCGCGGAGCCGGTGCCGGTACCGGAGGGGCCGTGGTCCAGCCCGCCGGCTCTACCCGCGCCGCTCCCGCCCCTCTTGTAGCCGCGGGCCGCCCGCCCCCGCCGGCGGCAAGGATTGCCCATTGGCTGGTAGAGCTGTCAATCAACAGGGAGGGGCCGGGGGGGTCGAGGTGGGATACTGGGGGGTACTGGGATGCTGAGACGACAGCTGGGACTGGGACAATGAGGGATGCTGGAGGGGAAGGTGGGGGGATGCTGGGGAGGATGCCGAGTCCAGGATGCGGGGTGGGATACTGGGACCAGGATGGGGGGGGGATGCTGGGACCAGGATGGGGGGGGATGCTGACACCAGGATCTGGGGGGGATGCTGGGACCGGGATGTAGGGGGTGCTGGATTCAATACCAGGGATGCTGCTGGCCCTGCCAGCCCAGAGGTGCCTGTCTGGCCCCCCGCCTTGAGCAGAACCCCCCTGCGCTCCCTGCCCCTCTTGTCACTCTCAGCTGCTGCCTCCTTTTCCTTACTCTGCACCACCCACATGGCTCTGGCTCCTGTGTCTGGCGATGGCTCATCCCAAAGCACCCCAAAATCCTCTCATCTTGGTGTGCCTCAGGGCTGGCGGGGGCCAGCAGTGGCCATGATGCCCGCATCCCCCTGCCAGGCTCCCAGTGAAGGGCGCTGAGGGGACATGGGACACACCTCGGTCCTCCTTGCTGGGCAGAGCGCGGAGGGGAAAGGGCTGAGAAAACCGCTCTGAACCCAAATCCCAACTGAACGTTTCCATGGCGATCAGTGGCGGCTCTTCCCAATGACCTTGGCCATCCTGCTATGAGCCCATGGCCACTGGGGCCCATCCTGGGAGTCCACGGCCACTCAGGCCCCTCTGCAGCAGCCCCATTGCAGCTGGTGGCCCCTGAGCCCCGGGTGGTCTCCAGCCACTGGTCCCCATCCCGGTCCCCAATAAGGCTGTGAGGTGTTATGGGGTGCTCTGCTCTTCCCCACGGCTCAGCATCCCCCCACCCAGCCCTGCACCCACCCTCGCTGCAGAGGTGGCTGCATGAAGCTGCCGAAACTGCCCCAACCGGCGGTGAGAGAGGGCTGGTTTGCAAAAAGACAGGAATATTTGCAGCTGTGGGTGTGCAGCGGGGCTACAGGGATCCATCACCCGCCCGTCCTGGGGGCAGGAAGGCTGGGACCCCCCCAATAGCTGGACATGGCATCCCTGCACCAGGCCCTGTCCAGGACTGAATCCTCACCCAGGGTGGGGTGATTCAGCCCCACAGCTTTTGGGTCACCCCAGCAGCTTCTGTCGAGTGCTGGGAACGTGGCTTTGCCTGGCCCCAAAGCCTCTCCATGAGCCTCCCTGAGAGCGCAGGAGGATGAGCTGATGACACCCCCCCCTGCACCCTGCACCCCCCCGTGCCAGCTGGGCAACCCGCCGCCAGTTCTTACATGCTTAAGTAGAGAAGACATCAATTAGTGCCACGGCAAACCCCCCGCGCTCAGGGGGACTGAAAAATTAATGAGGGCATAATTGAAGCGGCATGGCTGCCAGGGCTGAGACCGGCACAACTCAGCTCATGGGACGGGGTGTGCCGAAGGGGCATGGGGCAGCTGGAAGAGGTGGGGGAGTGGCAGGCTGAGGGGGCACCTAGGGGCACCCTCAGGGCAGGGACGAGGGCAGCTGTGGGGTACTGGAGTGTCCCATTTTGGGGGCTGAAATACCCCTAGTCCTGGTGCTGGGGTGCCAGGCTCATGGGAGGCCCCGAGCACAGGGTCTGGAGCACCTGTTAGAGCCCAGCACCCAAATCGGGGCACCCCAAGCCCTAACATGACCCCTGGCTCCTCTGGGACATGGGTGCTGTGATTGCAGAGGGGGCACCAGGCTGCCTAGGGAGTGGGGGGACCCGTCTCTGCATTCAGTGCTGGCTCTATAGCTGCCCTTTGCTCCCCAGCCCTGCAGCAGCATCACCCAGCCCCCAGCCTGGGGGTCCCCAGGGTGTAAGAGCTGCTTCTCCCTTGGCACAGCCCCTCTGTGGGGGGCACATCCATAGGCATAGTGCCTGGGGGGATGCGGTACCTGGGGGGACACGGTGCCAGGGGGGACACAGTGCCAGGGGCAGCATTTTGGGACAAGCCGTGGTTTGAATCCAAACGGGATTTGTCACTCCCTTGCTATTCCTCCTGCTGCTCCCTCCCAGCTGCCTTTCCTCGCCAGCAGCCCCAGCCTTTCCCAGCCGCTCGCCATCCCTGGATCTGGTCCCTTCCCTGCCCGCAGCACCCCAGTCTTGGTGCCAGGTGCCCTGGCTGGTGTTGGGGTGCTGCAGGGTGGGCACCCATGCCATGCTTTGCTGTGCAGAAATGCCCTTGTAAAGGAGTGAGGAGCTGCTGTCACCCACATTGTGTCCCGGGGGGGGCGGCACCTCTGGGTGCTGCTGGGCAAGCTGGACCTGGGGTGACCACAGCACTGGGGGTCCCTATTGATGTCCCTACTGTGATGCACTGGCCTTGGAAAAGGGGGTGCAGGGTGGAAAAGCAGAAATACTCCAATTTTGGGGTTCCCCCCCTCCCCAGGGAGAGCATCACCCCCCTGGGAACAGCTCTGTGCCAGCACGAGCCACCCAGACCCCTCATGGTCCCAGTCCGGGGGGGGGGAGCCAAGGGGGCTGGATGGTGCTGCCTTGCCAAAATGGGGCTCCCAGGGTGTGCAACTGGTTTGGCCCTGTGACAGTGGCACCGGGTGGGTTCCATGGGTGTCCCCAACCCTGGAGAGGGGAGCTGGGGCGGAGGGGGCAGGGAGGTGATGCTGGGGCCCCCCTGCACGGACTGGGACAGAGGGAAAGCAAAATCTGGGTGTTCCCTGTGTCCCCTAGCTCAGAGCTGGCTGCAGGGTGCAGGGGTCCCCCCAAACCGGGGAGCAGCACCCCAGCAGCACCCCGAGCCCTCCCCACGGCAGGCCGCGGAGGTTTGCGGGCTGGCACGCAGGGGGTTAAGCGTCCCCATCTCCCTCACACTTGAGACGTCACCGTCACCAGTGGCGTGGAAGGGAGGGGAGGGGGGGGACCAGGGGGCTATGGTGGTCTTTGTGGTGCATTCGGCAGCAGGCGCAGGGCGGCTCACACACGCGGCGGGCGGCTCTGACACCCCCGGCACCCCCGCAGCACCCACCGGACACCGGCCCCACGGTGAGCACGGCCGCCACGGGGAATGGGGACGGGGATGCCACCAGGCCAGGGAGCGAGGGGGGACGGAGGGGGGGCTGTGGCAGGGGCTGGCTGCATCCCCACACACTATCGGCACCTCGCAGGGGTCCCTCTCTCCTTGTGCACCCCCAGCCCCGTGCACCCAACCCTCGCTGGGTGCCCCCCCCACATCCCGGACTGGGGGGTGATGCTGTGGGTGCAGCACCCCATCCCCCTGCCCGGATGCTGCAGCCCTTCGGTGGCCCTGGGTGGGTGGGGGTGCACGGCTGGGTGCTCGCCCCCCTCCCCAGCCCCCCCCCTGCCTGGGTGCTGCGGCTCCGCTCCCCGGCAGCCCTGCAGTAAATCCTGCCGCTCGCCCGCAGCCGCAGCAAGGCAGAGGGGAGGCCCCCAGCCCACTCCCCCACCCCCTGCCCCACTCTGGGCAGGGGGCTCAGCCCCATGTGCGGGGGACTCACACCTTCCTCCAGCCAGGGGGAGCCCCAGATTGGAGGGGGAGAGGGGTGACAGACCCGGGAAGCCCCAACCCCACCCTGGGCAGGCTCGGGGATGCTCCCATGCCGGGGCAGGATCCGGCCCCGGTACCCAAATTCCTGGGATAAGGTGCTTCCATGGAAAATTCCCCAGGCACCGCGCGACCCTGCAACGGCTGCGGCGGTGCCGGTGCCGCCACGGGCGGGGGGCAGCGGCGGGGGGGGGCGGGGGGGCTCGGTAGGGGCGGCGGGCACCGGGCCCGGCACCCAGTGTGCCCCCCGTGGGCATGGGGAGAGGGGGTCCGTGGGGTGCAGAGCCAAGGGGAAGGGGCACACAGCCCCCCGGCGGGGGTGCGGGGTTGCGCCAGACTGCGGTGCCCATAGCAACGCGGCGGGGGGGGGCACAGCCCCAAAACGACCCCGCGTGGAACCGGGATAGCCCCATCCCGGGGCACTGCAGCCCCTTCGGCACCGCCGGCTGCCGGGAGGGGGATGCTCCTGGGTGCAGGATTTGGCCCTGCCTGGGGCGGGGGGGGTGTGTTCATCCCATCAGCTGGGATGTCCCCATGGAGATGACACCCGCCATGGGGTCCCCGTGGGGAAGGATGCTCGGGGGGAGCAGGGAGGGGAGCGGGTGCTGGAGCCCCAGCACAGGGAGGCCACCGCAGGGAGGGACAAAACCCAGGGCCACCTCGGGTGTGGCTGGGGGGACACACACGGACCCTGCTGCCTCCAGCCTCGTGCCCCTCACCCTCCTCCAGCAGCGCATCCCTCTGCGAGAGCGGTCCCGGGGTGGGGGGTCTTTCCGGGTGGATTTGGGTCACGCTGTTACCCAGGTTCAGCCTCCTGACGATGGGCAGCCCATTGCCCTCCCCGGGAGGGCTGACGTGCAGAGGGTCCCAGTGCCAAGGACCACCACGGGCGTAGGCCAAGGAAACGGTGCAAATCAGGGGCTAAACCCCAACTGGAGCTGCCCCTCAGGGCTGGGGGGGGGCTGCAGCAATCTCTGTACCCCCCCCCAGCACCAAATCCCCGGCTGAGGCCTCGTGCTGGGGCATCCCTGTGCCAAGGACCACAGGCAACCTCCCGTGCCCCCTCCCCGGGCACGGGCAGAGCTCAGCGGTGACAAATCCCAGCCCCGAGCCACCCGTCAAGGACAACCGCGGCGCGGGCACGAGGACGCCCGCACGCCGACCACAGCATTTATGCAAATGCCTGAGCAGGGTAGGTGCAAGCCTCCCAGCCCACCAGCTGCCCCAACCTCCCCAGGGCTCCCCCACCACCCCTCTGAAACACCCCAGCACCCTGTGGGACAAACCCCGGGGTCACTGCAACAGGGCAGCCCTGGTTGTCTTTGTGCCCCACTGCAGGGTACGAGCACCCACCACACACGGGGAAACTGAGGCAGGGGGGTGCGATGGGGAGAGCAGCTTGCATTTCGGCATCAGGCTGGCGCATCCCATGGAGCCCCAGTGTAAAGCCACGGCTAACGGGGCTCAAGAGGAGGAGGAGGAAGGCAGAGCCACTGTTGATGCTGAGGGGCAGCTCTGGGGCTGAGCAGGGAGCGCTGGGCTGGGGGACAGCAGCCCCACCCCAGGCACAAGGCCACCCCATCCCTGCTGCTGCTGCTGGCACCTCCTCCAGCTCTCCCCTCCCCACCCATATTAATTAAACCCAAGCACTTAATTACAACCTGCTGAATCCCACAGCTGCTTCCCAGAGCCTACTAACACCGTGGGGCCAATCCCGACCCCCTGCATCCCCGTAGGAAATGTAGGGGATGGGGGAATTGGGAGAGCATCCTGGTGCCGGCGGGATTTGGGTTGTGGCTCATCAGTGGCATAAAGGGATCTTCACACGACGCGCGGAAAAGAGCAAACCCAGCCAGCGGCACCGGGAACGTCGTCCTGGGGGGTCTTGGCCTCTCCAAGGATGGGGACAGATGGCTTGGCCCCGGGGCTGTCCCCGAGCTGCAGGTCCCTCGAGGGGTGCGGAGGGAAGGGGGTGCTCAGCGGGAGCCGGGAGAGCTCTGGGGGCGCTGGCTGCCAGCCATACAAAAATGATGGGGGTCAAATAAGGTGAAGGCCCTGGTGGCTGCAAACCAGGGCAGGGGGAGTCAACATCCCACCGTGCTTCCCCGCCTGGTGACCCACCAGTGGGTCCCCAGGGTGGGGAGGTGCCCTGTGGGGTGCCCTGACCCTCTCGCCCTCCTGCCCGCAGGTCCCCGCCGGCCCATGAAGTGATTCAGGCGGGTGGCACAGCCCCTGCTCCTGCCGTAGCCACCGCCACACCGAGCACCGAGGTAAGGACCCGGGGCCATGGCCATGGGGTGGGTGGGATGCTCCGGAGTGGGCGCCAGACCCCCACACCGGGTCTGTGGGGCAGAAATCCCAATTGGAGTACTCCATCCTTGGGGGCTGCCCAGCCTCATCACCCGGGGGAATTGGCATGACCCTATGGGGGTCACCTGGGGCGGCCCTCCAGCCCGGAGCAGAGTGTGGGGGGCCCAGGCGGGGGAACCGGGGTGCCGGCAGGAAGCTGGCCCCGCTTCCCGCCTCGGCAAACGGCAGCAGTAGAAGTGCCGGGGTGGGGATAGCCACCGAGTTTCGGCAGGCGCTCACACCCACGCACCCCGGCCGGGAGGGTGCGGGCTGGGGACGGCGGGGCCGTGGGGCGCAGAGCTCGGCGGGACGGGTGCAGGTAGGTGCCACGGCAGCGGGGACTCGGGCATGCCGGGGTGGCCGGCCAGCGGTGCCGGTGCTGTTCCACTCTGTTCTGTTTCTCTCGCTCAGGTCTGCTGGCCATGGGCAACCTGATAAAGGTATTGGGCAAAGATTTAGAAAACTGTCCTCATTTTTTCCTGGATTTTGAAAGTAAGTCCCGTGAGCAGGGCGGGCGTGGGGAGGGGGCCGGGGCCGCTGCCGCGGCTGCTCTCCAGGAGATGGGGACAGGCATGGTGTCCCCAAGCAGCCCCGTGTCCCAGGGCGCCTTGGGGTAGCCCTCGATGCGCCCCGCAAAGGGCTGAGTGGGGCAGGGGAGCGAGACCCCCAGAGATGCCCCATTGCCTGAAAGCATGGGGAGACATCCCCAGCCGAGTGCCGGGGATGCAGGATACGTCCCGGCAGCAGGACCTGGCCCATGAGGACCTCAGGCATGTGCCTGCTGTCGTTGGAGGCAACGGCACTGGGTGGCCAGGTGGCATGGCCCCTAGCACTGCCACAGCAGGGGTGGCCTGGACAGTGGGGACAGCCTGGACACCAGGGGTGCCGGGGAGGGAAGGATCCGTGCCGCCTGCCCTGCCAGGAAGGGCAACGCGGTTGTCAAGGCCTGCGCCCGAGGGACAGGGATTGGGGACCCTGGTCCAGCCCAGGGGACCTGCCCCAGCTTCCCGCTGTCCTGGGTTAACTGGGATAGTAGAGCGTGGCTCGGGGACCCCCTGGGGGGACGTGGGGACATACGGGAGATGGTGGCCGCCGTGGTGGGGTACCAGACCCAGCGCAGCCGCGTGGCCCCCCCTTCCTCCCGGAGCACGGCTCAGAGCAAGAGCGAGGTGGGTAAAAATAGTGCAGCAGCAACCGCCCTCCCCGGCCCCGGCAGGGAGAGGCCGTGCACAGCTCACCACACCGCCTCCGGCACCCGCGCGACCCAAAATAGCAGGGGCTGGGGTCACGCAGCCACCCCGCTCCCACGGCGAGGGTCCTCCCCAGCCCCTCACAGGTCCTTTGGGGCAGCACAGCCTTCACCCGCCCCCAGCCCCCTCTGCAGCCCCCCAGCATGGGGATGGGTCGGGGGGGCTGCTAGAACCCCTCGTTTACAGGTTGGCTCTGCAGCTGGAGGGGGGGATGCCCGTAGCCACGACTCTGGGGACTCGCACACCGCTTCGCCCTCCTCGCCGGAGCCCGGCGGCTCTCTCCTCCCTTCGCTCCTTCCTCTCCATCACCCCATCGCCAGCGCTCATCACCATCGAGGGGGGGGAAGAGGCTGCAGCCCCGGGGCCGGGTGCAGCCCTGGGGTCACCGCCGGCCGGCCAGGAGTGCTTCGAGCCCCCAGGGAGCAGCGAGGGGGGAGGACGGGGGCTCTGGCCGCTGCCAGAGGGTGCCCGCAGCCCAGCACCTCTTCCCCGCGCACCACCTCACCATCATGCTTTTTTCCTCTTGTTTCTTCTCTTGCAGGTTTCACATGGGGAACCTTCTTAAAGTGTTGACTTATAACGAGCTTGACCAAGGCCCTAATTTTTTCCTTGACTTTGAAAGTGAGATGGGATTTTTATTTTCCTTTTTCGTTTCGTACTTATTCTGAGTTCCACATCCACACCATTTTGAGTTCTCGTCCCCGTCGCCCATCGCATCGCGCCCATCCCAGACGTCCTCTCCTCACCTTCGCTGTCCGGGGGGTCTCCCCGGGGAGGGGGGACAGTGGCCACCAGGGCAGACCCATGGCCGGGGGCTATCGCTCCACACCTCTTCCCCAGGGCAGTTTGCAGCCCGCTGGGGCCAACCCGGGGCTGGGGGCTGCTTGGGGACACCCCCACACACACCATGAGCAGGACTGTGGTCACAGGGCAGCCAGGACTCATCCCCACCAGCCCCCACCTCCACGGCTTGGCTCGAGCTCGGGCAAGAAGACAGACCGGGGGGAGACACCTGCCAGGAAGGGCTGTGGACTGGCGGGAGAGCTGGGGTTGGGGTGCTGGCCCCCCACCCCGGCTCTCGCCGCCCAGGGCCCCGCTCAGAGCCCTCTGGGTTTCTCTCCCCGGGGCGCTGCCCTGCAGATGCGCAGCCGACGGAGGCCGAGACGGCGGTGTGGAACCAGGTGAACGCGGTGCTGGAGGAGGCACAGGCCATCCTGGCCGAGCTGCAGTCCTACACGGGTGCCGGGCAGGAGATACGAGAGGTGGGTGCAGCCCCAGCACCCGCTGCCCGCCCACCCACCCACCATAACTTGGGGCAACCGCTGGTGCTTTCCACACCACAGGCCATCCAAAACCCCGGGGATCTGAAGCTGCAGGAGAGGGCCTGGAGCGCCGTCTGCCCCCTCGTTGCCAAGCTGAAGCGCTTCTATGAGTTCTCCCTGCGGTTGGGTGAGCATCCCGAGCCCTCAGCCCTCTTCCCCACATCCCTCATCCCTCCCCAGATGCAGGAATGGGGCAGGTTGGGGTGAGTCCTAGCCATAGTGCCAATGCCATGCTGCCCCGTGCCTCAGTTTCCCCATCGGGGCTGGGGAGGTGTGCGGGAGTGGGATGGGGACCAGCAGTGCTTCATCCCCAGAGAACGCCCTGCGGAGCCTGCTGGAGGCCCTCACCAGCCCCCCATATGCCCCGACCCAGCACCTCGAGCGGGAACAAGCCTTGGCCAAGCAGTTCGCTGAGATCCTGCACTTCACCCTCAGCTTTGATGAGCTCAAGGTGGGACCAGGGCTGGAGGGGAGCCCGTGGGGTCCTCACACTGGGGCTGTGCAAAAGCTGTGAGCCTGCACAGTCCCTTGAGACCCCCGAGGCTCGCCCGGTGTGGCCCCCACCCCAGCCCCTAACGCGGGACTCCCCTCCGTAGATGACCAACCCCGCCATCCAGAACGACTTCAGCTACTACAGAAGGACCATCAGCCGAAATCGCATTAACAACCTGCAGGTGAGAGGACAATCCTGCTCCCCCCAGCCCACGGATGGCCTCCCTCAGGGGGTCACAGCACTGGGGATGGCTCGGGGGGGTCAGCCACCCCCAACGGCCCCCATCATCCCACCCCGCAGCTGGATGCGGAGAGCGAGGTGAACAATGAGATGGCCAACAGGATGTCCCTCTTCTACGCCGAGGCCACCCCCATGCTCAAAACGCTCAGCAATGCCACCACCAAGTTCGTTTCGGAGGTGAGCGAGGCTGGGAGGGACCCTCAGGGCAGGGGAAGCCCCCCCCCCTCGGCCCTGGCAGCATGCAGGGGTCAGGAGGGGATAAGAGCAGCCGGGACCTGTTGGGTTTCAGAACAAGACGCTCCCGATCGAGGACACGACCGACTGCCTGAGCACCATGGCCTGCGTCTGCAGGGTGATGCTGGAGACCCCGTGAGTACCCCGCACCGGGGGGGGCACATCTTGGTGCGGGGTTCTTCTGCCACCCGCCCGGGCTCAGCCGGCCCCTCTCCTGGCACAGGGAGTACCGGAGCCGCTTCACCAACACCGAGACCCTCCTCTTCTGCATGAGGGTGATGGTCGGCGTCATCATCCTCTACGACCACGTCCACCCCGTGGGGGCCTTCGCGAAGACCTCCAAGATCGATGTGAGTGGCCGTGGGGGTGTCACAGCCATCACACTCATCCCAGCGGTGATGCTTTGGGGCCCCTCTCCTTGGATGCCCCCTGTTGGGGATGTCTCTGAGCTGGTCCAGAGGGGAATTCATCCCCCCTGGGCAGCGAGGAGGAGGATGGGGAGGAAGGGCAGCACGGCCAGATGCTCACTGCCTCTCTCACCCCCCAACAGATGAAAGGCTGCATCAAAGTCTTGAAAGACCAACCCTCAACCAGCACCGAGGGGCTCCTGAACGCTCTGAGGTGAGCCTGGGGCGAGGGGGGGACACGGGGAGAGGGGACAGGATGTGGCATCCCCGCTGGCGCAGTGGGATGGCAGCGGCAGAGTGGGTCGGGGAGTCGCGGGGTGACCGTCCCCTCTCCGTCCAGGTACACCACTCGGCACCTCAACGACGACACCACGTCCAAACAGATCCGGGCCCTGCTGCAGTGAGCGGGGGGCGGCCGCCGGCCCCACGCACCGTCACCGTGTCACCTACGCCATGACCATTCCGCTCATTTTGTACAGAGGGAAAAGGGACAATAATACACAGAAATACACAAAAAAACCCACCCCAAAACGGCCCGAGGCCACTCCCCACACGTTCCTGCCCCCCCAAAATCACCTTGCTCCTGGACGCGAGGTGCGGGTGGCACCACGGGGACACCGTGCCGGGGGTGCTGGGGCTGGGTAGGATGGACCCAGGCGGGGATGCAGGGATGGGGCAGCGAGCACCCATGGCACGGGGGCACCTTGAGGAGGGGGGAAGGGGCGGGTGTCAACCCCCATCCCTGTCCCTGAGCATCCAGCTGCGGAGGAGGAAGGAACATCCCTGCAGAGCTGCACTGGCTGGTGGAAACGGCTCAGTCTCACCTGGTAGATTTTTAATATTAAATCTCCACTCACCTCTTCTTTTCTACATACTTTTTTTCGGGTGTGAAATAAAACATTTAATCTGTCCGTGGTCGGAGCGGGGCTGTCTCTGCTACGTCCCATCCCGCGCCGCACCGGCTGGAGGCACTGGGATCACTGTGCCTGACCCTCCGTGACGCCCTGGGGACCCTCCGTGACGCCCTGGGGACCCTCCGTGACGCCCTGACCTGTCCCTGCCAGGACAAACCCCATCTCCCAGCTACGTCTCAGCCCCATCATGACACGGCCAGTGACCAGGAGCTCCCGGAGGGACTACGGCCCAGGGCTGGCCCCCAGGATAGCCCCCTCCCCTACGGTGGGTCCCCACCATTCCCTCGGCTGCCCCTGAGCCAGCGCATCCAGGGCATCCTCCCGCCCCAGTGCCCCAGCAGCCGCAGACTGGGAGGACTGGGAGGCCATGGCGGGCTGCCAGGGGGCCTTTGCCGGCAGATGGCCCTGTGATACCGTGACAGAGCAGCCCCAGCGGCCCCCCCACCTGTGCTCCACCGGTGGGGCACACAGTCGGCCTCCACCCCTCACCCACAGCCCCCTGAGCTGGGGGAGGCCCCAACGGGCACACTGTATCCCTTGGTGGGGGCTGTGCCACCCCCCGGCAGGGACACCCTGGGGGTCCCCCCCACTGCCCCACACAGCCCCATGCACTGGCGGGGGCAATGGGCACCCCATGTGTGACACCAGCCCCCTGGAGCCCCCGTGAAGGTTGGCTCGCCGGTGGCATGCCCCTGCCTCAGTTTCCCCACCTGTGCAACGGGTGACCACTGCTGCCTCAGGGGTGTGCTGCAGGGTGCATGGGGAGAGTCCTCACAGCCCCCTGGGCTCAGGACCTCCCCAGTGAATTGCTCTGGGTGCCAACACGGGGACACCCATCCTGCCCACCCACCCGCCCACCCCAGCCTGAGTCAGCCTCCACGACCCCAAACCTCCACGGGCACCCCCAGCACCCCCCAGCCATGGCAGCCCCAAGGGCTCACAGGCAGCACGAGAAGGAGACAGAGAGGGGGGGAAGACTTGGCTCCCAGCCCTTCAGATACCGGCTTTTCCCGGTCCCGGTGCCAGGACCTGGCCGTGCACACCCAGGCTTTGCCGCCAAAGCCGCCGAATTCCCGCGTGGCGCAGGACGCACGCGCTGCGGCACGACCTCGGCCAACGGCTCCTTTTATTTTTAGGCTCTTGCGACACGGCTTCCCCACGGCCCCCCCACAACACTGCCCAGGCACTGGATGAGCCACGGGATCTGTCACACCCTGCCCTGCTCCCAGCTCTCAGAGCAACCCCATGCACCAGCCGTGCCTCAGTTTCCCCATTAGTTGCCTTTGCCCACCAGCCCTGCAATGGCAGCCGACCCCAAGGGCTCCCTCCCACTGAGCCCAGCACCCAGGGCTTCCTTAAATCTCCCCCCCGGGTGCTCCGCAGCGCAAGGATCCCACCTGGGAGCTGAAGACGAGGCCGGGACGCGGCGCGGTGCGGCGGCTGCAGCTGCCGCGTGTCTGCAGGAGCCACCGTCCCCATGTGACACCGTCCCCCAGACGGTCCCCAGCCCGTCAAGGCACCGGGGCAGGATCATCCCCCACAGTGTGGGAACCGGGGTGGGAAGAGCCGGGACAGCGTCACCACCTGCGACCTCCAACGGGAGTTACGGAACAGCCAGGGGCTTTGAACCCACCAGCCAACACGGGCACCGGCACCAGCTGGTCACTGGTGCTGGGTGAGATGGCAGCTGTGTCACCGTGTCCCGGTGCCGGCCGGCTCCCGGCGCAGAGCTGCAGCCTGGTCACCCGTAACGTCCTCCCCACGGTGCTGCCTCTCCCTTGCAAGGGGGCCTAAAGCCAAACTCGTGCCATGTCCGTGGCTTCAGACCCGGCTCTTCCCTTGCGGCACATCCCACCCCAGCCAAGGGCAGCACCGCACGGGTGAGGGATTTCCTGCAGGATGAGCAGATCAGAGCATTTCACAGCCAAAACAGGAAGGAAAAGGGAACCAAAAGGCGGTGGAAGCAGAAGTAAGCGCAAGTCGTCGCACATCACGGACAGACGTTGGATCACCACAGGGGCTGTGGCTGCTCCAAGCTCTGGGGATGGTGCCCCAAGCCACAGCCGTGGGCTCGGCCAGCCCAACCTTCGTGTGCGGGCAGCGAGCCGGGGCCACGCTCGGTGCGGTGCCAGGGAAGGGGCTGGCGAAGGCTGGAGGCAGTAACCCATCAGGATGCAGATGGTGGGATGCTGCCCGTGCACCTCCCTCTGCCAGAAGCCAGGATTGGGGCTGCAGTGGCTGCCATGATCCCTGCGCTCCGCCCGGGGGGGTCCCCTGGGATCTGCGTCACCGACCCTGCCGGCAGCCGGGGACAGGAGCCCACCCCAAAACACCGGTGCCCCGGTGAGGGGACTCCTCCGGGGACAGACAGCGCCACGGGGAGGATGTCCCACCCGCGAGGGCACCGGGCTCCTCCGGCTCCAGCTGCGATGCTCAGCCGGGCCAGGGCACCGAGGGCTGTAACTGACGGGGAGCCAAGCCACGCCAGGCCCGGGCTGTTTTCTAATCCCAGAGTAATTAATGACCTTATCTTTGGCCAAAGCCATTTAGATTAAGTGGCTGGTGTGATGGGCTCGGCGGCTCCGGCTGCACAGATGGAAGAGCTGCGTTTGTCTGGGGATTAGCGGAGGGCAGATGGAGTGAAGTGCCATTCCCCATCCCCAAACCTCTCGGCACTGACAGCGGCCTGAAACCTGAGACCACGCCAACTTTCCCAGCCAGTCCTGGCTGGGTCTGGAGAGCCATTCCGCATCGTTTGTCCCTTCTGCACGAGATCTGGGAGCACGCAGGGCCCAGAGCAAGAGGAGCAGGAGCTGAACAACGTCCAGGCGCCAGGCACGGAACCAGGAGCTCCATCCCAGCCCCTGCCTTGTGTCCTTCGAACAACAGAGGCACAACAGACACCAACCTCTTCCTTGGATTTGCTCTTCCTTGGAGGGCAAATCATCGCTGAGATGCCGACCCTGGCTCTGCATAAAGCGCCGTGTCCTCATCCACAGCGCCCACCTCTCCGACAAAGCACACTCACCTGCCTCTTGCTGCTGGCAGGATCAGGGTGTGCTTCCACCTTCCTTTTCCCAGAGCAGGGGGAAGGCTGGGGACACCCTTCCCAACAGCACAGCCCGTCTGGAGCCGGCTCCTGAACGGAGCAGGCAGAGTAGCAGCTATTGCGGTCGAGGAATAACATTTATCTGTGGGGATAACAAAGTTCATATTAAACCGATTAAGGATATTAAATCCACTTCTAGCAGTGTGGTCATCTGACTGCACTCAGGAGACGGAGCGGATAATCCCACCCCTCGCTCCCAGGGCTGCCCCGACGATCCCAGCCCGGGAGATGACTCAACACGTCCATGCCATCAGACCACGCCCAGCACATCAGCGCGCGGGGCTTTACACCCGACCTCAGCCGCGTTTCATCCACCCAGACGGGGAGAACGCGGTTCCACGCCGCGACCCCTCGGCCGTGTGCTCCGGCGCTGGGCTGTGCCGTATCCACATCCACATCCCGAGTCAGCGCAGGCGGCAAACAAGTCCGGGCTCGAGAAGAGGTTCAGCTGGCGCCACGCAGACCCGGCAACACAAACGCGGTGCCCGGTATTTCAAAGCCGATGCCCAGCGCTGGCAGAGGAAAGCCAAACCCAAATTCCCTGCTCTTCCTTGCGTCTTCCCTTCAGCGTGAGCTCCCAGGCCAGCCCACACCCCTATCAAACGGCCCAAGGCAGCCACCCCACGGAGCATTAGGGACATAAACCAGCACTGAGGAACACACCCCGGAGCTTTAATCTCATCCCCACTGGCACCGCGAGCCTGTGGTGGCAGATCTGCCCGCGCAGCCCTTCCCTGCGCAGCCCGAGCCCCGAGCGATGGTTCTGGCCACACGGTGTGGAACCAGCAGCTGAAGGGACAAAGTGTGTTCCACCACCCCCAAAACCCTCCCACAAGGAACCATCTCGCTTGCATTTGCCAGGAGAATCCCAAATGCCCTGGAAAAGGCCCTCCCGGTTCCACCCGGAGCGGCACGCCGGGAAGCGCGGTGGCACAGACGGCGCTCGCATCCTCCGGGAACGATGCTGCGGAGACCAACTGCCTCGCTGACTCCACACAAGGAATTTGCCGCTCAGCAACTCGGATTCAAATGCCGGGCGGGTTCCCACTGCCAAACCACAGTGTAAACCCCCGGGAATTCAGCTTTAACTAGGACAGACTCAAACTTGATGAGATCACTCCCAAGTTCCTGTTCAACAGGTGCCAGCTCCTTCGGCACCTGCTGCGCGCAGGGACCAGCCTGCCCCCCCCACGCCGAGAACATCCGCTCCGCTCCCTCAGAAGCTGCAGAAAAGGTGACTGGAAGAAGGAACCAGGCCTGGACGTCCTGCCCCGTGCCCAGAGCAGGGAACGTGGCCCAGGTGGGAAGAGAGAACAAGAAAACTGCGCTTGTTACTGGGGAGGGGAACCCGCAGTAATCGTGCAACTTTATTTCCATATAAAAGAAAAATCAGCATCTCCTCTCCACAGTAAAGGCAGGGAGAGCTCGCCCAGCTCCGCTGCTGCGCTCCCGGCTGAGCTGCAGGAGCGCAGGGTATTTCCGTCTTGCACGCCAGCAGGATCGGCTCAACCTTTCCCAGGATAATGCTGCGTCCCTGGCAGGAATTAAGGCTTGGCATGGGAGGATGCTCCTAGCAGCCTTGCCGTGGGGCCCAGCCCTTTGCAGGCAGGGCTGGGGAAGCCTGGGAACACGGCGTGATGCGGCCACGTGAAGAGGTTCTGATGCGGCCGACGGCCTTTGGCCGTCACTTACGCACCTGCCTCATGCCCAGAAAAATGACTCTGCTCATTCGGTTCAAGGCCGCCCGGGACCACGTCACTTCCTCGCCGCACAGGTGGGAGCGCGGCCGCTCCCCTTCGCCAGCAGCTCCGCAGGCTTACGGCAACGGCAGGCTGCTCTCCTCGCCCGAGGTCTCGGTGCCCCCGCTGTCCCCCTCAGCCTCCGCAGCACGGCTGGCAGCCTCCAGCTTCCTTCTCTTCTTCAGATGGTGCAGGTGGGATTTGGAGCGTGTGTGAGCTGGAGGAAGAGGCAAACGGAGCATTTAACTCTGGGGGACTCGGAGGAGGAAATGCCCAACCCGATCCCGCCCTTCCCATCCTCCCACACAGTTCATTCCCGCAAAAAAGTGAATCCCAAGCCCAGCCCTGGCCATTTCTCAGGACACTTCTAGGCCAAACTAGGGGACCAACCCTTCCAAGCCTTCTCCTGACTGCAGGACTGGGAGAGGGAAGAAGCCCTGGCTCTGTACATGCAGAAGACTCCAGATTGTCAGGACTCAACTCTCCCAGCGAGTCTGCTCCCAAGCGAGACACGACGCCGGGCAGACGGGAGAAGGGGAAGTGTTACCGAAGAGGTGGCAGGGTGCAGGATGCAGGCGAGGTTGTGCAACTACCCGTCACCCCATGGAGCGCTGCCAGGATCATTTGTAAGCCTAGATGCCTGCACCGCAGCGCCGGGGATATCCTGTACAGCTACGGGGCGGACAGGGACGGAGCCCGGAGCACGGTTATGCTTTTGCATAACTCCAGGGCAAGGCCCCCGGCGACGAGAGCACTTCGGCAGGAGGCAGACGGGAACAGCAGTAAGCAGTAATCCCAGGGGCGCAACTTGTACGGACCCAGCGGGGCGGCAGGAGCTGCATTTCTGTTTGAAACTGCGTAGTTGAGGACAGTCAAACCTCCTCTATCAGCGGCATTATCTCAGCGGAGGGCGCTTTGTCTAACCAGACCAATGCACCATCTTAGCAGGGCGGTTTTGCTGTTTCCAAGAGATCAGAGCAGCAATTAAAGCAGCAAACTTTTCAAGCAGGGCCTTAATTAAACAAGGGTATGTACTCACTGAATCAAGGCCCTGGGGTGTTTGCCAGTCATCTTTTTGTGCCAAAGGATGAAATGACACGCAAAGCTGCTGCTTTATCACAGCGCCGTAGGGTCACCCTCAGCCTGAAATAAAGTCTCGCCTCTTACAATTTGGTGTAAGCGACACCAAAGTGTCGGGGCAGCTGGAAGAAGCTGCTGCTGTCTGGGGAGGTGGGCGCTTTTAAGTCCGTACAAATTGTAAAATTAGGTAACATGTTACAAGCCTTCCCAGTGGGGCACTGGGAAGCAGTTCCCAGACTGTCTGTAACTTAAGAACACGGACCAGATTGCTGATGGACTCAGCTCCCACTGCTGCTGGCGCTTCCCTTTGAGCAGTTACAAGTAACACCCAAGGGTTTGGACCATTTTTCTCCCACCATCTGGGGATGTGAGCCAAATTCAGCTGGATGCAGAGAACAGCTGGTCTGGGTTGAGAAAGGTATTGCCATCCTCAACCAGCATTTGGGGTGACATCCCCAGAGGACACATAGTTTAGGCTGTAGTGGTCGGGGGCATCCTGGGGAGTTCCCACTCGGTCATAAAACTTGCTGGACCTGGAAGGATGGTACAGACCCTGATAACTTTTAGACTCCTCCAGTTCTGGAGTAGGTAGAGCTTCCTCAAAGCCTCTCCCAGCTGAAACTGGCTAAAATAACACTTACAAACAAACTGATCTCACTACAATGAGCTTCCTCTTCTGAGCCAACTGCTATCTTCGCTTTCAGCAGTTCCCTAGATCAACGGGAATAAGTGACTTGTTCAAATCCGATGACCAAGGACCTGGGAAATTTCTCTGTGCATTGTGTCTGCATATATTGCATTTGGGTGACACACAGAGATTTATCAGTTTCATTTCTGCAGCCAGTTTCTCCCCTGCTTTTTCTTTCTGGTTCTCAGCGTGAGCCTCACAGCACAGATAAATACACCGAGTTAATCTGATTCCAACTGAGCTCTTTTAAAGTAAGTCTATTGAAAATAGAAAATCCCTTTCTATTACCATTACAGCTGGAATACTTTTTAATTTAAAAAAAAACCCACACGAAAGGGAAATATTGAGCACAGCTGAGCTATTAAAAACACTAAGAAACTTTTAATTTTACACAACAAAATTTTTAAAGAAACAGATTTGTTCCGTGGTTTTTGACACAGTATCTCAAGCGCCGAAAAGGACCGGCAGCCCTGACTAAACGCAGACGGCTCTGGGGTTTGATGCTACGTACAGATCCCCGCGTCTGGCGTGACGGCAGAGGGCGGCGGTGTTTACTGGGTGCCGGGGAAGGGGGGGGACACCCTGACAGATGGCTGCTGTGGCACAGCTCCTGCACCCCCTCTGGGCTTGCAAATGCCTGCTTTCACAGACGGGCTGTAAACAATCCCTGAAAGCCCAAGATCATGTGCTGAGGGTCATCCGGCCGAGCAGAGGCAGCCAAGGAAGCCGCTCTGCTCCGGAGAACTGCCTCGCCCCATCCTCGGCATAACTGCGCGTGCTGTGCTCCCTCCCAGGCCCTCTCCCCTCTCCCGGGCCGGATCCTACCTGCCCACTCCCTGTCCCCGATGATGACTCTGTCGCAGAACTCGCACACGCGATGACGCCGTTTGTTCTCGTTTACATCGCACTCCATCTTCACAGGCTCTGCTGGGGGCTCACGTCCCTGTAGAGCAAATAATGCCTCCAATCGGTTCCTACCACGAGAATCTGCTTGGCTGCGCTCACTTTGGTAGTTTGTGCTCTGAACTTGCCGTACCCAGACACGAACGCTCACAGCACAGATGTTTTACCACGCAAGACAAGCAGAGTACTGGGCATTAGGAGAAATTTTCAGCTTAAACAACAACCCCCTGCCACTGGGAGGAAATCCCCAGGCTGGACATGTACAGACAGCCCTGCTCATGGGAGAGATTAAGTGCCAAGTTATGGGACCTGGAGACCACCGAGAAGTTGGCTTCTCAGCCACGGCTCACGTCTTAACTCCAGTTACCCGGTACCTGGATGAAGCTCTCCACGATCTCCAGAGCAGGTTTCAGCACATCCTCCTCCCACCGCAGGAGATCAGACACCTCCAAGCCATACACCGGGGGCACGTTGGGCCCGGGGCCTACAGAGACACAGAAAGGCAGGTCACCATCGGAACCTCTCAGCGTCCTGTCCCAGCACCCAGGGGGCTATGCTGTGACCAGGGGAGAGCTGCTCTGTCCTATCTCGCTGTCCCTTAGTATTCAGAAGCAAACAGCACCAGCCCGCCAGAGCCAAAACGACCAGAGATCTCAGCCTGGGAGGCACCAGCCTTGCAAACTTGGGGCCTACAAGAAAGCTGGGGGGGACTTTCCCAAGGGCAGGGAGTGACAGGACAAGGGGTAATGGGTTTAAACAGAAAGAGGGAGATTGAGATGGGCCATCAGGAAGGAATTCTTCCCGCAGAGGGTGGGGAGCACTGGGACAGGGTGCCCAGAGAAGCTGTGGGTGCCCCATCCCTGGCAGTGTCCAAGGCCAGGCTGGATGAGGCTGGGAGCAACCTGGGCTAGGGAAGGTGTCCCTGCCCATGGCAGGGGGTGGCACTGGGTGGGCTCTAAGGTCCCTTCCAACCCAAACCATTCTGTGGTTCTATGAAACAGCAAGAACACCTAAGACCTCGAGCCACCATCTTCATGGTTGGCTGCCTTCAGGACAGCACTACGAAATCCAAGCACGCCAACAGCCCATCATAGCAGCAAACACTTCATCACGGCCGTGGCCCACAGCAGGCTGACGAAGATCAGAAGCTAGATCCAGGCACAAAGCCATCGCACAAGGCTTACAAGGAGATGCAAGGATGGAGTCTGGATGAGGAATCTGCGGGTGCAGGCTCCCACTCAGAGCTGTAATTACCTGTGCAGCTGCAGGAGCCAACGCTCTCAGCTCACAGCAGCAGGCCACGGCGGGAGATACTTTACTAATGCCTCAGCCTGGCAAGGCAGTTTCAAAGCCATCCCTCTGACCTCCCCCAGCCCGGCATGAGGGCACGGGGTGCTCACCGCAGCCCAGCCGGTGCGAGATAGCTGCAGTCAGAGAGCACTCGCTCCCTCCAGCCACAGGGCTGCCCATCCATGGCTCCCCTGCCCACAGGTGTGGGGCACACGGCCCCCTCGGACAAAGCCATCACAGGCTGCCGCGTGCCAGTCTCTGGCAGGTGCTGCTTTTCCTTGCTGTAACCACAAACAAGCACTGATCTGCAGCACACCTGCCACCAGAAAGGTGAGCCACAGCCACCAAGCACATGGCTCCAGGAAAGCTCTTGCACCCCACCCAAAGCCCGTCTTTTGACTCGAGTTTCTCCCCTCTTTTTGTATTTTTTATTGTTGTTTTACCCCTACCAAGCACCTTTCAACAAGTGCCCGGCTCCCAGCTGCTGCTGCTGGCCCTGCTCCAAGGCTGGGGCTGGGGCTGGGACGGGGAAGTCCTGCTGGCTCCCTGCCACTGCGGTGAGCACAGCCCAGACTACAAGCAGCCAGTGGGTTCCTGCTCCTAATCTGGGGGCAGCTGTCAACTGGGCTTTTCGCCCTGCACAGGGTGTATGGGGAGAGGGACTGTGCTGGGCACCCCCTCCCTGAGCCCCTCGGGAGCTGTCGGAGGGTAGGCTGCAGGGACACCACGGCCATCGTCACCTTCTGCTGTCTGCCACGGGGCTGAGCCTTCGCTTCCTTTGTTCATGGAATGGTTTGGGTTGGAAACGATCTTTAAAGGTCATTTACTGCAACTCCCCTGCCATGGGCAGGGACATCTTCACATACATCAGGTCACTCAGAGCCCCATCCAACCTGACCTTGAACGTTTCCAGCGATGGGGCATCCACAGCTTCTCTGGGCAACCTGTCCCAGTGCCTCCCCACCCTCAGCATAAAAAATTCTTCCTTATATCTAGTCTAAATCTGTCCTGTTTTAGTTCAAAACCATTACCCCTTGTCCTGTCAATGTCCAGTTCTGCTGGGGTATTTGCCACGCTGATGGCACTTCTGTTGGGAGCGGAAGATCTTCCCTGGACAGGCAGCCAGGAGGAAGCAGTGGGAAGGAGCTGCCTCTGTCTGGGCAGAGAGGCCGTGGGCCAGTGCCGGGTGGGCTGTCTCGGAAGGGCGAGTGGCTACTCTGCAACACAAACATGTGGGAAGGAACAGAGCCTTGTGAGTGGACTGGGACACTGGCTGCCCGTGGATCCTGGGGGGATCTGGCTGGGCACAGACACCTGCAGAGCCAGAGCAGCCTGGGACAGCAGGAAGAATCCGGGCAGGGCTGTCTGATCTCGTGTCCCCCCCAGCACATGTTGCCCCAAAGCAGAGGAGCCACCACTCTCCCCTCTTGAGCTGGGAGCAGGGGATGTGCTGAGGAGGGGCGAGAAGACAGGCAAGAACGGGGATGGGAGGGAGACGAGGAACAGAGGACTTACGTCTCAGGAAGCGGTTTCGGACCCACTTGTTCTGCTTCCGGGAGTATCTCTTGGTCACCTGTTTCAGGGCCTGGATCCCTTTGAAAACAGAGGGATTAAACCCAAAGGTCAGCGCCATGCTGCAAGCTGAGCTCGGAGCAGAGTCAGAAGGGGCTGTCGGCTCCAGTGGGGGGAACCACACAGGACAAAAGTTTGTGCAGGATGATACAACGCTCACTCAAGACCCCAGTCAGGAGGTCTCCAAGCCAGCAGTGAGAAGCGGTCATCGCAGCAAAGTGGCCAAGCCCTGCCAGACAGTGCTGTGCTGCGGCAGCGCCGTAGGGCCTGGGGGCTGGGCACACTGTCCCAAATGCCCTTGAAAGAATAGAATGGGCCCAAAGCCTCCCCCCTGAGGCTTTCAGCAGGTAGGACAATCTGTTCTGAGGCTGCCCAGCTCTCATAATGCTTTACTGAATGCTTCTCTGCACAAACGGAGCCCAGGAATCCTTGTGCTACCCACAGCAGGCCCAGGGGATGGTTTATCACCGTACAACCTTCCGATATTTAGTACCAGACTTATCACATCCCTCTGCAACTGCCTCCTGAGCAGACACAACAAGCCCCTTCTACACCAGACTTGTTTTCAAGCCTTTTATCATTTCTGTGGTTTCCTCAGCCTCCACCTTCACTTCGCACTGAACCCTCCTCGACACAGACCGACTCCTCCTGGGACCTCTGTTCTGCTCCCTCCTCCCTCTAACAGCAGTGCATCTGGCCACACACTCCAGAATGACACGTGCCATGGAAGAGGGCATCACTATTGACTCATGCTGTGATCTGCTAGATCCCCAGATCCCTTCCCGCCATCCTGCTGCTCAAAAAGATGCTCAGTTTTACTTCACTCCTTCTTCCCAGCCCTGTTCTCCACAGCATTCACACCCCAGCTGGGATCCCATCACCAGTGGACCAGCTCCAGGCCCCAGATCATGCTGTGCCCAGTAGGCCCAGGGGAAGGGAGGGCAGGATTGCTCCGGGTGGGCTCAGAGATGCTCTCCAAGCACTGAAAAAGGAGTCCCTGTCCCTCTGGTGTGGCAGAAGTGGAAAACGCAGAGGGAAAGGTGCACCTCAATTCCAATGTGACCTGCCCCGGGTTTGAGTTTGGTTCAGACCATCAAGAAGCGTCACCCAGTGCTGCGTGGGGCTGAGGGACACAGGGCACACAGGGTGTTCCTCCCACCTTTTTGCAGCAGCAGGGCGCTGGTCTCGGGCGAGCAATTCCCCTCGCTGATGAGGTACTCATGGAACTCCTTGAAGCCAATGGACTGGAAGATGCCATGCTGGTAATCCTGCCTGGAGAGCAAGACAAGAGACAGGGGTCAAGGACAACTCCTTCCAAGCAGTGGGAGACCTCAACCCTCCCCGTTACGGCTGAGATCTCAGCCTCACCCTGCAGGGACCTTCTCGGGTGACACAAGCCCATGGCCTCAGGAACAAGCCAGGCACAGAGGGGCGCAGAGCAGTGCCCTCAGTGCCAGCCCAGGTCAGATGGGGGAGCACTCAGGCAGCACCACGGAACTCTTACCGAGGGGAAATGTCACCACTTGGCAGATACAGTCCCCGCAAAATTAATTCAAGGCTGAGACCCACGAGGACTCTGCTGTCTGATCAGCCCCAGTCTAAAGGTTCTGGCAGGGAAGGCCAGGAAGTGCTGGAGGATCTGGCTGGATCCCACCCTAGGCTGCTGCAGGAGCAGGCGCTGCCAGGAGAGGGCTGGGAGCAGGGATAATTGGGAGCTGCTGCAGGGAGAGTTACTCCAGGCCCTGCATGGGTCTGGCAGGTGGGACTGGGAGCAGAAAGGGAGCTGGCTTCTCACCCACCGGTTCTCAGCCACCTTCTCTTGGTTGTAGCGTCGGTGGAAGTCCCGCAGCTCTTCCAGCAGTCCTGCAGCCAGCATGTCATCCACCCGCTTCTCCAGCCGCTGGTCCAGAGCTGGGAGGAGGAGAGCAGTGCACACTCAGCTACTCGGGAGTTGCACACTTTGGAGGCTCACAGCTGGATAACGTGCTAGGGCTCAGCTCGGCACTGCCAGCCTCCCAGTCCACCCGGGAAAGGCAGAGCCCAGCAGGAGAAGGATCAAGTCCCCCGTCACGCCCACTGATGCCAAAGGAACTGCTGCCTTGTTCAGGGAGGAGGCTGGGGCAGGAGCAGGGATTCAGCCCTGATCTTGCATCACCTTGCTCGGCCAGCCAGGAACCCACTCTCACCTGCCTGGTCTGCATGGAGCCACAAGATGCAGGAATGTGGGTATTTCAAGGGCCCCCCTAAAGGCCCCCCACCTTCCTCCTCCTGCTGCTGCTGCAAGATTTCACTATGGGGGATCCCCGTCTCTTCAAACACTTGGAGGCTCCTGTAAGCAGAGACAGAGCGAGCTCAGGGGCTGGGTGAACAGGAGCTTTTCCATTTCCCCAGCAGCCCTGGGGGCTCCAGGAAAGCGAACCGCAGACACTCACCACGATCCAACCCTCTCATGTGTGGGGGGTGAGTGCAGGTTTCTGCCCCCTCCCGTGCCCGGCATCCCGAGCACACCCAGGTCCTGGGGGTGCAGCACAGTGCAGAGCACAGCGATGGCATCCAAGGAGCCCAGAGCACGGCCACCCACTCCCACCTGGCACCGGGACAAGCCCTGCAGGGGACAGGGTTCTGGCTCCAGCCCTGCCCTTTCCAGCCAGGCAGGGCTGCAGGGAAGGGGCCAGCGCTGCCTGTGCTGGAGAAGGCTGCGAAGCGTTACCACCACCTCAACCCAGCCCAGCCAGGGAGGGGGAGGAAGGTGCCCAACCCTCTGTCCCCCTGCACCGTGCGAATGGGGTGGGTGGTGTTCTGCTCCCCCCCGGGGCCAGGGCTCGGCTGGGATGGGCCCGCCAAAGCAGCAAGCCTGGTCTTGCTGCCGTGCTGTTCCCACAGAGCTCAGGTATGTTACCCAGCCAGCACGGCAGCTTGCTCTTTAAATAGCTCCAGGTAAACCCTGCTGCTGGGGCACCGCAGCGGGAGCAGCCCCGCTGCACGCAAGCCAGGAGCAACGCGCTGCCCTGGACCCCAAAGGCGGCTCAAGCTGGGGGCTGCGTGGCCAAGGGTCTCAGAGCCGAGACCTCCCCCACACCAAGGCCCCCAGGCACCTTGCTCAGAGGCTACGAGCACTCGGCTGGGGTGTGAGAACCCATCTTACCGTGTTCCCAGGCACACAATTCCCTCCAGAAGGGGTGTCGGGGGGCCCTGGCACCCCCTGCCCTCGGCACACCAAGCTCACCTGGCCATTTTGCGCTTGTCGTGGGGGTGTAGCTTGGCCGCCATCTCTGGGTCCACCTGGCTCAGGCGGCGATGGAGCTCGACACCATCCAGCTGCTCCAGCTCCACTTTCCTGTCGGGGACCGGCCCAGGGGCTGTGCTGGCCTTCTGTGGGGCACAAGGCAGCCCTGAGTCAAATCCACGTGCAAGGCCAGCACAAGCAAGATGATCCCCCAGCCCCACAGGGTGAATGAGGGGCTTTTGGTTCTCCTTGCCCCACTCTAGCAGGGGGAGCACCATGCCCGGTGGCAGGAAGCCTGTCCTGAACACGGGGCTCACCCCTTCCCGGAGGGATAAGCAGCCCCCCAGCGGTACCTTGGTGTTGATAAGGACCTTCCAGAGCAAGGACTCGATGTAGTAGTTGGTTCCTCCCACAACAATCGGGATCTTGTCTCGGGCAAAGATATCTTCAATGTGCCACAGTCAGGGAGCGTAAGCGGAGATGCAGGGCAGGGAGGGAGGGCTGTGGGGAGCAGCAGCCTGGGGCCCAGACCCCACTCTCCCAACCCCACAGAGGCAGTGAGGCTGCACGACAGGGTTACTGGTGTCCTCTGTCAAAACTCAGGGACACCCAGGAACTGCCAGGGAGGACAATACCCAGCTCAGCACTGTTGCAGTGCAGCAGAGATCCTGCCCAACCAGCCCTGAGGATGGGCTGCCCTGAGCATCGGCGGGAAAAAGAAGGTCCAAGCCCCCTCGCCAGCAGCATCCTCCGAAAACCAGAGTTAGCTGCAGCGTGGAGAGCCCAAAGCTGATGCAAGCACTGATCTCTCTTGCATGCCTGGCTGGGGAGTCTGTGCTCAGCCAGGCAGGCTGCAGTGTCAAAGGATATCAGAGCCACGGCTTTGTCTCTGAAATCCACCACTGTGTAGTTAGAAACGAGGGGATCCACAAAGCTGATCATGTGGTGTCTGCACAGACGCTGCTCCTGGGGAGAAACCTTGTTCGTGATGATGTCCAAGCCCTTGTACACCTGGGGAAGGGAAGAGAAGAGCCTGTCATTCACCTCCACGTCCCATGAAACCCCCACCGACCACCGCTCCTTCCCCCAGGCACAGCCGCTGCCTGCCCCTATCACCCCTCTGAGCCCCGTGCCGGTCTCCGGAGAAGCAGGCAGCACAGGAAGGGGCACAGGCCCCGCTCAGGCGAGGCAGCAGGAAGCTTGCCAACGCCTGCTCCTGCCAGGGCCAAACTGCCTCTCTCTGATGTTTGTTCCTGCCCACGGGAGATGAACCGTGAGCCCAACTGCTCACGACTGCTTTCCTGGTCTGACATAACCTGCGGTTAGGGACGGGAAGGCTGACAGAGCGATCAGAGAGCGGTGTCAGAGCCCGGTCAGCGCAACCAGCCAAGCCCAGCTCTGAAGCACAGAGCTCTGAAGTGCAGAGGGCTGGCTTGACCTCACCTGCTGCCGCTGCAGCTAAAAGCTGAGGCATGCCTCTCTCCTAACACCCGTCTCCAGCACAGCACCGAGTCTCATCTGGGGACAAGGATCGCTGCTTCCCTCAGTATGATCTCTCTGGATGCAACATGCAACTTCACGGAGCCTCCTAAACACCCATGATCAGTCTCGGCTCATGCACACCTTAAAAGCCCGGTGTGCTGCCTGCTGCCAGCTCTCACCCAGCTGGTCAGGTACAGAGAGGAGCAACACACATCAGTGCAGACCCCAGGGGAAAAGAGGCACTGTCCTGCCCCACGGTGCCACTGGTGAATGCAACCAGCAGCATCTCGCTGCTTCGAGGTGCGTCTTCCATCTGGAGTGTGGGATACACAACCTTGAAGAGCACTGCTGAGAGAGGCCCTCGGCTAGACAGCCAAAAGCAGAGCAGAAGGAAAGGTCACCCAAACCAACCCCTCGGGAGCATTCTTGGTAAGGAGCAAAGGCAACCTGTGATCCCGGCAGCACGTATCCAAGCCACAGCCCAAATCCACCCTCCAGGCTGCATAAAGCAACAGCCACAGCCCAGCCTGCAGACCCAGGCGGTCCTCACCCCCACGGCTCGGCTGCGTCCCGTGAGCAGAGCCCTTTCAGGTGAGAGCATCCTTCACCCAGGAGAAGGGAGGAAAGCTCCTCGCCCTGCTTGCTCCCCACGGCATGCAAACACAACCCTCCTCAGCGCAGGGTGCCGCTGTGCCCTGGCACTGCCCCGGGCATGCCCGTCAGTGGGTGCTGTAAGGCACCAGAGCGGGGACCCGCACCCCGAGGGTGCTGGCAGCAGGCACGTGATGGCGGTGGGGCACATAATAAAGCCTTTCTGTCCAGCTCTGTGCCATGCCAAGGACTCTGTGCCAGGCGGTGGCTACGGCCCTGCTTGGTGCTGCGATCGCGGGATGTGTTCAGCTCTCAGCACCTCCCTGCTCAGAGCGGTCTCCCAGCTTGGGACAAACTGGCCTGCTGGGAGAAGAGACGGAAAAGGGCTGTACTCATTTCCTCCTCCGTCACCCAGAAACCACCCCAGCCGGAAGGCCAGACTTCCAGAGACAAATTTCCCCTTAATCCCCTCTGAGAAGCTGCCAAGCCTCCGGCTGCAGTGTGGCCTCCACCCACTGCCTCCCCGGGCCCCAGACAGAAGGACAAGGTGACACCAAGGTGACCCACAGGCAAGGAGGCAGCAAGGGACGATCCGGAGGTTAGTGGAGCAGGGAAGCCCGATGCTTGCCTGGAGCAGTCATGCTGCTGGGCGGCTGAACCGGCTGCAGCCCGGCAGACACTCCCCATCTTGCTGAACTCCTGCACTTGCTGCTTGGCAGGTGAGGGCCAGCCCCGGCTCCCGGTCCCTCAGCGGAGAAAGGCTCGCCTGGAGGCAGGAAGCCAGGGGGGGAGCGGGAGGGCAACCAAATGCTCTTCCTTTCTGCCCTGCAGAAACCCAGCTGGCTCCAGGGAAGGGTGAGCAGACAGAAGCCCAGGAGGCAGCTTTCTGCCAACATGCCCCATGGCTGGCTGCAGCCTATCGCTCCCCTTCCATCACCCTGCCTGCGCTGAGCAGCACCATCCAACCCAGGTCTCCAGTCGGCACCGAAAAGCTTTGAATTCAGCGAGCTTTGGCTCGGTGCACTCCCTCCCCAGCAAGGACCAGTCCAGCCCTCCAGCTCCTCCGACTCCCACCCGTCTGCCCGAAATCAGTCAACACAGAGAGCCGACGCGGCAGCTCGGAGGCAGCCGGGAGCTCCCAGTGCCCTGCGCGGGCAGAGCTGGGATTTACAGTTCAGGCTCCAATCCCCCGGCCAAGGTTCTCCTGGAGATTAAACACTGAAACCCTCCCCGAATATCTGGCAACAAGAGGAGGAGGAATGCGGTGTCAGTGTGTGGGCTGGGAGGAAACAAAGGCAGCCTTTTACACACGCCCAGCAAAGCCCAGAGAAGGTTTCCACCAGCTGGCTGTCGGCAGGGCCTCGCACCGAGCCGTCCTCCCGACACTCGGTTCTATTTTCAGCAAGCGGCTCAGATAAGCCTTTGTTGCTTTCTAAGGCCCCAAAACAGATTAGCGGCAGCCCAGAGCAGCAGGCCTCCGAGACACCGCATACGAGCCGGGGACTAAAGATGCTTAGCCTTGGCGGTGTCCTCCCACCTCTGCCGCTGAAACCGCCGGGCAGGTCAGCCCCACAGCTTACAGCCCCACGGCCACAGCCCCACAGCTCACAGCACTTCACTGGGAGGTCAGCACCGTCTTCCCTTTTAAAGGGTGAGGAAACTGAGGCAGGAAACAAACACCAGCAGCCCTGGGAAACAGTGTCCGTGCGGATCCGCGGCCTGGGAAGGGTGGGCTCTCCCAAACCCTGTCACCAGTTTCATGAACAATCCCAAACTCTGTCCCTTTGTCCCCATCCGCTCCAGAGCGGGAAAGGCCCTGTCCTTGCCCTGAGTGCAGGGGGCACATATTGGAGGTGACATGATGGCTGCGTGGACACATCCAAGTCACCTACAGATGAGAAGAGCGCGAAGACCTCACAGCAGCCAAGGGATTTCCCAGCTGGAGATGGGCATGGAGGACCCAAACCTAGTTAGGGTGGAAGGGCAGCACGATTCACTCCCTCTCTGATCCCTGCCACGACAAGGACATCAGCAAAGGCTCTTAAGCTGTCCTGACAACACACTAACTGGCAAATGTTCCCCGCGTGCTACAACAGCCTGGAGAAGGGCTGCATCACCATTCCAAAGCATGAAATCCAGATGGGACAGTGGGATCAGGAGCAGCGGGCCCTCCAGCAAGCTGGCGCCGGGATCGCTACTCCATCAGGAGTGAAGAAGCGGGACTGGCTACACCCCACCTGGCTTCCCGAGGGAATGACGTACTCCTAAAGGACACTCACTGGGATGACAAACAGCAACAGAAAGGACAAAAAGAAAGATTAAGAGTCTGTCAGATTAACCAGAGCTCCTGAGCCGCAGCAGCAGCTAAGTCTGTCATTTGACCACAGCGCCCCACAGCCATGACGAAAACACCCCAGAGATAGAGGGGTGCCTGTGTGGGGGAACAGGTGGGCTCGGGGCTCCCCGGCCCCTTCCCGAGCTTGGCTCCAGCTCCGGCAGCTGCCCGAAACACTGCCAGCATTTGTCAGAGCTCCGCGGAGCCCGCGAGGGAGGCGGCGATGAATGGACAGAGGGGGCTGAGGGCGACACGGTCGCTGGCAGCTGTCAGTTGAGAACGAGCAACGGGATTCTTAAAACCCAGCGACTCTTCCGCGAGAACGCCGGAGCCAGCTCCGCGTGGCAGAGGGATATGCAGCGGGGAGACGATATTCCACGGGAACAAAGCCAGCAGGAAAGCAGACCCAGTTGGCTGGCTGCGGCCGCCTAAGCAGGGCACGGGGGTTAGTGGAGCACGGTGGGGGAGGCGCAGACGTGAGCTGCTTGAGGCTGTGCCTTCAGGCGGCCCGGGCTCCCCCGCCTCGCCGCCCCGAGAGGCCACGCGGAAGGCACGCTGCGTTATGGGATAAAAGTAGCAGAGCTGCTCGGCTCTCGCTCCACAGTCACGCTAGAATGAGATTAAAAGGAAAGGAGGACAAGAGCCACTCGAGCCCGGATGCCATTGGGCGCCTGCAGCCAGAGTCCTCCCAGCGCCTGCATTCCCACAGTGGCACCCGAAACAACCAGAGCACAAAATGCACGCTGCAAAACATCCACCGGCGTGAAAGGAGAACCCACAGTGCGCCAGTCGGCTCCAGCCGCGTCTGCAGTGCTGGGGATGCAGCGGGAGCCTCGTGTTCGCAGGATCGCTCAAGTCAACAGCCCTTTCCCTGATACTAAAGCTGGCTGCGCGCTGGGCTGGCCGTCACGGCGAGGTTCGCAGTGCACGAGCGGGCGCGAATAACCACACAAAAGCTCTGAGGCTTGTTCAGATGAGGAAGGTCAGTACTCACGGAGCTCTGCTCGGAGACATTCCTGACCCAGACCCCAGAGCAGGCTAGCTCGAGCAGGCTAGCTCGCCTCGGAAACTCAACAGCAGCCGACTAAGCGTCGCTCCAGCGCAGACAGAAAACCAGCCCGCAGGCAGTCCCACCTGGGGCTCGTTAGGGAGACCTTCGTTAGGGAGAAGGCTCGCAACACCGGCGGTGCCTGGTGGTTCACGACGGCTGGGCCGGGCAGCCAGGCGGGCAGCTGCCCGCAAGCAGGAAGCGCCGGACAAAGCTTCCGCTTCGTGCGTGAAGGTTTGGCCCCCACAGGACTTTGTCAGTGCAGACCTCACACGTGAGCTTAAGGAAAACATTCCATAAAAGTGAAGTTCAGGTGTTACAGAAAGCGAACAGCAAAAGTGTTGGTTAGGAAGGAAAACGTTTTGCTAAACAATAACTAAATCCCTGCGCTGGCTGAAACCTCATGACAAAGCTCTTGTAGCTGAACGCAATTAGGCCCAAAAAACTGGGGCTCGGTTCCTTGGTGTTTACTGACCCCGACTACAACCAATATATTCCACGCTGCCGCGTGCAAAGAGAGACGAGACCACAGACAGCGTCCCTGGCAAGTAGCAATTATCGTTTTTAACGTTCTTTCCCGTATCTCGTCAGCGTGCCTTTGCTGGGTGAGCGGGGAGGGAAGCGCTCGCCTTCGTCTGCCACCGTACAGCCTCACTTATGCTCCATCCATAAAACAGCCTCCGGAAGGACGGACGGCACCAGCCAGCACTGCTGCCTCGCCAGCTGCCCCAGCCGCTGGGGCACAAGGCAGGGACGGGTCCGGACTGACAGCAGCACCCTGAGGCCTCGATCCTGCTGTTGCTTAGGCAGGACTCGTGCCACATCCCGTGCGGTTGCCCGCAACCCCAGGTCCATGGCAGCAGATCCCAATCTGCGGCAATGCTGGGTAGCGCCTACATCCATTAACTCCAGCTGCTGCGTCCCCTCAGCCAACCGCTCCTCACAGCTCAGCGCCGCTTTTCGCAGGTTGAAACAAAACCACCCTTGCTTTGGTTTCCTTCCAAAAAACGAATTTATTGCAAGGGAGCGGTTGGACAAACCCGGTGCTGCAGCCCGGGCTCTGCCGCCTTGTTCAGGGCTAGCAGGCGAGCGCATCACGCTTAACCGCCCACCCCCAAGAGCACGAGGGGAGACCATCACCCCGCTCGCTCAAAAATAAACAACCGGCCACCGGGACGGGGGCGCCGGGGCCAGGCAGGGCCGTGCACCGGGAGCACAGCCAGTGGGATCTGTCCCCCGGGCTGTCCCTCGCAGGCCCCCGGGGGAGCGCAGCCTGCAGCCCCGCGGCCTCTCCGGGCGCCGCCCAGGCCCCGCTGCCCCCCCGGTACCAGGCCGGGCAGCCTCCCGATACCCTCGGCCAGGCCCAGGGCCCTGCCGGGGATGAGGGCCCAGCTCCGGCCTTTGCCGGTCCCCAGGCGCGCCCGCGGCCTGGCGTGGGCCCTGCCGCGGCCTTCCCCAAGGCCCAGGCCCGGCCCCAGCGCCTCCCGGTTCCGGGCCTATCCCCGGGTCCGCCCGCGGCCTCCCCGGCCCCGCCGGCGGCCGGGCCCTGCCGTACCTGCATGGAGTCGGCGCTGACGATCTCCCCGCCGAGGCGCAGCCCGAGCTGCAGCGCCAGCGCCGACTTGCCGGTGCCGGTGGCGCCGAGGATCACCACCAGCGGCCGCGGCGGGGCCCTGCTCACGCACAGTGCGGCCGCCGCCATAGCCTAGCCCGGCCCGGCCCGGCCGCTGCCATGGGGACGGGCGGGCGGGACGGGGGCGGGACGGGGCCGGGGCCACCCGCGGGGAGGACGGGGCCGGGCCCTGTGCCCTGTGTCCCTCTGCCAGGCGGGGTTCCTGTCCCCAGCCCGGGTCCCTCCCCTTGCCCCCGGCCCTGACCCCGGTCCCCATCCCTGACCCCGGTCCCCATCCCTGACCCCTGCCCTGGACCGGGTCCCTGCCCATCCCCACGCCCCCGGCCCCTTTTCGGATCCCTGGGGCACCCCCGCCTTCAGGACCCACCGGCCGTGTCCACGGGTGGGGTTCTGCCCCGTGGTACCTTTTCTGGAGGGGGGGTAGGATGAGGTGGGAAGGATGCTGTTGCCACAACAACGGGGCAGGAAGATGAGGAGTGGGGCTGTTGCCGTAGCAACAGAGAGGTGCGCGTTGCCGTGGCAACCGCAGCCTCCACTGAGGCTCGTCCTCCCCATCGTCAAGGCAACAAGGGGAGATGGGGAGCGGGCGACTGTCTCCGTGGCAACAGAAGGGAGGGAAGGCAGGGATACGGTTGCCATGGTGGCGACGGGAGGAGGGTATCTCCGCGGCGCCTCTCTCCCTGGCAACACACATCCTTTGCCATAGCAACAGGGAGCAGGAGGCTGTGGGTCGGGGAGGGATGCGGGCAGCCAGCCCCCCTCGGAGGGGAAGGGATTATCGCCGCCTCGGGAAACTGTCCTAAAAATTTGCCAGCCCAGGCGTGAAGGCAGCACCGAGCCCGCGGCACCCCCAGCCCGACTGAGGCTGCCCCACGCAGAACCCACACCAGCGGGAGTAAAGCTGCGGTGGAAAGGCGGAGGCTTGGGGGTGAGTCACAAGGAGCAGGGTGTGAGCAGGGCATTAAAAAAATAACAGTCAGGCCTGGGAGTGCTGAGCTGTGATGGGTCCAGGCGACACCTGTGAATTGCAGCACTGAACAAGCGAGGAGGCAGATCCTTGTGTGTTTATTTTCTTCATTTAATAACAGTCAGTCTGCTTTCCTGGTCCTTACTGTGGCCATACGAGAGGAGACACCTGCCTTGTAACCAGGGATGTTTCAGGTAGATTGATGCTCAGGTATGTGGGCTTTAAGCAGGAGACTCAAAAGGTATGTGCAAAACTGCGACTGTTCCTACGTTTCCCACTGACGATGGCCTCAGCCCAGGCCAGGGGATCTGCACATCATTTCCAAGAAAGAAAAATAACGCTTTAACCATCCTATGTGCCTTCAGTATGGAAAGAAAAAGCACACCTCACTAAAAACCTTATTGGGAGGGTCACCTTGAGCTGAAAAAACAAGAAGACACCGGTCTGCCAGCCTCAGTGTACACACAACACCAATAAACGTTGGAGGGACCGGTACATCTGGGCTTTGTTTCCTGCGCATGGGCGAGGTGTCAGATTTAGGTCACCCTGCTCCGTGTTTAAGCCCCGGTTCCTGTGAGCACCTTCTAATACAGCTCTAAACCACTCTGACACGGCGTGACGCGACACGCAGAAAGCGTGAAGCGTCGCCGGCACCGAGGGGAATTGGTACTTCAGTGCTTCTGTGCAGGACCGTTGCTTTTTAAGGCTGGTTTCCCCCGGGTGATTGAGCCTGCAGCAGCAGCTCTCTCCTCAGCAGTAACAGGATCCCATGTCCCTGCTGCGTTGACAGTAAGACTTTTGCCGCCAGTACGAAGGAAACCCAAAAGCATCGGGTTCGGGGACGGCGGGGAGAACAGACGTGTATATCATTTCATCCACTCGGCAGATCTGGGTATATGAAGTTCTCCGATGCCCCTTGAAGCCAGCAGATTGCATTCCCCCCTCCCTATAGGGTTACTGCCAACCACAGTCCTGTCTCCTGACCCATGGAGCAGCGATCGCCCCACACCGACTGCCCCAAGCCCCATTAGGGGGGTTTACAGTTACACCAAGGCTTTCACCGAGCCCAGCGTGGGCCCTCTGCGCCTCCTTGCCAATAAAGCCACTTAAAAGGAGGAAAAATAATCCAGGTGATTTTCTTCCCCGGTGCCATGACCACTTCTGCTCCGATTGCTGGAAGAAAGTCAGGACAAAGAGCTCAGCCTTGCTGACAGGCAGCCAAGCCCTGGGGCAAAATATTCATTTCTGTTCTTGTCTGGGACACCCCAAAACACAGCAGCCCCCACCCCCCAGGAACATCGTGGCGTGATGCATGGAAACCCACGGCCGCCTGCATGGAAAAAGCCAACCCAGGTTGTTGCAAACTTATTTATTTATGAAGTGTGAGGTAATAAAGAAAGTGCTAAATCCGACCACAGTGTTAACTCTAACGGTTCTCAGCAGGGACCCAAGGATGCTGTCCTGGGCCACTCCTGCCAGCACCCCTGGGAGGGGACAGGGGACTCTGCCACCCACATACCCCATCGCAGGTGGGACAGCAGGACACAGCCCAGGCAGGGGGAAGCCTCAAAGGCAGCACAACCCCCCCCCCCCCCCCAGCCAGAGCTCCCTGCAAAGCCCAAAGCTTTGCTGAGGGTTTTAAGTGGCTGCTGGTGAGGGGATGCTCACAAGGGTGGGAAAGGGGGTCAGCAAGGATGGGAAAAGGGAAAAAAAAATCCCGTTATTGCAAATGGGTGGTTTGGAGAGCTGCAAGGGGGGAACCGGCCTCCACGAGGACTCAGCTCAAGGGTCCGGCAGGAGCCAGCCCCTTCCTGACCTCCCTAAAGTGCAGCAGGACTGAGCCCTCCCCCGCAGCAGGAACCCCCCTCCAAAAAAATTCTTTATATATATAAAAAAAGCAAACTCTTTACCAATACTTCTCAAAAAGTGGTACAAAAATACAGTATAAAAACACAGCCTCCAGTATAAGACTCGCACTTACAGCAGCAGTTTCTAGAACATAAAATCCAAGACAAGCTACTGCGTGAAGGGGTAAGAAAGTGAGGTACGGTCCAGCCAAGCAAGGGGGTCACCCACGGGCGCTGTCAACCCTGGCGAGGGACATCCTGCCACCGCCATCTCCACGGGGATCCGTCCAGAGACAAGCCCCATGCTGGGCTCTCCGTGTCTGCCTCCACCAGCTTCCCTGAGTCGAAGCAGACCGTGGTTGCTCGGGGTTTTTAGGGAGAGATGGATGCCCAGGGGCAGCTCCCAGCGATGCTGTTGGTGGCAAACGGCAGAAGGGGTGCAGGGACTGCTGGGGAATGGAGTTGAGCTCACAGCTCGAAGCAATCACCTGGGGAAGCTTCACACGGTGGGATAGGAAATCTCACAAGACCCAGTGCCAAGAAGCCAGACAGGAGATGTCACAGGGGAGCCACCACTGTGGCCCCATTCCCACAGCCAGGAGCGGCACCGCAGCCACCCCACACACAGCAACCGCCACATGCTCCAGCCCCCCGGGGCCAACAGTCCAACAAAACCAAAACAAAATCAAACCAAAAGATTTAAAAAATGTGCAAATTGAGAGGGATCCAGGGGGTGCTGGGGACCAGGGTGGGGGGCACGTCGGGTGCTAGTGCTCCTTGAGGTGAGCAATCCGTTTGAGCAGCTGGGTTTGCCGCAGCTGCAGCTGCCGCTTCTCGGCTGCCATCCTCCTCTCGGCACTGATGAGCGACTGCAGATACTCAGAGGATTTGCTCAGGATCACCACTTTGGGTGTCTTGGGACAGCTGGCGAGCCCGGGCACCTGGTCCCGCAGCGCCAGGAAGCGGGAGCGCAGGTCGTTGCGCCGCTTGCGCTCCAGGTAATTGTGGTTTTTCCTCTTGGCCACGTCCTCGCTGTCGGAACCGGGGCTGCTGCTGGCTTTTGGCAAGCCGGGCTCAGGCAGCGTGATGGCAGGGGCCGGCTCTGCAGCGCTCGGTGGCTCGTCCTCATCCCGCTGGGGTGGGTCCGGTGCGGGACAGGCATCCGGCGGGGAGCGGGCGGCGTAGTTGTGCTGCTGTTGGTGGACGGAGATGTGGAAGCGTTTCATGCAGGGGTCCAAGGGGTCAGCGCGCAGTGTTATGGTGACCGGCTTCCTCAGGCTGAGCGACTGTCTCTTCTCCACCGTCACCACATCAATCTCTTCACCTTCTGCTCAAAAGGGACGTGGTAAAGAAACATCCCCATCAGTTGGGAGTCCCTGGTCACCCCCCCTGTCACTACCCACAGCCTCCAGACGTACCCCCCCGCTGCTGTCCCACAAAAGTTGGCTCTGCAAAGCCCCTCAGTGACCTCCAGAAGGGATTATGGGACTTAAATGCCCTTCCAATACCATTGCAGAGGAAGGAGCTTTTCCTCCACGTCCGTGTGCCTGGTCCCCAGAACCGGGATGAGGCTGTACTTCTGCCTCTCTTCTGCACCAGGAGCAAGACGTGCCCAGGGTACAGGATCATCAGGCAAGAAAGACCCGGGCCCACCCGGGGGTGGACCGGAGGAGCAGGATGTTGGGGACTCGGGACAGCTTAAGTCCAAAATTCCTCCTGGTCGGGCGCTTTCATGGCCCATTGGAATTGTAAATGAGGGATGCGGGGGCAGAGCTGCTCTTTGTTCCCCTGGCTGCAGCGTCCCACTTGGGTGACTTGTTACTTTTCACAAGTGATAAACCCCATTCAGCCCAGGGGACAGAGGGGACAGTCCCCCACGGTGCAGGAGGGGGAGGGAGAGGCGAAGGGATCTCGCTAACAGACTCGGTGAACCTCGAAGGCATCCCAAGCCCAGGAGTAGGCAGGGGGAGGGTATCAGAGCTGTGAACAGCCAGACCCTAATAAAGCATAACTGGACCCAAAGCACCCTGCCTGCAGTCACTGCGTGTCCCAGCACAGCCCGGTGGCACAAAGCTGGCCCCCGGGGACAGCGGGGTGACCTGGCTGCAGCCGCTGTCCCTTCGGGAATGCGCTTCCACTTTTTTCTTTGGACTGTGGAGGAAGCTGCAGCTGAAACACTCCGGAGGTGCCCACTCACCCACCCCCCCAGCACCTTGGGCAGAGGCCTGGCCGCCACCCCTCCTGCGATGGGGCCAACAGTGACCACAGGCGCTGGGGTCCAGGGCATCCTGCTGCTTGTGGCCCCCAACCTGCTCCCCCCCAGGCTCTGGGGGCTCTGCCCAGCAAGCCCAAACCACCCTGCTACTGGAGCTGCTGGCGGGGGGATCTCGCTGCCCACACACAGGCCGACGGCCGCACTCATCAGTGTCACAACCCCACCGGTCTCAGCCACGTGCGTACACACACCCCCTCCCCGCCGCTCATTAATAAAAGTCGGTCCGCGGGGTCCCGCCCCCGGAGCCTTCCATTGGCTGCCTTACGGGGCCGGCCGGCTGCTCTACCACCCCATTGGCCCCCTCCCCTGTCCATCAGCGCGGCCCCTCTCATTGTTTGCAATCTGTTGCTTTTTGTTCGGCGCCCACGTGGCGTGGCCGGATCCGCACCGGGACCCCCCTCGGGACCCCATCGGGACAGGGACCCCCCTCGGACACCCCCCCTCCCCCCCAACCAGTTTGGGTTAAGCCTCTTACGCCCGCGACCTGCTTACCGTCCGCGGGCTCCTAATGGCATTAAGTGCCCGTCCCGCGCCCGTGACTCACCGGCGCAGGTCGCCGCCACCGGCGGATTAATTAACGGGGTCAAAGCACCGCGGGGCCGCGTCAGCGCTCCCACGGCAGCCGGAGTCAGCCCAGCTTCCGTGGGAAACAGCGCACGGCCCCCGCGAGTGGGTCCGGGGACACCCGGGCTGGGGGGGGTGGTGTTTGTAAATAGCGTGGTTATGGGCTGAGAGGCGGGGCGGGGGGAGCGCGTTGCCCTTGGCTGGTGGGTTTCAGAGGCATCTGCTCCCCAGCCTGACCACCCGTGTAAACACCCTCCCCACGCGGGACAAGCAGATGCCCGGGGGGTGGTCGGGGACGAGCCACAGCTGCTGCGGGATGGTCCTGCCCGTCGCACCGAGCCACCGCTTCGGGGGACGCGGCCGCTGCTCCGCAACCGGCCCCGGGGGACAGTTTGCCTTTTGTCCCGAGGAAAACCCGTCCCGCGTGGGCCCCGTGAGCGTGGGAGGGAGGACCGAGGAAGCTGCCGAAGTGACGAGCCGGCAGCAGAGCGCAACGCAACGCTCAAAACCCCCAAACTTTCCACGGGGAGCTGCAAACTTGCCCCTCGTGGAACCGGGACGAGCCAGAGGAGCCACCGGAGACCCACGCAGCTCCCGCGGGGAGGCCCACGCACCCTCCCGCGGGGAGGAGCAGGGGTTTCCCGAGCAGAAGCCCCGCGGGAAGGGAAGCAGCCGAGCCCGCTTTGTTCGTGGGGCCGGGACCCTCGCTTGGAGCCGCAACAAAGGCGCTGCCGGGGAGGCTCCCGACACGCACTTGTGCGGACACGCGTGTCCTCCCCGTGGGGTTCCCCGCGGGGTGCAGCGAGGCTGGAGAGCGGCTGGGCGAGGGGGGGGGGGGGGGGGGAGCAGCCCACACCTCGATCCCTTACCGGAATCGCTTTGGCCCTCGGATCCCGAGGATGCGGGGATCTTGCCCTCGGCCAGCGGGCAAAGGAAGACGGCAGCGGGATCCACGCACTCGCTCACCGAGCTGCTGAAACCAAAATCCTGCGCGAAAGAGGGTTTGTGGGGGGTGGCCCTCTGCGTGCCCGTGGAAAGTTTCTCTGTCATCGCTTTCTCTAGTCTCTCCCGGGCTGAAAACCCGCTCCACATGCAATCCTTAAGGATGAAAGCGCTCAGGTTCCCGAAGATCTCCCCCGTCCCGATGAGATACTCCGGCTCTTCCCCAGCCAGGCAGTAGCGGGAGAGCCAGCCGGAGCGCTCCTCCGCCCCGGAGCAGCACGCTTTCTCCCCGGGGGGACCCAGGGGGGACAGGGGGGGCGTGGGGACCAGCTCGAACTTCTTCCAGATGTCCTCGCTGGGTGCCGTGGAGCGGTGGAAATCCTCCTGGGCATCGTGGTCGTAGAAGTAGTGCTGGTACGAGTCAAACTCCATCTCTGCATCGGGGAGGGCAAAGGTAGTTGGGAGCCCGATCTGTAGCCCCGCTCAGGAAAGGGGCACCCCCAGCCCCATAGATGAAGAGGGGGAGCCCCCCCCCACCTCGCCCGCCGCTGCGGGTCCGGCGGCACCAGCCACCGAGCCGGGACCGCGGGCGCATTGTTTCTGCCCCCCCGCTCTTATAGGCTCTCTGCGGCGATTGGCCCCACCCCCACCAATCGCCGGGTTGGGATTTGCATATAGGGCGGGGTCTTGTCCCTTTCCCTGCCCACCGGGGGGGGATGCCGCGACCCCCCCACCTCAGCCCAGGGTTCCCCGGTCCTGCTAACGGGGATGCTAACGGGGCTATTAACCGTGCGGTGGGGTGGGGGGACCCTCGCTGCCCCCCCGGAGCCTCCCGCCAACTCCCGATGCTCTCAGGGTTTGGGGGACCCCCCTCTGCAAGCGCTAAGGAGGGGCTCCTGCAAGGCTGGGGGCACCTGGGCTAAGCTCAGCGGTGCCACCAGCCTGGGGACACTCAGCTGAGCGCGATGGAGAAGTGCAAGACAACTGGAGAAGTGAGGACAACTCGCAGGGAGGCATCGCCTGCTTCTGTAGAACACGCCTGGGTGCCCTGTCCCATCCGCCCCCACTGCCTGGCCGACCCCCACTTCCCCTGGGACTCCTGAGCCCACCCTGGAGCAGCACCTCCGCTGCTGCTGCCTGGCTGTTCCCTGCGGACACAGGTGGGAGAGCGGCTGCAGCCCCGGCCAGCCGTGCGGTCAGTCAGGGTTTGGGTCCTGCTCAGGGTGTTCCTCTCGAGGTGCCCCCTGAAACCCTGGCAGGCCCATATGGGAACTTCACACACCCCCAAAACCACCACCTGGAGGGGCCAGGAGCTGCCAGCAAAGCCAGGAGCAACGGGCCGGAGGGAAGCTGGGCATGGACTGTGGCACAACAGAGCCGCTCTCGCACAAGCAGCTCCCACCACCCACATTTTGCCCCATTGTTGCTGCCCACACTCAGCTTTGCCCATGCAACGCCTGGCACATCCAGCCTGGGGGTCCGGAGAGACACACTGTGTCCCTGGGGACCTGGGCGAGCCCAGCGGGGTGCAGCATCTCTTCACTGCCAAGGTCCTTCTAGAAGAGGCCATAAATGTTGTGAAAACACGGTGAGGCTCTCACCTCGCACGTTAATGACCGTGGCATCGTCACACATACACGTGTCGTTACAAAGTCCACCCGGGACCAGCAGATTCCCCCCAGCAGCCTGCCCTAATCCACTTCAGCCTCACTGCCCTCCTTTTCCCACTCAGTGCAGTCACAGTCACAGGATCTGCTCCAGTTTGTGGCACTGGGAGCCAGGGGGCTGGGGGCTCCGTCCCTGGGCTGTAGGCCCTGAAGGGAGCAATCAGCCCCAGTCCAGCATGGCCCAGTCCAGCCCAGTGCACCCCAGCCCAGCACAGCCCTGCACGACCCTGTGGGGTCCTTCACGGTCCAGCAGAGCCCGCTACAGCTCATCATAGCCCAGTATGGCCCAGTGCAACCCAGCACCCCAGCTCTTCCCAGCCTGACCCTGCATGGACCAGCACAGCCCAGTCCAGCTCTTCCCAGCATGACCCCGCATGGACCAGCACAGCCCCGCACAGCCCTGTATGAACCAGCACACCCCAGCGCTGCCCATCGCGGTCCAGCACAGCCCGACCGGCTCCCCCCGGCCCCCCCGGCCCGGGCTCCGTTCGCCGCCACCGGCGGATACGGGGCGCCACCTGCTGGGGCTCGGGCAGGGCCGGGGCCCGTTACAGAACCACCGGCCGTGGGGGGCAGCGGGAACGGGGGGACACCCCCACACACACACTCAGCTGAGCCGGAACAGGAGTCCGGAGGGGAGCGCCGAGGGGGGCCGGCGCTGTCCGCTGTGTTCAGCTCCGTGCCTCAGTTTCCCCATTGCCGAGCTGAGGGCACGAGGGAGGCAGAGAAGCAGGGCTGGCGGTTGTCCCCAGGGTCCCCGAGTTTGTGGGGTGCCCTATGGCTGCCCTGGCAGCTCAGCTTCCAAAGCTTTGCCAGTCTCGTGCATCTGGGTCGGCGCAGCAGGAGGGTGCCGGGCCTGGGGCTGTGGTTTCACAGCCACGAGGGTCCCATGGAGTTCTCACGATGGCTGCAGCACCCCACATGCCCTCCTGGCCCATCCAGAGCATCCCTGGGCATCCCAATCCTGCCTGCACACCCGCGGGGCTGGGGCAGGAGCTCTGGGACCCACAGAGCCCCAGGGAGTCTGGACTGATGTTCCAGTTGTGCTCCAGTCCCAGTGTTGGCTGTGGTCCCCAGGGTGGGAACCCTGGGCTTGTCCCCAGGGTGTCCTCAGCCTGGCTGCTCCCAGCCCTTTGTCCCTGCCTGGGAAGGGTGTGTGAAGCCCTCACTTTCTTATCAAGGGCAGGGGCTGAGCTGCTGCAGGGATGGAGGGTCACAGCTGGAGACACAACCAGCACTGTCCCAGACTGCCTGCTCCAACACCAACACATCCCCAGGCACCCGAGCAAAGGCTCCTACAACCTATAGCTCTTGGCCACGTCTCCTTCCCCCTCCCTGCTGGCCTCGGAGACCTCTCCAGCTTTTCCCAAGGTGAGGCCGGAGCTTGTCCCGGCTTCGAGAGGCTCTGGATGCTTTGAAGGTGCAAAAGCACCGCTGGAGAGGGCTGGAGGGGCCACACAGCCCTTTCATCCCGGCTTCTCCAGGCACTCGGCAAACAGGACCCAAGAGCCTCTCGCTGCCAGCGCCCACAGCGGCTGCACAAACAGCGGCTGCACAAACAATAGTGAGTGGGTGAGTGTCCCAGGGGCTGTGGCACTGCTGGTGACAGGGCTGGGGGGGCCACCCACAGGCCAGGCCAGCACCTCGCCATTGCCTCCCCCAGTCGCAGGGCACTGGCACAGCTCCACGGGAGCTGCCGTGGCCCAGCTGGTGGCTGGCACAGCTCCGGGACATGATGCAAGGCAGTTCCCGGGCACCCGGGCCCTTTGGATCCCCACTGACAGCAGGGCTGGACTTTGAAGCTCCAGCCTCAAAGCGTTTCCCCAGGGTGGACAGCCACCCTCAGCCTGACGGGTGTCCCAGAGGCACCCAAGCTGGGCTCCATCTCCGACTGTCCCCATCCCACCGCAGCAGCAGCCTTCGAGTCACCCTGCCATCCCCATGGGGTGCCCAGGTCCCCAGGGACAGGCCAACAGTGACCACCCATGCCAACACATCCCCAGCCCTGTCTTGTCCCCCCAGCCCTGTGACACGCTCCCCAGGGTCCCACGTGGGAGAGATGTGGGCAGCACAGGGTGGCTGCCACGCGCTGCCATGCAACATGTCCCCTTTGTCCCTGTGAAGCTGTTGGGCAGCGCCTGCAGGGGCCTGCTGGGCCCTTGCACAACACCTGCCCAAGCCCCTGCGGGGTCTGGGAGCACCACGAAATACCGTCTGGCCGTAGGGGGCAGGGGACAGTGCTCACAGCCCCAGGGCCACACCAGCCCCAGCTCCCTGCGGGTGCAGCCACCCGCTCTGAATTAGCAGGCAGTGAAGTCCAGAGAAGGGGGAGGAAGATGCACCATCTGCTCCAGCCCTGCTGCCTCCTCCATCCCCTGGACCCATTTTGCCTCTGCCACACCCTTCCTGATGCCAGGAGATGCCCTGACTCCTGGAGAAGCTCTGTGGCATGTGGACAGCCCCCCAACAGCTCTGGGACCTGCTCGCTGCTGATTGCCCCCAAGCCTGCCCTCCCCAGCCTGGCTGGCCCAGCCTGGCAGGGCTGGCTGGTTTCGGGTGTGCCGGATCCACGACAGCGGGGAGGTGTGGGTGGCAGGCAGGATACCAGAGCCATCACTCACTGGAGCAGCTCCCATCCCTATTCCTGTCACCAGGGCTGAACCGTGTCCCCAGGGCCCGTATTTGTATCAGAGCCCCTGAAGAGTCACCCTCAGAGCCCAGCGGTCCCCAGCTCAGGGATGTGGGGGCTGGGATGGCGTAGCATCGCCATCAGAGGGGTATTTGGGTGCTGGTCTTGCCTGCAAGACCATCACACTGAGCTGGTGCCAAGGATGACCCTGTGAGTGGCCCAGCACCAACCATTTGTGGGTCCCTGGGGACCCCAAGCCTGGCAAGAGCTGCTGCACCAACATCCCCACTGGGATCAGCTCTTGGCGGCTCACTTATTTCCATGAGGAACCCCCAGAGTATCTGCTCGGGAGGAAGGTCCAAAATCCCCCGCTGGAAATTGTGCAATACCAGATCTGGGGGAGAAAATCCTCCTAATCCAGGGAAATCCTGGTCTTTCTACCTCTCCTACTTCATATGTAAAGCAGGGCTTCACCAGGCTGTGGTCTTTCTCCAAAATCTCCAGCACAAAGGGCTGCTCATTGTCCCCCTAAGCCAGGTTCGCCCAGGAGGCAGTTTCTCCAAGGACAGTAATGCCAAAAGCATCAGGAGCTGAGGAGCCCCTGGGACAAAGGGAGCAGAGCAGTACTGCTGGGGACAAACACTGCGGGAGCTGAGGACAAGACTGCCCGTCTCTGGGGACCCCAACCCCTCCAGGGGAGGCAAGTGCCACCATGGGGGTCCCCTCTGCTCCCGCACAAGAGGCCTTCTCAGTGGAGAGGGAAACTGAGGCACGGAGCAGGGGCCCCACACCAAGCCTGCAGGGTGTTGAGCCAAACACGTCTCCTGGCAGAACCCTGCTTACGTGTGTTGGGGAACAGAGCGCCGTGGGGTACCTAAATCTGTGCTTTGGGAGCGGCGCAGGACTGGGCTCAGGCAGGGACACAGACTGGATGTCCCCAGTGGCTGCACGGATCCTGCCTGGGGACACGGTCATCCCCAGCGGGAAGGTGTCCGGGGCAGCACCCAGAGCCAACGGCGAGCTGGCCGCAGCTGCATGGCACTGCCACACTCCTCTTGGTGACCCGGAGCCGGACGCAGCACACACCCCGAAACCGAGACCCCTCAAACTGTTGGTGCTGCTCACTTCAGTGCAGGGTCGCCATGCTTGTCCCAGTCTCCCGAGCTCTGATGCCACTCAGGGAGGGCTGAGCTCAGCCAACTCGTTACACAAATGTGCCAGCAAGCCCATTCCTGTTACGAGGTTCCTTTTCCCCGGGGTTGCTTTTCCCGAGGGAACTTGGGGGACTTCCAGCTTGCACCCCGGCGCTGCCCAGCACGGCACAGCAGGGCGAGGAGCCCGAGGCAGGTCTCTGCCAAACCAGCCGGGCAAGCGGCATGGCCCACGCCTCGCTCCCCTCTTGCTTCAAGGTATTTTGTGTCACTGAACAAATTTGGGCGGCCTGAAGCCCCCTTTCCCGGCGGGTGGCATCCCTGAGTGCCCGGCGTGGCCGGACGCAGGGCTGTGATGTGGCAGTGCCAGGGGAGCCCCCGGCACACGTTGTACGAGGGGCCGGGAACCGTGAGTCAACGGTGACAGCGGCTCAGCGCTCCCGAAACCGGGCAGTGCCTGGAGTTGCTGTGCCACCGCTGTGCCACCGCTCCATGCCAGGGCCACCCGCACCACTCGTCCCCATGGGTACCGATGCTGGGGGGGGCCCTGCTTCACCTCAGCCCCTTGGATGGGGGTTAAGAGTGGGGCCACACGGGGGCTGGCACTGAGGGTCTCCAGTCCCCAGCCCTCCCTGACTGGTGCCACTGGGAACCCATGGGACAGGGAAGGTGACAACGCTCCTTCCAGCCCTGTCCCCTGGTAGGACAATGCAGTGTTTGCTCAGCCACTGCCACCAATGGGGGTACCTGGGGGGAGAGTGGAGGGACGGGGGGGGGACGGGGGGGGGGGGGGATGCAGAAAGGGAAGGGATGAAGGAATGAAGGGCTGGGATGGAGGGAAGGGGTGGAGTGGGGGGATTAGGGATGGGGAATGGAGGGATGAGGAGGTGAGGGTTGGGGGAATGGAGGGATGGGGGGATTAGGGATGAGGGTGAGGGGACGAGGGATGGCGGAATGGAGGGATGGGGAATGGAGGGATGGGGGAATGAGGAGATGAGGGTTGGGGGAATGGAGGGATGGGGGGGATGAGGGATGGGAATGAGGAGGTGAGGGTTGGGGGAATGGAGGGATGGGGGGATAAGGGATGGGCAATGGAGGGATGGGGGGATTAGGGATGAGGGTGAGGGGATGAGGGATGAGGATGAGGAGATCAGGGATGGGGGAATGGAGGGTTGAGTAAATGAGGGATGAGGGGATGGAGGGATGAGGGGATGAGGAATGGGGATGAGCGAGTGGAGGGTTGAGGCAATAAGGGATGGAGGAAGGAGGTCCCGGAGGGGTGGGAGGGCTGGGGGAAGGGGCTGGGGGCTGGCGGAAGGGCCGGGGCAGGAGGAGCCCGCTGTCCCGGGAGGCGGAGGGGGGGCGGGGAGCGGGGCGGGCAGGGTCCCTCCCGGGGCGGGGCGGGGCGCTGCCGGTACAAGGCCCGCGCGGGCGGGGGCGCGGCCCCATTCATCGCGCACGGCATGGCCGGGGGCGGCGGCGCGGAGCGGTCTCGGGCTGGGGGGCTCCTGCCGCCCGCCTGCCGCCAGCCCCGCCGCAAGGTGAGCTCCGGGACGGGAGTGGGGGAAATCTGGGGTGGCCGGGGGGAGCTTCCCGGTGGCGCTAACGCCGACCCGTTGCAGGAGAACCGGGAGCGGCTGTCGGTGTGCAGCAAGCTGTGCTACGCCGTCGGGGGGGCTCCCTACCAGATCACGGGATGCGCGCTCGGCTTCTTCCTCCAGATCTACCTCCTGGACGTGGCACAGGTACGGCGGGGACCGGGGCTGGGGGGGGCCGGAGCCCCCGGTGCGGAGGGTGCCCGGTGCCGCTTAGCCCGGTGGACGGGCGCGCGCGGGGGTTACCGGCGCCCTGACCCCCCGTGCGCCCCGTTGGGGGGGTGCGGGGGGGGGCGGTATTGGTGCCGCAGGAGTCGCGGTCGCGCGTGGGTGTCGGTCCCGAGGGCTGTGGGTTTCCCCACGCGTGGGGCTGCTCCGTGTGTCGGGGTTCCCCCGGCGATGAACGGGTTCGCGGTCCTGGGGAGCGCAGGATTCGTCCCGCAAACCCGCAGCGCGCGAAGCGGGGAGGGAGAGCTGCCCGCGGGGCACCCCCGTGCCGGCTGCGGGACGGATTTTGGGACCCATCCCCTGCTCCCAAATGGTGACTGCGAGACAGTTGGGGGGGTCCTGAGGAGCTCAGCAAGGGCCGATGAGGCGTGGGGGCTTGTGTGTCCTGACACAAGATCATCTTCCTCCAGCTGGACCCTTTCTATGCCTCCATCATCCTGTTTGTGGGGCGCGCCTGGGATGCCATCACAGACCCCATGGTGGGCTTCTTCATCAGCAAAACACCGTGGACCCGCTTGGGCCGGCTGATGCCCTGGTAAGAGCCGTCTGTAGCACCCTGTGTCCCAGCCTGACATGTCACAGTCTTTCCAGTCAGCTTTGGGTGTCCCTTGGTGTGAGGTTTGCAGGGCAGGAGGTGCTGATGCCCTGCCTGATCCAGATGAGGTGCCAAGCACCCCAAAAAGCCCATTGTGCTGCAAACAGCTGTGCCTGTTACTCTGACCAGTCCCAAGCCATCCCTGTATGAGCTGGGCCTGGCTGTTCCCTGTGTCCCCTGCACCAGCCTCTCCGAGAGCTGCCCTGATGCCGTGCTCCGATGCTGGACTACGTTCCCTCTGTGGTGGCTGGCCCTGGCCACGTTGCGAGCGGAGCAGGTGGCATTGCACCCACAGGGAGGAGGGACGGGGTGTGTGTGTGGTTGATGGGCAGTGGTGGGGTGCCGGCTGACAGTCATGAGGGTGTTCTTCCGGCAGGAAAAGAGCTGTCATGGATTCACATGCAATGTGGGTGCTTCCTTTGCCCTTAGGAGCGGGGTGCTGAGTGAAGGGGTGAGGAAAGGAGTCGGGGCAGATGGAAAGGGGTTTGCAAAGCCCCAAAGGGCTTGTGCCTGCACCCAGGGCAGACTTATTGCATACATACCTGCCCCTGTGCGGCACACGGAGCGTTGCAGGGTGCTAACCCCCGAGTGTGGACATGGTGGCATGTCCTGCACTAAACTAACCCACATCCTGGGCGCCTACAGGATTGCTGATATACAATGCAGCCAAGGGGGTGGCCGTGGGGGGCCTGGAATTAGAGGGACGCAGTCCTTTCCCCCACAGATTATACCCTCTGCTTCCGTGCTTTCCTGGAATAGCTCTGGGCAGCAGCAGTCGGCTGTTGTTAAAGCCAGGCCCCACACATGGCCTGAAATAGCTCCTGTGCAGCCGCACGTGTGCTGGGGTCTGGGGTCTGGAGATTAGAGCTGGGCCGCCTGGGCACGCGGGCAGGGCCGTGCGGGATAGCGGCACGCTCGGGTGGCCGCGGCAGCTCCGCGCTCCGTAATCTCTCGTCCTCGAGGCAGGGGGTGGGGATGGAGCGCCTGCATTCCTCCGAACGGCTCCTGCTTCGTTAAAATTAGCCAGAGCTTCTCAACTTGTGCTGGGCCCCTCAGCAGTGCCGGGGCAGACGGCTGCGAGGAGCTTGCTGCCGTTGTACGTGGCTCAAGGGCAGCTCACCGGGTCCAGTTTGGACGGAGTTGAGGGGGGTTTAGATCTCCCAAACTCGTGGTTTGTTGGCTGCAGTGGGGCTGCTCAGCCCCAGGCTGGCGTGGCTGTCGAGCTACTCTCTGCCTCAGTTTCCCAGCGTGTAAAGCCCGGAGCTGCAGGTGCTGCAGGACACGGCTGCTGCCTGACCCCAACCCTCAGCACCCGTGAGGTGACCCTGTGTAACCCCCCTGTGTGTGAGGGTTTATTGTCCAACGCTTCTGCCGGGCTCTGAAGGGTCTGATGTGTGAGGCTGAGCCCCAGCCGGCTGCCAGCAGCTCCAGCTCAAAGCTCAGGGCTGCTCCGACCCCTCGGAAGGGAGAGGAGACCTTCCCCGGGGGCCGTCACCTCTCTCCCTTTCCGTGCTTTCTTTTTGAAACACTTTTTGGCACGTTTTGTCCCGGCAGCTCCACCGGCTGTCTCCTCCTCTCCCCTAGCCCCGGGGACCCCTCTCTGTCCCCAGCCCGGAGCAGGTCCCCATTTCCCTGCCCACCCCAGACTTCCCGGTGACCAAACTTTTCCTTGATGCATTCATGACTGAAAAACCCTGGCTTTGACCTTCCTTCTCCGGAGCAGCAGCCGTTTGCAAACAGTTAACCGCCAGGCAGGGGAGTGCAAAGGAACACACCATCCGCAGTGGCCAATGAGCGGGCGAGCGCGTCATGGCAGCCTCCTCCGAGCTTCTTAATCACCTCGGCCTAGGTCAGGGGTAACTCTAAGTCATTTCCCTGACGCTGCCAGTCAGCTCTAGCCGGAGCTCAGCACCCTGGTCCCGGTGCTGGGTCGGGCCCACAGCGGGTTGCCACATCCCTCTTGCACACGTTGGCACCCATGGCGAACGTGACGTTGCCGCGCGGTTGCGGTGACTCATTCAAAATTTCCCTTGGCTCCACGTATGCGTGAGGCGATAAGCACGCGGGAGAGGAGTGGCTGGAGCTGGCTCGCCCCTTTCCTCCCCCTGCTGGGGTGACGTGTGTGCAGAAAAATGTGCATGTGTTTGGTCCTGTGCAACGCCGCTACCGGCTCTCCATCCATGGAGATTCGGCTTCTTGCTTTCCACCCCCCACCCCCCAACTTTAAATTTAAACTCTGCGTCCTGTACGTCAGCATGGACGGAAAGATCTCGCCGTACCCTGACAGTGGAGGGGCGTAGGGTCAGCCCTGACACTCTGTCCGGTTCTGCTGGTGGCTCTGTTCCAGGGCACAGCTCCTGTCCAGTGGTTTGTGGAGCGCAGGGTGCCAGCAAATCCCCAAGCAAACGCAGTCAGTCTCCTAAACAGGGGCGGATGTAAGCTCAACACTTGGCTCGCCTCCCTCCCGGAGGAGGAATTCCTCCTGTGCCTTCCCAGGTGATGGGGGACCTGGGTGCTTGTGGTGGCCTTGGGCTGCTGGTGCAGGCTCGAGCTGTTCCCTGGCTGGGTTGCAGCAGGACAGGGTGGTGAGATGTGCTGGATGAAGCAGAGATGCTCCGGGTGGCTTCCCGCTGCAGTCACTCCTGCTGTCTGGTCCTGCTGGGATGGCTGCCAAGGGCCAGTGCTTGAGCAATCCCCTCTATCCCCTGTTGCGCTTTCCATCCCACCTCCCTGTGCCTGCAGCTCCGGGAAGCTGGGCAGGGGTGGAAGAAGGAGCCAGCCTGCTGCTGGCTGGTGGTTTGCTTTATCCCTGCCAGCAGAACAGAGGTGACCCTGGGACCAGGGCTTGGGGGGCCTGGCAGCAAAGCCAAGCCGGTGAGAGGGATTTGGCTGCCTGGCTGCTGCCCAGCCATTGCCAGGACGAGAGTGATTGCATCCCACACTGCTGCCTGGGGGAGAGGTCAGGGCTGGGGGTGGAAGCCGAAGGCAGGAGCAGATTGATCGCTTCCATTGAAGCAGCGATGACTGGTTTTGGGAATAAATCTTTTCCCTGGAAGACTGAGTCAGCTCTTCCCCTTCCCACCGTGGGACATAAGCTGCTGTCTTCAGCTTGGTCTGAATCACCCCTGTGGCACTGACCTCCCATCCGAGTGTTGGAGCAGGGTGGGCCACCCCAGGGTAGCTCAGGAGCCCCCAAAATCAGATGCCTGAACCCCACTGGGCATGTGGCAGTGGGGAGAGCCAGGCTGGTGGGGTTACCCAGGCACTGCGTGCCCCTGAGGCTAATGTTGTGTCCTCCCAAAGGATCATCTTCTCCACCCCGTTTGCTGTCATCTCCTACTTTCTGATCTGGTTTGTGCCAGACATCTCCAGAGGCCAAGTGATGTGGTACCTCGCCTTCTACTGCATCTTCCAGACCCTCGTGACGGTGAGTTGGGCTCTGCACGCATCAGGGCCGATGGGTGAGGGATGGAAAGTAGGAATCCCCGCCTTCCCCTCGCTGAGCTATGCAGGGGAGCGGGTTCCCATCCCTGAGCTAATTCTCCTCATGCCGTTGCAGTGCTTCCACGTGCCCTACTCGGCGCTGACCATGTTCATCAGCAGGGAGCAGAGCGAGCGGGACTCGGCCACTGCCTACCGTAAGACTATGTCCTTCCCTTCCTCGCTGTGGCCGGGGGGCAGCCGGTGCTCAGCTCCTTTGCTGCAGCTCCTGCTGGGGCATGATCCTCCTCCAGATGCTCTGCTGGAAGGGATCATTGGATCACACTCAGCCTCAAGGATGGTGTGTGATGAGCATCGTTCAAGGCTTGAATTGTAGCTGGTCCAGCTCTTCCCGCTCCTTTTCCCTGGCTCCTCCAGCAGACATCCTTGTCTAGTCTGGTGATGGGGTCCTGTTACAGCCAAGTGCCTGGAGCGGGTGGTGGGGGATCTCGGCTCCCAAGTCTTTCCTCGTGCTCTGTTATACAGCAGTGGGAGCAGCATGTCCAAATCTTTGCCTCTCCCCTGCCTCAGTTTCCCAGCAGACACTCTCGTTCCCTGTGGCTTTATCACATGGTGATTTGGAGGGAGCTGTAGGGGAGCTTGGTTGGCTCAGTTCTGCTGGTGAAGGGCAGTGAGTTGCAGCTGGGGAGACTGCTGTGGAAAAGGGTTTTGCACCCATGTCCTGGGTGCCCGAGGGCTGTGCTCAGTCCCGCTGGCCTCTCCCTCCAGGTATGACGGTGGAAGTGCTGGGTACTGTGCTGGGCACTGCCATCCAGGGCCAGATCGTGGGCAAGGTGATTACTCCCTGCATCGAGAGCCCCTTCTTCATCGGCAAGACCAACTCCTCGGTGGCCATGGAGGAGCTGAACATGACCCGTGACACGGGCTCGCTCACGGACACTGTAAGCTGTGGGGACTTGCTGGCAGCCACTGCCGTACTCTCCTTGCCTTTTTGACCAGGCTGGCTCCTGGGACAAGCCCCCTGCCTCACCACATCCTCTTCTCTTGCACAGAGAAATGCCTACATGATTGCTGCAGGGGTCATTGGGGGTCTCTACATCCTCTGTGCCGTGATCCTGTCTGTGGGAGTGCAGGAGAAGAGAGGTGAGGCTTAAGACGTGATGGAATACTCTGGACTCATGGAAATGCTGTGGCTCCTGCCAGGGGTTCCTCAGGAGCCTGGCTGAGCTCTTGGCCCTCGTTCATGGAGGAGAAGGGCAGGGAGAGCTGAGGTCTGGGTATGGGGCTGGGGAAGGCGCTGCAGAAGGGCAGTGCTGTGGGCAGGAGACCAGAGCATCTCCAGAATACGTTACAGCACAGCCCTGAGGACTTAGCTCTCTGCACTGTCAGAGATAAACTTTATCTTGCAGCTTTGTCTGGCCAAGGTTGCTAGTGCCAACTAGGGCATCCTGGTGTGAGGTGATATCCAAAGTCCAGTAGTTTCTGTCCTTCCCTCCGCTTTATGGCCGGCTCTTATCCCAGGCAAATCAGCCAGGCCATCCTCTCCCCTCTGTGGGGCTGAGGGACCCCAGGGTGAGGGCAGGGGAGGTCCCCGCAGGCATTGCCCTGGCTCCCTTGGGGGGTGATGGCGTAGATGGTCAGGCGCTTGTGTGTGGTGCTCAGCAGCAGGCATGAGCACTACACCCCTTGCACCCAAGGGTGCTGTTTCAGCGGGTCTAACGATGGGCTGATTTGCTCCTCTCCACTTCCCAGAGTCCTCCGAGCTCCAGTCGGATGAGCCTGTCTCCTTCTTCCAGGGGCTGAAGCTGGTGATGAACCACGGTGCCTACATCAAGCTCATTGCCGGCTTCCTCTTCACCTCGCTGGCCTTCATGGTAAGCACAGCCTGGCTTAGAGGGTGGGGGAGAGCCAACAGCAGCAGTGCAGCTTGGAGATGGCTGGGGGGGAGCAGTGAAGGGCCCAAATAGGATCCTGGCGGGCTGGGATCATGTGAGGTGGAAGCTCAATGAGCCGGAGCTGCTGCGGGCAGAGGAAGGATGTGGCCTCATGCCTTCAGATGGGATGGTGAATGGCCGCTTTCATCCCCTGCTCGCGCTTTGGGTGCAGCCATGTGAGGAGGAGTGCATCCCTCCAGGGTGTCTGGGGTGCCTGTCCCTCCCCCTAACCACTCTCTGCCTCCTCCACAGCTGCTGGAGGGTAACTTTGCCCTTTTCTGCACCTACACCCTGGGCTTCCGCAACGAGTTCCAGAACATCCTCCTGGCCATCATGGTGCGTACGGCCCCCTCCTGGAGCCCCTCAGGGCTGGGACTGGGTGGGATGTGTGCTGTGGGATCCCCTGGGCCCGCCCCAGGAGCTGGCATGGGACGGGTGCTCCAGGAGCTGAGGGGAGGGAGGCTATGGGGCTGTGATGGTCCACCACGCGACACTGATCAAAGGTCTCCTGGAGGAAGGGGAGGGAGAAGGAGCTGCCAAATGTCCTGCAAAGGCCAGGCGGGTTGGCAGGAACAGCAAGGCCTTTGTTCCCATGTGAAAGCAGCCAGAGACAGGGGAGACCAGGAGCCGTGGGGACCTTTTGTCCAAATCCTGCCACTTATCTCCCTCCCCCCCAGCCACCCCCTCCACCTCGAGAAAAGTATCTCGGTGTTTCCTGCCAGGAAGATGGAGCAAAAGAGCTCCTTGAGAGCCCTTTCCAGCTTGCCTCATCCCTGGCAGCTCTTACCACCCTCCCTGCTCAATGGGGCAGAGAGATCCAAGGTGCCAGGGTCCCCACAGAGCCTGGCTCTTATCCATGCTGTGTGCAGGCAGCGGTGACAGGTCCCTTCCCAGCACTGAGGATCGAGTCCCCCTCTTTGGGCAGGTGTGCTGACACCCACTGGGTGCCTTGAAGGTGCTGGTGCTGGGTGCCAGGGCGCTCTGCAGCGAGAGAGGAGGTGGCCCCATGCACCTGCTCCAATTGCCTCTGCTCCCAGGAAGGAGAGCTCACAAGTGAGGGATGGGGTGAGGGCAGGAATAGGCAGGATGGCTGCGTGCCAGCCCTGGGAGCGTGTGGAAATCGGAGGTGCTGGATATGTGACGGGGGAGGCTGTGCCCAGGAGCTGCTTCTTGCTGGGTAGAGCTTTTCCCCCAGAGAAAAGCCTTGCTGGCAAGTGACACCATGCTTCTCTTCCCATAGCTCTCGGCCACCTTGACCATTCCCCTCTGGCAGTGGTTCCTTACCCGCTTTGGGAAGAAGACCGCGGTCTACGTGGGCATCTCGGTGAGTGGGTTCCCTGGAGCGCAGAGGTGCATGTGAGACGGTGTTTCCCACATGGGGTGAGCAGAGCTGTGTCCCCCCAAGGGGAACTGGAGCTGGGCAGGAGCTGCTGCTGGTGCCTGTCCCTCATCCCTCTGTTTGTGCTGTCACGGATATGGCCAAGGCCAGCAGAAATGGCCACTGAGGGGCTCTGGGAGGAAGGCTGCACTGCTGCTTCCCCGCTGCCCCTGCGGTTGGAGGGGTGGCATGCACGGGAGGGAAGGGGAGAGGCCAAGGAGTCTGCGTCAAGCACTGCTGACACAACCTGGTTTCTGTCCCCTATCCAGTCTGCCATCCCCTTCCTCATCATGGTGGCTGTCCTGGACAGTAACCTCATCGTCACCTACATTGTGGCCATTGCAGCTGGGATCAGCGTCGCCGCCGCCTTCCTCCTGCCCTGGTAAGTGTGAGGTCCTGGTGCTCTCAGCACTGCACCCTGAGAGCTGGGCAGGGTGCTGCCAGGGCCTGCTGGAGTGGTTGGAAATCCTTGGGAGGCCTTTTGGCTGTGTTTTCAGCCCAAGATGAGGCTCTTGGAGGGAAATCCTCCTAGTGGGGAGAGGAGATGCTTTGTTGGCTCTGTCCTAGTGCTCACCATCCTGCCCTCCACTCAGGTCCATGCTCCCAGATGTCATAGATGACTTCAAGCTGCAGCACCCTGACTCCCATGGCCATGAAGCCATCTTCTTCTCCTTCTACGTCTTCTTCACCAAGTTCACTTCTGGGGTCTCCCTGGGCATCTCCACGCTCAGCTTAGAGTGAGTGTTTGCGTGGGAGCTGAGGAAGGAGGCCAGTCTGGTGCCTCCGCGTCCAGGAATCTCTGCTTCCCAAGGGCTGGCAGGGAGGCTGGGGGGTCTCAGTCTGGAGGGGGGCAGCAGGTTTGTCTCCTACAAACTCCACTCCCTTTGTCTGAAGGTCCCTTTCTGTCTGCAGCTTTGCAGGGTACCAGACCCGGGGTTGCTCCCAGCCCAATGAGGTGAACTTCACCCTGAAGATGTTGGTGTCAGCGGTGCCCGTGGGGCTGATCCTCCTGGGCCTGCTCCTCTTCAAGCTGTATCCCATCGATGAGGAGAAGCGGAGGAAAAACAAGAAAGCCCTGCAGGACTTAAGGTGAGTGTCAGCTCGTGCTGTGGAGGTGGCAAGCACTGCATGCCAGTAGGGTGTGTGGGGGCAGGATCGGGCCCAGACGGGTTGGGACACACTGTGACTTGTCCAGGAATCCTCCAGGACCCGTGGGTGGTGGGGTGAGGGAAAGCCTGCCTTGCTTTCCCAATCCTGGCTTGGAAAGAAGTGGCGTGAAGTGTTTGAGATCAATGGGGAACCCGCCCAGTTGCTAAAGAAAACTCGTTCGGGGACTGTGCGAGGCAGTGACGTCCCTCTCGAGCCCTTCAGAGGCTCCTGCGCTCCACAGCAGCTGTCTGCTTGGAGGCTGGCCTTGCTCCATGGCTCACTCCGTGTCTTCTCCCCATCCCTTTGCCCCCAGGGAGGAGAGCAACAGCAGCTCAGAGTCTGACAACACAGAACTGGCCAGCATCGTGTGACCATGGCCTGTCTGGGTCCGTCCACTCACACCGCAGCTCTCCAAAGGATTTGGACCCTCTGGGGCTGGACCAGCCTTGTGCTGCTGTAGGTGTGTGCCATCGAGGAGCACCTGGGAGAAGCATCCACTGACTCGAGTGCGAGATCTGTTCCGGTCTTGTGCCTTCCATGGGATCCACGGAGCGCTGGTAGTGTACATTACACGAATTGACCATGTGGTACTGGTGTCTCACGAGAAACAAGCACTATTCCCTGATGGGTCCTGGAGAGCGGAAAAGTCCGGAGTGGGATCCTCTTGCTCGTAATACCCGCTGCCTGTCTGTGCCCGGCCCGCGTGGGGCGGACCGCCTGTGGGACCGGGGGTGATGGTTAGTGTACATTACACTGTCAATGTGAGCGCCCCAAGGACGTGAGCTCACCTCTGCTGTCTGTACATACGACACTAATTTGGAAAGCTGGTTTTTTTTATGGAGCCTAATTAACTTAATGTAAATAGCCCATTTCCTATTTGTATATGTCTGTACAGAAACGGAACTCGAGGACCTATTAATATTAATTTACATAAAAGTGGGGGGAAGTCAGCAGTGCGGAGACTTTTTTTTTTGTTTGGCTGCTTTTATTTGTGGCTATCAGCAAAACCAGCATCCCTTTTCATGCCACGGGACACATGATTGACTTCCCCCGAGCCGAAGGTGCAGGAATGCCATAATCCAGGCAGGCAGCCCCTTACCCCAAGCGGCTCCTTGCTCGGTGCTTGCGCTGCAGCAGCCCAACAAAGGCTCTATTATTTTCTCCCTTTCAAGAGGGAACGGGGGTGGAGGGAGGAATGAAATGAAAGTGCTGGCTGCCGAGATTGTGAACCCGGGTCTGGAAACGGGAGAGGCAGCTGGGGGTGGAGGGATAGGGAATGCAGGCTGTGGGTGACACTCAATGCTTTCTCCCAGGGCAGAGTGCTGTGCAAGTGCTGATCTTTGGGGATATTTATACCTTGCTCTCATGTTTCCCCTCCCTGCAGCAGGAATGGGGAGAGCCCCATCCTCAACGCTCAGTGGGAGCACCGCGCTGCCGTGGCAGCCAGTGTAAGGCGGAAGGGGAAAGCAGGCTGGAGTATAAGCACAGGGAGGATGCACCAGAGAGGAAGCAGCCACCAATACAGCCCCAGCGTGAGGGGACTGTGCAAGCTCTGCCGCTCTGTCCCCACGGCCACTGCGCTGGGGGACAGGGCTGTTAGCCTTTTGTTAAAGCCCATTTGTCACACCAAGAAATCTGTGGGGTCAGTGCCTGAGTCGAGAGAGGCCCCTCTGCACAGGGAGGGGGGCTGGGGGGAAGGATGGCTCATCCTTTGTTCCACATTTGGGTACAAAGGACTGGAATGAGGCTGGAGTTTTAAAAATAGCCAGAGGGATTAGACTTTAGCTGGGAATGCTTAACTGGGCCCCGCTCTGCCACCGTGGGGGTCACAGGAAGAAGCAAAAGGGATGATGCAAGGAGGCTGGGAGCCAGCTTTGGGCTGAGCAGAGGGCAAGAGGCATCGTTAGCCTTGGCCTAGGAGTGCCCTGCTTCCCCAGGGATGGAACTTGCAAGCAAAGGAACAAGGGCAGGAAAAAACAAGGGGGACAAAGCCGGTGTTCTCGGAAGCCGCTGTGGCAGGGCAGGTAGGTGCTATGTGCACCCTCTGTGAGAGGAGGAGGAGGGCAGCTCTCCAGCCAAGCACAGAGCTCGATTGTTGCACATGTACTGACCCCTGCCCTGCTCCTGGCCGGGTTTGCGAGGAGTTACCCTGGCCAATGCTGTGACCTGGCTGCCTCTGAGGGGTGTGGGCAGTGTTGCTGTCTCCAGGGATTTGAGAAATTGCTGCTAGCTTTTCTCTTTCAAAGAGTTTCAACAGTCATCAGGGACATTTTATTTGTTGCTGCCTCTTTTTTGGCTCTGCAGGGTTCAAGAGGCGTCTCTTCAGGTTTTTTGCAGCCAGTTCAGGAGACTAAAAGCATGCAGAGCTTGAACTGGGGCCCAGACATTCCTTGCTGAGCACACCTCTTCTATTTGGGGCTTTTTAGAAAATAGATGGGGGTGGAAAAATGACCACGGGAGTTGATAGCACTGAGCCCTGGGCAAAACTCCATCCTTGAAGCAGAGACCATGTCTCACTTCAGTTGTGATTACAGAGGGCTTTCACTCCAAGCATGGAGAAACCCTCCCTGGCATGGGAAGTCTGCCTGACAGAAAAGCAAGGGGAGACGTTGCCTGCACCTACAGCTGGCCTCGAGCAGCAGCTGTGCTACAGCTCAATCCACACTAACCTTGATGAAGCAAATGCATCCGAGGGTCTGGGAAGCAAGTCCCTGCAGAGCTGGAGTTACACGGCTGCTGTGTCCATGCGTTGGGGCTGGTGCGTGGGCAGTGCTGGCTCTGTGAAATCAAAGCCAGAGCAAGGAAAATGTGGAGTGCCAGCTGCATGCTCAGCACCTGCTGAGCTGATGCCTTAATGGCATATGGGCTGGGGCTGTGCTGGGAATCAGCCCTGATTCCCAGCTGATGGCCTTTAACAGGCTCCTGGGACAGCTGGGATAGAGGTTACTTGTCTGGTGTCAGGCTTGGGGAGCCTTCCCCTGAACTAGGGGGGCATTGCTGCCCATGCTGGAAGGGAGCAGAAGGCTTCTGTTCTGCTCAGGGAACCAGGTTGTCCTGTGCCTTGTGTTCATGAGGGAAAGAGCCTCTAGCTGTACGTCAGTGAAGGTGCTCGTGAGCAGTGGGCTCGTAAAAGAGCCTGGTAGGGGTGCAGGCCCAGCACCCGGGGCACTCTCAGGTGCTGCAGGCACCCCTCTCTCTGCTGACACTCATCAGAGCATGCTAGTGCACCCCGTACTCTTCCCAGGGCCTCCAGCCCAGCTGCAAGGATCACCTTGGGCCCTGGGGAAACCTGCTGGGTACCAGCACCCCATGTGCGTGGTTGAGCCAGGACTGGTGGGCAGCACAGAGCTCCCTGAGGGTTGTTTTGGGAGAGTGCTGACCTGGCAGCACTGAGGTGAGCCTGCAACACACCTCCAGGGCTGGATGTGCTGGGGGGAAGGTGGAGAGAAGACACAGACAGACTTTCAACCCAGCCACAGGGCAGCTGTCCTGGGAGGTGACTGTGGAGGGGACAAAAGCAAGCATCAGGTGGTGTGCTTCAAAGGGCAGCAGATGAACCTGCAAAATTGGACTTGTTTCCTCTGTTTGTCACCAAGAGTGGCTTTGCCAAAGAGGCAGGCTCCCCCCCCCCCGGGCCGAGGCAGACAGCCGCAGGAGCGACTGGAGGGACAGTCCTGGAGGTGAGAGTGGCTGTGCTTTATCTGTTTACCCTACGGGGGATAAGTGGAATGTGAAAAGCCTCTCCTTCCAGAGGGCAAGGAATAACTTCTTATCCACATGGAAAGGGCAAAGAGCCTCAGGTTTATCTCGCAGCAGGAGAGATTTATGAAACTTTGTGGGGATGGTTTTCCTTTGGTCCCTGGGCTGGAGGGACCTGCATGCCCCACACTGCAGCAGAAAGCACCCAAGGCTGGTTTCACAGACACTTTGAGCGGAAACCAAGCACGGGCTCCCATGGAAAGGGGAGTCTGACAGCACAGCCACCTCCCTGTGATGGTACAGCCTCTGGGAGGGCTGGATCAGGGAGAAGATCCAGCTGGGAATTAGCTCAGCTTGGGAAGCTCTGGGAGAAGCAGGATTGATGGAGCGGGGCTCTCCTCAGGGCAGAGGTGTTGGCCAGTGGCTAGTGGTGAGCAGGTCCACCTCCCTAGCACACTGATCCCCAGGCAGGCTGGGTTCTGTCACCAGCTGGGGAAGGCAGAGTTAACCCATGGCCAGCCTCCCAGGAGGGGTGCAGGATGGTGGCATTGCTGGGTACAGCTGTCCCTGGGGATCACTGTGTGCCACCTGGCTGAGGTCACTCACTTTATCTGCAAATAGAAACTGAAGGCTACGGACCTGTTTTGGTGGGCTCTAGTTAATGTTTTGCAAACCCCTGTTTCCAAGCAGCCAAGGTGCTGCAGTACGTGGCCAGAAACTGATGGGGCTGAAAGATGGTTTCCTGCTACCCTCCCAAAAAAATATCCCTTTTCCCAGGAATGAAGCTTAAAATTGTTTTGCTGGGAAATGAAATGCTGTGTGCAGGCCAGCGCTCGGGCTTAGCCTTAACCAGAGATGGTTCAGGGAGCTCTGAAAGCACAAGACAGCCTCAGCCACTGCCAGGAGTGTGTTTGCTCCCGAGGAGGAGTTGGAGACTGCTGAGCACAAGAACCTGGGCTGCAGTTTGGACAAGTGCCCTCTTTTGGCTACAAGAAGTCAAAGGGCGCTGTCTAGAGGACACAAAGGCATTTTAGTCATTTCATGAATAAAAAAAAGGAGTAAATATTCCTATGGTGCTTGGAGGAAGGGGGGATGAAGCGCCAACCACCTGGCAGCAGCTTGAGGAAGCTGCAAGCTTTTCCCTGGGGACACGACAGTGCTGGCCATGGGCTGGCATGGTCGATGGGCACTGGGATCCCCCACAGAGCACTGACCCGGTTTACAGTCCCATAAACAGGCAGTTCTTCTGTGACCCTGCCTTCCCAGGAACTTCACCCAGGTTCACAGAGTGAACTGATCTTTGTTCCTGAAGGAACACTTGATCTTAGTTCCTTCAGGAACTATGTTCAGGTGAACAGACCCACCCCAAAAGCAAACAGCGGCCTGAGCCAGGGCGGTGATATCCCCAGCGAGCATTACGCTTCCTTGCCCTCCTGCTCCAGTCATTTCCAGTTCCTCTCCCCAGACTTGCTTCCTCCTCATGCACATAGCCTGGGTGGATAGCTCCTGCCTGCTGCCAGCTGGGATTACTGGTCTCCCCAGTGCCAGCGAGGCAGGACATGGCTGGGGCTTTGCTGCTGGGACCGTTACAGGATGCCATAAAATACAAATCATTGGCTGCACGGAGAAGAGGTGGTTGTATCTTATTTTCTAATTGCATTGTTTCAGTCGATCTGAAGGTGGCTGATCATGATGGAGGCAGCTGCAAGAGGCAGATCAGGGGTTGGCAGCGTGGAAAACAAGGCAAAAAAAACTGGCCAAGGGCATTGGTGACTGCAGAGAGCTGCTCATCTCTGTAAGCTTCAGCCTAACTGGTATGACGCAAGGGCAGCGGTGCAGGTCCCGCTTGGCTCCATGTGCTTTGCCAGGGCAGTGGCTGAGAGCCGGGGGGGCTGCACGGAGGGGAGGGGTGGGTATTGGTGAGCTGCGTCTTCACCAAGAAGACGTGTGACTCCTACCTGCTGGCTGCTCAGAAAAATCAAACCCTCAAAGGGTTTTGAACGCCTCCCCAGGTCGCTGGAAGTGCAAAGCCAGAGGAGACAACCTCACTAGATGTCAGCAGAGCCACGCTCCCGGCAATCCTGTTCCCAGCCCTCAGCTGATCCCAGGCTTGGCCCCGTTCCTGCCTGCCCCAGTTGGGATCCCACAGTTGGAGCCCGGATCTCCGCTCGGGAGCTCGGCGGTGGATGGGCCCCGCTTCCACCCTGTGCTGCGGCAGATGTTACCATCTATGGTAGCGGAGCAGAGGGCAGGAAGCGGTAAAGTCAGACGACCTCGCCTGGTTTTCTCCTCCTTCCCATCCTGTCAACGTGTCCCAGCTCTTGCCGGGACAGACGCTGTCTGCACAGAGTCCAGGCTCCAAAGGTGGCTTCAACTCCCTCCCTGGGGGCTGCTGGGACCCAAAAAAACACAGAGCAGAGCTCCAGGTGCCTTGCAGCAGGCAGGGAGAACCGCTGCCCTTTCTCTAACCGTGGCAGCACACACCCTTTTAGAGCAAGCGCTGTCCTAATGGTAAAGCAGGCAGCGGAGCCTTCTGTGGGGACAATCCCACGTTGACTCCAGGGACCTCTTCCTGACCCCGAGTTAGTTTTCCCTTGACTGCCCTGTTCTCAGTCTCTCCAACAACAAAGCTGGGACAACAATATTTATCCACCCTCTTCCAAATGCTTTGAGACCCTCGGACCACAGAAGGTCTGTGAGCGCAAGGCTCCGTACCCAGGGAAGCACGGGAGCCTTGGAGCTGTTTGACGTTTGGGATGAGCCAGCAGACACCAAAAGTAACACCATCTTTGTCACACAGAGCTGGTGATGACAACCACCCCTGGCACAGAGCACCAGGGGCCCAGAGCCCTCCAGGATTTACCCTGAGGAAAGGCTGTAGCTGTTTCTCTCACCAGCAGTACCCCAGGGGGACCTTTCTCGCCTCCTGCACCCACCACACGTAGCTCGGAGGGGCCTTGACCTCAGCTACCCCTGATGCAGCAAGGCACCGTTTGGGAGGACCCGATGTGCCCCGTCCATCTCCTCCTAGCCCTGGCCCAGGCCACCCTGCTCCCCAGCCAAGTTCTGCCCCTGCAAGGCTGGGACAAGACCCTTGCCCAAGGACGGCTCGTCCCATCCAGCCCACCCTGGAGACCCAGGGTGCAGCCCCCAGCCCCCCTCTCTGGGGCCTGAACCCCTCTCCCAGGAGTCCCTACCTCCTTTCAGCACCTCAAACCACCCCCAAGGCCTCCCAGGGGGTACCAGTCCCTCCTGAGACCCCACCAGTCCCTCCTGGGGGGGTCACAGACCTCCTGAGGACCCCACGAGTCCCTCCTGAGACCCCACCAGTCCCTCCTGGGGGGGTCACAGACCTCCTGAGGACCCCACCAGTCCCTTCTGGGGGGGTCCCAGACCTCCTGAGACCCCACCAGTCCCTCCTGGAGGGGTCCCAGACCTCCTGAGGACCCCACCAGTCCCTCCTGAGACCCTACCAGTCCCTCCTGGGGGGGTCACAGACGTCCTGAGGACCCCACCAGTCCCTCCTGGGGGGGTCACAGACCTCCTGAGGACCCCACCAGTCCCTCCTGAGACCCCTCCAGTCCCTCCTGGAGGGGTCCCAGACCTCCTGAGGACCCCACCAGTCCCTTCTGAGACCCCACCAGTCCCTTCTGGGGGGGTCCCAGACCTCCTGAGACCCCACCAGTCCCTTCTGGGGGGGTCCCAGACCTCCTGAGACCCCACCAGTCCCTCCTGAGACCCCACCAGTCCCTCCTGGGGGGGTCACAGACGTCCTGAGACCCCACCAGTCCCTTCTGGGGGGGGTCCCAGACCTCCTGAGACCCCATCAGTCCCTCCTGGAGGGGTCCCAGACCTCCTGAGGACCCCACCAGTCCCTCCTGGGGGTCTGCAGCCCTCCCCCAGCGATGCCCGCCCTGGGGGGTTCCCAGCTGCCCCCGCTGCGGCTCTCAGGCCACCCCAGCCTCTCTCCGGGGGTCCCGGCCCCCCTGGGGGTCCCGAGCCCCCTCCAGCCTCTCGCCCCGCCTCCAGCTCCTCCGGGTCCCCACCCCCAAGCGAGACCCCGCCCCTCCACCCCCACCCCTCGCCGTCCTCGACCACGCCCCCGACCCCACCCGCCAATCACAGGGCGCTGTCCGACAGAAGCTCCTCCCCGCCGGCGCCGCGCTGCGCCGTGCGCACTTCCGGCGCGCGGGGCGGGGGCCGGAAGCGGCGGGCGCGGGGGGTGTTGGGCGGCGCCGGGTGGCGGTGGCGGAGCGGGAGCGCGGCGGGGCGGTGAGTGCCGGGGCGGGGGGGACGCGCAGTGGGGCTCGGGTCTCCCGCTCCTCGCCGGGACCGCGGGTCCCGCCCCGGAGCCGGCCATCGGCGGGAGGAGACTGCGGGGAGGGAGCCGTCGGCGGCCGCGCTGGGCCCCGGGGCTGGCCGGGGGGGCGCCGGTGAGGGATCGGACCCCGCGGGCCGGAGGGGCTCCGTCCGCCTCCGTCGGGGCCCCGCTGGGCGGCCGCGGGGAGGCGGGAGGGGCTGCAGTCTGGCTGTTGGGGGGTAGATCTGTTAAACGCGGAGGTTTCGGGTTAATTTAGTCACGGAACGGTACAAACTCCCCGCCGGGGCCGTTACCGGGGCCCGCCGCCGCCCGTGGTACCGGGCGGAGCAGCTTGGGGGCTTCCTTCGCGGGGCGGAGGCACTTCCTGCCGCGGGGGCCAGGGCAGGGGCTGGCTGCGCCCGAATTCTGCCCGGGGGGGGCGGCGAGGTGCGGGCGGCCGCGGTGCAGCCCTGCTCTGCCCGCCGCGGCGGGGCACGCCGTCCCGGGGGAGGGGCGGGCTGGGGGCCTGCGCCTGCCCCCGCAACCCCAGCGAGAGGCGTTTGATCCTGCTCTGGCTCTGCCACCTGGAAAAGGGTGGGAGGGTGTGCTGGCGGCCCGTCTGCCCGCGGGTCAAAAGCCGCCTCTCCCCGGTGATGGAGGTGGGGTGGGGATGGAAAGTGGAGGGCGGGTCGGTTACCGGGGACGGCAGCTCCTGGGTGACTCCCTTGGCAGGGAGGTGTGTGTGCCCAGGGGATGCACCCAGCTCTCCGTGACAGGACTGCGTTCCTGCAGCCAGGATGTTTCTGTAGGTGATGCTTCCAAACACCAGGTGCTGTCTCCCGCGCGTGGTACGCTCTTGTCTTCAGCCTGTTGCTGACTTCCCTTCTGCCTCCTGTGGTTTGGTGGTGATGAGGACGGGACAAACGTGGAAGTGATTGCTTTGGATTTGGTGACAGGGCATCTCATATGTCAGGTCACTGGATTTTGTACACCAGGTTCTGGAATTCCCCGAGACCTGGGCTACAGACGCACATCGGTGACCTCGAGAAACTGCTGTTCTCCCTTTCCCTTCCCGAGGCGATCCTTGTGTCCCCGGAATACTGCTGAGCTCTCTGAAAGCCAAAAATACCCCCTATTATTCATGTAACAAAGTTCAGCCAAGCAGCCTCTGCTTGAGCAGGCACAGCTCAGGAGGGATGCTGACGATGCTCTGAATTCCTGACATGGAGCTTGGTACTGTATCCAATTTAGCTTAGATCCGAGATCCTCAGTTACTTCCCTGGTGGATTCATCGCCCTGCCGGGGAATGGAAATGAGAGGAGCGTGGCAGGAGAGTCTGGCAAGTGCAAACCTCCTGTTTCGTGTAACTGCGATGAACAAGGAGTCCCTGTGCTGGCTCCAGCGCAGAGCGAAGTGTTACTGTCTCTGAATGCCTGAGTCAAAATGCCAAGGAACATCTTCCGTAGGATTTGTTAGTTGGGAGAGCTTAAGTAGGGTCCAGATGGGTTTATCTTCTTTCTAGTGCGTTTGGTTTTCTAAGTGAACTAGATTGGAGATACCAGGAGTAGACACCATGGGTTCTGGAGCAATGTCAGCAAGCATTGTGCTGTGAACAGCAGAGATCTGTCCTGGCAGCTGCTGGGACTCGCAATAGCTGTCTTGTGTTCGGGGCTGGCCCTGACAACTGGCTAAATTCAGGCATTTGAGTCCTGTCTTGCTTCAAATAGCTCCTTAGTTGATGAGCTGAACCGTTTTAAAAAAAACTCTTTGGGCTTTTGGAAGATATAAATGTTGGAAATCATCGGGTAGCTGATTCCCTGAGGTATTCCAGTGTCAGCTCAGAAATAAACTGTGGTATGTTCTTAATTTAGTTGTCCCATCTCTATTCCTTTTGCCTGTAGAAACAGGAAGTAGCTGATGCAAATTTCATGTTGCTGACAGCAGTTTGTCGGGCTTCAGAAAAGCTGAAGCTGAACAGAGGCGTAGGGTTGACTTGTTTTGGCTGTAAACCCGACGTTAGCGTCTCCCGGAATGTCTAAGGACTCAGGTTAGCGTGCTGTCTCGGCCAACCGGAAGGCTTTCATTTATGCTGTTTTGATGGGAACGTGCTCGCTCCTCTGAGGTCCGGCCTCTGGCTGGGACATGCCGACCCCTCGATATTCTCCAAACAGGAAACTCCTCTTGCTGTGGTGTTGTACAGGATGGGCTTTGGGATAACTTGTGTTTTGACAAATAAAATCCCTTCCCGTTCTTGCTCTGATCAGTGTATCAAAACAGTCTAGTCGTAGATGAAAGCCTGTTTGCTGCACAGTGTGTTCCAAAGCGTGTTCCCAAGCTTTGATGGAAATAGAGGCTGGTTAATAGATTGTGCAAATGAATGGCCTTTCTGGCCCAGGGTGAAATGCGTTTGCTGCGAGTCCGTAGCTTCCGCTCCATTGCTAATCAAAGTTCAATTGGATTTAAACAAGACCTAGATTTAAATCCTTGAATCATTACAGTCCCAAAAGGGAGAGCTTCATCGCAACTCCGCTTCTGTCAGCTGGAGAACTCTAACCCCCGGCTGCACGCGTAGCCTGAAAGCCTTGCTCGCACCTCCCGAGCACGGGATGATGCGCTGCGCAAAAACGACTCCTCGGTGATCTGCGGGTCTCGGCTTCCTCCGTAAAGGCGGCAAATGAGATCCCGTTATGTGCGCGTCCCCGAGATCTGCCACGTCAGTTTGCCGCTCGCTGATGAACTGCTCTGCGTTCAGTGATCGCCAGGCAAATCACTGTTTAGACGCAGCAGGTCTGGTGATCGTGGGTTTTTCCGTGTTAGCCATTAACCTCCCTGGCTGCAGACTCAACTGTTCGTTGCAACGAAACCTCTTGATTTCCTTCTGCCTGGGGAGGTAGGTAGCAGAAAGAGCTGCATCCCAGGGCCAACAGCATCGTAAGGGTGAGTGAAGACAGCTTTAGCGAGGAGTGACCGAGATAACTGCTCTAGGACTTTGTGCTGCCAATTTACCGGGTGACTTATCTTACAAGTTGTCCTAATGCTGCCCTTTAAACAGAAATTTAAACGAGTTCACCACCTGGCAGATCCCAGCGCTGTAAACCTAGCGCTGTCAGGCACTGGGTTTATGGCTTCTGTCAGGGAAACCCAGGCAGGACGTGTCCAACGGCAAGGAGACTGGAAGGCATCTGGATCTCGAGGAACACTTCTTGGTAAAAGACATTAATCCCGACAGCAAATCTAGAACTGATAATGCTCCTTGCAACAGCATGTTTTATTGCTGGGGGTAGGAAGCAGCTTTCCATCTGGACTTTCTGGTTTGTAATCCTGATTTGAAATGCAGTTTGCGACTTGGTAATGGGACTGATCAGATTAGAGCCTCGCCTGGAATGTGATGGGGATCAGTGGCGCAGAACAGCAGCTTTGTCTGCTGACACTGGGTAAACCTGGTGTCCCTCCTGAACCCCCTGCGTTACACCCCTCTCTCCTGCAGCACTCCCAAAGCACGGGGGTGTTTCTTTAACAGGTGGCTCTTTTGGGGGGGGGAAAAACACCCTTCTTTTAGCGTGCTGAGAGCGGGGGAGGCATAGCCCTGCTCTTGGCTGCGCTCCCGCTTGAAGACGTGAGCCCCATTCTGGATGCGTCGTCCTCGGCTGCAGCAGAGCGCTGACGATCCTGTGGTCAGGATTCCTACTTTGTATGGCATATAAAAACAAAAAAAGATGTATTCATTACTGGTGATTATATGGGTGACCGCCTACGAGTTTCAGCCTCCCAGAACTTTTCTGTATCTGGAAGCCATCCAGTTACTGCGGCTTTATGCACTCTGTCGCCTCTGGCTCGCTCTTGCGCAGAGGGGGAAACCGCGCTCTTCCTCCTGGAAGGGGGTGGCCTCTCCCCTGCCCCCCACATCAGTGCCGCTTCTCCTGATGCAAGCGGGCGAAAGAGGGACGGAAAACGGCCTTGTTTGTCTCGTGACATCAGTGCCGCTCGTGACTCATGCTGGATCTGCCCCACATCCTCTGAAAATGGGGTGAAAACATGCACTTTGGAGCAGGGCTGAGATGGCTTGTGAGCAAAAGCAAAACCCTAGTTAGAACTCTGGGTTTCGTTTCTGAGGGAGATGTAGTGTCAGTTCCTCGCCGCAGCTGGATAAACCTCGCCTGCCTTTTTGGGTATCCTGGGGAATGTGCTGGGAAGGACGTTCTCCTCCAGGCAGGGCTTTGAGCTTTTGCAGGCTGTTGCCGTAAGAGGGAAACTGTGTCCAGGCCATAATCGTGATTCATGCTGTAAAATCTTTGAATGGTGATAAGATAAAAGTGCAGTTGGGTGACTTGCCGCTCCCTCCCTGCATTCCCTGCGCATTAGTGTGCTTGGAGCGTGACTTGTCTTGCTCTTGGTGCAGAGTCTCTGCAAATGAATGGAAAGTTTATATGACACTTCAGACTTTTCCAGATGAGATGCTTCAAATGACTTGCTTACCTAAATCGCTTCGCTGTGCAGTGCTCCTACAGTAGATTCTGCAGTGCAGAGACCAAAGCCTGCCGAGGGAGAGGATGAACAGGGGCACATTGTTGCTGAAGCAGTTATGCCTTCCTGTCTTGTGCAGCTGCTCATCTTAGCATCTGCCAGGGTGTCTCGTTTTGCACGCTGATGCCCTGTACTGTAGGGATGCTGGAGTTACAGATGCTCCTTGGAGGAATTCAGACTCCAGGAGGTCCCTGGGGATGCGCCAGCAGAATTAAACCCACTAGTTCTAACCTGGATCGTGTGACCTCACAGCGACGCAGTTTGTGATCTGCCGTGTGGTCACAGCTGGGACTCTGGCTGCAGTGACGGTCTGTGCAGGCCTTTTGTTTTATTGAGTGGTGTCAATACAAGGTTAGAGGATGTAAGTTTTAGTATCCTTATACGGGTAGCAATTCCTTGTGATGGAATAAGACGCTGTGGCCGTTAAGGAGTGACTGTGGCAACTAAAGTGTCTCTGCACGTGGCTGTTGCATAATCTGAATGTCCCTGCTAATGTGAGGGTATCTGCTGCCCATCGTCAGGGTGCAGAGCCAGGTAGGAGTTTACTCTTCTGGAAGTGGTAGAGCTCGTACCAGACAGCTGATGAACCCCCTTCAATATCTGGCACACGACTTTCATAGCGTCGGAGGATGCAAATAACTGTGTTCCGTCTGCGCAGGTTGTGGACAGCGGTAGATATGGAGAGGCTGGTTGAACGGTTGGAGAAGGCTGTGGAGCGCCTGGAGACGGTGTGCCAAGGACCTGGCATGTGTGGAGATGGCTCTTCCAAAGGTAAGGCCCCAAGCACCCCACGGGAGCCCCTGTGCCAGTGCGGCAGTGTCAGGCACCCGGAGCTGTTGCCGAGCGGGCGGTGCTCGTGCAGGGCATGCAGAGGGCTGTCAGATGCACTGGCTGCACGCCGAGGGGAAGTGAGTTTTGCAGCAGGTACTGCGCAGACGCAGAGAGGCTTGCGGTTACCGTCCTGCTAAGATAAGGACTTCCTGTGGCTGCAGCGCTTCCCCTGTCTGCATTCGGCTGCGCGCTTCCGGCTGAGACCTGGGGGGAAGGTTCAGCGTGGAGCGGGTGGGAGGTGCGGCCCAGGAGCCCACCCGGTGCCTCTGGGTGATACCTGTGCTCTGGTTCCTTCTCCGCAGGAGTGGCTCAGTACGTGCAGGCTTTCGATGCCCTTCTGGCTGGCCCAGTAGTTGAGTACATCAAGATCAGCAAAGAAGTTGGCGGAGATGTGCAGAAGCATGTAAGGACTCCTGTTCTCCCTCCACTCAGCCTTTCTATCGATGCTGCTTGTTCTTCAGGGCTGTTAGGGGCCAAGTTTGCTGGCAGTGTTTGCATTCCTTTAGCGCTGTGCTCTAGGATGTTTATAATCCACAAGGATTTAAGGGAGATGCAGATGCCCAGATAGCCTCCAGCGAATTGCCACCTACACATGCTGTGAATCAAACCTCCCTGAAACTTTGTTAGGTGCCTAGCTCTCTTTATGGACTTTGGTGCCTGCCTTTAGGAGGCCTCTAAACTTCCCAGCCCAAGAGCTGTTGTAAGTTTTCTTTGAGGATGGGTGTCTCCAAGAACATGTGCTTTGGGATCAGCAGAGCCGACAGGCTGGGAACCGTGAGCGAGCCGCGGGAACTTGACTGTCAGTGTTACGCTGGGTACAAGGGGAGCGCTCTCATCTTTCTCCCTGTTTGTAGGCTGAGATGGTTCACGCGGGTTTGATGAGTGAGAGGGCTCTTCTGGTGACGGCATCCCAACATCAGCAGCCAGCAGAGGTAAGTCTGGGAAATCACTCCTCAGAAACCTTACTGCAGACTTGGGGATGGCTGTAGGGAATCGGGGCCGCTACAGTTGCTCCGGAGGAGGACTGGAGACGCCTGTATCCGTGAGCTGAAAGTGTGAACTGTTCTGGGTGCTCACCCAATACTGGGCAGAATTTCAGAGGCTGATCCTTAAGAGCTGCAGAACTGGCAGCTCCCAGACATCGGAGCAACAAGTTTCCTGTATGTCAGAGTGGCTCGTGAGCGTCACCTCCCAGCATCTGTCTGGAGTTTCACCTGGCACCAACGCCGTACAATCACTGTACCCTCACATGCAACCTGCAGACAGGAACTCCTCTGAGACGGGAGCCGCAGTGGGATTTGCGCAGAGCGTGCTTTTCATTAAGTGGTGCTTTCAGGCGTTAAACTCCTTCTGAAGTGTAGCCGACACTTGTCTCTCTTGAATGGTCTCTAAATAATAGCTAGGCTTTTAGGATTGATTTGTCCTTAGCAAGTAATTTAACACTTCACCCTGGGCTGCTGCTTCTCAGCAGGCTGTGTGACCGAGAATCTGATCCTGAATGCGTTGGCTTTCCCTGCTGAGAACTGTTGTTCCTGAGCAACAGGATCCCACCTTGCTTTTCTTTGCAGCATTATCTGGCTCAGTCACGGCTTCTGCAGTTACACTGTGGTAGCTGGATTTTCGTGCTACTTTCCTATTCGCCGCAAAATAGATCTGCATCTTTTTCCCCGAACTCGGCACTGGAGAGTGGTTTCTGTTTCACCAGGCTGGTGGGGACACTGCTCTGCGTAGCCTCTAGCCTGAGAATCTGCTGACAAATTCCACCGACATGTTATTTAAATAAAGGATTATGGACAAACAGCAGCCTTAATCTAGTGTAGGTCTTCGTGCAGGTTGTTTTGTAGGAGTCTAGTCGGTTCTGGAGTAGCCAGTTTAAAATGCAAAACATCTGAACTCTCCTTGCCTGTGGCAAAGAATTTCCCCATCCTGTTACTTGACGTGGCACCAGGCTGGAGCTTCTCAAAGTACAGCCTGGTCAGTGGTCCTTGGGGCCTCTCCGTTGTCCTCTAAACAGAGGAAGGGACAGCAAATGGAAAAGCCAAGGCTTTGAAAAGCAGGTTTTGCCCAAATTTGTCCCTCGCTGCTGCCACCAGCAGGAGAATTTCTGATCTTAGAGGAAAGAATAGTTGCCCAAGAGGCGTCTCTGGAAACATGTAGTTGGCTGCTCTGACCTCAAGACTGCTAAGCACTTCCAGCCAGCACTGCAGGTGAGCAACACGCAGAAACAGGTTTTATCATCCAAATACTAAAGGTCTGGGTTGACTTGAGAAGTGACTTGAATCCTGAAGTCCAGCTTGATGGGGTGAGTTGAGACTTTGCTGCGACTCCGGTTGTAACGCAGGCTGTAGCTCCCAAACTGCAAAAACCTGCTCGGCACCCCCTTTCTCTGAGGGTTTGTAAAGGAGAGGAAAAATTTGACAAACGGTCTTGGAACAAAAGAATTCAGGAAAGGCAAATGCTATTTCTGTCCTCGTTACTAACAAGCTTTGTCAGTGTCTCTTGGATTGAACATGAGTCACAGTTCTTGGCGTACTCCCATAGTACCAATCCGGTTGGGAGCTATGACTTCAGCTCTGGAGGAGCTAGGCTGTAGGACCGAGCTCGGCTCGCAGGGAGGGCCAAGCCTGGACAGGAGCTGTAGCAGTAACTTGTGCCAGTTGGAATCTTCCTCCAAGTGACCATCATCTCAGCAGAGCCACCAGTAACCATGTGCAGCCATTCCAGAGCAACACTGATGTTCTTAATTGTTACTGTCCCTCTTGTCTTGGCAGAATGCGTTCTCGTCACTTCTGAAACCGATTTCAGAGCAAATCCAGGCGGCACAGAATTTCAGGGAGAAGAACCGTGGTAGCAAACTGTTCAATCACTTATCAGCAGTCAGCGAGAGCATCCCTGCCCTGGGCTGGGTGGCCATGGTAAGAACTCCAGCAGGAAGTGGTTTCCTTGGGCTGGTGGGAAAAGTCTGGCTCCCTGGTCAGCTGTTCCATGCCAATGTCTTCATTCTTCTTTAGGCTCCAAAGCCTGGTCCTTATGTGAAGGAAATGACTGATGCTGCCATGTTTTATACCAACCGGATCCTCAAGGAGTACAAGGATGTGTAAGTTCACCTTCTGTCCTAAAGATGTCATTGCTCACGGCTAACTTGGGTGTGTAGGGGCTGCTCCAGCATCTAACCACAGCTGCCTTGGTCTTTAATTCATTCTTCTTTTTAAAGGGAGGGTGTATTTATAAAGCCTTACTTAGCTGTTCTCTCCTGATCCTTAGGGACAAGGTTCCTCGCATTCTTGTTGCAGCTGGAATCCCTCTTAGCGACTGTATTGCTGCTCTGGTCTCAGCATTGTTTGGTGGCTGAACTGTTTCCCAGGGCAGCAAGTTGTGTCTCGGGAATGGAAGTACCAGACTGCTCAGTTAATGGGTTAGAGTGCAGAGCAGGCCCGTGGCTTTCTGCCTGCAGCAGCCAGACTGAAGCTAGAACGCAGTGCTGGAGGTGTGAGGCTGCTGTGCTGGTCCAGCTGCGTCTTGCCTGTGGGCTGAGATGGGGAGAGATGGAAAGAACTCTTCGTAGCCCTTGGGTTTTAATGGCAAATGCACCTGCTCACTCTTCCTCTCCTTGTGTCCTCAGAGATAAAAAGCAAGTGGACTGGGTGAAAGCTTATCTGAGTATCTGGACAGAGCTGCAGGCCTACATCAAAGAGTATCACACCACAGGGCTGACTTGGAGCAAAACAGTAAGTGCTGGCTACCTCTACAGGAGCTTCCTAGATGAGTGTTGCACGATTATTGCAGCAGATGCGAAGCTTGTGCAATTGCCTTTCCTCTTGCTGGCCTCTTACAGGGTCCTGTGGCAACAGAAGGGGCTAAATCGCCATCCGCTCCCCCAGCTGGGGCTGCGCCTCCCCCACCAGGCCCTCCTCCCCCCCCTGCTCCTGCCCCCACCAGCTCCAGCACAGACGACTCCGCCTCCCGCTCCGCACTCTTCGCCCAGATCAATCGGGGAGAAGGCATCACCTCTGGTAGGTGGGAATAGCTGGCGGAGGGAGGGCAGCGGCGAGTGAGAGGATTGCACCGCCGCTGCGAATCCCTCTCCTGCTGCTGTCCCTCGGTACACCTGCTTAGAAAGGGGCTTGCAGTGACAAAAGAGGCTGGGAGCCAGGAGCGTCCCTGAGGCATTGCACGGGACAAAGGCAGCGCGTCTGAGTGAGAACTCAGCCTCTCTGTCAGGTGTAGTGAGAGATCAGTCTCTAGCTGGAAGGACGAGTGAGCCCTCTGGTTGCCGTACAAAAGGTGCCATTTCGCACATGTTCCTGTTTGCACAAAGCTTGCCCCTTTTGGTTACCTGCTGAGCGTATCAGGACATGGGAAACAATGGTGAGGTGCTTGGCTCGAGGCTTTTTCCAGCTGCAGAGCGGAAGAGCCGGCGCCTTCTGGTTCTCCAATACATCTTGTGCTCCCGGCAGTATTGCGTCCTGTCTCTTGCTCCCTCGTTCACTTGCTGTCGCTTGTGCTTGGCATCGATTTCGGCCCAGTCTCAGTAATTGGTTTGCGTTTTGAAAAATGCGATCGAGATTGTGGCCATCAGCGATGGCTGGTGTTTGTGAAACTGCGCTCCTGGGGGAGAGCAGCACCTCAGGTTTCACTTCTCTTGCAGGCTTAAGACATGTTTCAGATGACATGAAAACCCACAAGAATCCAGCACTGAAGAACCAAGGGGGTCCTGTGAGAAGCGGACCCAAACCTTTCACTGCTCCCAAACCAGCCTGCAATGCTAATCCCTCCCAAAAAACCTCTCCAAAGGCCCCCGCGTTGCTAGAACTAGAGGGCAAGAAGTGGAGAGTGGTGAGTGCCTGGCGTGGGCAGGAGTGGGGTGGAGGGATGGGAGCTTTGCAGCAGGGACGGAAGGTCTCCTAAAGACCTGTCGTGCAAGAGGCACCAGCCTGAAGGGACGTGGAGTTTGCTTTTACGGGGGCTGCACTGCCCTGCCGTTCCCATGGATTAGCTGGGCTGCGTTCCAGCCTAATGTGCGTGTTCCCTGCCTTTCAGGAAAACCAGGAGAATGCCACTAACCTGGTAATCAGTGACACGGAGTTGAAGCAGGTAGCGTATGTTTTCAAGTGCACAAATAGTACGCTCCAAATCAAAGGCAAGATCAACTCCATCACCCTCGGTAAGTGGAGAAACCCTGAGGAGTGCTGCTGCGTGCCGGTGTGTTTGCAGGAGGCTGAATCTCCAAAACGTTTCTGTGACCACTCTGTCTTGCCTTTGCAGATAACTGTAAGAAGCTAGGGCTGGTGTTTGATGACGTGGTGGGCATCGTAGAGATCATCAACAGCAGGGACGTTAAAGTTCAGGTGAGTGTCTACGATCTGTTCTCTGCCTGGAGCGTGACTGATGCACTGTACAGGGTGTCTGTAGCATCAGCTGCTTGGAGTGGGTTTATTTCCAGAACAGGAATGTGTATCTGGGAAATAAAATACCGTCTATCCTACTTCTCGGATGCTCCCAGCCCTTAGGAAAGGGCTGAAATTGGCCTCACTGAGCTGCTTCAGGGCTCTGTCTAGAATCATAGAATGGTTTGGGTGGGAAGGGACCATAAAGCCCACCCAGTGCCACCCCCTGCCACGGGCAGGGACACCCTCCACTAGCCCAGGGTGCTCCAAGCCTCATCCAGCCTGGCCTTGGGCACTCCCAGGGATGGGGCATCTGCAAAGGATAGTGTCTGTGAGGTGGGCAGTGCAGTGTGACTGCCGAGGTAGGAGGCCAGCAGTAGAATGTGCTCTGATTCTGGTTTGGGATGGTCGATTTGCCCAGCGTTCACTGTGGTTTTATTCTGAAGAGATCCAAACAAGAAATAACCTTGGATTTTTGCCAAAGGTGGGAGCACGTGAATCCAGCGCGTCTGCGGGTGGGGGGGCTGGAGTCAAACCTCTTGCCTCGAAGCCAAGCGTAGAATTAAAATACTGATTGCCTGGTTTAAGCTAACGCTCCTCTAACTGCTGCTTTGCCCACCCGGGTAGGTAATGGGTAAAGTGCCAACGATTTCCATCAACAAGACAGACGGTTGCCACGTGTATCTGAGCAAGAACTCCCTAGACTGCGAAATCGTCAGTGCCAAGTCATCAGAGATGAATGTCCTTATTCCCACCGAGGGAGGTGACTTTGTAAGTGTCAACTTTCGAAATCCTTGTGGTCTCCTTGCGGTTGGGGTAATGCAGGCCAGGATGTGGGTCACAGTGAGCTCTAGGGGGTCAATGATAAGACTCTAGACTTGGGGCTTGTGAATGATCAGACACTAAAACCAGCCAATCGTTTGTTTTACCATGAGGTATTTGCTGTTTTGTGAGAGCTTCTTTCTCAGGATCTCCTGAGGGTGGAACAGGCAGTTCCAGGCATTTCTTAGATACACGCTGACGCAGTGGGAGTAGTTACCGGTCTCGGTCATAAGCTGTTCTTTGACAACAGGTTTCTGTTTTTACTCCCCAGACTGAATTCCCTATCCCAGAACAGTTCAAGACAGTGTGGAATGGTCAGAAGTTGGTTACCAATGTGACGGAAATCGCTGGCTAAGAAGAAAAGCTCCAAGGCTCATGCCCTTCCCTGGCCCTGCTGTGGGACAAATCTGCTTTCAGATGATTCTCTTAGATTTCTTGTACCTTTCTGCTCTCAAACTGCTTCTCTTCTACCCGAGAGACACAGCTACCTGCCGTCACTGAAATACCTCTGGCTGGGGTTTGGTGTAGGTGGCGGGTCAGTTATCGTTCACATCTATTAGCAGGAAGGTGTATTTCCCCTCCCCACCCCCCCTGTGCGATCTAACTGCACCAATTGATGGAGTCCGATGTTTGGTGAACGTCACAGCCGGTACTGGCAGTTGGCTTTCAGAGTGTTGTTCGGGTTTTTTTTGTATTGCCTTTAAGCAAACTGTTCATGTGAGATAGGGATGTTTGTCCCCTTTTTAACAAATAATGGTTGATGTCAGGGTCCAGAGTACCCAGTTGCTATGGCAGATGCCTCAAGAAGCTGCTACTTCCAGATCTCTGTACTAGTTGGTGGCATTACAGGACATGAGAATGGCTTTGTTGGACCAAAGGCTGAGGACCTGGGCCGTAGCATTCCACCCTGATTTCTCTTTCGTCATTCCTACTAGCTCAGTGTATTTCTGATCGTGCCATGACAGGAGGCTTTATATTAACCAGTGCCACAGGAAGACTGCGGTGCAGTCTGCGGTTAACCCCCCCGGCGGTCTGGCTGGTAGCTTGGAGCTGAGCACCTCCTATTCCATAAGCCCTCCACCCTCACAAGGGAATCTTTGCCCCAGGGCTTCCTTCTCAGAGCAGCTGAACTCAGGTTCAGTCTTCCAGGACAGTTCTTCTGAACCTGTCCCCTCCTGCAGAGGAAGGGTCTCCATTCCAGGGTCAGTAGCGCAGTATTGTAAATACCCGAGTTGGATCAAGGCGGTTCATCGCTCTCTTCCTCATCTGCAGTCAGTCCCCGTCAGGTGAATCCTCTCGACCTTCCCTTGCCCTGTCGCTTGGCTCTTTACTTTGGTGGAAGCTTGTAGCCTCTGTTCCAGGGCCCTGGAGCAGAGTGACGGATCCAAGACACAGTACTGTACTGGCCCATAAAGGGAGCTGCACGTGCTTTGACCTTCATTTTTCCACTGCCTCGGGTGGCATAAGCATATCTTCAATGCATTTCCTCTGTAAAGTGTCAATGTTTTTTTTCTCTAGGACAAAACTTACAAAAAAAAATATGCAATTTTTTTATTTTGAGACTGTCCTGTGACTTGTACTTGTCTTCTCCTGAGGCTTGTGAAAAACCTTTCTTATGTACTTAAGATTATACAGAAGATAGAATAAAGTTAATGCCAACTTGCTCATTACAGCGGCTTTCGTTTACTCTCTGGGGGCACAAAGGACCACAGGTAGGTCAAGATGCCCCTTGCTGCCTGACCCGGCCTGGGCTGCTTGGAATGTTTTCCCCCGGGGAAGTACAGACTTTCCTCAACTCCCCTCTACTCCAGTGGTCAGTTGCTGTCAAATATCCCACCTCTTTTTCCAGTTGGTTAGATGTAAAGTTCTTTATTGATTTCAGTTGCTGTACAAAAGTGCATAAAACAAGCCATTTGTTGAAAACTGTTCAAGCTGTTAATACCTGCTTACTTCCAACCCCTCCTTTTTCCCCAGAAACCCTTAAATTTGGCCCTTTTCCCCATCTTCCAGCCCTGTAAGTCTACTTGCTGATCCTTGAAGAGATGCAGCACTCCTGCACTAGTGATTTCGGTTAATACTGCCATTGCATCCTGCGAGGAACAGGCGACAGGGAAAACAAACATCCGTGCAGCTAATCGCTTTGCCATCACCGAGCGATCACGGCCACAGCTCCGAGACCGGAGCAGGCTTCCCAGGGCAAGTGCAGGATGGAGCGCTCCAGCGTCCACCCCTATGGGAGTGTAATTACAGACATACAAATCCCAGCTCTTACTGCAGTTCAAAAGGTGCCACCTCTGCACCCCCTGGAACTGCTGAGCTAAACCCCCTGTTCCCCTTCCCCAGATCCCCGCAGGCCTGGACACAACGTGCTGTCGCACAGCAGCAGCTGGGTTAACTACAGTGCTAGACCCTGCCCCGTGCTCCCAGGGTGCTTCCCCTGAGCTTCACTGCAGGAAGGGGAGGATAGTGGTGTAAAACCACTCTTCTGAGAAGTGCAGGTGATCCCCTTTCACCCCCAGGAACACCAGCTTTCCTGCTTTGTCCATCTCCTGCAGCCCCAGGCGATCCTGCAGAGAGAAGTATGACCATAGCTCCCCGGGGCGCTGGGAACGCGGCAGGGAGGAAAGCACGGGTGACTGGGGCCTGTCCTTGCAGCAGAAAGGGCTGGCAGGCTAGGGTGGGGTCCACCTCTGCTCTTAAGCTTCCCATAGTGGGGGGAAAAAAGGCCTTTTGGGTGATTTACAGCAAGGTTTAAAAAGGAGCAGAGATCATTAACACGTGCTGAAGGGGATCCTGAGCCAGGCATGACACCACCACTGTAATTCCCACTGCCAGAACTGGTCTGGAGAGAAATGCCTTCCCAAACTGCTACCGGTAAGAGGAGGCAATGCCCCAGGAACGGAACATGGTGAGTAGAGCAGAGTTGTGGGACTTAGAGCTCCTCCAGGCCCCAGGGACGCGACAGAGTGGAAACAGCAGAAAGCCCTCAGCCGCCAGCAGAGCGTACCTCTGTGTACAGCGCGGTCTCCTTCAGCGGGATGGTCTCCTTGGCTTGGCCGCTCTTGTAAAACCCAAACCACTGTCAGAATGAAAACAAGGAACAGTTGCTGAAGGGCTCCCAGGGGATAAGGGGGCTTTCACCAGCTCCTGCTGGAGACAGGGCAGGATCAGGCCTGTGTTTAGGCTCAGCCTGTCCCTGGCCAGCCTTGAGTTCCACCACCAAAGGACAGCCAGAAATGAGCAAAAAAAAGAATGAAAATGCCACCCAAAAGCAGCACCTGCCCTGCCCGCCTCACCTCAGAGATCGGAGGGTCAACCATGGTATCATTGAGAAATTTCACCATCACAAACTTTTTCAGAGCCATCAGGTTGGTCTTGTACGTCTCATTGATGCCCTGGATGAAAGCAACAGAGAAGAGATCCAAGTCCCCAGGAAGCCCACTACAACAGGCTGGGGAAACTGGCTCTACCTGTGAAGGAAACCCTGGAGTGCACCAGCCTAGGAGGCAGGCATTTCTGTCGACAGCCTCCCTTGGCTGTGCTCGTGGCATCCAGCCTCATCTCCAGGCCAGGACAGGCCTCCTCAGCCTTCCCAGGGGATGGAGAGGATTTGCCTACTTGGCAGGCGACGGGTGGACCGAGCACGTGGCGTTCCTACACCAACCCCGCCAGGAGTGCAGTGATGCAGGAACTGCTCTGCCACGGACAAGCCTCATTCATAAACCCACCAGGGAAAACACTTGATAGGCTCCTGGGGTGCGGGGCAAAAATTGCTCCCCTTCAAATTCCAGCGAAACTACTGCCAGGGAAAACCAACAGGAAGGAACTTGCAGCTAAGGTTTCTGCTCTCCTGCTAGCATTAATCATCAGCCAAGTCCTTACCCTCTCCTGATTTATGTCAGCCAAAAAGATGCTGTTCTTCCTGTAGTCCTCCTCCTTCAGCGGGTCGTGCCAATACTCGGCTTGTACCAAGCTGGAGAAGAGAGAAACCAAAGATCAGACCGGAATCCCAGAGCTTCTCACGTGGGCCCGGCCCCCGTCGCCGCAGCCTGATGAATATACTCACTGCTCTTGAACAGCTTGCGTGTAGGCGCCCAGATCCAGCGTCTTTCGGATCCAGTCACAGATATGGGAGCTCTCACCAGGACAGCGTGGAAAGCCGTACACACCTGGGGTACGGAGACGAGTAACAACTCGGTGAGCCAAACTGCAATCCCTTAATCCCCCCAGCTAGTAAAGAACCACCCTCTTACAGAGCAGTGGCAAGAATTACCCAGGGAATCAGGCAGACTTTAATCCCACAATCTCATTAGACAGCCCTCCTGCCCCTGGGCACTGTTACACACGAAGATAAGGGATGATGTTTTTGAGCTGAGGGTGTTGCCCTGGAGAACAGGGGCATGCAGACAAGCGGAACACTGTCCAGCTCGCTTGGTGTGTTCCCAGGAGGCCTCACTACAAGCCTTCCCACGACACTACAGAGAAATAGACTGAAGCCATGGAACATCTCAGGGGAGGGTATTTGAAATTCATTGCCAGGCACTCTTAACTGTACACCTCTTACATTCCATTTCATGCTGCCTCTTTAATCTACTGCAAAAAGCACCTCCCTTTCCTTGGGGCTTCCAGATGCCAACTGTAAAATACCCTTGGGACACAGAAAGTTTAGTTTCACAAAGGCTTTTGCTCTGTAGTTAGAAATTTCTTCTCCCAAAACAACGAGTCCCAGATGCTTCCAAAGTATGTAAGCGTTCAACCCAGACATAAGTCACCTGCTTACAAAGGTCCCTTCTCACTGCCAGTTAAGCAGGATCAAGACAGGATAATGTAGTCAGATATCAACTGGCCCAAAGCAGATCACCAGATTCAGACAGGAACAAAGGGACAGTTTAATTCACAAGAAAACGGTCAATTTTTAGGAAGAGGCCAAAGAAAAAAATCATTCCTCCTGCCAACAAGAGCCCCCCACCCTTCGCAGTGGTTAAGAGGTGAGATCGCTTCTGACTACGCTACCTTGGTGCTGCCCTCCAATGGAGATCAAATTGAGCATGGGAGGGGAAGGACACCTCTGGGCCACGGCCCTCCTGTGGAGAAAGAGGAAGGAGCTGAGCGCTCCGCAAGCCCAGGCCACCAGTACTGGCTCACAGGCAGCTCTCAGCTTGCCACTGCTGGGCTTAGGCAAGGTTTGCATAAAGAATTAACCCTTCCTGGAGGAGGGCTACAGGCAAACACATAGAGGCTACAGGCCTCTACAAAGGGGTTTCTCAGTTTAGATCTGCTTAGTACTTCAAAACAGTTTTAAATCCAAACCAAAACTTAACAGAAATCACTGGGAAAGGAACGGAAATGTAAACGTACAGGAACTGGCCTCCTTGGGAGAAGCCCATTGCATTGTAGCCGCCTTTCAGGTGAGGGTCCTTTGCCAGCTGGCTGCACACCTCTCTCACTTGATCGTTCACATTCATAAAGAAGCTGTTTTCCATATCCTGTTGGATTAGCCAGATGAGAAATTACAATTTACACCTTTCCAATGGTTTATGTTATTCTAATCTCTCCAAACGGATCACTGACAGTTCCGCTTTCGAAAGAGCGTCTTAACTTTCACAACATGACACGAGTGAAATTCAGGTTTTGAGACTTCCCTTCACCAGGCCCCTGTTCCTGCTCTGCCTGGCAACACTGTCTCGTACGGAACAGTGACATTTCCCCAAACTTCTTTTTGTACCTATATGTAAGAAATAAAATCAAACTTCACCCAACTTTTGCAGATCCCAGAAAATAACCTACATTGCAGATTATCCCGAGAGGCTATTTCAAGTACTTCTGTAGGGCCACACAAAACACCAAGGCACAGAAAAAGTCTGTCTCTCTATTATACTGAAGATGTACAATGAATGAATGGCTCTAAGTCAAAAAGGATGGCAAGGGATGAAGGTCTACTTTAGCACAGCATCTTACCATGTGCCTTGGTATTACCTGGAGCAGTAAGAGCACGCTAATCAGTGGATTTGCATAGTAATCCACTTTAGCCCAGGGATTTGGTTTTCCCCAGTTCTTTCTGCAGGTATTATCCACACTTCATTGGTGTGTACCTGTCAAAGCTGTTTACTTCACACAGGAAAAAAAAAAACAAAGCAAACCCAGCAGGGAAAGCACCACACACATCTTTGTGGAACCACGTTAATAACAGACTGCAGTAACCATCACACCCTCAGACCCACACACCACCCCGCCACGCAAGAACGCGACTGACAGCACAGCTACCTGTATCAGGCTGCTTCCAATCTTGAGGGACAGAACGTAAATCCCTGGTATTTTCCTCTCCACTATTTTTTTAATGTAACCCATGCTCTGTGGATTGCAGCAGCTGTCTCCTGCGGAAGAGAACCACGCGAAGCACCGTCACGACACCACCCAGGCCACCACCTCGCCCCCACAAACATACCAGGGTCCTCCTGCTGCGGCCGGGCCAGGAGCTGCCAACGCACACACGGGCCCGGGGAAGGAGGGTCGGCATTCCCCGGCCTCCGCAGAAACCCACGCCCCGGAGGATGGGGGACACACACCGGAGCGGGGCCGGGGGCAGCCTGCGAGCTCCCCTCGGGCCTGCTCGGGTGGCAGCACGGCCCCATCCGCGGGCTGGGCCGGCTCATCCCGCCGCCCCGCCCACAGAGCCGTCACCGGAGGGCCGGTCACGCCCCCGATTGCCGGTCCCGGCTCACCCATGCCGTGCCAGATAACCAGGGGGACGGCGGCAGCCGCGCAGCCCAGCCGCAACCCCAGCAGCACCGTCACCGTCACCCTGAGCGCCGCCATCTTGACTGGGCACATGACTCGCGCGCAGCACGGGTCAGGCGGCGGGGGCGGGGCCTGGAGGGGGCGGTGCTAGCGGCGGCGGGGCGGGGCCCCGTGCAGCCACGCAGCCGGTTCGAGTCCCGGCGTTGCCCCGTCCCACCCAGGTCCCTGCAATCCCAAACCCTGCCGCGGCACGTGGCTGCCTCCCGCTCCCCGTCCCGGGACACTGAGCCAGGAGACTCACGACATCCCGTCGGTTCCCTCTGGGCTGGGGGAGCCACCTCTCCCCGTACGTGAGCTACCCTGGCGGGATGGGACAGGGACGGGATGGGCTTTGCACCAGCCAAGGGAGGGCAGCGGGTACCCCCAGGGCATCTGCAGGAGCACCCCGGGGTGGGAAAGAACCCGCTGCCCTGCCCGGCTGTTGTGGGTGGGGAGGTCTGAGACTGCTGTAAGCACTGTGCTCATGAAGTTTGTGCCGGCGGCGCAGGCGGCCTGCTCCGCGTCCGCTGGAGGAAATGCCAGGGCTCGCTGCCCGGCTGCTCCCTTTTTGTTGACGTTTGTGACTCACTTCCCAACAGGTCTGGACAGTTGTCTTGAGGAGCAGCAGGCAGCAGCATCACAGCTGCAGCGCCACATGGACAAGGCGCGGGCAGGGGACAGGCCGGAGGCAGAGCAGGACGAAGCCCCTCTGCTTGCTCAGCAGCCCTCCTCCCGCACAGGTAAACCACAGGATGCAGTGCTGCCGCAGCAGTTAGGGCAAGTCTCCTTCCCCTCCTGCCCTCCGTTCTTCTGAACGCACAAACTGAGAAGGAGGAAGGCAGGGCCCAGTGGTAGATGTTGGAGGGTACCTGGAAAGAGCCGTTTGTTGCTGCAGTAGGTGACTACCTGGCGACACGGATCTGTAGGTGGGTGGAGATGAGAGTTAACCCACAGCCTCTCTGACTAGCCCTGGTTTGTGCGTGCTCTCCCCTCGCAGGGCTCTGCTCCACTCGCTGTGGCCTGGCCCTGGTCCTGCACGTCTCTCTCTTCATGGCATACGCGCTCCGAGTCAGCCTCAGCATCGCCATCGTCGCCATGACTAACAGCAGCCATCCCCACGGCTGGTCCGGCAGCGCTCCTGATGGCTCCCATCCAGGCTTTGCTCAGGACGTGAGTGGAAAGCAGATGCAGATAACTGGAGGATGCTTCCCGGGCTCAGTCCACTCCTGCTTTTGCATGAGGACAGCCTGGGAAGCAGCAAAACCTTTGGGACAAGGAGGGTGATGAGCACAGACCTCAGTTTGTTGTACTCAGGGCTGGGTCTGCTGGTTGCTTCTCCCCTTTCACAGGAGTCTGTGCCTGGAAAACAGAGATCTCCCTCTGACAGACATGGTTTGTCTCCTCCAGGCCCCTGTGTACAACTGGAGCGCTGAGACTCAAGGAATCGTCCTCAGCTCCTTCTTCTATGGCTACGGCCTGACACAGGCGCTGGGCGGGTACTGCTCGGGGCTGTTCGGGGGGAAACCTGTCCTGGGCAGCGGGCTCCTGCTCTCCTCCCTGATCACCCTCCTCATGCCCCGAGCAGCAGAGCTCGGCATCAGCTTCCTCATCGGGCTGCAGGTGCTGCTGGGCTTGGCGGAGGTCAGTCGTGGCTCCAGGCACTGCCTGGCTTATGAAACCTGCTCCGGTTAGCCCTGGCTGCGCTCCCCACGTCCCTTCCCTCCCTGTTATCCTTTGCAGGGAGTGCTATTTCCAGCTCAGTACACGCTCTGGGCAAAATGGGCCCCTCCACTGGAACGCGGCAGGCTCATGAATGTCGCTGACGCTGGTAAGACACAAGGACTTTTCCCTACCACCAATTCAGTAAGTGCAAGAGCTCCCCTCATCCCCTCCTTTCCTTGTCACAGCCTCAAGTTCAAGGCTGTGAGTCCTTGGAAAGAAGCATTAGCGGCGTTCAGCCTTTCTGCCTCTCCTCCTCCCATCCTGTGTCTTCTCTGTCTCCTTGGCTCAGCCCAGCTCGAGGCAGGAGAGGGAACCCAGACACTGAAGGGACCAGACCTGAACTTGTTTGCACAGGCGCTTCGTTTGTGCCACCGCGTTTTCCCATCACAGATCAGGGTGGAGGCTGTAGGTCTGTCCCACTCGCTGCTAGTCAGGTGCTGGGGTACCAAAGTCCCATTAAAATGACTCTTCTGGTTTCTGATCCCTAGGATGCACTTTTGGGACTTTCTTTGCTCTCCTCGTGGCTGGGATCATCTGCCAGAGTCTGGGGTGGCCTTTTGTCTTCTACATCTTTGGTGAGTAATGGTCCATTATGTCCCTCTACTCCAACTCTGCTGCAGAGCTCCCAAAGTCTTCCCAGCAGAGCCCTGTGGGACCAGCTCTGTCCTGCCCAGACTCACACAGGTCTCTGGGCTCCTCTCTCACCTGCCAGGCCAGGATTAAGCCATTTTGCTGGGGTACTATTAGGGAACGTGCCTTTAATGCCATCAACTCGGCCCTTTCCGCTGGGAGCAATGGATTAAGGGGAGTTGTCCCTTTCCATCATGGCTAGCAGCAGGCTCCGTCGCACTGGCTCAGCTCTGCCGCAGCTCGGCGTAGGGGGAGCTGGCACTGAGAGCCTTGCTCCTCGCAGGTGGCGTTGGTTGTGCCTGGTGCCTCTGCTGGTTCCTGCTCGTGTACGAGGACCCTGCACGTCACCCGTGGATTAGTGCCAGGGAGCAGGAGTACATCGTGTCATCGCTGGCTCACCAGGTACACACAAACCTTTCAGCCACGACTGACCACACCGCAGACACCGTGGCTCTGAGGCAGTTCAGCTGGGCTCCCCGCGCAGCAGACAGGGCTAGTTCCAGTCTTCTCAGCAGCAGGTGGAGAGGCCAAGGAAAGCCTGGATGGCCTTTCCAGGGGATGGGAGGCAGGAATGGAGGCACTGACTGATGTTTAATTCCTTCCAGGGCAGCTCTCATGGCCGCTCCCTCCCACTTGTGGCCATGGCTAAATCACTGCCCCTTTGGGCGATCACCATCGCCTGCTTCTGCACAGACTGGCTGTTCTACATGCTGCTGACCTCCATGCCCACCTTCTTGAGCAGCGTCCTCTGCTTTGACCTCAGAGAGGTGAGTCCTGCCCTGCAGCTGAGGCTGGGCCCTGCAGCAGGGACAGGACTTGGTCCCTCTGTAGCCTGGGAACACGGAGGTTCCTCAGGGACATCTCTTCCTGAAGACCAGTAGCTCTGGGACCAAGGGAGCTGCAGTCTTGGAGCTCTTGGCTCCATTGCTTTGTGCCACAGATGTGACGATGCCTTGCTCTCTCCTCTGCAGAACGGGCTCCTCTCCTCCCTGCCTTACGTTGGGAATGGGTTGGGGCACATTCTGGCTGGGCTGCTGGCTGATTTCCTCCTGGCTAGGCAAGTGCTTGGCACAGCAGCCGTCAGGAAGCTCTTCTCAGCACTCGGTAAGGACAAGCTCTCACCTGCCATCCAGCCTTTCCACCATACTTGTGTGGCCTGTTATAAACACATCCCCTTTTCCTCCCAAGGGATGCTGCTCCCAGCCATCTTCCTGGTGGCTGTGCCTTACATTGGCTCCAGTTCCACAGTTGTGGTCCTTCTAACACTGGCTTTGACAATAATCAGCATGACAGGGGCAGGCATCAATATTAACCACATCGATATAGCACCCAGGTAAGTGGGTCTGACCTCTATGCCCTCCCTGGCTCTGCATCCTTCCTGTTCCCAACCCCCCGAGGCTTCTGCAACTCCCATTCTCCCTTCCCTTATCTTCCGTAGCTGGTGGCATTGTAAGCTAAGGAGTCAAAGGCTTAAAACCCATCCTGTCAGCATGACAGGCGGTATTCATGCAGATGAGGGAAGGGACTGGCAGCACCTACTCCTCTCCCTTCTTGTGACAGTTTCCTCTCTGCCTCGCTCAGGAAATCTTTGCTTCCTCTCCCCAGATATGCAGGGTTCCTGCTGGGAATCACAAATACCTTTGGCATAGTTGCAGGAATTATTGCTCCCACTGCAGTTGGACTTCTCATCAGCCAGGTAATTTGAGGCCACAAACCACAGGCGCATCCCTGGAAGAAAACACAGGTCTGCTCTCAGAAATGGATTCCTTGGTTTGCACTGAATCAAAAATTACTCCAAGCCAACCCCCTCTCCCAACAAACACATGTGATGTAGCACCCAGTAAACCAGAGCTCTGGACCATTTTGAGGACACAGGGATGACTCAGAAAGAAGGAAGAGCTCCACATGGGCCCCATCTGGATGTAGTTGGAGATGGGGAGAGAGGGTCGAGGGAGTGGGGTGAGTGGGAAGCTCTGTGCCAGGCAGGAAAGCTTCCTGAATTCAGCACAGCACACCATGTTTCCCAAACTGCCAAGGCAGGAAATGCATCTCCAGCGAGAGGGGGTCTGGCATATGTCTTGAGATGAGCAAAGCTCTTCTGTTGTTGTTACTGGTAGCAAGCAGAGGATGGAGATGAGTTTAATGCCAGTGAACCGTGAGGCAGTGGTTGGGCGATCACTCCATGGAGATAAAAGGGAGGGTGATGCCACTGTGATCTGTTCTTGCCCCCCAGGATCTCCAGACTGGCTGGAGGAATGCCTTCTTCATATCTGCAGCCCTCAACCTCTTTGGCCTGATCTTCTACATCGCCTTTGGCAGCGGGACCATCCAAGACTGGGCTAGGGAGGACACTGCTGTGCAGTGAGAGCCAGGAGCATGGGAAGGTACACAAGGGAATGGGCTGCGAACGGGCACAGGCAGGAGCCCCCTCCACTGCCCTGCTCTCGCCTGCACGGCAAAGCTCAGCCCTGTGTTCCTGCCTGCTCCCAGGGCCCGTGCAGCATCCTTGACGATGGCACGAGCTACACAGCCCTGCCTGCACTCTGACTCCTGAAGTGCCCAGCACCTTCACCCAGCTCTGTGCACCACCCGATCCCCTCTACTCCCCTGGGGAGGCACCAGCCCTTCCATCCGTGTTGCCTGCTGGGCGTTTACCCCTGCCCTCAGCCTCTGTCCGTGGGAAGGAACGCTGCAGCACCGACAGATCCTAAACAGGATCCGCGGGGAGCTGGTACAGCTGGCTGTCGGCAAGCTCCGTACGGAGCCTGCGGCTATTTCCAGCAAAGCTGGTCTTGGATGAAGTAAATCGATAATGAAGTAGTAACGCTGCGGTTTAATTAGCGGCTTCTCACACCCTCCACACAGTCTCCTAATGCTTTTTTTCTCTTCTTAATGAGACAAGCTGATTATTCGTTTATCTTTCATCCCCTTTCAGAAGCAATTGGGGCAAAAAATAAGCGAGGGCGTTAGAGTTCAACCTGAGTGCAGCGCCTGGGAGGCAGGGAAGGGGATAAACCGGGAAAGCCTTGGGCTGGTGTCATCCTGACTGAGCGGGGATCCCTGCAAGCATTCAGCTCAGGGCATGGCCACCGGAGGAGATGTTTGGACCTAAAAAGGGCTGTGGATTTGGCTTGCCCCCTCTCCAGAGAAGCTGTGCTCCGCTTTGCTCCCAGCTTGTGGCAGCGAGGGAGTGGGCTGCGACTCCTCCCTTGCTTGACTGTGTCAGAATGGTGCAAAAAGAGGATCCAGAGCCCAGGCAGAGATCTGAAACATGGCCATGCTGCCCTGAAAGAGTGGAGTGAAACTGGATTATGTTCCCAGGCCTGGTTCAAGGAACTCAGGGGTGTGGAGGCAGGTGCAGCTCCAGCAGCCAGGCTTGGGTAAGCTACACTGGGTGCTGCTTGGGAGCGGAGAAGTTCCAACAGCACCTGAGGCGGCAAAGCCGCTGTGGCTCATCGCTCCCGGCCTCAGCGGCAGGCCCCGAGCTCCTGGCAGGACCCCCGCGCCCTCCGGAGCGAGCCCCGCCGCACAGGCAGCAGCTAACGGTGGTGCAGGCCGAGCCCTAGTCCCAGCCTGGCTGCGGGGCACGGGGGGAGGGCGGGCAGGGCGGGTGGTCTCCCCGCACCCCCGGCCCCACGGGCCTGTGGGACAAAATGGACGCGGAGGCTCCCGCCCGCCCGCAGTTGCCTCGGCAACCAGCCGCGGCGCGGCGCCGTCCTCCGGCCGCGAGGGGGCGCTGCCGCCCACGCCCGTGCCGCCCCATAAGACCCCGCGGCGGCGCCCGATTGATCTCTTCCCCGCCCCCATCATGGCGGTGAGTGTCGGCGCTCACGGGCCGAGCCCAGGGTTGTGCCGTTTCTATCCGCCGCCATCCGCTCTCGGCGGGGCCCGGCTGGGCCACGGGCCGTGCGGGAGGGAGCGGGGGAGGCCGGGAGGGAGAGCTGCGGGGCCGGCATGGGCAGGGAGGAGCTGGTCGGCCGGGCTGGGGAAGCGGCTGCCGTGACAGGCCGCGGCCTACGCGGTGGCTGGGCCGCCGCGGCGGTGCTTGAGAGGGGACCGCGGCACTGGGGTTCGCCCCCGGGGCGGAGCAAGGCTCGGTGTCGGGCTGAGGTGGCGGTGGGCTGTCACCCGGGCACCCCTCATTAGCCCCCGTGTGGTTTCTCTGCAGCAAGACCAAGGCGAAAAGGAGAACCCCATGCGAGAGCTGCGCATCCGCAAGCTCTGCCTCAACATCTGCGTTGGGGAGAGCGGGGACAGGCTCACCCGAGCGGCCAAAGTGCTGGAGCAGCTGACGGGCCAGACCCCCGTCTTCTCCAAAGGTGAGGAGCCGGTTTTCCGGCCGGCTGCCAGGGGAAGGGGCGTGTGTTGGGGGCTGCAAAGGAGCGGTTTGTCTGCAGGCTTCAGTGGTGGTGGTGGTGGTCCTTCCCGCGCAGAGGGTGAAGTGGCAGTGCGGGTCCCAGGGAGGAGGCTCCTTGGCAGAGCCAGTGTGGGGAGGTCTGCTCTGATGCATCTGTAGGCCTTGTTGTGAGCACTGGGGGCCTTAAATACTCAGGGGTCGTGGTCGTTTCTGTCAGTTCTGCTCTCATCACCGAAGGGACAGTTGGTTGCCTCGGTTCTGCTTCCTTCCTTTAATTTCTCCAGCCTTAAGCAAGCTCTGGATCCCAGTGGGTGGCAATCCTTTGAATAGCCTCTAAGTGTAATTATTGCTGCCTACAGCACGATACACTGTAAGATCCTTTGGCATCAGAAGAAACGAGAAGATTGCTGTTCATTGCACGGTTCGCGGGGCCAAAGCAGAGGAGATTCTGGAGAAGGGGTTGAAGGTGAGAATTTGGCTGATCCGGATGTTTGATTTGTGAAAGAACAAAACCTGTACCCACGGAAAAGATGTGTCCAGTGGTGTGCTCTAGTTACTGGTCAGTCATGGATGTGAAGGGTTGGGGTGGCAGCCTTGTCTGATACACGGGCTGCTGTGTGTGCAGCGTTTCTCTGCCGGGTTGCTGTCGCATCCTTACTTAAGGATGCAGTTGGTGCAGTTGCACCTTTCTTTTGTTCTGTCTTTGCTGTGATTTATGAGCAGGCAAAAATCGTAGGGCTAAAGACTTACGTAAGCAAGTTGTGGGTCTGGTAACAGTTGGGGGCTTCTGCTTGTGTCAGTAATGAAATAGTGACCAACAACATATGTTTCAGGTGCGAGAATACGAGTTGAGAAAAAACAACTTCTCAGACACTGGGAACTTTGGCTTTGGAATCCAGGAGCACATCGATCTGGGGATTAAATATGATCCCAGTATTGGTATCTACGGCTTGGACTTTTACGTGGTGCGTATTCCCTGCTTCCCTGCAGCTCCTGGGCTCGTGTGAAAGCTCTTGAAGGAACCTAGAACGATAACTGGCTCACATAAACTTGTTGCCAAGTGCTGGAAGATAGAAAAATGTAGAAAATCCGAGTCTAAAGTGAGATTTCCAGGGCTGCTGTAAAATCCCTGATGTATGACATGTATCACAAAGCCGCTTCAGAAACAAATACGTGGCTCTTGCTGCTGCTCCTGGATAGCACTGAAAGAGCTGTGCTAGGTTTGGGGAAGGAAGGAGGAGCAGGGGCTTCAGGAGTGCAGAGGAAGATGGGCTGTGTTGCTGGAAGATCCTCTCTGCACGTGGAGGGCTGGGTCACTACCAGCAGCGGTGGCTGGCGTGTGAGTCACTGCGTTCTGCTGTGCCTCACGCCCAACCTCTGAAATAGAGCGAAGCTGTTCCGTATGTGTTAGCAGTGCTGTGCAGTGTATCTGTTCTTGAAAGCTGAGGCCTCTGGGTATGGAATAGTGTGTCTTCCACGCTCACTTTGGTTTCTCTGAGTCAGTGTATGTGCTAATTTCTCCAGCATAGGAGCTGTCCCTGTGAGTTTACTAGACTGCTCGGAAGTTACTTAGCTTCCAGTTTACACTGAGGCTGTAGAAGATATGACTCGGGCAATGAGATGTTACTGACGCGGGAATTCTAGCCTTCCCTCCTAGAAAACTGTTAAGTAAATCAATGGCAGAGTGAAACAGTGCTGTGCGCCTCCCCTCTGGCAGGTGCTGGGCAGGCCTGGCTTCAGCATTGCTGACAAGAAACGCAGGACTGGCAACATTGGGGCCAAGCACAGAATTGGAAAGGAAGAAGCCATGCGCTGGTTTCAGCAAAAGGTAAAGTCCATCTTTATTTTGTATCCCAAGAGTTTCCTAGCAAGGATCAGCAAAATGTTTTGTTGCGGAAGGACTGGAACAAGTCACTGGGTGGGAGATCTTGATCACTGCTTAAGGCATTGATTGACTTTTACTGCTGTGGGGTGGTAGAAGCTGCATTTGAGTGTGAGTGCTGTTCATGCCCCTTTTTTGTGTGCTGAACTGAAAGAGCAGCTCTAGCAGGATAGCTGGAAGTATCAGCTCTTGTGCAGATCCCGTTTCCTGCGGTTTTTGGAGGTGTTATGTGGATCACAAGTGATGAGGCAGAGTTAGGGTTGGTTTGTCTTGCAGCTGCCAGACTTGGAGGGTGGAGTGATCAACATAAAACAAGTTCTTGGGTTTATCTGTCCATAGTTCTCTGACACAGACTGGATAATGAGTGGGAGATGCCAAAAGCTTGACCGGAAATGCTGAGGGATGGGGACTACTGATCCTTTTTTGGAGGTGGAAAGGGTGGGCAGTCTGTCTGGAGGCTCTTTGCTGGCTACTCTGAGATCTACAGCAGCCGTACCCTGTACAGTGTAGGTGCAGCCTGCTCTGGCTGAATGGCCTTCCCTCATGCGTGGTTCTGCTTACTGCAGTGTAGCTACCCCCAGGGGCCAAGTCCTGGGACTGTGGAAGAGGAGTCCTGCTCAGATCAGGCTGGGGAGGGTGGGGCTGCTTGTTTCACTGGGCTGATGAGTGGAGTTAATGCTTATGTGAACACAGCCCTGCTTGGAAGTTCATAGCACAGCAGCAAAGTGGAAAGGCAGGCAGCTGCTCACATGGGAGAACTGGGGTTTGATGTCAGTGTTGTCTGGCCCAGAATGAACGTGGTGACAGTTTCCTGGGACAGCAGTTCTGCATCTTTACCTGATGGTACTTTCTCACTTGGTTCGTTGTTGTTTTTTCTCACAGTATGATGGCATCATCCTTCCTGGTAAATGAGCAGTTCCTGTTACCAAAAAAGCAAATAAAATTTTCTAACCCCTAACTTGTGTTGTGAATTTTGTGGGGTCTTCCCCTGCTCCCTGCAGCTTCTGGGGTCAGGGGTCACTCACGCTGAAAAGGTAGGAGCAGGGCGGGGACTGATGCTGTGTGCTTGAAGAGAACGTGCTGTTCTTGAGGAGCAGGTGCTGGATTTGCATGGATAGTCTCCACTTCTGTACTGTCCCGCTGCACAGAAAATGTGTAGAGCTTTGCTAGAGTCTGTAGGTGGGCAGAGAAGAACTCTTCTAAAAAATCCATGCTTTTTGATCACTGGAGTTGTAAAGCAGAATTTCTGGAGGTTTAAATTCCTGAGGGGAATGAAGTAAGTCAGTGTGCTTTCTGATCCTCCACAGACCAACCTGCAGTCTTAGGGCAGCATGCTCTTTCAAGAATGTGGGATTCTGATTTAGGAAGAAACTCGGTTGCTCTAGGAGCTATTGGGAGTGGAAGGTCAGTGGGAAGCCAGAGGAAGTGGCACATGTATCCTTTAATAAAACAGAGCTGTAAAGCCAAAATGCCGCTGCGGGTTCTTTGTCTAAGCGAAGGGGGGCTGAGCAAGGCTTGTGGTGCTGGCAGGGCTGAGGCTTCTGAGCTGAGATTCAAACCTGGCACAAGAGGGGGCTGAGAGCCAGCAGAAAGCCCTGATCCATGCTGCTGTGGGTAGCTGCTTGTACTTGGCATGGATCGTGGCGCTCCTGAGGTGCTGTAGAAATCCTGAAGCAATTCTTGGATGTGCTTAGAATGTGTAGGGTGGATCTTGACTGGATTGTTAAAATGTTTCAGGAGTGTGAACTTAACACTGCTTTAATTACACAGCCAGACAGTTTTCCCCTGTGAAGAAATGGCCTTTATTTTAAAGAGAAAATTCTCTGCAGGACAGTACAGCTCATGCATGTGGAGTGCAGCAACACCCTTGGCTCTGCCCTCTAGCATTCAGCCCTCTCCTGCATCGTACAATAAAAAGACTGAGGAACAAGCTTGCTTCCATCGCAGTCTGCACACACTGACGCTGGGGGCTGTGCGGTGTACTCTCAGGCTTGACTGTTCCCTTGTTCAAACCTCTGGAGCTGTAAGCCAGGGGAGGTTGCCAGCACTGCTCAGGATGGAGCCCACTCCAAAACACACAGAGCAGTGTGTGCCAAAATGCACAGAGGAAAGTCAAAACTGAACAGCAGTGGTGTTCTGCCTCGGTAGAGCTTGATGCAAACTTGAGATCAAGAGTTCTTGGAGAAAGATCAGTACCTTTATGTGAACTGTAACTGTGGCGAGTGGCTCCGTTTGGTGAGCTGCTAAAGCAAGTGGCAATCAGCCTGCTTTGCTGAAGGTCTGGTCTTGGCACCTCCGTGGCATGTTGGCTTCCTAGATTTGACTTCACTGTGTTGGACAGAAATGACCGGAACAAAGCCCAGAGTGTTTGCCTGGATGCTCAGCAGCACGTAGCTGCCTCGGCCTGAGACAGACGTGGGAATGAGCCAGTCTGGGATCGCATGTAAATGTGCTCCAGTACCAGAATCTGTTACCCGAGGATGCTGGCCTCAGCATGACTGTGCTGTCTTGTGGGTTTGAGACCAGGAATAACCACCACCCTCTCCAGCTTGTCACAGGTTATCGCTGCTCTGGGGCTGGGGGGCAGGGTTTGGAGTCCTGTGGTGTGGCTTGCCCTGACAAACTCAGCCCAAGAGCCCTGCCCTGCAGTGCCTGAAAGGACAGCCAGCGTCTCCGTAAAGACAGGGAGGGTCTGAGGGAATGAGTAAATATTAAAGGTCTTTCCCTTGAACGAATGCTGTGTGAGCAACCTCTCACTTTCCTGTACCTAATACCAACAGTACTCTGGTTTAGAAAGTGTCTCACGCTCCTATTCCTACAGTAGGACTTCTGTGTTATTCTAGGGTTCTTTTTCTTTTATTTTTTTTCCTTTTTTTCCACTTTTTCCAGTCCATACGGTGATAGCCTGCTGCAGGCTGAGGAGAAGAGCTCTTCTGTCCTGCTTGCTTCTGTGCCTGCCTCGCTTGAACAATCCCTGCTTACGCTGTGGGCTGGAGATGCAGACAGCTCAGAAGATGCTTTCCTAGAGCCCAAAACTTGCCATGATGGAACAAGAGTGTTTGAGACTTTGCAGTGACTGCAGACATCAGCGTGGCTCCCCATCCAGCTATTCCACACCCCTCAGCTCTGTCTTTTCCCTGGCTGCTGGCCTAAGCCACGTAGCGCCCAGGGCTCTTTATGTGCTGGCTGCTGCCGAGGCCACAGAGCTGGCCCGTGACCTGGAGCTCGAGGAGCGTGGGAGGATGATAGTGCAGCATGAGACCCCCACAGTGGCCTCGGGGAGGTCCTCATCCTCATCCCACTCATTGAGGTCGGGATTGTAGCACTGCACACGTTTCTGATACTTCTTCCCACACTCGTTCCAGCCACCCACCAGGCACAAACGCCCCTCCAGCAGAGCCACCCCAGCTGTGCTGACCCCCGTGGGCAGGGGTGCCATGTAACTCCACTGTCCTGTGACTGGGCTGTAGCACTCCACGGACATCACGTCCACCCGCTCGCCCTGGGGACCCAGCTGGCTCCCCCCTAGCACATACGCTCGGTCGGCCACGGTGGCTGCGCAGTGCCAGCCCCGGGGGGTGCCGAGCATTGCCTGCTCCCTCCAGGCATCGGCGCTGGGCTCGTAGCAGCACACAGTACGGGAATAGGCATGGCTGATGTAGCCACCGGTGACCAGCAGCTTGCCGTTGATGAGGGTGGTGGCGTGGCAGCAGCGTGGCGTCTCCAGGCTTGCTGTGCTCTGCCAACTGTTGGTGGTGGGGACGTAGCACTCGACAGATGCCAAGGTGCCCTCGGTGTTGCGCCCTCCGACAGCGTAGAGGAGCCCGTTGCAGGCGCTGAGGCTGAAGTGTGTCCTCCTGTGCTGCATGCTGGCCAGGTGCAGCCAGGTGTTGAAGCGCGGGTCGTACCTGGGGGACGAAGGGCAGAGCTGTCTGTCCTGGGCTAGCATCAGAGCCGGGGGGAGAAGAGGGGCCTGCCGAACATCTGCCTTTGGAGGAGACGACTCGTGCTCTGGAAGAGCCTCTCTGCCTTCTCTGGCAGTCAAAAAGCATCTGGACAGGCAGTGCAGATGGAGATGACAGCGCTGCACAGGACTGGACCCTACCAGTGACTGCTCTGACCCTTGGGACGGCCCAGCATTGCTCCTGCCACCACAGACTGTCCTGGCTTGGAAGTGGCGAGTGATCCTAATCTGAGGTGCCCCCAAGCACCGTCACTGTCCCCTCTGCTGGGTCTTGGCAGGTAGAGGAGGACCTTGGGGCAGATTTTCCATTCCCACCCTGCCAGGCCAAAGCCAGGCACGTGATAAGGAGCCAGCTCCTTGTGTGCCCACGAGATGGCAGAGGGACCTGGAGCTGCTGTGTCCCCCCAGCAATGCCACAGGGACTGAGGCCAGGCTGGGAAGGGTGCGTAAGCTGCTAGTCAGAAATAGGAAGGAGACCTGCTGGTGGGTTCCTGAAATCTCACTCAGGGCAGGAAAAAGCCCAATGACAGTTCCTAACGAAGGGGTGGTGGTCAGGGGCATGAAGGGCTGGCCTGGAGCAGTGCTAAGGATGTGTGTGGACCCTCAGGTGGCTGAGCCAAGCTGTGGGCAGAGCTACCAGGAAGCTCAGGTTTAGGTTGCAAACAAAATAGTTCCGTGTCTTGTTGCCATGGTTACTTCTCTTTTCTTTGAATAGTAATCCCTTGGCGATCCAGTGACAGGTTTATGGGGATTTAGGAAACCAACCTTGTCATTAAATGATGAAGAGAGGAAGGGAGGCAGAGAGAAGAAAACCCTTCAGGCAACAGGAATCCTACAGACAGTAAATCTACCTTAAAATCATTCCAGACAAAAATCTACCTTAAAATCATCCCAGTGACCTGGTGGAGGCTGCCACTGGCGTGAAAAACAGCCAGCAGGTGAAAAGGGGAGCTCCTAGCATAACAGAATGGGTTACTTCCAAATAATGAGGGCTCCCATGTCTCTAGGAGTCTCACGGTCCAGCTCGCCGTGCTGGGCCTTGTTCCATTTGTCCCCCCTGGCAGCGTTATCCCAGAGGCCAGACCTCCCTGCTGGTTACTGGTATCAAAGAGGAACCTTTCGGACACGCCGTCCCTAACCCCGTGGCCAGGTGGGGCCCATCTTACCTGTTCAGGCTGTTGACTGCATGCTTGGCCTGGTTCCTGGCATCGTTTTGGTCTTCACCGCCGGCGATGTAGATGAATCCATCCATCACCACCACGCACTGGTTAAAACTCTTCGCTGGCATCTCTGTCAGCTTGTTCCAGTTTCCCTCTGCGTCCCTGTAGCTGATCTCCCTGCTAAGAGCCTTCTCGGTCAACGCTGGACGACCCCCAACTGTGACAAGCACCCTCTGGCCTCCCCGTATCCTGGTTCTCCGGGACTGAAGGGTGTTTTGTTGGTGGGGGAGCAGGTGGTAATTCATAGCATCCACGAGGAGCTTGTGGCACTGCGGATCTTGCATCATACGTGGCACGGGTTGCACGTGGTTGACCAAGTCTGGAGCCGAGATTGTTCCGAACCGGATGTTGCTCAGGAGGTCAGCAGCGTATCGAACCCGTTTCGGGTCAAACTCCAGCCACTTGACAGCGATCTGGAAAGCTGCAACCTCGCTGGGTATCTGCAGGCCATCATCCATCAGCAGCTCATTGATCTGATCAAAGGGGAGTTTCATGAACTGGTCGGTCTTGGAGAACTCCAGGAAGTTTTCCCGGATAAATTTCCGGGTGGCGTCTTTCACCTGGTTGAGGCCGTAGGTGGACGAGATGTTGGCGATGTACACGCAGTTCTCCACAGCCATCTCCCGAACGAGGAAGTCGCTGCACATGTTCAACAGGGCTGGCACCTGCAGCTGCGTGGCCGCGGCGATGGTGCTGCCGATGGTGTAGAGCGAGAGGCTCAGCTTCCCTGTGTAGGCGTAGGTGATGACGGTGGTCAGGCCCAGTGGGGACATGTCGCGGAGCTCCACCCGGTGCAGCTGAGGGTCTCTCTGCAGCAGGCGGTGGAAGTACTCGCTGCAGGAAGCCAGAACGAGTTTATGCACCTCGAAGGACTTGGTTTTGGTGGCAATGGTGAGATCGCAGAGGAACCGCTTCTGGCGCATCTGGTTCATCCCCTCCAGAAGGCTGGCTCCGTGGTCTGGCGCTTCAACCTCCGTGGCCGTGCAGTGGAAGCCATTGGAGCCGCTGTCGTACAAACTATTCAAGTGATTGAGGTGTTCGACGTCTAGCAAAGCATCTTCCACCATCACCGGCGTGATGGATGCATCCTCTTTATCCACCTTGGGCTTCTTGGAGGTTTTCCTTTTGGGTGCCATCTTGGTAGGATGAGAATGGGACCTGGTGAGAAAGGAGAGGTGAGGGGCCTTGTAGCAGGAGCACGGGTGTCCTGCTCTCCAGGACATTCAGTTAAGCGAAGGAAAAACTCCCACTGACCCCTATTCCCTTTGGGTCAGGCCAAGGGAAGGATGGGAAGCCCTGTACCCCTCTGAGCTGCGTTAAAGGCATTGAGGGCCATGACTTCCAGAGGGAATCCTCAACTCTCAACCAGTACCAGCACCTTCGCTGTGTCAAAACCAGACTGGGGATTATGGGTGGTTGCCTTGGGAAACTGGGAGCACCCACTGGTTCCTGGAGTGACGCAGACTCCAGACAGCCAGGCGGCGAGCGCAGGGGGTGTTTTGCCTGACTCAAGCGCATGTCAGGTGGGGTGAATCAAGGTCTGGCAGCGCTGACAGAGGCTGCCACGCAGCAGCGAGGTGAGATGAACTCCAGCACTGCATCAGGGCAGAGAAAAGGGTGTTCACTTCCCCTGCCGGGCATGCTGAGGCACTGCTGGGTAACCAGTGGGGCCAGTTGTCCTTTGGGGTGACCAGTTTAGAGTGAAGGTGAAAGAGGGAAAAAAAAAATCAACAACAACAAAAATCCAGCTTTTGAATGTTCCCAAATTCCAGCTTGAAACCCCAGTTGGAAACTCAGCAGTGACCTCAGCTCGTCTGAGGGAGCTTGGAGCAGCCAATATATGAGGGAACAAATCTGCCAACCAGAAATAGCTGTTACTGCGCTGTCTCACATGTCTGGGTACTGTTTATTATGCTTGGCCATAAAGATCAGGTTTCTTGGAACTGAGTAATCAGCTCATATTTAGCACCAGGCAAAGAAGAAGGGAGGCATTATGAGACCAGCAAAAACATGGAGAAGGGAAAAGTTTAGTGAAAGGCCCTGCCAGGAAAGAGAATCCAGGGTGGAGTCCGAGGGGCAGAGCAGCAGTGCCGGCGCAGCCATGGTGAGCAGAGGGAGCAGGGATGGCACAGGCAGCCACAGACCCTGCTCTCTCCTGGCCAAAAGGATTCAGGAGAAAAGCCCCAGGCACTTGAGCCATCCCTGCTGTTGCGGTGTTTCACGGGGCTACCCCGCTCTACTCATCTATCACAGTGTCATACCCTGGAGCAGACATCAGTCCTGAAACTGGGACGCAAACGCCGCACGCGCCTCTGTGTTTGGAGATGAAATGGTTTCCAACACCCAGCTCAGGCTTGGGAAAACGAACCGGGATTTACCCTTTCAGAGCAAAACCACTTTGATGTTTCCAAACACGCATTTTATTCAGGCTATGCATTCCCCAGAAAAATGTGCAGTTTCAGCTTTCAGCTGGATTTGAGATGAAAATATAGGTTAAATATTGGAATTTCCCAGGAAATGAATGAAAATGTTTTTCCAGGCCTTCTGTCCAGATCCCTCAAACCTGCACCTCTGAAACGCGACACTGCAAGAACCTCCTTGCTGCCAAATAAACCCGAAGAGAAGCAGGACTTGTCCCAGAGGGAGGTGGCCGTCCTGCTGCCCCCACACAGAGGCCGGTGCCAGCAGGATGGGTGCCACCTTGAGCTCTGCAACCTGCTGGGGCAGGAGGGTTTGGCCTTGTGAGATATGTGACCTGGGTGTCAGCTCCCACCGGGCTGCGCTGAGGATCTGCCCGATCCCTTCTACTCCCCAAACTGCCTTGATTTTGGCCTTTATTTTACATAGTCAAGCACAGTCCCTGCAGCAAGCCACTGTTTCTGTCCATAAAACTGCTTCCTCCCTCCCCTTTCAGGGGCTCCAGACCCCATTGTAGAGGGGTGACACCAATGCTCGGAAGCTCCTGTGGGCCTGATCATCACAGTTTGGCAAGCTGATCTCCAAACACCTTAACTCCTTTGGGAAAGCCCAGCAGTGCGGCTGGCATTCTCCATCCCGTCCACCCCACTCAGGAGTCAAGGGGGAAAGTTTTTCTGGGATAAAACAGTGACCTTCCAACTGCATTAGAAGTACAGTGGAGCCGTGAGAAGTTTTGGGCTCATACTGATGTCCGTGGGATCCTGCCTGTCCCCTCTGCGCACCTGTGAGACTCCAGTTTGAAGCACATGTTCACGTTACTCCAGTGTCTGGTTGCAGGAGGGCAGAGCGACCTTTACTACCTGCAGTTAATTTAAAATGGGACATCACTGCTGCTTCCCATTGAAACACCGCTGTAGTGACTTGAAAGGGGCATTTTTCCTACAGATTAATCCTGGCTACTGGATTAATCTAGGGAGCTGGAATGGTCTGAAGAGATTTCAAAGAGCCCAGAGAGAAAGGAGGGAAGACAAAGCTTTTTTCTAGCTGTTTAAACGTCTCTTAAATGTCAGTAGTGGTCCTCCCATCCTTTCAGTGCTGCTAATCTCAGCCCTGCACCACATTACTGAGCTAACAGCAAAGCAGGACCTACACTGGGTGAATCAGTCTTCACAAGATTATGGCAGACTCATTTTCTTTCATATCTAACCAAACAGAGTCCCTCTCCTCCACCTGCTCACGTCCCCAGCCCCATGTTCAAGCAGGGTCTTGAGTTACAGCAAACACCGAGCTGACCTGGAAAACTACCTGGACACGGCAGCTCTGGGCGCTGCTTGCTGTCAGTAATTCCTCCAGCCCCACGTTAGAGAACAACCAAGTCTTTCCCCATGCCATTATTTCCATTATTCAGCAGTTCCCGTGCCCCGCACAAGGTCTCTGCAAATCCTGCCCGGTGAGCTCTGGCTCTCTGTGACTCATCTATAGGCCGGGGCTGCTCCTTACCTTGCTGTTAAGCCCGGTTAGTCCAAGGGGAAGCTCTGACCAGCACAGGGCTCTGCAGGTTGAGAGACAGAGACCCTCGACTTTGCCCACACAACATCCTCCTCCCTCCTCTCCCCTCCCAGCCAGCTGACCGCTCTCATCACTTCTACGTTTACAGCAGGCTTGTAGGGTGACGTGAGGACAGCCGCCCTCAGCCGAGTCCCCAGGGACATGCAAAGGGCTGGATTCAGGTAGCGCAGCTCCAGCCAAGGGCATCAGCCGACGACGGAGAAGGCAGTAGACCAAAGGCCGGGCAGGACTACCTGGCCGCTGCGAGGGAAAGGCAACGAGGAGGCAGCCAAAGGCCTGGCTCCACCCCAGAGGGGTTCTCCAGGGCATCTGGGGATGAGCTGGGGGACATCGCCCTGCTAATGCCTTCCCTGCTCTCCTGAGTAAGCGGAGGGGAAGGCACATCCCAGCCCCTGGCCTGAGAAGGCCCCGGGCCGCGAAGCTGCGGCCCTGCTCAATTTGCCCTTGGCCGCGAACAAGTCCAAAAACCTACTTTCTGCTCGCTCCCAACAGCCTCGGTGGAGTTGTTGGGAGGCAACGGGAATGGGTGTGAAGCGATATTTGTCAGGAAAAGCTGCCCTGACCACTGCGGGGCCGGAGATGGCACCACTACCCCCGTGAGGGGCGGCCGTGGCGGTTCCCCTCAGCAGTGCCCTGCCAGCACTCAAGATGGCGCTGCCAACCGCCACTGCCAGGCCCCAAGATGGCACCCGTTTGTGTCGTCACAGGCCAGGGGGCAACGGTTGCGTGGTTTCCGTTTCCTGCCCTCAGAGAAGATGGCGGCGGCAGCGGGGAAGCACCGTGTGGCGAGCGGGCGGTGAAGCCGCTTCCGCCGTCCCGGCCTCTCCAGCAGTAAACATGGCGGAGTCGATGCTGGAAGTTGTGGGCAAGCTGCAGTCGCGGCTGGCGGGCAGCTCGGAGCCCAAGAAGGTGATGGGGGCGGCGGCGCGGTCGGGGCCCCCCCCTTTCCCGGCAGGGGCGTTGCGACGGGGTCGGGAGGGCCAGGGCCACCGCCGAGGGGCACGGGGAGCGGGGCTGGGCCTGCCCTCCGCCGCCCCTGAAGTTTCCTGCCCGTCCGGGGCCGCGGTCCGTGGGGCGAGGCGGGCGGCCCGCCGCCTCCGAGCCGCGGGAGCGGGGCAGGCCCGGGGGGTTGTTCCCGGTGGGAGCCCCCTGCGGTGCTGCCGGCCTGGGCTGGGCTCGCAGACCCGGGAGGCCCGCTGCCGTGTGCCGGGGTCCCCGTGTGGGGTGCCCCCGTGGCACGGCCGTGGGGTGCGGTTTGAGTGGCAGGCGAGCGGGCAGCGGGAGAACCTGCCGGAAGAGTCTTGCCCTGGTGACGTGTTCGTGGTGGAAGAGCCACGGTCCGGGGCAGGACCTGCCGTGGGACCAGGGAGGGCCAGGACCATGGCAAGGCCACCACGGTCAGCGGGGAGTTGGGGTCAGGGCCAGAAGTTGCTTGGTTTTAACTCAGCCCCCGGCACGGGTTCCCCCTCCGGCCTCGGGGAAGTTGCTGGACGCCTCTCGCCCATCTCAAGGAGGGACCGTGTCCGCTGCCGAAACCTGCAGCAGCTGTCGCGGAGCAGCTGCCGGGCGTGCGCTGCCCTGACCTGCGCTTGTGCTCCGATCTGTTGGGTGACATTGGGCTTCGTCTGTTGCTAACGGCAACTGTCCTGCTGGGCACCAGGGTTCCGAGCCGGTTTTTTCATCTGAAATTTGGGATTATGGTTCATCTCCAGGGTGGGCCCAGCGCATGCTGTTATCCCATCCTCTGGGATAAAGCGGGAGCATCGGTTGTGGTTACTTACAGCGCCCTGGTTCGTGTTTCACTTAATTCAGGCGAACGAGGAGGCAGTGAGGGCTGTGCAGCCGCTCTGACTTGGTTTAACTGAGGCAAACAGCTGCAGAACAGCTCGCTTGCCGAGATTTCCCACAGCCCGTGAAGGATGGATACGGAAGTGCTCGAGTGCTGACCGTTTGAAATGGAGGCCGCCGTACCCAGCTCCGGCCTAGCTGGGGACGAAGCGATGAGAGGGCCTGGTTCCTTCTCTCAGCCAAGGCCAGAGCAGTGTTGAACCACTGGGGCCACGAAACGGAGCCGAGGGACTGCTGAGGAGCCCGTTCCAGGGGGTCTCGGCCTCCGTAGCGCTGAGAGCGTGCGCAAAACTTCAAATATTGGCCCAGCGTGCTGTGCACAGAGAATCAGTGCTCCTGTTCCCTGACCCTTGTGTCAGCTTGGGGCAGTAACAGCCTGTCTGCATTCCTTGGGCATCGTAAGTCTTCGGGCACTGTTTGCACAGGCTGACTCTTTCTCCAGTAACCTTGCAGTCGTTTCTTTCTCTGTTGATCCCGTGCAGTTTTGCGAGGGGAGGGAGAGGTGCTAAGCACTCGCAAGCTGTTACCAGCTAGGGTAGTGACTCTGAACCCTTTCCTTTCCCCTGCAGAAAGGTCCCATGACTACTCTCTTTATTTCTGATACCTTTCAGCTGTGTCCTCAGAAGTGTTAGTATTTCTGTGCTTGAGTTTAGTTGGCGTTGCATTGTCTTGATGGATCGTGTGTCTTCTGAGCACCTTCCTATGTCAGAAAATGGCTTTTGGCTCTGCTGCTATAACTGTTCCCCCTACGGTTCCATAGCATCTATGGCTTTCTCAACAGGACAAATCCACGGCACCGCTGGGTGCTACCCACATGTTTACACCGTTTCTAGACATTGGTTTTCTTGCTGTGTCCTTTTGAAACATTTTATCTGTGATGTGAAAGGATAATATTTGCCCAGGATGGTGCACAGCTCCCTGTTGCCTTGCTGAAAGGTGTTAAGTATTGGTTTTGGGTGAAAATGGGGCTGCTGGCACAGAGCTGTGTGAGTAAAACTCTGGACACTGCTGTAATGTCTTGGGAATGATCTTTTTTCTTTTCCAGCAGGGAGGATACAAACTCTGCAGGAGTGTTTCTCTTCTGAGAGGAGAGAGTGTAAGGGGAAACACACACAAGAGCATCCTCACAGAGGAGAGGCCAAGCTGTGCTGTAGTATGCTGATATTAACCTGCGGTGTTAGCATTGTATCGGCCCGGGCTGACTTCCTGCAGAAAAGCAATCCCCCTCGGTTAAACAAACCCTTATTGGAGCTGGAACTAAGTGAAGTTCTTCCGGTTTGTGTCTTGTGGCTGGCTGACTGAAGCCCTGCCCTGTGCTGGGGTGTTTTAGAAGAGCTTTCTCGTGTATTTCAGCTGGTGTCTAGCAAGATACAAGCCTTGTGTCTTCTGTCCTCTACCTGGCTGCCTCTTTCTCTCTCAGGACTTGTAGGATCTTGGTTATTTCGAGTTGCGCTGCCAGGTTTGAGTCTGCCTGGCTGATTTCGGCTGAAGGCAGCGGGGTGTACTGCATCAGCTTCTTTCCATAGGAAATACCGATGAGCACAAGTTCTTAAGCCTCACTGCAACGTAGTTGTCTGTCCTGGTGCGTCTCCTGCCCGTGGACCTGTGCTCCGCAGAGGCTCCAAGCAAAGCGAGGTTTTGCTGTGCTGTACGCTCCACAGCCCCCAAATGTATCCCTGCTCCGATGTTGCCAGGCTGCATGTCACTTGGACAGTGTCGATAAACACAGGTTTTGACATCTCAGATTGTCAGATAAGTGCGTTACTGATGACGCAGGTAACAAAAACGCCTCCTTTCCTGACGGTGTCACTTTGAGATTATTATTACTTGGCTGGGAAGTCTGCTGAACTCAAACGGTGTTTATGTTTCTCATGAATGTGCAAGTGTAAGAGCTTGGTGAAGTGACACTTCAGGCAAAGGTGAGTGTGTGGTGGCCTCTCAAAGCCAGCTCTTGCCTTTTTTCTGCTTAAGCTGCCTGGGGGTTTCCAACCGCTGACTGCAGTGGGTGTTGGAATAAGCCAGTTCCCCATGAGACGTGTTCTGGATCAAACGTGTGGTTCCCCTGATCTCAAACCACACTTCTGCTGGCTCTGCAAAATCCAGAGATGAGCCCTGTTGAGAACAGCGCTGTTCTTCTTGGAATCCAGCCCAGAAGGCAACAAATAGCCAAAGAGCAATAGGAGCTGTGGAAGATGCTACAGTGGGGTGTAGCAGAAAATAATTGGGAGGCTTTAAGGATACGGTAACGAGTTTTCCCTTGGTTCTTACTCTCGCGGTGGGGTTTTGTAAGCGCTGTAACAACCTCTCTAGGAAGGTAATTGGCTTATAGAGATGCTATTGTGTTAATATTTTCCCATTTTTACTCTTTGTCTACCTAGTACAAAATCCATCCTCCTTCCCACCCCTTCCTGCCCCCTTCCAGACAGGCACACACCAGTCCAAGCGCCTGCGTTACTGATCCCGGAAGGATCTTGGCATTCCCAGCAGGATCCCGACCCGTGAGCTGTGGCAGGTGGCAGAGGTGGGCTGTGTCCCGACCTCTGCTGCTTCTGGTTTGATGGCTTCGATGCCCAGTGGCCTTGTCAAGCGGCGGTGCTGGCAAAGTAACAGTGGTTCTGGAAGCTGGAAGGATGTTGGGAATTTTAGCTCAACTGGCTTTTTTTAGGTGTGTTTTCTCTCCTTCAGTTGAGGTAGGTGGTGGAGCAACTTACCCGCCCTAGATCCTGTGAATCCCAGGGGAGACTCTGTGTTACCATGAGCCCGGAGTTGCAGGGACAGAGGGCTTGAAGACCCGGTCAGCTGTGGTTACAGCACAGCTAGAACCATTGCATCGCACTCAGCATCCCAGCTAAGAGTGCTGGAACACAGTTACTGTTGGTATCAGCGTTTCACTCTTCTAAAACTAACAAGAGAACGTAAACCTTTGGTCATGGCAGTGAAATCCTAAATATTGTGCAGATGGGGCAGTGGTTCCTGGTGAACAGAAGCTGTGCTGTGGTTCTGCTTAAGCTAGATGAACCTTTATCTCTGTGTCGAGGAGTATTTTCTCTCTGAAAGTAACAGCACTCTTCGAATAGGTTGAAAGAGCTGATTTCCTTCAAAAGGAAGGCAGCCTCTCAAGGTCTTTGATCTTTGCACAGAGGAAGTGGAGGTGATTGGGATAGCGTAGGCCGACAGTACTACGTGGAGCATGAGCGCAGTGCTTTAAAGAGATCATCTTCTGGATCAGGGACAGCCCTTTGTACAGCATATAGCAGTGCTGAACAAAGCCTGGGCTGTATAGGGGCTATAATAATGGGAATGCTGACAGGGCTGCTCTGTGGCTATAGCTCAGCTGCGGGGAGTAACGTGAGGGGCAGCGTCGCTGTTGGGTGTGTGCTGCAACTGAGAAGTCGGTAGACATCTCGCTGAAGCGGGGGGGCAGAGGTACAAGTGCGTCCCCTTCACCTGCAGCCTCTCGCTGGGATGCAGGTTGGAGAGGGCTCCTCTTCCCTCCCTGGCCCGCGGAGCAGCTGTATGTGCTGGCAGGGCCTTGCTTGGCAGTGTGTGTGGGGAGAAAACTGACATTTCTCACTGGTGTATGGTGAAGGGAAAAGAGTGAGGTGAGAGGCAGGGGTTGTGGAAGGGATTGGTTGCCTTTTTAGCACAGACTGTAGCTGAGAGAAGAGAGACTGCCAGCAGCACCGGCCCAGTGAAGGGTCTGCAGGGGAGATGTGGGTTCCCTTTTAGATCTTTAAGAGCATCTAGAAATCTTTCTTCCCTCAGTGTGCAGTCTGCAAAACTTGAGAAGGGACTCAATGCTTTTTATCCCTCTTGCCAAGGGATGTGATACTCAGCACTGCCCTCTGAGAGTGAAAACCTGAGTCCTTTCTTTGACTTGCTGTGCCACAGCTGTGTGTGCCTGTTCCTGGTGCTTTCAGCCAGGGTTAAGTTGCAGCCCGTGAAGAAAGCATTAATATTTGAGTGCGTTTTAAGATTCTCAGGCGGCCCCTCCCAGGCAAAGAGGCGATAATCTCTTTGCAGTTGGCCCTCGTGTTCAGCTTCTCGGGAGCTTGATTTGGAGCAAGACAGCAGCTGTCTGCCGCTTGGGTCTTTCTAACAAGCTCTCACGCAGTGCAGAATTTTCTTCCTATCTAATCACAGTGTGTGGTTCGGTATGACAAGTCTGAACACTTTCCTCCTTGTCTCTACAGCTGCTGAAAAGTCTGAAGAGGCTGTCGGAGTTGCCCATCACAGTTGACATTCTTGTGGTAAGAGCTGCGAAATCTCTCGCTCTTCTCATCGTGTCTGTCGAGTCACAGGATGTTTGCCACTGAAGTTCTGCTTTCCCTGGAATACTGTGTGTTGCCTTGGCTACCTGCGTGATTGTGATGTAGTCCTAGACTTCGCAGGCTCAGGGAAAGGAATGTGTTAGAGCAAGCGTGAAGCTATGGGGGGTCTGTCATCCACAGTTCTTCCGAAAGCTTAACGCTTGACTGGGATATGAGAGACGGAGCAGTTCCTAACGACAACTGCATCAGCGTGAAATTAGGAAATTAAAATTATTAATCCTTCTGTTTTAAAACTTAGCAACAGTCATGGTGAATACTAACTTGGTTTATTAATACAAATAATTAATGTTTGGCTAAGGCAGAGTTCAGTCTATGATTTACAGAGCTGGGGTAAATGACATAACGGCTGCTGAAAACACGCTGTAACACGCGTGATACCTTTGCTGTTAGAGCAAGGAAGTTGGTTTCTACCTTGCAGCGACGGGTAGTGCGTTAACTACTCGCTTCGTCGGAAGTTTAGCAGAGGGGAGAACGCTGAGTGTTTTGCTAAGATGTATCCGTGTCTTGTCTCTCTCATGAAGGAGACGGGTGTTGGGAAGACTGTGAACAGTTTACGGAAACACGAGCTCGTAGGAGACTTTGCGAAGAACCTCGTAGCCAGATGGAAGAAGCTAGTGCCTGTGTCCCAGGAGGCAGACAGGTAAGTGGACCTGTTCGGTTTTCTTGGGTAAGCTTGGTTATATTTTTGCAGTGGAGATTATAAACTTCTCTGACGAAGGAAACGAAGTAAACGCTCTGGAAAAACCCAAAACGCAAGTGTGCGAACTCCGCGTGGGGTTTTGCCTTGTTTTGGCATAAAATTCCCACCTCTGCTAGCTACGGAGCGTTGGACTGCTGACTGCTGCAGTTTTGCAGGAAAGTAGGGGCTAATTCTCAAGAATCTGGCGTATGACGAAGAGATTAACGGTAGATGCTGGAAAAGTGCCCTTAGTAAAGCAAGAGATGCAATCTGCCTGTTTCCCATTTTGTGATGCTGTAGAGAGGAAGCTCTAGGCCCGAGTGAAGGAAGTGGCTTGCTTAAAGAAAGCTTTTCTGTGCCAAGATCCTACGGAAACTGAAAGTTAATGCTAGCAGGCGTGTTGCCGTAACAAAGCTGCGTTGAGTGCAGCGATGAGATTGTGTACGTGTGGGTGATAGACCCCGTTACCCACAGTAATTCCCATAGCGGTGGTATCCCTGCATGCTGAACTGGTGAACTGAGACGTGTTTCCCATAGGCGCCACACAGCCAGGAGTGTGTAGGCACGTAGAAGTCTTTGTACGCATCCGTCTCCACTTCCCAGTGAACTGTGAAGTCTCTAGTCCTAATAAAAATGCTTAAGCAATTTCTGGACTGGAAATGCAGTTTCTACATCCCTGAAGGTTGCTGTGACTGAGCGAGTTAGTGGTATTCTTGCCATAAAGCTACAAAATACAACATTAGTCTTATGTAAGAGAGGGTTCTGTCCACACAGTCCATGGAGGGTGGCTCTTTTCATTCATATTGGGAAGTTTTAACCTATTTTGTTTTCTTATCCCTTCAGAAATAATCTAGATTCTGAAGACCGTGACTATGAGAGGAGAACCTCAAGAAAAAGACATCAAGAACCCTCCCTCAGAGAGGATGAGGAACCGGATCAGGAGTATGCAGAACCCTTCCAGCCCTCTTGCAGCCAGTCCTATAGCCCAGATCATAGGGAAAAGAAGTCCAAAAGATATCCTAGGCCTGAGAGAGCCCATGAGACTTATGGCTATAGCAGCAACGAGGGGAAGGGCTGGGGCAGATCTTCCCCAGTGCTCTCTTCAGACCAGGAGTACTCGGACTATGGACAAGCTGTGTCACCTGAGCCAAGTGAGAGCCCTCAGGACATGTACACAGACCCTTATGCCTCTGAGGAGCAGGAAGAACCGTTATTTCATCGGAAACCAAGTAAAGGCCACAGCTTTCAGGAGAAGCTGGGAGGAGCCCAAGAGAGGAACCCTGGTGAGTTCTATGACAAAGGGAATGTGAGTCGAAGCAAAGAGCACAAGCCTTCTCACAAGAAGCAGCGACTTGATGGCAGAGGGGAGGACAGGACCTCTGCCTTCAGCCCGGAAAGATTACACAAGACTTCTTTTAAAGAGCAGCTCCGAGAGGCCCCCGTGGCTGGGGGCAGCAAGGAGAAGCAAAGGATATCAGATGGCAGCAAGAAGGACAAGAACCGAGAAAGCGGCACCTCCAGAAAGGAGAAGTTGCACTTGGAGGCGTCTTTGGACAACCACGTTAAGAAGCAAAAACATCGGGACTCTGAAAAAAGCAAATTGGAAAAGCCCAAGGTGACACTGGAGACCTCTAACCCAGAGCGGGAGAAACGGAAAGCTGAGAGCAACTCCGCAAACAGGATTAAAGAAAAGGGGTTTTCTGGGAGCTTAAAATCTTCAGAGGGGAAGCGCAAAATCTCTGATGTGGACAAAAAATCAACGGGCTTCTCCTCAAATTTTGGGGAGGGGGAAATGGAGGATGAATTTGAACAGCCTACGATGTCCTTCGAGTCGTACCTCAGCTACGACCAGCCCCAGAAAAAGAAAAAGAAAGTGGTCAAACCCACTGTGCCAGCTGGGGAGAAAGACCGGGGGCACAGCAAACAGAACGGATCCAAAGCCAGTAGCAACAGCTCAAGCTCGGGTCAGAAAAGTCCGAGCCACAAGCGAACAAGTGAGAAAAAGGCAGAGAAGAAAGTACCAGAGCCGCCCAAACCAAACCGGGTAAGGTTTCGAAGATCTGAAAGTGAACAAAGGAGGTGGGATCAGCTCCCCTTGGTCCCCTGCTGTCTGGGGCTTACTAGTTTTCCCCTTGGAGGTTTTCTCCATCGGGCTGTGCTTGTGGTGTCTCACTAGTATCTAGATCTGTGACTCCCGTTTCCTGCTGTGGTACACTGAGTGTTTCATATCCCCAAGCCGCAGGCACCGCTGTTAGATGGAAAAGTGGGTGAAGAGAGAGGCAGGGGGGAAAGATATGCAATAGGCAAAACCCTCTTTATTCAAAAATGGGGAGAGTAAGGAAACACCCTCGGCGAAATAATTGCATGAAGCATATTGGGTATGATGCATGGGTCAAGCAGGCAGGGTATCTTTAGATGTGAGTCAGTTCAGAACCCGGCCTGGCGTGCAGTGCACCGCCGGCTAGCAAGGTTCCCAGGTCTCTCAAGTATTTATGCTTCTCTAAAATGGACCTTTTATGTTTACCAGTGGTGCACTTTCGTTAACTAAATCTGCTGGTCTCCAGACACAGGGGAGAAATGGGGGAACTGGTGTTACAACGCAGCTTATTCTAGAAGAAGAACGTTCTTTTGTGAAAGCCTGAAAAAACGAGCAGTGTTTATACGTGTTATCACAACCCTGGCGCCCGTGTGGTGTATGTAGATAAGGGACTGATATGTAAAACCTTGACCAATTAATCTTTTTACTCAACTTGAAACACTTTGCTCTTCAAAAAGTGTTTTTGTAATCTTAGCAGCCTTTTAAAATCTCGCTTTGCCATTCATCCTAACAAGTGCCTCGTATCAAAGGTTTAGGTTTCCCTTTCCTCCGCCCCTGCAGAGTTTTTTGCAGAGGGCGGGGAGGAGAAGGGACAGAACAGGTGAGTGTTTGAGATCAAGGAAATGTTTCTGCCAGCCTTTTCTTCTGTGTTTTTTCTAGTTCTTTGCATTGTTCATCTGACTTGGGTCCTTGCCAGAGGCCTTTAGCACTGAACCTCGTAGGTTAAAGATGTGAATGGCTCTTGCTGCAGTGTGCTGGGAGATTCAGATCCCCAGTGTTGGCTTCTTTGTATTGACAACCTAGGCAGAGCCACAGTAACGTGGCACAAGTGCAGCCTCCCCCCAGGGCTGTTCCCTGGTGCAAGCTGATCAGCATTGAGTGTCTTACTTGGGCTGTCCAACAAATTGCAGTTCAGTGCTGTTGTACACCGGCAGGAGGTAATGTTCTCCTGTATTCTTGCCTTACTTGCATGTACATCCTCTCCTTCCAGATACTTTTAGATGTAGTACCAACGTTACCAGACATCCCACTGCCGCCGATTCAGGCCAACTACCGCCCTCTTCCTTCGATCGAGTCCATTCCCTGCTCCCAGCCAAAAAGGAAAGGTATGTTGGACAGGAAGATAGGTCTGAAATGGGCTCCAACCAGTGTTTGTGGGAGGGGGTGGATGCAGGCTGGTTTCAAGTCTTTCTGTGGGCTCTGGTGTCCGGCCTCTGATGCCCAGAGCCCAGATTTCAGGAAAAAAGTGGCTTCTTTGCACATCCTGTAGCAGAAATGAGGAAGAAGGGAAGATCCTTTGCTGACCCTTCTTGAGGCCTGGGCTTTGGACTTGCCCTTCCTGAACTACATTGCGAGTCTCTTAGAGGAGACTTGGCCCTTTAGTTGCTTCTGGGTGACTGATTTGTGTCTTCTGTACTATTCATCAGGCTGGGCTCCTCTCTGTTCCCTTCTCATTCCCAAGTCTTTCACTTTACAGCAGTGTCCTCGCCAGTTGACGACAGCGAAGCAGGCTTTACAGGCCGCCGGTTGAATTCAAAGATGCAAGTGTATTCAGGCTCTAAAACTGCCTACCTCCCAAAGATGATGTCTCTGTATCAGCAATGTATCAGAGTCCTGAGTAAGAACATTGACTGTAAGTACCTTTCCTCATCTCTCTTAAAGCCGCGTTGCCGTGCAGATAGACTGAACTTGGTATCTCGTTTGTACGTGTCCCTGCAGCGTCTGGCTTGGATGTGAAACGTGAAGAATTGGCCCTTGTAACAAGGCAAGCTAGCTGACGTGGGTCAGATCTCACTGGTGCACCCAGCATGCTTTCAGGGAGTGCTAAAGCACTGGAAATAGTGGTGAACAGAGCCTTGCACAAATAACGTGGAGATTTTGGTGCCTGATGACCCACTAGAGCTATTGCACCTACTGTTCCTTTCTTGTTCCCCTCGTATTGTCTAGTGGCACACGGCACTGCTTTTTTTTTTTTCCACTGGATTTCCTCGGCAAGGAAGGAGCAGGATAAATACTCTGTGCATCTTGCTTCTTTCTAGCGATCTATGAAGTGGGTGGTGTCCCTTTCTCGGTGCTGGAGCCGGTATTGGAGAGATGCACTGTGGAGCAGCTGTACCGCATTGAGGAGTGTAATCATGTGAGTGCCTGGCCCTGGGGAAGGGATGGTGACATGTGGAGTGATGTTCTGTCCTCATCTGCCATAGCAGAATAGTAAAGGACAATGCTTTTTACACCAAGAGGTTGCTTTTGCTAGTCCTGAGTTCCTGGATTTGCCAACTGCCCATCTCTTACTGCAAGCTGGCCCCAAAGCTGTCTTGTCCTCTGTGGTGTTCCAGTGACACTGAGGGAGAGGGGAGTGAAGGTGTCAGGAGGGATCCCAGCTTTCATGTGGGTTTGCTTCAGGTCCTCATTGAGGATACGGATCAACTGTGGCACACTCACTGTCTCCGAGACTTCAAGAATGAGAAGCCAGAAGAGTTTGAGTCCTGGCGGGAGATGTACCTTCGGCTTCACGATGCACGAGAGCAGCGGCTGCTCATGTTAGCACGGAACATCGGCTCAGCTCATGCCAACAAACCCAAAGGTAGAGCTGAATGATGAGAGAGGGGTCTGGGAATGCTGCCCAGGGGATATCTTTGTGTGGGGAAGGTCTTTTGGAATGACTGGTTTAAATCTAGTCTGGTTTAAGAGTTGTTTAGCTCCCTGTTCTTTATGTGGTGGCCTTTGCTTAATGGCTTAGCAGGCTCTCGATTTCATCTGTAGTGGTGTTGATGCAGCTTAGACAGAGTGGTATTTTCCAGCAAGAACATGTAGGGCCACACCTCCTGTTCTAGCGTAGCTTCTCTGTGCTGGGGTTGAAGAAAACCAGGGTAGGTGAAGCATTCCTGCTCTCCCGGTGAACACAATGATAACTACCAACCTGATCAGTCTGATTTCTCACAGCCCATGTTGTGACTGCAAGAGGTTCAGACCTTAGTGAGGAGGCTATCACCAGAGCTTTGGAATGGGTGGACTGGAGAGAGGTGGTTGGAGCTTGCCGTAATAAGACAAGCACTGAGAAGTCTCCTCTTATAGTAAGTTGGATCTAAGCAATGTTTCCCTCTGGCCTCCTACAGGTAGAGTGGCCAAAATGGCATTTGTGAACTCTGCAGCAAAGCCCCCTCGGGACGTACGAAGGAGACAAGAGAAATTTGGAACTGGAGGACCTCTACTGCCAGAGAAGACCAAGTGAGTGTTTCTCAGTAACACTTGCTGTTCAGGGCCTCTTATCCTGTGGGCTCCTGCCAGCTTTCCCCTGAAGCTCTGTCCCATGTGTTGCTGTGTGTCTGGGAGGTCCTTTTGCAGTGCAACTCGTAACTGTAATAGCCTCTCTCTTGCTGGGAAGTACGGAGAGCCTGGCCGCCGCTGATTCCATCTGGTGTCAGCCATGCTGCTGTGTCTGAAGAATTGCATCAAACCACAGCAAGGCCTTTACTGAAACGTCTGTCCCGTCTCTGTTTCAGAATAAAACCAGTCCTGTACACATCTAGCAAAAGCCACACTCGTGTGAGCGAGGAGCAGTCCTACGATGGGCCCAGCACCAGCAGCGCCCATTGTGTCCCATCTTCAGGTAGCACCTTCCCCTCCTACGACCCCAGGAAACCACCAGTGAAGAGTAAGTACAAACCACAGAACGTTCCGAGCTCCTCCTTTGCAAATACACAAACCTGTTGCTTCTGCTGTAAGAGAAATCCAGGCTGTGCCGGTGGGTTGATGTTGGGGGCCTCTCTCCTCTCCCTCAGGAGAGGGCAAAGGCTGTTCAAACTGCTCGCACAAGAAAAAGCATAGGGAAACATCCGATTCACCTGCCTGCTCCATGCTGACTGTATCAGCCTGTCCTAATGGTACCAGTGAGACAGAAACCCTGCCTTTGCCCCTCCTGCTGTCCTGGATCTGCCCAGCTGTTTGGAACGCTGCAATTACGGTGCAGCTCCCCTGGGAGGGAAGCAGGGAGAGTTTAACGAGAGATCTGTGGTGTTGCAGTGCAGACAGAGTGGGCCTCTCCTCAGTCTGCGACCGGAAAACACGATGGGCCGTGGTCAGAGAGCACAGGCGCCTGCCTCGCGCCTGCTTTGCCAGGGCTGCAGCTCTGAATTGCTCTCGGCTCTCCTGGCCTGTGACTGCTGCTTTAATGAGTGGGGGTTTTTGTTTGATTGGTTTGTTTGTTTTTCCCCTTTCTCTGTTGCAGAAATTGCACCCATGATGGCAAAGACTATCAAAGCTTTCAAAAACAGATTCTCTCGAAGATAAGTTTGCAGTGCAGATCTGGGACTTTTCCTTTTGTGGGGGAGTGGCACTGAAGGGGGAGAAGGTACCCAAACAGCCCCTTTTTTTTTTTTTAACTCTTTGGAGGCTGCTGGAAGAAGTTTCAATCTGCACAAGACGACAGCACAGTATTTTATCTTTTATTCTGGTCGCTTTCTCAGTGTCAAGCCCCTCTTTTACCCCCTGCCCTTTAATATCCTGTTTCTGGCTTTGTCATCCATCAAAAGAAGGGTGTACAGAATCTCCCGACACAAGAAAATGTGAAGTCTTGGCACCTGCTGAGAGCGGAAGATCCAGAGACTATTTACTATTTAACCTCTTAATAAATTATAAAATGGTTTTAATTAATATTTTGCCCCTCTATCCTGCTGGTATTATTTATGTTGCTCCCCAGTCTCCCCCCTCCCAACCCAGTACAAGGGCCAGCCTCTCTGACTCGAGCTGGCAAGAATCCATCTGTCTGAGTGGATGCTGGGTTTCACCCGAGTCTTTCCTTGTGATCTGGTACCTGCTGGGCCCAGTGTCCCACCTGGACTCGCTGGGACAGGTGGGACTGGCCCATCTGCTCATGGATCCTTTGGCAAGTGCATCAAGTCCTGAGGCTTTGCTCTCCACTTGTGTATGTTAATAAAATCTTAGCTCTTAACCTTCTCTCTGCTCTTACTGTAGATCTTGTACAGATGCTTACGCTGTTGTGCAGGGATGCCAAGAGCCGTTGGGGACTTTCTCTCTGCTGCTGTTGTCTTCTGCTGGCTACTGGAATAAAACTGAGGGGTTTGGGGAGAAACTTTACTGGGCACCACGCCAGATTTTAACTTTTTTTTTTGAGAGCGAGAGGGAACTTTAAATTAAAAACAGTTTTTAAGTGTCAGTGAAGGCATCGGTTTGCCTCTTCTGGTGGAAATAAAAACGCTTTTATCTTGTTTTTACGTGTGGAATTGGGAAGGATTTATTTCCAGTTTGGTAGCTGGTGCTTAAATCCCGTCTCTTCCCTGTATGTTTTCCTATGCCCCCTCTTTGGAAAAAGCAAGGATTTTAGTCTTTGAACCTGAAACCAGTGACTGGGAAGTGAATAAGGAAACGTGGTTTGGTTTTAATGTGTGCATACTACATAGGAGTTTGAAACCCTTGGTTGTACTCGGTGTCTGAGGAGCTGGAGTTGTGGAAGGAAGGGGTGTGCGATGTGACCCAGGCGCTGGGGTTGGCAAAGGTATGCGGAGGAGCCCTGGAGCACAGCTCCCAGTGCTGTGTGAGGTGTGTGCTGTCAGGGGGGCTGCAGCAGGGAGGCACACACAGCTAGGCACTTGCTAGTGCGCGGGAAGCCTTACTGTGGTGAGCGTTTCCGCCTGCGGGTAACGTCTGCCTCCACAGCAAACCTACCCAGAGGTGGTGTGAGCAGAGGGTGGAGCTGGTTAGACCCAGGTCATGTGGCGAGGGAGATGGGCTCTCTGGCTCCAAGCTCTGGATCAGAAAGGGGAGAGATTCTCCTGTTCCAAGCCATATTTGCTGCCCTAGGACTGTGCTGTCTAGGTGGGAAAAGGGCTGGTAGTGGATGCTGGTGGTGGCAGCTTTTGCAAAGCTTTGCTGCTGGCTTTCTGCGGCTGCCAAATCCCAAACCGGTGGAGTTGTCTCTGCATACTGACCGAGGGAAACCTTGCTGTGAAGAGCCCTCCTTGGGGGGCTGTAGAAAAATCCCTGTATGCTTCTGGTTTCTGTTGGTTTCTTTTTTTTTTTTTTTTGTCTTTGTGGGGGTTTTTTTGAATTTTAAACCATTCTGAACACCTATCTCTTGTTTATTTGGTCTTGTTCTTTTCTTATTTTGAAGGTCTTGGAAAAATGTTCTCAAACTCTCATGTGCTGTAAGTTTGTTACAGTCCCAGATGCTTTAACGTTACCGTGCAGCATTTCAGTGTGTGTTGTGCTGTAAAATAATGGCTCCTTACTCTTGCATTTTTGCTGTATTTTTAATTAGATAACAATACATTATCTTCTGCTGACTGTTGTGCTACCATTTATTTCTCCTCTGTACTTGGGGTAGGGGCAGAGGGAACGGGAGTCTGGCATCATCTTCGGGTCCCAAATGGAGCCTTCTGCAAAGGATCTGGGTGAGGCCCAAGAAGAATCTTGGGCACTGCAAAACTGCCACTTGAATTAGTACTATGGCTACATACAATGCCCAAAGCATTGCTGTTCTGGGGTGATGTACCCTCCCGCTCAGAGCAGCCTCCTTGCTCTAGGCTTTGCCAGCTGCGTCTGGGTTGCAGAGGTGCAGAGAGAATCGGATGTGACACTGTGCCTGGATCCGCTCCGCTCTGTGCTGAGCGTGTCCCACTGCTCCGGGGACTGACACCAGCCTTTTCCTCAGACACTGACAACTGCACAGCTGGAAGAGTTGGGTGCCTGCCCTCAGCCGGGAAGAGAGGAGGGTTACTTCCTTGAGACACAAACTGAGCAAAGCCTAGGGTGAAAGAGCTTGCTGCATTCCCAGTCTGGGTGCTTGGGGCGTTACACTTGTGCAATTTCTCTGTGCTACACTACACACGAAGGAACTGAGCGGAGCTGCCTCTTCCCCCTTCGCCGGATGAGTAACCATGGGCAGGAGGGGGAGTGACTTTGACTTGCATTTGTATTTTGGTCCCCGACTGTGTATATACAATTTTCTATGTTCCTTTTTTTGTGGTAACGGAGATGAATATTTTAATTAGATAAGTTATATGAAAAGAGGAAAATCATGTCTCAATAAAAACCAAACACTGGACGGCGTCTGCTGCTTGTTTTCTGTCTCTGAGCGATGAATGTCTCTGTGGCCCCGGGAGGGCTGCTCGCCCATCCCCGTGGCAACGGGGGGTGCTCCCGTTCCCCCTTCTCGGCTGGACCAAGCCCCCGTTTGAACCCCAGGAAGCGCTTCCTGGCGCTGCTGAAAAGCAGCTTCGCTCTTTTCCCCCGGCGGCTGGCCCTGCCGGCGCAGCCCGGCCTTTCCCGAGGGCCGTCCGAGGCCGGGTTCCGGGCCCCTCCCCGGGGCAGGCGTCTTCCCGGTGCTCGCTCCGCCGGGGGCCGCGCTGCCCCCAACACGTGCAGCCCCGAGCACCGCCCCCTCGTGGGCGGGGCGGCGGTATCGCGCAGGCGCATTGGGCCGCGGCGACAGCGCGCGGGTGCGGTGGGCGGGGTGGCGGTATCGCGCAGGCGCGGTGGGCGGAGCGCGGCGCAGCTATGGCGCACGGTCACGGGCACTGCAGCTGCTGCTGCGGGGAGGCGGCGGCGGCCGGCGAGGACCGGGGCGCGGCCTGGGGGCTCTACCAGCGTATCGACCGGCAGCGGCTGCAGTGCCTCAACGAGCGCCGCGAGGGCAGCGGCGCACTCGTCTTCCGCGCTTGGGAGGAGCGAGGCGACCGCGCCCAGGTGGGGCCGGGCTGGGGCCTGCAGCGGCGCCGCCAGACAGCCGGGCGGCGGGAGGGGGTGCGGGAGCCAACGAGGTGTGGCGGGTCCCCGCCTTGCCCCTGTGCCGCTCCAGGGCGACCCGCCCCCCCGATCCTTGCGTTACCCCGGCGCGACACCCGCGTACCTGCGCAGCCGGGGCCAGCCCTGACCCGCTCCTCTCTCTCCCCAGTTCGTAGAAAGCGACGACGATGAGGAGCTTCTGTTTAACATCCCGTAAGTTCTTCCCTTGGGCTCCTTCGGTGGGCTCCTGGCTGCCGGCAGGGTCTGTTCCTCGCCCTGGTGTGCCCGGGAGTGCGACACGTGGCGTGCTGCTGTAAGCGGGGCTGGTGTGGAGAGAGTGGAGGTGGAAACGCCGTTTCCGTGTCTCTCGGTAGGTTTACGGGCAACGTGAAATTAAAAGGAGTAATCGTGATGGGAGAGGATGACGGCACGCATCCAGCAGAGATGAGGCTGTAAGTAAAACGAGCATGGGCTTTGCTGGAGCCTAAACCAAACTGATTGACTCGTCGCTGATGAGAACAGCGATTGTCACGCTGTTAGGTGCCCGGTCACCCATCGAGGGCACGCAGCGTGGGAGAAGGCAGCGTTACCCTCAGCGCCTCAGGAGGAAAAAGAAACCATGACCTGTACAGAGACGAGCGTGGGAGGGAAGGGAGGGAGGGACACAAGTGACAGAGTGTCCTGCAGCCAGGTGAGGTCTGTGTGGCTCTTGGCGGTGATCCTGCCGTGCTGAGCCACGTGGCCTGCTTTAGCTCCTGAAGGGAGAGAGATCCTTAATACTGTCACCCATACGTGCCAAGATCTGTATCTCCCAAGCTTTTCTTGCCCTTGTCGGGTATTCTGGAGCGTGGGGATGCTTTGTCATGGTGTTTGTGTTTCCTCTCTTAGAAGACAAAGCCAACCCAGTTTCTTATTGTTGAGAAGGATCCGGGTAGTGCTGATGGATGAGGAGGGAACCAATTAGCTGACCCGTACGTTAATAACACCCTGGTGTTCCTCCCTCTCTTCCCAGGTTCAGGAACATTCCTCACATGTCCTTTGATGACACAGCCAGGGAACCGGAGCAGATGTTCAGCCTGAACCGGGATCTGACGGGCGAGCTGGAGTACCCCACCAAGTACGACGTGGACCCATGTGCCTGGGGGTGCGGGGGGCTGCTCCTCCCAAGCACGGGAGCTGCACTCCATCCGGCATGCTGACGTGCTGCCGAATTTTAGGAAAGTGTTAGCAGAGGGCAGTTCCTTCCCCAGCATCTCACAGCTGCCCACAGTAGAGTTTGCCTCCCTGGCTCTGGCCTGCCCTTGTCAAGTGTGAGTTCTGGTCTGAAAACATCCTCCCCGGAGCCAGGGTGTGCCTGTCACCCAGGACTTTTTGGGATGCAGAGTCATCCCGGTGTCGCATCCCCTGTTCCTGGCCCCGGTGACAGTGTGTTGCTGGGCAGCTCACTGCAAGCATGAGGGAAGCTGCTCCTCCTGCACCCTCAGTCGTTTGCTCCCAAGTCTGACTTGGATTAGGGTAGGAGCTACGCACGGTGCGGGGCCACGGGGCTGTGCTGAGAGGAGGTGGCGTAGCAGCCGGTACACACAGCTCCGGTGTCAGCGTGTGTTTTCTTTCAGACCTGCCCGTTTCTCCAATGTTTACCACCTCTCCATCCACTTTCCAAAGAACTTTGGAGCGGAGACAACGAAGATCTTTTACATAGGCCTGAAAGGAGAGTGGACGGAGGTAGGTGAGGACAGAGATGAGCAAGACTGTGCTCATCGTGTAAAAGGAGCTTTAAGTCATAGTGTTGAGTTCTAGGGGTGAGGAAGAAGGTGAGGGTGGGGTGGGGGTGGAGGGTCTGCGATGAAAAGTCTGTAAGATGGGAACGTGCACAGCTGTCACCAGTCATGGCTTTAGGAGGGACTTGCTGCGTGCTCTTCCCTGGACTAACACGTTTAATCTTAATTCAGGCTCATCGCCACGAAGTCACCATCTGCAATTACGAAGCATCAGCAAACCCAGCTGATCACAGGTTGGAGCAGATCACCCCGCAGACTCACTTCATCTCCTAACAGAGCTGTCGGGAATCTCCCGAAGGCTGTGGTACAAGTGTATGGGCGTGATGGGCTGGCTCGCACAGAAACGGCGTCCTGAAGCACCGGAGGGTGTTGGATCAGCTTTACGTGTTGGTCTTTGCCTGGGGAAGCAGAGCGCCCGGCGCGTGCGGTGCCTGCGTGGGGGTGGCTGCCGAGGGCCGTGGTGTGCTGGGTCCTGCGGGAGGCAGGGCTCTCGTTAATGGGAGGCTCGGTCTTTAGGCAGAGGCGAGCTCGTGTCTGGTACCGTTTACTTCTGACTGCCAATAAAACACACGCTGAGGTGCAGAGCTGCGGCTGTGGCCTGGTCACCCACATCCCTGTCCCGGGGTGCGGAGCGGCCCTGCTCTCCCCTCAGGGAGCCGGCGGGGATGGCTGTGGCGGGGAGGGTGCGGCGCTCGGTGCCTCGCCAGCAGCAGAGGCGGGGAGGGGGCCGGGGCCTGCTCGCGGCGTTCTCCTTCCCGCCCGGGGCCGGTCTCCTCGCGCTCGCCCCTGCCCCGAGCCCTCAGCGGGGCTGGCTGCCAAGATGGCCGCCCCGAGGGACGGGCGTTACGTCACTTCCGCCGCGCTGACCGCCGCCGCGACCCGGCGGGCGGAAGTTCCGGTGGGAGCGCGTCGGGGGAGCCGGGAGGAGAGCGCGCGCCGGGCCCGCGGGAGAGGTGCGGGGCGGGACGTGGCACCGGAGCGCGGGGGGGGGGGGGAGGGGGGGAAGCCCTGAGGGGAACCGGGGCTGGGGGGGCGGGATCCGTGAGGGTAGGGCCGCCTCCCGGCGCCATGGGGCTGGCTGTGGGGGGCGAGGGGCGGCGGGAGGCCGGGCCGGGCCGAGCGGCCCCTTCGCCGCAGCGCTGCCGGGGTGTTTAACGGGAGGCGGGCGGGACGGCAGAGCACCGACCGGCTGGTGCAGCTGCGGGCCGGGCTCTGGCTCGGTCGGTGGCCGAGGGCGGGTCCCGGGTGGGCCCCGGCGCTCCGCGGCCTCGTGCTCGGGGCGGCGAGACGACGCGCTGCCGGTAACGGGGCTGCTGCACGCAGCGTGGGGCCGCCCTCCCGCCCAACACCCACGTCCTCCCACCCAACACCCACCTCCTCCCGCGGCCAGGGGCCTCCCGGGGGTCGGTACCAGCCCTTCAAGGCTTCCAGCCGTTAGGAAACCCTCCCGAGAGGTCCCGCTTCCACGGAAAAGGAGCTCCCGCTGGGGCGGGCGGGAGCTCGCGGGGCCGCCGAGCCGTGCGCGGGGTTCGGGCTGACCCCTGCACCCCACCAGCCTCCCCGTTGAGGTTCCCTCGGGGCGCCGGGGGCTGTAACCCCGGGGCCGGGCCGTGGGTTTCCCACTGGCCTCACCCTCGTGGGCGAGGGGCAGGCGTGGGGTGCGATGGCCGCGGGGGGGCCACCCAAACTGGACGCAGTCCGTCACCCTTTTCTTGCGTCTGTGGGTGCTTTTCTGCAGGCACAGACCCGTGCGGGGGGGGTTTATCCGTCCCGTGTTGTTTGGCCATGTGGATGCGGCCCTGGACCCTCCCGTAGATACCCCGGAGTGGGGCAGAAACACCCCGCAGAGATCTCGGATGTCTCCAAGGGGTGGCCCGTGGGGTGCTTGACCCTCAGAACCTCTCCTTTCCCTGAAGCGGCAGCGAACGAGGTGAAGATGCGAGTCTGTCTGCTCAGGCAGCACGTTTCAGCGTCTCCATCTGTTGTGGAAGATGCCTTTATTTATGGCTCTTCTTGCCAGGATTTTTGGCAGGTGCTGTATTTTTTCTTGCCGGTTGTTTTTGACCCTGGAGTACACACGAGCACGTGGGTTGTGTGTCTGCGAGGTTCGCCAGACCCGAGGAGCTTGTTGTTTCCGGTGGTTTTTTTTTTTAATTTGAGTCGGGGAAGCAGCTGACGAACAGTTGGTGAAACAAGTCGGGCAGGTCTTGGCCCAGGCTGGTAGAGAAGGAGGCTGTTTCTCTCGGGTAAGGCTGTCCGCCAGGACGTGGGGAGTTGGGGAGGGTTCGGGTGGTCCCGTGCCATCCAAAACCCGCCGGGGATAGTGCTTGCCGTGGGGAGCAGACGGCGGGGGCTGCTGTGGCTCCTGGCGGCGGCTGGAGGCTGACCTTGCTCCTGGGAGATGATGGCAGCGCTGTGAACGTGCTCTGATCTAATTAGGCCTGGGCCGTAAGCGGGGGTTAGGGCCTGTCACGTGAGGAGCGGCAGTTTTAGTGATTTGTGTCGCACTGGGAACAAGCACCGTCCACTGTCACTTCCTCAGGGGGTGTCGTGGGGGCTGTTGGCTCTGCCGGAGCTGCCCCGCAGGTGACTGGGATCTGGGAGGTGCCAGTCAGCCCTTCCTGCTGGTGGGAGGCTGCCGCGGTGGGGAGAGCCGCAGCGACCCTGGCGGGCAGGGGCAGGGGGCAGGGATGGCCTCGCTGGGAGATGGGGGGCGCAGGCTCTGGGGTGCAGCGTGGGGCTGGCTCTCAGGCCAGCGCTTAGACGCTCCGGTTTATCCCTAAACGGCTCCAATAAAAGAGGGCTGGACCTTTTATTGGCGCTGTAAATCCCGTGCTGCTGCGTGTGAGAGCCGGCGTTTCCTGCTTCCCCGCCGGAGCAGATGTGGGTCAGGCTCCTCCTCGGCTCCGCTGGCAGCCGGGAAGGGATGCTGAGCCTGCGCACCGCCCTCTGCCCACATTGTTACAGCCGCTGAAATAACTTTGGCTTCGAGGTGTAACAGAAAGAGCTAATTTTAATGCTTCCAACGCCCCACGCGCTCGTCCCCACTCGCGCAGGGCTGCTGCTGCGATGTGAGAAGCGTTTTCTGCTTCCTGGCTTTCCAGCGTTGCCAGGCCGCGGACGGAGCAGGGCTGTCCCAAGGGCTTCAACATCAAAGCCTTCACGTGCTCTTTAATTCTGCCCCTAATAGCTGGTCCCTCTGGAGCAAATGGTTGCCGGGGGCGGGCAGGGGGTATTTTCCTACCTTACCTCTGTCCCTCTGTCCCGCAGGTGCCAGTGTCTGAGTCCCTCTCGGTGTATGTGTGGTAACAACATGTCTGTCCCCCTCCTCGCTGACGCAGTGACTGTCTCAGGGGCAGAGCGGGAGACTGCCGCGGTAAGCGCTGAACCCCTCCTGCCTCGCTCGCTCCTTCCCTTTTCGCAGTCTTGAGGACGGGGAGCTGCTTCCGCGGGGCTCAGAGGGGCCGTGGGCTGAGCCCTCAGCTCTCCACAGCGCATCTCGGCGCGTCGAAGGGGATGCGGGACCAGCGAGTTCTCGTCTTGCTGGGGAAAAGCCGCTGTCCTTTGGGCTTTTTGTTGCTCGGCCCAGTGCAGAAGCACGGGCACAGCCTCCCAGCTGGGCTCGACCCACAGGGAGGTCAGTGGGAGTCGGGTCTCACTTGGCTGTTTAAGCTTCTAAAAGCAAATCCCCCAAAGAAAATCCTCTGCCCTTTTTGAGGCCTCACGGGCTGCCCCTCCCTCTGCTCCCTGTTGCTTAGGGGCTGCTCGAGCCAGACAAAAAGCCTGTCAAGAAGGGTTCTGCGGGTCCTTGGCAGGCTCGGCCTCTGCTCAGCCCGGCGGGTCGAGCTGGCGTTCCCTGGCCCTCTGCTACGCCGGGCAGCCGAGGGGCTGACGACGCCCACGAACCTGGCCGTGACAGCAGCTCTGTGGCGCGACGAGGATGACGTGCCAGTTCCACCCATCCGTCATGCTGAGAGCTGCAGAGACGTGTCATTAGCATCGGCTCATTTCGGCCTGTTTGGGTCTCCTCTAGGCAGTGACTAAGTGGCCTTTTGCCACTTCCCGGCGAGCCCAGCCCAGCGGTGTCCCACCAGCTAATTGTTTTTCTGCTTAATTCCACAGGTCATTTTTTTACATGGCCTTGGAGACACAGGGTGAGTATTCCTGGAGCTGGCTCTCCCCGTGACGCCCGGTTTACTGAACGCGGGCCCGGGCCTGGCTGTTCGCTGCCAACACCAGTGCTGCTCTCTCCGGGGGCAGCTCCGAGATGTGCCTGGGGCTTTGAGCTTGCTCCGATAGCCGTGCCTGTGCCACCCTCACCGGGAATCACTGGCCAGCAGCTGTCTGCTTGAATATTTATGATCCTGGCAGCCCCCTGCGGGTTTGATTTTCTGCTTTCTTTAAGGCGAGCAGATAAGCACCGCAGTTTTTCCAGTCCTTGGGAGGTGGGTTGTGTCTATGTGAGCGCATCTCTAATGTGCGAGGCCACCTTAGAGAACAGCGTGAGGTCCAGCAGTACTGAAAGGTTTCCCCCGGCACAGGAGATTCTCCCTCCTCCCTCGTTGGTAGCAGCTCCCCTGCTGCCAGCTTTGTGTTTGCCCTGCCGTGGAGATCCGTGCCACGGATTTGGGGGTGGGCAGGACCAGGTGAAATAACGTTGGGGCAGGTGGCCAGCGGCCTTGGAGAAAACCTGTCCTTGGGGGGAATCCCTCACCTTGGCCAGCATCCGACAGAACGCCCAGGCAAGCCTTGAACTCCCTCTTCTCCTGTCTCCGCAGGCACAGCTGGGCTGACGCGCTCTCCTCCATCCGCCTCCCCTACGTGAAATACATTTGCCCTCACGCGTAAGTGCCGTCCTTGGCCTGGGGCGGGTCTGGGGGGGCTGTGTTGCTGGTTCCTGCTGCCAAGACTGTCTGGGGAGGCAAAGGTTGGCCTGCGCTCTGAGCTGCCCGCGGGGCTGAGCGGTGAGGCTGGCTCTCCTGCTGCGGCCGCTTCGCTCAGGGCCCCAGCCCTGACATTTCTGTCGGCTGGCAGAGCAGCTCCCTGCAGAGCTGATCGCGGGAGCTGCTGCCTCTCCCCATCCTCCGCCTCTCCCTGATGGCTGCTGTGAAAGCCAAAAGCACCCGGGCTCCTTCCCCACCCCCCTGGTCAGGCAGGAGGGGGCTGAGCAGGAAGGAAACGCTCCCCGATGTGTCCCCAGTGTCGATAGCCCATGCAGGGGGGCACTCACCGGGCTGGGAGAGCTCCGCTGCAGCGGTATTCTTGGTGTCCGTCTCGGCAGCTGCTCCCTCAGCATCTCCCGGCTCGGCGGCAGCAAACAGGAGCGGGATGCAGGTGCCCTGCTCCCCAGGGGGGAGCCGCTTGGCAACGCCCCGGAGCTGCCAGCTCAGCGGGGAACCGCTCAGGGCTCACGGATGATCCCTGGGGTGGGTCTGGTGGCACCGACCTGTCCCTTGGGAAGGCGTCCTGCGGCTCCGGGCAGGAGGGCTGGTCACCCTGCTCCCTTTGGCTCGGCTTTTCTTCTCCTGCCTTTACACTAAACCACTCGAACTCTTCTCCGCAGGCCCCGGATCCCAGTTACCCTCAACATGAAGATGGTTATGCCCTCCTGGTTAGTGCTTTGGGTGGCAGGGGTGGGTGGGACCCTTTGGAGGGTGTATTCTGGGGAGAGAGGGGGATGGGGGGGCTGAAGAAGAGCCAAAATCCACTGGGATTTTGGGGAAGGGAAGGGCAGAGCACCAGCCAGCTCCCACCTCCCCACTCCCTGGCTGTGCTGGGAGAGGTTTGGGGCTGACCCTGCTTCCTCTCCCAGGTTTGATCTGATGGGGTTGACTCCAGATGCTCCCGAAGACGAAGCTGGGATCAAGAAAGCCGCAGAAAACAGTAAGAAGCTTTGGGGAGGGTGAAGTGCTGAGCTCCGGGGCACCTCTCCCTTGCTGGGGCAGGAGCAGATGTCTTCCTTCCACCTCTCCTTCCTTTCTGCTCTTCCGTAATCCCAGCCCACCTTCTCCCTGGCTGAAGCCAAGTGCGTTTGGTCCCTGGGCCCTCTCCCTGCCGTGCTGGGTGTCTGGTCTGCACCCCAAGGCCTCGGGTGCTGTTTTTAACCCTCCCCCACCTTCCACCAACCCGTTTCTCCGTCTTCTTCCAGTTAAAGCAATTATCGAGCATGAGATGAAGAACGGGATCCCACCCAACCGCATCATCCTGGGGGGCTTCTCGCAGGTGAGCTGAGCTGCAGGGGGCCGAGGCGGCGCAGACTGAGGGTCGGCTTCCCTCTTCCCCCTCCAAAGACACCCCTCCAAGGGGATGTCCGTGGCAGGGAGGCGGGTGGGCGCTGGGCAAGCCAGGGCTGGTGGGTGCCCCGGGGTTGCGGTTTCTCCTGTGGCACTGACGGACCCTCCTCTCCGGTGCAGGGCGGTGCCTTGTCGCTGTACACGGCTCTCACGTGCCAGCACCAGCTGGCCGGCATCGTGGCGCTCAGCTGCTGGCTCCCGCTGCACAAGGCCTTCCCGCAGGTACCCTGCGCTGCTGCGCCTGTCCCCGGGGAGGGTCGGTGGGGGGGATGTTCCCGGCTGGAATTCACTGCAGTGTGAGCCTGGGGCTGCTGGAGGTACGAGGTGCCTGTGGTGCGGGCTTAATCCCACCACCCTGCTCCTGGGGGAGGTGAGGGTGTAGGAGAAATGAGGGCTCTGCCTCCGATCTGGCGTGGGAATCTGCGAGCCTTTCAGCTCCACAAGCCTGTGGCAGCGTGGGGGGCGGCGCTGGTGGCGGTGTGCTTGGGGACACAGAGGAAGCACCTGCCCTGTCCCCCGTGGGGTTCCGCTGTCCTGGGCACCCTCAGCACTTTCTCCCTCACCGCAGGCGGCGAATAACGGCGTGAACAAGGACATCGCCATCCTGCAGTGCCACGGGGAGCTGGACCCCATGATCCCTGTCCGCTTCGGGGCCCTCACTGCCGAGAAGCTGAAATCTGTCGTCACCCCCACCAAGGTCCAGTTCAAAACCTACCCCGGCGTGATGCACAGTTCCTGTCCTCAGGTCAGTGCCTTGTGGCGGAGAGGGGACAGCGGGGCCTGGTCTCGCCTTTGGGGACCGACCCCGGCACGGCGGGGCAGGGAAAGAGCTGAGTCCAGATCCCACGGGATGTGTTTATTCCCTGATTCGCTCCGGGGAGCCCTGGAGGAGCTCCGGGGTGACGGGCTCTGTGCTTAATGCAGGAGATGATGGCGGTGAAGGAGTTCATCGAGAAGCTGCTGCCCCGGATCTGAGCGGAGCCAATCGAGACTGTTGCAGGGACGGACGCCGAGGTCGCAGCCACCGATCTTTTCCCCCGTGACCCTGTCCGCTGCAAACGGAAGCCATGGCACCCCACCGCACCTCCCGCCGCACCCCCGCCTCTCCCCGTCTCCTCGCACCGCGTCCTCTCCGGCTGGGGGTGCCCATCTCTCCCTGCTGCTCTCGGAGCTGAGACTGGAGCCAAGGCGAGTCTTCGAGTGGCCTTTTCTCTCCTCCTCTTGCTCTGAGCGGTTTCTGGGGGGGGTCACCATCCCCTTGACCCCCAGTTCAGGCACCGCGGGGGGTGGGTCTGGCATGGCATGGGTGAGGTGGGTTTTTTTCTGTTGGGTTTGGGGTTTTTTGTAACAGTATTAGGGGTGGGATGCGGCTCCGCGCGGCAGGAGGTGCGGCGCGGGCACAGGGCAGGGCTGGGGCACCCTCCGAGCCCTCTGTGGCTCAGAGCAGCCCCTGCTCCTCCTCTGCCCTCGACACGTCCTCTCCGTGGCTGCTCTTGGCCTTTGCTCAGGCGACTCGCGGGTTTTCCACCTGAGCTCAGGAACCCGGGACTCTCCTGTGAACGCCTCAAGGCCCAGGGAGAGGTTCTGCTCCGGGCCGGTGCCGCCGAAGGCTGCCCCGTCTCCCGGGCTGGCGGAGAGGTGCCCGCGCAGCTCCTGCACCGCCTGGCACGGGCCCCGGCCCTGTCGCACACGCACACTCCCCAGCAGCCCTCGGCGCGGGGCAGCTCTGCCCTCCTCCAGATAATCACCCCCCTCCTCCTCCTCTTGTTGCTTTTACAATCTCCTCAGCCTGGCGGGGGGGTCCCAAAGGTTCTCTCTGCGCCCTCAGAGCCCCAGAGCGCTGCCGTTTACAGCCGGCATCCGGACGGCTTTGCCACGGAGCCCGCCCGGCGCTGGCCTGGTCCTTAACGTCTCTCTTGCTGCTACTTCTCCTTCCCTTGGGACTCGGGCTGGCTCAGGGAGGGAGAGGAGAGGAGAGGCGAGGAGAGGCCGCCAGCCTCCAGGGCTGGCTCCCGGCGCAGCTGGAGGAAGCAGGTTTGCTCCCAGCCATCATCTCACCAGCATCTAACGCCCGGGTGCCACTGCGCCCCGTCCTGAGGGCAGTGGGGGGGTGTCAGTGCTCCCCACAGCGAGGGCCATGGGCTCCCTTGGCCCTTTCCGTCTACAATCGCAGGTTTCCTTGCGTCCCTCGCCCGGCTGGCTGAGGCTGCAGCCCAGCCTCGTCCCCGGTGGTGGCTGGGGCGCGGGGCCGGGCTCGTCCCCGTCGGCAGAGCGGCTCCCTGGGCACAGGGCCCCGAATGTCCCCTCCGCGGGTGGGCTCCTGGCCGTCCCCTCCCCTCCCGCAGGGCCGAGGGCACTTGCTGTTGAGCAGCGCTGCCCTTCCCCTCGCCTCTGCCCCACGGGCTGAGCCCGCCGCCCCCGGGCTGGAGCTGTACCTGTCTGCTAAACTAAATGCCACCACGAAACCCACCCAGCCCGAGGGCTGTCGCTCCCTCCAGCTGCTCCAGCTCCGCGTGGGTGCTCCGGCGCCGTGCGCTGACCTCTGCTCGGTGCCCCGTGGCTGGCAGCAGGCTGGGGCCAGGCTCGCAGTGCCGGGGTTGCTCTGGGGGGTGGGGGTCGGCACCTCTGCTCCAGCCATGCCCTCTTCCCCTGGGATGCGTAAAGCAATAACCCGCTCTCCAGAGAGTCGGATCCATCCTCGGTTGGTTTCTTGGGTTGGGGTTTGGGGTTTTTTCCCCCTCCCTTTAGGAAGTCTTAAACCTGCTGCTGGAATCAGGGGGCACCCAGCTCTTCCCTTGCTTTTGGGGTTCAGTCCTGCTGTTTCTTCTACTCCGATTTAAAGCTGCTGTGTCCCCCTCCCCACGCTTGGCTGGCGGGGGGGGCGAGGGGCTGGCCGGGACAGGAACGCAGCTCCCTGCAGGTTACCCGCGGGCTGGCAGCTGGACGGACCGACCTCTTTGACTGTGAACTGGAACCGCGGGCGCGGCAGGGCCCGGCGGGCGGCCGGGGCCGTCCTGGGGCGCGCTGGCCCCTCTGCAGAGCATTCCCGCCACTCCCCGCCTGAGCGGCGCGCGCCCGGCCAGGGCCGCGCTGGGGACCCGGCAGGGAGAACGGCTTCTCTCCATTCCTCAATCCAGCTTTTTGGGTTTTTTCCTTCTTTTTTTTTTTTTTTGTCTTCCTTGTAAGTGTTTGGGGGTTCTGTGTGTGTGTTCCAGAGTCCGATACAAGGTTAAATAAATCCTAAACCTCTCCCGGAGCGGAGCCGGTGGCACGCGTGGCTGGCAGGCAGCGCCGTCGACACCTCCACACGGGGGCTCCAGGGGGGGGAGCGGGTTAGCACGAGGCCCCCCAGGGTGCCCGTGCTGGGGGGCAGCAGCTTGTGCTGGGGGGAAGCAGAACAGAGCTGCCACTGAGAAAGTAAGAAAGTTTATTTAATAACAAATCAAAAGCTCGATTCATAATTTAGTAGCATAAATTATTAATCCAGCTGCCAGCCACAGGCTGGTGCGTCATCGCGGCCCAACGAAGCCGGTCAGTAGGGCCAGGCTGACGCCGAGCGGAGCCTTCTCCTGGGCAGCCGTTGGCAACGTGATTACGGAAGCGGCTGCCACCGGCAACGTGGAAGCAAAACCAGGCCCCAGCCAAATCGAAGGGCAGTGGGGGTTGCGTGCAGCCAGGCTAGCGTGGCCACGGGCAGGGGCTCCTCTGGCTCAGTGGGAGCGTGTGGGAGAGGAGGCTTGGTCCCCAAAACCAAGGGACAAGGGGACAGCCCCTGGGGAGCCATCGGGCTCCCAGGGGAGCTGGGCTGGGAAAGGAGCCCTGGGCTGTGCCTGGTCTGGGGGTGCAGGCCATGAGGTAGGTTCTCAGCAGCCCTCTCCGTGCCCAGGGCAGGGGGGCCCTGGCCCCCCCGGGACTGGAAACACCCCCAGCTCCCCAGGGTGGGCAGAGCAGGGAACGGGTGGTTTCCTCTCCACTTTGGCTCAACAGGACTTGCCTGTTTGAGTACTGGATGCGGCCACGTCCCAGGGCACGGGAAGGGCCCAGGAGCAGCTCCAGCAGTGGGCACAGGGCCCAGCCGCCTCCTGCTGGGGCTGGCACCAGCTCTGGTACCTGCCCCGGAGGAGATTTCATGCCCTGGGTGCCGCAGCCGGGCCCTGGCTCTGTTCTGCCTTGTGTTTCTGCTCTGTGGAATGTAAAGGACCTGGGGGGAACGAGGGTGAGGAGTGGAGAGGATGAGGATGCGCCCTCCTTCCCGCCCCGTGCAAGAGGCAGGAGAGGGAGCTGGATCTGCACCCTGGATGATGGCTGGGGCCGCGGGGGGAGGCAGGGCTGGCGCAGAGCAGCCCCTGGGCGAGCCCCCGGGCCACGGCTCAGTTCTTGCTGAAGCCTGTGGGGTTCTGCAGCTGCCAGCGCCACAGGTCCTCACCTGCGAGAGGGAGAGGGCGGGGTGAGGGGTGGGCCAGGAGAGGGGCAGCCACAGGCACAGGGCCTGCCGGGGCGGGGGATGCTCTTACACATCTTGTCCAGGCCAAAGGCAGCTTTCCAGCCCAGCTCGCGCTCGGCCAGCGCCGGGTTGGCGTAGCAGGAGGCCACGTCTCCCTCGCGCCGGCTCGTGATCTTGTACTTGATCTGCAGGGAAAGCAGCACCCTGGGGGCTGGGGACTCCTGGCTCTCAGCAGCGGAGCGATACCAGGGGCTGCCATGGCAGCGATGCCTTGGGGTGCCGAGGGGGGGCCTGTGGGAGCAGCTGGCTCTGTGCCTGCGGCACTGCAGGCTGCAGGTCAGACCTTACCTCCCTCCCCGAGGCTTTCTCCATGGCCCGGACCATCTGCAGGACGGAGTAGCCGGTGCCTGTGCCCAGGTTGTAGATCTGGGAGGAGGAGAAGGGACATGGGTCAGCTGCTCTCACAAGGGCAGGAGGGCCAGGCCCCCTTTTAGCTCCCCACGGGCTGCGAGAGCCCAGTCCAGCCCCCCAGCCCTCTCAGTACCTTGCAGCCGCAGTTCTCCTGGAGCTTCTTCAAAGCAGCGATGTGGCCCTTGGCCAAATCCACGACGTGGATGTAATCCCTGACACCTGCGGGGACACAGGGTGAGCGCAAAGCCCTCCTGCCCGGCTGCCCCGGGGGACGGGGCGTCCCTGCTCCGCCCGTCCTGCGACGCACCCGTTCCATCGTCCGTCTTGTAGTCGTTCCCGAACACGCTCAGAAACTCCCGGCGCCCCACAGCCACCTGCGCAGAGGGACGAGCCCGCGCAGGCCCCGTCAGCCTGCGCCCCACGTGGGCCCCGTGAGCCCGGAGGTCCTCAAAGGCTGCAGCGGGGCGGTACCTGCGCCACGTAGGGCATGAGGTTGTTCGGGATCCCCTGAGGATCTTCTCCGATCATTCCCGACTCGTGGGCACCGATGGGGTTGAAATAGCGCAGGAGAACGGCGTTCCAGTCCTGGGGAGACACGCAGACGCGGCTGCCTGGGGTGGGCGTAGCGCTGTGCGGAGCTGCCTGGTCACCCCAGCACGCCTCAGTGGGAAAAGAGCTCGGTTCCCAGCCCCGCGCGCCTCGGGGCCGCGCCTCACCTTCTCCGCTTTGCAGAGGTCCCGAATCATCTCCTCGATGAAGTACTTGGATTTGCCGTAGGGGTTGGTGCAGCCTCCAACGGGGTGGTTCTCGTCCAGGGGCAGGTACTTGGGGTCTCCGTAGACGGTGGCGGAGCTGCTGAACACGATGTTCCTCACGCCGTGGGCTTTCATGGTCTGGGGAGCGGGGAGCAGCCGCCGCTGAGCCAGCAAGCCCCGCACCCTCCCACGGCTCAGCCCTCCGCTCCCACCATGCGGGCACCGTTACACCCCAGGACAGGGCCTGGGGAGCTCCGCAGGGACCAGCCAGCACAGCCACCCCCGAGCAGGGTCACACCCAGAACCCACGCGGCCCCGAGCACCGCACGCTGCTCCCAGCTCCGCTCACCTCCAGCAGCCGGATGGTCCCGGTGAGGTTCACCCTGTAGTACTCCAGGGGCTCCTGCACAGACTCCCCCACCGCCTTCAGCCCCGCAAAGTGCATCACGGCCGAGAAACGGTGCTGCAGGGAGAGAACGAGCTTGGTGTTAGCGCCACAGCAGTCGGAGGGAGAAGCTCCGGGCAGAAAGCAGTCAGGAGCCTCCCCAGGGGTTTCATTCAGCCAGCCCGTGTGTTCCCCACGTTTGCTGACCGCAGCGTTTCCCCAGCCCCGTCCTCTCCAGCCCACGGCTCGCGCCCCCAGCGCAAACCCCCCTCACCCCTCGGAGCCCCCCGTGGGGCAGCGCAGCTCTTGCTCTCACCTTGCTGAAGAGCTCCTGCAGCGCTGCCTCGCTGGTGATATCCAGCTCCTGGAAGAGGACGGGCTGGCGCACGATCTGCTGCACACGCCGGAGGCTCTCGGGGAGCGCGTCTGCCCCTGGGGAGATGGAAGGGAGCGAGGCGCTGGGGTAGCCGGGGGCCCCGGCACAGGCTGAGAGGGACCGAGCCCCTCGCGTGGGAAGGGATGACGGCTCTCGGTACCTCGGATGGCATTGTGGAAGTTGTCTATGACCACGGGGACGTAGCCAGCCTCCAGCAGCTCCAGCACGCAGTGACTGCCGATGTAGCCAGCTCCACCGGTCACCAGGATCTTCCCGGCCATGGCTCCCTGCGGGAGGAAAGGCCCCTTCAGCACGGAGCGCTGCCTGAAGCAGCCTGGCGTGGGCACGACAGCCAGCAGCCCCGGGAGGGACTTGGACACTGTCACGTCAGCGCTGCCTCCAGGCACTCCCTGCGCTTGGCCCAGCCAGCGCCAGGACCACATCCGGACAGGAATGGGCCGGGCAGGTTGTAGCACACCCCGACCGCTGCCGACGTGGTTCACACCTCCCCGACAGGGAGGGTTTAGCTGACACTTGTCACACACCAGGAAAAACCTCTTGTTCTTCCTGTTAACCCAGCCAAGATCCTGGTGTCACCTCTACGCTACAGCACAAACCCCTGGGCTACTTCACCTCTCAGCACGAGGGCAGGGAGTCATCTAACGGCGTTAACTCGGGGGTCTCGAGGGGCACCAGCTCTGCCCTCTTCCCCCCGTTCCCCCTTTTTTGTCCAGCCCCTAAATCCCCCCCCACAGCAGTCCCAGCACTGGCCGCGTCCCACCCCTGCGCCCCGGGAAGGCGTTTGCTGGCACACACAAACCCTGCGCACGAAGGCAGCAAGCCCCCATCCCCGGAAAGGCCCCATCCCCGGAAAGGCCCCATCCCCGGACCGGGGGAGCGGGGAGAAGCCCCTCTCTTACCAAGGCGCGCGGCGGCGGCACAGGGAACGCTTCCTCCCCGGGCGCCTTCAGTCACCCTCAGGGCTGTGTCGGGCTGCGAAGCACCGAGATGAAACCCCCGAACCGCCCGGAGCCCGCTGCCGGGGCCTGGCTGCTCGGGCAGCCGGGGAGGGGGAGGCCGGGGGGGGGCAGGCAGCGGCACGGGGCCACCTGCGAGGCCGCGGTCACCCGCGGGTCTGGGCTTGGCGCCGGGAGTTACCCGAGGAACCCGGCCCAGGGCCGCCGGTGGGGCTGGGGGTCTCCTGCGGGGCTGCGCCTCGCCTGGGGGTTACCTGAGGGGCCGGGACTGGGGGTCCCTGGGGGTCCCCGAGGGGCTCAAAGTGACGCAGGGCTGGGCCGTGGGCGCTCCCCGCTAAGGGAGGGCCCAGCCGGGCGCGGCAGCACGTCCCTGCGCTCGCCCCCCGCCCCGCTCGCCCCCCGCGGCCGCTCACCCGCCGTTCCGGTCGCCTCCTGCCGCCTCAGTCGCTCTGGCCCCGCGGCGGGGTGCGGCCCCTTTAAGGCCCGGCCGCGCTCCCCGCCCCGCGCGGTGCCACGCGCCCCGCTCTCCCATGGCAACGCGTCACCTCCGCTCCGGCTACGGGGCGGCAGCGGGGACAAAAACCCCGCGAGACGCGCATGCGCGGAGACGCTACGTCCCGGGGGCGGGAAAACAGCGTAGGGGGAAGCAGCCATTGGCGCGTCGGGGAGAGGGCGTGGCCACGCGGTCAGCGCGTGGTCCTGCAGCGCCCCCTGGCGGCGGGAGGAACGCACCGAGCATCCGGCTCGGGCGGATTTATTCACCGATTCCCGACGATTTGAGGGTTGACGGTTCATTCCGTCGTTGCGGCTTATTCCCGTGACGCAGCGAGCCCCGGAGGGACGGCCCGGCGCGCTGCACACCGGGGCGGTCAGAGGAAGGTGCAGCAGACAGCTGCGGAGCAGAGCCCCCCGGACCGGGGCCGCTGGTGTCCCCAGGGCGCCCCGATGGCGCCAGGCAACGACTAATGCTACAGGCAGGAGCCGGGGGGGCCGTCCCGGGAGCAGGACGCGTGTGCGCAGAGCAAGCGTTTCACGCTCTCGGGGACAGGCCACAGCCCACGGCGACACGGCCTCTCCACGCCGAGCGCTGGCAGACGAGGCCCGCGGACACAGACCAGCAGCAAAGGCTCTTCACCCGGTTCAGTGACACCGAATTTCTGACGGTTTAGAACATTAAATAACGTGTTTATTACTCCTGGCGCTTAGAAGTACCTTACAACAGATACAGTCCGTTATTACAACCCCTGACCGCTGCGGCAGATGGTCCGAGGCTGCTCCCTGACCCTCGAATTACCAAGGGCAGCCTTTGGCTTTCAGTCTTGACGTCTGTAGGGGAGAGAGAGTGGGGAAGAAGGGTCCAGCCGGACCGGGAGAAGCGCTCTCACCGGGAACGCTGCAGCTGACCCTTCGCTGGTGGCTCATGGCAACACACTCCTACGGTTTACGTTACCAGACGCCCTTCTCAGCCGGCGCTGGATGACGCGTCCGCTATCTCTCCCTCAGCCCATCCTCCCCTCTCCTGAGGCGGACGGCTGAAGTCTCCAAGGCTGAATACAGCATTCTCGGTTTTCTAATTTCTTCATAGATTCTGGCGGATTATCCATTTCCTCTCAAGTGCCGAGCCTGGAAGGAGCGCTGAAGAGCAGAGGGGAAACCCGGCCAGCGCCGGATCCTCGCTTTCTTCTCGATCCAAGGAGAAGCTCGATGCAGTATCACAGCCTGCATGATGCCTGGGACACTTTGGAATTGGTTCGTCTGTTGAGAGCATTGCAAATAAAGGTGCCCGTGTCCATCAGCTTCTGCAGATCCACGCCCTTGGGGGAAGAAGACACGACACGTCTTGGTACCGGCTCCGCCTCGGAAAGCGGCCCAGTGGGGAGTAACCACCCTCCCAGTAACATCGCTGGGAGACACCAGCAGGGGGTGAGGGAGCCCTTAAAGGGTGTTTTAACAAGGCCCCCGGTGCCTGCTGCTCACTACTGCAGTTCTGACAGCGAGGGTCAAATCGCAGAGCGCTGAAAAAGGGAAAGGAGGAAATGCCCCCCGGGGGGTGGGGATGGGATTGGTGTGGCAAGGCAAGGTCCCCGGCACAGCCTGGCTGACCGGCAGGGCAGACCCAGAGCGCTCCTCCGGCTGCACCCGCTACGCTCAGGCTCCCTGAGCCCAATTCTGAATCCCTGCTGAAGCCCAGAGGCGTCACGCGAGAGGCTCGGCTCCTGCAGGCAAAGGCCGCTCACCGTGTGGATCCCCAGGCCGTTGAGCATGTACACCAAGTCCTCCGTGGCAACGTTTCCCGATGCTCCTTGGGCGTAGGGGCAGCCTCCAAGGCCAGCGACGGAAGCATCAACCACACTCACCCCCATCTGCAAACAAACCCACCATCAGTAAACTCTCCTCGAAGCCGTGGTCCTGCTCCTCACACCGACGGTTCACAAACGAGGACAAAAGACCCTCGAGGGAAGACGTTACACTCCAAGAATCTTACCTGAAGTGCTACCAAGATGTTGGCCAGAGCTTGCCCGTAGGTGTCGTGGCAGTGAACAGCAAGAGCCCCAACGGGCACCTCTTTCATGACGGCCGTCAGCATCTCCTTCATGCTCCCCGGGGTCCCAACGCCGATGGTGTCACCGAGGGAAATCTCGTAGCACCCCATCGAGTACATCTTCTTCGAGACCTGTCCAAAGGCCAAGACGCTTACTGGACAGGCAGCGTTGTCACTGCCTTCCCCAGAGCTGGGGACCCGCCGTACAGAGAAATTGGAGCATGCTTCCCCAGAGCACAACCGCCACGGGGACAAGAGACTCTTATCCCTGAATTCCTCCATCCATTCCAGCGAGCTGTAACCTTCCCCAGACTTCGGTTAAATGGTTTGCCACATCCTCCAGCCCCCAGTGCCTAATTCACATCCGTAAAATGAGTCAAAAGCCTCTCAGAAATTCTGGTTATGAACAACTCACCTCTGCAACTTTAGCCGCGGAAATCTTCCCCTCATAGGGACATCCAAGGACACAGGAAACGTACCTGTGGTTAAAAAACCCACAACACACTTTAGGTAGAGAACAGAAGGGAGATTATACTGGCCACATTAGTCAGGACTTGTGCTGCGTCTAGATAATGGAAGAATTCATTTCGTATTTTAAAATCAGTCCAGTGGACAGAGCTTACACAATTAACTATTCAGCAATTACTTTTTTCCATGGACATGAAACATTTTCCAAGGCAAGAGTACACAGGACTGCTAGGCTGGTGGATCCATGCGCTTCCGCACGGAATGTCTGCCGAGAAGCCAGCATTACTCTGGATCATTTGGAAAAGCTGAAGACAAAATAATTACCAGAAGGGTGAACCCACCTGGAAGAGTGTAAACTGTCAGGAGTGGCACAGGCTTTGCCCCAAGGCAGCTTCTGAAACCGCCAGGGCAGTGGTGTTTCCCAGTTACCGCCTCTCAAGGTGCTGAGCTCACACCCATGCAGGTAGAGAGACCCCCCCCAAAAAAGCTAACGTTTAAAAGAGACCCCACTCCCCAGCGCTGCACAGGCCGGACTCCAGAGAGAAACTCAAGCAGCCACATCTCTCCACACAACCTGCTCGATGCCACGTTTTCAGCGGGGACTTCTTACCCCCGGACAGGAATGCTGGCTGCCCTCGCTGCGGCCATCACTTCAGCGAATCGCTCCAAACTCTCCTCGATGGAGCAGTTGATGTTCTTCTTAGTGAAGAGCTCGGATGCTGCTCCAAAGATCGACACTTCTTTGGCCCCTGCTGCCACCTGCCGAAGGAGAGCATCAAGTCAGCTGACTTCTCTCGCCAGGGAAAGGACAAGCACAACCACGACTACAGGTCTCCCATTTTATAAAAAATATTTTGCCCCGATTCTTCCCCAAATAACCCAATTCTTTCCTCATTTTGTTCTACAGCAAAAACATGACGACACATCCAAGTCTGTCTTCAAAAGAAGTGTAGAGTTACAGACGCAGCGATAAAGCTGCATCTCCTGGATGCGGTCAGGAGGGCTGCAGGCACACGGATAAAACCGAAAGCATCGCTATCAATTAAACCAGATTCCTTTCTTTAACAACAGAAAACGTATCAAGGTGTTTGCTACCACCACCAACAGGTTTCTATCACCCCAGCCAACGACCCCTTGTGAAGGAACTACAAGACGAGACCGCTGCCTGCCAGAACGAAGGCTGAAACGTTCCGGCACAGGCACTGCGAGCGCTCAGCCGCCGCCAGGTCTTACCGCTGCCTGAAAGCCTTTCAGATTGGGGGTCAGCACAGGGTAACTAATGCCAGGCAACTTATTAATTCCTTGCATAACTTCCGTGTGGTCAGCCATCTGCAAAGCAAACAAGGAAAGGTTCCTGAGGGCGACACCAGCCACTTCTGCAAATTATCAAACCATTTTTTGCGTTTATTTTTATGAATGGGGACAGCAGTATTTAGGGATAAGAGAAATGGGCCTCTGCAGAGCCCACCGCCTTTCACCCTGCGCAGGATGACAGCTCAGTCACCCAGCCCAGCCGGCGCCGACGCGGGCACACCCAGCTGTTTGCATCCGAGCCGTGCGTTCGCTCCTTCGCAGGGTCCAAAGGGAAGGCCTGCGAGACAGCAAGCTCTTCCAGCTGGCTTTGCTGCTTCTTGCACGGTTTCAAGCCTCAGTAACAAGGACTTTGGAGCAAGCAGAAGCTTCTCATCGGATTACTACGTGTCATCAGGCATTTTTATACCAAACTTAAATCCTGTCTGAATACCCACCTGAGGGACCCATTTAGGGGAAACAAAGCTGGTGGCCTCTATAACCTGAAGCCCCGTCTCTGACAGCATGTTGATTAAATTGATTTTCACGGGTGTCGGTACAACATTCTAGGAAGAAGAAAAGATAGAAGTTATTATTTTCACAATAAACTTGATCATCACTGAGAAAAACCCCTTCCAACTGCAAAAAGCGCCATTTAAAAGACCCACCAGCCCTGTCACCGGGGCACAACGGCACGTTACGGGTGTTTGGTTAGAGAAACCCCGCAGCGAGGGGCCGCGAAGGGCTGAGGACGCCGGGAGCCCCGCGGGAGCCCCGGCCCGCCCGTACCTTCTCGTTCTGGAGCCCGTCGCGCGGCCCCACCTCCACCACCTTCACACGCTTCGGGAAGGCTCCGGCCGCCGCGGCGGCGCTGACCTGGGGACAGAGGGACAGCGTCAGCCGAGGGACAGCGCCAGCCGAGCCCCGCGGCCCCGGCCCGGTGCCCCCCCGGCCCCGCTCACCGGCCGCAGCGACACCGCCCAACGCGGGAGCAGCCGCCGCGTCGCCGCCATGACCGCCCGTCCTCACGTGACCACGCCCCCACACGTGACCAGAGGGGGTGGCGCCCTCGCGGTCACATGACACCCGCGCTGCCGCTCGCTCCTCGTGGAGCCGGGACCCCCCGGCTCGGGGCCGCGCAGCCGCCCCCCCCCCCGCGAAGGGTCCTCGCTGCCCGCACCCCGAGCCCCGGGGGTCGGAGCCCCGGGCCGTACCTGTCCCCGCGGGCCGTCCCGCGGCGGCGGTCCGGTGGCGCACTGCGGCATGTTGCCCCGCCGCCGGCACTGAGCGGCCGCCCCGCCGCCGCTCACTTATAGGATGGCTTTTCCGCTGGCTCGTGCCGCTGAATAAACACGGCCTGTTTGTTTTGGACGGGCTCCCTCACCGCGCCAGCGGTTACCAGCGTGATGGGGCTGGGAGGCAGAAAGGCCACCACTCTGTTGTCCCCTTCACCCCCCCGCTGCGTTCGCAACGGCGTCATCGCGGGAGCCGGGGCGATGCTCCGGTGTCGGTGCCAGTTCCCTGAAGTCCACGCAGATTCGTGGGTACAGATCATTGTTTGTCCATTGAGTAACAGCTCCTGCGCCACCAGCTCAACACGTGAACTCCAAGCGTTCCGGCAACCGCGGCTCGCAGCACAGCGCACAGTAACACAGCCCGTACGCAACGTCGTGGGGCCTTCGCAGCAGCTGCGCGGCAGAAACACGCTGTTAGGAGTTTCATCACTTACGTACGTGGCGTTCAACGCTTTGTAGAGAAGTTCAACGCAGGAAATCCTGTCTCACCGAAACCGGCGGCGGCAGAGGCTCAATTCCGAACAGCGGCTTCTCTGTCAAACGCATGTAAGAACAAACCCTTCTGCTTAAAGCTGCCTCCACCAGCACAGAAAGTCTGGTAAGGGATTTGTAGTAGATTATAGCTGATTTCATCTAGACCTCTTCAAACAGCAAGCCCCCCCGCCACACGCGTTCCTGATGGAAGCAGGCGATCACAATCGTTTCGGTCAGGACCACAGTCGCACGAGGCAGCCGTGGAGCAGCTGCTCATATGCAAGTACTTCACACAGGAACCCGTGACGGCACTGTGGTTGGCCTTCATCAATACATGCCCGTCACGAGCCAGGCTTCATGATTCCACACGTATCACGCTGGTTATCAAATTAATTTCCAGGAGTAATTAAGCGGCAGGGCCTGCTCCTGCCTGGGAGGGGCGGACCCTGCTGCCCTGCATAGCCTGGCTCAGCAGCGCTGGCTACGCACGTGCACACAGCTCCTGCTGCCCCACGTCCTCAGCTGCTCTGGCAGTCCAAATCCTCTCACCGTTAACACGTGCATCTCCTCTTTGGCTGCGTGATCTGTCAGCTTCGCGCACGAACACCAAGGTGCTACGTGGCCTGGCCGGACACCCCGCAGCAGGTCCTCTTAACTGCCCCACACCAACTCTGTTCAGTGTCCCACCAACTGGGAGTCTGCCCAGCTTCATCACCTATGATCACCGCAGTGAGGCAGTAATACCTGCCAAGGACCCAGATTTACATCGAGAAACCTTCGCGGGCTGTCCCACCCCAGCAGAACACTCCAAAGGACGTCCCCGCTTCCCGCTGCTGAGGGGGAGCTCAGTCCTTTGCTGCCAAACAAGGGCCACTGACACACAGATCGCTTACGGCAAAAGGACTAGAAGAGAGATCCTCTTAAGAGAAAACCAATTTATTCAACAATAAAAGAAACTCCTTGGACTCAGTTTAAGAGAGTGGCAGGGGGAGATTGCTGCTTTCATCCCGCAGCCGTCATGCCACACCCTCGAGCTTGACAGTCCAGCCAGGCTGCGGAGGCAGAGGCGATGGAAGCATGGAGGGCAGAGTTACGAGCAGTCCTTTATCCGGGGCCCTCTGCCACTTCAGAGTCCCTGCAAACCCCAACATCGTCACCTGCGAGGGAGGGCAGGGAACACTCAGCTCACACAGGCACTTCCCATTTGAACGCCCCAGATGCCCAGACCAGGTTTGCAGTCTCCGTACAGCGGTTCTCCCGCGCCCAAAGCAGCCCTGCACGCTTCCACCCATCACTTACAGCGTGCAAAAGGTAACACACGGGATATTTTGGGGCCAAGCACTCGACTGTAGTTTGTTGTTTGTTTTTACTGGGAAGGCTTTAGCTCTGTTTGTCTAGAGCAAAGGCCGCTCCAGCATTTGCGTCACTTACAATTGCATCTACAATTAGCGGGTCAGTGTACACGATCTGAATTTGGGAGGTAAGAGCAGTGAGCCCTTCTCGGTGTACGGCCTATCTACTTCACCTCCCGGTGCCAACAGGACCATGAGACTCCGGGGAAAAAGTGTCTCTGCCTGTTCTACAGCAGAGCGTGAGCCTGGCCTGGCAAGCCCTATCCGAGGCTCTGTGTTAACAGTGAGCTAAAGCCTGGAGAATAACCTGGGATGCTGCAAGGCTCTGGAAGGAGGCCAGAGCACCCCAAAACAAGTACAGGATGACATCTTGCACACTCTCCCCAGTTTCCAAATGACATCAGGTTGGGCCTTGCCAGCCCACACGCCCTCTCAGAGTGCGTCATCTTTCATTGCAAGTTCCTTACTTGTGTGGCTAGGGATGGATCGGGTGAGGACAGCTCCAAAACATTGTCCTGAGGCCAGATCAGAAAGATGGCATAGACAACTGGCCCCTTAGAAGTGTACCTACGAGAGCAAGAGGTCAGCAAGGCAAAGAGGCCCGTAAGAGAGAGAACCAGACACGAGCATGCCATTTCCAGACAGCAGGAGAACACCGTCCCGCCTGCCAGCACTGTACAGGGGTCACTTACTTTCCCCTCATTCCAAAATCTGTCACTTTGGACCCAGCATTTAGCCAGTCAGCACTGGCTGATGAAACCCAAACAAAGTCCGTGCGTGCTTCCTGAAAGCAAATGTCATTTGCCGATCTGTCCTTGCCTCGGCCTGTGGTCAACAGCGTGGATACACTGCCTTGCCCTGATCGCTGCTCCGCGCTTCTAGACTGAACACCCCCGGGGAAAAAAACAACTCCCTTTTGTAGCATTTCTGGCTCTTGGCTCACTAGGCCCTTCTCGGTCAGTATGAATCTAACGGTTGGGTAACAGTGGTCAGCACTGTTATATAACAGCTTTAAAGCAAATATCGCTCTGTTTACAAACTGTACGTGTTTAGATGAACTGCATGTGTGCAACTAGCCAGGATCACTACTGACACAGTCCTGACAGCAGCAGCATGGAGATTGTTTTAATGGAAGAGTTGTTCTTTCCCAAATCAGCAAGACGGATGAAGTCCTGACTTTTGTTCTCTTCTTTCAAGCAAGATACTCCTCAGATAACACCATGGGGCAGTAACTGAGCAGCCCTATTGTAGGATATGACCTAAACACCATCTGCACCTGATGGCAACACTGCAGAGTGCACCAAGTTTAAGAATAAATAAGAAAGCAACATCAGCTCTGGAAGTTCCAGCCCAGAGAGTACCGAGCAGCAGAGCCCTTACCAGACCGTGTCCGTGCTGTTCTCCATCTGCACTCTCCATGGCTTCGTTTCATAAATTGCCTCCCCGTTAGTGTCCAGCCACCTCCCAAGGGCCAGAAGTCTTTCTTGGAAGATGGGAACAATCACCCCTTCTTTTGTAGGCCCCACATTGAGAAGGTAGTTGCCTCCAAAACTCACGGTCTGCACCAGCTCCTGTGACAGATAAAGCAAGGCAGCAAATTGCGTTACCTTCCCTCCTGACAACAAAGAAACCCGAGGAGGGCTCTGTCCTCATCAACTGCTCCTTCAGCCCCAGCCTGATTGTACGAAACACAAGACACCCTTTTCTGCAAGGAGGAGGATAAAGGAAGACTCTACTTCTCAGCAACTCCCCCCAGCCTGATATTCTGATTTCAGACTTCTTACCTCAATGATACTGGCTTCATCCATTAACTCAGCAACGTTCATGTTGCTCCGATAGCCCCAGGAAAGCTTGTCAATGGAGGAGCACATCTCCCACTTGTGAGCTAGCAGGGTCCCTGGCTTGTATTTGTCAGCACAATTGTAGTAGCCTCCGTGATGGCAAGAGCAGTTGTTACACCACCGATCATTGACGACAACAGTGTCCTGAAAGAAAATACAAAGCTCAGTAGGGAAAATGGACTTTTCAGCTTGCATTCAACCCTCCTGAGTCGGCAAAGGCATCTAAGTTAGGAGGTAAGCACCTAAAACCCCTGTGTAATCCACAGAACGGGAAAGAGCATCCTCCAGAGAAGGCTGAATCCCCCTCTGGGAGAACCTCTCTCTCCTCACTCTGGTAGAAGTTGAGGCAACAAGGGTCCTGGCCTCTGAGCCTCCCACATGTGTGCCGTAAAGGACACTAGAGTCTTCTCCTAGGAGCACAGTGTAGGCTGCTTATTTTCTGTGAAATAAAGCACATCTGGCATCTGTCAACAGGTTCTGATTCAATCACATTCATATCTCACTGCTGCCAGACCTTCCCTGCCCATAAAGTGCCAGTGGCCACGAGGGATAGCTGAAAGCAATACCTTGACGGGACTATCGTTATAAAGCCAGGCAAGGAAAGAGGTAGAATTCCAGTACGACTCCGGAGCTTCCCAGTCTCCATCCGACCAAATCAAATCTGGTTTATATCTAACGGAGAGATGAACGTTATTTCAAAATGGCTTATTTTCTCCTACCACGAAGGAAGCACTGTGCTTCTTGCGCCTGGAGTGTAGGTTCACTTCCTCTTGCTATTGCCTGACCTTACCAGGGGGTTTATGCTATCCCTTTCTGCTTCAAGTGAGGTTCCTGCAGCAGCAGAGAATGATGTGTTGATCACGGCTCAAGAGAGGATGCCATTCTTCCAAAAACCAGAAGACTGCATCTCAAAGGCAATTATGAGGCATGTTCTTGACCTCAGACAACGGCCATTCTGAGTCCAAGCCTCGTATTTTTGTCAACAGGGGGAAACAAGGCAAGGGTGTAAATTCACAGTGAAATTGCTATTTTGCTCTGCTACACACTAAGCACCTTGCTTCCCTTTCAAAGCCACTCTGCACAAAGGCAGCATTAAAGGGGATTGCTCCTGCATGAAAAACATGTCTTCACCATATTCTACAAGTTAGATTGTCCACAGGGCACATAGCAACCCCTTTTCTAATTATTGCAAATCACAGGTAAACAGATTTGACTTGGCAAAAATTGACATGGGTCACCCCTCCTCCCGCATCCACTCTGCACCGTCCCTTACAGTCCTGAAACCAGGAGATGCTCTGGATTCCTAACTGCGTGCAGTTCTTACTTTAAGACAAGATCATAAAGTTCTGGCATTGTCTTCTTTAAGACGAAGTTCTGGGTCTTGAAGCCACTTTCCTTGTCAGCCAGATAGAGTGGATTAAACCACTCTAACAGGGAGTGATACAGCCCATAGCGTAGGTTGCTGAGGGACAGAAAACAGAGGAAAGCGTTAGGCTGGCGGTCGGGGTCAAGAACCAGTGGCAGATTAAAGCACTGGCATTATTACTTCACAGAAGACTTTGTAAGTGCTACTTTTTTCATATTAAACTCATCGTCCTCCGCTGTTTGTTAAGAAGAGCCAGGGGAATTCAATGCATGAAGATGAAAGGAACAGCACAGTTTGGCAGTGCCATACCTCTCCCTGAGGGCTTGTCCCAGCTCTCCTACAAGATCACGGTGGGGACCTGTATCCACAGAATTCCAGTTCCAGGACACAGGCGACCCCCAGTTGGTGAAGCCTTCATGATGCTTTGTGGTCAGTACCACGTACCTGAAGGAAAAAGAAGTACTCGATCAGCATGCCAAAGGAACTACCTAAGGTATTCCCCACTCTCACAGCAAACCCAGTCACTAAGAAGCAAGGGACTGAACAACCATGCTGTGAGGAGTCCTGTCTAATTACCCTTTAAATTCAGAAATAACTACAAGAATAATAGAGGTGTTTAATTGATTTTAATGCTGTAAAAGAATGAACAATCGAGACTTAGGAAGTAGTAAGACCCATCATCTCCTCAGCAGCGTGGGCATGACCCCTCAGGGATCTCCAGCACTGCTCAGGGACCCCCAGCACTGCTCAGGGACCCCGATCCCTCAGGGATCCCCAGACTTGGCCCTTCCATCCCCTCAGGGACCCCAGCATCCTCTGGGGGATCCCAAGCACAGCCCCCCCCCCCCCCCCCCCCCCCATGCTCTCTGGGCTTTGCCATCCCCTCAGGGAACCCAGCATCCTCCTGGGGGTCCCTGGCACACCACCCCCCCCACCCCCCATCCCCTCTGGGCCTTTCCATCCCCTCAGCGACCCCCAGACATAGCTCCCCCCATCCACGCAGTGACCAGGGACCCCCATGTCCTCACAGATCCCCAGAAACAGCTCCCACACCCCCTCAGGGCCCCCCAGACGTGGCACTCATCCCCCCAGGGACCCCAACCGCTGCAGGCCGGCACCCGAAGCTGACCTGGCACCAGCCCGCCGGAAGAGCTGCGCCCACTCGCGGGGCTGGAAGTCGTGGGCAGTGAAGCGAGGCGCAAAGTCCGCGTAGGTGGTGTCGGGCGGGTACCGGCGCTGCACGAAGCGCTCGTAGTCCGGGCGGTGCTCGCCCTGCCAGTGCCACCAGAACCACTCAGAGCCCCAGGCTGGGACAGAGAACACTCCCCAGTGCACAAACACCCCCACCTTGGCCTGGTCGAACCAGGCCGGCAGCGGCCTCGCGTCCAGGCTGGCCCAGTCCGGGCGGTAGCGCGGCGCGGCCAGCACCGGCCCCAGCGCCGCCGCCAGCCACAGCACCCCGCCGGCCGCCATGCTGCCGTGTGACGTCACGCGGCCGCCGCTATGGCTACCGAGCAACGGCGCCGCCAGCGCTACGAGGGTCGCAGGTTCGAGGCTGCGGTCCGCCAGGCAGCGGGGCCGCGGGCCCCCTTCCTCTTTCCTTCCCAGCCCGGCTCTGCCCCACTGTAGCCGCCTATGTGCCTCTTCCTGCGGTTTGACCTCTCTGTCCATTCCATGGGGAGCCAGGAGAGCGCCTGTGGGGTTGGCCCCATGGCAGCCTGCATGGAACCCCTCTCCCCAGGGCCCAGCAGTGCAGCCAGAGCAGGCCCAGGGCCTGGCTCCAAAACCCGCGCCCGCAGGCCAGGTGTATCCTCTGGGGAAACAGGGCAGAGTCCAAGGACCTCGTGGCCATACCCCGGGCCAGGCTCAGCCCCATCTGAGGTCTTTCGGGAGCCCTGCTGCTCTCCGGGGCGCTGGCCAAGGGCCCTGTCCTGCTTTGCTCTCCTAGCAGGTTTTGCAGCTAAAGGTGATGCTTTTGTGTAATTTGCAAAAGTCTATCGAGTTCCTCATGCTCAGAGTATCGGCCCCAGCTTGGGCTTCAACTTGTTGCCTGGAGGAGTTTGTGCCCCAGAGGTTAATGGAAGAAAAGGCTGAAAAATGGCTTTAACATTTAATCACATAACATCCGACAAGGTCAGCTTTCCTTCAATTTGCTGAAAGAAATGTGCTGCCCGCGGGGTTCTGTCCACCTCGAAACCCTCGGCTATGGCAGAGTCCCTAAGCCACAGCGAGATCATTTCAGTTTTCTATAAGGAACTGGACGCTAAAATCACCACAACCCTAAATGCTGTGAGACACAATTAGCCAGGACCATCTGCAAGCGAGTCCAGAGAAACCACCTGCACCTTTCCCACAAGGGCTGAGGTTTGTCCTGCTGCTGCCAGTCCTGCTTCCGTGCGGTGCAGCGAGGCATTCACAGTCGGCGGGAGCTCACCACAGCTCGGTCTTGTTCGCTGCCACCTGAAGACCTTTTGTCATCGTGCTGCTAATACGTAACACGCCGGGACGGGTCTGGTACAAACAGATGTACCTCTGCTACACAGTGATGTGCTACTAGCACTCTGCTGACAGTGCTTGTACAGCCCTGCCCACGCCGGGTTAAGGGCTCTGGAGACAGTTACGGTTTCTAGAGAAACCGAAGCTCCGTGGAGTGCTTTAGTTGAGGTTAGCTGTATTTTAAGGAAGCGTAAGGAAGATAGCACTGAATATAAGAAAAATGGGCTAGGAGGTTACCGGTGGACAGATGGGAGGCTAGGCAGGAAGGGTTGTCATAAAATATCAGGAGCTGCTGTTCTGGACGAGGCATTACCCGCTGCCTCATGGCTGGCACGCTGACGTGGCACCAGTGTCTTTGCAGTCTTTGCAGCCTGGGGACCGGCTGCCTGTGTAAGTCTATGCACTTTGTGTACCAGTGCCTAAGAATAGCATCAGTGGGAGCTGGCTCCATGACAGGCATCTGATCCCTCATCTTCTGGGACCTCCATAAGAAGAGGAAAGAACAAGTGATCCAGACTGTTCCTGCCAGCCGGTGCATGGACTCTCTGTGACTGTCTCCCTACGTTACATGCATATCCTCGCAGACAGTCTCTACCATGGAGGACTTGTGGGTGCTCTCTGCTTCGGGGCTTTCCTCAGAGGCCTTCAGCTGCCTCCTGAACCGAGACAAGACCATCCTCAGGGAGGAATATAGCTCCTTGCTCCGCAGGGCATAAATAATGGGGTTCACCATGGAGTTGAGCAGGCAGAGGGTGCTGCAGAAGGCAAACACCTTGCGGAGGTGATTGCTCAGCCTGGCAAAGATGCTGTAGATCATGAGACTGAGGACCGGAGACCAGCACAGCACAAGGACAGTCAGCACCATGACGAGGGTCTTGGCCAGCATCACATCCATCCTCATCCTGGTGTTTTGCTTTCCTGCCTGTGCTTGGTGCTTCTCCATGTAGGCCACGTGCTGGTGAGCCCTCCATAGCACGCGCGTGTAGGCGTAGATGATAAACCCCAGCAGGACCATGACAAAGCAGATCCAGCTGGACAGATAGTTGTCATCCACAAACGGGAACAGCTCGGAGCAGGTCGAATCAAGCGTGCAGCAGTTCCAGCCCAGGAGGGGCAGGAATGCAATGGTTGCACAAGTCACCCAGAGCGCTCCCAGGGCTATCCACGATCTCTTCCTCGTCATGAGGAGCTTGTATTCCGAGGGCCGGTTGATGGAGACGTAACGGTCCAGGGCTGTCAGCAGCAAGCTGCTCAGGGAGGCAGAGAAGGATGTGTTCACCCCTCCCAGCTGCAGCAGGAACATTTCTTTAGAGTAATCAGTTTCACTGAAGACATGGAAGTTAACAAAACTGCTGACAAAGATGATGCTGGCCAGGATGTCAGCCAAGGCCAGGCTGCTGATAAAGAGGTAGGAAGGCTTACTCCTGGTCCTGGGGGAGGAGAAGATCAAGTACAGCACCAAAGAGTTCTCGAGAATGCACAGTGACCCAAAGAGGCCGCACAGCGTGGCGATGCTTATCTTCTGCCCTTGCGTGCTGAGGACCATGAAGCACTCCATGGTGTTCCCACTGCATTTGGAGGTGTTTTCGTGTATCTTACAAATATTCATTGTAATTAACTGGAGCCAGGAGCTTGCATAGGGTGTCTCTGCTTCCTTCTGCACTTCTTCAGATGCTCTGAAAAATACCAAGGGGAAGGGGGCTTACAGGAGCACAATGAGCAATAAGTTCAACCCACTGAGACACATCCCTCCCTTTAGAGAGAGGCACGCAGAAGGAAAAAAGCCCAGGAAGGCCTACTTTCAGGACCACAGCCCAAATGCTGGAGCTGACTTCCACCCTCTCCCAGCAGAGATCCAGGCTTTATCCCACCGGTGACTTGGCTGAGACCCGTCTATCACAGCCCATGGGTACCACGTCCGTACCACGCCTGTACCATGTCCGTCACCACAAGAGGGAAGCAGCAACGGTGAGAATTGTACAGATCCTGGGCCAGCTCTTACCAATGCTCCAGGATTCACTGCTCAGGCCAGCAGCGGTGGAAGGGGCTGCTCACCGTGACACCTTGCTGTGGCCTGTCCAAGTGAAGCTGCCCCAGAAGATGTCTGGGTTGAAGAAGGGTGAGAGACACTGCACTGCCGGGGACTCGGTGCGGCTCATCTGGGAACACAAAGTGCTCTTGGAAGCATTTATTCTTCACCAAAGCTGTTTGAAGACATAAAAGGACAAGGCTGGTTTTATATTTAAGCTTGCCCATCGCAGTTTTATGAAGCTCAGCCCCATTAAAGTTGCGTTTCTCCCCCCTAATCCCTGTGTTATGAGTCAGTCTGTCCCACGGTCAGTGTGATTAAAAGTTCTTGTTTAACATCAATGTTACGGTGCAGGTTGGACATAAACATGGGGACATGCAGAAGCCTGAGCCTAAGGACCCTTGGCCATGTCCAGGATTAGGTTAATTTTATCAATATTTTCACCTTCAGCAGAGATGTGAGGGAGGGAAATGCCTTATTTTCCCCCAGGGCTCACGTAGACCTGCTCAGCACGCTCTGTAGCAGCAAAGTTGTGGGTTTCTCTACACTTCTGCAGCTTAATGCATTTAAATCCCCTTCGTTACACTGATGAGCTTGTTCTTCAGATGTTATTTTTCTCTCCTTGTTCTTGATTATACCTGTGCTTTAAACCAACCGCACTTTCACTGGAGGCTCAGTTGCCTTGTGTTGCCCCATGTAACGGGGGAACAAGGTCAGCCTGGACCAGGTTACAGAGGGCAGATGAAGAGACGGGTGTCAGATACACTAAAGCTGCCTCAATTAGCAGAGAGATGCTGTGTCCCAAGCGTCACGCACCGGCAGGTCCTACCGCCCTGCTACAACAGCCCAGGGAACCAGAACCCCCTGCTCAAAAGCATCCACCTGACTTGGAGTATCCCACATCCAGGCAACGGGACCATGAGTTCCCGCTGCTGGAGGAAAGCACTGAGCTGACAGCGTTCCCTTTCCCCCAGAACAAACAAGGCACCATCTCTCTCTGCCCTCAGCGCTCTTTCAAAAGAGGAAATGTCCAAAACACACACGTCACGACAGATGGGGTATGTGACAGCTACAGCTGCCCAGGGAGCAGAGCTGCTGGGCTCTGGGCACCTGTAGCCAACCATCTGCAGTTCCTCTGCTTTCTGAAATCCAGCAAAGCCAATGACTGTCTTCAGAGGCGACAATAGCCAGCAGTGAGCAACACCCTAGAAACCTCTGTCCACAACTTCTTAGCAGTGACACGTATTTTGTACCTGTCTTTGTCACCCCCCCACTGATTCCCCGGTGCCCTGACATGTGTCACTCTTTCTGTGGTTTGCAGTAGTTGAAAAACACCCCTGAACCCTTGAGATGCTGCTCAGGAGGTCACGGAGAAGAGCCCGAGCCCCACACTTTGCTCCTGCCTGCCTGTCGGGGTTGAACATGGGTGGTTGCAGGGCATTCGGTGCATGTTACAGCCAGAGCAGTTCAACCCTGGTTTGTGTTTCTTGTACATCAGACTGGAGGAGTCCTGGACGTCGGGCTGAAATGTGGCTCAGCATTGCAGCAAGCCTCTCGCCTCTTACGTCAGGTGCTGGCATGGGGTAATCACGCAGAATCGGAGATGTTGCACTCTCATCTCAGCACTCTTGTTTCCTGCAGCTCATCACAGGAACACAAGGGCAGCAATAATTCCTAATTGCTGTTATTAAACCTGACAACATCACCCCCTCCAGAGAGAGAGAGATGGATTTAGCAGACAGGTGGACTTTGACATATCTCAGGGCTCACCAGGGGCCACGTGAGCAGCAACTGCCTGCTCAAGTATCCAAAACTCCCCAGCCAAAACTCCAGCATCCAAACCAAGACACCTCTTAATTAAGCAGACTCTAGCATCGCCCTGACATTTACTAATTGCAGTCAGCAGTCCCCAAAACCATCTTAAATTCTCAGTATCTGCAGTTGAATGATGTACATAGGAGCTTGGAAACTGTAGGGAACACCAGGCAGCCAGCAAAATGCTATCCCTTGTGTTACATTGCTTGGGGAGAGAATTTGGTTATAATGGCAACGTAACTCCTGCCCCGACTGTTCTGGTACCACTGTCTCCATTAAGCTGACGTAATTCAGATAAGCTCTCCGGTCCAAAATACTGTGCTGGGCTCATCATAATCAGCCAGCCAGCCCAGACCTCTCTTCCCACATCTGTTGTGTCTCAGGCTGAATGACAAGGATGAATCTCTTGGCAGTTTTGACTGAGCTCTCCAAATCCTCCTTCCAGGTACTGTGAGGGAAAGCACAGGGCTTTGCTCCAGTGCAAGATCACTTCTGCAGAGGCTCCAGAGTGTGAAAACACAGGCTGTGCCAAGAGCCCCTCTCCTTGCACTGTTTCTTTTTTTTTCCATAAGGCTGCTTTACCCTGCCCAGAGGACATTTTTCTCTTGGCAGATGGGCTCCTGGATTGAACCATTTGTTTGTTCCTGCCCACTGCCTCCTGCATGCTTCAGCTCCTGGGAAACAAGCCAGCTGGTATCTGGATGCTGGGGCAGAGCTCATCTGTGGCATCCTCCATGGGGCAAGTCCCACTTCCCGGGTGGAAACCCCCTTCCGAGGGGCAGCATCTCCACCTCCCTGGGAATTACAGCCTTGAGCACGGCTGTGCATCCCCACCACAACCAGTCAACAAGCCCGGAGTCCCTGCCTGCCAGGCTGACTTTATCTCAGCAAGAAAGAGTGAAGGGGCTTCTTGCCCTCCCTTTGGAGCCAAGAGGCTGCTTGCTGCACAGCGAAACTGGCTCCCTGGAAGCAGCAGGAGCTGAGCGGAGATTCCCTGGGCCTCTGCACAGGATAAATTCTCCCTCCAGCAGAGCAAAGTGTCTCCTGCCAGCAGGATCTCCCAGGATGGGGAAAATTCTGCCAAAATAAAGCAATGGAAACCCTGTCTCTTGCAATGGAGAGCCCCCACCCCGACAGTGCCAATAACAATAGCAGAGCCCCAGGAGGCAGCAAGTGAAGGCAACACACTGAATGAACAAGCAGCTCAGCTATTAGGAACAAAATGCAGATAAGACATTTGGGAACGCAATACATTACACACAATACAGCCTCACTGATGGCACAGTATACCCAGAAGCAGCAGAGAAACCTTTCCTGTTAGATCCGCGTGTGAGCTCGCTCACTCCAGCCTAATAACTCCACTGGCTTCTGTGGAAATTAAACCTACAAGTGAAAAAGTCCTTTTCCATTTCAGCGCATTGCTGCGATTGATTTCAGCTGTCAGACTTCCCGCTGCCTTGCACGCAGCAGCAGGGTTTCTGCCATCGCTTGGGATGGGTTCTGCATTTACAGAGACGTCTCAGAATCCTTGTGATTAGTCAGTTAACATAGCGCTTGCTTGGATCGCAAATTAAATACTTCTGCTGCAATCAGTGCACTCTGCCTGCAGCCCTCCGAAAGTGCTGCCCTGGAGTATTTCATGCGGAATTTTGGAGAGATTTGATCTTTACAACAAAATAAAGTGTCCTAAGTGAAGTGGTTTATGCAAAAGTTGTCATGGAAGCTTGGACACTTCACTTGCTGGAAGAGCAATACCTTTTGATTTACAGGTATTTTAGTTTGCATACCTTTTCTTGGTTTAGTTGCACAAGTTTTGCCATTATTTTGGAAACAGCTGTTCATCCCCGCTTGCCCCTCTGACCACATTAAATAATGCCGAGCGGAGTTAACTCCCTGCTGTAAGAACAGCCTGGCCCGAGTGCCACGCTGAAGGCAACATGCTTTCTTCCTTTCCAGAGCCCAGTTCCGTCCCCGTGTGCCTGCTCGGGGTGACAGCATTGGAAGCACAGGGGTGTGTGGGTGCAGAGCAGCCTGCGAATGCGAGTTTGGGTACAAAGTGTAGCAAACCAGAGCTTTTCTCGCTCCACCAAAACCACCCCGCGCAGAGTCGTAATAAACACCGTGAAGAACGTTCAGCCTGAGAACTCAGTATCACGCTCGTCCTTGCGAGACGTTTGGAAACACCGCTGCCATATCCAACCTTAGTATTTCCTAAAATCAGCTGGAAAGGGTTAGTCCACAGTCTGCTATTTCAGCACTTACCTTTCGTGTTCTCATTAAGAAAGCACTCCTCCTAAGAAACAGTTTTCCCACCCGTTGTTACACAAGGCACTGGAGTTTATCCTCAATAACACCGGGAATCTCCCCGTGATGATGAGCCCCACGCAGCAGAGTCTCCCGAGGCCGCCTGCGTGCGTGTCAGCTCCGTGGGCTCAAAGGTACGATGTGTTCTACTGCGAGAGAAAGGATCCCTGGCTGCAGGATCTCCCTGCAGGTTAACCAACGCAAACCGCTCACCTCTCCTTTGTGTCGTGGGCTGGGGACGCTCAGGGACTTCCCATCCCTCCAGCTCTCAGGGCAGCTTGTGCAGCTGCGGACGGCGCCTGCTTCCCTCTGCTTTCACATCACTTCTGGTTTGATCTGGGTTTCTCGTACCATTCTGGTTTATTCCCCTGGGCTGGAAATCCGTCAGTGCAAATCCTTCCTCTGGTTTCTTGCTCTCTTTCGCATTCTTTTGGTGAACGTCTGTCAGGTTTTCTTTCCTTCCCCACCTCCCTTCTGGGTCCTGTGTTCTGCTTCTGGCTGCTGGTGCCACATCTCACAGCCACCCTAACCCTCCGACTCCTGGAAATAATTTGCTCAGTCCCTCCACGTTCTCCATGAACCTGCAGTGTTTGAGACAAGAGACATTCAGGGTCTTTTCCTGATTTCTCCGGGTAAAGGGAAGAGGAGGGGAAGGAAGAGAGCTAGAAGGCAGACATGGAAAAGTCTGGGTATACCTAGCTGTGTGCAGGTCTGAGGTCAAGCTCAGAGGTCTGCTGCCTGCCCCATTAACAGCAAGAATCCCACCCCTCTGTGCCCCAGAAGCGGGCAAGCCCCTTCTCTGTGCACAAACGTGCTCTGCTAACACCACAAGAGCAAGGTGATATTCTCTTTGCAAGTGGCAGGGAAAGGAAGTGGCTTAAGGTCTTGTTACACAATTTGTGTGGTTAGGGTGGATCCAGGGTGCAGAGGCTGAGGTCTCTGCTCTACCTGCTCTCAGCTGTCCCTCCTTGCAGCTCAGCTGGGCAGCAGCCGCCCTAGCTGCCTCTCTGTAGGTTGTGCTGCTGCTGCTGGAAAGCTGGGACAGCCGCCGGCTGGCACCAGAGCACCAGGGAGAGTATCTGATGCTCAAGGCTCCGTGTCGGTGGGTAGATGCAAGTTTCCCCAAAATCCCAAAGGAATCGGCCACATTATGGTTGGGTAAAGACCATAAAACCTGTAGTGGGGAGCATATGCTGTGCTGGCTGCAAGGGAAAGACCGTCCTCCTTAGTCCCTGGGTGCACCATGTTCCGCTCCGACATCCTACAGAGCAGCACCATCAGCCACTCTTCTCCCAGGTGGGAACTCAACCTTCCCTCCTATTTGGATCTCAGTTCCCCCTGTTCGGTGGATTCGTGATGATTTTGAATATCAATGACATCTCCCGCTCTCCAGATACTTGCTCCACGTGATTCCCTTCTGCCATTATTTGCTCAGGAGTTTCCCAGCAGCTGCTGGAGCTCAGCCACCCACCCACCTTCAGCAATGCTCGGCTGCCCTCTCCAGGGGAGCCCGCGACGCTCGTGGGGACATCGGCCTGCGGACGCTTGAGAAAGAAGCAGAATTGGGAACCCAGCGCTTCCTCTTGGTCTCTGGCCAGGAAAAGGGGGTTCCCTTGCTCAACGGGGCGCTCAGGCAGGGCTGGGACTGGTCTGACCCTTTCCCTGCTGCTCAGGACTGGGCAGAAAGCCCCTCTCTGGATCTCGTGTGGAAACCACAATAAAGATGGAAGGCATCACAGGCTATTGTATAAGCAAAGGAGAAGAGGCAGGTAATCAGCTCTGTCTCCAAAAATATCAGCTTCCACTTTGGTTCCCATGAACTGCCAAATTTTCCTTTTTGAACAAATACAGGACTAAAAAGCTTTCTGTGTAAAACAAACTTCATACTGGTCCCCTCAGCCCCAAACCGTTCCCTGCTCTGTCACAGCTTCGCAGCCTGCAAAATACAGCTCCGAGCTTCCTGTGTCTTCAGAGCGCTCTTCTGCCAGAGGGGTGCCTGTTAGCAGCAAGACACATCACTGCAGCACAGCTAGGAGCTTGTGATTCCATTTCTGGACTCACCTTTTGAGCACAAACTATCCTGCCAGGGTAAAAGAAAACCCTTAAAGGCTGACTTCTGCAATGTAAGGACTTTTTGTTCCCCTCCAGCTTGGATTTTTTCCTTTGGCATCAGCTGCTGTGAAGAGCTCTGCTATGGGAAACCCCACAGCCAGGGCCAACATCTGGCATCAATAACCAGCTTCGCATTCCCGTAAAGGGCACGTTCTGCTTTTGCCTGCTGGCACTGAGCACAGCCAGCTCACAACCACAGGGAACCAAAGAAACACCATCCCTGAAGGAGGGATCTGAGTCTGCCTGGGCTGGGTGGGTGTTAAGTGGCCACTGGCTCAATTGGGTGGGGCTGCCTGAATTCAGGGCACCTGATTTTATGGTATTTAACCCAGAAGCACCCTCACAACTGAGCTGTTGTGTAGATAGTGTGTGGGATTTTCTGGGCTCTTCAGGACTGGCTTGGCAGCAGTTTGTGTTTCTCACCTTGTGCCTGTTCTTTCCAGCTGAAGGAGGCTTACCTGCACTACCAAGTGGGGGTGTGACCTTAGAAGGGATGCTTTCCCTGCAGACCTTACACAGGTACTGGCTCTGCCTGGGAAGCCCCCCAGCTTGGTGGGGTGCAGGATGGGCTGGGGCCATGTCTCGGCGAGCAGCTGGCTCTGGCCCTGCAGTGCTGGAGGGAGGGTGTGCAGAAGGGCTTGTCCTTGCTCAGCAGTAGTTGTCCGCCGCCAGAGCGGTAGGGAACAATGCCTAGGGCTGCTGGTAGGACACAGCTCATGTGATGGGGCGCTTAGTCAGCAGCACTTGCAGAAAGCGTGGCTGTGCTTTGTGGGAGGACAGTGACTTGCTTGGAACCCTCTGACTTTGGTGTTTGCTGGGGCTGAAGCTGAGTGGCCCAGGCAGGGCTGAGGGTGGAGGTGTTGTGCCTGTTGATAAGGTGTGAATCAGAGCCAGAGTGACTTTATACTGCACTCCTGGAGGAAAAAAAAACCCAGACTTATTCTCTGTGTAGCACAGCTCATGTGAGGAAATCAGGGCTGGTCCCATGAGTTTGTCCTTGTCCCTGTAAGGCTGTGTCTGCCCTGGCTGAGCCGGCCTGCTGAGAGCCACCCCTGCTCACTCTTGCGTAGCCAGGTGGGTTGAGGGTGGGAATGTTTTTTCCTGCTGATAGGAACCAGGCAGACTGATTTAAATGGATGGAAGGTTCCTGCAGGCTGTGACTCAGTGCTGGTGCAGATTTGCACAGGGAGCTGTTCAGACAGAACCTACAGGGTGTGACTCAGGAGTCATGCCCAGATGTGCTCTCATTTACAAAGCTCAGACCTGAGCTGGGATGAAGCTGCTTCAGCACAAGCCCTTTAAACCACCTGGGCCATATGGCTCAGGGCTTGGACAGCTGACCTCCAGCGAGCCGTGCGTGTCCGTGGTGTTTTTACTCCCAGTGCCGAGTTTGTTGCGTTCTGTGTACGTGTATCTATATAGATGCGTGTGCTGTGGCCACGCGAAGGAGAGACGTTCCCAGAGACGCTCCTGAGCGTGTAAGTGGTTTCAGCAGTGTGGAGGAGGAAACTCTCACCCTGGAGACTGTGCAACTCGGGTACTGATGGGCACTGACTTAGTTCATATGGACAGCTTGCGTGGAAAGTATCTGTAGGTATCCTGCCTCTGCTTTGTTTAGCAACAAGGAGCTTTAAGCAATTACATAGATTTATGGAATTGTTGGGGTGCTTGCCTTGTACCTCTTCTCTGTTTACTCTGGAGAAATTCAAATATCCACCTAGTTCCTGCAGATCACTGCTGTGGATTTCCTGAGCTTTGGCAGGTTGAGAAATAGTGTCCTCTGCCAAACAGAGTAAAGGATTGTTACGGTATACTCCAGATTTTAGGAAAATACAAACTCCACACATTTCCCACATGAGGAGAACTTGGGTAGATTGTTTTCTGGTTCATGTTTGGCTCAGACAGAAACTACTAACTAGTTTCAAGTGTGTCATGGGACACTTACTAACCCCAAGGTGCTTACTTTTTATGGCACTAAAAATCACGCACCACCGGAAGCTTGTCGCTTGTGGAATAAGTCAATAGTGAACCATTGCCCCGGTTCTAACAAATGATTCATCTGTGCTGCTTACTTCCTGCAGCATCCATCGGTGAGTGGTTCCACCGAAATACTCGGGCATGAGTACGTGGCTGGCTACCTCCATCCCGATGGCAGCTGGAAACGCGTCAGCTCGGGGCTAATGAAGCTCTGGGGACTTGGTCTTCACTGGAACTCCTCTGCAAACTGGTAGTTGTTGCAATGCCAGCACAGATGGAGCTGCTTCTCTGGGCTGGTGTTAACGCTTGCTTTGGGAGGGAATGGAGATGCTGAATGGAAAATAATAGCGGTGAGGGAAAAGCTTGAGTTGTTGTCACTGTGGTAGCAAAAGTATGGTGGAGGGTTGAGAGGAGGAGTTGAGTAATGCAGATCCTACTGAAGAAACGGGCTTGCTGGGAACATTAGGAAACTTGATAGTTATTCCAGTCAGCCTTAGATTACCTGGAGGAAGCAGAATACTCCAGACTGAGCAGACACTTGCACAACAGCAACCCCATGTAAAATAGGTGTAAGACCATGTAGCAAAGGTGTAGTGGAGCTCAGGTCATTGAGGCTGTCGCCACATGGCAGTGCACAGCAAAGTTGGGCTCAGCAGCATGTTGGAGGGCACAGCCCCTTCACTTGTCTTTAGCAGCTGGAGGGCTGGTGGTGTGAGTGGGGGGACAAGCCACTCCTCGTGGCAGCTCGCATCTCTCTGCAGCCCAGGCAGCCTGCGAGTAGGGTGCCATAGGCTTCGGAGCAGGAAGTCTTGTGTTGAGGCCATTGGAAAATAAAAAGATGGTTTTAAAATAATTTGAGGCAGCGGAGTAACTTCTCTCGAGGGGATCTTGGATCTTACTACTAAGGGATCAAGACCAAACCTGGTCTGTGTGCTGTGTTTCCAGGACACGGCAGGCACTCCAGTGCTTCTGTACACGTTAGGGTTCCTCTGGCTCTGGGAGTATCTTGTTTTCCACTGCAGGAGAAGAAAAATGCCTGAGGCTTTAGCAGCTGAAGTGTGAAACATGGGGAACTTTGCTTGCAAGTTGGGCATTGTGGTGTTGGGATATTCTGGACTGGCTGCCCTTTCTGTTTAAAAAACAGCCCTGTGCTGCTGCTTGCCCTCAGAATGACCCAATTTACTGTAGCAGTCAGCAGGTTTCCTGCTATGTTTAAGTCAAAAAGTTCCTGCACAAGTACAGGATTGGTTTATCACCCACATTTTCTGCTCCCCCCTGGCTAAATGTGTCAGCCTGACCCCAAAACCAATTCTGAAAGGGAAGATGTGAGGAAAAACTGCCAGATCCGGTGTCATCCGTGGTCTGAACTGAAAAGTACATGGCTGCTCTGTGCCCCAGACTAGAGGGTGCCTCTGCAGCCAGTAAACGTGATTTCTAAATCTGGGACATGTCCTGACTTACACACTCAGGTGAGATGACGTTTTTAGCAGATATAAACACACTAAAGATAGAACCAAAGCAAAAATCTGCTGATGTGCGTTATAGGGGAGTTGTTTGAGATAATCAGTGGAATTTCAAGGTTTAAGTGTTAGGTTACAGCAGGGACTGTTGTCTTCTACCTACATGAAAGCTACTGAAAGGATCTTAGCCATAACATTGTGCCAAGAAATACAGAGCGAAGGGAGGAAAACAAATTAATCTCAGCTTGGTTTGTGCAAATGTACCATAAGGAACATGAACCAGGGTCCGGGCTTGGTTATGTCAACACACCTGGTGTATTATAACACCCTGTCTCAGTAACGCTGCATAATGAAACATGAATTTCTGAAAGAGGCAGCTTCTCTTTGGAGTGCTTCCCTTTGTCCTGCTAGTGCCTGATGACTGTGATGGGTCAGAGCCCTGTAATACCAGGTGCTGGTCAGTAATATTTGGTAAGGGCAAGTGTGAAGTGCTGCATCTGGGGCACTGGGATGCATCTGGGAACAACCCCATGGATCAGTACAGGTTGGGGGCTGAGCTGTTGGGGGGCAGCTGTGGGGGATGACCAAGAGCCAGCAGTGTGCCCTCACAGCCAAAAAGACTAATGGCACCCTGGGGGGTGTTAGGGAGAGCGTGACCAGCAGGTCGAGGGAAGTTCTCCTCCCCCTCTGCTCTGGGGAGGCCTCCCCTGGGGTGCTGTGTCCAGCTCTGGGCTCCTCAGCTCCAGGACAAGGAGCTGCTGGAGAGGGCCCAGCGCAGGGACACTGCGATGGGGAAGGGCCTGGAGCACCTTCCATGTGAGGGAAGGCTGGGAGAGCTGGGGCTGTTCAGCTGGGAGAAGAGGGGGCTGAGGGGATCTGATCAATATCTAAAGGGGGGTGTCAGGGGGAGGGGGCCAGACTCTGCTCAGGGGTGCCCAGTGACAGGACGAGGGGCCATGGCCATCAGCTGGAGCACAGAAGGTTCAACCTGAACATGAGGAAACCCTTCTGCCCTGTGAGGGTGACAGAGCCCTGGGACAGGCTGCCCAGAGAGGGGGGAGTCTCCTTCCCTGGAGCCTTTCCAAAGCCCCTGGACTTGTTCCTGTGGGATCTGCTCTGGGGGATCCTTCTCTGGCAGGGGGGTTGGGCTAGATGATCTCTAGAGGGCCCTTCCAACCCCCAACACTCCGTGAGTCTGTGTGAATCTATACTTGAAAATTAAAACTTGGAGTCTTCATGTATTCTAAGTACTTTCCCCACACCCTGGCAGTGTTTAAACCGAGTTGGCTGCTTTCAGTTTTCTTCTGAAATCTCGTTTTTCAGTTCTCAATGCGGCCAACAGTGTTCGCCTGGCCCCCCGGGGCGCGCAGGGGGAGGAAGCCCTCCAGGGCGTGCAGGTTTCTGGTCTGTGCGATTCTCGCTTTGCCGTGCACAGGCCGAACCCTGTGGCCTTTCTCACCCTTTGGGTGCAAACGGTCCCCTGGGGCGAGTGTGAGTGTGAGCAGGAGCCTGGGGCAGCGGCCCTGCAGGGCTGAACCCCGCTGCAACAGTCGTTTAAACCCGGGAGCTTTCCCCTCCGTGCGCGGACTCTGAGAACTGCTCTAAACAATGGTAAATAATCAAATTACAAAGATGTAAATAAGTGGGGTATGGGCTCGGCGAGCCCCTTGCCCCGAGAGGCTGCGTTTGGCCATCTGAAAGCTGCGGGGGGTCTCTGCGGGGCTGGGTTTTGCTCTTTGTTCGCCGTTCAGCCGGTTCCCCCCGCGCCGGGACCCTCTTACAGCCGGAGGGGTGGGGTTTTTTGGTTTGTTCGTGAATTATTCTACCTCTTTGAGGCCCTAAGCGGCAGCTGGCGCGGCCACCCCCCGCCTTTTGTGGTGCTAATCCCCGAGCGCGGGGGGCCGCGCCGCTCCCGAGCTGCCCTGCGCTGAGGCGATTCAAACGGCGGCTCCGCCCGCGGCCGCCAGGCCGCCCCGGCCCCCCCGGCAGCAGGCGGGACTTGGCTTTCATTGGCGGACGGGGCGGACGGCGCGCTCCTATTGGCTGTGCGGTGCGGGAAGGGGAGGCGGGGGAGGGTGTTATACGGCGGAGGGGAGCGGCCGCCATTTTGTGTGGGAGAGAGCGGGGCAGCCGCGGGAGTCGGTGGAGTGGGTTGGGCTGTGCCTTGCCGGGGGGGGGTGACGGTGAAGCATCGGGGTCGGTTCCTCAAGGCCCGTGCGGGTGTGTCTGTGCGTGAGACGGGACAGAAGTCGGTAAGGGAGGAGCGGTGCGGGAAGGGCCGGGCGCTGCCCGCCGCCATGTTGCGCTCGCCGGGCTGCTCCGCTGGGGGGGGACGGGGGAGCGGAGGGTGCAGGCAGCCCAGGGAAGGAGTCTGGGGGCGAGCGGAGGGGCTGTGCGAGGGCCGCTCCGCTGGGAGCGGGCGCAGCTAATGGCGCTCCTTCGGCCTCGGTCCCGAGGCTGGGACTGGGCGGCTCCTGCAGAGCTGTGGGGCGAGGGGCTGGGGGCGCTGAGCCGGGAGGGCACGTGGGTGAGCGGACCGGAGCGCCTTGGCATTGAAATCCGGGCCGTTTCGGGAGGCGCGAGCTAACGGGGAATTGCTTAGCTAAGGAAATGCAGAACCAGCTGACGGGAGAAGCGGAGCGCTGTGGTGTGGGGCTTTCAGGGGATGTGTGCCCCCCCGGCGGCCTTGGGCGGGCCCGCCGTCGGGGGCAGTTCGGGGGGGCCTCTTTGTGCTCGGAGCGATGCCCTGACGGCTGGTTCCCCACGAGTTCGTCCCCAGGCATTTTCCATTGTATGCCACCTCTCCCCCCCCGCTAACAGGAGAAGGTTCTTGCTTACCTGTTAAAGCGCTCCTGAAGGTACCGAGGGAGAGCAGTTCTCTGCCAAGCGCCAGGTGTGACGGTGAACTTGGTGTAACCAGAGTAAGATAAACACTGCCCTATTTCCCAGCTTGAGGTATATTGCCACTGCTAACAGACCACAACTGACTAGGAATTCTTTGAATTAGTTCTGGGTTTTGGTTTTGTAGTTGGGTTTCGCTTCAGATCTGAAAGCGAAACAATTGTTTCCTTAACCCGAATTCACGCTTCGTTCTCATTTACGCAGTGGGACTTCTCTCTTGGAGCTTCTGTGCCGAGAATCCGATGTTGGGCTCGGCTGCCTGGCTGAACACAGCAGATCAGCCCATGAAAAGGCCTATTCCCAGCCAAAGGAAGGAGTCCAGCGAAAGGCAGCACCTACTCTTTCAGGCTTGGAAGCAAGAAAGGGGGCAAGAGTTGGAGAGTGTGGGATCTGAGAAGACGACCGAAAGGTAAGTGGGGGCGGGAGAGGACTGGGACGCTGGAGGAGAGGCAGCGTGAAGGTGCCGGGTACCGTGTGATAGTGCATAGCTGTTGGGAGGTTCAGTTACAGATGGCTGCTTTCCCTTTGATGCTGGTTTCAGTTCACTCTTGGTTTAGCAGAGTAATTCTTGGATTTAGGAAGTCTGGGGAGTGACGCCGTCAGCGCGAACTGTGCCCAGATCTTTAGGCGTAACAAGCTTGGCTTAACGTCTTCAGGATTAAATACCAGCACCTTAGATCTGGCACCGCATGCTGTGAGCAACACACCACGTTCTTCCTGTGGCTGAGGAGAAAGGAAGTGGCGTGTTCGGCGGTGGGCCCGGTCTCACAGCTAGGTGGGCAAAGCTGGGACCGTTGATGAGGAGACGGGTACAGTTCCCGAGGGTGTGTTGGCACTGACCCGCCAGTGGCGTACGGTCAGCCAGCAGCAGCAGAGCTGTTGAGCCACCGTAGGTAGAGTCAGCGTCTCCCGCTGGGAGATACTGTGCGTTGTGAGTCAGTTCTCGGGAGGGTGTCGGTAAGTTCCTGGGCATTGCTGCTGTGCAGTAGAGAAGGCCCCACTCCTTTCAGTCGGTACCAGTTCTGGTTGGGTTGACGGCAGTTCTCTGCTGACCTCTCCCCGTTTTTACAGGTGACATTTAAGTTGAAGATGGGCGGTGGAGAAAGATTCAACATTCCAGTTCCCCAGTCTAGAAATACCACCAAGAACCATCAACAACTTAAAAACAGGCAGAAGAACAAAGACCAGAACGCGCAGATGAAGACCTGCATGAAGAAAGAGCGAGGACACGGATGCAACTCGCCCGCTGCTGCGTGGCAGGCCATGCAGAAAGGGGGAAAGAGCAACGTCCATTTCCCCAGCAATCAGAATTGGAGCCCTACTCTGTCGAATCGCAACCTGTTCTTCACCCCGCAGACCCCTCAGAACTACGCTGGAGCAAAATTCAGCGAGCCGCCCTCACCAAGTGTTCTTCCTAAGCCGCCGAGCCACTGGGTACCTGTGTCTTTTCAACCTTCTGATAAAGAAATGATGACGTTTCAGCTTAAAACGTTACTTAAAGTCCAGGCTTGAGCTGTAACACTTAGAGATTTTTAAAGTTATTTAAATTTGCAGGGTTTCAAATTCGAGAGTTGCTGTTCCAGGTGCGCAGAACTGATGTTCTTGCTGCACGTAGTCGGTCGCTTGGAAGAGAAGGGGGCGGGAGCTGACATTCCCCTAATGTTTTACCTCAAAAGTGTGTGCTGTGTTCACTGTGAAATAGGTATTTTCTCTATGATCAACCTAACCAAATCCCGAACAGTCGCCTTTTACAGTTATTTATTGTGAGAGTAAACGGGACTGTCTCCCAGAGTTGGAATTGTGACTACGGCGTTAAAACCAGCTTCTCCCTAACTCAGTGCAGCATTAACTGGCAAAGAGAAGGCACTGACAGCTGCAGTCAGGTACCTGCTGCTTTTCAGGCTTAAGCTTTGCTAGTCAGATGAGGAGGGCGCAGAGCGGAGGTGCCGAGCAGCGATCCCCGCGCAGGCACTGGGCACAAGAGGCGATTCTTGTTCATAGCTGTGAGCTTTAGTGTGCACCTGACCGGCAGACAAACGATTCAGGCCTGGGACTGAAACTGAGACACAGGAAACGCCTTGGCGCGTGTTGCTGGCAGGAGTCGGCGCACGTCAGACTGTGCCAGCTGCCGGCATCGTGCACTGCGCTGCCAGACACCTAAACCCTCTGCGTTCCCACCACGCGCTCGGGTTGGTTCACGAAACAGGTGGAGTAGTTCCTTCGGCTGGTGTGAAACCGGTTGCCCTGCAACAGCCCCATCACAGCAGCGTGTGAGGGGTGTTAGTGGTTTCAGGGGGAAGACAGAGCCATGTAAATAAATGTAAAACTTTGTAGCATATGTAAATTGATGCTGGGCTTTCCTGCACAAAGTATTTTTAGTACGAAACTGCTGAATGTAAGGGGGCCATGTTGACTACGTGGCCTGATTCAAAGGAAAAAAAAAAAGGTATTTTGTTTAAAAAAAAAAAAAATTGTGGCTGTGCCCTTGCACTTAACAGTGAATATGCACATTCTACTTGGTCAGGAGCTCATTTTTAAAGTAAAATCAGTGCAAAAGAGGCTTTAGGGTTTTTTTTTTAATAAAATAAACTTAAAAAAAAAAAAAAAGCAGCTGCTCAAGTTCAAGATACTCCTGATCTGGATGAAATGATGACAGACACTAAGGTGTTCAAACCCACCCTGGTGTTTCACAGGAAAGGCGAATGGTGGCTGATCAGTGTATTGTTTTTCTGTTTCTAAAATGCATCAGTGTCCGTATTTGCTAGAAACAGACTTCCGAATGGGGCAGGGCCGAACGTGGGAACTGCACCCAGAGCTGTCTCAAAATAGCGTGATTACTGACAAAGGGCTTTAATTCTGGGGCGTGGCAGATTGGGAAAGGTTGGGATGTCTTTCTGTACCAAAATGCAGTGGCAGCTGGATGAATGTTTACAAATCTTCTGTTCCCAATAAGATGGAATTGGCAGACTTTAATGACATTGCTGGGACCTGGACAGGCACCAGCAAACGAGCTGTATCCCAGTTACAATTGTGTTCACTCAACTTGAAATTGTCAATCGCTAATGGTGTAGGTATTAATCAGGAACAACAAATTTAAATAAACATTTCACCCCCTAAAGCTTCTCTTTGTGTTATGATGGTAAATGGAAGAGTGGGATGACAGCAGCTCAGGGGGTTCCACAAAGCTCCGACACTTCCGAACATCGATTCATGTAGTTAAACACCCCCTTTTGTGTCCCTAGCTGGCACAAAGCTCCACAATTATGTTTACCTGGTAAGAATCAGCAGCCTGAGAAGCCCAGGCCTGCACCCTGGGTGTCAGGGCAAGCTGGGAATCCCTTCACAAGGGAGGCTGAACCACAGCCCCCTGCCAGTGCCTGGTGAACACAGGGCGCAACAATTAATGCTAATTACTCACAAACCCACCCGAAAGCTGCTAAGGGGCTGTCAGGCTCTGCCCAGGAAACCCAGACTTCAGACCAGACAGCAGCTCAAGCTGAAGCGAGTACCACTGTGATGGCTGGAGTGCCCTGCGACCTCTGACCACAGGCTCTGGGCAGAGCCCGGGGGGGGTATCGTCTCCCACAGGCTACATGAATCAAGTCAGAAGGTGCTCTCAAGTTATAGTCAAAACTTGTACATTTTATTCCCAATTCACAGGGTTATTTGCACAGATGGAACACAAAACTCAAGAAGAAAGGATGTGTATGAATAAAACATTAGCATCTTTTGATCAAACACGCTACAGGGTACATAGTCTTCCCTTCCTAGAATAGTCTCATCAGTAAGAGCATCTTCAGACAAATAGCGATGGACTACAGACTTTTTAAGCAAGTTACAAGATAAATGGAGAAAACCAGCAATGATCAATGGGTGATTATGTCCTAAAAATGGGTGAATTTATCCCCGTGTACTTTAGAATGTTAATCTGCAACAGCCCTGCCAAAAACTAGGTAGCAGTGCTGCAGCGTGTATCAATCCAATTGCCCTCCGCTGGCACAAGCTGGCAGCCCAGGCTGAGCAGCACGGAAGGAAAGGATGCTCTTCCAGGGAGGGAGCTCCAAGGAACATCGAAATGGAGAATTCCCACTTTGAATAAAGCCATTATACTGTACATTTAAACATCTTTAAAAGACACAGAAAGGATAACATCGAGCTTTCCGAGACCAGTCTATCGCAGTCCCTAATTGAAACACCCAGCTACTTGACCACTAAATTTAAGATTGTTAATTATCAGTTGGGTGCATGGACTTTAGGTGAAAAAGAAGTTCCAATAGAGCCGTCAATTCCTGCTGAGACACCAAGCCGCTGCAGATACTGTGGGAGCACAGCCAGTACTTTCAGCAGAATATGTTTTTTCACATACTACTTCAATTCTACAAATTTTGCAGGAATGACAAAATCTACCACAGAAAAAAAAAAACGTAATTCCCACCGTTCTTGAGACTCCAAAAGAAAGATGCCTATACATGATCTTTTGTAGCCTGCGTATGTTCTTGCATTCCAGCTGTGCATAACCTGCAGGTAGCTTGCACGAGACAGGCTACTGCGTTTTTTAGAGCAGGACTGGGACACCTGCATCAAGGAAGGGAGATGTTATCTAGATGGGCTGTGGCTTGACTTGCATGAATGCGGAAACATTCCCTGCCCTTTTGGCCACATCCTGCTAACTCGTCCCCAACTGAAAGGCCCACAGAACAGCTTCTTCACAATTTTTCCATGGGAGCAAGAACTAGGACAACATCTTTATTCATGCACTCTTGAAACATCGTGGGTTTGTGTTCGGCTTTTCTGGCTTGTTCATATACACAAGTCAAGTCAAAGTTTAGTCCTACCTCTGGGAGAGAAAGAAAGAACCATCAGAACTGTCAGATACTGCATTATACTTGCAATGCACTGGATTTTCAAAACAATTTAAACTGTGCTACACATAAATGTCGAGGCACACAATATAAGGACATGCTGACAAAATAGTTACGGTAGTTAGGTTACTCTGCAGCCTCAAATTCCAACCTCAGCCTGTACACAAAGGCGTTCTCATCCCGCCTCCCCACCCGTCCAGCCGCGGTTCTGGCGGGACTAACGTGAACATCGGTTCCAGCAATCCCGGGCAGGCTGCTGACCAAAACACAACCACGCTCCTCACGGCACAGTCGGGTGCAACACTTAAGCAGGATTTAGGATTTTGAAGACTGTATTCATTTAAGAAAACGGAGCAGGGTGGGGTGTTCTGCTGTTACAAGCCATTTTTGTGGACAGCTCCGAGATAATCACAGCTCAACATCCAGAGCCTAAGAGCCGGGTTGCCAAAGCAGTTAAGTGCTTTTCAGAGTTGGTTTTGTTCAGTGGCATAGGAAGAACCAGTGGTAAATACCACAAGTGTTTTAAACATCAGCGGCAGAGTTCTACCCCCTCCCGGAGAGCCGCTGCTGGCGCCACTTTTGACACGGCAAATACAAATCGGTAAGGCGACACTACAAGTTTGGTTCTGTATGGATCTTCAATTGCTGATATTTAGTAGTTCATAACCTGGCTAATAACATCTCAACTCTAACCATCGGGAAGACCATCCAGCAATAATGAAAGTTAACGGGAAAGAAATGTCAATATATTAGACTAAACACAGGCTTATCATTCGTGTTTTGCCTAGTACCCCTTTAAGAATGTGAAATGATACTTATTCAGACATTATATGATAAATTCCTGACTTTACTGAAATACCATAGTAAGGATTTTACTCCATAAGGGATGCATAGCTCTAATCCTAACCATGCTCTGGAGTCAAATTCTAAAGCTACAATAATTCCAGTGGATCAGTATTTCCTTCATTTTTTTATTACAGCATGTTTGCTAAATTTACAGCAAGCAGAAAATAAGCTGGGTCTTTAGTTATTTTGATCAAAACATTGATGTTTTAAAGGTAGTACACAATATTTGTTAAAAAGAACATATAAAAATACCTTTTTAGAAGCCTCTATAAGAAAGGAAATACAAAGTTTAAACCCACAACTTTCCTCTGCTAGAGCTGCACGCTACTGCTACAGATTTAAATAGACTTTTTGCTGTCTTTAAACTATACATCCAGGAAAGTCTACAAAATTAAAGGAACGTGCATATAAATGATTGCATAGCAGAACATGAACATTAACTGCAAACAGTAAAGAAAAAGTTAGAAATACTATCAAATGTACAAAGATTCTAGAATCAACCCCCTAAAGCACGTTCCACTGCCAAGATTTAAAAGCCATCTGCGTTTCTTCAAAGGCCCTGCTGGAAACGCTAAACCCCAAACGTTTCTCTAAAAAGGAACTTTTTGAAATCAATGCCTTTAGATGCTACTACATAAGACAGCAAGGACCACCAGGTGTTTGATGCTGGCTTTTGAAGATAAAGAGAAAAAAAAATGATGCCAAAAGCCATTTTCATAACAAAGTATTTTGCCTTCTAGAGAAATACTGGTAAGATTACACACTGGGTTTGTTAATTTTTCACATTCAATTTACTAAATATACTGTATTAGTGATAAACTAAATAGCTAGAGATGCAGCTCTTGTTCATATCCAACTTCAAACGTTTGTTCTTAAGTAAAATGAAATCTTGTAACCAAACCACTATCCTTTTTGAGGAAGAAGTGATTTCAGACTTGCCTGCCCAAATACGTTTTGATGTGTAAAAGCAAGTCTTTGTTACCCAAGAAGAGAGATGGCTACAGCTTTATACCTAGGAATACACCAACTAACCACAGGAGTCATTGGCATAAAAGTTTAGTTCTTATATACTGTACACACACAACTCGAAACAATCTACTGGTATCTAACAGCAGGAAAACTAAGCAATTTTATGGTTAACTGCTCACTAAAATTTAGAATAGATACAAAAACTGCGTAAAATGTACACGCAACCTAGTATTTAGCTGCTCTGCCGTTTGCTGAAATCTGAATTCAATTTTCCATTTCAAGGTGGGGTTTTCCGCCCCCTCCTCAAGCATTTCGTACTAGCAGCCAGGCCAAAAGCAGTGAAGCCTCTATCCTGACAAGTCGCAACACTGCGCGGCCTCCGAAAGAGCTTCCAAGACCAACTCTCTCCCCATGTACATGCAACGTTAGTACCATCTCTCCGGATGGCAGGGCTGAAGAGAAATCTCAAAACCATCTCTCCACAGAGCTCCATTTACCAACCCACTGGCGGCAGTGGGCACGGAGAACACAGAAACCTGCCTTCCAACAACGGAAACACGAATCGCCAGTCTGCATTTCACAGCGGTCAGTGTTGCACTACAGCTGTCCAGTTTTCTGCTTTATCACAACGTTTAGCATTAAAGAACGAGTTAAACAGCTGGTTTAACTGTTCAGCACACACCGGTACCAATTTCTCTATGGTATGACATTTTTAACAGGACAATGTTGCAAGGTACGATCAATCAAGTCATCACCAATATCTAAGCATTAAAAATGCAAATCTTTACAAAAATATACATAGAGACACCACAACCAAATCAGTAGCTGCCCATGACATTTAACCAAGTGGACATTATCTCTCTCTCTCTTTCTCGCTCTCTCTCAGTGGCTTCTCAACACTGTTTTAATTTGAACCATTGTCGGCTACAGGGAAAACTGACAAAGAAAATTTTTTTAGCACTGTTGCAACATCATATTCCTGATAATTTAAGTAAACTGAACTGTGTGTAAATGAATCTTACATGCCTAAAAACAACATGGATACACTGTTAGTGGCCACTGGACTTGGGACTAGTCCATGACCGTGATCTGGATTTTGACCTAGATCTAGAATGTGATCTTGACTGTGATTTGGATCTAGCTGGTTCTTTTTTCCTCGACTCCTTCTCATATCTTGAGCTGGACTTATAGTGTGTTTTAGAATCTGTTTTAGAGGTGCCTCTAGATTTGGTGTGAGATGCAGACCTAGACCGTGATTTAGCCTTCATTTCTTTCTTGGGCTGTGACTTGGATCGTGATCTTGAATTGGACTTAGATCTTGAAAAAGATCGATTGCGGTGTTTGAACCTAGCAGAATAAAGGGGAGAGAGGAGATTTGAATGTAAAAACACTATTCTTAGACATCTAGTACATTAAAAATTGTTTACCGTTTTTTGCAGGAGAAACTTTTTTAAAACCTACAGTTAAAGGAACACAGTGATCTAGGTTTCAATTTAAAGGGTGTAAAAAGCGTTTTACCTATCATTGTCCGAATGGCTTCTGCTACGACGAGGTCTTCCGGTAGGTCTACTGCTAAAAAGGTACATCAGAAAAAGTAAACAGTGACAGATACCTATGTACGTGCACAAATGCTTAACAAATTTTTCAAGCTGCGCATGTGCTTTTAGTTATTTTTCAATGAAGCACAGAATCAGTTCCTATTTCTGATTTGATGCAGCATGCAAAGTACTTAACTCCGACAATTAATTACAAAGCAAGGCTAGAAATGTTAACAATTAAGTAGTCAATGTGGGGGTTCTCCTCCAACAGACTGCTGTGCAGTTGAAGCCAAACACACGCTACACTTACTTTCTGGGACTATACGATCTTCTATAGCTGTAATCAAAAGAACGACTTCTAGACCGTCTCCTTTCATAACTCCGACTTCTAGATCGCCTGTATCTGTCATAGTCATCGTAACGAGAAGAACTGTATAGGTTTCTCCCTTCCTTGGCTTTCATTTGATTTGGTGCTGTAAAAAAGACAATATTTAACATTTTAAGTTAAAAAAGGCTGCCCGACTTTCCCTTCAGTGACACTACTAATCCATGTATTTGGTATTTAGCAGAAAGAATTCATTATTCTCACACATGTTTATGAAAAGGACCGGTAAGAGTGCGCTGTATGCCATCTGGTTTTTGCTGCTTCAGCAACTGGACAAAAATCAGCGCAGACTGGCGGGCATCAGAAATCCAGGGAAAAAACCCAAATGCCTCTTAAACAAAACGGTAAGGAAGGACTAAGGTGATTTCAGGCCACCTGTAAACTGGTACAACAGGCCAAACCCGTGACTGAAACCTTCTAATGTTCCTGAATTTACCCAAAAAGTGAAAGCTAACAGGGAATTAAACATCCCTTTTCTTGACTACACAGCACCACACATTACACCCAATCCACAGCCTTCTTTAATGACTTAAGGATCATGTGAAGCAGCAATGGATGCCACAGAAAGAAGTTTGATTCTCAAAGTAACCTCCAACAGTAACAACACACATTCACTCTGCAGCTTAGTTACTGAAATAACTAAGAACGCGTTCGTCTCCTGTTGTATTTTCTCTAAGCAGTAAAGCCATATTTCTGTTGTATGAAATCCCAGTCTCATTCAAACCCAAAATCCGTGCTCGAAGTATTTTAAACACATCTGTAATGAACACTGTTCTAAAGGGCTACAATTTATGTTGCAAGTGCTGCTGTTCACAACACTTGAGGTAGATTTAGTTAATTTTTCTTCAGAAACTAAGAAGAAATCCCAGTGTTTACATACAGGACAGAAGCTTGTCCTGCAGAGCATACAGTTTCCATTGGTTTCAATAAAAGTTAAATGTGTGCATTTGAGGGAAATCTGGACAGGCTGCTGCTTTGATAGCTTTAACGGAAAGATCTGTAAGGTGCTTTTATTCCCAAGCTGCACGTGAGTATCATGGTCCTGTTTCAGATCAACAAATATGTGTTATGTTTACCAACAGCATGCTTGATTTAGTATCAGCTATTAATAGTATGTATACGAATAACAGATGGAAAAGATGTTACGTTCTCTTTACAATTATCTGTTCAGCAAAGACTATCTCTGTTCCACACTGAACTGAGATACACTGAAATTGACTTTTATCTTGAAGCCAAATAAAAATGAAGACATTACCTCAATCCTGGAAATAGGGGTGTACTGGGAAATGTCAACACAATCACTGACACGCTTCAACACAACATAAACATTGCAATACCTTGAAAGGGGGCTACTCTTTGACAGGGGGAATTTTCAGCAGTGTGTTTCTGCAAAGAAAGCTCTTAATTTTCAGCTAGCAGCAAGAATCAGATTGTGGTAAGTGACTGCTATACTTAGTTATTTGAATTAAAATGAGTCATAATAGTTACAGGATAAGAAGCAAAACATCCACATACGAGAAAGAACATATCACAAAAATTAGCAAAGCACGAACTGTTGCCTGGCGCTGAAGGTTACGGCTAAAGTCACGTTCAGAATGAAATACATGCGAGACACTTACTCTTACGGTCCCCCTGTGCAAACTGGATTTCTATTTGCCGACCACAAATCCACTTTCGATCCAAATTATGGAGAGCATCTTCTGCATCACGGACATCTTCAAATGTGGTGAGTGTTAAGGTACTTGGGAATTTGAATAGTTTACACATTCGGTATTTTAAATAATAATAAAAAAAGAAGTTATTTTCTAATTTTAGTTTTCATTTGGATTTTTTTTTAAAGTTCTTTTGGTCATGCTACAGTACACACTAGTAATTTTTTAATTAACCACCAGCTATCTGAGAATTCCTATAATAAAATTAAAATCTGACAATATGACCATGAACTTATCCATCAGCAAGCAGTTGCTATGCAATACTAACTTTTTCTTCTCCCACTTGTACTTAGGCAAGGAAAAAAACCCAAAGTGGTATCCTTTTCAAAATACATCCGTTAATGGTCATTCAGTTCTCTCCACTACACTGACTTTATCTACATTTAAACCCTAGTTCTTAAATTATGTTAGGCATACCAGCAGTAAAAATTGCGTCTATTAATTTTAGAATTGGGATAAAGCTTTTCTTTTTTTCCCCCAACTGATTTTAAGTTTAGCTTATGTAATGCCACGGACATGTAGCCAGCCCTTCAGCAGTCCGAGATAAAAGCATACCCCAAAACCCCTACACTGGCAGTCAGGTCAGATGTTCAGTAACACAGACATTACTAATTCTGATCAGCGAGACCGACCACTAGAGTAGTTCACACACCTTCTTCCAGCTACATGACCTGAAGGAATGAACTGCCTTTCTCCTTGTGGCAACTCAGGTCATCATCAGCATCATTTATGCAGAAACTAAACTACTGTGCTGTAGGTATATATCTTGAAAAACCAGGAACTAATGCACTTTCATTCAAGACCACAGTTACAATAGCACTCACGAGAGAAATATTACAGGTTTTGTCAATGGACTAAACCAGAATCATTCATTAAATTACTGCTTACATGACAAACAGAAGAAAAACTGTTATTCTGTAGGATACATCAGGTATGACTCCTTTAATCTTGGCCACCATTCAACTTCATCTTGACCTTTAACTCTTTAAGTGCTTGTCAGAAGGACTTGTCATGAGATGCTTGGCCAAAAATGACAGATGGCTTTATCTTTTACTTTGAAAAACAACCTTTTCCCCCTTTTGTAGATAAAGCGAAGCTTTGTCTCCCATTATGGCTTGTCCTTCTTCCAGCTTTTCTTTATCTTTTCTTTTCCCAAACTCTCCCTTCTCTTCAAGCCTGATCCTTAAGAGGTCTTTGGCTTGTCTACTTGCCTTAATTGTTGAACTCTACTCTAAAGGTTCTTTCATGCTTTCTCTTTGGGGTCGCCATTACTGTACAGCTTTACATTCTGAGGCAACAACAGAGGACAGTAAATTAGGGGACAATATTAAAGAAAGAAGTTCACCTCATTTTTTTATACAATCTGATTTTGATCAAGTGATTCCAGTTTCCATTTTATAATTAACAATGAATACCAGCCACAGTTTGCTAAGCACAAGATTACTTACATACCACTGATAATAAAAACGTGCTAGACAATTTTGAGTCAGTGACAAATTTTCATTTAAATCATATAGTATTAATTCCAGTGACACAGCAAGCTTTTATATTACTGGACTTACGTTTTGCAAAAAGGCAAAGAACAATTGAGAGAAGTTAATTTTCAAAAATAATGAAACACCACAATATAAGACACTTATTAGATACAACACAAAAGTAAACTGCTTTTTCATTTAGATGTGTTACCTCTTACACAAACTTGAATTTCAAACTTCAACACCCCTCACTAATCAGCCATCTGAAGAAAGGATATTGAACATAAGCAAATCCTCTGGGACGACGAGTGTAGAAGTCAAGTGGAACGTATACATCAACTATAGGCCCATAACGACCAAATTCACGGCGCAAGTCTTCAGACCTAGAATATCACAAATATCTTATATGGTTTTTTTCCGCTATTTAAGGTGTTTCAGAACATTAACCACTTAAAAAAACCATATGAAACCTACAATCAATGTGACCACCCCTCCTTTTGGAAGCAGCTGGTAGAGGATGCATATAGCTTTGGAAAAAAAGGTGTTTGAGCAGTTCGTTAAGCAACACACTAGGCTTTCCTGAAACACTCCAGACTCAAAATGCTTGAGATATACCCAGGCATTTTGAAACCAGCATTCAGCATAACTCCACAGCAAAGGGTAAACTGAGAAGTGACACATATTAGTCGACTCAATGCAGGATGCACTAGCAAAGGTGGGCAGAAAGTGAAAAGAAGGACCCAAGAGTTACTGTTATTCAAGTAACTCTTGACAACACTTTTGCAACACGCCAACATCAACTGAGAGATCCAAATAAGCAGTATGAGAATAAACCAGTCACACAAACTCATTTCCATAGAATAATCAATACTTACAACCACATCAAATAGAACAAAACTTGAGTGAGCAACCATTCCTGCCCTTAGGATAGCTTTTCCAAAGAGGTGGCTTTAAGAGACCTGAGCACTACACTGTTGAACAGATCTGTAACTAGGAACAATTACTGTCTCCTCAACAGAGAGGATTTTCTTAACCACATCAGCTTCCCTATGTGTACTTTTTTGTCATCTGGGGACAATACCCACTATGAGAAATGATGTAGTACTGTGTTTATGTGGTATGACAGAGTTACTACTATTCACTTTCTCCTCGGTTGGGAAAGAATCTGAAGTGCATATGGTCAATGAAGGCAGAAGGCAACTGCGACAACCAACATCAAGATCTCACAATGAAACCATCTCCAAGAATAATCTACCATCTAATCGCAAGTTTATGGTGAGCCTCAATAGGACCCACATTATTTAAAATAATTTAGAAGTAACAGATTTCCCTGACCTTACAGTAAAATAAACTACCAGAAAAAAGAAAATTCACTCAAGAAAAGAAAAAGATTGTTATTTACACTTTTGTCCACAATAAGGTTCCCAATTCATTCCATCGTGCTGAGCAAATTTAATGCAAGCTGACCAGGCACCAAGTCTGAAAACTCATCCTTGCATTTTATACAACTAGACCTTACAAGGACTTCCATAAAAATTCTACCATAATTAACAACATAAAATGCTCTAACTCACACACTCTACGATAATATGCTCTATAAACGTTTCACAGCTGATAAACATAAAAGGGACACAATGAACTGCAAACCAGAAATGGAGTAATCTGGTTTACTACAAACACCCAAGCAACAAGTAAGAGCCTCTGCAATATACACTTTTTGATGATTTCAACTCGCTATGAAAAGCTATTTCACTCGGGTGCTGCACGTTTAGTCCTTACCGAGTTTCGCTACAATACAATTACCACGGAGAAAAAGCATTGTTTCCTCCCCCCTACTCTACCAGTGTCATAAAAGGACACGGTATATAAACAATTAACGCAATAACATTCCACCCGCAGTGGAAGCAATTACCGTCCTAACGGAACCAACTACGCCAAGAACCGTGGGGACAACCACAGCAAACGCGCCGTTTTCTCCTTTCTCGTTAACAATCGCTGTATTTCAAAAGAGCACGCAGAGCTCCAGCGGCTGCGGAGGATTGCCAAGGGGCACGGGCAAATCCCGCCTTCATCTCCCGCTGGACAAACTCGAACGCGGGTACGAGTTTCACTTTCTTCCGGCCCAGCTTTGTTCGGTCTGGAGATTGTTTTGAAACCGATCCTCGTGGAGAGGAGGGAATAGAGCAGCATCGTGAGAAGGGAGAGGAAAATGGAGAAGGGCGCGGAAGGCAAGGCAGGGAGAAAGGTAAAGCAGCAGAAGGGAGCAGGCCGGCCTCTCCCCCTCCCCTTCCCTCGCTCCAGGAGGGCCCCCGCGCCCCTCCGGCTGCAGCCGCCCGCGCGGCCTAGCGAGCCCGCCAAAGCCTGCGCAGCCCCCGCACCCCGCTGGCGCCCGCCCCCACTCACCGGGTGTCGTCGGCCACATTCCGCACGAAGAGCGAGGTGTTGGGGGGGCGCAGGTAGCGGGACATGGCGGCGGCGACGGCGGCGGCGGCGAGGGGGCGCGGGGAAGGGAGCGAGCGGCAGGGCCCAGGCGCTGCGGGGAGCCGAGCGGCTGAGGCGACCCTCCGGAGCTGCACGCAGCGCCACCGCCGCCCGCTGCCTCTCGCGAGACTTCGCGCGGGGCTTCCGGCGAGAGCTCCGCGCGAGGAGGGAAACACAGCGGGAAAGCCGGGGAGAGACTGCCGGCGCCAAAACCGGCCCTGCCCGCACCGCGCGTGCGCCCTCGGGCCGCTGGGAACACACGCACGCGCAGAAAGCACCCGCCAGCTGTCACTCAAAGTCCGAACGGGAGCACGCCCCCTCCCCGTCGCCCGCGCATGCGCCCTGTTCCGTCCCGAAGGCCTCTCGCTCTTCCCGCCGAAAGAGGGAAAAGCGCGGGAGGCGCCGTCCTCGCGCGGGCAAGATGGAGGCTGGGCTGCCGCTCTGCGGAGAAGGGTGCCTGACGCAGTTACCCCTCGGCGCCGGCACAACGGAGTGGTGGGCTGAGTGTAGGACGCGCTGCGCGGGGCCTTTTCCCCTCGAGGATCACTGTTCCGTGGCCCCGTCACCAGCTGTGCCCCAGGCGTTCTTACCGGACACGTGTAGAGCAGCGCTGTTTGCAGAGGACCGGCCCTTCTTTACTAAAGCCATTTGTGCGATGAGAACAATAAAGTAGGCCGGTAGAGAGATTATTTCTTAACACCTAAATGTGTAACTTACCGGCAGGTGTATAGGCAGACGCACGGCAGGTCTGTGACGGAGGAGTCAGAGGTGATTCGTGAAGTGTTCAGTAACGCAGCGCGCCCGCATCTTTGCCGGTGTGAGGAATTTTCAGCGAACTGCAAGAAGTCTTACGCTTGATGCAATCTTGATGTCTGCCACTAGTGTATTTTCACTTTTTTATTTTTAGTGGCTGAATATGAATGTAAGCTCAGGTGGGTGGACGCTGCTCGCAGCCTTCACGCTCAGAGCTGCCTGACTGCAGGTTTTGAACGACTGATGAAGTTCGATCGCTGACACAGGAGAATGCCAACTACATATGCTGCTTTTCCAAAACAAGAAAATGGTGGTGGTTTTATGCTCAGTGGCCTGTGGTCAGGACTCCACAGGAAAGAGTTGGGGGTCTCTGACAATGTTTTCTGCACTTACGCTCCACTAAGTATGCTAGCAGCAGGTTGAGTTTGTTCCCTTGTGTGATATACACACAGACTGCTTACACAAGTCATCAAATGAACATAGAAAGCCAAGAAAGCACATTAGAGGCTGAAATTATGGTGGGAGTGCATGAGACAAAGCAGAAAAAATTCCTTCTGTGGACATTCTGTAAAACAATGGAGTCACCGAAGGGTGGAGTTTGGTGATGGATAGAAATACTTGCTGCCAGGTTTATGCTTTCAGGATGTTTCGAATTGGAAATGGACAGTTTTGAACAAGATTCAGTTATAAATACTCTCATGAAGTCCTGTGCAGAAAAACACCACTTGGTTTTGTGGAAGAGTCCAAACCTATAAGGGTTTGTCCTCCAGAAATGGTGGATTACTGTGGGCAGCCGGGCAAGGTTTGCAATCTGGTCAAAATCCTTCAGGTTTTGACAGGTTCATGGAAGGAACTGCACTGGATATTTCTCAAATCTGAGATGTCCTGTGGCGGGAGAATATTACCATTGGATTGAAGAGATTGGCATGGTTGTCAGAAATACTAAATCACCGCAACTGCAAAGTAAGTAAGGTCAAGTATTCTTTGAAGAATTTTTAGTGCTTTCAAATTATAATGGTTTAGCAGCAGTTTAAGTTCCATATAGGATCGGTGTACTTTTAGTCTGTACTATCTACAATCTATAACTTAAGCCGCCTTTGTGTATCAGTTGTCATGTATAGAGGTTGAATTTGATAAGGGGTTGAATAGGGAAGAAGTGAGTTTGCAAGGCAAATTATGTCAAGTGAGTGGGGAAGTACTTGAGTAAACTGAACCAAAATAAGACCTTAATGTTTATTTTAAAAGCAAACAATTACATACGCATTTTGGTTTAATATCGTTCCAACTCTATGTCATAATAAAAGCAAGTACTTGTTGCTTTGTAACAGGCTTTAAAAGCGTAGTGTTCAGGGCGATGAATGAGCTTTGCGTTGGTTTAGAAATAAACCTGAAGCGTCTCATATTTTGTATCCTGTAGCTTACTGATAGCAGCATTCGGTCATTGAAGGCTTGCAGTATCCTGCAAATTGACTGTTGGAAAACTATGCTCTGGTCTGTAGTGTTTCATTGCGGTTAGCGGCAGTTACCCAGCAACTTCCAAACAGAAGCGTTTCAAGCTCTTATATGGCTTTTTGCAATACCGATGCTTTAAAGCAGCCTTCCCCCTGAGTTTTACCACTGTCGTGATTTCTGTTCTGTTGATTTTATTTATGTGTAACACACATGGAATTTAATTTAGTCTGCAAAACCGTATTTAGCATTAGAACTGCCTGGGAAGCAGAATGAGCACAGTAATACTTGCACGGTTACACCAGTAAAACACCCCATGAGAACAGTCTTACCCCAGAATAAGAATACACTGCCCAGGTTGCTGATATCACATTGCAAGCGTTATTAACTAAAACCAAACCTTCCCCCTCCCAAACAGCCCTTCTCCTTGCACAGGGAGATGCAGACTCTGCATTCTTAACTGGGATAAAGTGTCCCCATGAGGATTTTAAATGGCATAATCAGTCCGGCAACTTTTTTCATGAAGGTCTTACACCCAGGGCCAATTCTATCAAATCTGTGGTGACTTAAGTATGAAATTGGACTGCTAATAGTAGGATCTAATCAGCGGTGAACAGAGAAATGGTTATAGGCATGGATCCTGGGCATTTTATACTGCAGTAGAAACACATAATGTCAACATAAACGGTCTAGTTGTACTTGAGCTTCACAAACTTGGGCTGTGACAGGCGGCTATTGGGAATACATTGCAAATTGGAAGAGTGTTTAATTCCTTTTGCGCCCGTAGTGCCTCATTTTTGTTTAATTGTACTCGTGTACTGCCGTTTGAGAGCAGTCATTCCCATTATTACTTTGTAATTGTTTATGACTGTTAAATACTTTATAGCTTTTAAAATATTACTGTTCCTGTTACAGACACCTGGCGCAGATTAGCTAAACAAATGGGTGATTGTGCTTTCCTGTCTAGGTTATAAAAAAAGGGTTTTTAGTAGAAGACCAGAGTTTGTCAGACAAAGATCCTAAAGCTGGATATGTTCACTGAGTATGTAAGAAAACAAGAAGCATTTATATCAGCTTTTGAGTGCTCCCAAGGATTATTATGGTAAATCATAATGTTCCAGTTCATGTCCGTGTTTGGTTGTCTGGGAGGCAGACTTCCGTCACTTTGAGTATAGAAAGGATCTGTAAGCGTACTCAGGGAGAAGAGTCTTGTAATTGTGGGAAGTGATGCGTGTATGACAGGAGAGTAGAAGTGATAATTATGCACTATTTTTTTGGATAACAAAGATCACACCTTGTGGAAAGTGCACTTTATTTTAGGTATGTAAAGATGTCACACAGGTGATCTGTCTTTAAACTCTCTTGCTTCTTCTGACAAGTGTTACTCCTCCGAAAGTCATAGTCTGTAGAAGACAAATAAACATAACTTGTTTTCCATCTAGACTTTAGGAAATCTATTTCTAGCTGCATGGCTAGAAGTTTCTGTAATTCGGGTATAAATCCATCTTATTCCAGAAGACAACATTTACAGTACCTGTCTATAAATACGTGTATAACATTCACACCAAGGAAAATACTTTTAGAGAACTAGTTCTGAAGATGGAAAATCTAAATATAAATGCCATCGTCAACTACTGTTTTGTTACTCTGCTTTAAGGGTTGTCATAGATACTACAAGAAAGATGTGCTTCATGTAATAGAAATTCACTGTCCCAAATAGTAATGGGTTCTTTTGCCTGGTGTTTTGCTTACTTAATGTTAGAAAAGTAGTTTGAGCTACTAAAAATGATCTTAGGATATTGTATGTCCAAAACATAACTTCCATGCAGTTAGGTGTCACTCTTGCAGTAGTCTTCACCCAAGTGGACACTTCTTAGAAGCCTGATGAGCCTAGCTATAGAGAAAAACTCTCTCAGTACCAAACAATTTCGAACTAACTGAACAACTTTGAAGAATTGTGGGTGGAATGGGTAAATTTTCAGGTTTGACTCAGCCTTTACTTTCTTTTCAGAGCCAATGCTGTGGCTAAAGCTAAGGGTGAAACACTGCTATAGGAATCTAGAGGAATTTCTAGGGAGTCTCTGCAACATGCTCAGCAGCTGAAGCCATTCATGCTTCAGTGCCCAGAATTGCCCCCAGGGTAGTACTTAATAAAAAGATTTGTTGAGAAGGCTGCATTAAATACAGGAACAATGTCTAAAGGAGAGTCATCTAAGGCAATTGCTTTTAATAAGAAACAGGAATAATAAAGGATATTAATAGTATTTCCCACTCGTTAGTTTCAAATACTAAAATCCTGTTTTGGCAGATTTCATCATGTGTAAGGAATTCTGCAATTAATGTAGTCATTTTGGCCAGGATTTGTTTAAGGTGTTGGGCCTCCACTAAGAGCTAATCAATATAGAACACATTTTCCTTCAGCATTTTTCTTAATGCGCCATTGTTTTCTAACACTTACCTCCACCATTTCACTTCCTTTAATTTCTTGCTCATGGGAGAACTTGTCTGATTTGCACACAAGCTTCCCATTTACCATGTTCACGGTACACTGTTGAAGCAGATTTAAAAATTATAGAAAAATTCAGATTTTGGAATTCAGTTAGAATAACTAGAGAGCTACCTGGATAGGAGATAGATGATACAAATGCTTCATAATCACATCTGCTAATTTAAACTATGGTTCTATGATTTAATAGGAGGTTTAGAAGAAACGTTTCTTTGTTGAACTGATAGAAGTGTATGCTAACGGCAGTGGTACAAACAAGTTTCACTCATACACAGAAACTGAAGTATAAGGCTGAATAAAGAGATGCACCCGTTCCTGAAATACATTACCTTTAGCTTTCTGCCGTCCATAGTGGTAATGTCAGCCTCTTTTCCCAGTGTAAATGAGTTAGTTACAGATTGCTTGGGTGTTTTTGATGTCACAACAAAGTCAGATCCTTTTTGTTGTATTTCAACAACAGGCTTAATATCTTTGGCGGCTTTGATAAGGTCATCTGGCAATGCTGTAAAAATGGCAAATAAGGACTTTCGGTTATGAAGTAGTGTGTTGATAAGAAATAGCAAATTCTTTTCTCCAGTAAAAGTGTAATAGATACAAACCAAAAATAGAAAGTGCCAGTGGAGTTACAAGACGAATCCTGTTTTGGATTCCCCCTTCTCTGTGGGCAGATCGTTCCATCTTGTCTCTATGCATTTTGATACTACGTTTGTTAATCTCATGTCAGAATACCTATCATTTCTTTCATTGATGGCTTGCCGCGATGACATTTCTCCATGACGAAAGCCACGTGTGTATGATTTTGTTTCCCTCACCTCTTCCCAGGGAGATGGGAGGTGGGGGTTACCTGTCAGTCAGAGCTGCAACAGAGCAAGTAGCCTCAAACTACCTTAGCAGGGTCTCTCCAGCATGATTTGAGAGTATCGTCTTCAGCAGTAGAGTGATTGCTTCAGGCATCATATTAGGCTTTTCAAGTGTAACGATTTTATTCTATTGAATATCTTATATATGTTAAGAAACCCCAGTGTGAACGTTTTGCCAAGATTGTCAAGAAGGTAAGTGCTTTTTAGTTAATGCAGGCACCCACTGGGTCTACTCCTTACAGGTCACTAAACAGCTATAACGTACATTTATCACTAGTGCTACTGAGAGTGCCTGCACTAACAGCTCACTGAAAATCTGTAGGTGTCATTTACAGCTTGTTTCTAGTTACATGTATTTATGAAGTTATGTGTTAATCAGAACAAGTTGATTTCTAATATACCTCTTCTTTCATGAGGGACTTACCTAATGTTATGATGGGATTTGGGGGTTATCTGTAACCTTTCTACATCAACTTGTGTGATTTACAGCTGATTTTCATCTCCAAATTAGACATAAGAGACTTATCTGTCAGGGGGTAGTTTATCATACAAACAAGAGAAAAAAACCCCATAAAAATGCAGTAATAAACCAATGGTATGCAAAGTGTTTGTTGCAATCCGAGCAAATCATTTCAAAAGTAACGAGACACTTACCGAGTGCTTTCAGAAACTCTTCGTAGTTCTCTTGAGCATAGACCTGCCAGGTTCCACTGAATGCCATTATGGGTGCTGTAATGCTGGGGTGGCAGTGCTAGCAGGAAAGCAAGGGCTTTCCCTGGTCATTCAGATGCTATTTATGGAAAGGGAAAGGCCAGCCCGAATTGTGAGATGACTGGCTAATTATTGACCGTGAAGTAACAATTATTAATCTTTTATTTGTTCTTAATGATCATAACCTCTAGTTCATTCTGCTTTGTAGAAAGTCTTACCTTGACCAGCTAGTTTGGGATGTTATGTTTATTGTGGGTTACTGAACTCAGGTAATTACTCATAATTGTTGTAAAGTGTTGCATGGATTAATTTGTTTTCTTTTTGTTTACAGCTTCTATGTTTAATACATTTTCTGTGTTTGGGACAGAATTCTTTAAACATAATTTACAATAGATGTGTGGTAATTGCTGTCTTGCAGCAGGAATTTCCCAGTTATCACAGTACTCTCTACTGTGGGCACTTGGACCTTAAAAAGTGGGAATAAAATCCACTGCTATTCCTTCCAAAACTGTGAGCCTCCAATTCCTTGAGCACAAGGAAATCGTTGGAGTGGGACAGTCAGCTATGACTTTATCCAGTAGGTGTCAGTAACCTGCATCTAAAGCTGTGTTAAATTCAGTTTATGGTTAATTTTTTTAATAATCACGGCATACATAGAAGATTAAAGGCAAAATAAACATGGGAGATTGCTTGGAGACTGAAATGAAAGAAGTAAATGGGATGTATTATTTTTCTTCTCCCCAGTTGCACAAAGAAAACCTCAAATTATAGCTATTAAGTGATATTCCTCGCTGTCTGTGCAGGCATGACTGTTGATTTTGGAAGACATTCATTAGATGATGTGTCTTGCAATTATATTGCTTAATTCAAACAGAGCCTGTATCCCAGGGGTAGGTGACCTTTCTAAGTTATTACTCCATACCAGGCAGTAATTCTTCTATTTAAATAGAACACCAATGCTGAACCTTTTCTTACAAATTCACTACTTTTTTTTCAGGATGTCATTTTAAAGAAAATTCACACACAAAGAGCCGATTTGTGACTACATTTGTGTATGATAATACCTGGGTAGCTGGGATGGGGCACTGATAATGAGTGAGGCGGTATTTATGTGTGGGGTGTAACAGACGTGGCTCTAAAAGGTACATGTTTATACTTGAGTTATTCTAGGACGTGATTCATCTGGTTTATCGTACAGTAATGTTCATGATGTCATCAGAAGAGTCTGCTTTTCTTCATTCACTGTAAAGTGTATCTAGACGATCAGCTAAGATCTTGCTTTTTAATATTATTAAATATAATTATGTACGTTATATACATTTCATTTAAGTAATGTCTGAATTGTAACTGCCTTTGGTCAAGGGATTGGCAGTCCTGTACAGGATTGCTGTGCTCATTTACACTGACACTGGAACAGCAGTGTCCTGCTAATAACTGAAATACACTGCTGTTGTGAGGAGAGTTTATGCTAGTTTGTGGAGCAAGGTGAGATGCTGTTTTGCCAAACAAATGCCTGTAGCTGGACAGCTGTAGCAGGAATACAACCACTTTGTTCTCTTACTGGCAGAAGCTGGGAGTATAGCTGTGGCTTCAGAGCAGTTGAGAGGTCACACTTTTCCTACGTCCAGAATAATCTACACAACCAACAAACCTAAAAATCTCTTTAATTCTAAAGAATATAGGTGCATTCCGTGGGATGGAAGGGTCTGGCCCCCCCTCTGTAGGCATTCACCCAACCTTTCTGTGTCAATGGTTACTGCGTGTCAGTATATATAGAAGCTGAATGTGTTCCTCTGTGAAGAACCAAGCCTTGAAGATGTCACTGCCGTATTTTCTTCCCGCATGGCTTAGGTTTGTAGAGGTGCATACTTCAGAGCCCTGCTTCGGCACAGTACTTAGGAAAACTCCGAACTTCCCACACACAGACAGGCCAACTGATTTGAAGATGGATGTACTAGACAACAGTGCTGAGGTGTCACCAAGGGCGTAAGTTTAATAATACACACACAGAAGCGCTTGTCAGCTACAAGATAATCAGTAACATGTGATTTAATGCAAAAACCCCTCCACTGAAAGCCTGGTTCTCATGTGATTCCTCTGGTATTTCCCACACAGGTTCAGTAGGAAAGTTTCTCTGTCAGGTGAACATGCATGTGTGCATGTGCACACACACACGAGAACTGCCTTCTAACAACTACCGAAATAAAAATACTAAAATAAAAACAGAGACACGTGTCTGAATTTTAGGGCAGAGACACTGAAAGAAATCTGAAGGACTTAAATTCCTTTTAAATTCAATGAGACATAATTGACTAATTCATTTAGGCTTTTTCATTATAATCCCACCTGGGCGTTCTTCCATTCCTACTGGTATGTCTCCGTGCTTATAGACGCTGATAGTAACCTGCCCTGTTTCAGAACCATACTTGTTCTTGACATAGATGCTGTATTTTCCTGTGTCTTCATTGCAGACTTTCTCTATGGTAATTGTGACAACTGTCCCCTTCACATCCATTTTGTAACGATCTTTAAAGACAATAACCTTCTCGTTTTTGAACCAGGTGATTTCTGGGTAAGGATCTCCAGATACACAGCAAGTTAAACACAGGGTCTATTGTAAAACAGATAGCAGAAATAGATTATGAAGGTATAAATGAATGACCAAATTCAGTTGATGAGAAATTAAGAAAACTAAAAATAAATTATTTTAGATTTTCAATAGGTGAGATTCCAGGACTGTGTATTATACTTGATATCCTCCAGTATAATCAGGATTAACTTGACTGAATTCACTGGGCCTGACTCATATTTGTGCTACTGTTTTTTTATAGCTTTCTCACACGGTGAAGTGGCACTTAAACAGGCACATGGTGAATTTGCAATTACAGGATTTTTTTTTCTGCCTGTGGACCAGGAAAGGGGAATGTGACTCAGAAGTGTAAGGAGCAAGTTTGTATGATGGGAAAATCGGCTCCAGCACTTAAAAGACCCTAGTCTAATCCTATGAAATGGGAGGACAACAGGAAGGATCTGGCTGGGAAACAGACGTTGGAAGCAGTAACATCTGTAACCTACAAGAAGGAGGCATGTTTGGAAGCACCACCACCAGTACAGGGGGCTAGTACAGGTATCGTGGAGGGTACCGCTTTGACAAGTGCAGTAGCTCAGTAAAGCTGCTGGGAACACCATGAGGGGAAAAGAAGTAGTTTTCTGCCTATCTTATTCTTCTGTGTCTGTGCAAGGGCCAATTATACGAACAGTTACCCAATATTACCTTGTCCTCCATGATGGTGGCAACGTCTGGCAGTCCTTGAACAACTCTGGCACGACCTGGGAATGAGCAAATACGACCTTTTAGTTTTATCAGCGCACCGCTTGGCTTTGTTTCGCAGAAGGAAGGAAATTAGTTTACTTACACTTTTCTGCTACTGCTGCTTCCCTGAAAGTGAGAGAGAGAAAGTTATAATGGTTTTATTTACTGGGCATTGTATTCTCAATAGAGAATACGACAGGTGGAATAGATTTAGCTGTGGAAATGTTTCGGCAGGAACTTACTTCAGCCTTCTGTGCTCAGCCAGGGCATCTTCAAAGGCTGCAAGGAATGAAAAGACTTTAGGGAAAGTTGCCCTTTATTTCTTTTGAGTTAGTGGATTTACCATAACGCATCAGTGTCGGAATTACAGGTATTTGTGCACATAGATATGTACAATTATCATCTACACAGTAGCTCTATCTGCCTTAAGGAAATACGAATCTATATTACTGAAGTAAGTGGGATGTAGGACTCCATTTCCAAAGAGAAGGACAGAGGAGGGAAAAACCCAGCTTTGAACAGTTTGGAAAAGTCTTTGTAAACCTGAAGCCATGTTCTCTTTCCCAAGTTGCCACCTGGAAGCTCTGTTGGCCTATGGAGGAATCGGAGGAGCAGCTGCCCTCCCACTCATCCTTTCCCCAGGAGGGCCTTATGCTGTGGCAGCCAGGCTCCCTAAAGGCTTCAGGCCTTCCTGCTGTCCGTTTCTTCTCTCCCTGTGTTTCCACTGACTTCTATGGGCACTTCAGTGTCCTTATCCCAATTTCATAGCATGTTGTCATGGAACTGCGTCTCCGGCTCAGATAATGGAGAGAGGAATCACTGCCCATGATCTGAAGGAATCTTGGAAAGCAGCTCAGGTCTCTCTCATTCCTATGACGGTATTGTTTGACTCAGCTTACCTTGTCCAGACAAATCAGTTGAGAGTTTGCGAGCGTTTTTCCCGTCAAATAACTCCAGGGTGTATTTTCCTTTATCTGCATCTGTTGGGTTCAGTATGTGAAGCCAGATCTGATTCATCGTGCTCCCAGCTTTCAGTCTGTCACGGCTTTCCAGTTGTTTCTCCCTAAGTGAACAAATGATACACTTTTAATAGTATTTAGTAGAGCCGTATAAATTAGAGCGCTAAATTTTTTTTAGACCTATACTTGTTAGAATAAGAGGGTGGGAGTCAGGGCCTCACTGTTCATTTCATGGAGAGTTATGTACTCAGTCGCTTTGGAAAACCTCACTGGGCATCTAGCTGTGCTTTTAGGCAGTTTGCCAAAGCTCTACAAACTCTACAGAAGGCCCCTTAGTTCTTACTTAGGAGATTAAATAGGATTTAGATGTTGAATATTTCAGAGCATTTAGCCCTTAAACGTTATGAAAAATTGGCCGCCTTATATACGTGTGTAGGTGGTATCTAATAAAACAGAGTTTCTCTATTTTATGAAGACTTTATGAGGCTAAATTAGCTAGTGTTTAGAAAGAATTTTATAATGTTTAGGGATATTGGTTATTCAGAGTGGAGTAATAGGGTGGCTTAGGGAACTACAAAGTAGTAGAAATAAAGAATTTGAAAAAACCAACAACTTCTTTTCCTGTCTGTAACCAAGGTGGCTGTAACTGAGCAGTAACTTCAACACGTCATTATTATTCTAGTAAAAATGATCACTTGTAAATATTTCTGCAGTGCCACGATAAAAATAACATGACTGCTTATTTTGGAATTCTCAGACATGTTTCAGGATGCTGAGTGAACTGTGTTTTCCAGCCCTTACTCAGACAAATCTACCATTGCCTTAGAAAGCTACAGGCGGATGACCAACGTGTTCCATTTTGATGATAACCAGTTACAAGCAAGAGCAGTCCGGAAGCCTTGCATACATCTTTCGGGGACTCACTTGTGATACCAGGTTGTTTTCATGTAGTCCGTGTAGTACTTCACATCTGTGTAGATTTTGATGCCTTCTTCAGTAGGCTGAATTTTCAGGGGTGTAGCAGAAAGAGCTAATAGTATAATTGAAACACTGAAATTGAGGAGGACGTTCAAGAATGCACGATTTGACATGTTATGCAAACAAAATCCCAAAAGATCTATTAACATTTCCCTCTGGAGAATGTAGCTAGCTGAAAGCGGGATGGCATTCTGCCTCTTGCAGGCCCTGCATCTTTTAGCAGCCGCTTGGAAAATGTCAGTAACTTTTCTAGGGACCTGGGTCTGGAATACACATCTCACGGATAGAAACAGCACACTTGGCCAAATTCACATGGCAAGTGATGTGATAAGGAGCAGGCTGCCGGCACGTAAAGGTCACAGAATAGGTTTGTAAGTGCAGGGGGTTTCATGCCTCTGGGTTTATTCACCGCCCATCCTCCTTCACAGTGTGAAGGTGCTTCCAGCACTAAAGGAATAGTAAATGGGTGACACTTTACTTGATCCAAACACAGGGACAGCTCCTGAGCAGTTTGCTCAGCTCGTGGCACCCCACCTTCCCTTTCCAGCATTACTGTGCTGGCTGATGAGAAAATGACATACCACTGATCCTACACAGCTCCTTGAGAAGGTCTTCAAAGGCTGCAAAGACATAAAGATTTAAATGTCTCTACATACAGTATTTAGCAAGTCACATCTGATCTACCAACTTCATTTCATTATGTTCAGACTGCATTACATCGAGGAGTTACTAGTTGTCTTTTTCTGTCGCAAAACTTACTGGGAATGGAGTTTTTGCCACTGGCTCATTTATTTTTAGATGCTGGGCATTTCTTACTAAATTTAGATGCTTCTATCTTTCTTAGCACTCAGTGTGTGCAACAAACTGCCTCGCAGAAAGCAGATTTATATATCAGGTTCAAATGATAGATTCCAGATGTCAGGGTAGGATTTAATCTTGGGGAAGCAGAATCTTCGGATTGATGCTGGGCGCAAGTGACTGAAACATTACTGAGCTTTTAACTGTGGCGCTTGACAGAATTTGTAACGCGGCCATAGCTTGATAAATGACTCTAAGTGACATTAGGGTGTCAGAACTGCCTATTTATTTTTTAATTTCCAGAGCATATTCAGAACACTGAAAAGTGAAGCAGGAATCTGCAGTAACGTAATTGTTTTTCCACTTCATGTTTTCTTTAACAACTATTCTGTTGTAATTCAGCCTAGAGTTTTCACTGGTGGGGGGTGCAGAGTGGAAATGGAAGGTTTTTCTCCTGGTGCTTTGGAGGACTGGCTGAATTTCCAGGAGTGAAAAGTTGTCTGTGGATTATCAAATTAAAGCGCAGTATTGACTGATACATATGAAAGCCCTGAGATCAGGTAGAAAGAATACTTTTATTCTGTTTATTGGACTTTGTATAATTCTTGCAGAATAAGAGCCTGTTTTACATAATGCATTTTATGATTCTAATCATAATCATAAATCATAATCATAAAATACTTGTGATTTTTTAAGCTTAGCAGCACATATGTATTTATATGCTATAGTGGATTAGGAAACTCTTTAGATTTGACCATTATGCAGGTTTTAATCTCTATAAAAGCATATAGGTACTATGGTAATTAACAATGTGGTGGAAAGTTCTGAAATTTGTTTTTAAATCCAGAATTAATCCCAGACAGGAGTGTGGATTACTGCCTGACACAAGGTTCTCTTACCTCCTTTTGTGAGATCAAGTTGGGTGTAGTCCTCTCCTCTCTCATCTGAAACAAGTGCTTTGTATTGGCCCTCATCTGCTTTGGTTACCTAGCAAATATATATGTACATATGTAATATTTATTAAAAAAAACCCAGATCCAAAACCAAGCACACCTACACAACCCCCCCAGCAGAAAATTCACATATCATTGAAATAGGGCAGGATTTGGAAAAGGGGGAAGAGCTGAGGTTTTCTCCTTTTGCAAATTCATGTGATCACCAACGCCTCTGAGCTGCTTTATGTTTTTCACCTTTTTAATACAAAGCGTTCCTGTCCCAGTCTGTGGGTCAAACACACCGCCCGCTCGTGCTTTCTTGTTGAAGAACCACTGGAAGCTGGTGTCCTTTCTCAGGTTTGTTGCCTGTTTGAAGTCAACATTTAGAAGTCAGGGTCCCAAATGCATTTTATTTCTGAATGCCTAGATGTCCTTCTAATATGAAACATCGCTTGCATTAGGGGATTACTGCAGAATCTTAGAAACTTCCTTTTGGATGAAAATTTCTGTCCAAGATGTACTATCTCTTAACTTTCATTGGTCTGCAAATAAGCATTTGGATGTGCACTGTTCGTACCCTTCCCTTAAAATTCACATCTAAAACGTAGTGCTAAAGGAATTCAGGTGGTGCAGTTGCATCACACAGCTGTATGTACCTTGCAGGTAAGGAGTGCTTCACAGTTCTCAGTAACCTTCCATTTCAAATTCTCTATAAAATGTGGACCTATAAAAGAAAAGAAATGCCTTTTGCAATGCCGTCCCACGGCTCCTGTGTTACCTGCAGAACTGCCTCCATCTAGTGGTGCTTCCCAGCAGGGCTGTCTGTAGGGCTTGGATGCTTCGTGCTGCTGGGCTGCATGCAGTAGGTACCAAGCCTAGAGCATGTAATTATTACTGGTTTTGTAATGGCCTTAGATAACGCATCTTTGTCGAGGATGTAGTTAATGCTGGTGCCTGACCAGTCCTTTATGACTCTACATCAGGTCAGCGTAGGAGTTGATAGATATTTCCCAGGTGAATAGAAAAGCCATACACTTTCTGATTCTCTTCCTGATTCTGGGCAGGTGAACTGCGGGACAGATTATTTTATATACACTTGTGTGTTCGGCTAAGCACCTCTGAAGACAGGAGACTGGACCTATGCTCTAGTTCAGATCAGACAATCCTGAGGATTCAAAAATGTTCAGTGTTACAGCACTGTCACAGCAGTTCTACACTGAGGATTGTGGCTAGTGTGGCTAAAACTACTTCAATAAATTATTTTGGTTTTTAAGAGCAGGGCAGAGTATCTTAAAATAAGGAATCTTATCCTAGTATATGAACCAAACCAGCACATCAGTTTAAATAATACACTTTTAAAAGATGATAAAGGATTTGGAGCACTCAGTGAAATAGCTTTGCCATCCTGTTGACATAATTCTGGCAACTCACCAACCTTCAGTTTATCTTACCCTGCTTTTTCTTCCATTCTCTCCGTTTTGCATCAGCCTCCTCTGCCACTTTAGCAAAACCTGTGAGAACAGCAATGGTCGAAGTCAAGAACCCCCCACTACTCAGTGAAACACTTTAGAGATCTGTCACGAAAGGTATTATCATCAGAGCTGTGGTATTTGCAAGAGATCTCTAGTGCCTGAGTTACCTCCGGTCCCCACGGAGAACAGACTAATACCGTCACTCTTTCATCATTCTGGGTGCTCAGAACCAAACTCTTACTTTCCTTAAAACAAAAGAGTCTTTGAAGACCTGAAGACCTGACCATTACACATTTAGAAAATGAAATAGGAGGTTTGACCGTACAAAAAGGCAGGCTAGAAACCTTGAAATGAAAATGTTTAAAAAGGAAGAAACACAGAAGGTGACAGAGCACAGAATTTACCTCTGTTTTAGACAACTGCATGTAACTTTAGTTATCTCTACTTCCGTCATTGTCAGTAGAGAAAAATGGGCACTTTTAGAGCACAGTTCATCAAACTGATTTTATATCCTGAACTTAGCATGTGCTGAATCGCTCTGTAAAACTGCCTATTTCTCTCTGCCAGTGGCAAAGGGAGTTGAGTAGACTTGCCATTGTAAGGACACTATCCGTTCAAAGAGTTTGGAAGCTTTAGAAGGTCACTTGAAAGCAAACTTTTCAAGAACTGGAATTGGAGACACACACTCTGTGGGGAACTATTTCAATGAGAATCTTGTTACTTTCTATTTTTAATTAAAAAAGGCTGTCTGTACTAGCATGTACAAGGACTCTGTATGTTTCATCTTCAGCTTGCTTTGTTGCCTGGACTTGTCCTTGAGTACCATGGACACTGGTTTCTTTACTGCATTCAATTTAATGCAATTAACCAGCTGTTAAATACACCGAATTTTCAACCTGATCCTGTCCTGAGGTAAAGGAGTACGTCACACAGTTTACTGCCAAGATGCAATTTGCCAATGCAAGATAATATGTAAAGCATTTGAAAAAAATAACTAGGCGTTCCACTGGATATTTTGCTTTAGCAGACCATTTTTATCATCAGGGACCTGATTTATAAGACAAACCCTTCAATTCATGTTAAGGAGAAATTCAGATAATTTTTTACATGATTCCTGGACTTTTAATATGTGTTAAAATAAATATTTGTTCTCCCCATTCCCAGTGTGCCATTATAACTGTCGGAAATACTCTGGGGCCTTAAGTGCCTAGAAACTTTCCACTGAGCATGGCAGTCTATATTTGATCCTGAATTTCCACTTACATTCATCCACAAGAGCTAGGGTGAATTGATTTTTAGCTTTTCCATCTTGCAGCTGGGCTGTGTAGATCCCTTTATCGTCATCACAGAAATTCTCGATTATCAGTTCTATGAGACCTTTTCCTTTGACAAAGTTTATTTTATGTGTCTGTGTAAAACAAAGGAAATATGATAAACTGAGTAGTTTTTTCCATAGTGGAACCGTTCCAAGGTCAGATCCTAGCACAGCGTCTTCTACAACACAGATTCACAGAGTGGTAGGGGTTGGAAGGGCCCTCTAGAGATCACCTAGTCCAACCCCCTTCAGAGCAGGATCCCCCAGAGCAGATCCCACAGGAACAAGTCCAGGGGCTTTGGAAAGTCTCCAGGGAAGGAGACTCCCCCCTCTCTGGGCAGCCTGTCCCAGGGCTCTGTCACCCTCACAGGGCAGAAGGGTTTCCTCATGTTCAGATATTATAGTCCTTTTATGTATGTATCCTTATATACTTCCCTGATTTTACAGTAACGAAGCCAATGCACTCTGATATTCTGTGTTCTGGGACTAATCTATTGTTTACGTATGTAGGTTCAGTAGAATTGCTCGCAGCGGGACTTTGCTCTGGGAGAAAATTTCTGTTAAACCCACATGACACAATACATTCTTTCTTGTTGGATATCACTTCACAGCTTACCAGAATCTCTATGATTTTTATTATAATGGAAGCAGTGCACTTAATTACACACCTGTGGCATGTAATTGCATATTTGGGTGATGATGAGTAACACTGCCACCCTGTTGACATCATGCAAACGCTACTGAACCTTTAATGCCTACACCCTGAAACCTGCCAGACGCTTCAACATAAATATCATCATCAGGCCTTACCTCCCTGTTTGCTCTGAGCAAATATTATCATTGCCAAGAGCTTGACAAATACTTCGCCATCGTGTGTAGCCATGTAGGTTCTCCAGCGTCGAAAAGACAGTTCTTAGACTAGACAAAGCCTTCAGTAAATGTGTTACACACTGCTTTCAGAAGCCCCAACGTCGCACTAACAGCTCTGAAATTCTTTGGCCTGGTCCTATCCCTTTGTTATAGCTGTTCTGTTTGTTGTCTTGGCACTGCTGCACTGCATTTAACTGGCAGGCGAATGATTTACATCGTCCTTCATTCTCAACTGTTCTCCACCCTGGTACTGTCATTCCAAATACTTTTTGAGTGTTATAATATTAACTTGATATGATAAGGAAGAGGCTAGAACGTTGTTTAAAATGCATGAGAAGGTTGGAGTGCACTGTAACACATGACGCGGTGTTATTTCCAGTGCCTCAGATGGAGAAATAAATCACTTTCATCTGCTCTTAGAATTCATGAGATTTATCCGTATTTGGTACAGAGGGTGGAAAGCACGCAGCCTTGCTTGGCAAGGCAGAAGAGAAATATCCTGTCCTACTGTGAGATGGTGTTTCCTCAGCATGCACTGCAGTGGGTTGAGTTTGTTCATCCCAGACAAAGCCCTGTGTCCTGCACAGGCACATTTGTACCATCAGGTGAGTTACACAGCAGTGAGGTTTGTTGTCAGAAAATTCCCTTATAAAAGGGAGGTCTCTGCTGCAGCAAGATTGTCAGAGGCAGGCTGTCGGGAGGGGGGGATAACGGGAAAGCTGGATAAGGAGGGGACGTTCCCTGAGTGTTGGCACTGTTGAATTTGCTGGCCATAGCACAGGGGAATATTACACTGTTGAACTAATGGCGTTCGTGTGGCAGTCTTGCTTGATACTAGGACTGGGAAGCTTGAGAATCAGATAGTTGGCTTTCTGTTTGTGCACAGTGGAAAACCAAACCCTACAGTCTTCCAAAAACACACATCAAAGTATCTGATGGGAATTTAGAAAACTGGGAATGTACCCATTTGCTCTATCTCCTTGTTCTGCAGGTGGGAAGTAGGTCAGACTTCAAACCAAACCAAACCATACCGGGGTACTCGTAAGCTCCTTGTCATTGAAGATTAAATGCAGCTCTGCATTCGGTGACAGTTTTTCAACCTCCAACCACAGCCGCACTTCTCCTTTCTCCAGAACATCAACGTTCCATCCAGATATCAGCTTGATCACTGGAAAACCAAGAGAACCGTGGAGGGGAATGCATAGGCGAAGCACAGAATTTGGCTCAGCCAGGGTTACGCCAGGGTTCCCCTTTCAGAGTCCATACTTGTGGCAGTGACTGCTTACTGGTTCTACTTACATGGATTCCTGATTTCATGGCTACGTTTCAGTAACTTGTCCAGATCTGAAATACAAAGAATAACAAGTCATGTAGATTAGAACAACTAGGCCAAAATCAATTCGTTGTATTTATTGAATTTAATTGGTTAATGAGCTTTATGTCAAGAAGATAATAAGCACCAAACATTTGATAGCAGGGAGGACTAGAAAGAGTGGTGAAGATACTTCTTAGCTATGTCTGAATAAAGTGTTGGATGTCTCAATTCCAGAAACATGTTAAAGTTTTAAATCACTGTGATAGTGTATCTGTGTGTGAAATCTGAACTGTAATGGAAAAATGACCTTCCAGGAGCACGGAATCTTTTCTTAGGGGACTGTGAAAGAAACTGCCCTTGAGCCTTCAAGGAATGGGAAACATCTTTAATGATGCCACTATAATTATCACTTACTGTTCCTTTACAAGAAACTTCCCTCTAAATATCTAATATTAGAAAATTATAGCACATTAGTTTTGTTCTTTGCTATTAATTTTACCTTCTTTCGTTAAAGTGCAGCTGGCAGAGATATCATCATCTACGTCCGTGACCTCCACTGAATATATGCCCAGATCCTTTTCTGATGGTTCTTTCAGTATAAGCTTAGATCTTAGAAATAACAATAATGATAATAAAAATTACATTTTCCTCAAAAATTATGACTTCTGTAACAGAACGCAATACATTGGATACACCCGGAACATCAAATACAGCACTCGTTGTCCTTTATATGTGACACTGAGGAGCAAGGCAAAAACATTAGCAATATGATGGCTGACGCTTCCCTTTTGTGAGCTGAAGATTGTGCCAAATGCCCCACATCGTGGGCACCAGAGCTGAGAATCAGGTACAGGATTTGCAGAGTTCAGCTGTGCATACGTGTTTTAGCTGAATACTGGAAGGAAAGGGAAACGTTTGGCTTCACATTTTTCTCTGTGTTTCATGTCTTCTTTGTTTCGCAGTCTACAATGAATTTCTCATGGACATTTTATACTCACTTATTGCCCTTCTCTTCAGTCTGAACTCTGTCAGCATCTGGTGGTCCTTCGTAGTCCTTCGACCAGATAAATTCAGAGGAGTCATTCTTTTCAGGAGCTTCAAAAGCCATATAAATGAAACCCTCTTCATCGACCCCGAGTTCAATTTCATTTGTGCCTGCATGAGAAAAAACCCCACAAAACATTCCTTACCAGAAGAGATCAGGGCTTAGCTTTGGACATCACAGAATCGCTAAGGTTGGAAAAGACCTGTAAGATCATCCAGGCCAACCATCAACCCAACATCTAATGTGAGGGGAAAAACCCCCAAACCAGTGTACAACCAGAGTACGTACATTTAGGCAGTTTGATTTGCTCATCTTTGTTTTGGCTGAGGTTCTTGTGCTATGAAGCATGTAGGTGATGTTTCATAAAGCAGTTTGTTACTGGAATCATGGTACTATTTACAGACCTGCACAATCTCATCACTTTTAGTTTCATACCGGGTTTGGTTTTAGCCATGACAGGATCTGAGGGGAGTGAAGGGGGTCCAATTCCAGCCTTGTTTAGTGCTCTTACTCGAAAAATGTAGCATTTCCATGTCTCCAGATCCGAAACCTGCAGGAAACAATGACAGGAATTAACCTAAGACGGAACGAGAAGCAACCCTTGGATGCTAAGTGCACATACAGACCTTCATATGGGTGGTGGCTATGGGCTGCTTATTTATTTGTTTCCATTCCTCTGACCCTTCTTCACACATGTCTACGTAGTACCCTGTCACCGGACCTGCGCCCGTGTACAATGGTGCTTCCCAGTGTAGCTTCAGGGATGAGTCTCTCACTTCAGTGCACTTCACATCATAAGGAGGGCCTGGTCACAGAAGGGTAGGCTGTCAGACAGTAACCCCAGAAATGCAGCCAGGTGCACTTCGAGTGTGAGATCAGCAAGCAGAGTGTTTTAAGGCAACAAGCAAACAGTGGGTCCATAGGAGATGCTCTCTATGCTAATTAATTGTAGAGGAAGCTTCTAGAAAAAAGCATACGTCAGGTGGTTTAGTGTGAGTTGCTTTGGTGTAAAGACAAAGACGTTGAGATATTAGATCCAGATTCTTCGTTCTCTGGAAACAGTATTATTAAAAATACCTGGGTACCCTATCTGTGTAACGCAGAAATAATACTCCACGTCTGAATTGGAACTCTCCCAGACGCGTGTGTGCTTTTCTGTGCTGGCAGCCTCCCTTACACAGAGCTGTGGTTTTCAGAAGTCCCTCCCTCGAATGCACAGGAGAGCGAGGAGATAACTGGTGTGTCTGGTCCTATTTTTCTGGCTGTTTTTACATGATACATACCGGGTTCTGGCATCGTCCATTCCTCACATTTGAACAAGTCACTGGGCTCAGATGCTTCCCCAACACCAGCCATGTTCATTGCACGGGCACGGAATTCGTACAGGTGTCCTTCCTCAAGGTTGCTGACCTGTGGGTTTGGAAGGGCAAACAGGTTATTAGCGCAGCCTTTGAGGGTAGGACAAGAGTTCAAGACTAGAAAACAGCTCAATCCTTGTTACAGCTGTGGTTCACCCTGTGCTTGAAGAAGGACAGTATTGTATCTGAAATGCATACCGTGTGAACGCGTTGAGGAATTGGCTGAATATTGACTTCGTGCCAGTCTAGTTCAGATGTGTCGTGCTGATCTAGGAAATAACCCAGGATCTTTGTTCCTCCCTTTCTCTTTGGGGGTTTCCAGCCGATAGTCATGGCAGCCTTCCCACAGTTCAGAAGAACAAACCCGTGTGGTGCTGATGGACAAGCTGCACAGCAAAGGGAGAGAGAAAATAGTTCAGTGCAGCTTTGGGATGTAGGGAGTGGGAAAAGAGGTGCAGGTATGGGATGAGCTGGGCTGACGAAATCTCTCTGTGCTCATATCAGGTGGGATTCTTTTTGCATTAAGGCCCCCTACTACCACTTTTGTAGTGTATTTGAAAATGACCCGATTCTGATTTGGAAGGCACAGCAAAGGTCAGGGATGTGTCTGAGGATGCTTCATGCATGTTGCGTTACAGTTTGTGTGACAGAAGAGATGGGAGCAGTGAGTTGATAAGATGGAGAAGATGGAGGGTTAGATACCAGCTGATGGTGTTGGAAGGATTTCGTAATTGCCCTGGAGAAATCCACAGTGCTGATTTCAAGATACCAGCGTAGCTGAGCACTTGAAATGGTTACTTGTACTGGTGCCAAATTAATACTGAAAATGTAACACACTGCTAAGTCAAAATGCTAATTAACTCTGTCCACCCTTGACAAGCATAATTGATGACAGAAGCTGCAGGGTACAAGAAAATCAGATCCCTGTTGCTTTGCTTTGCTTATCTGCTCAGCATTATTACCACGACATGTATTAATAGCTATGCATGGTAAACACGTTTTTGAGAGATGTAATTTCTGTGCGGATGTGTGTGTATATGTCACTACTTACCAATAGCTGGCCTTACGACGATAGGATCTGTTTCTGCTGAGCTTTCACTTAGGCCGGCCTCACTGACAGATTTCACACAAAAGACATACTCTTTTCCAGGCTGCAGCCCAGGAACAGTAAATCTAGGAGAACAAATTAATATGTTTGGCTGTTCAAAGTGCAGGTAAACAGTCTTCTGAACAGACAGCAATTCATTTTAATAAGGCGCTGTTACTTACAAAGCATTATTTGCCATTACAAATTAAAGTGCGCTGTGTCACGTGAAAAGGCTACCAATAAATCAGAGAGGAAGGGTAGGTCAGATAGGGAGGTGTCACGCTGCTGGCTGGCCTTGTGGGTGGAATAAATAGGACTTTTAATTGAGTTTTTCTGCTTGACATGTGACCCTCACAGCTAGAGAGGTATTCTGAATCCCCTGTGTGAGTGACACCAACTTACTCTACTGGAAAGCAAGTGAAAAAATGGAATGTGGTTCTGCTGGTGCCGCAAGGTCCATCCGCCTTCCGCAGATCCAGAAAGTCAGACTTTGAGCGATACTTAGTTCTAAAAGACGTCATGGTGTTTGTGCGTGTGCAGTGAAGGAAGTGCTTTTTTAATCTGAAATATGACTCCAGCCATAAACAGAGGAATCCAGGTTGGCACCCTGACCTCTCTCAATGGAGTACAATAGCTGAACTCACTCGTTACATGTCACGGGCTTATTATTGACAGTTTGCCATTCTTCTGTCCCAGTCTCCCGACAGTATATGTAGTAGCCAAGAGGCTCCAGCCCATCCTTTAACTTGTCCCACTGCAAAACAACAGATGTCTTGGTGTCTCTGAAAGCTAAAACCTGAGATGGTGGAGGTAGAGTAGCTGAAAAAAGAAAGAAAACAGAGAAAAACAGGGGATGTTAACATTTATAATTTTTTTTAAAAGTGAGTTGACCTGTTTGACCTTTCCAGAGCACCATTTTTGAGTTAGAGTGAAATACCATGGACATTGTGCCACTCTACAGCCTCTATTTTTATTTCCCGTATCTGATACTCCTTCCCTTACAGCCCATCGATTTCTGCAGTTACACCTATTTAACCTCCTCTGAAGCAGAGAAATGGGACTCGCAGAGTAACTCTTGTTAACTCCATATGAAATGGGACATGCTTCACTCTTGGGAACGAAGGATGGTATGAATGAACACTAGGGAATATGGGAGAGTATAAATAAATGCAGGAATGAGTGCTCATCTCTCTGGAGGGAGGGAAACACGAGCATGAGCCTTTGCATCTCTTACGGTTGTGAGCTCAGCCCGGGAGGCAAACAGAACAAACCAGCACTGCGAAGGCTGCCGTGCTGTCTGAAGGCCCCAGAAACAGGCTGCTTCAGCAGCCGTACTGCTCTGTGTAACCTCTCCTAACAGTGCTGGAGCATACTTGGATTAAACACAGGCTTCAACTGTTTCTTATCGTATTAAACGTAATTCCCCCATCACTGCTTGGTTAGATTTACACTGCACCAACCAACTGCAAAGTAATTAAACAAGGATTTAAGGCTTTAAGATATTTCCTGATATCAAAGCAACTGCTGTGTAATCATATACCATGAAGTTTAAAGCAAAGGGGGGGCAGGGGAACCCACACATTACTTTTATAGTACATCCCCTTTCCCATATCATTACTGTAGAGCATATTAATGAAATAATTACCCAGCTTAGCTCCAGCAGTTACAGGCTCACTGGGCAGGGATGGCTCACTGATTCCATACTTGTTTACGGATCGCACGCGGAAGCAGTATGATTTTCCTTTAACAAGATCAAAGAGTGCAAATCTTGGGGAATTAACTGGCATATCCAGATTAACCATTTGCCAGGAGTTGCTGCCTATAATCGACTGTAACAAAAAAGGTGATGATTTACAACTCATGTTGGAACTCAGGATTAAAACTCTCCTAAATAACAACGCTGATCTTCACAGGAAGGTAGTTAAACCCCCCAACAACAACCCAAACCAAATAAAACCCAACCAAAGACCATAAATGATGTATTTCTTGTTGATGTACCCAAACATTTATTTCTTGGCAACAGAGGGCCCCTTTGCAGCAGAAATGGTACAGCAGGTGGGAAATGAGTGTGTATGAAAGGAGATTGGTAGAAGATACTAATTAAGCAGCAAAATGATTAGTGAGGAACAGGACAATTAACTGTTGTGCAGATCTTCGCAGCTTTTCCACACTGAAGGGCCCATAGGGTAGGGACAGCCTTCCTGTTAAAACTCTGCTGCTGCTGTGTGGTGTAAAACTTCGTTGGTTACTCTTTGTTAATCATTACTACTTGGGTTGGTGTCAAGAGCCAGGATCATAGCTCCTGTGAACTGTGGAGCTGGAGAGAGGCTGAGCAAGCCACTTTCGAGGCTGTCACCATTGACACAGTGAATATATGGCTGTGCTATAGACCATCTGAGAAAGGAATTATTCTGTTCTGCCATTTCCCTATGCAACATTATTTTCTTACCTTTTCCACGTAATAATTCAGTGGCTCTCTGCCTCTTGGATCTGGTTCGTCCCAGGCCAAATCCACATAATCTTCTCTGACCGCACTTGCACGAACATTGGTGGGTGGCAAGGGAATTTTAATATGTCCTATGGGAAGTCAGGATAGGCTATGCTTTAGTTATAACATGGAAGGGAAAAAACAGTTCTTTTACAAGATTATGTATAGTGGGATTATGTTTTCCCACTAGAAAGTAAGATTAGTTGATATAAAGGAGGAGACATTGTGGGGACATAGAGGCGAACCAAGATTATTAGAAAAGGCTGTGGTGTTTAGGATAGCTTTTGGTCCTTGTGCAGCTCACATTGATGTTTCACCATATATTTTCCTACGTGTGTTTTCTCCAGGGTCGCGTTACTACAGATCTCATTGCTGTAGAACAATCATTCCTCTCTGAGAGAATGACTCAGTATAAATGTGAACTTACCTTCCAGGTCATCCTTGAAAATTTCTATCGTCCTGCCTTCATCGTATGGAATAACTGTAATGTCAAACAGGGCAGTGTTATCCACTAAGAGAAGATGCTTTGAGGCTTGTCAAGAAAGACAGAGCCCAAGACTGTGTCATTTCGTTATATGCGTAATTACACACATTTTGTTACACACACTATGAAATGTAACTGGTGTTTTGATCTTTTTCTGTTCAGATTAGTACTAAGGTGGGTTCAGCAAAGACATGGCATGGCTGTATGTTGCAATGATATTTGTGAGAATGGGTAGAATCTGGACAAACTGCATTCGGTTACACCTGCAGCTTCACATTGTGCTTAAGGAGAAAATTTTCCTGGTTTTACTACAAACCTGTCACTCTCTTGTCCTTGCTGGAGTCGTATGTTGTAACTGGGTCGCTGGGTTTTGAAGGATGACTGATGCCCTCTTTATTGACAGCTTTTACTCGGAACTGGTATGTCTGTCCCTCTGCAAGGCCCAAGACAGGGTATCTGCAGGTTTTCACAGGCTTCTCATTGCATGGGACCCAATCCTCTGACCCAGCAACACACCTGAAATGAAACACAGCCCAGGAGCTCCTTCATGGTTTTGCCACAACATGATCATAAACTTTTCTTGCTCAAAAGTGATTCATATACAGACCTTTCAACATAGTATCCCAGGATTGGACTTCCTCCGTTATCGCTGGGTGCTACCCAAGAAAGAGTCAAGCAGTCTTTATCTACATCATGGCATTTCACGTTGAGTGGGGATCCGGGTGCACCGGCTGTTTCTGCTGCAGCATCTATAGAAACACCAAGTGATGGTGCTTAGCTTTGTTTTCCTCTGTACCAAAATTTTCGTTCAATAGCTTAATTTTAAATGTCTAAAGGCCTACATCCTGGTAATACAAGGCATACTTTGTAATACCTAAATCACTACTGAAGATAAGATTTGGACACTTTGATAATTGTATGCATGCACAAAACTGGGAGATGTTTTCTGGTGTATGAGGTTGTGAATTCCTTTATGCCAAGGCACTAGGAAAGGGGCTTGTATTCGAAGTAGGGTAGAATCCTGCTTATACCTCTAACAAACACATAAGTGGTCTGCTCTTTATGTCCATCCAGTGAGGGGACGCGGATAGTGTAGAATCCCTCATCTTCTTTGTAAGCACATGGCACCGTCAGCGAAGCCTCCTGGTCTTGGTACTTCAGCTCCCGACCTTCAGAGCTGTGCAGCAGCTCACCTGTGAGGCATGAGAAAGGTTAAGGAACTCCACCTGAACTGCTTGAGTCATGAGTGGCATGTTTCCAAACGCAGAAAACAACACAGAGCAAGATGAGGGATCTGTAAGACACTCTGATAGTACTGTGCTTCTGAGTTATAGTCGTGGACTCTGATTCTGCTTTGTTGCTATGCCTCTCTGTTCCCTTCGTACACAAATGCAGAGCAAAAAGCATGGTCCTGGGCCCGAAGAGCTTGCAGTCCAAGTGAAAAGGAGTAATGAAATGCAGCTTCAGGTGAATTAGTGAGGAAAGGGTACTCTGCATCAGGTGACCGGACGCTCTGAAGTGTGCCAAGTATTACCTAACTGGGGACACCTTACTGCTCAGCAGGCTCTTTTGTCTGAGTGGTGCTCAAACCCAAGAAAATGGAATGGTGCATGGATACAGACTCTACCCAAATTCTGCTCAAATCACCAAAATGCAATAGGCCCTGCTATTTTCACAGCTGATTCTGCCAGAGTGCTGGAATGGCAGGAGCGGTCTTACTGTGTCGCTTCTGCTTTCTGAAACTTAATAGCACAGAAAGATGGCCAGTTTGGCTGAGGCCCGTATCCTCAACTGCCAGCAGAACAACACAGAATATCCCAAAGTTTTTTATTAGAGAGCCACTGGCTCTTCAAACACTTGGCACTTTCTCCGTATCGAACTAAGGCTCTTAAACTATTCTTTTGAGCAGAAATGTCATTACATCCAAAACATTTTAGTGGCATCATCCTTTTACAAGTGAGTAAGACATACAAAGTAAATAATAATATCTGTAGGCTGAGAAGAGCTGAAAGCAGCCCAAGAATCCTGAATTCTAATCCTCTTCTGTGAACGTCAGGTCACAGCTATGCATTCAAATGGTCTATTCATGTAGCTAAACGTATATAACTTAGCTGTTGCATACAAACCATCTCTGAACCAGGTGATGTCTCGTTGGTGTTCAAGTAAATCAGAAGAGAAGTAACAGGAGAGGGTGAAAGGCTCCTTTTCTCTTGAAAATAAGGGTTTTAGTGGAAAAGCAAAATCTGCCTCTCTGGCCATAAGGGATCCTATGAAATAAGAGTGAAAGTCAGCAAGGTAGAGATTTCCCAGAGCCTTCCTCCTTGTAGTATTTCCATTATCACGTTTAGAGTGTACCTGAGCCTTGCACTTTTAACGTGCTCTCAGGCTAATAGGAAAAGCTATAGCTCAGGGAAAAAAAAGATCAAATTGCTTCAGGCTGTAAAAATAATAGAAATAATAATAACAACAATCATTTACTCACTTCTGTATATCTCTGAATCAAATCCTGACTCCTTTCCATAATATTCTATAAGACAAGAAAATACATTTAGCAAATCGCGTACCAGTGTTTATCTTCCTCTCAAAACATACGATGATGCGTTTACACAGGAAATTGTTCATAGACCGTGCTAGTGTAAGTAATAGTGCTTTAAATGCTCACGTGCTCACAGGTATTCATAGCTGAGGAAGGGTTTTTGCAGTTTGGCTTCTGGCTTTTTAAACTGCTCTGGGAAAGTTATGCTGAATAAAAGCATACAGCTGTTGTCATGTGAGTGTACCAGTATGGTACTGTCCACTGTAGAAACGTGACAATCTAGGATCACCCCTAACTGAAATGCTTCCATTATGTTCCTGTTTGGAGACAGAGGGTGACAGCTACTCATTGCAGCACATAAAGGAAAGGAAAGGTGTTGGTGTCCTGAGCATCACTGAAAGTGGGGTTTGGCCAGCCCCCTGGGTTTAAGCAGAATTCCCAGGGGATGATGTGGGATTCTTGAAGGCTACAAGTGACTGTGACTTCAAGCTTTAACCAAAAGAAAGGATATCTGTCCTGAGGCACTGAGGTAATTCCCAGAGCTGAGGGAATTGTGTCCCCTACCAAATCCCTTGTTTCAACAGCCATGGATTCTTTGGAGGCGTCACAGGTGAATGCTGGCCTGCTTCACCTGATCTGACCTGCCAGAACTGCTGGCATCACAGCATGAAATGATTTGGAGCCAAAATCTAAGAACTGATACACTTAACAGGGTGAAATTTAGATACTTTCTTATCTTTATAAGCCGCAAGAAAGGCACATAAAATAATGCCTGTGTTTTCAACGAGTGAAGCTTGGCAGTAGCAGAGCTCGCTCACTGAGTGTTAATAGCTGAAGAGGAAAGCAATAGAAAGCACAAGAGGCAAAGCACAGCCTCATCCCAGGTCCTGTGAGACCCTCATGATATCTTTAGGGAACCTGAACTTCTGCAGTAGGAACCATGGATCTCAGAGACTCTCCCCTGGCATCAAGGGCATTCCAGACAGCGTGGGGCCAGGAGAAGAGATGCCATTGGCCTGCCTGGGGGACGAGGAATGTTTCCAGTGAAGGCTGGATTAAGGCCTTGGTGTAGTCTCTATTTTCAGAATGTTAAATAGCAAAATAGCAAAAGGAAGAATCATGTTACGGGGATGGCATTAGACAGGCTCAGGGGAGAAGGGACAGTGTGGGCCGCTCAGCCGCAATCACAAGGAGCAAAGTTTGCAAGCTGTTTGAAACGCTGATGAGGCCTGATGAAGGACAGTTTAATCAGGAAGTTAGAGGTGAAGAGAGAGTCCCATCCAAGGTTTTCAATGATAGAGCACATCCCTTATTCTGTCATCATGCCTGCTTCGATCCTAAAGATGCTGTTGGGGATTGGGAGGAGTACGTGGTTATTGCCATGGATTTTTTTCAGACAGCTGCTTCTGCTTTACGGCAGAGGCCTGAGTTCTGGACATACTATAAGAACCTTTAGAGAAGAGAAGCATGGCACCCCTGGTAACTTTTTCCATATTTCTGCACTAGGGTGAGGAGAATTTAGGAATCTGGGAAGGCTTGCAATCAAGGTTTTCTGGGCTGTTATACACAGCCCTTTAGAATTGGTAACTCTGTGCTGCATATTTCCAGATATGCTGAATTTTGACATTGTCAAAATTTTGACATTCAGCTATTAACACTTCTATTACAACTGTGGAGACACATTCCTCATTACACATGTGTATCTCCATGCGGTATTCAGATGCGATCAAAATATGGCATGAAAAGAATAAGGATGAGGATAACACAACCTATGACACAGCCAAGAATACATTAAAACACTAACAATAAATATGCTATCCAAACCAAGAGGACCCCTTCTATCTGTAAAATAGTTCAAGCTGGGTTGTAATTCAGTCAGCCAAAGAAACCCATCTCTTTGTGACCAGTAAGATGTATAAAGTGAACCTGTTCCCTTCCTATTCATCTGTTACCCTTGGAATAACTCCCTGGACTCTGACAAGTCACACTGTCCCATTTAGTTGTGTACAGTTCTGTAGGTCTATTCTGTCAGGCTTTTTATAACAAAATTGATATTTTTATATATATGTATATATAAATGAAATGTGAACAGCTAAACTATGATCCTATGAGACTGCACTGCATATTTCTTAAAGCTTGGTTTAATTTCCCTTTTTAAGTGCTGGTAGTTTACCATGTGTCTGGATGTGGCTTGTGCAGAATGTGTATCTACAGGGTCTATGCCAGTTATTTTAAGAACAGCACAGATCCAAAGAAGAAAATCTTGTATTTGCTCTCGGTAGTTACTGATTTGAGAGAGAAATATGGTATTTATGTAGTATTACACCAAGAGATCCCCTTGAAAGCCACAGTACATGTTAACCGATTTCTTCCTTATCTGTAGAAATGCAGCAGACTATTTCTAAGCCTGTTACATACTTAACCTTATGGCTGTTTCAGATCAGTCCAGAAGAAATAAGTACCTAAATTTAGTACAGTTTTAGCACAGTGGAAGGACAGCTGCATCCGTATGGAATCGGAAAGATTTTGCCTGCATCCAGAAGGGACTGAGAAAGAGAAGCCATTATATCAGCCGTATACACATTAGTTAGTGGTAGCTAAGGATTATTTTATCCAGTTGTGTTTTCCCCTAAGTGAGAGAAATTCTCCTCTCCTATTAACAGAGTGCTCACTTCTTCCTGTTTTTCCAGGGTGCGTGTATGTTCTTGTGATATAAAGTATAGCATTGAAAATATTTTGAATAATCTAAAGAATTTGAAAACGTAAGCCCAAAGGAACATTTTGTACTCACTCCTGACGAGCACTGTAGCAAAGGAATAGGCCTCGCCGTACTGATTCTTAACTTCAACACTATATTCAGCAGAATCTTCCATGGAGCATCTGGAAAACAAGACATTTGCCCTCCTTCCTGAGTTTCTGTTATTGTTCATAATTCACAGGACAAAATCAAAGGGGCTCCCTTTAACAGCTGCTTTTCCTTTAGATTACAAGGATTTCTTACACTTTGTGGTCAATTTTTTCTCTTGATACACGAAAGCAAAACATTTCAAGTAAGGAACAAGCAAAAGGCCTGTGGAACACTTGGTTCCACTGAAGATAACGCAGGTAGCTTTATCACACGTGGAATTCTCAGAGCTGAACTGACGTCATTCTGATTACATCGATGCATCCTAAATCACACTGTCTGCTTGTGCACTGGTCTTAATGTGCATGGCCTTAACCTCAGTGAGAAAATTTTGGCCATGCCTGAACAGAGCAAAGCCAAGGAAGGCTCTAAATTTTTATTGTAAGAGATTTTTAGACCTCACAGACTGCTGTTGAGATGGCTTCCTAATTGCAAAGCTTCAGCTCCGACACCGCACACTGAAGTCAAGCAGGTTCAGATGCCAGAGAATTATCTGGTTTTATTTAGCATACACAAAGTGGGAGTTTCAGGAGGGCAGGTCTTACTCAGCTGAAAAACCAACTCAGACAAGAGTGCATACATTACCTGCTGATGTGGAGGGTCAGCATCCCAAACTTGTTTTTTATCTTGTATTTCCCTGCTGGGGCTAGGCGAGGATCAATACGGACTCCATTTTTATACCTGAGTGAACACAAAGGAAACATGCTGCTTAGGACAGGACGGAGAAATTGACTGGTAAAATTAACACTTTGCTCTAAAATTAACCAGCACACCATATCAAACACAACAGAGGCACAACACAAAAGAGGAATAGGCACAATTCCTTGTTTTACGGGGCTCCCACATCAATCCAAAGCAGCTTGCAGCTAACCTAGATCCCCTCCCACGGTCCTGCGTGTGCCCCTTCCCCAGGGCTGCTTGCAGACTGCCTACAGGCAGCTTAGCATTGGCTTGTTGCTTCCTCCTCAGTTTAGCTCCCCGCTTTGCAGGTTGTGTGAGGGAGTTGGAGCAGATGCCTCTTGCTTCTTTGTGTTTACTGGGGATCTGTGGGAGGTTCATATTCTCTCTGCCCTTTGAATAATTCAAAGAGGTTGCTCTGGAAGGACACCGGACTTCAGGAGCTCTGACAGTAGCGGAGTTAGCTGCCTACGAAGTCATTAGTAATCCAAATGTTTGCATACTTCACAGCTTCCATGGGAGGAGTGGTCAATCACTTGAACGAATTGATTGAAGTACAGTTTGCAAATTGGTTTTTGAGGTGATATTTCATTTATTTCCATCCCTCTGTTATTAACGGTAAATGCTGCCCAGTCATAACACTTCCTCTCCTGCAGTTTGGTAGATAAGCAAAGCTGAGCAAATGAATGAATTGGTTTGTATTTTATGAATTGTAGGAGTGATGGCAGTTTAATGCTAAATCTCACATGCTATCCAAGGTAGCCAAGCACTGATGGTGTGTATGTGTGTGGTGATTTAGTGCTGGCAATAGATTCTGGTTTCTGAGATGTAAATACCGAGTTTGCCTGCCGGACAGAGGGCAGCACCCAGGGAAGCAGGCACGTCTGCAGGAATGTCAGTCCTGGCTCAGGAGGACTGTCCACTGCCTCCACACCCCACTGAATACTTAATGTCTTTACTGGTCCTTGCAGTGGAAGTGGAGAATTGAAAGTGTCTTCTGTGATTTGCAAAGTTGTCCCTTCCTTCTTTCTATCAGGACACAGATGTTCCTCCTGCGGTTGCTGCCTAAAACGCACACAGACTGTTAGCCACACGGGCAGCATGAGTCATTGCTGTCGGCTGACATACCAGGTGACCTGCGGCGGTGGTGAAGCCAGGATGGTACATGCCAGCGTCACTTCCATCCTCTCCCAGACTGCGTGTACTCTGAGGGGGATCCAGAACATAGGTGGTCGCCCCGAACGCAGCTCAATGTATTCCTTCTCCATGCGAGCCTTCTCTACAGCCTATGACAAGGACAGACAATGTAAAGGCAACAGAAAGGGATGATGTTCTAATTACAGTTTCTTTTACAAAGGGGACATGTGTGACATTGCTTCAGTGGCAGGAGTATAGGGCTTTGTCTTTATTCCTGGTGGTTTTGAGGTTGTCCTTACACCTGACTAGGTTTAACACCCTCTCCAGAATGGTTGTTAGTCTTGGTGATATTAATCCTGTTGGTATTTCTGCTACCAGTAGAGATGTCTGTTCTGACCTTCCTCCGAAGGGCCTTCCGGTCAGCTCTCACACGCAGCAGTCTGCAGTTCCTGATAACCTCCTTCTCCAACTTTTCCATGTCATTCCCAAACCGAACTCTCTTTTGTCCCCTCTGTTCTAGCTCTAGGATGGCAGCTTCTCTTCTTATCTTGTAATCTCTGCAACAGAGGATGGTAAAAGCCAACAGAAGTTAGGATAATGCTTTTTTATTTTGTTGTGGTCTTTTTTTGTTGTTGTCTTTTTTTGTTGTTGTTCTATAGCACCTATTTTTTGTTAAATCAGAACAAATGTTACGCTTGCATGCAGTATGGGTATGACTGTCAGGCAGTTATGCCTCACAGGAGCCAGCAGTGCAGCCTGAGAGATAATACTGTGATGACACAAGAAGGGGACCCACTATTTGACCACTTTTAATTCCGGGCAGGGAACTGGGAGAAGAATTAAAGGGAGGAGGGATGTTGCTAACTACTGAGGTTGTTCAGCCATCACAGAAGGATGGACAGCAGGAACATTGCCAGGAAAGAGGAGGAGTTCCATCTGTTACCATTAATTTATTCATCTGACTGTATTTTCCATTTATTCCTATGAAATCTGGTTTCTCTTAAGCCCTTGCTGATGAGCAGGGCAACATTACTCATTGTGACATATACCAAAGTGAGGTAATTTTATTTCCCACATTTTAGTTGAGGTCTGGCGTTTTTCATTTTAAAGGAAGAACCTCTTGATTGAACCTGCTCTTTTTGCTTCCAAGAAATGCGTTGGAACCTGTCACCCCTATATACAGGGGCGATGTTGCATACAGTGGCTGTATTTGTGTTATAATGATGTCTGACTTACTGTGGTATTTCGGAGGTCAAGGCAAGGGCAGCTGCTATCGATAACTCTGAAGGGCTGAAAGTCTCTTCTTCCTCACTTCCAGAGGCAGATGCCATAAAAGAATCCAGACAAAGTTCCTTAGTTTCATCAACTCAAAATTCAGCCAATCTGTGAATGCTCAGGACTGAGTGTAGAAAGTCCTGTCTGGACCTGCTTTGCTCAGCCTCTCCCTAACTCTGTGGCTTACCTGGTTTTGAACTTCTTCCTTCTGGTGGTGGAGGTCATTTGCAAGCTCTGTTGCCTTTCCTCCTTTTGCTCCTCCTCTCTGTGGTGGAAGAAGGTTCGGGTACCCATGCTGGGAAGTCAAAATGAACTTTCCTGCTGGAATAGGATAAAACATAAAGTGGCTTTCAAAGAAGACCCCTTAACAGAAGCTCGAAGTTATCACTAAGCTCTTGCTTTGCTTTGACGTTCATGGGCTGTGAATGACAGTTCACACAATACCATCTTCCGGCATTCAGACCTGAAAGGGGTTTGTTTTGTGTGAAAAATGGAATCAGATGAAGAAATTAGTAAGTCTTTAAAGGCAGCTGAAGCTGTAACAGAACAGTAGGGAGGCAGCACTTCATCGGTAGTCCTTTTCCTTGGACTGATCTTACGCTCTAAATCTGGTGGATATTCTTCCAGGGAGTTCCATTAGATCAGCCCCCCAATATAGCATGCAGACGAATGAGGAGCATCATGAAAAGGGAGATCAAGAGCGACATGGAACAGGGTCAAAATAAGGTATGGAATGTCAGATAGTGAGACACGGAGGAGAAGCTGAGGAAATAAGTGGTCTGGTAACTGTATTGCAGGGGTAGCTGTGATGCCAACCAGCCTGCGACCTGCCACCTGGGTTGTGATCGCACCGTGTTCTGCCCCTGCCTGGATGTGTCAGGGGTTAGATAAGGCAACACTGCTGAACCCAACACACCGGCTGCTGTGCAGGGATCACTTGGTGTCAGTGGTAGTTGGAAAATCCAAGTGGATTTTCCAGAACCAACCAGTTACAGTTGCCGCATCCAAAACAGAGCGCTTCTTCAGCCTGTATTCCCATCTGCATATCTATTACAACAAGAACAGTTGTAATTCAGTACTTTAAGAGGATAATGCTTTATCCAGTACTTTGAGCGCATCCTCAGAGATCAGTTGTTTCTCCTTAGGTCTTAGAAAAAGCTTGATAAATCATGATCATGGGGAAACAGCACCCTTCAAACATCAGCCTGAAAGGAGCTGCTCAGTGAACAGTGTGATTTCCCCAGAGTGAGCAGAGAAGCCTTCCCAGAGAGATCCCTCTCCTGCAGGTGAAACGTGGGGAGCAAACACAGGTGCTCCTGGCTCCCACCCGTCTCCTGCGTTAGCTGTTAAAGAGCTAGGCTGTTGCAGCAGCCTCTCCTGTGGGAATAAGCAGTGTGCTGCTTTTAGGCACTGACTAATGAGTGGGCATTAAACAAAAGTAAATTTGAAAAGTATATCCCCCCTTATCTTACTCTGTCCTGCAGTTGGTTCAGAAACGTACATCACAATCCTTAAACTGTTCAGATTTTCACGCTCTAAGAGCTTAGGTTCCTTTGTAAAAACAGCTTTGGAAGTGTAATTGTTACTAAATAATACGTGTTCAAACATACTTGTAAATCTTTCCCTAGCTCATGTTCCATTATTGAAATGTTCCCTTGGCAAAATTTGCACCTGGATTTTAGTTTTACTGCTTTCTAATCCTAAACCGATAAAAAATACAAACCCCTCAGCTTTTACTAGCAGTAGTTTTCTGTTCATGTAAACAAATTTCTTAAAAACAGCCCATGGAGAAGCACAGTTGTATGGAAAAGCAGCATTTTGGTAAAGGCAAAATATCCCCAAATGCAAATGAAAATACAGAATTATCACAATAATATTTCCTCAGTAAACATTAACTTTGGAAGAAACAAAGAAACATTGGCAAGTGTAAGAAAGAGAAAATAAAAAAAGGCTTTTATGGCAAAAATACTGTTGTAATTTCATAGAATATTATCCTCTGCAGGACCATTTCAGCTGCAGAATGGCTACTGGGCATCAGACCTTTGTTTCCATGTTCATGAATAGTTACCCATCCAGGTTAATTTTTACTGTTTACTGTTTTTTATTTTCCCTGGCAAATTTTCAGTGCTTTATAATCTGGTGTTTACTGTAAAGATAAAGAGTTCTGATCTGCTAAAATCTACACTTTTCAATCCACGTATATATTTTTTTCTAAACAGACCAGTAAACCAGAACAGATTCTTGTAAGAAAACACAAAGTAAAACAATATTTTCATAATAAAAACATTGGGAAAACAGTAATTGCGCTTTAAAGCAGAAACAATCACGAAGCAGTCTATTTCTGACGTGCAATTCAAATAAAGTCAGCATACAAAATAACTGATGCTGCTATGAAGATCTTATAAAATCTTACTACAAGCAGTAGTTTATTTACAGATAAACCAAACTCACCCTGTGCAGACTACAGTGAGAGTGCCTGTCCTCATGAAAGGGAAAGGACAAAGGAGCCTTCCCTTCTCCCTGTTGATGACACTAAGAATGACTCTCCCCAAAAGAATGTTCCCCATGTTTGAGTGCCCATCCTGGAGTCATAAATATAGCATCCTACCATGCCATCGCAATGACAATGGGGAGACCCATGCCGGGGTTACGCAGTTGGAGCCGGGTACTGCAGTGGCAACTAATCACAAGCGCTTTTTCAGATCGGCAAATTATTGCCTTTGCCAAATGATCCAAGGAAAGACAGGTGCTTCCAAAATTCAGGCATCAGAGTATTGGGTTATCCTCTGCTCGTTTAGGATAGAAGTTCACAAAGCATCTAAAGTGTATTATGAATGTTTTAATCTCCTTCGGGAATTTCCCTTGGGTTAACATTGCCATTGCTGCATAATGGAGTGAAATCATTCACTTTGACGTCTCTTTAGTGCATGCCAATTCCAGCCAAATTATGTCAGTGTATAATTAGATCAGGACCTAACAGCAGCTCTTATGTTTTGCTTGGCTGCTACTATTATACTTTCCAAATGAAGGCTTGCTGCCACAGTAGCGGGTGAGCTTACATATCCAGCTGCCCATGGTGGTATCTAAGAGCCTGGGCTAGGGTAAAAGAACAGAGACTGCTGGGGTTTTTTTAATTTGAGGTAATGTGGTTTCAGCCTTCAGGATAAACCCTTCCCAGCAATGTGGTATTTTTTGTGGTGTCAGAAGGAGAAATGAATGTTTGAAAGTAGCAAAGCTCTCAGGCTGCAATACCAGTTTGTGAGCCAGATGTTTTCCAGCTACATTTTATTAGTGGAGGAGTCAGCGCAGCAGCAGTGGGCTTCTCCCAGCCCCTAGAAGAGGATACGTAAGATAAAACTGCCATCCTGGAGGAAGCTGAAGGTCTGGTCAGCCCAGTATTCTGTCTCTTGAGAAAGGCCCATAGCTTTTCCTGAGCTAGACACAATGCTTTGCTGTCACTAATAGTCCTATCCCTGTTAAATTGCCTAATTGCTTTGGAACACTTTCTGATTCTGGCCTCCACAAGGCCTCCTATCAAATTTGGCATGGTTTGAATCACCCTGCCTGTATCAGTAGGATGCATTTCTAAGAACCTTTGTTTGCTTCACCGTCCAAATAAAGCAAAGCTGAACTCCAGCAGGATCAGTACGAGAGCTCCAAGGGGTTCTGTGTGTGACGTTTGTCTAGTGGCTGTTTCAGACACTCCTAAGGAAGCAATAGACAGGAATTCTTGGGCAGGCGTGACTGGGTACGCTTTGGTACACGCTGAGCTGGTGAAGTGAAGGAACACTTTTCTGTCATTAGTTTTGAACCATTACTTGACCACTTGAATGCTTTCCTGAATTTTGTGTTATGAGAAATAATAAGTAATTATCATCTTTTCTGCTTAATATCAATAAATTCATTCATCTTTGTCATATCAACCCTCTGTTGTATGTTTTAAGAAGAGTCTTAGCTTAGGCTCTGCTCATATGGATGCCATTTTAGACCTTTGACTACTTTTATCACCTTTTTATTACAAGATCTCTTATAATCACGTCTCACAGCTCTCATTACCCCAGCCTGAGAAGAGAGAAGACATACATGGGCATTTGAAATCCTCTGAACCAGCAAGTGTAAGGCTGCTGGTTTGCTCTGTGATCCAGCTGCTGTGCAAGGTCTTTCACGTAGTTCTGCTGCATCACACATCACCAGCAGCAATATTGTTAGGCCGATGTGATGCCAGAGCTAAGGTATAAAGTCTATTTTATCAGGCCCCCTAGTACTTTTAGAGCTGCCCATCAACTCCACTTCATTCTTCCTCCAGAATCTGGAGCTTTTAATTTGTTCCTTGAGTAAGATTTTCCTCAAAGGTCTTGTTAAAAACTTCATTGGTGAGTTTTTTATAGCCTTCAGATAGGGCACCTTTCGGTGCCAGAACAAACGACGAACAAACAGCCAGGGAGGACGTGAGCCTCCGTCTGCAGCAGTATGTTCCGTCCCTGTGCAAGGATCCCTGGTGAGCGATGAGCGGGGCTGCTGCTGTGGGGAGGGGCTAAGTGACAGCTCCCAGATTTAGCTGGTAAGACAAAGAGTAATACTTGGCTATAGGGTTACAGCTGCCACCTGCTGTGCTGATATCCTTGTGACAACTGGAACTGCAATGCTCACCTGTCATCGTCGTGACATCTGCCTAGGAATAAGAACAGCCTTTGTGGCAAGGCACTTGTAGTTTTTGTTATCTAGAGCTATCAAAACTGTGGAAAAAAGATAAATGAGGAACAGTCTGGTGTTCGATACAGCTGGCTGGCATGGGAAGACCTTTGAAACTATGTTGAAATCCTGCAGTTTATCTGCAAATGTCCTTACGCAGAATGAGATAATTAGATCCTACTGTAGCTGTTTGCTGTGATGCATTTTGAAACAAGCATGGCTATCAATTTGACTATGGAAAGCCATGAAGCAGGAGGCAGAAAGGTCGGCACATGTTGATGGAGGCTGGGTGAGCACTCTCCTTGCACAGCTGCAGTAAGGCTCCGTTGTGTCAACATCTGTTTGCGAGCTTTTCTGGAGTGAAATAGTTTTAGAAGGGGTGATCTTCCTGCTAAATTTAAGAGGTGACTCATGAGACAAAAATCTACCTCCTGCTGTTTAGTGTATCAAGGCCTAATAGCTAAATATTGACTTAGCCATGATCAGAGCAGGAAGCTGAGAATGTTGCTGTCAGTCACCTCCTCAAGACATGACTTACAGAGTATTTCTCTTGACTCTGTTCCCTGTTCATTACACTTGCTGCTGTTAGGGGTGGAACAGAGGAGGATAGGATGGGGCAGTGGCTGACTTGTGAGCATTTAGATCATTCCTGCCATACGCAGCCTTGGGGTGTAGTCAGAGGCCATGGAGCTTTTGCAGTGTTTAAAGTGCCTGAAGAAGAGCTTGACATTCCAGCTGTGGGACACTTTGCATCTTGAGGCACCGACATGCATGCTAAAAGTCTGGTCCTAGGCTTTCTGTGCTTCAGTTCCCATCCTCCTCCTGGGGCACCACGATGATACACTCATTAAGGGCTGGACATGATCAGACTGTGGCAGGGGATCTGCAGAAGGATTTGAAAAGGCTTTTAAATAGGAAATGTTGGGGTTTTTAGCAGCATCTTGAAATGGCCTCCTAAAGCTCCCCTCCCTTCCACACTGCACTGCCCATACTGACCCTGTGCTGAGGGTTGTATTTCACAACACGAGCCAAAATGTTGATTATTCCCTGACTAGCATCCACTGGGAATGTTGTTGACACAAGATATGCAGCCCCCAGGCAACTCTGTAAAAAGTAATTGGCATTACTGACTTGAACTGCAGTCTCTCCAGGGGGGGAGTTAGTGGGGCAGAATGTTGGCCCTGGGGTCTCGCACTCCTTGGAAACAGCCCAGCTGGGCTGGTGCAACTCCTGTGACCACAGTGTTTCGGTGTGCATTGGTTTTGATGGTGTACTTTGGACACAGAGCACATGGAACAGCTCAAACGGTGTTCCACAAAACCTTTGATACTGAAATGAAGTGAGCCTAGCACGATGGAAACGGCCTTCTGTGTTGCTGCCCAGACCGTGCACAGGTCCGTACCTTTCATGCTGTCTGCCATGACACCTCTTCCCCACATCTGGCAGTTTGGCCTCATAGGACCTGGCTACAGTGCTTTGGTCGGTACCGATGCTGGAGTTAGGAGCTGAACCTTTGCCTGTAAAGTTTCTAAGACTATTCCTTTAATTCTGGGTTGACCCATCAAATCCCTTTACTTCATAAGGCTGCGGTTTATTTGCAAAATCCAAAGCAAGTGGAATTTAGCCTTTAGACTCAGCTCCCCGGACTGAGGACGCTCATGGCAAGAACAGCTGAGTTTTGCTTCTGGTCAGCCTTTCCCTGACAGTGCTCTTGAAGTGTGTACTTCCCCGTATCACTCAAAGCCTTGCTAATTCCTATAAATGGTTTCAGTTCTCCTCTAAAACTGGTGTCATGAGACACACTATTTTACCACACCAGCAGAAACCAACAGGCTGAACTATGATTTCCTCTGAGTGAGAAATAATTGCCTCCTCTGTCCCCTGATTTAATACCATTGGGCTCGCTTTTGGTAAAGGTGTGGTGCTAAAGGAGTTTGGCCCTCAGTTTGTACTGGGTTTGGATTGCTCCAGCCCTGGGGTGGGTGTGCTGGTAGCAGGAGCAGAGGAGGGCTCTGCAGTCATAGATTCCTTGCTCTCATGCAAATGGAGCATGTTCCTCATTGCCAGTGAGAGGTGGGAGGGAGGAGCCCGAGACCTCCTAGTCTCCTTTGCAGATTACCGAGTGCATGAATTCAGATTGGTGTAAATTGAGATTGAGCGCGGAACTGAGATTGGTGTAAATCCTCACGTTCCTGCCTACACAGGGTGTGATCCTAGCTGCTTCATCCTTGGGGATTTCAAGGGAAGAAGAGAAGGTGTGACTATTCCTGAGAAAGAAATGAGCAGCAGCTGAGAAATATGTCAGAACTGGGCCAAAGTGGCATTACTCTGTTGCAGAGGCTTTATCTTTCTGCAAGCGTTAAAGAGCACCGCAGGGCAGGGGACGTAGTTTGACAGAACTGCGGCATCAGGAGCAATTACCAGGTTCAATGATGGTTTTAAAGGCAAAGTCCATTTCATGGAACTAGCCTATTGTTTTGCATGAATCATACATCCAAGGGTAGAGCACCAATATATATTTAATTCTTTTACTGTACCATGATACATTTAATTCTTTTAGGTGTGCATACATCTGCACCTGAATTTCTTCAAAGAGTGGATATATCTTGGACCCGGATCTTTGATGTCGGTAAAGAGCCAATACAGTGTCTGTTGTGAAATTTGCTACATTTTCAGTAAACTGAATCAGGATTTGAACTTGAATCTCAACTCAGCCTTTAAAATCTTCCAATTCATAACCGATTTGAGGGATATCCAAGAAATAAAGACCTATTACTTAAATGCAAAGATGCGATATTGCAGTGTACCAGGAAGTAGTTCTGTAAGTAAAGGCATGTGTCTCCACGGCAGAACCATAGCGGCGGTGGACAGCCCTGTGCCATGGCAACGCACCCAAGAGTAGCCGTGTTTGTTTGCACTGGGCTGTTTGCAGGGTAGGCTACTGTTTCATGCAAACAAACAATATCTGTATTTTAATATCATTAAGTCATCCTAATAAAATTCTGTGGTTTCGTCCTCATCCCACAGTACTTTTAAGTCCAAATCTTTGAACATCATGGTGAGAGGAGTGCCAGTGTCCCGGTCTGAGATAGTGTCTTGGGACACAAAATGATGCAGGTTTGTGCCGCTTAGCTCCTTTGTTGCTGTTGACATTTCTGTTTCTTGAGTCTCTGGGAACTGCAGTTTATTTGCAGAATATGTGAATGAATCTAGCAACATCCACTGCTTTGTGTTCTCTCCAGAGCAGTTGTTACCAGCACCGACTGAGAGGAGGAGTCCTGCTGAGTGAGATGGCAGTGATTCATCCTCTGGAGCACAGTCTCTGTCAACTTTCACGGAAGCCAGTAACTGTGGCAGTTCTGCTGTCTGTTGTTGTCTATAGCATCCTCCTTGTTCCAGCACAGACAGTGGCAGCTGGGGTACATGCACTTTACTTTCCAACCCATCAGTCTGCAACAGCAGTTGCTGTGTTTGCCCAGGGCTTCCCTGGCAGAGAACTGACTCTCTTGTGTCACTGTTGTTCCACAATGCCAAGTCTGGCCTCTGTTCTTTATAATTCCAATGGCTGCAGCTCTTGCCCAGCATCGGTGTTATGAGCTTTCCATCAACAAAGCTATCTGGACAAACTTCCTTTAGCATTTGGTTTGGCTGCAAATTCTTCTTGTCAACATGCTCTGTGCCTTCGACACACACCCCATAGGTTAGGGGCAGAATTTTGCCGGAGGTGGCAGTGGGAATGCTTTGCTCAGCTTTTTGAGGAGCGTAGCCCGTAGGAGCTGTGCTTGCCAAGTAGGGTGGCTGGGTGGGCACCCCAAATGTCGGTATAGCTGTCTGTTGCTGATAGGCAGTTTCTGGTGGTTGGAAAGACCATGGTGGCTCCAGTGTTCTGTCCAGATGTGGGCTGATCTGCGGTAACTGCACTTCAGGGATGAGAAGTGAAGGTTTGGTTAAATTAATGGGCTTTATAATATGTTCCACTGTCAGCGTAAGAGGCTGGAACGATGAAATCCCTCTGAAGTCCTGTTCAGATAGACAAACATGAATTAATAACAAGAAGCTGTGATACTGAAGGTTTGCTTTAGGTTCTTTAAAGCTTTCTTTGGAGAAATACAAGGAAAAGCCACTAACGACCACCAGAGGTGGGCTCTGTTGACAAGCAGACTCTGTTACTGGGGAATGACCCTTCAAAGCAATACAGGTGTCTTCAAAGGAATACAAGATCAGAAAGGGGACACTGGAGGGTCTGTGATTTTGAGAGCTGTTCTAACATATTAGTATAGAGCCCTGCTGTCCTCTAGGGACAACATACACAGTTTGTTTCCTTTAATAGAATAACCATGATTCTTCAAACCTGCAGGCATCTTTGCTGTCTTATTTTACAGCTCCCTGTTACAAGTCTCTACCTGTGGCAGGCTGACCAAATTCAAACTGCCAGCAGTCTGCAGTGATTGCTTAATCAATGCTCTTGTCTGCTCACTCTTCCTCCTCGATCAGCAATGCTATTTAGGCGCGTGCACATAGTCCTGAGCATTTTAAAGATTTGCTGCAATGGTTTAAGAACACTTACCAAAGACATAGGCTGTGCACTGTGTTGCTTGACATATTTGTAGATCACATAGCTGATTGCAGCAAACACCAGTCCGGCACAGAATGCAAGTGCCACGAAACAGTAGAGAAGCCATGTGTTGTCTGGTTAGTGGGGAGGAGAACAAGTGGAAAATGTAGCTTCAGACAGTTGGATGAGAAAAACTGCATGGCATTAGCTAAATTATGTTAGCAGTCTAGTCTCATAGGGCTCGGTTTTTAAATTAGGAAAGCCAGTGTTGCTTCCATATCTTTAGCAAGACCAGCTGAAAACCACTTCTAAATGAGCAGAGTTAACAGCCTCACCTGCCAGCGTTTTAACCCAAAATACTTGAGCTTTGCTGCTTCTCTGGAGGAGATAGATGTATACTGTTCCATTATATTCAGTGTCTGGGTCCAAGTTGAAAACTTCAAATTCTTTGTTGTGCTCATTCTTTATCCACTGTTCAAAATAAAGGCAAATTCTATATTTTAGAAAGATTAAATGCATACAATTTGTTCAAATCAGATTGCAAAATTCATCATAAAATGTTATTTACTAATAAGGTGTTATAGGACTGTAATAATTCTGTAGATGTATAATTTCAAATATATAATTTGCGTTCTACTGTTACTGTATTTAATCTTTGCATTTCAATTCCTGAAGACTTGAACTAATTAAGTCATTCTCTTTTTAGTCACCAGCAGTTTTACTTTTTGCTACCTTTACAGTACGCTGAGAAACTCTGGTTTCATTTCCAGAATTTTAGAGGAGTGCCTAAAGTTCCTTATGTCTACTGTGAGTCAGAGACTCCGAGACTTTCCCCTGTACATCAGAAATCTCATCCATCCGATGAGCTCTGATGTCCATCTCCTGCGAGATGTGGTTCACAAGGGTCAGTGGGCTAGTGCCTGAGGTTGTGCTTTACCTTTTGGTGTGTCCTTTGGTTGAATATTGTTAAGTGGTAATCAACAGCACCAGATTTACTAGAAATGTCCTCTACGGTTAGCTGGCGGCCATCCTCACCTCTCAGCGGAGTATAGGGGGGCCGTATGAGAAACTTTATGGACCGTACATAAGGAATATACTCCACTTCTGGTGCTCCAATAATAGCTAGAAAAGACAGAACAGGAAGTGTCAGCTGTGACGGTTAAAGGTGATACATTATCAGATCGCCTTATACACATCATATACGCACATCCCAGACTCAATTATTAGTACCTAAACTGCTACCTACATTCCTATTGCCCTCCTACGTCAGATTTTGTCTTTAGGGTAGTTCAGCTCTTCCGCCTCTATGCTCATCTTCAGTGGAAGGCATATGTGATACCCAACGCTGAAGCAGACGTTTAACCCAATCTGTAACAGCGTATTTTAAAGCAGCATTCAGTATTCCTCCAAGGCCATGCAGCTTGAAAACATCTGAGTGGGAGGATTGACTCTGGGGGGTAGGATCACCTCACCATGGGTGCTAACGCTTATGCTGCATGTGAATGTTTAATGATCAGAACAGTTTATGGCTCTTTAAAAGCTTATTCCATACACAGATCTGAAGGCTTTTCATAATCATTGACTGCGAATGCCGCCGTGAATTATCGACACATAGGCAGTGGGAAAATTGTAGTGACAGAGCCAATCCAAGAATTGCCAAAGACTATGATGTTGTGTGTCTGCGGTAGAGCTCATGTAGGGGCTGTGAACACTGAATGTCCATCAGTCTGGCTGCTCATCCTCATTTTCAGGGGTTCATATTTCATAGTTTCTATGACAGTATTACTGGCTGTCCCCAGGTTTCCCAATATGTCTCTTACTAGTTTCCTTCTGCCTGTCGCCAGCCTTATTATCAAGTCTTCCTTCAAGGACATCTGGCTTTTCCTTTTCTCCTCCAATCCCACTTTGGTGTTGAACCTCAGGGAATGCCCTGCCTGTTTTTTCATTTGCCTCCTTGCCCAATAACAAGCCTCTTTGGGCCTTCACTCCCTTCCTGTCAAGCACAGAATCTTGCAATACTGAAATCAGAGGAAATGCTGTCCTGAATGTCAGCGAGACTTGGAATGAACCCCTAGAAACCAGGACTGAATAGATTTCATCAGTGGTACGTACTCTCTTTTCTGGGTTCAAATCTTTCTGAGCGCACCCAGTTGGAGGAGCAGTAGTTCTGGCCGGTGGCCCTCACCCTGGCGTAGTAATGCTCCGTGAAGTTTTCTGTTTCATGGGTGAGATTGCAGAAAAGCTGCGTGATACTCTGGCACTCACGCTTGTTAAGCCAGGATTTTTCTCCATACCTTAGGACAAAAAAAGCTTTTAGTCTGTTTGGCAGAACAGATGCAAATACAACCCTTCTCCAGAACGATCCCAAGAGGCTGTTCGGCAAATTCCTAGTAGTTTTTAAATTAATTATTGCAATTAGCAAGTGGCAGGGAATGTAATGGCAGATAAACCTCCCCGGAGTGCAGCCCTTAATCCATTCCCATTGATGGCTTCTGCATGGATAACACCTTGAGGAAGTGCAGTTTATTCCAAGGCAGGCACAGGAGTGTCCCACAGGTCAGTGACTCCAGGGTTCTCTGCCCAGCTCTGGCACTGAATGGTTGCATGCAAGTTCGCTGCAGAATTTGCAGAATTACCCGGAGGCAACAAAGCTGTTGTGTAGCATTGGTTTGATTTCTTTCAGCTCTGGTGACCGAACCAGAGGGAGACAGTTGTTGTTACCTGTATTTACAGGTGAGGAAACTACAGAACAGAGAGAAGGAAGTTGCTAAAGGCAAAGAATAGCTCAGTAATGGAGTAAAGTTGGCAACCCAAGATACCCAAGATGTAGAAGTATTTGCCTAACTGAGCACCATCTACCAGTTTGAATAATCCTGCTCTTTACTGAGTTCTTGTCCAAGCAGAACCATTTCCGTAACAGTAGAACAAGCAGCAGGAACAGCAACATCTATTTTTCTTTCTTGGCCCTTCTCTCTCTGAGAGCAGCGGCCCCTAAGAACAACAGAACTCCAAAAAGAAGCAAACTTCACATACTGTTTATACTGGACATCAAATACAGTGCCGGGGGGAATATCTGCTTCAGTTTCCCATGTCAGGATGTTCTCAAAGTTTGTAGAAGAAAACATGGCATGTTTCAGACATGATGACCTCTCAGTAGTCACAATGCCTAGAGGAGCAAAGAAACTAGCATTAAAATGCATATTCTGGCATCTCAGCCCTCAGATGGATATGGGTCCAATGCTGCTCTGCCTTTTAAGGCACAGAAATAGCAGGCATGCCAATTCCAGTTTGCTAGAGATGGGCTGCAGAACAGAGGCTTGAACAGAACAGGAATTCAAACCGTGCACATATCGCTGTATATGCCTTGCAGACTGTTGACTCACCCCAAAGAAATGTTGCCAGTAACTTTTACAGAAAGACTTCAAAAACTCAGAGTCAGAAAGAGAATCTTTGAGTCCCTTACCAGGTTTCTTTTAAAGCAGTTAGTTGGCTGGAAAACAAAGAGCAACGACCTGTTTTCACAGCTAGATCCATGGCTAGGAATGTCTGCTTTCTGCCATACTCAGGGAAGTCACATGCTGAGATCAGTCTCACATCACTGCAGATGTGACTGTCATTAATCTCTCATGCTCCATGTTTTATTGGATGGTGACTGCCTGTCCAGAGCGACACGCGAAGACCTGATGGTGCCTGGACTCTGGCCTGGGTGTGCCAGGGTGAAGGCAAACAACTCCCTCAGCTCCCTGCTCTCTGAGCCCTGTGCCTTTTCCCCACACAGGATGGGTTGTGGCTTTGGTAAGCAGAAAAGTCACTTGCCCATGACGAGCATGTCCCTGGTCTGAACTGCCTCTGTAGAGCAGAACACCACCGTGATCCACCTCCAGCAAACTGCCTTGGACAGGCGCAGAAGAGTGTCCGAGAGACTTTTGGCTCTCTCCTGCCATGACAATGAATACACAGTGCAAAATTTTCTCAAGGCTGATTCACAAAGCCTTCTAACCTGGAGACTAACCTTCAGAACTGATAAGCTCTGTAAATTTGAATTATAGACACACAGGTAATATTTGCAGTATTGATAAACACCTTGAGCTTGCATGGGCTTCAGCCTGCACTTGCTGAACACAGTCTCATTATGGTCCTTGTAAATGGACACTTGAAATCAATGGGCGACCCCCATGAAAAAATTATGTGATAAACAAGTAAAAATAGCCCCATTTTACAGGTGGGAAAACTGATGACCAGAATGGGGCTGACTTGGACAAGATCACATTGTGCAGTTGTGGTACCACACCAGTTCCTGGCTCATGGCTCCAAGATTTCCCTTCTGCTGCCTCCATGGGGGAGAACTGAGTGCCAGCAGTTTAGGCTAGTGTGCTATATAGGAGGAGAATTAGGCAAAAAGATGTAGATCCAGTTCTCTGCCTTGTTGTGAGTGGCATTTTGGAAGGGAAGCGATGCAGAAATGGATCGCGGTCCAGTCCAAATTCTGCCCTGACCTCATCTGCAGTCCAGCAGTTGCCTCTGACCATGCAGGGCTCAGCACAAGCTTCCTGATGAGGCAGAAATGGGGGTATATAATGGTGGGTATAATGGGGGTGGGTTTCCCCTGGGCACCACAAAAACTGAGTCCCCAGTACTCCGATCGTATCAGAAGTAGGAAATCTCCATCTTCCCACATTTATCCATACTAAAACATGGTTATGCAAAGCAGTGTAACACAAGCACAGTCAAGTGTGGGCAGGGAAAACCCAGGATATTTCACGGTGTGAAAGTCTCTCTGTTTTAGGCGTTTCTGGAGGTGCCCTCCCTATAAGATCACAGACACTGGAGCAGACGAAAGAGAAGGTTGCTTGCTGAAAAACTGGCATTGGAAAACATAGAGTTTATCTTTTATTCACCCAGGAGTGGGTTTGCCATATCTGGAGCAGGATTAAACAGCTTTTAGGGATACATTATTTGTTTGTACCTCTTTTAAAATCAGGGCTGCCCTTGTATTCATTTGCATCTCTGCTTAAGACACGGGGGGACTGATCCGAAGCCCCCCGAAGTCAGTGAATATCCTTTACTCCTGTAGGATTTGGGTTGTAACACGCCAGTGGCAAACACTGTGAAGGAATCTTCTCCCCACTAATCCTTAAAGCACTGAACACACCAGCAGTACTTTGAAAATATTAAAAGGAGAGAGCAACACAGAAGAGAGCCTTGGACCAACAGCTCATTCTCTAGGTCTTCAGTAAACGTGACTGAACTACCTCCCATACTGCAGGATCAGAGACAACCACGATCGGGGGTAGGAAAGGAGAAGTCAGAAAAGGAGAAGTAGGACTTACCAACCACTGCAAATGCACCCAAGACAGTCAGAAATTGCTTCATGAATAAGTCTGCAGGCTGGGCTGCGAGAGCAGGCAGTTGATCCTGTGTGCAGGTGAATCACCTTTTACAAGAACTGAATTCTTGTTTGGGAGGCTGGGTTGGATTTGTTGCTCAGTAACAGGCTGCGGAGCAGCTATCCCGCCTGCGTTCGGGTCTGAGGTCACCAGCACAAGGCCTGTGCGCATGTGTAAGGAGAATGTAAGAGTGACACAGGAGCACCTCTCCCCTTCTGAGTATGTGCACCTAACTGTGCGAAGGTGCGCGAGCCAGAGGCTTAGAAAATCCCCAGCCTTTGAAATGGAGTCAAATACCGTTTTACTGATAAAGAGCTTCCTGCCTCAAAGCCTTCACTGAGGTTTCTGTTTTGGGGCTTTCCTGGCCAGGTAACTTTGACTTGTTCAAACTCTAGACATTACAACGTAGTGCTGTGCACCTACTTGGTTTTATAACTGCTGCAAGCAAGACACCTATTTCCTTAAAGCCTTTCAATGCTTTCTGAAAACAAAAGTCTGACAGGTCACTAGTTTTTAAGCTCTTATGGTTCATACGGGCATGGATGAGAGCCAGATGACTAGCAGGAGCCCTGCTGCATACTGGGCAGAGCCTGAGCTCCTCGAGTCTGCCATGGCTCTGCGCTACCAGGTGGCTCCAGAGGTTCTTTCATTTGAGGTAGAACGGATGTGGCCTTTCTGTAGGAGGAGCAAGTGCCTTCCTGTCGCTTTCTCAGAGGCTGCTGTAGACCTACAGTTCATCTTTGTGGTTGCTTACATCGTAAGGCTCTGTTCTGAGGATCACAAATGCCGTATGGGAAGAACTGGGAGTTCGTGTGAAATGTAAACAAGGAAGAGAGAGAGTTCCTTTTCTGTAGCATTCTTAGTTTTTTAGAGTGTGGGTAAGTTACCTTTTCAGGCTTTCTCAGAAGAGGGAGAGACATTTCTCTCTTTGGTCAAAAGTGAAAACTAATTGTCTGTCTCCAGGAGATGCAGATTTAGACCCACCAGATGTGTGTAACATCTGAAGAACTGGTACAGCTGCTTCCTGCTTATTTTACCCAAGATGTCCTCAGCGGAGAAAGCTTCACACATACAAGCAGAATCTGAGGCTTAGGAAACTCCCTTCACCCCTGCTTTTGAATTTTTATAGGATAGCTATTCCCTTGCCACAGGCTGGATACCCTCCCTAGTTTATTTCTCCGACTTACTTCATCCCATGGTCATAACTTCACGAAATGGGGAAGTCCTGTCCTCAGCCCTCGGTTTTGCCTGGGACTAACTGGGCCATTGCCTAAGGCTGAGGTTCCACCAAACCAAAACTGACTGGGCTGTCCTGAGCGCTCAGGAGTGTTCAAATTGTGATAGCTTCAGCTTTAACACAAATATCTGCCCTAAACCACGTAGGACAAGTATCCATTCGACAAGGTCTTTATGAGCAGTGTTCTTATATTGTCTAAAGCTCCTAAATGCTGGATTTTTTCTTATTACAAGTGACTCCCATAAACAACATCACACTGGCAGCCGATTTACTCAAAATGCAAACCAGGGGTGCTTCTGAAGCTGAAAGCACCCTGCTTTCACTGCTGTATCCCTGTGGCCAAACGTGAGGAAACTACCCCTTCTGCTGCCCTCTTCATCTCGTGGCTTTCCTGTTCCTCAAGTTGGTTCTGTGCCTTGCCCTGCTTTGATATCAACTGGGCTCCATGCTTCAAGTCTTGCCACTGATGCGGCGCTGTCGTTTTGTCTTTCTCATCTCACTTGGACCCATGCAGAAGCCTCATGGGTTTATTAAACAAGACACACCTAGCCACTGGTATGGGCCACATCTAATTAAGTACAACTCTTCATTAGGGTGTTTCCTGAATAGCTTGCTAAAGTATTTCCATTTTTTTCCTTCCCTCACATCACTGCTTCATGCTTCTGCTGTGTAATGACCCATGGTAAGGCAGAGGTGAGGGAAATCGTAGTGCACCTGAGACTTTCGTTTTGGGAATATAACTTAAAGCTTTATTTTTGCCCTTATTTCTAGAGAGATGTTCTCTTTTGAACAGCCCAGGAAACACCTCTCTGAATCTTTTGGTGCCTGAAGATCTCCAAAAGTCTGGTTCCAAGTTTAAAATTAAACACTTGGTTTTCAGCTTCCAAACTAAACCCTGATCCTGCATCAGAAATTAGTTCCTAAGGACAAAACCAGGCTGAGAGGTTCATAACACAGACTTTCCATGGAACTCTGCTTACAACCTGGGACAGCTGGGGGAAGAGGAGGAAAAGCTTGCGTGCCAGAGATTTGTGACGGTAGTAGATTAAGGCCAAAAACACCAAGGTGGTTTTCTCCTGTGAGCTGCTGTAGTGCTCAGGCTGCAGAGCCCCATGCAGCGAGGATGCATGAAACCTAGTGACAGCTGGTCCAGGATGCAGGAGACGATTCCAGCTTTTGTACTTACCCAGTAGATGAGCAATGTCCAGGTTTTTCGGTTGACTGGGTCATACCGCTTCCAGTGAGAAGGGAGAGCTGCTCTTCTGCTTACACAGCTACAACCGGTAGGCAGGGACACAATTGCTCCGGAAGTGGAGCACTGTGCTCTGGCCATCCCTGACACTTTTGTGGTGCAAAGTAGGTCTCTGCCCTGCTGAAAGAACACATGGAGAAGTGGGATGCTGCAGCCTTTCCCCCAGCTTCCATCCTGAGAAAAGCTGAACAAGACAAAAAGTGCTCCCAGGCCCTGTTTGCAGAGCTGTGACATGTCAAAATAACTTTGTAGAGGTTACACAACCTCTGAGCTTCCTGTAACTCAAAGCCTGGGGGTATTCCTTGATTGCACAAGAAAATGGGTGGTGATTGTATTGGGATGATCTGTATCTTTCTAAAGGAACAGGAGGGATTACAATGCAGGATGTACCTAAGGACTTTGCAGAGGACAGGTTAAAAAAACGGAAAATTCTAGTTGATTAATCTTTTCTCCCACCTTCCCTTTTTACTTTAAATCAGGAACTTAAATAGTCCATCTTGCTTCCCTCTTTCAAAGCAGTTCCCAACCCCTTCCTATCAGCCCCTACCTCTCTCTGATGTTGTTCTGATTCTTTGAAGATGTCATCTTTAATACCCTCCATCAACACCCTTCCCTCACCTGGACAACTCTCTTTGCACGCAGACAATGGCTCTTGTGTGTCTCCCTCTTTCTTCTAATGCTTTGCTCTTCTGCATATGCTTTTACTGGAGTAAAACAGGGGAGTGTGTTTCCATGAGATGTGAGGAGTGCAAATTAAAAACACACTGAAAAGCTCAGTATTGACCAGTGAAGACAGGCCTTGTCTCTCCTCTGTGTTTTGCTGGTGGTCTTGTGATTCTGTTCTTGGCTCAGAGAGATGGTCACAGTCCTGGTCACAGTGAGCCAGAGGGAGACCTGACTGGGAAGTCTCATGGGTTTAATAGAATCACGGAATGGTTTGGGTGGGAAGGGACCTTAAAGATCATCTAGTTCCAACGCCCCTGCCACGGGCAGGGACACCTTCCATAGCCCAGGTTGCTCCAAGCCTCATCCAGCCTGGCCTTGGACACTTCCAGGGATGGGGCACCCACAGCTTCTCTGGGCAACCTGTCCCAGTGCCCCCCCACCCTCTCTGGGAAGAATTCCTTCCTGATGGCCCATCTCCATCTCCCTCTTTCCATTTAAACCCGTTACCCCTTATCCTGTCACTCCCTGCCCTTGGAAAAAGCCCCCCCCACCTTTCTTGTAGCCCCCCAGGCACTGGAAGGGGCTCTAAGGTCTCCCCGGAGCCTTCCCTTCTCCAGGCTGAACCCCCCAACTCCCCCAGCCTGTCCCCATGGCAGAGGGGCTCCAGCCCTCGGAGCATCTCCGTGGCCTCCTCTGGCCTCGCCCCAACAGCTCCGTGTCCTTCTGCTGTTGGGGGCCCCAGAGCTGGAAGCAGCACTGCAGGGGGGGGTGTGTCTCCCCAGAGCAGAGCAGAGCAGAGCAGAGCAGAGCAGAGCAGAGCAGAGCAGCAGGGGAGAATCTGCTCCCTCGCCCTGCTGGCTACACTGCTCTGGATCCAGCCCAGGGTAAGGTTGACTTTCTGGGCTTTCCACTCAAACCAAAGTATTAGGAATGGGAAGCCCATGACTGAGTGCTGTTTTAAAATGTAATGGTTTTCAGGATGAGCTGGAGACACCCTTTGTAGTTCTGGGAAACATAAACACACACACATAGAGTTATATATCAAAATATTGTATTTTATGCCTCTGTATAAAGCAGCTCCCAGACATTCTGCACAGCAGGGGGAATTTCAGCTCCAATAAGTATATTTGTATATTAAAAAATAAAAATAAACAAGCTGCACATTTATCACTTTGACTTCAGTTCACTCTGTTGAAACACTGAAGGTGATGGCTGTAGGTGAGAGATCTTTTCATCCCACAAAAAGCAGAGGTTGTTAATGTCTCCGTAAGGTACTTCCAGTCATGCAGGGGTGCAGTTCTACAGTCTCGGGGAGGCCAGTGTAACGTTAGCAGTTTGTCCTGGCTAAAAATCCACACGCAGGCACACTGCTGTGTTTTCAGCACCCAGCTGATGGTTTCACACAGGTCTGGGTTGTGGTTTTTGCTGTCTCAGAGGCATTTTTGCCTTTCATAACTCACATGTAAAAGTTACTTTGCTCTGAAGTCTCGAGTGAGCACAGGGCACTGTGTTTGCTGTGTGATCCCCACATTGCCTCACCCCTGCCTGGATTCAGATAGGCCCCATACCAGAGCCTGAGCACCTCATCACTGCTGTACCCGTACAGAGGGATGGTGAATGTACCTTAGTTATTTAGCAGTAAAAATACACCTTTTGTGTCCCTACAGCTCTATACTTTGATAGGCCAGACATCAGTAGAAAAAACCTCTGTCTAGGTGAATAAATATAAAAAGCACCACTATCAGTTACTTCTCCTTGTTCTTGTTCAGGTATCCTTGCCTGCATATCTGTAGCTCTCTAGCATTTTCCAGGCATGCCACAGAACTGGTAGAGTACCCTAACTCCTTCCCATATCGTATCTGTGTTCGTAGCCTTTGAATTTAAACTTGTGATTGTCTTTTTCCTCCCTGTTTGAAGCTTCAAATGAGTGACTTAGCACCGTGGATGCAGGAGGTGTCCCTTCTGCAAAATTATCGCTGTAACAGTCACTTGCAATACCTTCGTCTTGTGCCACCTGCAATGTCTGAAAGGCAGTGAGCAGCGCGGAGCTGGGATCCTCACCGAACTGTGGTACCTCACCGATCCGGACATGCAGATCAGCCACTGGTTTCGGGGAATACTTGGGGAGATGATGAGCCTTCCTATGCAGGGAGTGCTCGTCGGCTGGGAGTTTGGCACAAATCTCCTCCATCAGTGTGTGAGGAGAGGTCATTTCCAGGCATTCATCCCCGTCCGTATCATGCTCTCCATGTTCCCTGGGACCTGGGAATCTTATATCAGTGAGGGATATCCTTCCCAAAGAGGAACTGTGCGAAAGGGATGCCTCCTCATTCCCTTGGGATCCTGAGGTGTCCACCTGATTCATTCTCGTTGGAAAGAAAGAGAAACCCAAGGTTCTTAGATCAAGCACAGATTCACTATCCATGGAGAGCCCTCCAGATCCGGAGTCCAAGCTAGTTTCCCCCTGACCTGTTCTGGATGGTTGACAGTTGAGATGTCTCTTTGGAAACTGAGGCATTTCAGTGTATGGGATGAAAGTACTGCTGTCTTCTTCCTCTTCCTCCTCCTCCTCTTCTGATGATGATGATAGGAAAGAAGCCATCCATGGTGGGTTGTTTCTTCCTGAAGTTTTGTTTACCTTGTTTTGTGACACTGGATTTTCTGTGCAGATGAGACAGTCTCTCAAGAATTCCTTTTCACTGAGCTCCCACTGAAAGGCTGGTCCAGCAGCTTTTACATTAAAGAAATCCTACCAGGGAAATGAAACAAGACACAAAGATCAGCGAGTTAGGGATGCTTTTTAAAGAAAATTTGGGTAAAGGACATGCCAGGATGAAAGCTGACTTATAATGGGGCTTCTGAATAAAAAACTGGGAAGCACAGAACTCCCCCACTCCTCCCCAGTTTGGGCCGTACCAGAGCATGAGGCACCTTCTTGTGCTTAGCATCTTGTTTCAGCAAGCAGGTGATGAAGGCACTTGTCAGAAGGATGGGGAGGGCAAACACAGGGATCATGGCAGGAAATGGGAACTTCCATTCCACAGCTGAAAAATAAAAAGGCAAAAACGATCTCCTGCTGGTGGTATATTTCACGCTAATAATGGGCTATTATACAACACTTTTCTTTCAGAAATCTCAGAAAACATTAGGCTCCAGGTGCTCATTTTATAAATTCAGAGAAATGAAAACAGACTTGCCTAAGTCTGAGTCACAGTCAGAAATGAGTGTTGATAGCAGCCAGTGCCTTACTCGGAGCAAGTATTTTCAGGAGAAATTAGAATTCCCAGAATTTCATTGTGAGCCTTACTCAAGTACAATATTTGAGGATTTCCAGGAAATATTTCAGGGTTGGATTTTTTAAATGGAAATGTTTCTATGGAAAGCAGAGACCTTTCACCTGAAAACCCAACCATTCCATTTTACAGGAAGACCCTTTTTTTTTTTTTTTTGGTTGAAAGCTAATTTTGATGGAGATCTTTGACTCGCCATAATCCCATTTGAAGTCTCACTACATCTTTTTCTCAGCAGGGACGTACCTCTGTGGTTTAATAGCACACATACTGGTTGGGAGAACTCGCTGTACTTGAAGTCAATGCTTTGGAAGGAGGATCTGGCATTTAAACAGTAGTTGCCTCTAAGTGCAGTGGTGTCGATAGTCACTGTATTCTTCCTAAAGTTATCTTTGTATTGCTTCTGTTTAGAAACAAAAAAGACAGAGGGTTGGAAAGATGATTATTTCATTATCTGGGTGGCGTTTCTCTACCTTTTTAGCCCATAATTCTCTCCATCACGTGGCGTGGCTCCAGCGTTGGAAGGTGCATGGAGAAGCACTTAAACTCTTGCTTGCTGTTTGTACCAAGCATCTCTCCTAGGGTTTATGGATTTTAGGGTGGCATTTCCGGCTGGTGCTGTGCTCTGTGCTGCCATGGCATGCTATTAACAGTACCTGAACTTGGTGTTTTAAACCTCAGATATTGCCCTTTTATACTGACTATTGTGTATCCTCCTCATCACATCTTCCTGATAAAAATAGGAATAGAATAGGAAAGGGAACTACCAATAAAATAAGGATGCACTCACTCACACCTACTTTTTATCCTCTGGCTTTGGTTTAACACTGGTTTGGCCATTTCGGTTTCTCCAGGCCCTGGATCCAGACCCTCCCTGCCCAGAAATTTGAAGCTATTTCAGTTCAAGCTGGGCATGATTCCTCCATTTCATCTACTGACTTTTACTGACCTTCTCTTCAGATCCAGCTTCCCAAAGGTTCAAGTCGTACATCCAAGAGAATCCCTCCACACAGGTGGCCAAAGGGAAGGAGGCAGTCACATGGATTAAGTTCTCCTCAACATTCACATTTAGCACTGGGGGAGCCAGTTCCACTGCAATTGAGTGACCAGATGTAAGATTAGTGCTTGCTTGTGTCTTAGCTTCACAGAGTCATGCTGTTCTGTGGCTGACCTACACTACTAACTGCTGTCTGGTGACGGACATGAACGGAATATGTCTTTTCTAATCTAACATCCCCCCACCGGTATGTAGCAACTTTGCAGCCAGTTTGTTCACCTACAGCACTGATGAAAAAAAAACTATCACGGCTCATAGTTGTTTGTGCTCACTCAAATCTCTGCCATTCATAAAGTTGCTTGTTACCGGTTCTGTGGTGTGTGTCTACCCAAGTGCCCATGCCAGCACTGTTGTTGGGATGGCCTTTCATCCAGGCTGTAACCTAACAGACACTCACCATCCAAGTGGTATTCCTTGAATTGTGATTCTACCCACGGCGACTGGACTTGTCCAGAAACAGCCTTTACTCGAGCTCGGGCTTTGACAAAGTTCGGAAGCACACAAGTCAGGTTGCAAGAGGTTCTGTGAATATTTTTGCAATGAGGAACCTTCATCCATTTGCCCATGCGGTCCTGGCTATAAGAAGAAACAAGTATACCATAATATTAAACATGCTGGTCTGTTATAATTTACAGAGAAGTGTTGTGGAGGATGAGTACCATATCTTGCTCAGAGTTTGGAGCACACTCCAGATGGGTAAGGGTTGGTTTTGGGGAAAGGATGCAGCTAGGTCACTGATCATAAAGACACTGATCAATCTACATGCAGAGGTGCTTGCCCTGTGCCGTACTTTCAGTCAGATGTCCTTTGTAAGCACTTACCTTTCATACCTCACCGTGTATGTCATGTCTGATGGGCAGCCTTCTCCTGGAGCCCATGTCAACATCATGTCAAAGTCCTTTGACAGTAGTGTAACATTTCGAGGAGGGGGAAGTTGATTATGACCTGATTGAAAGAGAAAATTATGTGAATGATTAAAAATACCTTTGAGGATAGGAAACATCCCCTGGGTTTGACCAAAATGTGGGGTGGAGCAGCTCAGTTCCTTTGAGACTGGAAGTTGGCTATGGAAGCAGGCATGGCTGTGATGCAGTCGTTTTCCTCTTAGAAAACAGCTTCACCGCAACAGCTTTTAGAATTAGGACCTAAACTGTGTGAAACATCCTATTCTATAGTACTGAGTGTCTTTCCCAATGGTCTCACAGGATTTCCCTGTGACCTGGTGTACAACCCCACAAACTCCAGCCTGACTCCCTCGTGCTCCCACCCCGTTGCCCCTGGCCGAGGCAGACAGCTGACTCACACCTCTCGTTCAATCCCCTTTCTTCCAAGGCAGATCCTACCAGGAATGGGGCGGGATGCAGCACACAGGCTTGCCAGTTGTACTTACTTGGCAGGTAAACATGTACATCGCCAGCCTTCATCAAGACACAATATACAGACAGATTTTAAATTGCCATTTCTGTACAGTGGAATATTTCACTTCATGTGAACAATTCCCATTTAAACCGCTTAGAATTTACCGATGTCTTTCCCTCTACAAGCACAGCCCCTTAGCGTAGTGAAATGAAAAGTAACAAAAAGGCAGCTGTACTGTACCTCTGGTCTGCCGCAGGAAGCACAGTGCCATCAGGACTCCGACTCTCCAGGGAGACATGCCGAACCCGAACTTTCCCGCTTGTAATACCTTTCTTTTCTTGCTACCTTTGCATCATGCTGTTTTCTTGGACGAAGTTGTATGAGTTACAGAGGAGCGTGCAGTTAATGACCCGCAGACATGCGCTCAGCCTTACTTCCTGGCCCGGCCCAAACACAGCACTGCACACTGAACAGGGAAAGCAGCAGATGTGAGTGCTTTTCATGAAAAAAAAATGCCGTAAAGCTGCAGTACTACGCCCTCCAGTGCAACGTAACTGAGCTCTGTCACAGCCTGTTTGCAAAAGGAACACAGTAAAACACTGCAAGCCTTATCTTGTGAGACACCTCATTAAAAATCTGGCCTTTGGAATTTACCTCTGTGGCTGTGAAATATTAATAGAAATCAAATAAGGTTTTTCTGCAGGAAATATCTAATAATAACCTAGCAATAATAAACCTCCGTAACCAACCAGTGGTATGGGATATTATGATAGTCTTCTCTTTACTAGAGACTAAAGATTTTCTCTTGGTTTATGTTACCAGGTTAAGAACGTTTTTCAGAAGTCAGGGAATGACTCCTCTTTACAGATGGGGGAAGTAAAGCACAGAAATGGGACAGGGATCTGCCCCACGCAGTGTGAGGGAATGAAAGGACGTGGATCCTTCTGGTCAGTCCTGTCCTTTTCTTGCATGGCAGTGCTGCAGTTTCCTGATGCCCTAGTTACCACTTATCAATCATTGTCACCAACCCAAAAATGTCAGTCAGGATCAGGAGCAGCTGCCAGGACTGTGCCAACACACGGATGGTCTTGGCCCCTGCGCTGCCGGATTGATGAGCACATTGGCCGTTGTCCTTGGCATTCGCAGCTGTGACACTGTTGAGGTGTTTTGTGTTTCCAGCATGCAGTACTTGGGGCAAAGCTCTCCTGGGGCAAAGCTCAGTTCCTGAGTTCTTGCTGGATGTTACAGCCTCCTTGACTTCCTGACAGCAGTTTTGTTCTCTATGTATCAGAAACACAGCAGGAAACACCCTGGTTCAGCCACAAGCAACGCTAAGGACAACGCTTGGAACAGCTGTGCCATCACATTCTGTGCACAGAGGGAGAAGGGGATCAATCCGATCAGTCGCCCTGTTTGGTTGGCATGGTCCCACTCTGCCCTTCACAGTCCCATCCAGGCCTCTGCCATGGGGAAAGGGTCACTGAAGTTACTACACAGAAGGTAGCATCGGCGTAGAGAAAAGGGGCCTTTCTGGGGCTTCCCAAATGGAAAACTCCTCAAGCCCAGCAGACAGCCCATTGCTCTACCCGTTAGTGTCAGATTCTGGGTACGGAGCGGGAGGAGAGCGGATGGAGCTGGGTTTGTAATGGCGAAAGCTCCTATGTTTACCACGAAGGTATCGGATGTCTCATTTCCCTGAATTATGATTCAGGCCGCGGGAGGAGGTGCAGTTACAAGTTCCTGCACTCACAACTTGCTCCAAAAATCTCCATTTCTTCTTACCACGGGCTTCTGTTACCAGGGCTCTTCCTGTTCCTTGGCTGGTTTGCGACCTCCGTTTAACTTCTACGGTTTCTCTTTGTCATACACACAGAACCATAATCCTGTATAAGGAAAACACCAAAGCTAGGCTCAGGAGGGCCCTAGCTCGATTCCCTTTTAGCAGCCAAACTGTACCAACACGGCTCCGACGCTTCTTGCCTGAACAAATAGGAAGCAGTTGTAGAGCCAGTCTCCAGGCCTTGCTGAGAGCCCGCGGGCAGATCTCTGGGAGATGACGTGGGGTGTTAGTAAGCGTTTTCCAGGGGTGAATCTTATCATCGGCAGTGTTTCCTGTGCAACATCTGCCCTGAAATCTGGGCTCCGCCGCTGTCTGTGGCCAAACTCGCCCTGATTTTGGCGTGACCGAGAAGCTGGTGCAGGAAAAGCGCATGTGCTGCTGGCAGCGACAAGGGGGGACCCGGTGCCACGAGGTGTCGCTGCCTCGCAGACAAAGACGTCTGTTTCTCCAAGACACAGGCTCTCGTCGAGACCTATTTAAAAACTTGGCAGGCTTCACTCAACCCCTTCCGCGCTCCGCTCTGCCTGGCACCCTCCTGTCCAGTGCCTACACGAGCGTTTTCCACAGCAGCCTCTCATTCCAGTACCCGAAGGGGCCGAGAAGAAACCTGGGGGCGGACTTTTTACCAGGGTCTGTAGTGACAGGACAAGGGGTAACGGGTTTAAACGGAAAGAGGGAGATTGAGATGGGCCATCAGGAAGGAATTCTTCCCGCAGAGGGTGGGAGGCACTGGGACAGGTTGCCCAGAGAAGCTGTGGATGCCCCATCCCTGGGAGTGTCCAAGGCCAGGCTGGATGAGGCTGGGAGCAACCTGGGCTGGTGGAGGGTGTCCCTGCCCATGGCAGGGGCGTTGGAACTAGATGATCTTTAAGGTCCCTTCCAACCCAAACCATTCTGTGATGACAGTGAGGCCTGGGCTTGATAATGCCACTGGTGTCCCTCTGTCATGGGGGAAATCACACTGCTGCGCCTACGCTCTCCCACTGTTTTACTCATATGGCACATAAATGCTTCGGGATAGGGTTTGTCACTCCCTAGTACAACACCTCATCTGTAGGTGGGCCTTTGCATGCTGCTGGAATACCGATGATACTGGGGGACTCTCTCGATTTTGCCATCTTTTGCCTCTCTGCGTGCAACAGGTGATTCAGACCATGGGGTAAACCCTGCAACCTCTCCTGAGTCAGGCAGACTGATACCGTCCTTTCTTGAGGAGGGACACTGCAGGAAATACACTCTTAATCTTGTGAGGAAGGCAGAGTTTGGGCTGTGGCTTGATTTTATGAAACCTTTTGAAACTATAGGCAGTATAAGTGGGGTCATCGCAGCTCCTTCCTTTTGCTCTTACCCCACCCACATAGCTGTTGGGGCTGAGCTGTGTGCTGTGTGCTGCGAGCCCGACAGGACTACCGATCCTGTGTTTCTTAAAACGTGAAATAGCCTCCGAGCAGAGCCTTCCGCTGTTGAGTTTTGTTTCTTTCCAAAATGTTAAGAGCTTTTTTTTCCTTGCTGAAACAGGAAGATGCTTTTGGAGGCTTTTATTGCAACAGTGGAAGGTTTCAGCTCAACATTTTTTGGAAAGAAAATGTTCAATTCCTGCAGGACAAAAATTATTCTCTAGCAGCTCTCATAATCCTTGCTCAGCCTACGAGAACATTGCAGGCGGGGAGAGGAGGTGGCAGTTGTCACAAACATGCTGGACACTGAGAGTCTCAGACAATGAGTGACATTTCCCAGTAGTTCTTGCTGGATGAATTGAGACATTTCTTAAAGGATCATGATCCAGATTAAAATTATTTTAAAAGGAGTTTTTGCCTAAGATGTTGGTAAATGAGTGACTAAGACCTTTAGTCATTCAGACTCAGCTCTTTAAATGGTCCTTTCCTTTCCTGCTACTTAATTAACTTCCCTGCTTCACTAAGGGCGTGATGCTGCCGACAGTTCTGGCAGCACGATTCGCACTGCTCCGGCAGCTGAGCCCGCCACCCATGCGCTGGTGCTGTACATGTGCTCACAGCTTACGGCGCAGCCCACACGCCGCGTAGTATTCCTCGTTTCTCCACAACGGAGCCCTGTATCCCTCTCCGCACGGTGTGTAGGCAGGTAGTGTGCAGAGAGGGACTGAACACAGAAAAAATGGGTGACCCCCTGTAGCAATGGAGAGACGCGAGTCCAAGGCTTGGCAGTCGGAAAGCAATGGCTTTGACTTAGAAAGCGACCTGCAGAGCTTCCCAGCGGAGGTGCAGTCTTCACCCAGGCCAGCTTGCTTTTCTTGGCTTAATGTCTTTGTTTCTGGAGGTGGTGGAGCTGATGTAACTGTGGTGGCAAAAGGGCGCAGTATGGGCCTGTCTTCAGAGCTGGGCAAAGTTAAACCCGAGGGCAGGAGAGGACTGTTTCCTTCAACATTTTTCACCCCGTTTGGAAAAGTGAATGAGCATGGCAGTGTCTGAAGAGAAAATATTCATTAGTCCCACTCTAAACAAAAAGCATTGGCAGTGAGACTTCCCTCAGTTCCAAAGTTTTCTCTGGAAACCATTTGTAATTTTTGTGAAGAATATACTACTCTTCAAGGAAACCTGCGCTTAGGGGAGGGGCAGAAAATGGTCAAACTCAAAAGTCACCAATTTTTGCAACTTCCTCCCCTGTCCAGAGTTTCTTGCACCCAGAGGACAGGTTTGGATGTGAGGTGCAGGGACTGCTCTCCTTCCATCCGCCTCTCGGGCAGTTCTGCTCAACTCCCCCTTCTTTCTCCATGGCTTATGTAGGTCTGTGGGACGAGTTGTGCGGCAAAGGCATTCGGACCATCCAGGAACGCGGAGTGTGGAAACAGCCACCGCCCCGTGCGTGGCTGTAGCTGTGGTTTTGGCAGCGGCGCGCACGGCACACACTCCATGAGGAGATATATCAAAGTGACAGCCTGAGACCGTAAACACCAGGGACCTTGAGCAGCGAGCCTGATCCCGGCTTTACTCAACTAGTTTGGTGAACTTGAACCTCTTGCCTATCCCTGGAAAATCTTTTTGTTGAAGGCTGGGCTCTGACCTGGAACTAGGGGCACCTGATCTTCTGCGGCTCAGGAGCGGAAGTATTTTCCTCTTCGTGCTTAGAAACCAGCCTGACATACAGACTGCTGAGAGTTTGGAGTTGATGGAAATAATTTGGGAAGGTTTAGGGATCAAATATGGCGAAAAAATGGGATGAGCAAAGAACTCAATACTATTGGGAATTAAGAGGTTAAAAAATCTGCAGAGTTGGGTGATGCCAGATGGTAAAATAGAATGCAGCAGTGTCCCCTTGACCTAGACAGGCATCTGGGCAACCTGTCACCAGGAGGAAGAGAAAAGAATGGGCTTGATTTGTTTTTTAAACTGAGGCTGAAAAGGCTTAAAATGAAAAGCAAAAGCAAAAACAAAACCAAAGATGTTCCCCATACAAGTGCTGTGAATCATTTCGTGTCATTTATTCTTCTTCTGGGGCAGGGTTTTTGAAGGAACTCAGGGCTTTGCCTGTACATCACAACTCTAGCTGATTCAGTTCCTGATCCAAGGGTCAGGATTTAAAGGGCGTATGCATTTAATCGTCTGCTCCTGCGTGTAAGGAGAACACAGTAATCCTCTGAAGACACCTGGACCCTGTAGGTCAGCTTTTGTGCTAAGGATTGTACCTGCATCACAGTTTCATTAGACCGTCGTACTCTGACAGGCATTAGGGGCGGTTAGGCAGGGCCTTAGCAGCTGCCTAAGGCGAGTGTAGCGTTTCCCTGCTGTTTCAGACATGCACAAGCAGCGCGGAGTCACAGGTCAGAGGACTCTCCTCAGTACCGTTACCGTTGCAGTCAGGCACACTGGATGCCACGGTGATGCCGATGGAGGAGTTGCCTGCCCTGGCACACGGACTGGGACAGGAAGGGGGCAAAGCATCGTCCCTGATTTTGCTTGCTTGAGCTGGGCCTGCTCGCAAGTAGAATCCTTTTCTACCACGAGTAAATTAAAGACAGCAGTGAACTAGATCTCAGTTGAAGTCCGACCTGCGACAAAGTAGACTTACTTTGGATCCCAGCCCGAGCTCAGCCAGACTCTCCCTTCCCTCCATGCCTCCCTGCGCAGTGGGGCAGGCATGTGGGATGGTACTGATGAGCCAGCGGACTCAAGCTGATGGCCTGTTTTATGCTGCTTCTCTTGCTTTGCCTGAAACCTGTCCCTTCCCCTTTACAGTGCCTTTTTATTCATGCTGAAAGCGGTTAGGGAGCTTGCCTGGACATGCAGTAACGGCGAAACTCCAGTGCACACAGAGTCAAACATGTGCTAGCCCACAAGGTGCAGATAGAACAACACAAGAACGTCCTGGGGGCACTGTGCCTCCCGAAACCCCTTGCTCTCACCCATCAGCGTGGGAAAAGCGGTGGGGACCCTGCATGTTCCAACAGAGAGAGACTTAATTCTAGCAACCTGGTTGTTGTACTCTGAGCCGAACTGTGCTCTTGGGGGTCATCCCACAGGCTTCAGAGCTTATCCCTCTTGGAGAGCATTTCCTCACTGTGTGATGTGACGTCACCCTGCCTGATGTGAGAGGTTTCGCGCTGGGCTCAGGACTGTGGGGTGCCGGTACGCTGGCTCTGCCTGTGAAACTCTCCCTGCATGGCAGGGGGTGCAGGGATCTCTACATGCCCCTTTCAAGAAGAAGTAAGTGTTCTTTTGCGTGTCTTTCACCCCATGGTAGAGTGAGTGCACATGCTGGGAAGGAGGAGGATGGCATGGGGAAGCCATGTGTGTTCTGTATCTTTAATTTGAACACCATCAGAAGAAGGTGGATGTGCAGAGAGTCCGGGAGCAAGGCACAGGGAGACGCGAATTTCCTCGCTCCCCAGCCAAGGCTGAGAGATGCTATTCCCCCACAACCCCCCAGTGGCAGCAGCTTCCTGGTGGGGTGGGTAGTCTTGGTTTGAATGTTTGCAATGTTTTGCATTGCAGTATTTGGATGCCAAAGCTATACAGTGCCATAAAAGATAATTAGCCAGATAACTAATTAAAGATTTCTCCCTTTTATTGTTGCCAACTTGCAATTCAGAAAGGGGCTTGTGTCAAAGTAAATCCAGCCACACACCCCACTGAAAGAAGTGATAAACCGTTCAAGATCCAATTAACCATTCTGGGGACTGGTGCAGGAAAATCCCATCACTGTCTTCGAGAAGGCAGCATCCCAAACACACACAGCACCAGCACAACTGACCCGGCTTTGAATGCCCCTCCAGAGGGGCTCTTGCTGTGGAGGCGGGTGTTACAGCCTGGAACTGAGGGTAGAGGACAGGATTTATAGGTGCCAGCAGATGTTATGGTGTTGGAAGAGTCCCCATGAGGGTGACATGTCCTTGGGGCCTGGTTTGATCTCCCTGGCAAACGTCCAAGATGTAGGTTGATGGGGCTCAGAGCTAAGAGGGGATGCACGGGAGGCTGTAAGGACACGAGCTCGTGGAGCTTGGAGGTGGGCGATTGCTGGTGGCTGTGCAGCTCTCCTGCTCTGAGAGGGTCCCCATCGCTCAAGGGTTCTCACTGGGTTGGAGGAAAATCTCACTGGACAAGCACACATCGATAATCTCCAAGGCTGTCACTTTTCCATGGGGCACTGCATAGGAGGTTTGTAACAGGTCTTTTTTAAGCAATCATCGACAGCAACACGTCATTCCTACGGGCCAACTTTGCCAGTGGTGTAAGAGAGTGCACATCCAGCAGTGTCCTGACCTGACAATTGCTGGGGTCAATTTGGCCCTAGGGAATACGCAATTAGAGGGTGGAGGGTGGAAGAGCTACGATGAGGTTCAGACTCCTCTGATCTGGCCACCAGCCAGGAGACGTGCTGTAACTAAGTGGCACGGGGCCCAGAATTTCCAGGAGGGCTGAGCTCCCATCTGAGATCGGGAGAGGGGCCCAGATTTCCACCAGCTCTTTGCACGTGCTGGGTGCGCACAGGCTCTGGGCTCTTGTGAAATCCCAACCCGGCTGAGGGTGGCTGAGTGTTTGAAATTCCACCGAGCTGCCCGGCCCTCCCTCCGCACTGAAAAAGAGGGGAATTGAGCAATTTCAGCGAGCGTTCCTAGTCTGAGGAGCTCACGTACTCCGCCGGGCAGACCCATGGAGGATGGTGCTGGTTTCACCCAGCAACCTGCTGCGTTGCTGAGAGGGGAGTGTTTTAAGGCTTGTGCTTTTGATGACACGACTGCTGAGATCAGTCCACTGGCACACTTTTACACCAGATGAGGATCTGGCCAGAGTCCCGATACTGGGAGAATATGCTTCCCACCCCCGCTACTATCAGGACCAGCCCTCAGATGACAAGAATTTAATTTAAAGGCTCAATCTCTTGTCTGAACAGCTCCCTCCCTCCCCCACTCTGATGAGAGGAAAATCTTCGGAGAGGCATCCAGGCGAGTGGGAAAGCTTTGGAGAGAGCTGTCTCTTGCCCTTTAGCCATCCAGAGAGGAAGAGCTCATCTGAATGAAATGAGGATCAATCAGAGAGAGGCATGGGAAAAGCTGGGAAAAGGAGCCTCCAGTGATGTATATTCATGGGGGGGGAAACCTCCCCCAGACATGCAGAAGCTTTGATGAAAACCCTCCCAGCTGTGCTGAGCCTTTGAAGTGACACAGCAGAAGTGTATTCACGATTACCCAAGAGATAGAAGCAGATGAGTTCTCAATCAGCTGAATCCTTGCATTTAGGATAGACTTTAAAGCTCACTTTTTATAACTCCTTCCAAAATTAATGAGAATCATCTGCATGGCACTCCATTGTTCATCTCCCCTGCTTCCTCCCCCACCCCAGGTAACCTACAGAGCCAGAGTCACGTTCACAGAGGGCAGGGAATGAGGTGGCCTCGGTGTTTCACGCTCCAGAGGAGAACTGGGAAGAGTCCTGAACCATTAGCAGGAAATAAAAGGCTAATAGAAACGGGTTACTTTTTATTTTACCAAAAAGGAGGTTTCTGAGATCTCCCCACATAGCTCATGCCAAAGTGTCATAGCATTTCATCAGCAGCGTGTCTCCTACGTCAGCATTTGTCTCTATCAGCTCCCCTAATCTGAGTCTTCAGAAGCTGAGTCTAAAACCTGTGCTCTTCTTTGCCCAGCAGTGTTAGAGCTGTTTTCCACTGGCAGGGCCTTTGTACGCAGGGAGACGTGTGCAGGAGGCGATGAATCCCCAGATCGCGGTATCCGGCGTGGCACTCTGGATCCCCAGCATGGACTGGTAGCACCTGCTCTCCAAGGAGCTGAACCTCATGCGTTGGGTTCACATGAGCACCCAAAGCCCAGGAGAGCTGTTGGAGGTTTCTCCATTCACAACCACAGTGGAAAGGTCAGTTCTTGCCAAGAGCTTGGTCAGAAATGCACTTTCACCCGGCCTTTGCTTACCTGAATAGGGTGACACGCTAAACACAAAGTACTCAACGTTCCTCATATGGAAACCCCCAAGGAGTATCCAGTAACCCCAAACCCAGGTTATTCCCCCCCGCTGCCCTTCTCCGCGGGTGGCTCCCTTGCAGGTACACTTAATGGAAACAGGCAGATGCAATCAGCCAAGTCATATATGTTCAACACGCTTCAAGGTGCGTTGGCAGTTCCCGATGATCAAAGCCTCTCTTGTGATGCAGTGGCATTGCCAGGGTGTTTGCATTTAACTCTATCAGATAAGTTGAAAGAAAGTCAGGAGTCAGTTTTGATGTTGTAAGAAACCAATTTGGGAATGGTCAAAGGCAAAAAAATTGCTCGAGAGTTCTGTTAATTGAGAGCTCGAGCATTGCCAAGGCTGAGAGGGGATTTGCACATATTTCTGATTCTTTTAGTACTAATGTGGCCTGGTTTCACTTTCTGGTAATGTCAAGTGTCAGTGATTTGAAATGGGAGGTCTTAATCCCTGAGAATCACCCTAAAATCTCCTCTGATGACCTGGCACTAAGATAAGCCTCCACCCAAGAGGATGGGTCTTCCCAGGCTCTTGTTATTTCTCTTTAGTGCTAATGGCAGTTGGGCACACTGCACTCAGCAATGAGGAAACGTCTTCACCAGGTGCCTTTGTGCTCCTAGGAATGTGTTTGCATTAAAAATACATGGTTCTTATAGAGTTTTCTGTGCAGGATGGTGCAGGCTGTGTCTAGTGTTAAACTGCCAGGTGAGGCAGGTGTGGTCACATGTGATCTTTATAACCAGGCTTGAGGAAAACCCGGACGGGCATTAACTTCGGTGCAGTGCAGCCCGAGTATGGTTATGACAGAGCAGAGGAAGTGCACCGAGAGCAAAGCAATGAGGCTGTTCATCCCATGAATCCAAAAAAGAGGCAGTCTGGTCTAGCAGAAAAGGCATCAGCCCTGGCTTTGAGCTGAGCTGTGCTCGTGGTGCTCTTTGTGACCCTGAGTGAGCGGTGTACCCTTTTTGGGCACAGTTTGCCTTCCGTCTTGCCTCTCGGGTGGGATGTGTACCACAGGCAGCGCGGCGGAGCTCTCGCGTTTGCTAATAAACGAGTGAAAGTGATGGTGGCAATGAGCAGTGGCACAGCACAGCAGCTCTGAGAGCTCGAACTGCTGCTCACCCACCTCCTCGAGAAGGTCCAAACTCCCATCCTCTTTCCTGGCTGCCTCTGGTCCGTCACTCCTACTCACGTGACTAGAAACCCTCCTTCCCAGCACACCTCTTCCACAGCAAGCTCTTTAAATCTGGAAGGAACAATTGTTAGTAGGTCTAGTACAGTCATTTTGCTCAGATGTCTCCAAGCTCTTGGCTTGCATTAGTGTGTCGCTCCATTCGTGGCTTCTCTTACCTCTCGGCCCATTTGCCCAGCTCCGCTGCTGCTTTGATCTGTGCCGTGGGCACTGCTGCGTGTCCAGGTCAGCAGGAGGGACTGCAGCTCAGTGACAAGGCTCCAGCAGTGGCCCGAGAAGTCAGCAGAGACTCGGAGTGGGGCCCAGAACTGGGATTTCCACTGGTACCCCGGCACATGATGTGCGTGTTGTGCACTGGGCAGAGACGTGACCTGTAGAGAGCAAGACGTTGTTAGCTGGCGGCTCTGCAGTTCAGTGTGCTAACTCGGAAAAAGCAGGAGATTTTAAACGTGCATACTTACTTTGCACTACTTTTCTCTGTCCCCTTGTTTGGGAACAGTGCGTATTGCACTCCATCGTGTGTTCAAGCTTTCTTTTGGCAGTGTCGTGGAAGTGTGACTTTGAAGAGAGCTACGTAAACGCTCTAACATTCAATTAGAGTGGTCCATACAGCCTCAATTAGAATCAGAAGCGCCTTCTTTGGATTTACTGTGAACTAATTGAAAGTGAGTTCAGATTAAGGCTGATTCTGACCTGGAGCATCTACATGAGAGTCCATTGCCGTTTTACTGACCTATTTTAAGTTATACCATTCATGAACTCAGTTAGATTTCCCTGAATTTCCGCCGTGTAGACAAGCTCTAGGAGTTTCAGCATCCATCTGAAATGTCTCCCCTAGACCTCCAGCATTTTTCATAGCCTTCAGCTACTTTGGAGAGGAGTGAGGAAGCAATGAGCGGAGGAGGCTATTGGCATGACCATTGGGAAATACCTCAAAAGAGCAAATCTTCCTTCACCGTGAAAGTAAAGGGACAGTTCCTGAGGCCTCTGCGTCCAGTAAGGAGTGGAGCAATAGTTCAGCAGGAGTCTTGCTCAGCCTGTTTGAAGGCATGCAGGAACTGTTGTTGCATCCTTCACGAGTGGAAGTCATTCTTCCCAGTTCCTTAGGGCAGGCAGGGCTTTCCCGGACCTGTCCTTTAGGAACAGCCTGTGTCCCAGCTGACACAGCCACTGTCTGCAGTGGCATATTGGCACGCTGGCACTGCTGCCATCAGCTGTGTCTGTGCCTCTCGCTGCCTGCTCCCCAAGCCATAGCAGCTAGCATTAAGCTACGTGTATTCCCTGGCACCACCCAGCTGTGGGGTGAGGGTGTGAAAAAAGGAAAAGGGAAGAAGCACAACCTACTGACCAGTCTTCTCCTGGACATTTCCACCTGAAATCCCGAGTTTCTGGCACCCCAGCCTGGAGAGGCTGTTCAGTGGGACGGGGGAAGCTACTCACACCCTGCTGTTGTTTTTGACATGGATCTCATGGAATCTAGTAGCAAATGGGCCAAAACCTCTGTCCTTACCACAAAGATTGTTCTCTTTTCATGATGGGCACTGCTTAGGAAGCCTGTCTCCCCCTCCTAGCACATCCCTCTTCAAAATATCTCTCATGGGAAGGGCAAAGGCTTTGTCTGCTCTGTGGTGTGCTCATGCATGCAAAAATCTTTTAAAAGGCATGAGATACCTTCCCCTTACATGAGCCAACAAAAATGTCACGTCTTGAGAAAATGAAATGAAATCTAATGTGTCATCTGCCCTGCTGGGCAGGCAAATAAAATTCAGGGGGAGTTTTACAAGGGGCCTCAAATTTCCAGTGCATGGGTGAAGTTCCAACCTTTCTTGAAAGGAACTAAGGAGAAAAATCAGAACTCGGTGATTTATTTTTTGTGATGGGTTTGTACACACAAAGACAATATTGGATCTCTGCCCTGAGTTCTGCTTAGCCCAGATACAGAAATGTGGCAGTTCAAACCTGCTAATGTTTTCTCATCCTCTCCAGGCTGAACTACATGACAGGAGAGTGACTGCTAACATCCAGGTGGGTTGGCCGGGGAGATAAGAATTATTTTGACCCCAGGAGAATAACTTTGTCCTTTGCCAAGTAATACTGCAAGGAAATCTTCAGAAGACCCTTTTCTGTATTAGTTTATGGCCCAGCCCAAAGCAGGATTGTACGGAAAGCATGGGAACAGCAATGGCCGGCTTGCCGATGCTTTACGTGTTGAGGCATTGCCACCGCAAGGCTGCGTGGATGCTGACCATTACTTCAGGGCTCGTACCATTCCACACTGCATTCTCATGGGTACAAGAGCTTGGATGTGGCAAAGGGCAAAGAAAAGTCAGGCTCTGGGTTGTACTGTATTCTGCATGGGTCAGGGAGAAAAGCAAAAGCTGCTGGGTTTTCCTCCCCACTCTGTTTTTGGGCAAGTCATCGCACTCTCTCTGAGCAGTATTACATAACCAGTGTGTCAGTACGAACATTCTTCTGGAGATGGATGAGACTGTCGGAGTATTGCTGTTGCTCAGTACTGCCCAGCATCAGCCATCATTTAAAGGGTCGCCACAAGTGTCTTGAACCTGGGAAAGCTCAGTGTCTTTTCTGTTTCCCGCAGTCACTGCAAAACAACGTGAGGGATTACAAAATGCCTAGCTGAATCAACAAACAGCAATAAGCAGCGCTTGACAATGCCGTCCGTAGAAGCCCATTACCTCCTCTAATTAATCCTCACTTCATTAGGCAGAAAGAAGGCCACTCATGGGAGCGTGGGTGTGATGAGGATACGGCCACGGTACCTCCTCTCCCTGCCGCTGTTTGTTGGTTTCTGTGGCCCTGAAGAGACAAACAGACCCGCCCTCAGCGCCCGCGTGGGTTCGGCAACCAGCACACCCTGAGCAGAGTGCTTTTACCATTGCATGTGCTCAGCAGGGATTAACAGCCACTTCAGCCATGGTTCTCCTGGCTTTCTTCAGGCCCGCAGAGGAAACCTCTCTCCCTGTGGGGCAGGGGATGAACCTGGGTGGACACTGCCGCAGCCTGCGAGCTCCAGTTTGGGCTGTGCCATTACACAAAGATGCTTGCGTCATGAGAGATCCCATTCCCTATCTTCAGTCCACGCCTTCCTATTTAATTCTGCCCTTACCCAGCAACAACCGTTTAGGCAGAAGACACCCTTCCTCGCATCCCCGCTCCCCCAGCCAACGCTCGTTTGAAGCAGGACAGTATTTTGCCTGCCTAAAACGCGGAGGGTCGTGGCCTTCCACTCTCCCTTTCCTGAGATGACTCACAACCCACGCGTTTCTGGGATTAAATCCCTCCGTGCAAAGCCCTTGGTAAACATCTTTGAGAAGAGAAACCTAGCACCCATCTGCTGCAGCTTTCCTCTCGCCTGAGCCCAGAGGAGACCGCTCCATGCTGGAAGACAGCTCGACCGGAGTGGCAGGATACGTGAAGGCAGCCATCGGCTTGCACTGGGCTGTCTGTTGTGAAAGAGGATTTTTTAGCAGACAAACCTGTAGTTATGAAATGAAGTCTGCCTCAAATATAACAGAGGAGGATCATAGAGGCAGTTACTATAATTACTACTAATGATACTTACACTTACCCATACGTTACTTCCATATAAACCTTTCTTATTCCCTGTGCAAACAATGAATAATTAGCAGCCTCTATCATTGCCTTTTTAAGAGTTACGTCATGTTCCCTGGGACAAAGACCATCTCTTTGAACAGCACCTAGCACTGAGATTTCGAGGGCGTTGAGTGCCACTGTAATAAAAGCATGTCAAAATTGCAAGTGAATTCATTAAGATCAGTAGGGACAAGTTATCTGTAGGGCAAAACTGTTCCCACTAGACCTTTTCATTAGCTTTTTATTGGTGGTGTAATTTTCTAGGGCGTTATTTCACATTATGGAAGGAAATCTGTTTTAGGCTTGTTTGTTTTGCCACTGCAATCGTAAGGCATTTGTTTAGGGGCTGTGCTGGAAGACAGTTTTGCTCTTTGAGGCGTTTGAAGGGCTCGGGCACTCCCCTGCAGTTGTTTCCCTATCATGTACCTTCCCCCTACCTCTTTTTTGGCAGTTGCTCAGCCGTCTGCGCTTGAAATGTCTTTCTTAGCCTTGATCAGGCATCAGGCATGCGCTTGTGAAAACAACACACCATTTTTCTTTCCAACATCATTTTTCCTCCAGACAAAATGGGATTTATTGCATAATAAATATGTTCACTGGAGCTAAGGTGAGTTGGTGGTTGAAAACAACTGTGGTTAACATCCCTTTTCAGACCACCAGAGCCCAGCCCTCCGGTTTGTGCTGATGCATTACCGCTGACAGCAGTAATTTTTAGTGACAGATACAGAAATGTCCTTAGGGAAAATACAACAGTGATGGAAGTTTCCTGTGGGAAAAAAGCTTCTTTTCGTTGTCGTCTTTTTTTTTTTTTTTTAAAAGTGCTTTCGCCTTTTCTGTTTTTTGTCGGTAGGGACAGTTTCTTCCCAGGCATTGATAAGCTCTTGATCCCATTAATTTCACTGTGTTTTAAGGTCAGTCGGCATGTTATGAGGAATAATCAGTTTCTTTTAGGATCAAACCTGAAATATTGGCTGCACTTTCCAATGGTATTGGGTCTAAAGGAGAAGCCAGCTGTGGTCTGTATTTGTTGCAATCGCTGGAAAGACCACACCTCTGTATGAAACATTGTCTTTTGCATAGCAACTGATACTGTGAGTTAAGCTGGATTGCACAATTTAGGCTCTAATCTTGACTGGAAAGATAGCATCAATTCTGAGTCAGAACCATATTTTCCCGTATCTCAGAGACAGGATATTTTTGCACAGCAAATGGCAAAAATTTACATGTATGTAAATGTATTTAATCTTGATCCCGCCACTCTGAGTGAGTCCTGGGTCAGGTAAGTCTCCCACTGAATGCAAATAGCTGTTTATGTATCCTGATCTGAACAAAGCCTGGATAGGGCCCCGCTCGCAAGATCTCACAATCTAAGGCAAAGGAAGAATTGCAGTAAACAAAGAGGAGGAGACTCGTAGGGGAGGATGAAGGTTACGACAGCAAGAGATCCTGAGATTCACCTGTTGTTCTAAGCCATTTAGTTGGGTCATAGTCCAGGACCAAAAATTTTCATTAAAAAAACATTGCGAGGTGATAACATTCTACCTACTTACACGATATATAAATCAGGATGGTGTCAGAGCACGGAAATGACTAAGTAAATAACTGCCCACAGCTCAGGCCCTATTGACATGGACAGGTGCGAGTAATCGTCAACCTCACCTGTCCATACCCTGAGCCAAGAAAATGTGAAGGTGTTTCAACCTGGGAGTCCTTCAGCCTTATGAACATCCCATGAACTTGTGCTAGCAAGCAAAACCAGCACAAATATCAACCCCTTCTGCTCTCAGTTTGTCCCATTGATCAGGATAATTTCGTCGAACTCAAAAGACAGCTGAAATATGTTGCTTTTGAGATGCGTGTTTGAGTGCCCAAAAGCATCTCTGTTTTTTCAGCTGTAGCAGCTGGTTTATGAAAGATAACACCTTTCCCTACAGATCTTTGCCTTCCTTAAAGGCACTGCGAAATCCTGCTTCCACTGCCATCAGCAGGAGTGGCCAAGGATAATGCCCCTTGCTGCAGATCTTGCCTGGACTAAACACGCTGGGAAATCTTGCTGTCGGTAGGAGTTCTCCACGCAGCTCCGTGAAGTCAGGATTTCTGCTGTATAGAGAAGTGTACTTAATGCCTCATCCTGTCCTTAGCTCTGACCTGAAAATTTTTGATCTCTTTAACTGTTTTGGCTTTTACAGCCTTGATGCCGTTCTCAAAGTATGTTCTTTTAGGGAATATGGTGAAGTGGAAGAAAATACTTAATTGATAGATATACTGACTTGTCTTTGAGTGCTTTGCTGTAGTAATGGTAACTATTACCTCTTGATAATAAGGCATATGTATCTTAAAGGGAAACTTAATCACTATTGTAGAGTGTCTGCAATCCCAGGAACACTTGTGCCAAGTGCTGGACCAACTCAGAGCAGAAGGCAGTCCCTGTCCTAAAGAGAGCGCAGCTACGCTGGGCTGTGTCATCACCGTGTTTGCGTAGTTTCTCATTTAAAGAGTGATAATGATAAAATGATTGGATTTTGTTTAGATCAGGATAGTGACTAAGATATTCGTGCTGTAATTAATACTTGTTTCTCTATATTTGATTATAGTGTGCTGGTGATGCGAGAAGTGTAAGGATAATGGCCCATGTAGCAATCCATTGTTTTGTTTGGAGTTGGTGAAGTTGTGCAGAGGAAATGACCAACGCTCCCGTTGCTGTCGCTCCGAGTCTGGATGGAGCTCAGCTAGCGTAATTGTCTCCTGCCATGACATGTAAGTCATACACACTTCAACTACCTCAGCACCTAGAAACTTGGGTCTGTTTCTGGGGACATTTGTAGCAGGATCCCCCAGCGTGTTTTTTTCTCAGCAGACGGTTTGTTGTGGATCCTGTTATCTAAATATCTGAATCCTGATGCATTTTTAACAAGCTTACCTCCACATATGTGAGTGCAGTAGGGGGCTGATGTCATCACTGGATGAGAAGCAGGTAAAGAGAGTTTTCCTCCAAGTCCTACAGCAAATCTGCAGCAGAGACCCTGAGTTCTGGGATAATGCTGCGGTCACCTGGCTTTCTCCGTGGTTGTAAGGTGCTTTGGACTCTTATCTGAGTGGGAAGGGATGGAAGGACGGAGCCCGCTGATCAGGGAACACTACAGTTACTTTAATTGTGACAACTAAGTGCCAGGTTTTTCATGAGGCACAGTGTATTCATTAGAAATTGATGGTTATTACAATTAATAATACACTGAAATTAATTACTGGGAAGAAAAATTATGTCCATGTTGATCCATCCATGTGAATGACAGTAGAGGTGTCTTCTGTGGCACTTTCTTCTCTTGCTGTTTGTACTGTGTTCCTGGAGGGACCGGGGTTTCCAGTTAATTCTCAGAGTGACAGTTTAATGTATTTATCTGATGTAATTCATTCCCCTCTGCAGTCCCAGCTCCAAGAAACAAAGCAGGAGAAAACAGCTGCTCAACCACCCCTTAATCCACTAAGAGTAAAGGCAGAGACACTCTGAACTAGCCTGACAGGAATGATGACCAACAGAGCAAAGGGCTGGGGGCCCTGGAGGGAAACCTGCCAAGCTTTGGTCCTGTAAAGCACCTAATCCCTTTGTATCCCAGTGCCTTTGGAGCTGCTGGAAGTGTTACCAAACAGACGGTGCTGTTGTGCCCGTTTGCCAGACTCAGAGTCCTGATGTCTGGGGTTTTAAGCTACTTATTATGGGGGTGCTGGGAGTGATATTACAACGTGGCTCTGAGCCAGCTTAGGTCTGAGAATAAGATTTCCTGGAAGCTCAGGTTTGTACCGCTTCAGGACTGCATAGACCATCCTTTTTCCACTGAGAAACGGGTTTCTTGCAGGTATCCTCAAGCACACGTGCATGCGCACGCACATGGCGTGTGCGTAGCGATGCCTCAGCCCTCGTAAAAATGAGATTCGATCTGGACATGATAGTTCGTTTGAAGCAGACAGGGAAACTGAGGCAGACGGACTTTCCCCATAGGTAAACGTTGAAAGCTGAAGTCCTAGTCAGGAAGGAAGTTACTAGAGGAGTTCTGCCACAGTCATTTTCGAGCTCAATGTTAGCCATTTTTTTCAGAATAAACAAAGAAGTGTGTACTGATGCAATCTGCTGACTCCCATACAGACTTTACCCTCAGAAGCAGGGAAGGGTCAGGGTGTTCTACAGAAAGAGCAGTGTGACCTTCAGGACAAGAGCAGTAGAAAAAAGATGGCATTCAAAGTACAAAATGCAAACTCAAGTGTTTAGGGATTAATAACTAATCAGGTGTAACCAGGGAATGTCTCATTTGGAGATGACAAAAGAAGGGAAGGACCTGGGGGTGCTAAGGGATCACAGCAGATCTGTGCGGAGTAGGCAGGGTAAAAGAAAGCCAAATGCGGTATTAGGATGCACGGGGGGAGGAGAGTATTGCCGGGGGAGCTGGAGAAATGCTAGTGCCCTTGCACAAAGGCAGGGCTCTCTTCTTCAGAAATAATGTCCAGAGTCGCAGTCATCAGTGATCAGTGACAGGCAGATTGACAGCGAGACAGGTTCGGAGGGGGCGTCTCAGGACCTGACCCACGGCAAGTGGTCACCCACCATAAATCCATCGAGAGGTGAACATTTGGAACGTGAGAACTGGTTCAGAGGAAGGCCGATACTGACATAGTAAGCAGTGAATTTAAAGCGGCCCTGGGTTGATTTAGTCTGACAAGTCTCTCCCTTCTGCCCACTGGAGAGAAAGAGCCAGCTGCCCAGTCTTTAGCCACCAAAGGCGGGAATTTAAAATCAGTTTCATGGACATACTTCTTGGCTGGCCAGCGCAACAGCATTGGGTGGGCTGCTCCAGCTCCAAGTCAAAACACAATGGCTTGGCCTGCATTTTTCTTTGTGTCTGATGTGTTTATCTCTGGTCCTTGGAGAGCATCCTTTGGACCCCAGGGCTGGAGTCTCATCCAATGTCCCTGTTACTTCGTGGCAGTATTGCTGCCTGGCTTATTTGTCAGATGTCCTTACCAAATCAAGCCAGTGGCTCTTTTTACCATCAACAGTTGATGCCTGGTATTTCTACGGATGGTGAAACCCCCCCAGAGTGCACCCAGCTACTTGAGCAACACTGTGAATTCCTCTGTTGTCCCTAGAGGCTACCAGTTCATGGCCTGAAGCAGGAGGTTTCATTACCCCTATTTTTTTCCCTTGGGTTATATGATTGCCAGTGTTATTTGCAGTCATAAAATTTTCCAACTCAAGTTTGAAACTCAGTCAACATTGTTTGTCTCAGTTGCCTTTCTGCGGCTGCAAATTCCTTTGCTCTGCTCTGCACTGGACACAGCTATTTCTGCCCTTTAATTTCACCCAGAGCCTGCTTTTTCCCACAGCGTCTGGCTGAGGGTGCTCAGCACCTCGCAGGATGGAGCTCATTGCTCAGGGCTGGCCTTAGTGTTATCAGGACTTCAAAGAGAAAAGGGAAAAGACTCTCAGCTATGGGGCAAATAGCCTCCCCATAGCAGGGCCAGGCTGGAGGAGCTGCTTGTTTTGCTCGTCACCATGGTTCTGTCAGCAAAGAGTGCGGTTTTTGCAATGCCCTCCATAAGCAGGGCAGCCCCGTTGAGAGCTCTCCGAATCATCTTTCCATAGCCCAGGCCAAGGAAATTCGATGGTATTCCCCACCCGTCTTTGTTGCTCTTTATATGAGCCTTATGCATTCAAAAGTGAGGAAGTCCACTGCACAAATTGCGGGGCTCAAGTAGTTTTATTTATTCTTTGGTTCTAGATTTTTTTTCACGGTAAGTAAGAATGAGAACTTCCTCTCCCTCTCCTCTCCTTCCAAAATGAGAAGTTTGCAGGCTTTGGGGCTATGTCAAAGAATATGAAATCTACTTATTTCAAAGAAAGGTTACTACTGAAAGCAAAATTGTGTCCAAAGATGCCCAAGAGTGGCTACTCTGGTAAAAATGGAAAGCACAACCTGCTTCTGCACGACGTGGTGTGTCCGCTAAGCCAGCACTGACGCTCTCTAGTAGATGTGGCAGGGAAGGGCACAAGCTACTCTGCAGTAGATATTCTTCTGGAGTAACCTACACAAAAAGGAAGGCAACAAGATGCTATATAAGAGGAAGAGATCCAGACATGTAGGAATCCAAAGATTTGCTTCCCACCTATCTCCTGAGTTTCTAGATGTGATTGAGGCAGGGACTGAAACTGCTGCGTGGCTCCAAGACAAAGCCATGGTCCTCAGCGATAACTGCTTTCCTTCCCACACAGGGTGCTGAGTCTGCAGCGCAGCACCAGGGTGGGGAGAGGCTCAGTACTAATTAACAGAAGGTGCTGGGTGCACTGGGATGGAGGTGAAAGCTGCTCCCTGGGGATCCCATCACAGCTCCAGTGATGGGGGACCTGCCACAGCTCCAGCTGATAACGGTACGGAGGTGATTACGTGCACCTGCCAGTGTGTCTGCCATGAACAGCTCCCCAGGCTGACCCCTGGCCTGCAAGATTTGATTTTTTTTTTTTCTCCTTTCTTCCTTTTCTCCCCTTGACTCCCCTTTTTGGCAACAGCCGTGAAGGGCTGACTGAGTTTGCTTGTTTTACTGACAGGAAGGAGGGCTGCTTGGGTAATATATGAGCCTCTGCACCTCAAAACCAAAATCTGTCAGCAGTGCAGACATAATGTCAGCCACACAGAAGGCATGGAAGCATGTGAAGAACAGTGAATTCAGCCATCCTGGGCTCCCATCATGCTGCAGCAAGAGAAGGTACTTATAGGTTTCAGGGCAGGCAGGCTGTTTGGATCTGCCTGGGAATGGCAGTGCAGGCACAGAATGGGGGGTGTTATGCCAAGTAGACCTGGTGTCTGTGGAGAAAAAGTATTTCTGCTCCTCCAACACCCAAGGCTTTTTTCCCTCTTTACTATTGGCAAAGGAGAGCAGAGGGGTTGCTGTCCTCCTTCCTGCCTTCCTCTTGGCTCTAAATAGCATTACAGCTACCTGGGCTGATCCTGGCTGCCAAGCCCCGGGTTCACCCGCACTCAGACTGCGGGTGAAGTCATTTTCCCCAAGGCCTGGTGGTAGGGATATGAGGAGGGCTTCACCATAACTCAGAGCAGCAGAGTAGGGCTGATCTGGCCTGACCTCTGCTCTCCCACCATCCCAGCCTTCTGCTCTGGTGGGTAGATCCCTCTCTAAGCATTTATTGCTGTCATAGAGCTTCACCTGGGGAGTCAGGATCATCAGCCATGCTGGGCTGGCATCTGCCAAAGATCAGAGGCAGAGCTGGCAAATCACACTCAATCTGGCCCTGGTTCTTCCCCTAAAAAACACCTATTCATTGTCAAGGATGTGCCATACTTCGTAGGAGCAGACTATAACAACTGTGAGTGCTTAGGGGTGCAAAACAGGCAGAGGATCTGGCCTTTTTGTCTTCAGTGCCACGAGCACAAACAGAAATCCCTGGGTACAATGTTTTTACTTTCATCAGGACTCTACAGATGTGAAGGGGCCCCTGTTAGATCATTTGCAGAGATAACTCGGAACATGTAAATAAATCCATTCCTGTCTCTCCAGAGATCCCAACTCAGATGTTGCATGCTGTAAACTCCAGCATTTGTAGCTCTCATTTACATGATCAGATGGGGAAGGGAGGCAGGTTGGAAACAAAGGGTGCAGCTGCCTGCCCCACATACTGTCTCCAAGATCAACAGATTCCTTCACCCCCCGAGGTGCTGGACTCTTTAATCTAAAACTCCATAGAGATCCTCCATGCAATTAGCACCTATGCTTATTAGTCCCTCTTACTCCATTCTTACCCCAAAGCTCTCTAGATAAAAGAGAAGGCTTTTAAAGCTCAGTGTTTTCTGTGGCAGGTTCCTACTTTGTGCAGTTTTACCCCGCCTCTCCTCTCCCTACTCCTTTCTCCGTGGCCCTGAGAATCTTCCAGGGTTTTTTTGTGGTTTTTATTTTTCACAGGAAGTTCAAACTCTCCTTTTCCATGTTAGGATTGCCTGTAATTCCATCTCCTACACATCCATCTTGTCAGCCTTGAAGCTTTTTGCCTTCTTTACACCCCTTTCTGCATCCCGGAGCAGAGCTAGTTATTATCTTTTCCCCCCACTGGGTGGCTGCTTATCTGTTTATTTGCAAAAATAGATGGAGGTCTTCTAAGAGGAGATACTTTAGTGTGATTCCTGGATGTCCTCGCTCCAAAGAGAGGCAGAAACTTAGCAGAAGGAAGATTGTAGCAGGGTTTTTTCCCAAGTCCCAACCAGAATCTGAAAACCGCGTGGCAGGAATCAGTAGTGATTGTTGTTATCTTGGCTCTGCTGTTCTCTCATGCTACGTTCTTGGGCAAGACACTTGAGCTTGGAGTCTGTTTTCCCCAGTCAGCAGTAAGCAGAATCAAATGGAGTTGGTACAACCCCCTAGGGGTGCTGTAATCTTTAATTAGATGGTCCCTGTAGAGTACTTCCAATATACAGCCTTCTGTGTCCGAGCTAACTGTTACTGTCCAGAGCAGAAATATGCTGGAGTGAGTCCTGCCTCTTCCCAAGAGGCTGAGGAAAGGGTGTGACGTGCTGGAGAAGCAATAAAGGGATGGGGATCAATTCTTCTGACCACAGACTCATAAGGGATTTGCATGACTTCTCGTGGGTCTGCAGATGGTAGCGGAGAAAAGGAAGGTTATTGTCAGTTGGGTTGAACGGGTTATATACAGAAGAACGGAAAGTTTATAGAGGTTCTTGTCCAAAAACATGTTGAAAACGACTGATGGGTAGAAATAGGTCAACACTGGGGTGGAAGAAGTCAACAAAGGCTTGCTCAAACTTTCATGTGAGTTCCTTTGTGACTGTACACCTGTGGGGTGTTGTAGGGATGGGTCAGCTCCCAAGAATAATCCTGGAACTAGTGAATTTTAAGGAGCTCTGATTTTAATTCATATAGTTTAGTTTCTGTGGTTTACATCAAAAGATGCCAAAATGCTGGGAAAACCTCTGGAGCAGCCACACCTCAGTTTTGAGAAGGGCAGTTCATTCACACCTACCTCAGTGCTCTTCCTTTTAAGCTGTGTTAATTGTTTTAATAAACAAAACAGTTTTCTTTCTAGAGCATTCTACTCTTTTAGCTGTTAGTCGTTCCGGCAGTGGCCTCATACACTATGAAGTTGTCCTTGGTTTTTCTTTCTCTGATTCCATTTTCGTTGAGTTTGGAACGGGCAAGAAAGAAATAGATTTCATGGAGTCCAGATAAATCTGTCACTGGCACATTCCCAGAGGCGTTCACTGCCCTCAGCTCTCCAAATCCTACAGCTGTCCACCCAAATCGGGCAGGTAGCCATGGAAATAGGGAATTAGGTGGCTAGTTACCTGATTTGCGTGCACAAATCGACATTTTAATGTGCAAATGCAGCTTCTTAGAGATGTAACAGGTATAGTTATTTCATTCCTCTTTAAAATATTCCATCAGTTTCTTCTGCCACGTTCACTTGCTGCAAATTAGGGTCAAGCCAATTAAGTTGGTGCAGTTACCTCAATGAAAACTAGCGTGAGCAAGAAGAGAATTGGGTTTGTTGTCTGTGTGATGGTTACCACTAGAGGAAAAAAAACTGGCGTGCACTGTGCTGGAATAGCTGACTTGGCTGCATATTTGAGATATTTCCCATTCGAAGTGTAGGAAATACTTGACCAAAGTCAACAGCAGTGCAATCAGCGTGCAGGTCTCTAGATGCCACCATGAGAGCTGCGTGGTGTGCTGACGGAGTGAATTCCAGATGGAGCTTGGAGAAGTGATGATTAATTTCCAGCAGTTCTAAAGAGGAAATTATACTCGTTAAATCAATCTAGGCGAATTTCAGCTCTTGCATAAAAGACACCCTAATTGCATCGGTGGATTCAGAATGAACTGCAGTACGGAGTGCAGGAAGTTCACACATGCCTCGTCCTATCATTAAAGATTGCAAAAGAGCCTGAAATGTTTACTCACTCGGCCAATAACATGTTCCCTCTTCTTTTTTTTTTTTACCTTATTTAATTGCAACGGGAAGGGGGCAAATGTATGGCTAAACAAAAGCCCTCATGCTTCAGATCAGCCTGTGACGAAGCGGAAGGATGCTCTGAATAAACCCTTGCTGGTGTCGCTCGGTCTCATTGCACCACAGCAGCACGAGCCGCTGTGCTGTTCAGCTCCGGTAACGACACCAGCTCACTGTAGCTGAAGAGCCGTGTCCAGCTCCGTGCTTGGGACCGCCAGGCAGGGTTTGTTGTTATTTTCAGCCTGCCCTACTTTGCGCTGTCATTAATCATGGCGAGGTAGATGGGGTGGGGATGAGGCTGGCAGTTCCTTTTGTGGCGATAGTCACGCAGCTGCCGCTGTGCCGTCAGCCTGCGCGCCGCTTGCTTTCCACCCAACCTTTCCTCTCCCAGAAGCGGGGTCAGTGAGACATTCAATTTATTACCTCTGCAGAGTGATTTACTGGCATCAAATTAATAGGAGTTAAATTCACAAGGAGCCTGTGGAGAGGAAAAGCAGCTCAGGAATGAGGCAGCCAAAGTGTTTTGTGGGTCTGTGACTCAGCAGGGTGCAATTAGGCTGCGTAGGGGAACGGAAGGGATGGCCACCATCTCTTCCCATCGCACAGTGTCGTTGGGGTCAGCAGTGGAGCTGCTTCAGGTTGACTGTTGGGTGCTTAAATCATCCTGTCATGCTTTGGGCACAGGCTGGGGGAAGTTTTTCCGTCAGCCTCTCCTATTTTTTCCTCCCTCCCTCTCTCTTACAAAATGGCAATACTTAGGAAGGCCGGGGTGGAGTTTTGTCCGTGTCCAGGCTGAGTGCAGTGAGGTTGTGTGTGGTCCCTGTCACTTTATGGGACTTGGGTAAACACCAATTGCTTTGTTATGTGCTGAATAGAAAAGTTAGCCCCAAATTAGCACTAATGTGAGGTCATTTAACCCTTATGGGAGGTCTTTTGAAAAATCATAATAGAACCATGCAGGAGTCAGGACAAACCAGTCACAGGGCCCTGCAAGGTTGACAAAGTGCACTATTATCATTCTGAAATGGGGTCAAAAATGTAAATACTCAGAGACCAGCCAACAGAAACTTTCCTCCTGCTGGGTTCATTATTCCTGAAACAGGTGCTGCTCCGAAATCCCCATGCAATGGCTACAAGCCCCCCATATTATTCCTGCAGGGTTTCAGGCCAGGAGAATTAAAAGTGAATTGGAGCCAAGATGAGCCTCAGCATCTCTCGCTCGATCCAGAGTATTCGTTGACATAATGGTTGCTGGGTCAGGGCAGCTCTTCCTGCAATTTCATTGTCCAGCCCTTGAAACAAGAGCTAGTCTTTAATTGCCATTGAAAATAACTGTGTGTGGCTTGTCTGGGGCATGTAGCAGCCTGTGAGTGAATGGAAGCTCTTACAGGCACGATACACACACTGGTGTCCTCCTTTTTCGGGCAGCTATGGGCTAGGAATGGGCAGATGTTTCCAGCCTGCCTTGCTCCTCATCAGCAGGAGCAATAGTCTGCTGGTGAAGAGGTCTGAAGCAGGTCTGTATGCGTGGGGGGGTTTACTTTCAAGCAAGGTGCACCCTGGGGCAAAGCTGTGATGACCTACAGGACTAAGCAAACTATCAGGGGACCAGAAACCTCCTGTGATTGGAGACCCTGGTTTGCAAGATTGATTAGAGCTGTTGGTCAGGCTGCAAAGGTGGGGTTCCGGGAGAGGAGCCCAGTGTCAGAGGAGGCCGTGGGTGCTGCTGGTGTGAGCTGGGTGAGGCATGGGTGCATGCAGATCCTGGCCAAGGGAGGAGCGGGGGCCAGGCTGTTGTGGGGTGGCACAGCTGGAAGGTGGGCACAGACAGCCCCAATATAGGGCACAAAGAGGTCAGTGATGGCAGGACTGGAACTGTCAGAGCCTCTTTATCTGTGCACTGGCAAAGAGAACTGAAGGCCTTAACCAGCTGCCTTTTTACAACATTAAGCACATTTGAAGTTCCCATATGGTTTATGTCCACTTTAAGTCCAAAAGTCAGGAGAGAAACCTTGGTCACTCTTGCCTGGTGAAAACCTGGCTGTACTTCCCTGAGTGCCAGTGAGTCCTGGCTGTCTAATTCCAGCCTTCCCAGGATGATTCCCCAGGTTGTTGTTGAGAAATACCTTCCTGCCAAGTAGTCGGCAGGACCGGAAGCTCCAGATACCTTCCCATCTGGAAAAGCAATCAGACAAAATGCCAAGCCCAGGGGGCAAAATTTCAGTCTTGGTGCCAGTCTTGCTTATTACATATCTGGGTTCTGCAGCCTGGTAGACTTTCATCATATAATTTATTTGCTTCTCAACATCCCTGCAGTTATTAAAAGCATCGCAGTCAGAACTGCCACCCAAGGTTTCTCTAATTAGTACATCTGCCTTTCGGGGCAACTTTGGATTGTTCGTTTTACAGCTTGACCTCAGGCAGCGAGTGGCCAGAATTCGCTCTGGGTTCCTGTTAGCCAGGGGAGCTGCCTGGGGTCTTTAGGACACAGGAGATCACAGGGAGAAAGGATCTGATACTGCAGGGATGGGCTTTGTAGAAATGTCAGCCAAATGTCACGCTCGGGTCAGGGGGGAGAGTCTCCGAATACCCTTGCCTGCACGCTGCCGCACAATGCCAGCTCGCACCGCAAGGCTCTGCAAAGGGCAGTTTTTCCTTGTGTAGAAGAAAAGAATAATCCACCATCCACAGTCTCCCTTGGGAAGACCCACAACGGCCCTCGCTGCCCTGTTTGGCACTTGTCTGCACTGAAGGTTCAGTGCTGGTCCAGACAGCTGGCTGCCTCCCCAAACATCAACTCACACAGTGGGATTAAGTAGCTGGGTGCAAGGAGGACTCCTGAGGTTGTGTTGTCTTCCCGCTCTGTGGTCCTCCTGCTCCTTCCAAAGTGTGGTTGAGGTGAAGTAGCCTAATGCAATGAATCCCATCAGCTGGAACGCGAAGGCAGTGCAGACCTAAGACAAGGAGCAAGCCTCTCCCTGCCTACCTGCTCAGCATCCTCAGTGCAGGAACCCAAGTGGGGAGGCCAGGTGGGAGCCTCATGTCTCCTCTGTCTGACCTTTTATTCAGGAATGGATAAAACACATTTAGATTCTTATAACAAAGCTTTCTCCAACCATCTGGCATCCTTCATCTGAACCCACTCTTCAGCTTTGCCTCTCCACTGAGCTCTGAATCGGGCTGCTCCTGGGTCTGACTCAGAATAGATCTTTCTAGTTCATCCTAAAATGATTTCATTCTGTGCTGAAAATCAGAGCAGCAGGCACTGATTCCACTGGCAGTGATTAATCCAAAGCTCACAGGAAAAGGTCTCACTGTCAAGGTTATAAATCCTTCAGGCCCAGATGAAATTGTAGCTTCCTTTTCATGCCTTTTTAGGACTCATCTGTGTTTGTGTTTTGGCCACAAGTACCAGTTCCGGCTGCAGTAGAGACACGGTTTATGCTGGTGCAGTATAATCTGTTTGATCTAGTTTCAAACTGGGGTAAAAATGCATTGCTATAAGTCACATCTCCACTAGTGGTTTGTGTGGGTGACTAGACACTCAGGGTAGGCAAATTTTTCTAAAAGACTCGCATAAAATTACTTGCAGTACGGTCATGGCTGCAAATCCCATGAGAGCCCCGGGGGTGGCATCTGTCCAAGTGCCTGGTGTGGGACTGCCCAAACAGGCCTCTGACTGGAACGGCAGGCGCTGGGGGGGGGGGTGAGAGGCAAAGCTCAGGCACACTGATGTGCAGCAAGCACTGCTTTGGTCTCCTGCTTTCCATGTCAGTGCCTTAGAGACAAGCTATGGCCACAGATCCTCCCGAACATCAGTGAGGAGTGCCGCGGCTGCGCAGACCCAGCAGCAGAGGTTTGCAGGGAAATGGGGTTTGCTGTTCTCCGGAGGCGCACGTAGCCATCGGTGCCTGGTACTTGGGTGCCATGTAATATTTGGGGGGGAAATACGAATGTGCCAGCTTAGAAGGGATGCTGAGTCTCAGGTCTTGAAGTAAAAGAAGATGGATGTATTTATTTAACAAAGCTAAAGCAGCAGTTTGTTTTGTAACAGCTACATGCTTCTTGCAAGAGACATTTTCTCTGAGGAAGGAAAATCCCCAAGCCCCTAAGGGCCAGCAGCCCTCATGTGCTAACAGCCACCCAAGACGTTCTTGGTGCATCTCTTTAAATGTTGCAAAACTACCTGAGATTTTTCCACTCCACGGGATAACTGGTACCTTGCAGTGAACTTCCTGTTAATCCCCCCAACAACCTGCCCCGAGAAGGGAGTTCAGCCCTACGGAGGGTGACGCAAAGTAAACTTCCCTACTGGTTTTGCTGTGCAGGAAGACTCGTGGATTTATACGTTTGACCTAGAGGCTGGGCAATCCAGAAACAATCTAATAAATTCTTGCAAGGTCTGGTTGGGTTTGTTATCTGAGAAGGTGATGAGCTGCTATGATTTCCATTTAGGTTTCATTTAAGATGGCAAGATTTTTTGCCATAGATGTTGGATTATGGCCTGGCAGGAAAAGTGAGCAATGTGAGCAGGTAGAGTGAGTCAGAACTAAGTGGGACTTTATTTGCTATCAAATATGATAGACAGGGGCCAGCTAGGAAGCAAAGAGACGTTGCCCACTGCCAGAGGGTGGAGTAGATGGGTATCTGGATTTCTGTCTCTCCTAGACTTCAGAGCCATGGGGAGGATGTTTGGGAGAGACGATGCCAGCAGAGTTTCAGGGCTCCTCCACACTGCCCTGTGCCTGCTTGTGTACAGTAGCTCTCACAGGGGGAGATAAGCGCAGAGCCCGGGTTCCTTGAGCTTTTGGTCTCTCTGACAGTGGTGTCAGCAGGAGATGGGCTGCGGCGTGTGGGCTCTGGCAGGGGAAGACCTGATACCTGGCTGTGATTGCCTGTGTCCTCGCCAGATCACAGCTTCATGCAGGGGTGGGTGCAGCTGGAGTGTGGGTGGAGGAGGACTGTGCAGCTGAGGGGGTGCTGCAGTGACTGAGAGGGTTCCAGGGCCCCCGATAAAGCAGAGTGCGGGTGGCAGCAGAGCTGTGCAGCACTGACGGAGAGCTGGGGAGCCACAGCTTCCCTCACGCTGTCAGACGGAGATGACATACTGCAGCAACTCCCTTGAGCTGTGCTTGCACCAGAAGATAAAGTCCAAAGGTTCAAGTTCCCCCTTTCTCTAGCCCAGAACTGTGATTTTTACGGGAGGGTCAGCACTGCCAGCTTTGCTTGGGTTTTGCTGCTGCATCCACACACGGTGGGCTCCGCATATTTTGTGAAGGGGGCTGTCCTTTTTCCCTTGAAGGCTGCATGTTAGCATGACAAAGCTGTGGCCCTTGAGAGGGAGCATGGCCAACGCTGGGCCTGGTTGCAGGAGATTTTCAAAGAGAAATCCCTCCCTGCCTGTAAAGAGCTGAGGACTAGAGCTCCAAGTGCCAGGTGCTTCTCCCAGAGGAGATTGTTCCGTCTGTGCTCTATTACTGCACGCTGTCAGTCCCCAGACGGTAGCTCCATGACTCACGCAGGGCCTTTGGCAGGGATTTCTAATTTTCTCAGTGGAAATGAGATTCAGTTCCCACAGTTGATGTACGAACCCCTGCCCAGCCTTACTGCTTCTCCCCTCCCTCTGCCTTCGCCTTTTCATTTGAACGCTTCGGGAGTGGAAGGTGTCTTCAAACCGGGCCTGGGATCTGAGCACAGAATCCCAACTCCAGGGACAATTTTAGATTGTGGAGCCAACTTCTTCTCTGTAAATAACCAGGCCCAACAGCTGTCTTCTCAAGGTGGTGTGGGCAAGTCAGCTCCCGCCAAAGTGCTGAGACAGAGAAAGGCAGGACTGCTCCTGTGTGCCAGTTCCATCCCCTGTACCAGTATCCCCTGACTGGTTCAGAGTAATGACAGGTGTAGGGCAGAAGTGAGAAATAATTAAAATTTGCAGAGTGCTTTGATCATTCCAAGACTGACCAGCCTTCGCACTAACCCGGCATGAGCCACGGTCCTGCCAAACACAGGGCTGGCTTCGAAACCACAAGCCAGGTCCCTGGTAGATGTAGGATTGGCTTTTAAAATTGCTTAACTTGTGGGGTGTGTGATGAGGGAGTTACTTTCATTTCTGTCTCTTCATTCCTGAGCCCATAGGGATTGGGTTTTGAGGCGTTTTGCAACGATTGTGGAGGACGGAGATTTTGATGTAGAGAAAACTTTCACATGATCATGTGATTACAGGAAGTCAGGCTTTAAACGGCAACTAAATAATAACAACAGCAAGTATCAGCAGATTGTGATGAAACCATGAAAGCTGGAAAGCCTGAGACGTTAGGAGTTCCAGATGTTGCATTCAGATAAGTATCTCTGGCCTGAGCTTTTCTAATTAGCTACAGAAACCAAGTTGTCATGTAAAGATGTCTTTTAAGGCTCCCTCAGCAGATTCATTATAGTTGTCTAGGATGGACTGATACTCGTTCATAATGTTTCCTTTTTTATTTGCTACTTAGGAATTTACTGAATGAAATCCCATTGCCGTGCTGTAGACGTCTCTGCAGCTGCGTGAACCGAGCAGACACCGGGATCCAGTCATACTTCACGCTTCAGCTGGAGTCTGAATCCGAGCCCAGTCTCTGCTGCTGGGATCTAACCCGCTGGCTGATAAGGGTAATTTATTCTGAGCAGCTCGGGACACCTCTGCCAGTGACATTTCCATATCTCTGCTCATGAAGGGCTGGTTAATGATGAACGGAGTCAACTGAGGTAGCAGAGACCAAACTCATCTCCGCTCTAGCGTCACTGCCTGACTTCAGATAGCTTCCTGAAGGGAGGCAGCTTTGATCAGGCTGCAGCAGTGGGGGAAATGGTTGGGAGCAATACCTGATGTTTTGCATCTGGTCCATTTTAAAAACTGTTTTCATGTTTAAAAATAAGTTTCACTCGGTGAGGAATCGCAGCTCTGCGGGAGCTGTGGGCCCAGCCCTGAGCCCTTCCTTGCACTGCTGGTGTCACTGACAGCACCTTCTGCTCCTGGTGTGGTAATCACTGGGGGGGTCAATTCAACTCCTTGGTTTTCTGCAAGAGGAAATGTGCTTTAGTGTTTCGAGCTGCACGTGTGAGACAGTTGCTGGAAGTCCTGTGGGTTAGGTATGGCTGAGGAGCTGCAGCATGTGCTCGTTGGTGGGTGCTGGTGTTAAAAAACAAAGTTTACTTAGAGCCAGTCTGAAATCCCTTTTAAAGAGGACTCGGTTTTCCTCTGTGAAACCTTCCCTTGACTCCTTCCCTGTACGTGTTTATAGCCTGGGCCTGGGCAGCAAATTTGGCTGAAATGGAGAACATCCTTGCGACATCACCAACCAACTCCCTCTGTAGCCTAAACTGCCACGTCCCTTCCCCACCGTGGGTCTCTTCCCAGAGGTGCCAGCTGAATGCACGCATTCAAAGTCAGCTCCAGTGAGAGCACGGGACAAGCTCAGCTCAGAGCACGCGGAGAAGAAGTGAAGCTCCATCCACAAAGCGAAGCTGGCTGAGGCGGTGGGTCATGTTTGTTTATTTACACCCAGGGTGGCTGCCCCGAAGACTGTTAGTTGGGTCAGTTGTTTGCAACCCAAACTTGTTACTGTGCAAAAACTGGTAGAACTAGATAAAGACAACAGGAATTTTCCTATAGCCCCGTGGGCTACAACAGATAATAACAAACTGGCCTGCCTCTATTAAAAAGCCATTTCAGCATCGGGTCATGTTGTTTAGTGGTACTAGGATCCAGCAGAGCCAGCCCGCTTCCCAGATACCCTGCACACAGAGGTATTCCCCGAACTGGAAAACAACTGCTGAGAAAGGGTCAGTGAGGGGTTTGTCTCTCTCACTCGCTTCAGAAGGCCAAATCCTTGTTCTCCTTTTCCTCATCATTACTATGACAATGGCACTATAGAGTGACTTCTGCAGCCTCTGCTGTGCTATGTGTTGTACAAACAGAGCCAAAGGGAAGTCCTGCCAGACTGCAGACTTGCAGCCCAAGGAAGTTCCAGTTCAGCTTTTTGCTCTACTTTGCCAGGGAAAAGGCTCTGGGAAGCAGAGGGAATCTCACAGGGAAACTGTCTGGTCTGGATATCAAAGGTTTCTGCAGACTTAGATGGCACAAGCTATACTTTTTGCTGGAAAAGCACCTGAAGCAGCCACATCTGCCTTTGGAGAACAGCTCACTTTAGGCTGCTTCAGGCTGCTTCCTCTTACTGCATATTAATTGCTGTAGTGTTTTAATAACCTTTGGTCAAAGACAGCTGAAATTCCTGGCACATCACAGGACAACAGGAAAAGATGTTTGACAGCTGTCAGTGGGAAAAGCCGTGTATCCTAAAGGGATTAAAGCCCTTGCTTTGAAGTTTCTTACAAGTTATACAGAAAAGAAGCCAGGCTGGGTAAAGGGAGTGTGAAATTCCTTATCTGAGGGCACGCTGCAAATCGGTGGCGGTGGGAGGAATAGGAACATCAGGGTGGGATGGTCCCAGGGCCGTGCCGCACCTTAGGCAGCTCCTCCACACGCAGACCCAATCGGCTCCTGAGTGGCAGCGGCGTCTGAGGGCTGGAGACCCTATGAGTGACGTTGTCCTCAATCACAGAGCTGCTGATCTCTTGCTAACGAAACGCAGCTAATCACAGTCTGCCCCTGGATGTTTGAAGAGGGTTTAACAATCCAAACACGAGTGCAACCCTGTTGCCTTAGAGAGGGTGTAGCTGTCAGCAAAATTTGGCCCTCTCTTTCAAATTTTGCAGTTTGTCTTGACTGCTGCATGCTTTATTTTTAGAGCATCATAAAGGGCTTTTGTTCCAAGGTATATTTAACAGGGGAGTGGAAGGGAAGTGGGAGGGTTTTGTGCATAGAGAATGTATCTCTTGGTCTCTTTCTTCTAACCCACTCCCTCACCAGATACTCTTGGAGGGTGGAGTATAAATGAAAAAAAAAGAGAGAAAATAATAATTAAAAATACTGAAATCATAGTCAAAGGGTTTGTCTGGGCGTCCAGGCCTGGAGGCCTCTCAGGCGTCATAAAACATACATTATCCCAAAAAAGACAAGATGCCCAAGTGAATGGAAGAGGCAGGGTGAGGGTGGTCCCGTCTGGCAGAAGTTGGGGGGGTATTGGAGGCAGTGCGGTGCCCAGGCAGTGCCGGCTGTCCTTGCTTCCCCCAGCACGCATCACACCCAGGCTGGCGTGTGTGTGCTGGGGTGGTCCTGATCCTCCTTTGGCGATAGCGTAAAGCCAACTCAGGGGAGGCTGTGAGGGTCCTGTCTGTGGAAGGATTGGTAACAGGGGGTGGGTAACATTTTCATCTGGCCTTGAAAAGGTGTCCGAGAGAGCAAACTCAAGCTGGCGTTCCCATAAAAACGACCAGAGGGGCTGCTTTCTGCTGTGAGCGATGTTACCCAGGCGCCATGGTTCCCGGGGGCTGGGAGAGCGCCGCAGCGCTGCGGGTAGGCGCGCAGCTAATTGCATAAGAAATAAGACTGTATGCGAGAACGAGCACGCATCTTCCTACCTGGCAAAGTCTCTCGCTCCGCCATTGCGGTAAGATCCTCGCAGGAAAAAGACGAGGGCCTGGATTGGTGGCAGCCAAGCTAAAAGGAAGCTTAATGCTTAAAACCGGGATTAGTGAAACTAAGGGAGACAGCCACAGCTGTCCTTCTGGAGTCCTAGTGAATTCATTCAAAGGGGAATCTGTGTTTCTGTCCCTTCTCCCAGTCTTTCCCAGCTTCCCAAGGGACCTGGTGGCTTTTCCAGCAGACTCCAGGCACGCTGAAGCAGAACAGCGCACGTAGCCTTGCTGATGCCTGGCAGGCAGCACCAAGAGCCTGGTAAGCCCAGACCAGCCCTGGCTGTCCCCACTTCCACCCGAGCTGTGGCACATGAGCTGCAAGTGCAGCAGGGGTGGGCTCAGACTCCCAGGGGTAGAAACAAAGCTTTGCCAGCAGCATGCTGCGTACAGAGCTTAGCTCCAGGTCTGGTGGCTTCATTTTGCTCCTGTCACAGAGCAGCAGACAGCATCATCCCTGCTGTTCTGCAAAGGGCTGAGTGTGAAATCCTGCAGGTTTCCATCCAGAGGTGGATTTGGCCCGGCTGTGGTGGCACTGAGGCCTGCAGGGCACCTTTCACTAAGGCAAAGCCTGTCAGTGCTCAGCTTTGCCAGACACATTTCTCTTCTTTGACACAGGCTTTTTCCCCACAGAGGTCAGAATCCCTTGCCCTGCCATTGCCCTGCATGGTCTGGCTCAGCTGCTGTTTTCTCCTCCTTCACTTTTGTTGCTGGAATCTGGAAAGTCTCACTGAAAGGTTAGAAGAAACTTGGAAATCCCCTAAGGGGACGTTGCTGCTCTTTGCACTACCCAGAGTCAATGAAATACTCTGCCTCGATCCAGGTAAAGGACAAGTACTCAGGATTACAACTCTGGTCATCACGAACTTGGCAGTGATTCGTAAATTTAGAGATACAATCAGACTATTGATCAACTAATGCCACCACTACCTAAGATTTGTGCTTTCCTTGGCTGGATAGGACATACGTGTTCTTCCCTCTTCTTTTTTGGTACTCTCACCACTGCACGGTCTCTGCTATGGCATCAATTCTGACCATCAGCCCTCATTCACCTGACTTTTGGGTACTACTGTCCTCTGCAGGACAGGATCCTGGCAGCTGGTGCTCTCCAGTGATCTCCAACGGAGTTTGCATTGCCCTAGCCCTTTGGTTTTCATTCTCAGAAAACAGACTTTGTCCAGTCCCTAGATCCCTGGCAGGCAGAGTTTGCACAGCAGAGTGGAGGGCGGTAGTTGCTGGCTGGGCCAGCAAAGCTCAGCCCAGCACGTCCTCATCAGCCGGTGCAGACACACCACGGTCATCCTTCCTGCGCTCCGAGCCAGCCGTGCTCTGAGCCACAAGCCGGAGAGATGTGCTTGAAGGGTGTTGTACCCAAATTAATATGCTCTGTCTCCACGTCTGCCTGTGTAAACATGCCTCGTGTTTGCCTGAGTGGGCTGGGAAGGCCACTCGCCACCAAGCTGGGAGAGCTGAACTTAGGTGGAGGAAGACCCACGAGCCCTCTTGGATTGACCTGCTGGTGCAGGGCGCTGAGCGGGGCAGACCCAGTGAGACGGTGATGGGGGGGTGAGAACGAGTGGTGGAAGCCTTTCTTTTTCCCTTTGTTTTAAGGCTTGTACCAACTTGTCTCGTAAAATCCTCTCCTGCCTTCCAAATCCAGTCAACATGAGTCACCCGCTGAGCCCATCCTTTGCCTCCTCGTTGCAACACGGATGACAGAAACCATCCAACAGGAGAGCTTGAATCCATGATGAGTTTTGTTCTATTGCATAAATCTTTTCCCCGTTTACAGGTGAGTTGCTACAGAGCTATTGCCTGGGTGGTATCCCTGCAGCAAGTTCCCAAACGGCGTGTGTCCGGGCTTCCCGCTGTCGTCCCCTGCGTCCTGGAGTCACGCTCTTGTCTGCGCTACAGAAGGCAGGACAGCGTGCGTGAACGGTATGGAAAGAGGTTATCCCGCAGACCTGTTTGCCTTACGTATCCAGTGTCATGCAAAGACTCCCTGAGCCGGTGTATTTGCTGCATGTCTTGGCATCTGAATTTAGGGGGTTTAAAGTTACTTTTTTAGGAGAAAAAGACCAAATCCACCTATGGGGACTTTCTGGAGTGAGCAGCTAAAGAAGGTGAGAGAAGGGAAGAGAGGGTTAGCCTGTCAGGACAATTACCATTTGGGAATGAGAGGAAACGATGAGACGAGGCATCTCGTCTTCCCTAATTTATTCCTTTATATGTATGTATGTATTTTTGTCTGTGTATTTATATATAAAGAAACAGCAAAGGACAAATCAACCCCCAGATTCCTAAAAATGACAGCTATTTGGCATCGCAGCACAGGGAACACGTCCACCAAACTGAAACTAATTATCCCCGAGATGAATAACTGATTCCACTCCTTTATCCTATCTTTTTTTCCCCGGAGGGCTTTTCCCTCCCTCCTCCCTCCCTCCTTCCCTCCCCACCCACCTCCCTGCCCTCCATCCCCCGGCAGGCAGAGGGTTACGCTGCACCTGTCTGGGTGTACCTGTCCCAGGGCACCTGTACCGGCAGCCAATCCCCGCACCCCCGGCAGCAGCTCCGGACCAAACCTCGCCATAAATCAAACACTTCACAGCCAATGTCTGTCTTCAGCAGGTACTAGGAGAGAGAAGCCGTCAGAATTTACCATCTGCGAGGATTTGGAAACGTGGCGAAACATGTCTAATGAACTCGAGTAAGTAGGCTGGTTTTCTGTTTGCTCCGTGCCGGCTGGTGGTTCTTCTGAGCCTCCTTAAGGTGCTCTGGATCTGAATGAATTGGCTCCTTGGGTTAATCCCACTGGCCAGCTGTTTGCAAGTGGAAGTGGAAGAGTGGGATGGGAGCATTTTGCCAGACTTTGTTCCTCACTAACCTGTTGCTGCTCTTAGGAGGAATCATTTTTACCATCGTTTTGGAGTTGTTTAAAATCATGATCCTGAGTTATACCCCCCTGCCCCCCCAGACTGAAGTTTGACAGATGGGGTTTCTGTCTAGGGGCAAGTCTGTTCTGCCCCTGCCCAACTAAATCTAGCGTAAGATCCAGAAATTATGGGGGGTTTTGGGGTGGTTTTTTTGTTGGTTTTTTTTTTTTCTTAGAAAATACCTTCCAAAGTATTTCCCAGTTTCTATTTTTCGGGACAGGGGTTGTTGCATCACCTTCTTTTTTTTTTTTTCTCCTTCTTGTTTTTTTGTTTGAAGTAAATTAAGTTAATTATAATTGGATTTTTTTTTTAAACAAGAAAAAGCATATAACATTTTATTGACCCTGTATAACTCTTGCTTCTAATCTTGGGATCTCCAAAATATTTTGAGCTTTGGATGCTGCTGGTATGCACTTGCACAGCGTACCGTGCCTCATGCCTCTGGGATAAGAGCAAACGAATGTCGTGTTGGTCTGGCGTGATGTAGTAGAGGCTGGGGGAATACTGAACAATGGTAGTGAATGCTGCTGTCAGTCCAGTCTGAAAAAGCTGTCTGGGTATAGAATCCTGATGAAGTACTGGTGTGTAATAGAATATACCAAGAGGTGTATGTCCATTTATACACGTCCAGGTACAGACACGGTGCTTCGGAAGGTGTATTTTGAAAGAGCACTTACCTGTGTGTGTTTACAAGCCTGACAGAGGTGTTGTGACAGCTAATCTCTTAATAATTAAGAACCCTGAGAAGGTGCAGCACTAATTATTATTTTATGTAAATACTGGGATCAATATGCTTGGATCGATTAAGAATCAGTGCCTTACATTTCACTTTCTGCACTCTTTGGGTAATTTATTTGATGCTTTTTAAACATAAGAGTCAGGCCATGTGGCTCACTCTCAAACTGCTGCTGAGTGTTGGTGTGTGTACACAGTGCGTTGCAGCATTAGATTGATGTATTGCTAATTACGGACTGGGGCATTATGTTACGTGATGAATTACATGGGTGCTTGACTCTCCTCTTACTAACGGACTGTTAACCCCTGTGCCTTTCACATGGGAAAGGGGGATCTGATGGGAGCAGCACGCTGCAACGGCAGATCCAAACGCAGAGGTTGCTGCCCTCTCTCTATCTCCAGGACAGATCTCCATAGGGGTGTGTTTGATTAGCTCTGGAGGTAAAAGGCTCCTATAAAACATTTTCCTACAGACTGAACCTGAGGACACATTTGCAGATCTCTGAAAATCTCACTTTAATTCGCTAGCCCACAGCTGGGGGGTGGGGTGGGGACAGAATTCTGTGGGGAGTGAGACAACTGGGTCTCTGGTGCCTTCTCAGAGGGGCTGGGGCAGGGCAGGCACTGTTTGGGGACACAAAGGGCCTGGGCTACCCCACCAAAAGCTCCCCAGGGGCTGTGATAGGAGATAAGGGAGCTTCTTGGTACCAAAGGCATAGCTGAAACGTTCAGACAGCCTTTGGGTTTACTGTGAAAGGGGAAGAGGTGTCACTGGGGAGGAGAAATGGTGTGAAGAGCTGCTAAAGCCCACCATCTGAGCAATGAGGCTGTTGCAGTAGCTGTTAACCTCTGGTTAATCACCCAGGCCACAGTCATAGAGGGTGTAGCTTTGCAGACATCAGGGGAAGGAAAGGGCTCTCAGGAGCAGTATGTGGCGATCTGATAAGGGCAGCAGTGTGTGTCTGTGTCCATTGTTCTTTATGCAACCTCCAGGACAGGCTGAGCACAGGGAGGATGGATGTGAGCTGTGAGAAGGTGCCCACATGTACCCGACTTTAAGGGAGCTGTGATATCCCCACAGACTGATGCTGTCACCCAGATGACAGGGAGAATAATCTCACCTCTCCCTTTGCTACTTTAATTTCACAGAAAGGGAAGAGTCTAGTGTGGCATGAGAGAATGAGGTGTTTTGCCTATTATAAAATATTCTAACTGATAATTTCCATAGTCTTCTAAATTGAACTTCTGTCTAACTTTGCAATGCGTGGGCTTGAAAGAGTTAACCAGGAGTTACTCCCAGTTGTGGTTTTGTGGTCGAAACCATGATCGCCAGAAGCAAATTTTTGTCATGCATAAGGTGTGTTATTAAAACTTGAGTTATGCTCCCGGTGAATGAAAAGTTAAAGCCCTTTTATAAAACCCCGGCAGTAAAGCACACAAGGGATAACCACGCTGAAGCGCTTTCAAGGGAGACGGGGTCTGGGGGTTTTTTAAGTTATGTAAAGAGAAAGAGAGATTTGTAAATTAAAGAAACAACAATCGCATAACTGCTATGCAATTCACAACAAAGGGGTAAAAGCCCTCTGAATAAACTCTAGACTCAAAGCAGAGATAAATCAACATTTACATAGTATCTCTGCTTTGATGCTTTGGGTCACATTTTCAACTGCTTGGTACATTGGTATAATTCCAGATAAATTTGTAGCGTACAGACAGTTACACTGATGAGGATCTACTCCTGCTTTGTTCACCCTGGTGTTTAAATTGTTGATCCTCGTAAAGTATTCATCTGAAAACGCGCTTACATTGCACCTGCAAGTGCTTCAGCGGAGTGGATTGGCGGGGAGACCCTGGGATCCTGGAGTAGTGTGTGCTCCAGGGTGACAAAGGCAACAACCGAAAAATAATCAGTGGCACTGGTTGTACGGCATACGATTATATCCTGGCTGGGAACCCTTTGCTAATACCCAAGTTTCAAAGGCTTGGAAGATAGGAAAACGTGATGGCTTGCTTGCTGTTACCCCTCTAGGTGTTGTTCTGTCTGTAGCTGTGATTGTGGGATGGGTGGGGGCAGCTCTGATCCAAAACCGGTCCCTGCCCCCCAGTGTTCGTAACCACGAGTGTTCAGAGGAGCAGAGCAGGCGTCCTTTACCAAGGTACTTGGTTCCTGGGTGCCAGCCACCTGCTTGTTGCTTGGCGTTGCCCTGTCTTTGCCGTCTGAGCTGTGATGCTTGCTCTCCAGAAACGTGGTGCTTAACAGGGTTGTACGTAGGATGGGATGAATTGCATTTGTTTGGCAAAAGCGTTGTTCGAAACACATTATGCTGGGGTTTTTATTAAAGAGCAGAGCAAAAGGCTTGCCTGACCCTGGGGGACACATGCTCACAGGATACTCTGAATCAGAGTACGTTAGAGTGCACATACGGAGTACGTGGGCCGAGCACATTATGGGATACCTTGACAGCTGAGCTCTGGCCAACCTGGGAAGAAAGTGGAAAACCAAAGGGGAGAGCCAACCCTGGCCATCTCTCTCCAGGTCTGCAGACAGACCACAGTGCAGCTGAGGGAGGTACAGCCGCTGCCAGACGTGGAGCGAGGACAGCCTGAGAGGGCCGGGGAGCGAGCTGCATCACGTGAGCGAGGCTTGTGTCGAGCGTCCTGCCCTGACGCACGCTTCCTGGATCCTCTTGGGCAACGCGCTGAGGATTCACCTCACCCACCTTCAGCCAGGTTAAACTGGGTGCCAAGTTTGTTAGCTGAGTTCGCAGGCGATAGGAAGGGATCGGCACATCCCAGCCTAACACGGGAGGACTGAACTGTCCTGTTGGCTCAGGGCACGTAGGCAGCCTGAGACCCAACGTGTAGCTCTCAAGTGGCAGACCTCCCATGAGGTTAATATGAATCTCTGCTCTTACTACTTCATGAAATGAGTGCTGAGGTTCACAGAGAAATATGTAACATCATTTAGTGTGTTACTGCAGGGTCCTCTACTAGGATGTGGTGAGGGAAGTACAGGAATTTGAGTAAAACCGGGCTCTGTTCTCAGTCAGGGCCTCCTTGCCCTGCTACAGTACAAATAATCCATAATAATTGATTACTCGATTAAAGCCAGATTACCTGAAGAGCAGTAAAAAAGAAACAAACTTTGTCGCAAAAGATTGCATCTCCCTGTGTTGCTACCGTCGGCTTTTTTAACCCAAGTCTTGTAAAACTGGGATTTATTTTTTAAATTTTATTTAAAAGCCACAGCTCCTGGAGTCACTGAATACGTGAGAATTCAAAAATATAGCAGGTAGGGATGTGGATCGTTTGGGATGTGGAATCTGGGAGGAAAAAAGATTCATAAACACGGAAAACAAGGAAGAGGACTGGACTCTCGGAGTTAGGAAGCTCTTCTCCTCGTGTGTAATCTTTCCCATGGTGTTTGAAGGACTGGGAGCTTCAGTATGGGGGGGGTGTGTGTGTGTGTATTGTATTGGTGGAGATGAAGGTTTGTGTTCATGAATACATGTGTACATAAGGCAGCCTTATCTGTCCTCAGTGGAAATAAGAAAGTGAGTGGAAGTTTAGACCGAGAATTGAGAAGTGCCGGGTGATGCTCAGTCAGAGGCACTGTTAAGGGCCTGGGCTTTGTGTCCTCCCTTTGGAGGCAGATCACCCTGAAACTCAGGACACCTCAAAACTGAAGCATCCGACATCGCAAACTGCTTCTGGAAAAAATCAGCCCTAATTCCTGAACTGCAAACTAATTCTGTGCCGTAATCTGTTGTGTTAGGCAGGGAAGGCACTACAGGACGAATCATTTGTGAAATGCGATTGTGTGGGTGGATACCTCAAGGATGATGTTATCAGGTAAAACACAATACCAGCTGGTGTCCCCCAAACATCGCTCCACACTGAATCGTCTCATGCAGCCCTTCAGGCTAGAAAGGCAGGAACCAGTCCAGTGCTGGCGAGGTTTATAGCAGAGGCTCCGGTCTGGTTCTGTTCTCCCATCTTCACCGAGCAGCCTTGGATAAGTGATTTTACTGACAATCCCATGTCTTGGTTTCTCCTCCCGTGAGAATAAACAGCTCCAAAAGCAGCCAGTTAAGCTGGTGTAAAAATGGAAGAGTAATTCTCAGCTTTGACCATGGTCTGTGGATCCTGAAGAGCTTTAAGTGACCAAAGAGGGCCAAGACACTGGCAAGCTCCTGCATATTTCCCAGGTAGTGCCTGCCCCTGGAAGGTCTGTCTGGCTCCACGACGCTTTGGATTCAGCCTGCAAACCGTTCCAACTGGTTTCAGCTCTGCACAAGAGTTGGGGTGGGGGATTCGGTCAAAGAGCTTGGCAAGGCTCTATCTCCATGAGCGTCAGCGCAACGTGCATTGCCCCGGTCCCCACCTTCCTCTTGTCCCAGCTGCGGGGATGCACCACACCTTCCCGCTGCGCGGCCGGAGCCGGCTGCACGGCTAACTCATCACCCACCGGCTTGCATCGATGCTGAGGACTCTCAGCGCCCTTTTGGGAAATAGGAGCCATTTCTCAACGGTGCTCATGGTGGCCCCTTTCCTTTCCATCCCAGCCACCGCACGTTTCTGCTCTGCCCTTACTCAGTGCAGGTAGATGCCCTGTGGCGTGCATCTGCGCAGGGTCTCTGGTGAGTGCGCTGCAGGTAGCTTGTCTCATGTGAGTGCCACACAGGCCATTGCTTTCAGGAAAAGAGAGGCTTGTGCTGTCTTTGTGGGTGAAGCAGAGCCGAGGGATGGCAAGGAAACATCTAGCTGTTGTGCGAACGTGCTGCACCACCCCGAGGCTGATTGTGCTGCTGAAATGCCCCTAAAGAAACCCAGGGACAGAGGCCACATTGTTATCCCACTGTCAGTGAAGGTATTTCAGTTCTGTAGGCAGTGCAGGTCGGGGTCCATGAGATTAGTGGATTCCTAGGCCTTGGATGCCCATGGATCGATGCTGTGTCGTGCTTGGTGTCTAGGCAGTATTTTCCATAATTAGTCTGTGTGTTTGTTATGTTTCTTTCTGTGGTTTTTTTTCCTGGTTCTGTCTGTGCTCTGAATTTTTGCCTGACCCTATGAATGGGCCTGTGACAGTGTGCTTACCGACGGCTGTACCGTCCCATTGTTTTCAGATGGGCCTATTTATTACACCTGCAAAGACAGGGTAAAGTCAGAACTTAGCTGGGAAGTTTGGATTTAGTAACAAGGCCACTCTGGGATGATATTCTTCCTTGGCAAAGGGGCCTGGCTAAAATCTCTACCCCAGGAAGCAGTCATGATAACTGCTGCTCTTCACCAGCCCTGCTCACTCAAGGGTAGTGTAGACCTCGCTCCATACACTGATAGGAGGCTCTCGGGGAGCATCAGGGTTGTTTCAACAGGGAGGGGAGTGCAACACGCAAAGCCCGAGCGAAGGAAAGCCCCTGCGAGAGCTGCCTGGGGTGTCTCTGAAGTCCTGCGGGCCGGGGTCTCTGTTCTGTGGCTTTGAATTCCTGCTCCTGGTTGCCATGGGTTCTCTGCTCCTTTGATAATATGATGTGTCTCTGTAGCCATCAGCATCTGGCATGGCTAATATTTAGGTTGGAGGCTTAATCGGTTATAGGGGAGAGAACAAAGACAAGCAACACAAAGCTTAAAGGCCGGCAAAACCACCCACTGAAACCCAACAAAAGGCAGGAGGAATACATGCGTTTCTTTCCTGCTTGGCTGATCTCCCCACCTAGACCCTTTGGGCATATTCTCCTGTTTCAGCATAGCCCTGAGTGTTTATTCATCATCAGGAGGCCACTGTTATGGGAGACTTGGCAGATAAATAGGGGAAACAGAGATTGGGTGGGATGGAGTGGGGATAGGGAGCTGGTATCACCTTGTGTCAAATTCTAAACTGTTTGGAAACAAATAGACTGCTCCCTTCCCCAGATTGTGCCCTGCTTTGCACATGACCCCCAGGCTCCGAGGGGTGAGTCTGTGCCCACAAGGGCGGCTGCTGGTCCCACGTGTTTGTATTTCATGGACCGGCCCTGGCTTTGTCCGAGGCGACTGCCGGGGAAAGGAAAGTTTGTTTTGCCAAACAGAGAGCAGACAGTTTGCAGTGGGCAAACACGGCATGGCCCCATGGAAAGGGCACCGCAGGGAGTGAGGAAAGGGAAGTTCACGTACGAGTGGATCTGGATTTGGACGTCTCTCTCCGGCAGCTCTACGTCACAGAGATTGCTAATGCTCTTGGAAGTAAACTGAGGTGGCGGTACGCTGTGGCTGCATGGGCTGAAATGTATCTGCTGTCAAAAAGGTGACAAAAACATGTCATCATCTCTGCTTATCTCCTCAAATCACCCTCTTTCTTCAGGTGTTGGTTAGCCCTGCTGATCTTCTGGAACAGGCTCAGAGCAGAGCAGGCCTCTCAGGAAAAGTAAGGTGGGATGGAGTCCGCATTACGTCTCACCTGCAGGGCTGTCCCAGCTGCAGAGTGTTTTCTGGGGCCATTCACCTGCCTCCACTCTATTTTCCATGACTGTGAGGGATTGTATAAACTCTGGAAAAGAAACAAGATGGAATAAACGTGTGACCCCGCATCCTGTCGCCATTGTCCCAGTCCTCAGCTGGGTGAATCAGTGCAACCTCACTGGGACCGATGCAAACTTGTGTTTGTCACAAACTGGACACGACTGCAAGTGGTTGAGCTCTCAAAACGCCCCTCACCCCCTTCCCTCTGCCTGCAGATTGCAGACCAGGTGATAAAATGCTAAAACACCAGCCGCCCGCACGTGCGGGCATTGTGCTGTGCTGAAGTGACAAGGCAGAGCGGAGTCGTACGACGAGGAGTGCTTCAACTGAGGGCTGGGGCGAGGGAGAAGAAAGCTCCAAAGCATTTTTTCTTGTAATATCTGTGCTTTTTTAAGCTTCTGAACGCTTTGTTGCTACATCGTACTGTGGTGTGTTTATCTATGTTGATTATAAGTGATAGGAGCTGAGTCTCACCCTGAGAGCAAGCTGTGTTGCTGCCCATTCTTCCTTGAGAAGATTGGATTGAGAACGGGTGAGGATTCCTGTCCAGACAGGACTGAACAGCCCATCGCCAAGTCGACAGCAGTGAAATCTGAGTCATGCCGATTGCTCGCCTTGGAGACAGCAGTGGCACTGACAGGGAGGGAGGGCTGCGTGAGAAACGCTAAAGACAACGAAACTCGCACAGCACCTGGAGAGGTTTCATGTGCGGGGTGAAACCGGTGCTGGTCCCTCATCCCGACGTGCGAGGGAGAAGAGGAGCAAGCTCAGCATCTTGATTGGAGCTGGTGGCGACCAGAACCAGCTGCTGCTTGGACCAAGCTCAGGCACCTGCTGCCAGGCAAGGGTAGAAACCAGTGGGAACTGGGTGCCTCAGGCCACGAGCAGAGCTGTTACCAGCTTCTCTGCAACTCAGATCTGGAGGGACACTGTGTGGAAGCAGCTATTGACCAAAAGGGTGATGCGGACAGCAGAGACAGCCCTTGGTGGCCCTTGTGCTACTCTGGGAGAGACTGTGTACCTTTACAGGGCTGCCACGCTGCTCAGCCAAGGAGAGCTCTTGAGTTTGATGCAGGAGCATCCCCCAAACGGCCTGCACACAGTTTACATGTGTATTCCCTGCTGGAGACGTGGCAGTGTGAGGGCTCGGTGCGCGTGCAGGAGTGAAGCTGCCTCAGCTGAGCTGCCAGGGACGATGGACCAGCATCTTCTACCCCATCCAAGGTCCACCTCTGTACCCTTCCAGTCTACAGCCCAGGAGCATCCGCTGAGCACCTGGTTTTTCACTCGGTCAGCGTGGGCAGCTCACACCAAACGGGCCGGCAGTGTCTGTCGTGGTTAGCAATAATTGGGAGTTTCAGAGATGACAGACTCGTTTCAAGAGGAATTACTGTTCTCGGAATGATTCACTTAACAGTCTAGCCCTGGACTTATTATAAACATGTGGAGAGAAGCTTAATGGAAACAACGTATTCCTTATAAAAATGCCATTAAAATGCAGCATTCGTCACCTCAATTCATGCAGATTTTCTTTGTCTTTCCATTAAAAAAACGGCAATTGATAAAGTTCTGCTCTTGGCAACTTTGGAGATTTAAAGAAATATTTCTTCTTACCATTTTTTTAAACCTTTTCCACTATGAAAACCAGTTGGCCCCTTCAGTAAGTTTCCATTTTGATGAAAAGGTAATTTTTGTCCACACAGCTTGTTTTTATGGCACATAGCGTGAGCTGTTGTGGTGACACCGTATACGCGTGGCCGGAGGACGTGGCAGGAGCGTGTCCGCTGATTCATCCTCCGAGTGGGTGAACCTGCGGCACAGAGCATCCTGGGAATGCGCGGAGGCACTTGTGCTGGCTGCTAGTAGGATGTGCTGGAGGAAAAGGAAAGATGACCAATGTTTGGGTAATTAAGTGTCTGACAGTTTATTAACATAAGATGGAGAGACCTGGAGAAAGTGCCAGAAGAGAGGACAGGCGGGACATTATTTTGGTATGTTGCTTCTCAGCTCACGTAGGCCCACGAGCCTCACCTTTGTCAGGAATTTCTTAGTGGAAGGGAGAGTGTTGTGATGTGCCTGACTACTTCCCTCTAAGTCAAATCAAATACAAATGACTGCAAAAAACTAAGTTTGGAACTAAATTTAAACCCCCTGAACTACAGCAAAGAAAAATGACGGGCGTTGGTTTCGTCTGGGTCGGTCGGGTTCTCTGAACGCTGCGTGGTCACTTACATCTGTGGCCAGCGCTGGCCTCCAGCTCCAAACTCAAGGGAAAATTTTGCAGTCTCCCGATGGTGTTGCAGTCAAGTTGCTGACCCACGTCCCACCTTGACGGTGCCCGAACCTGGCGGGCTGGTAGCGTGTGCTCGCTGAGGGAAGAGCGGTTGCGGACGGCGCCCTGGTGGTTTGCACCCCTGGAGAAGGAGGAGGGAAGCAGAGATACATCTGCCTCTGCGTGGCCCGAGCAGAGAGACTCTGGCCTAATTGTGTACATAGCTACGAATCGATAATCCCAAAGACTCTGGGAGTTAAGGACTGGGAAAGCATCCCTTCTCCATTCCAGCAGTGCCTTTGGGAAGTGTGTTCAGCGGGGTGGCGTGGAGGTTGCTGTGGAAAATGAGTATCCCTCATTGCGTTTCCTCTGTCTGGCTCAGTTTTAGGTCTGTGCGTCTGATGAAGAATGACACCATGAACTTCCAGAAATTCTCCTACACCAACGAAGATGAAGCCTGGAAAACCTACCTAGAGAACCCCTTGACAGCAGCCACCAAAGCTATGATGCGGGTGAACGGAGACGACGACAGCGTGGCTGCGCTGAGCCTCCTCTATGACTACTACATGGTACGTTCCCACGGGGGCTGGGTGTCCTGGGGGAGTTCGTCCCAGAGGAAGAGCGTGAAGGTTAAATACGTGCTCAGCCACCGCGGGAGGGTACCCACCTCCTGAGCTTTCCGCACTGTTCATGCAGCGAGCCTCATAACACCCCCAGGCGTAATGGCCCTATTATCCCCGGTGCCCAGGTGGTAAACTGAGGCACAAACCACCATTATACTGTAGAGGGAACACAGAACAGGGTGGAAAACTGAACCTGGGTGTCTTCAGTCTCAGCCTGGAGGGTTTTTTACCCGACAGCTTTCATATAGGAAACAGGGATGCTTTGAGGGACATGGAGCTGGAACAGCTAGGTGCCTTACAGACCCTAGCATCTTCACATTTCCAGTGTTGCTGTAGGATGGGGCTTCAGGAAATGTGGATATGATTTAGCCCTAATTAAAACCAATAGGACTGATGTTCCATTCACCTTGGCAGAACAAAATGATGTGGCTTGCCTAAGGTTACCTTGGGAATCCACAGCAGGACCATCCAGAGCCCAGGTCTCCTGTGTTCTACCCGGTGGTTATTATTCACCCAGTGTTTTATCTAGGAGACTTCACTTGCTCCGCAGACAAGGCTAATTCTGCCTCTGTTTTCCATTAATAAAATCTAACAATCAACAAACTCTTTGTTCTGCCCTGTTCCAGGTCCCAAAAGAGAAGAGGATTCTTCCATCTGGTATGATGGGACGCAATGAACTAGGAAAGAGGTTAGCTTCGTTTTTTCCTCTCTGTAGCTGTCTAATTCTCCTGCAGCTGCTTGCATGCATGATGGGTCTCTTAGCTTGCATAAAATAGACATCAAAGCACGGTGTTATTACCGACAACAGTGGAGGTTATTAACCCTGAGACATACATTAAAATTCTTTAGGCCAGATCCCAAGCAGGTATAAATTGAGCTACACCCATTTACACAACTGAGGATCTGTCTAGCTGTGTTCAGAGGAGTTGCACTGATTTGCAGCAACTGAAGAATTTGTCTTTATTTTGTGACAATTGGAAGGGGCCAAGGGGGCAGGCGTTGGCAGCAAGATGGGAATGACCAAGTCCTCTTCCATTCACTAGGCTGATAAGGATTTCTCTTTCACGTGCTTCCAGTCTCCCAGGATTCTCTTCCAATGACTCCCATTTGTCCTTTGAGGTTTTCAGATAATTAACGATTAAATTAATGGCTCATTGGCCACTATGAGTTCAGTTCCCCTTCCTGGATGCTGTGCACTTTGGCAACCTTTTCTGGTTGTCTGTTTTTAACTGACAGAACGAGCCTCTTGAACGACACTCATTCACTCTTCATAAATAAGCTGAGTTCAGCCGTGTTCTCCACTCTGAAAGGCCACTGCGTCCTGGACGGTGGTTTTCGTTAACTCTGAAAATCTCAGCACATACCTGAAGGTGAAGCTCTTGAAGCAGAGTGGGTGGGAGTTACTCGTTCAGCTTTACTTCCCCTGGGGGTAGCTCATGCTGCCAAGAGGTGCTGATGGGGGGGGTGGGTTTGTTTTCTGAGCATGGTAACAGGGGCAATAAGCCACCTTTTCCCAGCTCAGCCAGGGCTGCAGTGTCAGCAGGGTCACAGTCACCGCTGCAGAGGGGACTGGTGCTGGGGATGCTGCACAAAGGGATGGTTTCCACGTGCAAAAGGAGGGCATTTTTGTACGTGTCCTTATCACTTGGTAGCAACTATCCTTAGTCTTTTCTGCTCTGATGTCTGGGCCATACACCGCGCTTCCAATACTGCTGCCCTGTCAATTTTTCACTGACCTCATGTTCGCTGGGAGTTGTGCTTCCTAAACTCCTGGAATTTGTGAATTTGTACAAGAATCAGCTTGTACAAAGGACATTTTTGAAAGATCAGTGAGTCTTAAAAAGACTAAGCTAGAAAGACCACATAGCTGTTATCTTTTTTATTGTCCCTGCTGCTCTGAGTGTTTAATAGCCGAAACAAAGAACTAATGGACGTAGGCCCTGGATCTGCAGCCCCAAACCACGTCAAAACCATATTCTCTGATTCTGTGCGATCATCCCTTATCTGCTGAGCACCTCTGGCTGATTGCACTGAGAGAGGAGGGTGTGGGTGGAGATCACCCACGGGCCTCTCAGACCTCCCAGATGCACGCAGCTGACTCAAGGTCCCCTGGCACTAGACTCTGCAGTTTGCTGCCCAGCAGCACATCAAGGCTCTTGCTTCTTGCTCTGACAACTTGCTGGGGTTGTCCACCCTCTGCCCTGCTTTGAGACAGGACCCTTTCTCCACCAGGCACTGCCACGGAATGGAGTACGACCCAGAGATCGCATCCTTTGATGGCTCAGCCCATCTCATGAAGCTCTTGTCTGAAAACGTTTCCATGACCCAAGAGTATTGTGAGCCACACAAGAAGAACGGCTTAAGCCTTGAAGGCGTCCCTGCTCCTCACAAGCCAGCCATGCTTCCGCCAGGCACCAGCAAGCTGGATGCCACCCCAGACAACTACATGGTCCCTCCAGGGGATGTATACGACAACAGCTCGTTGAACTCCCTCTTCGAGACCATCCCCGTAGCCCCAGCACAGCAGAGGTGGCAGCCAGACAGCACTTTCAAGGAGGACCCCCAGGAGGTCAGAGCCGTTAGTGGGCTGCGTTGCTGACGGTGCAGCCCGGGGGTGCCGCAGGACGCTGTCTGGTTTGGGGTTTGTTCATGCTGGAGTCAGGGGGAGCTTTGCTTTTGTGTTAGAAGCTTGATGCCATCCCCACTGAATTGTTGGGGGTTGTACGCTGATTCTGGAAGTAGGATGAGGCTTTGAAAGAGGGTCCGTGCTTTCCCTGGGGCTTCTGTCATAATGTCTGGGAGAAGGTGGATGGACAAAGCACGAAAGGTTCTGCTTCTGACTGGTTTGTTTCCACTTTACAGTCGCTGCTCTTCAGTGACATCCTCAAACCCCAGCCAGAGCCACCTTGCCCCGAGAGTTATGCCACGGACGGTGTTAAGAGGTAACTGCCAATCCATGGTCTCTGGGTTTCCGGTGCACTTGGCTGTGCCCCTTTCCTGGGGGAAGCCTGGCATCCCTTTCCTCACCCCGAGGCAGTCTGACGATGACCATTGCAAACTTACGCATCTCGTGCTTTTGCAGGGACAAGTTGTGCCCCTTGGGGCCTTAGGAGCAAGTTGCTGTTCCGTGACCTTTTAGGCACAAAGCCGTGATGAACTGTAGTGTTTGTAGTATGAAGCGGGAATTAGGGCTTGGAATGTTTTGCTGAAAAGGAGTCAAAGCCAACCTTAAATTCAAGTTACTCGATGCAGTTCATGTTTTCAGCTTGAGGCGTGTGGTTCCGACTGTACCCTGCCAAACTGGTGTCAATCCAGGGCTGGCGGCTTCCGCTGCTGCGGCCACAGCTCATCAGCACCCTGAGCTGCACGAGGGGACGTGTGGCACTGCGGCCTTCCCTGTGCGGGTTGGCTGTGCTTTACAGCCCCTTCCCCGGGAGCACGGCTTGCTTCCCGCGCTGCAGATCTTTCCATAAGCTGCTTGAACGGGGTGAATGACAGAGCAGATGAGGACGGCAGCTGGTGAGGGTGATAAGCAGCCTCCTGACCTGAGGTTCAGGTTCTCACTGTGGGTTTAGCACTGTCAACCTTGATTTTAGAAGGTGCCACTGCCTCTCGTTGCTAAAGCATGAGAGAGGATTCTTCCTCCGTTCCACCTCTCTCAGGCAGAGCTTTCCTGCTCTAGATACCGCATCAAACCTATCAAACACATAATGTAGGTAACATTATTTCACCTCCCACTTTTTATTTGCCTCCTGAGTCATCTGACTCCGTGACTCAGGTGTCAGACATGGGGATTTTCACACAGACAGCAACTCGTGTTCTTGGGCGAGAGGCTTTCTCTTTGCTGCTTATTTGTGCACTGAAGTGCTCTGGCTCTCCTGGCTCTGGGTGAGAGGAGTCGCCAAGCCTATCTTCAGAGATGGCATCACAGGGGAGGTGGAGCAGGAAAAGGAGATGGGCTGGTGACTAAACAGGAATACGATGATCCCCAACTCCAGGGCACTGGCAGGGTCTGTGTGAAGGCTTGCTACGGGTGGTGGCTTGCACAGATTCCTCACAGAAGAAAACAGCTTGAGCTATGGCCTCCTGGTGTGAACCCTGATAGGTGCTGGTGAATGCCGAAGAGCAGGGCCTCGTGAAAGTCAGGCTCTTAAATTTCCTTGTCAACAGTGACACCTTCCTCTGTGTAGCACTACAAATCATTTCTGTAAAGGCTGAAGGTGCTGCTCACCAGACTGGGAGTTCAACAAGCTGGGCTTCTGCACCCATTTTTAAGCACCTGGATGAACAAGCAGATGTCAGTGTCCTGCAGGTCCCCCTGTTTCTCCAGGACCCGTTAGGACACAGTCTTCCTGCATCAGCCATGTATGGGTGTGAATTTGGAGGCAGGAATCCGAGTTTAGGATGTTGTCAAAAGCTCAACACAAACACCTCTTTTGGTTTAGGCGTTGGGTTGTGGCATGGTTCTGCAGCCATCCACAGAACACCACTGGGTACAGTAATGTACAGGGCGAGGGGTTTAAGTCAAGCCCAAAGGGTAAAGCGAGGATATGAGAGACCTGCTGCTCCCCAGGGTGTCGGGGGGATCAGTATGTGCTGTGCGGGGAGGTGCTTCCTGGTGTAGGGGCGTGCGAGAGGGGGGACAGGGCAGAGCCTGCTGTGTGCACAGAGTCTGTGGGGGTGGAGACTGGCATGTCTCTTGTTTTGCTTTTGGAGTGAAACAGCAGCGTGTGCTTATTCATCGTTCTCTCCTTGTTCGGTAAAGTGACTTTGAATACACCCTGGGGTCACCCAAAGCCATTCACATCAAGTCTGGGGACTCTCCCATGGCCTACCTCAACAAAGGACAGTTCTACCCCATCACGCTGCGGACAGCTGGAGACAGCAAATGTTTACACTTGTCCTCAAATAAAGTGAAGGTAAGAGACAAGCTGACAATTTTGCTGACACATGCTGTAATCAGACATCCAGCAATTGTACTCGCCTGGGAACAGAGCTGAACACGAAGAGTAATGGCTTTGTGTCTCATGTTGGCTTAAAGCGATGAATGGGATGGATTCACTCATAGCCAGCTAATCCCCTGATGCACAGCAACAGCCTTCGCGTTACCTGGCAGATGAAACCTTCACAGTAAGGCCGGGGGTGCACAAAAGGCCTCCCCAGCCGATGGCTGGCTGGGGGTCCTGGTGGGAAGACTTCTGAGCGAGAGAGGGGTTCCCCATCTTGCTCCTGGGGTATGTGGCCAGGCCTCAGAGCCACCTCTGAGACTGAGCTTGAATTCCCAGAAACCTGGTCCTGCAACCCTGAGCGGTATTTAGGGGCTAGACCTGGGACATCGCAACACTTACAGGATTTCTGAAACAGAGAATGTCTCGAAAAAGACCATTTAGGCTGTGCCAGCCTAATACCCGCTGCAGTACTGCTCTTGTTCCTGCAGCGCAGGGTCCTTGTATGCCTTGGAGGCAGTGGAAACTCACGGGCAGTGCAATTAGGAGGCATTCAGGGCATCTCAGTTTTTGCCCCTGGCTCCGTTCTGCCTTCCTGCCTGTATTCAGGTCCCTTCCCCACCTGCCTCAGTTTCCCCAGCTATAAAACATCAACAGTGACACTGAGCTGCCCTTGGCTGGTGCATGGGTGCACTGGATGGAGAGGGCAGTGAGGCCCCAAGCATCAGCCTGCTGTGTATACTGATAGGGGATATCTTCGCTGTGTTACAGAGTGTCGTGATGATTGTTTTTGACAATGAAAAGATCCCGACGGAGCAGCTCAAGTTCTGGAAGCACTGGCATTCCCGCCAGCCCACAGCCAAGCAGAGAGTCATTGACGTTGGTATGAGCGGGGCTGCCTGACTGCGGTGGCTGGGGGGGGTTGATAACTTCTGGCACCGTTTGACTGCATTTCCAATACACAAAAACTGCAGGGGCGCCCCAGAATCTGGCCTGGGGGAAAGCGGGGAGGAGCTGGTTGATCTGCTGCCTCAGAGCCTGTCTGGCTGAGGGGCTCGTGCGGGCTTCAGGTGGACTTTGCCAAGCGCAGGGACACGTGCTGGGACACCAAGATACACCAAAGACCCTCAGTCAGAGAGACAGAAACTGCTAAGCAATTCTGGCTCTTACAGATGTGACCCACGGCCTCTTGGGGTCTGGGAATCCGAGCTGGAAAAGGTTTTGGTACTGCTTGTCCTTCTCCAGTGCGGCCACACAGGACTGACAGTGTGTTATGCTTGGCCAGACGAAGGTTTTGTCCGTCCAGCTGAGCACCTCGCTAAGCACCTCGTTGAATTTAGAAGCGATCTGCACTGACTTTGCGGGTCTTCGCTACTCAGATAGTCCCCGCCCAGACCCTTGAGTCGTTCCGCCCGTCCCGTACATACGCACACTGAGGTTGAGCCAGCGGTACCAGGGCTGGCCTCTATTACATTACAAGGCTTCTTTTAGCCTTGGAGCGGGTGAGAAGCAGGCTTTGGGGCAGCGGAAAGCCTAGGGAATGTAACCAGGTTTGCAGCCAGAGTATAAACTGCTTCTCCACTGCCTTTCAGCTGACTGTAAAGAAAACTTCAACACGGTGCAGAACATCGAGGAGTTAGCCTACAACGCGCTCTCCTTCGTGTGGAACATCCATGAAGAAGCGAAGGTACAAACTGCTTGTGGAAGGGATATGGGAAGCCACGGTCCCCAGCAAAGCTGTAGCCTCCTTCCTGACGGCCCAGGCATGCTCCCCCACTTCTCGGCTGAGAGACAGAGAGTTTCAAATCCAAACAAGGCCATTCCAGTGGCCCCAGGTAGTGTTTGTCTGCCAGGAGAGCGGGGAAGGACACCATGCTTCTCTGTGTGTTTAAGCATTGCCATTAGCTAATAAACACTCTGGGTACAGCTGAGACTGGCTCAGAAATGTTTTGTTAGTGCTGATGGATAACTCTGAAGAAAGCCTTTTGCAGCAGGCAGCCCAGATCAGGGCTCTACTCACATGTAGGTGAAGCCTGGTTAAATAAACCACAGCTTAGGGAACAAAGACCCTCCTTTCAAGGCAGCATTTTGAGGCAGAAATGACTGACCACCCTTCTGTGTCATGTGGAAGGGAGACAGGCAGGCCACAAGATCCCTTTTGACCTTAAAATCTGTAAAGCTTGTGTCAGCATCCTCCCAGCTCTGCTGCCTCTTCTGCATCTCTTCAGAGCCTCTCTTAACACTTTGTACCGAGTGTGGATTGAGGGGAGCACAGAAAAGAAGGTGAAGTAACTGAGCAAAAAAGAAAAGCGTAAATACCGCATCTCCCTGAAGCTGGTAGCTTGGGAAAACTCGGGTTTGCTTTGGGATCTCAATAAGCCCTTCTTTTAGCCCAAAGGCGACCTTGGTCTTTTACAACCCAAGAGGTTAACAAATGTCTTCGAGGCAAAGCTGTCAGAAATGGAAGTATGTCAGGTATGTGGCGAGCCCTCGGGCTCCTCGGCAAAACTGGGTTTAACTCTTAGCAGAAACTCCGTACAGGCACTGGCCTGGGGCAGGTAGAGGTGAGACTTCAGAGAGCTGCGAGGGCTGGGAGCGAGGGGTCAGGTATTTGGGGCGTCTGTAGCACCTGTTCCTTCTCCCCAGTAAACTTCCCACCACAGTTACGTGGTTTTCTGTCTGCAGGATCTGACCAGAGCTGACAGGGGGTTTCAGGGCTCCAGAGCCCGGCTGAGGGAGCTTTCCCAGCTGCAAATCTGTCCCCAGAGATTTCAGGGTCACACAAATGAGTTGGTAATTTGGAGATACAATGTGGGTTATGTCTGTGTTCAGCTTTTCTTCAAACGTTTCCACGGGAGGTAACTCCATCCTGGTGGTAAAGGAGACCAATGGGTGATGAATATTTCTGTAACTGGCAGTGACGATCTGTGCTTCTTGAAGCTGTGCTCCAGCCCCTCTCCCTTCCCCCAAGGCATTGCTGTCCAGGGTCCCTGGGTCAAACGGGGGATCAGAAATACCAGCAGGAACATCCTCAGGCGGAACCCATGGAGCGGATAGAGCTGCAGTAGGTGTGGGGGGGCTCTGGCTAGGAAGGACAGGTGGTTGTGCTCAGGTGGGGACCAACAGCTTGGCTGACGTTGGGAGGGCTGGAAGGATCCCTCGGGAGCTGCTTTCCTTCCTGCCCACTGTTCTCCTGGCTGTTTGCAGCACCTCCCAGCTGATCGCTGCTCCTGTTTGCAGGTGTTTATTGGGGTGAACTGCCTGAGCACTGACTTCTCCTCCCAGAAGGGAGTGAAAGGCGTCCCGCTGAACCTCCAGATAGACACCTACGACTACGGCAATGGAACCAGCCAGCTGGTGCACCGCGCCGTCTGCCAGATCAAGATCTTCTGCGACAAGGTACAACAGTGCGTTTCCACCAGGCCCTCCGAGAGGCGTTTTGAACGGGCGGCCGGTGGCTCCAGGAGGATGAACAGAAAAGCGAGAGCCTAGGCCAGCCCAGAGCTGAGGGACAGAGAAGTCCCTCAGCTGAGGGAGACGGGACAGTGGGGATGTGTCAGCACTGCTGAGGCCTTTGTAGAACAGAGTCCTTAGAAAGTTTTCCCCATGTCAGACCGACAGGGGATCGCGCCTCATATTAAACTCTATTTTTGACATGTTTTTAAGTAGAAGAGATGAGCATCTCTTCAGAGGTTCTTCCCCAGCCTCAGCGACTTTCCCGTGGGAAAATTTCTCACACCTATTTTTGACTGCATTTTTCATTTTTAAAAGCAAATTTTGTGTTCAATTTTTAGTTTGTCAGTACCACAAAGTTTGGGATGGGCCGTAGACGGTCTCTGAGATGAGCATCTCTGAATAAAGGCCTTTGCCTCAATGTGCTTGCCTCCAGAGACGGCCAGTAAACCCTCTCTTGCCAATGTTAGAACCGTCAATGTCCTAATTTTTGCCTTCTTTTCCCGCCAGGGAGCAGAGAGGAAAATGCGGGATGATGAAAGGAAACAGTTCAGAAGGAAAGGGAAATGCCTGGACTCCAATAACAACGGTCAGTGCCAGCGTTTGATACCGATCCGAAGCGTGTGGAAATCCATGTAGCCTTGTCCATTAACTTCCCCAGGATCTGGCCCTGGGCGGTTCCGAGCCTGATGAAATCACCGTCCACAAGGAGCCTGTCGGCCAGTCCTTGCCCGCTCTCTCACCAAGATGCCCAGAGCCCTTTGCTAATACCAACCAACCTTTCTGAATTGCCCTGGGGCCTCGGCAGGGAGCCTTCCCTGGGGGATGGCACTGGGCGAGCCCTGAACTCCTGCTTCCGCGGGGCCCTTCCTCCTTCCTTCTGGGACACCTTGCGCGGGCGCTTTCCCCTCTCTGCGTGTAGTTGCCTCTCAAACTGCCAGCTGAACCGAGATGAACTGGACTTTCCATCTGCAGGTCTGAAAGGCTGTTTGCTCTCTGGCTTCAGAGGGAATGAACTCACGTTCCTGAGGCCAGAAACAGACCTCGAAACCCAGCCAGTCCTGTTTATCCCCAACGTCCATTTTTCAAACCTGCAGAGGTGTGGCACGGTAAGTCCCTTCGAACAAACAACCGGCCTTTTGCCCTCCTCTGTCACCCCATCGTTTCCAAACTGATCCGTCCCCCAGACGTGACTGTGTTATGTAAAAAACCAAACCACAGCTCCTCCGTGGGGCTGTGGTGAACTGGAAGACGTGGCTGTCAGGAGTGGCCTAGGCGTGCAGGTGATGGGCAAGATAACCTCTCCAGGTTCCTTCCAGCCAGATCTTCCTGTGGTTTACAGGTACCACCTGCAGCTTCCTCAGAGGGCTGGAGTGGCAGCAAAAGCATCAGCAGAAAGTAAACTATAGAAAAATGTGACCATGTCAGTCCCTGCATGTGTGGGGCGTCTCTCGCTTGTCCTCTGCCCTTCTCTACCCCCTAGACGCAGCATCCTTCAGAGCTCATCAGTATTCCCTCAAGGGACAGCTGCCTCAGTTTGTCCAAAAGGGGGAAACAGCCCCCTGTGACGGTTCTGTCACACTATTGCAGTGGCTGCTCCAGGGATCCATCAGCTCCAAAACCGGGGACCAGCAGAATCTGGTTTACGACCAAAGACCTCGCTGAGCACCGTGGCCCTCAGCCCCCAGCAGGTTATGAGATCTGACCTGCTTTTGGGTCTGGCTAGACACGTGCTCAGGTCTCCTGTGGGCAGAGGAGGAGAATCTTTACATCAGGTTTTGTCTCGTCTAAGAAACACAGAAGTTTGGGTTTAATTGTATAGGAAAAGTGATGGACTGGGAGGAGGGAGATCTGTTTAAAATGTGCCCATGTTCCCCCCCCCCAGCTTCATAGTGGTGATACTGTGCAGACTAAAAGATCCATGTTTCCTTTCCATTTCCAGGCGCTCCCTCCTGCTGTTCCCAGCTCTGCAAACAGGTAAGGATGCAGCAGTTCGTGTTGCCCATCCATCAGCTGCTCTGTGCCTGGGGACGTTGGGTGTCGATGGGCAGGATATATCTGCAGGTGCAAAACCCAGCACAGCGTCTCCCCGGTGCCCTCGAGTGTCAAAATACGTGTTCGGCTTTGGCCCAGAGTGGACTCAAGGGATGCAGGGCCACAGATGAGCCTGACTGTCCTGTTCTTGTTGAGACAGTGCCAGAAGCAGGGGGGAAAAAGGATCACAGAACTATCCCTGAAGGGTTCAAGTGAGCAGAGGCAGATACTGCTGTAAAATAAACGGGAATGAAGTAGAAATCACCCTTGTATCGAGAGTGGGGAGAACCAGCACTCGCCCTGGGCTCGATCCGCTGCCTAGCGATAGCGACAGCAAAACAATGACGTGAAGGGCCCAAAGGCTTTGGTGGCAGCAAACCCGCTGCCTGCGCTGGCTGGTGTCCCCGTGTGCGATAGGCAGGGGCCTGACGCCCCGCTAGAGGCTGTGCTGCCGGAATGGCCAAACCGATGCGTAATTGCTGGGTGTCCGTTGGAGTAATTGGTTGTTCAGTCACTGGAACTGTTTCATGCACTGCTGTTGTTCCGTCCTCTTGAGACTCTCGCCTTCCTTTTGCTTAGGCTGCCCTTAAAACGGAGCGGCGCCTCCTTCACAGATGAGTTTGAGCCCATTCCTCCAAAGCAAACCAAGGAAGAAGATCCCCAGAGAGGTAACCCCCGGGATAGCAGCTCCTCTTGAATGTAGCGTCTCCTTTGATCCAAGACACCTTGGATCTTGAATTCCGCGAGGCCGCGTCTCGCTGGGAACGTGCTGTGAAGCCCAGCACTGAGCCGGGGCTCTTTGTCTCCTTCAGTCCTGCTGTACGTGCGGAGGGAGTCCGAGGAAGTGTTTGACGCCCTCATGCTGAAGACGCCAGATCTCCAGGGGCTCAGAACAGCTGTAAGTGTTACCAAAACCCTGTGGCACGTGAGCACGCCGCAGATGAAGGGCAGTGGGACTTGCGCGCAGGACGCTGGAGCTGAGACTGCTCCTGTCTCGTGTCTGCGCGCTCTTGAGAATGGAACTTGTGAGCAGCAGGTGGATCGTACCCACAGCTCCTGGCGTGGGCTGCGAGTGCTGCAGCGGGGCAGAACACACCTGTGGCAAGGTGCTCTGTTCAGATCACGCTGCGTCTCCTCCTGTGACCGCACGTTCATCTTTTCCGCTGCAGAGCAGCCTTTCCATTCCCAAGGCTGTAGCCGTGCAACCTGCAGCCGATTCTGGCCTCACGCTGGAATTCCCTGTGTTTGAGGAGCACACAGACATATTTCTGTGAGGATTATCAGCAGCATCTCTGATAACCCGCCTCTCTCTGGAGATTGCTGGGAAGGACGCAAACAATAAACCTCCCAGGTTCGGGGGCGCTTTATGGCTGCGCTTTAAGCTCTGTTGGTTTTACAAACTTTTAAAAAGAGAGAGTTGGAAAAACGTCAGCGTGGAGGATTCTTTGCCATCTTCTCCCTCCCCCATCCCTCACCCCAGAGCCAAAATCCTCTGCAGACGGTGCCTGTGGGCAAGCTGCAAAGCTCCTGCCGTCCTGAGACCCAACGGCACTGGCCTGGGAGGGGGAGCTAAAAATGACTGGTCACCCCCAGTCAGATGCAGCCGCAGCAGACCCTGCCCGTAGTTCCTCTCGCCTTGGGATGCACCAGCACAGGAAGAGCCCAGCGCTCCCTGTGCCCGGCAGGTTGGAGCATCCAGCCCCAAACAGGCCAGGGAACGAGAGCGAGATTATTCCCCGAGGTCGCTGGCCTGGCAGTAGCCGTCAGGCAGAGCCGAGGCCGCGCTGCAGCCGGTGCCCGCTGCAAGACACGGCCGTGTCAAATCGTCCTGTTGGGCTCGTCGCCTCGGCCCGTGTTCCTTAAGCGAAGGGGAGGGGGAGAACTGGAGAACACTCCTGCCTCAGCGTTACGGGTGATTTTCGTCATGGGAATTTCACTTTGCAAGTACAAAGAATTGCCGTGTTTTCTCTCGCAGATTTCAGAGAAATATGGGCTTCCCGAAGAAAGCATTTATAAAGTCTACAAAAAATGCAAAAGAGGGTAAGTTAATCTCCCCTCTGCTTTCTGCTGCGGCGCTGGAGCCCCTCTCCCGCTGGAGCCCCGCCGTCGGCTGCGCTGGCGCTTTAACAGGCTCGTAAAAGTGGGGCCATGTGAGTCTGTGCTATCTGGAGCATGTAACACTGGGGTCTTTCTGGGCTTTAAAGATTTGGGGTAATGCTTGTTCGTATTGGATTTGTTTGGAGTGTAAAGTCTCCCAAGGAAAGGAAGTTGGGTGAAGGAGGAATTGTTTGGGCGCTTTAACGGGTGAACCTTTGTGTCTCCGTCTAAAAGCCGGGGCTTACGGAGAACTTATCTTGCCGCTGTCGGGGAGGCAGAAATGTTTGCTTCTCCGAACCAAGCGCCCCAGTGTCCCCGGCTCAGGAAGCACCGGCGAAATAAGAGCCTGGGCGGCCCCGGCAGCAAAGAGGGGAGATCTGGAAGGTCTGTTCCAGCTTTGCCATCCCGTCCCGGGACCAGGGATCAGTAGGACACGTCACACCCGCTTTGGGAGGCGATGGGCCGGACCCCTCTGGGCACTGGTGGCTCTTGTGCAGCCCCAGTCCAGAAAAGCCGTCCCACTGGGGCCCCTTGGCAGGCGCTGGGGGGGGGCGATGGCTGAGCTGTGCAGCGAACGTGAACCGGCTTCTCGAGTGATTCCAACGTGTCCATTAGTGACCGATCCGTGCGGATCTCCCCATGGCTGGGAGGGCACAGGGCTAGTCTGCGTGAGCGGAGGGAGCCGCTGCCGAGTCCTGCCGGGAGGGCGGCAGTCTCGATGCGGAGCCACTTCAGGACACCCCAAACATTTCAGTTCTCTGGGCTGGAGAACTCCCTCTGGGTCGCCCCCACCTCTGGCAGCGGGTTCTCCCTCCCGCTGACGGAACCAACTCAGCAACTCCCCAGCTTATTTTCGTCACGCCGGATCCAGAGCCCTTCCGGCAGGGCGAGCGAGACACCGTCGGGCTTCGCAAGCAGCAGCGGCGGCCTGGGAGATGAACTCATTGTTGCTGCTGGCCCTGGCCCACGGCTCGAGCGGAACAAGGCCGGGCCAGTGACATCCCGCGCTAGGCAGCCCCGCTCTTGTCACCGCACGGCCCCCCAGGGGTCCTGCGCGCCACAAACCGGGGAGAAGAGTCGGGAAGCGGGGGGTCAGCCCGCAGCGCTGCCTCTGCGTTTGCTTTCTGGTGAGGTGGGGAAGTCCCAAAGCTCCTTGGACGGGACCTTCCGGCTCATTTGGCGTCGCCATGACCCGATCCCCGCGGGACCCGGCCCGTTCGCTTCAACGGGGGCAGAGCGAGCGTGAGGCTTGGAGCAGCCGGAAGCGGGGAGCGGGGAGGCGCTGGCTTCTCCTCCAGGCTGCGGTGGGGTGTTGCCGACCTGGGCAGCTGTTACACCCCCCCCCGCCTCTAACCCACAACGGAGCAACCTTTCCCCGATTAGGGGGGTTTAGGCACGGTCCTCACTATCCCAGTTTGCCAGGAGGCTCCCCCGCCTGCTCCTCAACCCAGGGCCCTCAGCGCTGTCCGCTGCTGCTCATCCACTAGCCCCGGGAATGGGAGTTTTCTCCCCAAAAAAAGCTGCTGCCCCAGCACCTTCGGTCAGAGCGCCTCAAGCCTGGTCCCGAGGGACCACGACCGCGGAGGACGGGAGGGTCGCTCTATTATTCCAGCGCCGAGGCGCGTCAGCCGTGCTGGTGGCCTGGGCTGCGGCCGTCGCAGGGCATCGGGCGGCCAACGCGCCGCAGCCAGCCGCCAGCCTCCGCGGCGAGAGGGAGCCGATGAGCTCGCAGGTGGACGAGGAACTGGCGCTGCTTCAGGGGAGAGGCCGCCCCCACTGCGTGTGGCTTTGGTTTGGTTCGTTACTCGGTCTGATAAGCAGCGAGCGGTGTTTAGTCACGGCTGGGAGGGAGAACAGGCAGATGGCCTCTCCAGCTCCTCCCAGCAGCGGAGGAGCAAAGAGGCATCTAAGGACAAGGCAACACCCGGGAATTAGATTCAAAATACGTCTCTTGACACCGAGGGTGATGAAAACCGGACGTGGCCGATGCCAGAGGGATTGCTGCAGCGTGGGCGACGTACGGGATTCCTCCCGTCTGCCAGACGGCAGGGTCGGACGCTGCTTCCCGCTCCCCCCGATTCAATTTTCCTTGGAAGAGTTTCACCCCCTTGCCCCGCCGCACGCGGGGGCTGGTGACGCTCAGGGGTGCTCCCTGGGCTTGCAGCCGGTGAGGCCCGACTGTCGGCCGCGGGCCGGCGGGCGCCACGAGCTCACGCCGGTGAGCGTCACCCCGGGGTGACTCGAGCAGTAACAGGTGGTTCCGGCTCGTGGTGAGGTTTGGTCTGGAAAAACACCGCCGGGCTCAGATCCCGGTCTACGCTCCCTTGAGCCTCCTGTGCCTGGGAAGGCGGGCGGAAGCGCGGTGGCGAGAGGCACGGGTGACTTCTGCCTGCCCGCGCCGCCGGGGGTAACCGGGGCCCTGGTGCAAGGCCTTTTGTGACGGCCCGCCCCGAGTCTCTCTGGGGGCGGCTGTCAGAGCCTGGACTCCCCGGGATCCAGGGCCCCTCGCCCCCAGGGAGCCCCAGCGCCGCCCCTGTCCGGCGCCGGGAGGTCAGAGGCAGCGGTGAGGGTCGTTGGATTCCGGAGGGAATCAGGCCCTGCGCCTCAGCGTCTCCCTGCGCGGGGTGGGATGCCCTGGGACAAAGCTCACGCCGCAACACAGGACGGAGCCCCCTCCTTCCCCTCTGGAATTCGGGCACGCTGGGCCGGGGCCGGGAGCTGGCGTGGCCGCGCTGACCCCCAGAGCAATCCCCAGAGGGACACCGGGGCGCCGGCCTTGCGCTCCTGAAACTGGGGTTCGTTAGAAGCCCAGCTTTCTCTCGTTTTCGCTCTGGGCTTGGGGAGCGTTGCCCAGTTAACGCTATTGCCCCGTCAGTGACCCCGGAGGGGACGTGCTCTCTGCAGAGAAAGGGAGTTTGGTCCCTTTGTGTCCTCCAAACGGTTACCAGTTTCCCGTCTGGTTTATGGGACCGCAGCGGGCGATGCAAACCCGCCCCGTTAGTGCCGCTGCAATACCGAGGGGCCCTCGGCCTGGCCCAGCACCGCAGCCCCGGGTTGAGAACGAGCCGTTGAAATGTCTCCCTCTCCTCGTGGCTCCGTGGAGTTGACTCCAGGACGGAGGAGCCGGGTCGGCAGCGGGGTTGGAGGTGTGCCCCCGAGCACGGCGGGCGCCACCCGCCTGGCCCAGCCTGCTGCCTGGGAGGTTGCTCTGGGTGGGAGAAGGGCGGCCCATTCCAAACCGCTTCCATCGGCTCCCGCGGCGGCCTCGGCTTGCCCGGAACGGCGCAGCCCTGCGGGCAGCCAGGCGAGGAGCGGGCAGGGGGCAGTTCTGCGCTGAGCTCAGCCCTGCTTGATCCAGGCTAATCCGTCCGGGCAGCGCCGGCCTAGGCACGCGGAGGGGAGAATTGCGGGAAGCTCCGCAGGACGGCTCCCTGTGTCGCGGCTCTGAGGGGCTGAGCCCCTCGGGTTGGGGCAGGCGGACGCTGCCGCGGCTTCTCGCGCCAGCCCAGGGCCGTGACTCCCGGCGCAGCCCCGCAGCGGCCGACCCGCGAGGAGCGCGGCTGCGGGAACGCCGTGCTGACGGGTAACAGGGCAGGAAAGGCACTTGTCACTGGGAATCTTGCGCGGAGACGCTGCAGAGAGGTCCCCCTCCCCCCGCAGCGATGTTATTCCCAGCCAACGACTGGCAGTCCCGAGCGCGCGGTGACGCTCAGCCCTCCCGACTCCGCTGCCCCGCCGACCTTGCCACTGCTCTGACCCAGCCGCTCTCCCTCTCCCGCAGGATCCTGGTGAACATGGACGACAACATCATCCAGCACTACAGCAACCACGTGGCCTTTCTCCTGGACGTGGTGGAAGCAGAGGACAAGTTCCAGGTCATCCTCAAGGAGCTCTAAGGAGCCGCAGGCAGCACTTACTGGGACTTCGCTCAAAGCCGGCAAGTTTGACCCCTCAGAACTCAACTTGTTGCCTTTACTTGAACACGCGGTGGCCGGGGGGGACCTCGGCGTCGCCGCGCGGCCCGGCGCCCGCCGGGGAGAAGTCACCGACGTGACCGTGGAACTGCTCTCCGTTGAGTTGGTTATTCTTATTTTTTATTTTATTGTATTTTATTCCCTTCCGGCGACGGGCCTTGACCTTCCGTTTCCCAGCTGGGAACGCGGAGCTGCGCTGCCGCGGCTTCCGGAGCCTGGGCGGAGGCGGGGGGGCTGCCTCCGCTCGCTCTCGGCCTGTGACCCACCGGCGCCGCAGCCGTGCAGAACCTTCAGACCGCTTCCAGCAGGGCCGGGCCCGGCTCCCGCCTTCCCCGTCCGCGCAGACTTTCACGGGTGGGTTTAACGCGCCGTCGAACGGACTCCGCCTGCCCCGCGGCCCCCGCCCCGCCGCGTCTCCGAGTGTAAATACCACGAAGGCCCTTGTTCCTACATTTCCGAGGTATTGGTCCTTTTATATTTGATGTCTGTGTGAACGGGCAGTTTTATGTTTGACGCAGCACGGTGACACAGAGCATTTCAAACACGGGCTGCTTCACATTTCGCCGTCAACTCCTTTTGTACCCGTGTTGTTGGTTTTGTTGGTTCGGATGTTCCGTAGTAATAAAGGCTCAGAGACGGAAACGGAGCAGTCTGCACCCAGCTCTGCAGCCCGGAGCAGGGAGGTGACCTGAGGCACAGAGAGGCCTCGGCGTTGGGTTTCAGCGCACGCCGCGAGGAGCGCGCCCGTCCCGGCTGTCTCCGCGCGAACGGGGCGGTTCTAGGCGCACCCCTTCGATGGGGGGTTACGGCACGCAGATTTGGTGCCGTTCAGAAACACCCGTTCCCTTCGGCTCGGAGGGGCAGCAGCTCGGCCTCTCTTTGGCGGAGGCGCTGTTCCCGGTGGCCAGGCCGACACCTTCTCCGCAGGTGCTGCGCCGCCTGTTGGGACCCCTGGTACCTCCTGGTACCACCTGGTACCTCCCCCACCCCGGCCCCGCTGTGGAAGTGTCTGCAGCTGCTTCCCCTGGAGGGAACAGGTCTCCGGGGGAGCCCGGCCTCTCCTCGTTAGCGCTCCCACCAGTGAAAACCGGGGATGTTCCTCCCCCTCTCCTTCATCCGCGGCTTCCCGGCCCGTGGCCCGGAGAGGTACCCGAGTTCTGTGCCTGGGGGGGGAGAGCAGCTCCGCTCCCCCCACGAAGGGCTGTTGGAACGGATCAGGCTGCTGAATTCTGGGTTATTTAAGTGCTGTCTTGGTGCCGCGCAGGGCCTCGACGATGAGGCTCGGGGGAGGCCGGAGGCTTGCCGACCGTCGGAGAGCTCTCCCGGCGCTCCTTCGCGCCACGAGCTCCTCCTTGGGCAGGGTTTCTCTGGCTCAGGGTTAGTGCCGCGGGGCCGAGCCTGCGGCCTCGCCGTGGCGGAATCTCGGCTCCGGGTGAAAAGAGGCACAGCGGGAAACCCCAGCGCTTGGTGCTCCTGGCCCGGAGCCCCGCAGAGCCCCGCGTCACCCTGTCCTTGCAGGGAGAGCGCCGCAGCCAGGCCCCGCGCGGGGCCGCTCCCGGGGAGGGTCAGCCGGTCCCGCCTGACCACAACCGCTGGCTGCTGAGGTAAGGGTGGAGATACCCTGCTGCCCGCGGGAGCACCCGGCCCCCTGGGAGGGAAGGGGGCAGGTGGTTTGGGGGAAGCGGCGTGTCCTACACCCCGTCCGAGAGGCCCGGGCGCAGGGAGCGGTACGGGCAGCAGATGGACGGGGCTGGGAGTACCCCCGTGGCTCGCTCCAGGTGTCTGCACGGCGTGTCCCCGGGAGCTGCCATCGCCCTGGCAGGGGCTGGAGCCCCGGGGAAACCCCGGGTACCGGAGGCAGCTCGCTCCGTGGTGCGGCACGGATCTGGGAGGGGCGCGGGCAACTGCAGCGTGGCTTTGTGCGCGCCCCCCCACCCCCTGCGCGGTGCGTGGTTGGAGACAGAGAACCAGGTGCTCTTTCTGTGCAGGTTCTGGGTAATTGGACCGGTTGGAGCGAGGCCAGAGGAGGCCACGGGGATGCTCCGAGGGCTGGAGCCCCTCTGCCATGGGGACAGGCTGGGGGAGTTGGGGGGTTCAGCCTGGAGAAGGGAAGGCTCTGGGGAGACCTTAGAGCCCCTTCCAGTGCCTGGGGGGCTACAAGGAAGCTGGGGGGACTTTTCCAAGGGCAGGGAGTGACAGGACAAGGGGTAACGGGGTTAAATGGAAAGAGGGAGACTGAGATGGGCCATCAGGAAGGAATTCTTCCCGCAGAGGGTGGGGGGCACTGGGACAGGTTGCCCAGAGAAGCTGTGGGTGCCCCATCCCTGGGAGTGTCCAAGGCCAGGCTGGATGAGGCTGGGAGCACCCTGGGCTAGGGAAGGTGTCCCTGCCCATGGCAGGGGGTGGCACTGGGGGGGCTTTGGGGTCCCTTCCAGCCCAAACCGTTCTGGGATGCTCATCCTGGCTTTGTTGAGCGTCAAATCCCGGTAACCCCGCTGCGCGCGGGGAAGCGCCGGTTGATTCACGCCAGCGTAAGAGCAGACACAGTCGCCGCCCCCTGCCGCCCCTGCCGCGGGTGGGTGTTTTGCTGACTGGCCCAGTATCGTTCATCCCTTCCAGCAGAGGCGAGTTGCTGTGGAGGTTGCGTAAAGCGGAGCTCCCAAATATGTGAGAGCATTCCTGACTCTTTGCCCGGAGCCCACCAGCTCCTTTTGAAGATTAAGATAGGAGTGATGAAGGCGATTCACCTCCGAGCGATCAAAGGTCGTGTGAAAGTATGAACCCGCTTGTGTTTTGCGAAGGGCTGGCGCTGACAGATGAGAGCAGCTTCCTCCGGAGCGGGGTCGGCTCCGCGCCGTCGGCAGCTGGTTTGTGCTGACTCCAGTCAGAAACCAGCGAGACGCGCCGTGTGCGCGGCGGAGGGCGCCTGGGCTGAGGAGGAGCGACGCGTCCCTCGGCTGTGCCGAGGCCTGGTGCCGTGTGGCCATCCCCTGAGCCGGCGGCGGAGGCGCGGGATTTGCCCGCGCTGCCCGTCTCCCGTATTCCTACCCGGTAGGAAGGGACTCCCCGGCTGGGTGACGTCCAGCTGGGGGGTTGGACTAGATGATCTCTAGAGGTCCCTTCCGACCCCTAACGCTCCGTGACTCTGTCCCCTACGGGCGTGCTCAGCCTCCAGCACCTGCGTTCGCTTTGGTTTATCAGACGAAAGCACCAAGAAAAGGGTGGGTTTTGCAGTTCCCACCATCTACGGAGCAGGAACCTTCCCGTCCCCTTCAGCTAACCATCATCGTTCGCCGCACGCGACCAAGTCCCGCTGCAGCGGGCCGCGCCAGCAGTGCTTACGGTGTACCTGGCGCGTGCTTTGCGGAGTTTGACCCAAGTCCCGTTGCCGACGCCCGCTCTGGCATCAGGGTCCCGCGGCTGTAGGTGAAGGAATACTTCCCGAGCGCTCCGGTGAACGCGTGCCGGCGGTGGCAGAGACGCACCCGAACGAGGAGCAGCAGCAGCGTGTGGGCTGCGTTGTGCCAGAGCCCCGGCGTCCCCGGCGCTGGGTGGAGGGCTCTGCCGCTCGCTTCTGCAAATAACACCCCGTTTCTACGCCTTTATTCGTGCTTATTCACGCCTCGCGGCATCGGCCAGGCAGCTGAGGGTCTCGGTGGGGTTGGCGCTCCGTCGCTACGAAGGGAAAAGTGGCACCCTGCGTTTTGTTGGGACACCCACGCGCTGTGTTTGGAGATGCCCTGGCGCTGTGCTGGGTACCGCAGAGGGTCAAGGGCAGGAAGCCGAAGCTCTGCCCGCGTCTCTCTGGCGGCGCGGAAAGCTCGAAGCCAGCGAGGGTCCCCTCCGCGCTGCTCCCACCTGCTTCCCTTGGATTTGCAACTGTTCCCACGGGGGAGGAGGGTTCTCCAACCCTCGGCCCCGAGCAGTGTCCCGCTATCTCCGGCGGGGAAGGGCCGCGGAGTGCACGCGCCTCGGCTGGCGTTAGCGTCTCGGGGGTCGTCTCCGTTGTACGCTCGACTGCGATTCCTGCGCACGGGGTTCCCGGAAGCCCCCAGACCCTGGCTCCAAACAGCCCCGCCATCGACTGCGGAATGACCAGCCTTTCGCGAAGCTGCTGCGGCTTCCGACCAGCCACCGGCTGAGGGAACCGTGGGGCGTTCTGCGCGTACCGGGGGCTCCTGTGTAACCTCCCAGAAGGACTTGAGAGTCTTAGAGGAATACATGGGGCAAGAAGGACGAGTCTGACTAACTGAAAATGTTACTTGCGCGCGGCAACAATCCGCCAACGGGCACTGAGGGACGTGATCCGCCCGGGCTGAGCTGAGCTCTGCCTCCACCTGTGACGAGCTCCGTGTCCGCACGGCGAGGAACGGCCCGACGCAAGGAGCCTGCAGCGGGATGTGCCCCTGCATCTGCCTCTTGCCAGTGTCGGGGGGTTGAAATCGGGCACCGTCCCTCGCCTGAGCCAAAGGAACGGCTCCAGCTGCGACCACTGCCTGCAGGTGCCCGCAGGCCCTGCCCAGGGGGGACCGGTGTCACGTCTGTAAGTCACCGTGGGGTGTCTGAGCCATCCCTCACTGGAGTGGGTCCCTCCTCCCGCTTCACCAGGCGTTTCCCCATTGCCAGCTGCAGGACGTGCTGCTTCTCCCGTTTAATTCGCCTTTATGTTAGGAAAGCTGCGGCGAAGGCTGCGGCGGGCAGCCAAGGGGTATAAAACCCAGGGGCCTGTAACGCTGCTCTCCAGCTGGGCACGGAGCCCCTCTCTGCTGTGAGAAGGCACGGGGGGGCTTTAATCCTCTCGCCCAAGCAAACAGAAGAATAGTGGAGGTGAAATGTCTGTGGACCCAAGAGCCAGAATCGTGATCGTTTTACACCGGCACCAGAACCCACAGAACCCGTTCAGCAGACACGCTGACGGGCAGCGACGCTTTAACGGCCTTTACGCGGCAACCACGCTGCTTTTTGCCTTTAAAAACTGTGTTGTGAAAGGTGGATGAAGCCGTTGGGTAACGAGCTGGTAGCCAGGGCTCCAGCGCCGCATCACCACGCCGCGGCTGCGTGGCCCCTCGGAGAGCGTTCGGCCCAGACCTGCGACGTCGGGCCGTCTCAAGGTGTCGGGAGACGATGCGCTCTGGGCTTATGGGAATTTAGGCAACGTAAAGCTGCTGTGTGCCGTTCTCCAAAGGTTTACGTGCCACGTGCTGCTGCGTTAAGTGCCTTTTACGAACGGTGCATCTTCAGGTGGCCGCTCGCCTTCGCAGGCGAGCTCTCCTAGTTTCTGTGCTTCGTTTCGTTCCTGCTGAGTGGGCCATGGTGCTGTTCAGCCGCAGAACCAGAGAGGTTTGGGTTGGAAGGGACCGTAAAGACCATCCAGTTCCCACCGCGCTGCTGCCACGCTTGCGTGTCGCTCTCTCCAGCGGAGAGAAGTACTGCAGAACCTCTGTCATTTTACCTGGCCCGGGGACCCTTCCTGCGATCCGCTCCCCGTCCATCGCGGTGTTGGGGGCAGAGCAGTCCTGCTTCCGAGGCCCTTCGCAATCCCGAGGTCGCGCTGCCCAGGCGACGGGGGATCTTCCCAAGGTGGGATGGCTGGAGCAGTCAAGCAGAATTTCTGCCTGTCAGGAGAAAGAGATTTGAGGAACTTGTCCCACACTGGTGGGTTTTATGTCTGGAAATAAAAGCTGCAGCATCTGTTCAGTGCCCTGGGGAGGTGGATGCTTTATTCTCCTGAGCCAAAACCTTTGGGAAATGATCTGGGGAAAAGAATGGCCCAACCGCGACGCCTCGGAGCGCCCGTTCCTGCTGTACAATGCAAAGGCTTGCCAGTGGTCCAGCCTCTGTAGAGCCCTGGCTGCCCCAGAGCGAGGCAGCGCTGCAACCCAGATGGTGATGCCAAATACTCCAACCGGGAGTTCCTCCCGTCCTCTCCCGCTGACGGAAACGGGAGAGGGAGCAGGCTCCAACCCCAGCAGGTGGGCGTGGAGAGGGTTTGTGTTTTCTGATAATACAGGCCGGCAATCTCCTCTCCTCATCTTTAATTTGCCCTTTCCTCTAGCCCTCTGTCCTCACCGAGCGCCACTTGGCATCGCTTCCCTCCCAGCCTACAGCTTCCCCCTCCCTTTGCAAAACCCCCGTTACCAGGTAGAGCTGCTGAGAGATGTAGTAAAGATACACCTGTTGGGTAAGGAGAGCCGTGGGCGCTCTCACGCTCCCATTCTTTTCCGTGGTCAGGAATTTATTGTTGATCTTAATCTTAGGCCGGGCACCGTCACTGCACGGCGACAATAAATTCCCCTGGACAGTTTGCTGACGGGCAGATCTGTTTGTCCTCTCGTAAGGACACGGGGGGAGGAGGGCTGGGGAGAAGGGAGTTTCCTTTCACCCCTTCTACTCTCTGAAACAGGCGCTGGGGTGGAATACGTGGGAATGGCCGTTCTGGCGGGAAGGAGGCGTGTGAAGCCTCACAAGCCTCTTCCCAGCTCGAATTCCCGGCCTTAGCAGGGGCTGAGGAAATGCCCGTGTTTTACCCATCAGGATCCTTGAGTCGCTGCGCAGCCACGGCCGTTTCCCGCTGTTCCTGCCCAGGGGTTCCCAGATTCCACGCTCTATGCCCAGTGTGCTCCTCAGGGGTGGGATTAGGGGCTGGCAGTGCAAAAGAACCGCAGCCCCGTGCTTACAGCCTCCTTTTTCCAGGTCACGTGTGCTCTGGCCACGTGCTCTGTGCGATGGGATGGGAGATCACCCCGGCATCAGGGTGGCGCCGTGTTTAATTACTGTTTGTAAATGGCTGAGCCATCAGCTGACAGAGGAACCTCTGATCCACTGCTCCAGGGGGTTATCAGCCCACACTCCCCTGCGAGGCAGCCCACCGCGACGCCCCCACCTCCGGCCAGCGCCTGTAAACCTGTGGCAACAACTGGCCACGTTGGACCAGGCGACGTGGTGGGACACTGCGGGGTCGTGCGTCTCCCAGGCTGGACTGGGAAGAAGTTCTCTTGGCTGCCTTGGTGACAGGCTGCAGGCTCGGGAGTCAGTCCGTCCCTGTTAGGCGGGAGGTCTCTGACTGGAAACAAAATGTTCTACCCCGGAAGACGCCTCGTTGGTGCAGTGACCGACAGAACAAACAGGGCAGGGATGTAAATACCAGCCGCGGCGGTGGCGCTGAGGAAAGAGGGCATCAGTCGGCGAGCGGAACAGGAGGAAAGGAACCAGCGTGACAGGGAAATGAGTGGATTTAAACAGTGCTGTCCTGGGCAGAGCTTATTTCGAGGGACACTGATCAGGCAACGCTAAACTCTGCCCTGAGCATAGGAGCAAACAGAGATATTGGCGGTCTGAAGGAATCAAACGGAGGAGAACTCCCACGTGGTGCAACCGTAAGAGGAGCTGTAAAGCTCCGTGCCCTCGCGCTCCGGGTCTCGAACCTCGCCAGGCAACAGGCCAGGAGTGGGCGTCTTTTGCAGCCAGAGTGCTGTGGAGCTCGGCACGTTGTGCACTAATGTGGCTTCTCCTGCGGCCTCCGGCGTTTACTCCGAGCTGTGGGGTGTTCTAGCGATTCCTCACGGCTACTCAGAACTGCCGGGGTGCTTTCCGGATGGTTGTCCCCGCAGAGAGGCGAGGGGGCCTTGCCCACGGCTCTGGGAAGGGAGACTCGCGGCTGTGCTGACGCCCGCTCACGTCTGACGCGCCTCAAGAAGCTCCGATGACCTGAATTCCTGTGCGACGCTGCTCTGCGCCCTGGAGGGCCCAAACCAGCATCACCAGCGACATCTTTCCTCCCAGCTCGAGGCTCTCGTACGCGGAGAAGGCCGTTTTCCACACGCATCCTCCTGTGTGCTTGGACACGAACGCCGTCTGGCCAGAAACGTTGCTGCTTTGCTCGCAGGAATCCAGGGAGGCCTGTTGCCGGAAAAGGGCTTGTGACAGCCTCTGAATCGACTTCACCCGCGGGGAGTTAGCACCCGAGGAACACCCACATTTGACATCCAGCTGTCTGCACGGTGAGTGAGTCTAACGAGAGCTGCAGGCAGCATTAGGGCCGAAACGTGGGAGTGCTTACCGCTTGCGGTAGGTCTCTTTGCGGCTGCCCGGCACACGAGGGTTGCGTTTACACAGGCGCCGAGGGCTTGAAACTCTCGCAGAAAACGCGGCTTTGTGTGTTTAACCGCTGTCCCCGGACTTCTCCTTCGTCCGCTCTGAGCGCCCGGTTTTGTCCAAGGCACCGACTGAGCGCGGAGCTCGAGGCGGCGCTGCCAAGGCGCAGAAGGGGCAGCTCCTGGAAAGGGCGCTGGAGCAGAGGGGATGTCTGGCTGTCGTGCAGGGACGCAGCGTGGGCTGATGCCTTTGAGTGAAGGACGACGTGAAGGATTTGTATTTCAGTTCGTTCAAGCCTGCGGGTAGCGGCCGGAGTGTCCGTGCCACCCCGTGCCGAGCCCAGCGTGCAGCACCGTTGTTAGGCTGCTAGCGGGCCCCGGGCTAATTAACTTGGACGGAGGTGTCAGAACTCCCTGGGAGCAGGCCACGGCGCTCTTCGGGAGCGCTCAGCTACCTGCGGCGGTCGCTGCGCCGGCGCACGCCGCAGCTCGTCGACAAAACGCACACGAAGCACGTGTCACGTGCAGCTCCTGAGGAGCCTCGGGCTCGACGTGAGAACTGTTCTCCTCCGAGTCAAAACCCGCGTGGTGCCCAAGGCTATAGAGTTACCCAGAACCACACGGGACAAAGGGAAGGATTCCCAGGATGAAGGCTGAGCCCCTGGAACATGCTCCAAGATTCAAAGCTTCTTGTTGTTGGCTGCTGAAGGGGACTTTTCCTGACCAGGGTAGGGAAGATCTCTAACAGTCGAGGTGAGGCTAATTCGCTGACGGAAGGGGACGAGTCCAGCTCCTGCACAAGACTGAGGCGGTAGCAAGAAACCTCCGTGGAAGATTCAAGCACAGACACTGGCGCTTTTGCCCTGCTTTGGTTTTTCCTTACGTTTCCTGTATTCGGGTGGTGGAATAGTCACGGCGTTTGGCTTTATTTTAACACCGCGTCTGGCCCCAGCGCTTTGAGGACGGTTTGTTTTCTCGTTTCGCGCTCGTTTTTTCTCCGACGTTCAACCTTCAGCCACCGCTGCCTCAGAAGCAGACCCTCCCGTTCCAGGCGAAAGTTCCTTCTAGCCTGAGTGAGAGCAGTGGCCGGGTAAAGGCTGCAGGGTCTGGCCGCCTTTTCCTTCTCAGCTGTCTCTTTGTCTATAGCCATAAATTATCAAACTCTGCCATCTTTTAAATAGATAGTTTCCTGTTCTGCTTCTTGCAGGTTAGATATTATCTCCTACAGTAAATCATGAGTCAGTGATTAATTCAAGAAGGCCGTTCCCAGAAGCAAATTCTTAACAACGTTAAAAATAATGATGCGAATCCATTATAATATGATATAGAAAATAATTATGGCCTGCAAACGAGTTTAATCAACTCAGAACGTGCTGGGGCAGATACTCAGTTGGAGTGAGTCATTGTAAGAAAGTTCACAGTCGTGGCGTATGGGTTGTGTGAGCAGACGTGATTGCCCCACGTCAGCCGACTCTCCGGAACTCTCCGTGCGCCCTTTGCGCAGCCCAGTGGTGAGGTAAGACGGGTTTGTTTGAAGCACCTTTGCTGATGTTTAAACTCCATCAAATTCCTTTCTAAAGGCGTGAATTGCTTCAGGAACCCAGGGGCAGGCAGTTGGGTGTCTCAGCTGATGAGTGGCAAGTTACTAAGCTTATTAAATTGGGTCGTCTTCCTTCTGGAAGAGCTGCGCAAGCTCATCAAATATTACAGCGTCGGCGCGTTCCGCCCCGCCGCAGCGTGTGTGTCGAAGCGCAGTTTGAGAGGGGACAGCTCGCCGGGAAAGGGCTGCAATGGAGACACACCATGTGGAGAAAGGCAAAAACTCCCCCTAAGGAGTAACAGAACAACCCCAAAGTAATCGGGGCTATAGCAAGGCACCACCGAGGGGCAGAAAAGTCCATCAGCAGCGTGTGTGTTATTATAAAGCACCTGGTAATTGTTAATAGCACCCTGTGTTTTGTTAACATCTTCCAGATCTCAAAACGTCCCGGGTTCCTGTGGGCTAAAGCTTACAACACGCCAGTGGCGCCTGGTCAGGGTGACATGGGTGGGGAGCGTCAGGCACGGAACAGTTACGTGACTGACACAAGGGTGAATCAGCAGGAGGTTCAGGAACTGAACCTGAAGGCTGGGCCCGCAGCTGATACACGCTGGCACGGCTCCACGGCGGTGGAAGGGCACAGTTACATCAGGTGTATGTACTCAGACCTGACTCCAGCTCTGAGGTTGAACCTCAAACCCCAGTACCTGTTAGAGACGTAACATCCACCTGCCTTGAGCTTCTCGGCAGGAGCTCCCCGTAAGCGACTGACGCAGGTCGGATTTCTGGGATGCAAGCTCACGGGATGCGAGAGAGTCTTTCGGGATGCGGCAGGGACGGGGGTTGCTGCTGTCCCCGGGTCAGGGCTGTCGTCCTCCTCCCTTGGTATTCAAGAGTCCGACGTGCTCAAGGCTCACCAGAGCTTGGGGCAGGTCTGCAGCGCGGTCAGAGGGGAGACAGCAGGTCGTGCAGAAACGTCTGACCTCGTTCCTGCTCGTTCGTTCAGGTGCTGGTGCCAACCTGCCCACGGGCGCAGACCTCAGAATCGTCGGGCACAGGGCCTGGCACAAAGCTCTGGCTGTTGCCACTGCGCTGAGAGCTGCACCCGAACCAGGTGGGTTACAGGTAGTTCAGTGTTTCCCGGAACGTCAAACATCACGAACATCGCAGATTCGCGGTGTCCTCCCTCACAGACCTTACGTGGTGGTGGTTGGGTGCGGGGATTTGCTCAGGCTTCCCAGCAAAGGGCTGTCGAAACGTGCCAGGGTTTCCCTTGGTGAAGCCTTGCTTGGGCTGAGAACGAGACAAGGTCTCGCAGGCCCTCACCGCTGGATGGCTGGGGATTTCCTTGATGCCGCGTGGGGAACCTGGAAACAGAGGGAGCGAGGAAACCGCCAGTAGCTGGGAGGTAACTCGGGCCTGGAATTTACCAAATGTAATTTTTAAGGACAAATCACCTTTAAAATCATTTTAAAACCAGCAGAAACCGCTGTACAGAACCGATGGCTGCAAGTTCCATGCGATGAAACGGGGACGTGGGTGAATTTTTCAGGGACTGCGTTGATTTCCTCTTTTTGGGGTTGAGATGCACATCAGCTCGCAAAAGAAACCTTAAAGACAACCTTTATGTCTTTGGTGAGAGAGAACAGATCCTGGAACGTTCACTGGAGCTACAAATTCCCGGTACCTTAGTGCCATATTCCAAGTGAGTCCACAAAGCGTGTGTGCGGATCCTTCCTTGCACTTTGGTAACTTAGCAACAGCTCTGCCAATTTGGCTGGAAAAGGCTCAGGCGCAGTTCAAAAGGACCACCTCGGGGTGAGGCTGAGCAAAGGAAATTTCAGCCCCAGTAGAAATTTAGAAGATAGGAAAGAGCAGCTTAGAAGAGCTCTTGGACTTCCACCTTCGTTATCACTGGCTGACAAGGAGAAATGATTTTCCTTCTTGGCTGGATTTTCAAAACATCCCAAATACAACACGGAATCGGTATTTTTCTTAATTCTCTCGCATTTCAAGGCATTGCCTTCCCTCTAAATTAAACATCTTCAGTGTTTTCAGTCCTTACTGGGACTCTGATGACCATATCCCTTATTTCTAAGGCGAGTCTGTTTCTGCCGTAGCCTTTTTCCAGAGTTCGTGGTCAGAACGAAAGGAAACGTTCCAGCTGAAGGTGCACCAGCAGCGCAAACGATGGTGGTATCCTGTTTCCTGTATCCCTTTCCAAGTCATCACTCGCACCCCCAAAGTTTAGCCTTTACTTGTAACTGTGCATTGAGGGAGATGTCCTCATTGTTTCAGAATTATGAAAAAAATCAGTGGAATTTGGGAGCTTTAAACCATATTAGGTGAAAGAAAGAGTTCCGTGGTGACACACATGTGAAATGACTCCAGTACGTAGGATGGAAAGAGCTGAAGTTCCCGATCTTTGGGAGCATTCCGCCTTTGTGTGAACTTCATTGCCTGTCTGCCAGTTACCGAAGGAAATACCCTGGAAGCGCCTGGCAGCGACTTAGTGGCTGCTCTGATGACTTCAGGGTCGGATCCTGATGATGATGAGATGGCCCCAAAAATAGCACGGGCTTAACAGAAGGGAAAGAGAGTAAGATGCATGGAATTGAAGAACAAGGCTGCGTGGAGCTGAGGGTAGGAAAGAAAGCGTTTGGGCATTATTCCACTCGTGTGGATGCGAGGCTGAACGAAGGGATTCAGTCGTGCAGAAGGCGTTGCAGGCTCAAGGAGCAGGAAAAAGGCAAGGTTAAAAGTGGAGAACTGGAAGCCTGCATAGGACGAGTAGATTGATTACATCTACTTAAATTAAATTAGGATGAGTAGGTTGATTAAAAAGCACGATCCAGACAGGACCTGTGCTGCCGGCCATACAGCAGCAGCAATCCTGGAACAACTCGCTACCCCTTGAGAAACAACAAGTGAGAGGGAAAGTAACGGCGACTAAAGGGAAGAATAGCCGGGAGTGCGCAGGCGGTGGTGTCTACGGGAGAAGATGCCGTTGGTTTATAGTGAGATCACGGGTAAATCGCTTCCCCAGTCTGTTTTTTACTGCAGCTGAGCTCTGGCTACGTGCACGGGCAAGTGTAATAGTGCTGCTACAGTGCTAAAAATAATAAACCCCAAACGTGCCACTGCCATCAAAACTGGGAGAGCACTGCAAGGAATCAGATCCCAGGTCTCCAGTTCTTGTTATCTGCACACATAATCCTCGCAGATTTGGCTTTCCTCATAAAAATGCCACCCGAGTTGTAAAGAAAATGGTCACAAATGGTCTTTTCCAGGTAATTTTCTTTGTAGGGAAATGCTCCAGGACAAAGCAAAAGCTGAGGGGCGTGATGCAATTTGGAATGTCAGCAGAGCTGCTCTGATTTACAGTTTCACTTCAGCCCTGTGTGATACTCCTAGGATGCCAAACGTAGAGGAGGAGATTTCTGAAGATGTGGTCCGAGGGCTTGTCCACATGGAGCAGGGAGGGACCCTGAGCCAGCTATTTTTTTATCAGCCCCCAGAACTAGAAGCAGAACAGCCACCGCACGGCTCTGGCCTTCAGCTTGCCTCCCCGCGTGGCCCTGCCATGCGGAAGCCCTGCCACGTGCTGGAGGTTCTCCACCCCGTGCTCCGTGGACAAGAGGGTTGTGCTGAGGAAAGCAAGGTCGGTCCGGTTTGCCAGAACTGGCGATTAAAATTGCAGCAGGTTGCCAAAGCAGCTGATAAAAAACTGCATCTGCAAGCTCCGTTCCTGGTGTTGCCCAGGCTGGGCTGCTCCTGCTGACCAACCTGCTGAGGCTTGGATGGAGTCCCACGCTCAGCCCTGCCCCATAAAGGGGAGTTACTACTCCGGCAACACGCTCTTGATTAGTGCCTTCCAGGACAGCACGTGTCGGAGAAACAGCTACAGAGCCCTTCTCCCATCCAATCCAGCCAGCTCTGGGTTTGGCAAGCCCATCACCACCTCAGCGCTGCTGAAAGTAATTGGAGATTAGACATCTACACGCCCTTGGAAATGTAGCTCCTGCTAAAGTGGCTGCACACCTCTGACCGCACACCCCTCAACGCTTCGGGTCGCTCTCCGGGAAGATAAGGGGGCACTGAGCTGCCAGGGAAGCCCACCAGGAGTACGTGGCAAACTCCGGTGCTGTGGTACCCGTAGGGATGTGTGAAGACAGCAGTAAACTGGCCGAGTTACAGAAGTGGGTCAACTCATTTGTGAGGTATTCTAGGTCAGGTAGTAAGAACCAAATAAGCTCTTTACGTTGCCTAAATGACAAGGGGGTAAACTTCACGCACCAGCGTTTATCCCTGACTACCCTGCGAAAGGAATGTGCTCCAACACGGCTTGAGCTGAAGAGGACACAGTCAAGTGCTTTTGAGGGAGGAAACTAAGTCAGCAGCCCCCAAACGGTCTAGTGTTAATGGATCTATGCTTCCCCTCCCCTGCCTGCTGCAGTAACTTTTCTCTAGGGATGAAGCTTAAGAATCAGCCAAGCCCTTGTGCAGCTTGTGGTTTGGCTTCCCGCCCGCTCTGCCCTTCAAGCAGGAAATTCTCAAAGGGACGGGAGCGCTTTGTGAAGTTACCTTAGGACTCTGCCTCTTCTCTCTTAGTCAGAACCCAGCATCAGGTCATCTGGAACTCCTGGAAGCTGACCAGACAGACTGATGGCGCCTACAGAATGTATTTAAGCAACTTCTCTACCTTGATCATTTTCCCTCATCTTTTGTCCTTTATGTCCTTGATTGCTGTTATTCAATCCTGAGATAATACACTCCTGATATCGCTGAGATGGGAGAGACAAGCGAGGAGGAAGAGATCAAAGGAAGGAGAAGAAAGAGAAGATGCCAAAGGCAGAAGAAGAAAGAGGGAAGATGCCAAACACTTCCTTGATTTACCTACTTTACATACCCGGCGCACAAAGTTTCAGAAATTCTTAATTTTCAGAGTTCTGGGGTTACCACGTAGGCAGCAGACAGCAGGAGGCTGTCAGCAGGGGCCATGGGCATCCTCTTTCCACTAGCAAAGGAAGTAGCTTGAAAGCTGGATCCAGAAAGCCCAGGAGGCCCTTGGCACCTGTGAGCGTTGGCTGGGCTTGAAAAGCAACCCAGCAGAGTGCGGGCTGGGAAACAGCACGGTTTTAAAACACCTTTCTGCTTCCCTCTGCTGGCCGGATAGCCGAAGCACCGATGTAATTCCTACAAATCAGGGAAGGATCAGGGTAAGGAACAGCCAAAGATAGGAAGGGTCATCTTGTGCTGTCACTACCCAAGCATGAACTCCACTGATTTCTTAGAATTTGCTCCTGAATTTCAGAAGAAATGCAATCTATATGTGTGTGTTTATACAGAGAGCTCAAGAAGATTGGAAACGGGGCCAGGGCCAAAGCTGGGTGGGAGTACGTGGAGTCATTTCAAGGCTTAAACCAGTAATATTGCTTCACCATTTTTCTCATCCTGCTATCAGTTCTGATTAAAAAGTTAATTTAACAACCTTCATTTAAACTTAGTTGCTATTCTTGTTACAAAACAGGATCATTATGAGTTGCAAAAACATTCAAAACAATTAAAACTTCAAATAGTTTTGTTCCTTACTTGGTTACACTGAAATCTCTTTGACTGAGAATTAAATTCCTGCTTTTTCTGAGATTACTTTCCTACGGTGTTTATAAGGGCTGGAGGAAACCTTGAAACCTAAAAGGAACCGCCAACGCTAGCAGCTCTGAATATGGAGATACAGGAGACATGTAACTACAGCGCCAGTTTTCATTTTAAATAGGCTGCGCAGGTTAAAGGCAACCCGAATTTAAGAAGCGAAGGGAAAACCCCACACTTGGAAGCACCATGTTGCTGAAGGGGCTCTGAGGGTGACTCAGTGCTGTCCATCGCTCCGCAGGTTGTCCTCGCTCGTGAGTCAGGCACCTTCACCGCTCGCTCACGGAGCTGACCCTGTCCGAGCCGAGTCAGAGCTCAGCGCAGAGATGGCCGAGCAGTCGGGAGGGACGGCGCTCGTACAAGGGCTGTGCACAGGGCAGGGGGTTGGTCAGTGCCACAGGGGAGCAAACCGCAGCCTTTCCACCGGCTCCCAAAATGCACAGCAACTGAGGGGTTCTGAGTCGATGGCGTTTCTTACTCCCTTCTGCTGGCTTGGCCCCAAGGAGAGACCCGCAACACCTCTAACTGACCGTGAACATAAACTGTTCTGGACGCCACTTGCTACTGAGTGGTTTCACTAACGAGTCGCTGCAGTGCTGTGCCAGAAACCCCCTGCCCTGGGGGTAAGCGCTGCCGCCGCCACGCACTCTGAGGCAGGAGAGCAGCCTGAGGTGGAAAAGGGGCCTGAGGCGGGAAAAGGGGGCTGAGGCGGGAAAGGGGGCCGAGGCGGGAAAAGGGGCCTGAGGCGGGAAAAGGGGGCCGAGGCGGGAAAAGGGGGTTGAGGCGAGGTACAGGAAGCGCCCCAAGGCCCCGCCCCCGTGAGGGCGCGGTGCATGCCGGGAGCGGTATCAGCCCGCCCCGGGAGGTAGCGCGGTGCACGTTGGGAACGGCGGGCACCCCACGGGGAGCGGCAGCGCTATGTGCTCTGGGCGTGTCCCTTCCTCCCGGGTGAGGCGGCGCGGCCTGTACCTGCCGGTACCGGCCCGTGCGTCTCGGAACGCTCCGGCTTTCCGCGGTACCGGCGGCCGGAGGACCGCGTACAACTGGTTGCCAAGACAACGGGTGACCCGGCTCTCCTCCAATCACTGCGCCCGTTACTTTGGGCCCTTCGGTAGCATGCGGCTGGGCATGCGCGATTGCTTAAGGTGGCTTGGCGGCTCCTCGTTGCGCATGCGCCTTAAGGCGGCGCCGGGGAAGGCCGGGAGGGGCAGGCCCCGCCGGGTGGAGGCGGGGTGCCGCGGTTGCCTCTGGAGCCCTGGGCCGGGCCCGCAAGAGGGTACCACCGCCACCGCCCCGCCCGCAACGAGCGGCGGAACCCAGCTCCGTCCTCCCGCCAGCCTCCTCGCGGCCCTGCGCCGCAGACGGGCCCGGCCCCGAGGCTGTGTCAGGCCCGGCCCCCGCCTGGCAGCCAGTCCCCGCCGGCAGCCGGGGCCCGGCCCCAGACTGACAGGGCTGGCGGCAAATCGGAGGGGCCGGGCACGAACCGAAGGCGAAGCTCGGCCAGGAACCGGAGCTGGGGGCCAAAGGCCCGGGCCATGGGGGCAGAGCGGCGGGGGCGGAGTGCGCGGGCCGCTCCCTGAGGGAGCAGGTGAGTGAGCGGGGCCGCCGGCGGAGGACAGCCTCTCCCCCCTCGGCGTTGCGGGTTTTCCGGAGGGTCCGGCTGCGTGTGTCGGCTGGGCAGGGCGGCCTGACCCGGGAAGGGTGTTCTGGGGGCACCCCGTGCCCTCAGCCAGGCCCTGCTTTGCCCCGACAGGGTTTCCTGACGATGCGGGGGGGCGGGGGGGGGGGGAGCGTTGCCTCCCCACCTTCCCTCACAACGGGGTGCTTTTGCCCTTCATGGCAAGGCTCTCGTGCTACCCCTGTCTCCCCTACACTGGATGAACTGGGACGACCCATGAGTTGAAGTAATCCCTGGCAGGCCGAGGTCGGCCAAGAGAGCTTACAGCTCACGGCCTGAGCGTGGGATGGGTGCTGCCACCTCAGGGTGCGACCACAGGCCAGTTGTCCAGGGTCTGAGGCGAAGGGGTGCTCGGCCTGCACCATTTCAGGTGGTCTTTGAGTAGACCCAGGAGGGATTGTCCTTTGTGAGAATGACAGCCCTGTGATGTCTGTACACCCACGTCCCTGCCTATGGATCTTTCTGCCAGCGTCTGGCTCAGGGTTGCTGATGCTCCTTGAGATCTTTGGAGAAAGGAGCCATCGTGGCATGCAGGGACTTCAGACCGGTTTGTTGTGTGCGGTGCTTTCCAGACAGCTCTCATGAGTACGCCTCTAAGGAATTTAGCCTCCAAACCCTGCTCGAAGCGATTATACTGAAATGACCTCTGTTCGCGTGAAGAGCAGCACTGTCATCCCCAGCACGTGGGCATGGCATGACTAATGTAATGCTGCGTCCTGAACAAGTGACAGCAGTATGCAGGCAGCAGAGAAATTAAAAGTAGGGTTTGGAGGACTTCAGAGGCTTCTTGAGAAGAGCTTTCCAAATGGCAAGGCCTGATAAATGCCACCCTTGTAAAGCAAGGTCTGTGTGAGAGTGTGTTTGGGACTTTGTGAGAAGGCACTTTAAACGGACTTTCGCTGTTGATATGTGCAGCTGTTGGTTTGAGCCCGGGGAGTTTTCTGTGGCCTATCCTTCAGAAGGATTTCATTGCAAGTTTTGGACCATTGAGTTCTTTGACCTAGTTCTGTATTATTTTCTTTTCCTAGTATCACCTTGGAGGACTACAGCCTGGCTGCCTTACTGACAGGCTGGAAATACTGGCTTACCTACGCTTCTGACTGCTGTGCCTGCCCAGTGTAGCCTGGTGGGAGAAGAAAAGCAGCAGACAGGCTACAGATAATTCTGTTGTGTTTCACTGAAGAAAACTGTTGCTTGTCCAAGAAAACAAGATGGATGGGAAGAAGTGGTACCAAGTTACAGATAAGGCAGTTCCAGCAGGGTTCAAGTCTGTTCTCTAAAGAGAAGTTCTGACATTGAAGAGGCTGAAAAGCAAACACCAACCAACATGGAAGGAGGCAACAGTCCAAATCTGCAACTTCAGCAGCTCCCGTTGGTCACAGCAGCGGTTTCTGTGCAGCCGCACACTGACTCCTTTTCTTACAAGGTCAGATTTTTACCCTAGCCTATCCCTAGAAGGCCCTAACTATGCAAGTAAGCTGATAATAGCACTGTATTTTGGGTTTGTTTTTGTCAGGAAGCACACTGTCTTTGTATTTAGCCATGCCTGGAGGCCCCAGTGTATTACATGCTGTATATAAGCAGTGAGAGAAAGAAAAAGAAGTTTTGGGTCTTGAAGTGCCAGACAAAGTGAAGAATATCTGGCAGCTGCAGGATCGTGTGGGTGTCCAAAGGTGGTTAGGTGCAATGAATCCTGCTAGGTGCCTTTTCAGACTAGCCCACACATCAGTAACGGAGATCAGATGGTCTGGGCTGCTGTATATTCAAGTGTTTGAGTTTCAGGTGGGTCAACCCACAGTCACACCGCCTGCAGCTGAGGTGGGATGTGTTCCTGTAGTTCCTCCTTATTCTCCACCTGGGAATGGAGCTGTTCCCGAATCAATTTCCTCTGAATCCTTGATTCTGAAGGTGCTCAGAAAATCCCCGCGAGAAGGGCTTTGTTTCATTGGAAAAAGTGCTTTGCTGAGAGCACAGTCCTGGGTGCGTTGTAAAAGTTGACCTGACTGACGTTGGCTGGCAAGCTCTCGCAGTCCAGGAGCCAATCCCAAACCTGCGCTGCACTTAGGGGCTTTTCAGCTGAGGGACCATCCCCTCTCTGTCTTCTGATGTCCAGTTGCTGAACCCGCACACCGTGCTGAGCTCTGGCCTCGTCTGTGACCGCTCAGTGACATTTTCCAGCCCACTCTAGTGTCTGTTGTGGGAAGATCTCGGGTGTTTTTGAAGGAAGCTGCTTGGCTGAATCTTATTTTTGTACATCCTGATAAAGAGCTGCTTGTTCTGCTGATAAGAACTTGAAACCTTAAAGTCCTTGGCTTACTACATATGGGAAAATCAGTAATAGTGTATTTACTGCTGAGGGAGGAATATGAATGTGAGCTCGGTTAGCCCAAATCAGCCAGAGCAAGTACTCCACTGTATCTTGGAGACCTGCAGTGAAATGAGAAGTGCTAATGACATCTAATGAGATTTAGACAGTTGTTGGAAGCACACAAATGCTAAATGGCCTGGCTTAGCCTCAGGCTCTTCTGTTCACTCCTAATGTACGTTTCCTTTGTGACTCAGCCTGCTTTACATCGTTTTATTTCACATTCTCTCTTTAGACCGTGAGAATTATTGCTGAGCTGAGAATGCTAATGTGGAAGGGGTTGGGAGCTCGCTAGGAATTGCTACCAGTTGCCTGTTACTTTGGAATAAGTGATTCCTATAAAATCTGGGATAAATGGGCTAGATTACGTACTGACCCCGCAGATGTTCCAAGTGCAGAAGGGCAGAATCGTTCTCAAACTGGGACCCACAGAAGGCAGAGGTTCCTGATCCACCCTCTGCTGAATGCCAGGGCAACAAGCATCCTCCTGCAAAGAGTTTTTCAAAGGGAAGGATGAGTGAATGGGTTGTGGTGTTTAGCTTTATCTTCCTTCCTCTCTGACAAACTGCAAAGAATGCAAATACATGCACACTCATTTCAGTCTCTTGTAGAAAGTGCCTGTTATCTTTCACCTGAGTTTCACAGATGTGGAACATAGCCACAGGCAACTCACCTGACGTGCCCTAGCGGTGGGTAGAAAGGGAGGAAGATAAGCAGGTTTTATTGGCAGGTGATTGTACTGGGTCTGGCTGGTTAATTTTCCCCACAGTAGCCCTCATAGTGCTGTGCTTTGTACTGGTAGCTAGAAGGGTGTTTTGGCTGCTGCTGCACAAGGTGGTCTCCAACATTGCCCCCTCCCCAGTAGGCTGGGAGTGGGAAGATCTTGGGAGGGGGCACTGCAGGACAGCTGAGACCGAAGGGATGTTGCAGACCATGTGATGTCTGCTCAGCAGTAAGAGCAAGGAGAAAGGAGGAGGAACTGGGGCACTCGCTATTACAGCATTTGCCTTCCGGGGCAACTGCTCCGTGGGCTGAAGCTCTGCTTCCTGGGAAGTGGTTGGACATGGCCTGCTGATGGGAAGTAGAGAACAAATGTTTTGTTTTCCTTTGCTTCTGCACACGGCCTTTGCTTGTGCTTTATTAAACTGCCTTTATCTTGACCCATGAGGTTTTTTCCATCTTATTTTCTCTCCTCCCTGTCCTGCTGAGGAGGGGAGTGATAGAGCCACTTGGTGGGCACCTGGCCTCCAGCCAGGGTCCACCCACCACAGGGATGTGGGAACTGGTTTACAAGTCTGCTCTCTTCCAAACTGCAAAAAGCTCCAACTTCCTCCAGGGTCCAGCAGCTACGTGTAACATCTGCGTTTGCTTTGCTTTTCCAGGAGAACTTGATTGGTGCATTACTAGCTATTTTTGGGCATCTTGTTACCAGTATTGCACTCAACCTCCAGGTGAGTATCAAGAAGGAAATATTCATCCTGCCTCAAGCATCCTGCATGCAAAAGCATCAGGCACGCCAAAGATGCTTTGCCTTTGTTTTCTTTCCTAGAAATACAGCCACATCCGACTGGCAGGTTCCAAAGATCCCCGAGCCTACTTCAAAACCAAGACGTGGTGGTGTGGACTGTTCCTGCTGGTGCTGGGCGAACTGGGAGTGTTTTCCTCTTACGCCTTTGCTCCTCTTTCACTGATTGTACCACTCAGTGCGGTGTCTGTTGTAGGTAAGGGGGAAAGAGAGAACGGCTGCGCGAGGCCGAGTGTGTCCCAGTGTGAGATTGCTGATCGTTGGGCTGAAACGTAATTGCTGTTTCTCCTTTTTTTATAGCTAGTGCAATCATAGGAATGATATTTATTAAAGAAAAGTGGAAGCCCAAGGAATTCTTGAGTAAGTTCCGCAGTTCTTTTTCATTTTTCCTCTCAGTTTACAAGCCACTCAACTCATAGCACGGCCTCTCAAGAGTCATAATTAACCAATCAGAGTCATAGAGTGGTTTAAGTTGGAAGGGACCTTAAAGATCACCAAGTTCCAACCCTGCACCTGTTTGATGAAATGTGTCATCTCATCCACTGTTTGTTAAAAGGGTTTTTTTTCTGACTTGTGCCAAAGTATCTGAATCTCTCAGAGTTTAGACATACATGGCAACAGTGTTTGCAGGATTTGGGTATCGTGGTTCTTTGGGCTGAAGCTGCAGCCTAGGGCCTGGACTCTGCGATAGCATAAGCACAGCTGAACCAGCTGAATTTCGTACGTGTGCAAGTGTGTGCAGAACTGGGGTGTTCGTTCTTCCATTTCCTAGAAGGGCTGTGGGCAGTGCCAGGCAGGATAAATCCCACATATAGGCCTTGTAGCTCCTGTTTGTTTAGCAAATGCTACCTGGTGGAAGCTTTTTTTTCCTCTTCAACTCACAGCACACACGCATTCACTAGGGGTTTTTTTTGGTTCTGGTGTTTCAAAAGTGGGGCACGAAGGGCAGAGGAATGAGTCACCCAGAGGAATGTGCATGAAGTCATTAATGGTCACTGTGCACGTGCGATATTAATTCCATGCATCCACACTAACCCACTAACTTTGTCCTCTCTTTTTTTTTTTTGTCCTTTGGTTGCCGAAGGGCGCTATGTTTTGTCCTTTGTAGGCTGTGGTTTGGCAATTGTTGGAACTTATCTGCTGATAACATTTGGACCTAATAGTCATGAGAAGATGACAGGAGAAAATATCACTAGGCATTTAGTGAGCTGGCCATTTCTGTTGTATATGGTAAGGTGGCCCATACAACGTGGGGCAGTTTTCTGCTTTATGCCTGACGGGGCGTTTCGTTCCAAGCATTATTTTTCCCTATGGTTACTACCAATATTCCTTGTACTTGCTAATGAACTTTCCCTGGTGTCAGTTCCACGTTGCATGTGGACACGTGCATGCACAATCTGGAACTCTCCCATTCTTTCTCTGAATTTTTCTGTTAATACTTAAATATCTTTAACTGAAAAGTCTTAAAATAGCTCGCTCTCTCCCCGGTATGTCAGCTTCAGCCTGTGGCAGGGGCAGTTGCTCTCAGCTGCTGAGGTGTCCAAAGACTGTGCTTGCATCTGGGCTTTTTCTAGACCGACCTTCTCTGGAGCCATCAGTCTCTCTCTGAAAAATCCTATGAAATCTATTGGTTCTTAATGGAGATAGTTTGGCTGTTAAATAAGATGTGTGCTGCAAGGGTCGCTTAAAGAATCTCATTGCGGACAGCAAGCCGAGGTCTCTGATGTGAGCGTTCAGTCAGGATTATTTGATGTGCTGCTTTACCATGAATATAATGTGAAAGTGTCCCATGTTTCCTGTTCTGCAAGAAGCTATTCAATATCTCATCTAATCAGAATTTAAGATCATGTTAAATTTGATCTGTAATTGTGGGGGACCCTCATTTTCCTTCAATTCGCCCTTCTGTGTAATTGTAACGTTTGGCTCAGAATCCCGTTTACTGCCAACGCTTTACACCCCGCTGCTTTTAATATTCTCATTTCTATCTTTTGTAGCTTGTGGAGATCATCCTATTCTGCCTGCTACTGTATTTTTACAAGGAGAAAAATGCAAACTACATTGTAGTGATTCTTCTGCTGGTAGCTTTGCTGGGTGAGTTGATGCAGTCTGTAGGATCTTCTGACTCTGGCCTGTAGCAGTACACTGAAGCATCTGTGTCTTACAGTGGATTACATTGACCTACTTAGTGTCCTACAAGGCACCAATCAACTCCAGAATGTTACTACAAACGAGATAATATCTTGCAGTGGTGTTTAGGATCTTTGCAAATGACCTTTGAACAATTAAGACTTATTTCCCGAAAGGACGAATAATCCCCCGAGTACAGAAAGCGCAAGCTTTTCAGTAGTGTTCTTCATTTTAATCTGGGCACACACAGCGTGGTACAGTAGTTACCTATTCAGCGGGCAGGGAAGGCTGATTCAAGGGGTGGAAGAGAGCAACCTACAAGAACGTTCTCGGCTGTGGGAAGATTTTCTGTGGGGCTAAGGGAATGAAAAATATTCTGCCATGCCGGTATGACCCTATTTGAATAGGGAGAGCCTCTGGGCACAGGGTCAAATGATGCTTTTGGTACCCTCATAGCCCACAGTGGGATCCTACAGTGACTTTAATCTGTTCTTTTAAAGAAACTGCGATTAATTGAACTTCAAAAAGTGTGAATAACAGCAAGGCAGTGACGCAGTCTGACGAGCTGTTACATCTATGTCGCAGTCCTCCGTTTTTGCTATTTATGCAACTTCAGTCACTGCAGTGTCTTGTCTTTTTTTTTTTTTTTTTTTGATCTGTTTGCGTCTGGATTTTACTAAGTGATGCCTCAGAGGCTGCATGAATCATAGACAAAGCAACTATCCTAATTATGAATGGCCTGGCTTGTGCTTTCCAGACAGGGAAGTAGGCTCTTTCTGATTCTTGTTTTGAAACCTTCCGTAGCTTTATTAACCAGCCAATATGGCATCAGGAATGAAAATGGTATCCTTCCATCATGTGATTGCACAACACTCTTTAAACACTTTAAAAAACCCCAGTAAATGCTCCCAGTCCTGTAGAGGACTGTGAGACAGAAAGGTTAAGTGATTTATTGAAGGTCACTGAGGTGAAGTTGTTGGGGATACAACTGGCGGAGCTGGGGATAAAAGACTGCGGTTCGCTTCCCTTGTTTGCTCTGAAAGGAAGGTTCCAGTTCTTGCAGATCTTGGGTGTGTTTGTAGATGCCTGCCATGTACAGAGCGAGTGTGCAGCGTGCCTGTCCCACTGAGCACGTCTCGGTGCTTCAGCTAAGCCTTGGTAAACATTTACAGGTTCCATGACGGTTGTGACCGTGAAGGCCGTGGCAGGCATGCTTGTTGTCTCCATACAAGGAAACCTACAGCTCGACTACCCTATATTTTATATCATGTTGGTGTGCATGATTGCTACAGCCATCTTTCAAGCAACGTAAGACATTCACTCTCTTTTTGTCTGTAACTGCGCTGGTTTCAGTGGATTAGTAATTGTTTGTTATCCAAAGAATGCTGATTAAGTTTCAGGAGAAGAATTATCCATTCTTTTCTGTGACCTGTCCTCAAATCCGCATCACAGGAGCCTGGGATAGTGGAGTTCTTCGCTTTTCTTTTTAGTGACACTGCCAAGCAGTAATGCCAAGTTGATACGTCGTTCAAGTATTGGCATGAATGAAGTGGTGGCAAATCCCATACAGTGCACTGGCTAAAACCAGAGTGCGGAAACGGTGGTGTTGATGATGTGTCTCTTTATTTTTATTTCCCCTCTGTCCTTGTAATAATCTAAAAAGCCAGTAGCAGCCAGGATAAAAAGCTATTCAAAAGGCGAGTGATGTTCTGGCCCTGAGGTCAGTGGCACTAATTTCGCCGCCTTTAGGCAGCAGCGCCGCAAGGCTTTACTCTTCTATCATGTACGTTAATTCCAGGGAATGCTGCTGCGGGTTTAGTGAGAATAGTGTTTCTTGAATTCATGCATCACTTTTGATACATGTTTCCAAAAATAAAGACTGTATTTGTCCAGGATAACTGCTGCACAATTGGAGTCTCCTTCCCAAATCAACCCGTTTGTCACTGTATTGCAGATTTTTAGCTCAAGCCTCCCGACTGTATGACTCGTCTCAGATTGCCAGCATCAGCTATATCCTGTCCACAACAGCAGCGATCACAGCAGGTAACTGCACAAAACAGCGCTTGGTCCTTTCTAAAAGAAAGGCAAAAGATTGTGGAAAATAATCCTCGCTTACAGATGAGGAAGGTGAATACCTGGCAAGATGATGACTTATATTTTCTTGTCATCTCCCTTCTGCAGCTGCCTTTGTTTCTTTTTTTTCTTTCCAAAAATGTGAATTATCCCATCAGACTGTGTTAAAAATTTCCATTAAGTTCTGTCATTTTGTTCAAAGAGCACAGGAACTTACACCGGAGACTGTAACGTGCTAGCACGGTGTGAGTGTAGAAGAGGAGGGTGATGTATTCTCTTAGATGTGCACCTTGACCCCACAGCTAAAACTTCTCCTTGAGTAATTTTATCTAGATTCTGTAAAAAGGTACGTAATACAGTGTATAAACTTATTTGCTTCCCCTGCGCAGAGGTGTAACAATTCTCTTCCTGGCAGTCTCGTTTGCATTGTATCTGGAATGCAGCTGCTCACGGCTTTATAGGCACTTTGTTTTCTGAGCAGTTTACCCCAATTTCAGCCCCTGCCCACACAGGAAAAGCTTCCTCTGCATCAACAAAGATGAGTGTTTTAAACCCCTGAGGCTTCAAACCTAAGGAGCAGCCTGTTTAAGGTTTTGTTCTCCTCACTTAGACATACGAACAGAACTGGGGAAAACAAGCAGGAAACCCCAAACCCCAGCACTGGAGAAAGGATCCATCACTGCCAAGCAGCTGCGCTGTCTGTGTCAATAGCAATCCAGTGCAGAAGGGCAGTAGCTTCCCCTCTACATCACACGTTGCCTTTTAATGCTTTTCTTCAACGTCACCAGAGAGTATGGCCTGCTCTTTGGCTCATGTTTATTTCCAGTCGTGTTCCAAGCCATGTGCTGCTCTCTGATCCATCAGCTTATTTACTTCAATTAGAAATGTGAACAGCAGGAGCCAGAATGCGTGTCTGCGTGACCTCCAGGACACCAAGGACACTTGTCATAGATCTGAGCTGCGTATACTTGTTCGGGGTCAAGAGTTTGGATCCTGTTGTAGCTAGAGATCCGATTTGGTTGGTCATTTGGACTTCAGAAACACGGTCTCTTGTTTATTCGGTAACCACAGCTGTGTGGGGAGAGTTTGGCTCAGGCTCTCTTTGCACAGTGACCTGCAGTATTTCCGGCAACATTTCCTTTGCAACCCCCTACCCGACAGGGAAGGATTTGTACTAGTTGCTGTGCTGCTCTTACAGGTTTACTTACATCTAAGTTAGTTACACCAGTATAACTGGTTTGGTAGTGAAATGCTAAAAGATTTGTCAATAAATTGTGTTGAAGTGGAAATCAGGCCACATCTTTCTATTTTAAGTTCATAAAAAACCAAAGGTGCCGACGTTAAAAATAGGCATCTTGCATGAGTTGGTGTCTGGAGGGACTAGTGCTGGAGATGTAGCATTAATTACTCATGTAAGCTGGGAAGAAAGATGTCACAAATTATTTCCTTTTCAAGGAGCAACTTTTTACTTGGACTTCACTGGTGAAGATGTTCTCCATGTATGTATGTTTGCGCTTGGGTAAGTGTTTAAAGCTTCCTCGGTAGAAAACTGGGAAGTATTTTTTCATATGACTGAAATAACGTCTGTCTCTCCCTATATATCCTGGGGGCACATACGTTCCTGGGGAGGAGGACAAACTGCCAGCACTTTCTCTGTGCCAGTGGCCCGTAGAGCTCAGGGTCTTGTCTGGGTGATGGTGGTTGCTTGAAAGGGATTGTGTAACGCTACATCATGGGCAGTTGTACAACACTAAACACTAAATCCCGTGCTGTACTGGAGATCAGCTTGGATATTGAGGCATATGGGCTGCTGTTCAAGCTACCTGCTCATGAATCTAGAATTGCCGTCTCTAGGGGATCTATTCCAGGTTTTGCTCCGAGCCTTCACCGAACTGTGACTGGGCATCTGGAGTCCCGTTTCCCAGGGCACGGGCACTCGCACAACGCAGATATGATCAGTCAAACATTTGCTGTGTAACTGGGTATTTAGTCCGAGTACAGTGTCTTGACATGATCAGCTTCTGTAATCGGGACATTCTGAAACGTCTTTCAGGTTAGTACAGAAAAAACAATTGGGAGATTAATGTTACGAGCTGCGCCTTTCTCTGTCAACATACTGCAGAAATCAAGATTGACAGTCGTTACTGTGTTTACCGATGGGAAACCTTTCAAAGGTCAGGCAGCTAACTCCTGGAATTCCATCAAAGAAAACCAAATTTTGATATGCTTCCTTTCCCACTTAGTCGGGATTAAGTAACGTGAAAACTTTTCCTTGCGTTCTGATAAGGAAAAGGTGGAATTGTTCTGATTGCTGGGTGCATTTCAATACTGCTGAAGAGGGTTATTCAGCTGAGACAGTTCCCTGTCATTCTGGCTTCACAGTTCTTTCACTTCCAGTTCTGAATCGTTGTGGTGCTACACGATAGGCGCTCAGAAGCACCAACGTGCAATAGTACCTCGTCTCCCGTTTCAGTTATCTCAGTCGATCTTGTCTTCTCTCTCAGGTGCCTCATAGCATTTCTGGGTGTCTTCCTGATCACAAGAAACAGGAAGAAATCGGTACCGTTTGAACCTTACATATCCATGGATGCTATGCCAGGTAACAGTAGAAATAGTGGTTTATCACTCTTTTAAGTGTTGGGCTTTAGGCTCTGTTAAGGATCCGGATATATCAGGTGCCTGCGTCGTTTGCTAGGTTTTCCTTCTCGTTTGCACCTCGAGGGGTACGTGCATGTTTTGCATGGAGCAAAGAGGTGATGTGCCACTTACGCCGGGCCCTCTGATCCCGGGGGATGTGATATTTTGTCAAAGAGCTGTGTCCAGTTGGCTACTGTCTGGGAAGATGGACTAGTTTTGAGCAGATGCTTGGGACTAGGCCGGATCTTCATCCAGCAGGAAGGGCTGGTTGCTGGGGAAGACTGAGGTATGTTGCAAGAGGTGGAGGGCGGTGGGAGCAGACATTTCTTTGGGGAAGTACAGCTAAACTCTCTGGTGAGCTGTAGAAAGATGTGCAGCACTTGATAAATAACTGACTGCCTTCCCTCGTTCGCTTGAAGCTTATTTCTCCATTAATTGCTTCAGTGCTAAGCAGAAAAACATTATGTCTGTCATTTAACACTCAAGGAGCTGATGAGCCACGTATCGCAAACACTGAGACATAGGATTTGCTGATTTAAGAGCGCAGCAAGAACGCCTAAGCATCTCATCTCTGTCTTTGCTCTTTTCAGGCATGCAGAACATGCACGATAAAGGGATTGCAGTTCAGCCTGACCTCAAAGCTTCTTTTTCCTACGGTGCCCTAGAGAACAATGACAGCATGCCAGAAATTTATACTCCAGCTACATTGCCCATCGTGCAGGAGCAACATGGTTCCAAAGGAGTTTCTGCTCCACCCTACCGTGTGCTGGAGCACAGCAAAAAGGAGTGAGTGACCTTTAAGGAACTGATTTGAGTCGTCTGAATTATGACCTTTATTTATTTATCCATTAAAATACAAACAAGTGTAAAGCCAACCTTGATATAGTTTAAAGCTTGTCTCAAACTTAACTTTCAAGGCTGATTATTAAAATAAACAACTCTGTAGTGGTGGGGTTGAAAGCATTCGTCTCAGCAAGAGGTAAATCGCAATTCTCCATCGGAGGCCGCTGTCTGGAAGCGTGAAGCGGTGAGCGCGCTCTCACGGCAGTAGGAAGCCGGTGAGATAGCAGACGCTGTGAAAATGCAGAGCTGTGGGAAGAGAAGTGACTGTGCAATTTTTAGTCCTGCTGAGAGTGGGTTTATCTGCAAATGGAATTTTTCAGGAGTTGCTGACAGAGAGGAGGGCAGGATTTAATCTTTCCTATGTAGAGGCTGTGATGGATTCCCAGCAGAGCTGTAAAACCTCCTGTCTTTAGCGTGACCACCAAACTACCTTAACGTGGCAATAAAATGTATTTGTTTTCAAGCACGAATACTGAAACTGTGTCTTTAGAGCAGCATATTTGATTAGAATAAACAAGCTACTTTACTCCTCCAGAACGTGAATCCTGGGCACTTCCCATACAACTGTGCTCTGACTGGTGTTGAACGTGCACTGAGAAGGTGGATTTATGCTGGATTATATGGCAGCTGAAAACAAAGATTACTTGCCAGTTTTCTGGTTTCGTAGCGGGAGCTTCAGGTTGGTGCAGAACTGGCACAGAGGGAACACGAAAAGTACGAGAGCAAGAAGAAAATAGTAACATGACTGGTATCTAATGGGAATTTTTTGTAGTTCTTGCTGAGGTCCTAATTCTCTATAACTTTTCTTTCTGGTTGAGGCAGGATTTCCATCTTTAAATGGTCTTAAATGCTTCAAGGTGTTGACATACTGCAGTTAAAAAGCTCCGTCTAGGGGTTGTAGGTGTCCCCCCTTTTCTTTGCTTAAAAAAACCCCAAAAAAGGCATAAAAAGATACTGGTCTAATACTGTGAATGACCTGAGAAGGAGGAGGAAGCATGCACAGTCCAGCACTCAGGACCGCAGGAATAATGGAGCATTGTGTACCCATGATATTTATCTTTCCAGCTTCCAAGAGATGGCTAGAAGCTGATACGAAGGGAGAATAGTCCCAAGGGGGGGCGAGCTTGTAAAGTGGAAAGGACAAAGTACAGCCTTTACTGGCGTATGCGAGTTGTGCTGGCGCTTCGGTATCATCAGCTGCTCTAAAAGCAGTTGTTTTGTTGGGAAACAGCATTTTAAGTCTGCTCGGTGTGCCTCGGACAGTGTGCGTAGTGCAGTGTCTCCGCGCCCTCGTAAGACTTTATTTGAGAAGAATAGTGCTAGTGTTCCGGAGGTTTTTAAGTGGTTACCAAGGGGGTTGGGAGGATCTTGGACTTGTAACAGTAGCTTTCTGCCTTATTTTTTTATTTTGGACTTATGGCCAGTTTGTTCCCACTCCCCAAAATCCCCAAGAACTCAGTGACTCGTGTATCGTTATTCCAGATTCTCGCTATTGTACGTGACAACAGAACCGTTCTTTTGCCTATGTTTGCTTCGCCAGCTGTGAATGCTGATTTAATTTGGAAATACTTGAGACTGCTTTGACGTTTTAGAGCAGCTTAGAAAAATTATAACCTGCAAAGAGTAGATGCCTGCTCACTGTATGCGTACCTATACGTGAAGTTTCTTCACCAGCTTGGCGTGTCTGGCAATTCCGATCTTATCAGTGGCATCCCATACGCTGCAGCTTATGAAACCTCAAGAAATCACCGTTTTTCACTTGCCCTCGATACTGTTTGTGCTTAAGTGAGATAACAATGTTAATGGGCTAATGCTGCCGGAACATTAATCTTGTTGGAGTTGCGGTGACACTGATTTACTACCTTTGGCTTTGTATCCCCGGGAATCGATTGTTTGTGAATTTATGAGCTGCTTTTGTTCATTAACAATATGAACCAAAGTGGCACGGGGGAGGCTGACCGGGAAGGGTACAAGAATGCTGGCTTTTCTTATCGCTTCCCTTTCAATCCATGAGGCAGTAGTTGTTTTGACCTGCTAGTTCTGAACGCACAGAAGCGTACTGTTTTAAACCACGTTGTGCTGAACCACGCATAGCTACGGACTACTTCTTCTGTGTTTATCACAGATGTTGCTGTGGTATAAAATAATCAGAAGCACCAAAGTGTTTTGCTGTTGACTTCTACTATTAGGATGGGCCTATGTGTAACAGAACGTACTTTCCTCAGTTCTTGGTCTTTCAGCTGTATTTAAAAACTGCAGTGTGCAGGCTTTGTAGCCAGTAAATGGCTGGTTAGGTTCTAATCATGGGACCATCCTGAGAGGTGGACACAGCGACTCGCCGGGAGAGCACTACTCTGATGCTGAGCCCCTGCTTGTACTTCTCTTGTGAGCTGCTCTCTGGCCTGATTCTGTGATTTTTTTGCAGTAAGCTGGTTTCTCCGCAGCCCTGCAGCCCGAGCACTGACCGACTCCTGGCCTGACCTTCCCCTCTGCCAGAGAGCCCTCAGTTGTCAGCATGTGGCTGTCTTCTGTCCTGAGTGAAATTTCCTCCAGCCATAACCTGAGCTTTTGTATTATTGTGCTGGTTTGGCCCTTTTCTTTGAAAGGCTCTAAGGGCAAGAGTCTTGCTCTAAAGCTTTACATAACCGTGTTTTATTTACACAGTCGCTGTGTGTTAAAGTGATTCTACTTAATAATGACGGTTCCCTTTACCTACAGCGAGACTTGCTTTCGGAAACCTCCCACCTAAGGACTCCAGGGGAGGCGATGGCTGTTTCTGCGGCACAGAAATCACCATGGTTTTGATTGTGCCACAGCAGCAGAGCCCGAGGTGTTCCATGGGCTGTAGGCCTCAGCTTCACGTGCTGGTGTTGTCCAGGCCGTGTTTTTCCCAGTCTGTTAGCCGCTCTGAGCACGGTTCTGCCAGGCTGCACCTCGCTCCTGCTTGCTGCCTATGTTCAACACTTGAACTTTAAAAAAATGTGTGTGGGGGGGGGGTGTTTGTTGCTCTTCCCCCTTTCTTTTTCTCCCAAGCTTCCAGAAGATTGTGTTTTCTGCTCTTTAGCACAGTCTAACAGCTGCTCTCTTGCTGAGAAGGTGTGAATAGACACCGAAACGGGTTTAAACTGACTGTAGGACTGCTCTTAACAGGGGGAGGGTATAGCTCAGGATCGAAACAAACTCCTTACCTCCCTCCCAGTTCAGAGCTTACCAGCTATAAAAAGGAAGCTATTTGTACCCTCAAGTCTATCCGTTTTACAGAATATCTGTTTGTCTGAGGTGAGAAAGGCCATGCCCGAGATCACAGAAACAGCTAAACAGCACACAAAGAGGTAAAGGAGAAGAGCCCCATGCCACGTTCTGGTCCTTCTTGCAGCATGAAAAAGAATCTGTTGGTGTACAGCACGCTTTAACGTCTGCATGTCAGAACTTCATCCAGGGCTGATCCCGAGAGAGGCAGGGCACTGAACAGCAGAGCGTGCTTAGGTTTCCAGAAGTGCAGCATTTCTCGGAATCAAGACCTGAGGAAGCGTGCACAGAAACCAACTCGCTGCTGTCTCCTTTACCGGTAGAATAGCTCCTTGACTCTCCACCTCCTCACTTCCTTAGCAAATGTGAACTGACATCTATTGCTTCCACACTCTGTGGCTTTTCAGCGCACCAGAGCACTTAATACATTCTCAGTGTCCCACGTGTAACTTAATGCTGGGGGATCCAGCTCCTGTGTTGGCTGAATGTACAAGATTACCTGCCTACAATGCTCTCTTGTTCACATTCAAATGTATACATAAATCAAGCTTTACACGATCGGACTATAAGGATAACTGCTTAATTTTTCATAAGCAATGCTGCATGTCTATTTAATTCTGTTTGTCTTTTACGTGAGACCTTTGGAAGTGAAACTTAATAAAAGATTGTGGTAAAACCTATAGGATTCTGGCCTGCTCCATGCTCTTGGTATAGCTTTACTCGGCTGTAAATATCTTGAGAGAAGTTAAGACAGACCTTAGTTTACTGCCTAAGTACTACGTGCACTCAAAGAACTGTCTGAACAGGACACCTGTAAGTGAAATGCGGATTGCTGGAGGTGATGCTTGGGGCTGCAGCGTTACCAGTGCTCACAGTTTTACACGAGACTCCAAGGGCTGCCCGTCAGCTTCAGGCACCATGGAATTTAAAAATCTCTGTTTTACAGGGCTTTCAAAAAAACACCTTTGCATTCATTATTTCAGAGAGGAGCTTGAAGGTGTGATCGCGTATAGCCTAGAGGAGCGGGGTGGGGACACAAGGTGAGGCAAATCACAAACCCAAAAGCATTACGTTATTGGTGGCCTGACTAGTGATTTTTGGGTGCCTGCCAGCTCAGTACTGAAACCGAGACAACCGCACGCTTCCGAGGCAGCGGAGGCCTGCGATACTCGTTGGGAACGCTGCGCTGTAGGAGATGCCATCCTTCAGACAGAGGGTATCCTGTCTGGTTGCAGGGGCAGGCAGCTGAAGGGCGTTTCCGAACAATGCCATTAGAGATACAGGCGGTCATAAATTTAGAATACTGGTAACGTAGCTTGATCGAGTGCTTGCCAACCTCATTAACGCTCACCATACGGGGTTCAATCCAGGGGGATAAGCAGAAGATAACCCTCAGGGTACTCTTAATTAAATGTATCTCTGGGGGTCCCAAGCGGCAAATGGAAAGAAAACCCAAGAGCAGCCTTATCCACTTTGGTGTTTAGGCTGCGCTTCACGGAAGTCGCTGGACACGAGTATTAAAACACTGGCTAGCACTTTCTTGAATGCCTGCAGAAGCAGCATCCCTGAGCCCCAGAGATTCTGCGAACGTGGTGCTACTTTGTTGATACATCATTGACGGGTTAGTGTGTGTTATCAGAGAGGCTCTGTTAAGTGCTAATACCAAGAGGTGGCAATCGAGCCAGGTCTCGGGAGCATTACAACGATGCATCCTGCAAAAGAGGTGTAATTACAAATGGGAGTATTTAAAAGGCCTCTGAAATGGACACAAATGTTGGCAGTTTGTGGTATTAAAGCAGCATATAGTGCTGGCCAGGGAGGGAGAACGTGGAATTGAATTAATCAAGCATGCCATTGCAGCAAGGAAAGGCCAAGGTAACTGAGACTAACCAGTTACCATCCCAATCTGCACCGCATCTGAATTGCAAAGCCCCTTATCTGGGGTGGCAAGCCTGATCTCACCTTTCTGAAAGCGAGTTCTGCTGTGGCCTGTCTTCTTGCAAGGGAAAGGTCTGCACTGTGGACAAACAGAAACGGTCCGGGTAAGGCAGACCACCTGTTCCGCCTTTTTTCTGTACCTGCGTTCTCCAAGAAATCACTTCAACCACTGGAATTTCAAAACTCCTGTCTTCTGGCTTTGCAACTGAGGACAAAGCTGTTATTTGTCAGTGAAATTCCCTAAGTTTTGTGTGTTTTGTGGAAAATCGAATACAACCACAAAAGGGAAGTGGGTTTGTGCTTTCTTTAAACGTAAACAAGCTTTCATTTTCCACCAGCTCAGATGACGGCTGTCTCAAACCACCTCATCGCTGGCTTAAGCCATGATTTACTCCGAGAGACACAAACCGTTGCTGTTCCCATCTGGCAACCGCCCGAGCGCGGCTGCCAGCCCAGGCCAATGGCAAAGCGAAACCCATTAGCCTCGGCCGCCGTGCGGGAGCGTGCGTGGGCCTTTCGCGGGCCTTTCGCGGCGGCAGTCCCCACGGTGAGCACAAGGCACGGGTGCTGTGCTCCCTCAGTCCCACGTCCTCTGGCTTTAGCGTTCAAGGTCACCCGTGTCCTGGACACCCGCAGTGCTCCTCCCTCAGGTCTCACACCGCATGTTAATGCAACACGGAGGAGGCCTCCATCCTCCGCCCTCGCTTCCGCCAGGAGCGTGTGTGCCCGCTGCTTCTCCAGAGGCAGTTCCTAGAGCAATGTGCTGCTTTTGAATGGATTCCGAGCTCGCTCGCTCCGCCGGGGATCCCAGGAAAGCCTTTTCTCTAGGCCAGGCAGGCGGTGGGCGCCCCGTCGGGGATCGATTCGCGCCTAACACCGTTGGTTTCCCCCGAAGCGCTTCCTGCCCCTCGCCCCCCGGACGCCATGGCGGACGGAAACAGGACCCAAAGCCGCCACACGAACCGGGGAGGGCGGCGGGAACGGGCCCCCGCCACCGCCCCTCACGACGAGGCGCATGAGGACCCGGCCACCCACCCCAGCCCCTCCGCGCGGGCATGGGGCTGGCGCATGCGCAGAGTCTCCCCGCTCCATCCGGGTCACCGACCCCCCCCCCGCCCCAGCTCCCCGCAGCTCCCTCAGGCGATGCGGAGGCGAGGGGGCGCGCACGCAGGCGCGTTCCCGCCGCTGCCCTCCCGCAGCCGCTCGCTCCGCACGGCGACCGGCGGGAAGTGCGCGCTCCCGCCGCCGCCGCTCCCCCCCGCGCGGCTCCCCTTCGCCTCTGCCGCCGCTGCCGAGGGGATCCCCGCCGAGAGGACGGTGAGCGCCCCCGCCTGCCCCCAGCTGCCGCTCCCCTCGTCCCCTCAGCCGCCCCTTCGCCGGGAGGCCCGGCCTGAGGTGAGGTGAGCCGGCCCGGCCCGGCCCGGCGGCGGCTCGCTGTGCTGTACCGCGCCGAGCACCGCCCGCCGCCGCCCCTGAAGCGGGTCGGTGAGGCCTGGCCGAGCCCGCCCGTCCCGCCGCCTGCGCCCTCCGCGGCTGCCGCCAAGTTTTCTCCTTTAACAGTTGCTCTTTGGGGCAGATACGGAGGGTTTGGGGGGGGGGGGGGGGTTTAGGTTTAAATAATCCCAGAACGGTCCTTTGCCTCCACCTGCCGTGTTAACTCTCAACTTGGGCGATCCCCCAGCCCGGTAGCTCGCCCAGGGCTGCTGCCCCGGGCAGGCCGGCCCTCCGCGGGCTGGCAGGATGGAGCCCGAGTTTATGAACTCCTCAGAGCAGAGTTGTCTGTTGATGTAGGAATTGCCAGGCCGGTTTTAGCCCTTGACGGTATTCGGCGTTTTCGGGAAGGATGTGATAACGTAAACGAGCTGCTTGTGGTTCGGCAGCGCCGCAACTCCTGAGCCGGTGCAAAGGTAAAACCAGCAGTGCTGTCTGTACCGATGCTCTGATGGAGAGCTGAAGCTCTCGGTGGCAGGAGCTGCATTTTCGCGGTTTTGGAAGATCTCAAGCTTTGCATGAAGTTGAAGAGCTTACTTTGAAGTGTTTCAGAGGTGCCTGTCACCTGGTCTTTAAATGATAAGCAGGTATTAATTCTCAGAACAAAGGACTTAGTGAAGGGTCTTATCCAAGTGGCTTTAGTTCTTGCGATCCTTTTAGTCCTGCTCTGTAAGGCCGTTTGATCTAAAATCTAAGGGGGTGTGAGTGATCAGAAAGGTTGGTGTCAAGTACTATCAGTTGTCTACACAGTGAATTTGCTTGTGCTTCTGAATTGGTTGTCGCGGTAGGAATGAGCCCATTGTAATAAATAACTGGCGCCTGCATATTTTCATTTATATCAGGCTGTCTTACAAATAATTACTTCATACATTCCAAGGAGGTGAGTGAAGTAATCCCCTTTTCCCACAGGGGAAGCTGAAGCGGGGCAGTTTGGCTGTTGTGCTGGTACCACGTCGGTGCATGTCACACTCGGAGCATTTCTTCGCTGTTGCTTTCTGATAATTGCACACTAAAATAGTTCGACCCGGTCTGTTAAAATACACTTCTCCCAGTACTGTTTCCAACAGTGCTTCTTAATGAACGTTCGTACATCAGTCTTACCTGTCTCATCCGCCTTTCAGGGAAGCTACTGCATATTCTTGCGTTGCTCAGTAACCACGGTGTTTTGATGCCAATTTGGGTGAAGCTGGGGGAAAAAACAAGTCAGAAACCTAGAATGAACCATGTAGGTTTAGGATTAAAAACGTTAGAACTGTGGTGCATTCATGTTTTTTAAAACTAAACCATAATTGCAGTAGCTTTTACAGTCAGCGCTCTGCAGAAGCTTCTCAGATTTTGGTTTTATAGTAGCAAGAAATGCCGTACTGTAAATCCTACAGAGCTGTTGATCTTGGTGCTGAAATAGTTCCTTTACTAAGACTGCTTTTATTAAATCACTCTCCCTGCAGACTGTTTGCAGGAATTCAAGGGAATAACTGCATCATCTTCCGCAGCTTAAGAGTGTATGGGTTTCTCCTCTTGTTCTCTGAAGGAACGAGATGATTTCTGGTTATTCAATTTTTCTTACTAGTTGAGGAGAAAAACTGTAATCGACTCCGTGGCAGTGGGGATGTTTAACCTGCCCCAGCACTCCCGTGTCGTTCACGCACGTCGTTGGAGACTCGCTGCCTTTTTGCAGAGCAGGAAATGTCTTACAGTAAATGTTTTGTTGCTGTATTTAAATGTTACAACGAGATGAATTCCCATCTAATGAAACTTGAAGCCCGTGAGGCTGTTTGCTGTGTGCAGAGCCGGATTTAGTGTGCTCGGACGGGTTTGTGTGTTTTCCATCAGGATGCTTAAGCTTTGCAAACCTGAAGAGCGTCTCTCCCGTTCAATAATGCATGCCTGTGCAGAATCGGATGTGTTTCCTAATGCAGCAAATTGCTGTTGAGGAAAAAGCAGTATTTTCCTCGTATCAAGGGTATTCTCGCCATCCGAGGTTCACAGGGAAGATTGTTTGTGATGAGCAGAGGACAGGCCAGCCCTGCAGGATCACCGGGGCTGTCATCGCAGCTCTGCTCCTGAGCAGTCGTGCCTCGGCGGTTCGTTTTAACCTGCGCGCGTTTCGGAGGTGGGGATACGCAGGTAGACGAAGGCAGTTGTTGATTACCTGTTTCACGTGGAACTGATGGAATGAATCAGCACACCGAGGACGAAAGATGCGTTTCATCCCTTTAGTGTTACGATGCTAACCGGACGGCTTTGTTTACCTCTGTTGTCCAGTTCATGCGTGGTGAGAATCATAGTGACCTTGTAGCCGTCACTTTGTCTACTTCATCGGTTACTCCAATCGTTTAACGTTATACAAATTAAATCGTGAAAGAGGCGTGATCTTGTGGCTTTTGTGTTGGCTTCTTTCCCTGTCTTCCTCCTCCCCATCCTCTCTTACAGGGTATGTGGTGTTGTGCGATACCTGAGCTCCTGGCGTCTGCCCGCAAACGTCTCAGTGGTTGGTTATTGATCCCTCTCCAATTCCCAAGTTGATGTGGCAAAGACCTTTCCTTGTTTGCGTTGTTTACCTGGCTATCGTTCTTGCCTCTTGCCACTCCCTCTTTTGTATGTTGTCACCTTTTCATTTATGAAATCGCCCTGTTCTGTTAGATTTGGAAATAACAGGGGTGTCTTTTTTTCAAAATACGAAATAGCAGTTTCAGAGTTTTAGAACCTCCTCATGCTGGAACTTTGAACTGAATTTTAATTCTCTGAATTACTTCAACCAAATTTGGCAAAAGAAGGAAAAACTGGGATCTTTTTTTTTTCTACAATGCATTCTTTATGTCTTTCAGTTGATGTTTTAGCAAGTATCTTGTATTGCTCTTTTTAACAGTATCAGTTTTATTTTTCAAGCAGGTATTTGCATACTTGTCCCATTGGTTTGTAAAAGGTAGGAGCCTCCCCAAAGCCTCATTGCACAAAATATTAGTCAGAAATACAGGGTTCAGGCATCGTACTTGTATGAACACCCAGACCTGCTTTCATTTTGTCCATCTCTTTGCTCCTTTTTTCCCCCAAAGTGCTGTTCCTCTGTAACATACCAAGAGGAGGAACGTGTCTGTGGTCACTGCAGAGTTTGGGGGCAGTAACCTGCAGATTGGGGCTCCTTACGTGACAAAATAGATGATAACTTTAAAGGAGGAGTCGTGGATTCAGTCGATAACCCGTGGGTGAAATTCTCTCCCGCTGTAATTGTGTCTGGCTCCGCAGCACTCAGGATGAGGAGAGGTGTACTGCTGCAGGCACACTCTAAGGCACAGGAGTCGTGCGCTCCCGTAAGCTGATTTTCTTGATGCTTTTTGCCTCCCTCCAGTCTGCAGTGCTGACTTCACTTTGTAGTGCGTGAGGCTCAGACAGCCTGAACTTTTTAAAGCTCCTCGTAACGCAGCCAACGCGACCAGATTTTATGTAGATCTTATGTTGCATTACTCCCTGTCTTACTCACCCTTCACTTAAGTCTCTGAATTTAGATGCCAGCGTTTCCGAGCGTTCCTTTTTCTCTACCAGTTTTGCTCTCTTGCCTTGTTTGCAAGTCTCCTCCTTCTCTGATTTGCCAGAAAACCAGGTTTTTGAAGCAGGCGTGTGGGTTAGGTGTCTTACTGTGATCCGTACTCCTCTGCCGGGGATGCTTGGTCCTACCGTAGGACCAAAACCAGGGTAAGGCTGGCGCGTTGCCTTCAGTTCTGCCTTGGCTTGTTTGGAGGTGTCTGTGTCCCGTTGGACTGATTAGCCCAGAGCTCTCCGAGTCTGTGCTGCCAAGCCAGATGGTGGCTGTCGTTTTTACTGTGTTGGCGTATTTTCTTTTCCTTTTCTCTTTCCTTTTCGCATGAATCAGCGAGCACAAGAAAACGAGGTTTCCACCAGCTACGTGTTTTCTTGTGTTTATTTACATCCTTCTTTCTGCGGTGCTGTGGCGTGTTTCCTGATGAAACTTGCTGTGCTGGGAAAATTCCCGAAGTCCTGTGCTGACCTTGGTAAGGGATTGACTGGAGGTGCGAGGGTGAACTGGGGCAGTTACGTGTGCAGGTGCTGCCCTCGCTTCAGGCAGCTTTCCTGTATCCAGACAGGTTACACTGGTTTATGCCATTCAACTTCACACCTCCTGTGCGCGTGTCTCTAAGCAGTTTGGAAATACTTAACATAGGTATTAAATATTTTCTTTTTCTTGTTTGCACGTGCTGTTTCTCCTGAAGTACAGAGTGTTGAGAGTGTTTGGGTGTTGTTGATAGAAAACATGTCTTCAACCTTTGCCCATGAGTGAGCATGGATTTATTATGGATTTTTTTAATGCATATTGCTTTCAGTTGATAGCATTTCTCAGTGACTGCTTCAAAAGAATAAGCCAGTTAAGCAGATACTCAGATGAGACCATTGCCAATGAAACATATTTACTTACCTTTTTTTTGTGTGTTGTGCCCCAAATTAACACCCCCTCCAAGTCTAGATACGGTTACGTTTTCTATCATTTATATTAGAATATTCAATAGTGTGATAACCTCCTCATGATTTTTTTTCCTTCCTTAACGTTATTAAGGCTACTGGTACTCTCTTACCTATGGGAAAGGCGTTCTCCGGTGTTTAGGAGAAGGAAACGTCCTCACAGTAGGAGATCTTGGGTTTTGTTCTGTGTGCCGCTGGCTTGGAGAGGCTTTGGGCAGATGGTTTGACTTTGCCCTGTACCTGTGTTCCCACGGGTGAAATAAAGGTATTTCTTTGGATACCAGGAGACTACTCTGGTCACTTGGGAAGTGCTTTTAAGTTATTTAATAAGAAGTTGCTGTTAACTGAGAAGTGTGTCATGGAGAAAAGCTTCTAGAACCCTATTGTAGTTCTTGATTTATGTCAGAGTGAGGGGAGGAGAAATTTATTTACGGACTGAGCGACTTTATCTTCCTTTTCCTAGCTCGAACAGCAGGGTCTGTGTCCGTGTAGGGAGATGGGATACGGTGCTTCTGTTTTGTGGATGAGAGAACGAATTTCGTGTTGATTTCTATTCTTTTTCTCGGGGGAAAATTATTTGACTTAAAGAACAGTCAGAACGAGATGGGGGTATCTTCACCTTCTGATTTGCTTTTGTTTTCTGGGATGGCAGACCCCTACTAGAAACTGGAACGTCAAGAAGAGTTGCTGTGGGTGAACCATGCTCAGAGATACGATGAAGTCCTGGAGTGACAGCCAGTCAGACCTCTACAGCAGTGACCAAGAAGAGGAAGAACAGATGATCTTTGGAGAAAATGAAGATGATTTGGAAGAGATGATGGATTTAAGTGACTTGCCTACCTCACTCTTTGCTTGCAGTGTTCATGAAGCTGTGTTTGAGGTCCAGGAAGAAAAGGTAAGGCAGAGAGAGGCATATTTGGGGTATAGTATTGTAAGTATAGACACAGCTATGGAACGTTTCTGTCTGTGTTTTTAGTGTATTACTGCATGTTATAACGGGGGGGGGAACCAATCCAAAGTATTTACCTGGTGAGCTCAGATCAGAGTGAGTGCTGTTACCAAAGAGCAGATAATTCTACGCTTTGGCATTTGAAATTTTAATAGATATTCAGTGCTTCTCCCAGGAAAAGCTCTTCTGATTGTTTTTCCCTTTTTATCCAAGGGCAGAATTAAATAAAACCTGAAAGCAGACTTAAATGTGTTACTTCAAGGCAAGGATTCTGTTAAAAGAGCATTCTAGATTTGCAGTATGTGTGTTCTAGATTGAGCTGAGAGAACACCTTGAAAGTGGCTTAAGACCTGACAACAAACGAAATCTCCTCTGGCTTGCTGACACTTGTATTCAGTCAAATCTGTACTGTGCTCCCAAGGGCATCAGGAATAATTATGTGGACTACATGAGTGAGGGAAGACAGGGGGTGCTGATACGAAAGCTTTGTCTGCAGCTGCTTCAGGTTCAGTTTACAAAAGTACTTGGGAAGCCTGAGTTTGGCTGAGAAGTTTTCACCGTCTGAGGGGCAGGTGTGGTGTCAGAGAGGAAACGCCGCTCTGTGCCTCAGCGTTGCTAAATTACGTATTTAAGTGTGTCAGGCTTTCAAATATCTACCGTGAGCTGAACTAAGCCAGTGCTCCTCAGGTATGGACGCAGTGCGCTCAGAACAAAAGGAGCAGTGACTGATGGGGAACGCACTCGTGGTGTCACGCAGGGTTTGCGAAGCAGCCTACAGGTCCCCTTTTGGGCTGGGAGGACGGTATTGCATAACGAGAACTCTTGTTCTTACCGTTTGTTGTACCTGTGGGTATGAAAGACGTGCCAGAAGAGGCTGTTGAGTCTTTGTTGGCTTATTTTCAGATGCGATGCTTTATTTTTGGTTTCTCCTGTTTTATAGAGAGTCTGTGGTACGGTTCGTTAGCTGTTATTTGTATGCCTGGTGCTAAACGCTTCTCTTCAAAGAGCAGGAGTTGTTGCTAGCCTAGGTACGTCGCAGAAGCGTTAACTTCTAGCTCTGTGCGTTAGTGCTGCACACTGGAAACTAAACCGGGCGGTGCCTGAGTGTATGTAAATCATATGCCATCTAATTAAAAAATGCAAGATTTCGTCTGTCTTTCTAAATACGTTTTTAACTCACGATGACTAATTAGAATTGTTAATGCTTCTATTTCAAAAGACTTTGGGAAGCGGGGAGCACTCTGTTTTGGTGGCTACTACCCTTGGAAGAAGGTAGCAAAGCATCCGTGAATCAGTGGAACATTAAATAATGCACTGGGCTAATTTACCTCTGACGCTACCAGAACAGCAGTGCCCCATAAGTCACTGTGTGTCCGGTAAAGAAAACCTGCACTGAAATACTGCCCTGCTACATTGGTTTGCACCTGGAATTTGTCATTTTAATGCACATCTGCTTTTTTCCGTGAAAGTGCTCCCACAGGATGTCCGTGTGTACGAGGTGTATCGAGAGAGGGGTACCAGCTTTTTCTCTGATGATGCTGGGGTAGTTGACTGCCACATTAAACCACTTGTAAATTTAACCCCAAATTTAAACTTCTGAATATTGCGTTTCAAGTGTAGTTTGTAAATGGCTGTACTGTCAGCAAGCTCAGCTAAGCTGATTGCCATAGCCAAGATGTTAGATTAGAATAGGTCAGAATTATAAGTTCCGTCTATAAATTGAACGCTCTCTATGCAGTCTTCTTCCTAGTGCTCAGAAGAATAGAGGTGCTTAGCTACATTCTGTGGGTTTTACCTGTTTTACGTAACACAGCTTAGTCAGCTCCTGGACACACATTTCAATGGCTTGATTTACTTCATTTAAAGGCTGAACGCGCGGCAGACAATTAGTGAAGCTATGGAAATTGGTGTTTTCCTTAAGCACTCGATACTTTATCTAATACAAAAATCAACTGATTAACATAGTATTTTTGGGGGTGTTTGGGTGAAAGTCATGGGCAAGAGCACTGGTTGTGTTATCTGCACTCCTGAGTGGCTGTCGCTAGGTGGCAGTTGGTGCATTAGGAGTTTCCCAGCCGTGTTCCCATCAGTGTGCTCTTGGAATGCCTGTTTAAATAGTGAGAGGAAGGAGTGCTACACTGAATACGGATTTGCAAGTCGTGGTAACGGGGGAAGTATGGAACGTGCAGGTTTAGGCAGTTAAGGAAACGATTGGGATTTGGGAAAGTGAAAGGAAAATGTGTTTTCATTGAGTGAAAATGTTCATTTTGTGTTTGGAGAATCTTTGTACTTCGTCTCTAGGAAAGATTCGAAGCACTTTTCACGGTCTACGATAATCAAGTTACATTCCAGTTGTTTAAAAGCTTTAGAAGAGTAAGGATAAACTTCAGCAGTCCGGAGGCAGCGGCAAGAGCACGGATAGAGTTGCACGAAACCGACTTCAATGGGAAAAAGCTGAAGCTGTACTTTGCACAGGTATTGTGGAACACTAAGATGTTGTACCTGTCTCCCTGCGTTTTCTTTATTCCATGTTTGCCCCTAAGTTTCATTTGTGGTAAGTGTCTGGTTACCTTCAACCTCCTTCATCTCCGCTGAGATGTATTACTTCCCCTCATTGAGAGGTTCCTGCTTTAGGGGACAGTTTTGCTTTCCAGCTAGAGCTTAGAGTTGTAATTGGTACGGAGCAGTCGCTGTGTAGTGACAGAAACCACCTTCTCCCGTGCATAAACAGCAGTGTGCTGAAAGAAAGTCAGTGGGTCCAAAAACCTCTTTATAACAGGTGCTTCTCAGGGGTCTTCTTGTTGGGTTAGCAGCTCGCGTGTGTCACACCCAGCTGCCTTGTCGCAGGCCCGTTTCTGACCTGCGGCCTTTCTCCCAGGGTCAAACCAAGAACTGACAAAAGCTGTGCTGCTTTTCTTTTTAAAGCTCAGCTGAATTAAGTGTTGCTAACGCAGAGGATGGGCACGCGTTACTGGGGAAGTAGACTAAGTAAACAGAGAATTAGTATTTGTCATCATATTCTGTATCTCTTGGCTTTTGTCTTCAGGTACAGGTATCCAATGAAATAGGTGACAAGTCCTACCTCCTTCCCCCACAACCTGTCAAACAGTTCCTGATATCGCCGCCTGCATCTCCGCCAGTTGGATGGAAACAGAGTGAAGATGCAACTCCCCTGATAAACTACGACCTGCTTTGTGCCGTCTCCAAGCTGGGACCCGGTAGGAATGTTTACCTGCTTTTGTTGTGTTACTTAACTTCAAAGATAGCTATTGAGGGAATGTGTTTACTTGTCTTTCGTTCTGTGAGAAGAAACTGAGTCTCTCTTAAGTGATGTTTCTTACTTGAATGAAACAATCCATCACTTTTTTTACTCAATTAGTTAATGGATTGAAAGTTAGCACAGAACTGGGTTGTGTGGTACTGGCTCCATCACACCCACTGACTCAGTTTTGTTGTAGTCTTAGTATTCAACAAGAAACAAGACGAGGAATGAGAAGTTCAGTCTCTTGCAGACGGGCAGCTCCACTTACTAAGGATGCGAATATGTATTTCTTGTATTTAATCATCAAACGTCCTTACAGGCCTTCCTAGGAAACATGCTGTTTGCTCTCTGCGAGAAGCAGGGCATCAGGATTCACAGACTCATAGAGTGGTGGGGGTTGGAAGGGACCTCAATAGAGATCATCTAGTCCAACCCCCCTGCCAGAGAAGGATCCCCCAGAGCAGATCCCACAGGAACAAGTCCAGGGGCTTTGGAAAGGCTCCAGGGAAGGAGACTCCCCCCTCTCTGGGCAGCCTGTCCCAGGGCGCTGTCACCCTCACAGGGCAGAAGGGTTTCCTCATGTTCAGGTTGGACCTTCTGTGCTCCAGCTGATGGCCATGGCCCCTCGTCCTGTCACTGGGCACCCCTGAGCAGAGCCTGGCCCCATCCTCCTGACACCCCCCCTTTAGATATTGATCAGCATTGATCAGATCCCCTCAGCCTCCTCTTCTCCCAGCTGAACAGCCCCAGCTCTCCCAGCCTTCCCTCACATGGAAGGTGCTCCAGGCCCTTCCCCATCGCAGTGTCCCTGCACTGGGCCCTCTCCAGTAGCTCCTTGTCCCTCTGGAGCTGAGGAGCCCAGAACTGGACACAGCACCCAGGGGAGGCCTCATCGGTGCAGAGTAGAGGGGGAGGAGAACTTCCCTCAACCTGCTGGCCACGCTCTCCCTAACGCACCCCAGGGTGCCACTGGCCTTCTTGGCCGTGAGGGCACACTGCTGGCTCCGGTTTAATGTTTTCAAATGCTTTTGTAGCTTTTCATTTACAAATAAATGATGTCATGTAGAAATTTGTATGCTGCTTGTATTCTGACATCTTCAGAGTTTTTTACATCCCTCCCTTTAAATGTCAATTAAAAGATTGATTATATTCATAGTAGAGCGTAACAGATAGAGGGACTATTTCAAAACATTTAACAGGTCTGGTGAAGTGTGGCGGTTGGGCAAATTAAAGATGAGATGGGAATATATTATTATTTGCTTGTGTTACTGCAGATATTAAGGAGTTTTTGTGATAAAGTGGTTTAATGCTTTTCCTCGGGGATGTTCTTAGCTTGATTTTTGTTTGCTGCTCTTCAGGGGAGAAGTATGAGCTTCATGCAGGAACAGAATCAACTCCGAGTGTAGTTGTCCATGTCTGTGAGAGTGAGACGGAAGAGGAAGATGAAATCAAAAATCCCAAGCAGAAGATCATGCAGACGAGGCGTCCAGAGCCACCTGCAACAATACGGAACGAATCTAAAGCCTTTGATTGTACGCTGGAGGTAGGGGGTACTATGCACTGTTAAACCGTGGGATGCTCAAGACACTTAACGAGTACGTGTGTTGATGTCTGTACTGCTGCTATATGTCATGTATAGCGACAACAGATTTTACTTGTAGTTGTCTCTCATGTTCAAGATTTTGGATGCCAATGCTCTGAAAAGCACTTTAATTTTAGGGACTAGTCCCCAAAGTGTAGCAAATCCACCTGACTTGAAATAGTGAAAAATAGGAAGTCTGGTTGTGGTTTGGTTTTGGTGTTTTTTTTAAGATGTTACCCTTTTCTTTATATTGTACAGTGTGATGTACCAAGCGCTGAAATAAGATGTTTCTTACTGTCATGGTTGGATTGGAGAAGGTTCATTGTGTAGCAATTAAAAGGTGGTCTGCACTGGTACAGCAGCTCCCGGTTAGTATGGTGTTAAACTACACTTAGTGCTAAAATTCCTTCCCAGCTAGTCATCTTCTGAGGTGAAGACTGATCTTTGCTGTGTTCAGAAATGCCAAGTCTGAGGTTTTAGTTTGACATGAGGCACAAGTACACGTATGGAACTAAATTTGAGTAGTTTTGCAAGCTACGCAGAGAAGAATCCAGGGGGAAGAAGCACAGACTGCCGAGGAGACAGACCCCGAGCCTGTCGCTGCTGCTGCTGCTTGATGGTATGCTGATGGGAACGATGGTTTGCACTGACACCTAATGAGGGGGAATTGCAGTACGTAGAGTGAAATAGGGATTCAGCTCTTGAATGTGTTTGTCTCTGATCCTCTCTGAAGGTACGGTAATGTTTGTTCCTCCGCAGTCCCAGAGATGACCTACATTTATAATTCAGTGACTGTTACGTTGTGACTAAGGTACCTTAGGAGATAAACCATCTAGGGTTCATTTTTAACTTGTGCTCCTACACTTCTCCAGTTGTTTCGTATGTTTTGATGACAATCAGTTGCCTGGCTTAGCCAATTTTTATGCAGTTGTAGCCCTTGTTTGCTGTTTTTCATTAAGACTTTTTCTGTGTGGCATCCTGTCTGGCCGATAGAGCATCTCCTACTTTTGAGGGCAGGATGCATTTTTTTAAAATACAGATCTTTAATTTTGTGATCTTGTGTTTAGTGTTTTAGTAGGAGGAAGATACGCCTCGGTGTAATAACACATGCTCCTACACTTTTATGCTATTTTATAACCAGCCTTTTTTAGTCTAGAGAGATTCTTCTTCTTTCTATTTAAAGGAATAAAATTATTTGTGAACAAACCAGGCTGCTGATGTTCATATATATAACTCATTCAGAAATTGGTCTTTTCCAAATTCATTTTAGTGTGTTTCAACTCCACATGACGTGCTTACTGAATTTTTAAAGTGTTTTCATTTGACTGATGGTGGAGACAAAAAAATAACGGCCATGGATTTGCATGGGCCATGGTAGTTTTCAACTCCGTATCGTGCCAGCTCGTGATCCCTTCCTGCCACCAGCTTCAAGTTGCAAAATGGGATCCTGCAGGCAGGTCCTTGTTCCAGAGGCAGGAGCAGTGTATGTTAAAAAGGTAGGAAAATGAGTTTCGTTCATCTTGCCTCCACAGGTAAGAAGGTGATGTCTCTCTTCAGGTATTAAAATCACTCAAAGTCCAACTTCTTTGTCTCACTGTTCCATGTGATTAAAAAACAACAACAGAAACCTTGTGTTGTCCATCAGGCTTGTGTATTTTTAAAATTCCAGAAGTCTGTTTTGGATTTTCCGTGGTGTTTATATATTTTAATTGCTTACTTTCTACCCCGTTGTAGAAGTTGCTGTAAGTAGGAATACGTGGAAAACCTTCAGAAACCGTTTTATAAGGCAAATCAAGCAAGTAACGTTGTCAATGTATCTTGTGTGAAATGTGTAACGACTTGCATTCCAACATCTTTCATTGTGTAAAGACACTTCGAAATAAAAACACTGCAGTGCCATTCACACGTGGGTTTTGAACTGTATTCCGCGTTGGCCCAAGCGGATACATCAAGTTTTCAGCTGGCGGTGTGCGCTGAGCGAACAGGCGAGATAGCTGATGGTTTTCCATAAGCCTGTTATCACCAAAATAGTGCTGAAGGAGTTGGGGGTTTCAGCTGAAAAGTCCTGGGAGTTGCTGGGCTGCAGGAGGGACCGAGAGGGTTTTGGGTGGCTGTCAGGGCCGAGTTCTGTTTGGATGTTCTCACAGGAGTTCTGAATGGGAGTTTGACACCTGCTTAGGCCGTTGTGGGAGAGAATGGCCGGTTTGGGTTGCAGTACTGAGCTCTGGAACGTTTTTGTTGTAATAAAGATCATTATTTGTGTGTTAAAAGCTCCAAAGAGCCGTTTCCACAGGGAGGAACGGTCAGGCTTTGTGTGCGGTGTGTGCGCTGAAGAACAGAACACCAGCCTGCTGCACTGCGTGTGCCTTGCTCCCGGCTTCCGCTTCCTCTCGTAGATGAGGCCCGTCCCGGCGGTGGGTTTTGTGTTGGTAGAGGGGAGGCCGCGTGCCCTTCTCCTAACGCTCCTTGGCGCAACATAATCAAATTACATTAAAAATGCTGCAAAATCGCATTCCTTCGCTGTGGCAGCCGTGCCTTGTCTCAGTGACAGTGCCTAGGGGCCCCGGTGTGGCTTTGCCCGGCACGTCGTCCCCTGGGCGCTGGCGTGGAAGGTGCGCTCATGGGGGCCGGGGGGGGCCGGAGTGGCGTGTACTGACGAGGAGGCAAAGCAGGGGCTTTACAGAAAGGAAACTTGAATTTGGCCATCACATCAGAAGTGATTCTGCTCCACTCTCCCTCTGCCCATAATCTCCATGGTGACGGAGCCTGCCTTGTGAAACGAATGAAATTCAAGTTTGCTTTATTTACTCCATGTGATGATTCAGTAACGACCATCAGAACCTGTTTCTCCTATTCACTGACCTGTTAACTGAAGGGCTATTTTTAGAAGTCGGCTTGCACAGAGGCACCAGCTCAGCCCTTTCTGAACTCGGGCTTTGTATAAATAAATAGCCCAAATTCCTTTAAAGCATTCTTCTTGAGAAGCAGATGAAAAAACACATGCGTGGTCCGGTCTTTGTGCAGCCTGCCTGCATGTTCTGGAGAAAATGTGGCCGGGGGTAGTCTGGGTTTATTTTATAATAGCCAAGAACAGGCCTGTCCTTGCACTTCTGCGGTTCCTGCTTCTTGTTCTGTTTGTGCCTTGTCACTGAGCTGCTTCCCCCCAAAAGACCTCATGCATGAAATGTTTCCTGCTTCGTTTATTCCCTGAAAGGCTGTATTTCTATTTTTGCCTGGTCTGGGATTCCTGATCTTTTGTAGCCCCAAACAGAAGATTTTCTTACGAATCTTGTGCTTACCGGGTCTTGTTTACTTGCTCCCCTTAATGTGTGAGACTTGCCAGGAGGGGTTCACGGTCCAGTGTGCCCTTCATGTGGAAAGAGACCTCAGCCAAGCCTCATTCCCTGGGCGGGAGATGCAGAAGTATTTCCTTCACTAAATCAAGCAGGAGGCGCGCATCTGGCTGGAGCTGAGTCTTTGTTCCTGCGTGGGCTTACGCGGCACCCCCAGTACATCATTCCAGGACTGGGACTTCTCCCTTCTGCAGGTCAGACGGAGGCACGGGGTACCGTCGGCAGAGCTGAACTGTGGTCCTTGACACCTCTGAGGAACGTGTGCTCAAGCAGCTGTTTACCTTTGTTCCAAGCAAGATCAGATCCTTTTTCTCCTGTAGGCATTGACCCAGCTGAAATTGGAGCGAGTGTGACTACAGGCTTGTCTCCTCACGTCAGTCATGTCGCATGAGGAAGGCTTGCACCGTGTCTGTCTGAATGTCTGTGCCCTTCTAACGATCAGGGCTAGAGGTGGCGTGTCGGTATCGCGCTGCTCAGGGCAGAGTCGGGCGGGATCTCGGTTGTTCATGTATTTTATCTTTAACTTCTACGTGTCCCAAGTCCCACTAGAAAACACGCAGTGTTTAAAATGTTAACTAACGTGTTAAAATCCTCTTCTGAACAAGGTCTCCTGCATTTTACTGTTGGCGTGTTCAGGCTTGTGGAAGGGAATGTTTGATTTCCTTGGTGAAGCCAACGTTTTCCAACTGAAGTATCAGCGGAAACCCAGATGTCAGCAGTAGCTGGGTGAGGCAGTGGGAAGGATACAGCAATTTGTTGTCTTGCTGTGTTAGGCAAACCACACAAATACCAACTTCGGTACCCTTTCTGACTGTAGCTGATGGCCTGTTCCTGTTGGAGTAGCACAGTGGGCAGGGATCAGGGAGGGCAGCCAGGTTAGATGTGCTCTTCTGCTGGGGCAGGGTGAATAAACCCTGCCTTCGAGGCCTGGCAGCCTCGGAAGGGTGTGCTGTGCTCTACATCTTCGTGGAAGCTGGGAAATGCTCCGAAGGGTTTATCGCAAAGACGGAGAAGGCGTTTGCACCGGGTCCTGCCTTGCCCTTTGTGCGAGGCTGGGAATCTGCCAAACAGTGCACGCTCCATTCCCTGGGAGTATTGGGATCTGGCTGTGCCTTCCACCAGCTCCAGGCTTGGGAGTTCTGCTCTGGTTTCATCATGGAGGGAGAAAAGAGGGGATCTGTAGAACAGCTTATGATGCACCTCACTCCCCTGGTTTTCCTAACAATTCACAAAAACAAAAGGAATTCAGTGAACAATGTGAACTGTCTGACAGTCATGGTGCCTGGAGTTTCCTTTCTTCTACTGTTTCAATGGAGTTGTTGTTATTAGCATTATTTATTATTAACTTATATGTAACTTTTCATACCTCTTCCAAGTTAGGAGTGCATGCTGTTGAAAGAAGGCTCTTCTACTCTGTAGAGAGACACAACCCCGGGAAAAGTCCGCAGCTGGAATACCGCTCCTCTTCTCAGAAGCACCTCACGTTCTTTCCTATTTATGCAGGATGAGGCAGTAGTTGTAAAGAAACCAAGCAAACCAAATTCATTCCCTTGAGAAGATGAATGGTGAGTAATCCTTGCGGAGATTTCAGTCGGCGGTTTTAAGGAGCTGTGGGTTTTAGTGGGGCTGAGGTGAAAGGATTTAGCTGGAAGTGACTAACATGGGTCTTTGTGGCTATAAAGAAAAATAGTTTGCTAAATAATTGGATCTTGAAACTCTTAATTCTTAAACAGTGGTGAGGAAGCCTCCGTGTTTGTGCTCTGTGGGGTTCAGTGTAGAAACCAGCCCATCGTGAGCACCAACTGACACAAGACCTCTCAGGAAAGCACAGATGCTGCCTGCAGCAGGCTGTGCCCTTTTGCTTGTTCTTCACACTCTTCACTTGGACTTGGGCACCAAACGGAACGTGCGGCTGTTGCTTTCCCTTTGGTGCAAGCGCTGAGGTGACCGGCACCAAGGCAAGTTCAGGTTTATATGTGACATCTTTGCCAGTGGCTCCCAAAGCGCTTCACGTGGCGAAACGTGTCCCTGACACGTAGCTGTATTTCTCCTCCGGAGGTAGATCTGGTGGGCTGTCGGCTGTGGGTGTGTTCGCTGCCCTTCCTCTGCCTCCTCCAGCCAGCTCGGATAAGCACGTCGGGGAAGAGGCGCAGGTTGATGGGTGTGACGTTCTGCGCTGACTCCCAGCTCAAAGCCCTGTGTAACCAAAGACGTTACGGAGGCAGAGCTGCGGGGACCAAAAGCCGGCCTGGTTCTGGTCTGACACGTCCTGGCAGCGTGTGCGAACCCAGTGTTCAGAGCATCCCTGTGATAAGACGGTTTCAATTGCGTTCTGTCATTTCAGAGTGCAGAAATCCGTGGTGTATCGGGTGGGATTGGTGGGGTGCCCTGCTTTCAGTGTGTCTGATTTTGTACTGGAATAGAACGTGTGATGCCAAGTGCTGCGTTTGGATACTGACGCTCCTCAGCTGGGCAGAAGGCACAGCCCCGAGCAAGATAAGGGCATGTTGTACGTTTGCAGTGGGCTGTAGCGTGTTTCGGTGCGTAACTGAGTCGCTGGGCGTGAGTGAGGGGAACTCAGAATGCGTTTACAGGTGGGGCTCGGTGGGAAGTGTCCTGGCAGAAGAGCTGCCTGGCTGCAGCCAGGTACGAGCCGTCTCCCATCTCAGCTCTGGGCAGCGGGGGTCACTTTGGAGAGCTGCTTCATGACTTCTTTGCTGCGGTGGGTTCTGTTAAGGGCACTGCTCCACTGCTTTGTGGGTGACCCAAAAGGCAGCGTTTCTCCCACAGGAAGAGGCTGAGAGCTGCGGGGTAAGGCAGCACCTGAGTTTTAATCCCAGCTTTAATCCCAGCTGCACATGCAGCCTGGGATGGGGTGGTCTTCCGCAGTTCCCATCTTTTGTGAGTGTTGGTTGTTGGCGCTTTGTCTAAAGCAGCAGCTTCTGGAGAAATGTGATTGTGTAAGAACCGCAGTTGGTCTCATTTCTTTCTTTCGTGGCTGCAAAGGAAAAACTGTGATTTAAACACCAAAAAGAAATATCCCTGTGAATGCTGACGCTGGATTTTGTGATTTTTAAATGAGCTCTTGATTTTTGGAGCCAGCTCCCAATTTCTCTCTCTTCTGTTTGCTTGTCTAACCCCAGCTGTGAGCTGGAGAAGTTCTGGTCCTCCCTCTGAAGCCCGAATTTAACGGTGGACACGGGAGGCACCTGCTTGCCAGCTTCTCTCAGTAGTAGGTTCTCCAGCTTTGAAAATATTTCAAGTGTGAGACGAAATCTTTCGCCCTCTAGATCTTTCTTTTCATCTTTCCCCCTGGCAGCAAGAAGCCGGTGCTCTCTCCCAGCTCTGTCTCCGTCCACCAGTGATTCATTAATGAGCTTGTTTGCTCTAGCGATTCCTTATCGGTGAGACGCTTAGAAACGTGCCGGTGTGGGGCTCTGCCGAGGGCACGACTCCCGGGCTCCGTGGCTGCAGACCCTCGTCCGTTTAGGCACGGGTTTTGTCCTCTGGGTGGCTGGAAGCGAAAGGCCCCTATGTTTGAGGGTGAGAAAGGGAAAGATTTGGGCTTGTGCTGGAGAAAGCTCAGTCCTGTGGGAGATGCTCTTGTGGAGGGATGGTGCTGAGGGCAGCCATTGGAGCGGGGAGGCTGGAGCTGAACGAGGTGCTGCCGCCGACACTGCCCGACTGCGTGAGGGTGTGCGGGGACCGGCAGCGATCCTGGCTCCTCTTGTGCAGCTGGCACGGACCAAGTGCTGGGAACTCATCTTGCCAGGAACCCCAGCTTTCCTAGGGCTGTCCCCACAGAGAAGCTGTAAACACAGGAGAGAATCTTGGATCTCTGCTCATCTCTTATCAGTCTTAAGCAACACTCCAGGTCAAGGATGCCAGCCCAGACCCTGACCCTGGACTTTGTCGCCCACGTGACGCAGCGGAGACAGGCGGGAGCAGAAGAGTTTCGCTGGAGCGGCACGTTCCAAAGCCAGCAGCATGCGGAAATCCCTCCCGCTGAATGCATGAGGAACCATGTGGATTAACCCATCCTGTTACACAGCCCAGCGGGAGCTGATTAACTGTTACTTGTGAAAGTCGTGACGTTGGGATGTCGTTATCCCCCCGCACAATCTGCGCCAGCTCAGACAAGCTCTGGTCTGAGGATTCATGGGTTTAAATCACCAAAAAGCAGTAATTTATAGACTCATTTGCAGTCAAGCCTTTGCTGTAGTGAAGTCAGTCATCCATGGAAGCTGGAGACCTGTCAGTGATGTGCTCCAGTCTTCCCAAGAAGACTTCCACGTCCCACTGCAAGTGTTCATGGACTGCTGTGAAGCCCCCATTGCTGCCTTCCCTACGGAAGCAGGATTTTGTAACAGGCAGGTTTCATCCCTGTGTTTCAGGTTGCATTATAGCGGCGATTGGTGGTGGTAGTTCTGGTTGCAGATGGGGAAGCTGAGATGCAGGACAGGGGGAAACGTCCTGTGCGTGGCAGCTCAACAGCAGTAAAGCATGAACTGAGCCCAGGCTGGTTTCCAGTGGGAGCAGCATCAGGCCCCAGGCAGGAGGCACATCCCTTTTATAAGTTTACTTCCACATGAAACGTGGACAGGGACTGTGGTCACCGCTTCTTAGTGGGAAATGCAGAATAAAGCCAACCACGTACAGGTTGAAGCCAAGGATCCCTTCCCAGTTTGATCCTTTTGATTCTAATGAGCAGACAAACCCACTTGTTTGGGATGGATGTGTTTGGGATACTCTCCAAAATGCCTGGAAGACCGCAAGGCATGGAAGGGTCCCACAGGTCAGACTGTTGCTCCAAACTTTGGAGTTCTCCCTGTGAGCTGGAGCCCGGCAGGACCTGATCCAGTACCGCCTGTCTCCCCAAAACCACTCGGCAGCAAGACACTGGTTCCCAGCGGTGCCGGGACAGGACCTGCACAGCTCGCGCTTTCAGGACAGGCTGTTGTTGGGTTTCCAGGAGCCACCGGGGCTGCCTTCGCTCGGGGCCGCCTCCGCTCGGGGCCCGTACGGCTGCGGGCCGGGGGGTTTCGGGCTTCGCGCGGCAGCGCCGGGGCAGCGGGGCTGGTTCCTGCACCCTCCGCTGCGGCTCACGGCTGCCCCAGCGCCTGGGTCCCCCTCCTTGCCCCACCACCGCCCCGTGACCCACACCCAAACGTCCCCCTCCTCGGGAAGAAGCCGGGAGCGAGCTACGGAACCCGCTCCTGACGGCTGCGGGCCGGGGCGCCGCCCGCGCCCTCCCCGCGGGAGAGGCGGTGCCGGGGGCCGGGCTGGGCGGCCCCGGGGGAACCACCTGCCGGTACCGGCACCGCCCGGCACCCCGCCCCGGGCTCCCCGCGGGCAGCAGCGGCGCAGGGCTGCCCGGGCTGGCTGGGAGCGGCGGGACGAGCCCCGGCGGGGAGGGAGCCGCTGCCCGCCCCGGCCATGAGCTCCTGACGGCTGCAGCATCCTCCGTGAGTACCTCGGCAGCGGGGCCGGTAGGAGGGTTGGCTGCCCGTGTATCGATTGAAATCGTATAAACGTAACTACTTTTCTGCTGCAAAGCTCTGCGTTACCGTCCGCTGCCGGTGAAGTGGCTGCAAATGCTCGTTGGGGTGAGGTTACTCCGGGTTTACGTGCACGTACCGGCACGTACCGTAGTAAATGCCTCTGCGTGCTGCCGAGTTCTTTACCGGTGACTGAACCAGAAAAAAGCGCAGAGCAGATGTCCGCGGGCGGTTTCCCGCTACACTGGGACTGGAGCAGTTGTTTCATTAACTGGAACCCTTCAGGGTACGGGGACTGGAGCTGATCGGGCAAGTTGTTGCCTCCCCAGGGAGAAGCGAGGGCATCCGTTGTAAAGATTCTCTCGCCAGCAGCCTCCTTTCACTGCTGGATGTGCTGAGTCTCTTGTCCTGGCTTACTCACTATACATAAGGTTTTGTTGGTGGGGCGCTTGGTGCTTGTTTTTTTTTTACATCTGCGGAGCCGCACGCGAGAAGGGGCCGGCAGAGTAAGATTTAACATGAACAGCACTAGCAAGCTCGGAGCGTTGCGTTACAGATTGCCGAGCGGCTCCAGCACGGAGCAGAACTACACTCACTGCTTTCGTTATCGGGGAGTGTGGTGAAGCTGCCGACAGCTGTGAACTGCCATTTCTGGGTGCTCGTGTAATTAACGTACTCAGTGCCCCAGGAAGGCCTCGCGAAAGGAAGCGTGGTGTTTTGGGAACAGATTTCACTGCTGGGATACCTGGTGCAGGATGGAGGTTTGCGCAGGAGGGTTCAATTTAGCGATTAGGAACCACAAGACAAAGGCAGTCGGTTGTTATCACGGGCTTCACGGCCCCGTGAGAATTATTGTCTCGCCGTGGGGAGAGGTGACCGCGCTGTGGATGCGGGTTTAGGCACCGAGGGCTTGCCAGGGGCTTTGGACGGTTCTGAGGGAGGATGGGGTGTACGCGTGAAGCGTGGCACTGCCTGCGGGTTTGTCTGCGCAGCGCTCTGGGGAAGGGGAGTGTGCCGCAGCGATCCAGCACGTTTGCAGCACTTGAAGAAATCTCACGACTGCCTTCGTTCCGCGGTTGGCAGAGTGGAAGGAGTTGCACGTCTATATTGCATACGGAATTCCCTAATTTTTAATACAGGAAAAGCTGAAGGATATGAAGCTTGTGGAGGTTCTTAAACAGTTTTGAGCTTTGCATTTGGTCTGGTAGATGAACAGTTTGAATCGCAGACGATCCAGCCCGGTAGCTGGGCAGTTACTGCTGTGCCGCGTGCGTGAGCTGCAGGCCAAGGGGACAGTCCCGCAGCTCCAACCCGCAACCTGCAGTAGGCTCGGCTCCCTGCTTGGCAGTCATTCGTGCAGGTTTCCTGTCCAGCCCTGCTCTGTCTCTGCCACTTGAAAGCGTGACTTTTATTAGTCACACTAAATTCTTTTTCTTGCTTACGGCAAGAAACAGTGACCCAGTCAGGATTTAGCTGAGAGTCGCGGCAATCGGGAAATGCGGCCAAAACCTGCGGTGTTCGTTGGGCCTCTTGCAGGGAGAGATGATATGAGGCATGATTGGAGATTACGGAGGAGGAAAGAAGAAACAAAGCTGCTGGGGTGACTGTGTCATCCAGTTTCTCACTGGCACGCGTACCTTGATGTTTTCACAACCGCCTCTGTGGACCAACAACATTATAACCTAATTCCAGGGGCCCTGGAGTCACCGTGCTTCCCACCATCAGCTGCTGGGGCAAGCTATGAGTCGGGGATCCCCCTGCCCAGCTATGAGGTTGATGGTGCGGTTGCTTCACGTGCCAGGCTGGGCAGGTGGGCAGAGGAGGGGGCTCTGCCTTTATCACAGCCACCTGTTTGGATAGAGCAGCCCCCTGGACCAAACACCCCCCCACCTAACAGCGGTGTCTAACCACAGCTGTGTGCTTGCCAGGAAGGTGATTTTTTTCTGTGGGATTTGGCAGTGCTTAGGCTGAGGTGGATCCGTGCGGGACAAACGGATCATCAGGGCAGCAGTGTGGGACTTGGGCTGCCCATCATCTGCGGTGCTGATCCGAAGCGCCGCAGCCTTGTGTGCTGTGTGGCCATTTCCTGCTTCTGCTCGGAGCAGAATAGAGACACAAATAATTACTTGGAATGACAAAGTTTCCTATTTACTTATTAGTCTGTAATGGAAGCCTCAAAGCTCTTGCCCTGACAAATGTATTGGTCTTGAGGAAAGAAAACCAACCCCCCTGTCTGCCAGTGGATGGGAGCTGTGTTGATCCACGCGCTCCGGTTTGTGCTGATCAGTGCGGAGCCGTTCTGTGACACGAAGGCAGCTCAGGGTGCAGACTAGCTCCCGCCTGCCGTGGGGCACAGTGCGAGCCGCTGGCCTTTGCTCTCTCCCTTGGGAAGAGGTGAATCCAGAAGTAGCCGTTGCCATCTTTGGTTCTGCTGGGCACAGCCAGGGGTGCCTGAAGGCACATCTGGGATCGCCTTCCTCCTTGGCTTTGTTCCTGGCATCTCCTGCCATTGGGTCAGTGACTTGCCCCCAGGCAACCGAGGGTTCAGGGGAACAGAAGGGACTGGCCCGGGGAGCGTGCAGTGGTATGGGAACTGGGAGAAGTGGTTTTCCAGCCTGGGATCCCAGTCTTGGTTTGGGCAAATAGTTCACAAATGATACTCCAGCCACGGTTGGGTTTGGCTGGGGAGGAAGGTGAGGATATGCTGTAGATTTCAACGCATTTGACTTGTGTGTCTCCTTTTTTGGTTGTTATTGTCCTTACGAGCCTTCCTTCGCTCCAGCTAACTCCTTTTGACGTGTCACGAGCGGCCGACAGCACTTCAGCAGCTCCTTGTCCTGTGAGACACGTTCCCCAAATGTCGAGGCAAGGCAGGAGGTGTTTTTGTTGGGTTTCTGCTCTTCCCTTCGTGCTGGGCTCTCCCCGAGAGGTCGCTGGTACCTGGGTGTACACGGTGCGGTTACACAAACACGTTTCCGTGTCGCTAAAAACCTCGTTCATGTTATTCACTGTCAGAACCACCCGGGGCAGCTGCTTTGCTGCACGCGTGTAACTCGGCCAGCCCTTTACAGGGAAGGGAAACAAACTGGCCAGACAAGATAGAAAAACTCCCTGAACTCTGGGAAACTTTGGAGTTGGACCTGATTCCAGCTCTGCATGCCACAGCAGGAGCCCAGATCTGCCCTGTGCTACTGATGTTAATTAATTTCATGCTGTTCTCCAGCTGGATACGATGCTTTGACATTGGTTTTGTGGTTGCTGTCAGTCCTGTTCCAGTAACACAAGATGGGCCATCGAGTTCCTCTCCTCTGAACTGCCCGTGAGAACCGGGCCGAGGTGCGACATCTCTCCTGCAGTGATGAGTAGAAGAAAGCCGGGCAAGGTGGTGGGGAGGGAGCTGAGGCCCTGAGAGAGGGGACATGCTTCCCGCTGCAGGCAGGGCAGTGCCAGGGGGGTGGTGGGATGCTGGGTGCCGAGCCCCTGGGGAGGAAACCCCTGAACTCTGCCTGGCTCAGCATCCACAGGGCACCAGCTCACAGGGCAGCGGCTGCTCATTCCCAGGATTTCCAAGCCCATCTCACCCCTCTCCAGCTCCTCTCCCCTGCCATCTCCTCTCACCTCTGGGTTCTCAGATTCCTGGCTCCTGTAAGGGCATCCTGAGCGTTCCTGTTCTGCCTGGTCACGCTGGGAACAAGGGCTACAGGTACTGAGCAGTGACAAGGGTCAGGACATGTCCTAGCCTTGGCAGAGACTCCTGCTTATAGGAGCTGCAATATCAGGTTTTTGTGACAGGTGCTGGTGAGCAAAGAGAAGTGTTTTGTCTCCCAGAGCCATTCGGCTGGCTGGAGTGGTGGTGTTTCCAAGGCCCAAGACCACATGGAGATGCGGGTTTATCCCGTTCTGGTCTAGCAGGGAAATGCTCCTCTGGTTCCTCTTGCTGGTTCCTCCTTTTCCCTCCAGAGCAGTCTTTGCCTTGTCTCCCGAGGAGCTCTGGAGCTGTAGGGAGCACGCGGAAGGCACAGCTCGCGCTGCAGAGTGGGAATGCAGGTTCAGACCGATTCAGCCTGGGTTAGATCCCAGAAATCTGGGGGTTGATCTGGAAGCGGTGGGATGTTTTGTTTCTCTATGTGATTACATATTCTGTTTACTGAAAACTGGTTTCATTTAGGGCCAGAATCTCCTCTGTGCTGTGATTCCCTTTCCATACACAGTCCCTTGGGTTTTGTTTGGGTTTTTAATTTCTTCCTTTCTAATTGGGAACTATTTGGGATCTTCCATTTAATACTGGACTTGCAGACAGACGACTGTTTCTGACCTCAAGTAAAAGGGTTAATGCTGCAATTCCCACATTCAGAGTTTTGTTCCTAATCTCTCTTTCCTGCTTCGGAGCATTTATGGGTTGTGCCTGGGGTAAAGCAGATGCCCTGATGGTGAGGCAGGATTTCTACAGCAGTGTCATCCCCTGAAGTGCTCCAGCCCTTCAGTAAGTGGCAGACCCGACAAGGTACGGAGCCCGGTAATCATTTCTGTGAAAACATTGCTGAATCTGCAGTGGTTTTTTTAAAAAAACCTCTCTTCCCTAGGAATCTGGGAGTTTTCCAAAGCCACTGCTGAAGAGCTGAACTGAGTCCGGCACTAACAGGGCCTTTTCTAGAGCGTTACGTGCACCAAGCGGGCTTGACTTTCCGCTCTGAGAACAGAAGCAGACCGTGCTCAAGGGCAAGCTGCTTTTTGGTGGTTTATTTGTCCAGATCCACTGAATATGCCACCAACCTCCACTTCGCTGGGACTTCTTTGAACAGCAGAGACAGATTGTGGGTGGTGTGATTGGAGGGACACGTGACATGACGCCGCTGCCGGACTCTAACGCAGGGTTAGATTCACGCTCGGATTCATTTTCTGAGTGCGCACATTGATGGCTTCTAAAATTTGCCACCTTGAGCCTCATTCACCCTCCCGCGTGAGCCGTCCCTGCCCTGGCATTCATACAGCTGCCTGGAGGCATTTTTCTTCTTTCTCCATTAGTTTTTCTGGGTAATATTTAACTGCTGGTTACACATCCTCCCCTCCTGCGCGCCCGCCATCCCAGTGCTCCCAGGAACAGGCGTGGTGCGTGGGACCGTATCGGTGCTCAGTGGGTAGAGCCAGCTTACTGCAAGCAGAGAGTCCGGACCGTGGCGTGTTTGGGGAGCCCGTGTGGGCGCTGGGCTCCCGCGACGTGGGCGCTGCGATACTTTGCACCTGCCTCAGCACTCGTGAGTGCGGGTGGATTTTCTTCGCCCGTTGCTGTGGTGAGTCTCGTAACGCACCGGCCCGTATTCTTCATTCCCAAATCGGAGGTTAACTATGCTGCCAGGCACTGGTGGGAGCTGCTGCTCAGAAATATGGTTCTGCTGATATGCCTGTGTGTGTGGCTTCCAGCTCCTGCTGAGTCCCGACGGGCTGGGCATCAGCCTCAGGCTTTGTTCTGCACTGTGAATTGGCTGTTCCTCGTGTTGGTTGTCCTGGCTGATGGTGGCACGTGAGCTGCCGCTCACACGTCAGCAGCATTTCTGGGGCCCAGCGGTATAGCTGTACCGATTTGCTGTAAAATGTAATGCAGCAGTTCATCCGGTTCCTTCCCGAAAGCATGGCATGTCCTGCACGGGGGATGCATCCCAGATTTCCAGATGTGCAGCCACACTCGCAGCGAATCTGTACAGCGATGAAAGGAATGGAGGATGCCCAGGTACCAAGGGATAGAAAACCCTCAGTATCTGCTCAGACAAAGCCTTCTGCTGGAGGAGAACATTTGAGGGGAAACACGTCTTCTCGCCACGGTGCAGAAAACTGTGAGCTGGCTCTGGCCTCGGAGGAGGGACACGTCACTTGTGTCGTGCCACACTGTTAGAAAAGCTTTTCCTGATCGCAGGGGCAAAACAAGCGCGATCGCGGGCACCACCCGAGCCTCAGAGACCTCCGTGTGAACCTGGAAACCGGTGTGCTCACTGGCATTGTTCTGCTTTGAGTCTCGAGACACGGTTCGGTGTCGTTGGAAAGTAAGGAACCTTTCTCCAACAACAACAGAGCAGTGCATCGCACCTTTCCCTCTTCGTTATGATAAGGTGGATCCCGTGAGACGTCTTATTTGCCAGCTCTTGATTACACCGCTCATAGTTGGGTAATTTAGAGACTGTACCGTGTGTACAGGCATGTTAAAAATGTGGAATACAAGTCTAATAATAATTAAAAAACCCCTGCCAATGAAAGAAAAGCTCCAGCGTTCCCTTCAGGAATAAGCTGCAGAATTGCTCCTGGGTCTCTCTTGATATCTACCGTCCGTGTGTTGCATGTAAATGGCAGTTTTGGTTTAAAATGTTACTCCATTTCCTCTTAAACAAGTCACTTCGGATCTGAATGATGAATTAACACCAACTTCTGCAAATGCAACCGTTGGACCAAATGATTGATTGTAAATGGCTTGTGAAGAGCTTTACTGCATAATCACAGCACGTTAGCCAGACCGTTTGCTTTGGGATGCTGCGTTAGCTTAAAATTTCAGGCTTGTTTAGCCTTTCTGGGTGGAGGAGGCTTTATGCATCCCGACTTCCACGGGTCTGTCTGGGAACTTAGACAAGCAGTAAAGCCGCCTGGGTCTGGGGGAGGAAATCCTGGACAACTGGCCAGAGCCAGTGGGAAGCTCTAGATGCCACACGCGATATCTGTCAGTGAAAGGGGGGAGTTAGGGTGTTCAAACCATTCAGCAAGCAGCATCCGAGCCCAGCCTGCTGAACAGTTGTGTATCCCGACCGGAGGTTACATCGGAGCAGTGCAGCTTTGAGCTGCGGGAAACTTGGCAGTGTGGCACTGGCCTGCTGGAGTTTTTCCATTTTCAGTTCAACTCCTGGTTCTGACATCTATTTCACAAGTGTCTGAACAAGTCTTCTAATCGGCGTGTGCTTTACATCCTGGCCTGTAACCAGTGGGAAAATACCTCTGGCTTGTCGTGCTTCCGTCTCCTGGCCCGTCTGCATAGGCAGTCCTGCCCCGAAGGATCTAGAGGGGGTTTTATGAGGCGAACGCGCGTTGCTGAACGTGGTGGAGTTACTGCAGTTCCCGTGAATAAGTGCCTTCACACAGAGCGAGGGGAAAAGCGGGTGGCCCAGCATTTTAAGGCAGAAAATCAGAATTGGGAAATCTGCAGTTCACAGCCCGGTTTAGACGTTGCTCCTGGGCAAGTCAACGACGGAGTCTATCTGGTTCAAATTTCCAGGCATGGCTTTGAAAACGAGCGCATCCCTTCCTGGGGACCTGCCCTTGCTTCCTCACTTCTCCCCGTCTGCATGAGCTGCGGAGTTTTGGCCCCTCTCAGGTATAAGCCACGCAGGAAGAGTTACTGTTGGTTTTTTTTCTTGGTGCTGCTACTGGAGTTGCCTGCAGTTTGTGTCACTTCCTCTGTTTTGGCAAGGAAACGAAGAGCTTTTAATGTGTGTTTTAACAACAGCGAAACCTGGAGAGCTCGTAGCAGAACCTGAGACCAAAGCTCATATAAAGGTGCTGCTCTGACATCAGGACACGCTCCGTACGCGGGCTGCATACAGAGCCTGAGGCCACGTTTATGCCTTCGCTCCTGCTAGCCGCTTTGAACTTGGGGTTTTCCTGCCTCTTAGAGCCTCGCAAGGTAAACTCAGTTACATTCAGGTCTCACTGAAGCACACTGTGTTTTTATGACTTTCTGAAATTACAGTTTGTCTCAACCCCCCCGGTGATGTTCCCAATGGAATGTTGCACGTTCAACCCACTCAGGGTTTGCTGCCATCAGACCAGGTAAACCTTGCTGCAGAGTGGGAAGGTCAGGCAGCTCCGCGGGAGGCAGGAGCAGAGCTGAAGCACCCGTCCGCTTCCTTGGGGGTTGCTGCCAATCCAGGTCCTTGCCCTTGAGCCCTTTTAGGGAGGGAGGAAAAAAAGGCAGGCTGGTTAGAAGGATTAACTTCTCCCTTGGATGGGAGTGAGTTTGCTGCTTAGGGTGATCTGTGAGCTGAGCCTCAAACAGACATGGCTGAGCATAAAGCTCCTTCGGAGTGGTGGGAGGGTGGATGTGGGCTGTCGCTGACTCCTCAGCCTCTTCTTTTGCGGGGATGAAGGATGGTGAAGGGTCTGTGGTGTGGAGTCTTGCAAGAGAACAAGGCTGAGAGTCAATCGCCTGTCAGGACATCTATGGTTCATGTGGTACAAAGTCCTTCCCCGCTTATTTAGTGGGATCTGGCTGCCTCCTTTGACATCCTGGCATTTGTTTATTGGAATTAATGCTTTATACCTCTGAGAATTTGCCTCTCCTCACACAGCCCCAGTGCCCCCGTAGGGTTCCTCTAAGTTCAGCTTTTGATCACGTAAGTTGGTTCTCACCTGGCACCGCTTCGGACCTGCAAGAGGCCCTGAGGGAAGAGAACACCCAAATTCCAGTCTGTTTCTAAATATTCTAGAGAATATTCCCTTTCCTAGCAGCTGGCATGGTCAGCATACTAAGAAACCCAGAAACCAGTGCTGGGTTTTGTTGTCCCATTCTTTAGTGTTCTTTTGTAATTTGGCATCCTGCCCTGCTGACGTTTTTGGGGAGGGAATCAAGGCCCAGAGCAGCAGAGCTGGCAACCGGTGCTTTTCCTTCGACCTGTATAAGAAAGGAGGGAAAAATCACCTGGTTTTCAGCCAGTGTTTGGCCACAATATATAATGAAAAGACTATCTGTGCAGCAGTGCAGTTGAAAGGATGAATTAATGCTCTATTTGAGCTTCTGGGTCAAAACTGGTATATATTACTGCTGAGAAACAAGAGCTGGCTTTGTCTCTGGTTCAAAACCTGCAGCACAGCTGGATGCAAAGACCCCCTTTTTCTCGGGGGCAAAGCACTGAATTTGTGTGTCTTCCTCACTGGCACCTGCCTCACCTGGGTCTCAAAGTCTGGCTTTCCTGGAAAAAAACCCCTGTCACCCCTCTCCCGTAATGCCAGGTGCTGCCGGAGCCGCTTGACAGAGGAGCTCTGATCCCCGTTGCGCCGTACGTGAGCACGGCCACGCGGCTCGGAATTCGACAGGGCAGGGGGAGGCAGCAAGGCTGTATAAATGGGGGCATTGCTACCGCTTGCCAAAGTCAACCCATACGCTCTATCTGCAAAGGTGTTTTAAATGGAAACAAGCCCAAAACTTAACTTTATGGAAACATTTCCAGCTCCATAATAAGGGGATGCAAAACTGACCGGCAGCGTGCGCCCCCACCCCCAATCTCGAGGGCTGCGGGTGAATTAGTGGCTCTCAACACCCCAGGCAGGTGTGTATGCACAGGGGGAAGTGCACACCGTGTGTCATAAAGAAAGAATGTCCTGTGATTGCTGTATCAAAGTCCGTTTGTTCTCCCCTGGTACATGGCTGGTATTGAGCACTCTTGATTTTCCAAATGTTTTTAAAGAGAGCAGGATCCAGCCTGCAATGCCCCGACACCGGTAGGTTCCCATGGGTTTCGCTGGACTTTGCTGGGTCCTTGAGTCTCGCAGCACAGGCGTGGGGAGGCATAGCCCTGCTGATTCACAGGGGAGAGGAATGGAGCCGGGACTTGCCACAGGTAACGCGGCAGAACTAGGGACTGGCACCTCCACCCTGGCCTGAGACACAGACCTCAGACCTCTCCAGTTGCTACACAATGCAGGAAAAAAGGGATTTTTCAAGCTGTGTCTTGGATTGTTCCACCCTGCGGGAGAAGTTCATCCTTTCTCTAAACAGGCCGTTTCACCAACAACAGTGGAAATTCTTCGGGTACAGGTGACTCACGCACAAGTAGCTCACCGTCACCAAGGTGGCTGAACCGGGTGGAAGTATGAGTATTACGTGACTTAATACCCAACAGTCAGCCTTCTTTATTTGGGAGTTTTGTTTTAGTAGCCAGAGGAAGAGAAGAACGCTTCTGTAGACCTGAAATCTGTGCTCTCCTCGTCAGGAGCAACGCAGTGACAGCTGGACGGGGCTTTTTGGGTATTATATCCATAGTCAAAATGCTCAGCTCTCCCCAGCCCGCAGCGCGATGGAGAGTCTCTTCAGCCTCTGCTTGTCACCGGTGCAACCTTCATCACGGCGACTGAAATGGATGGGTGGGGGAACAGACGGGGAGAGCGCTGTCAGCCGAGCTGCGGTGCCTCTCCCGTGTTCCTCCAAGGCGTGTGTAAATCCCTTCGCTGTGCTGTACAATAAGGTTGGGCAAACCCTGAAACACAAAATACTTCTTTCAGCATGGAAAGCTCTGTGAGTACAGTTGATGATCATGCTGCTGAATTAACTTGGCCTTGGCCAAACAAAGGAATCATTCAGTCAGAGGAGGACGACCCAGTTACAGGCTCGAGATGGAGTTATTTTTGATTATTAAATGAAAAGACACCCCCCCCACCCCGAACCCTTTTAACTTAAGGGGATGGAAGTATTTGATGACTCAACCTTGCAGTTCTGATCCTTCACACCCAGGCAGACGTTGACCGTTTCCCTTCCTGCCCGTTACCGGTCTCTCATTCCTCATACATCCAGTAGCGGAGCCTCCCAGGTACATGCCGTGCGTTGACTCAGCTACTGCCCCGAAAGGACACCCTGCCTCTCGGTCAGAGCTGTGTCCTCCTTGCCTCCCAAACCCGTACCCTGCCACTGCGTGTGTTTTGTATGATGGATGCCGCTCTGCGGGACCCTTCAGGGGTTCTGAGCTTCAGCAAGGGGGAAGGGAGCCCCCTTTCACATTTGTATTTCTCTTCATTACTGATTTCTATCAGTAATAATCAAGAATTTTCTGTATCTTGTGACTGTGCTCTGTAAAACCAAAGCTACTAAGCACATGCCACACATCCACAGTGTCCCGACGGAGTGTAACAGAGAGCAGGGCAGAGTCCTGGCTGGTGTTTGTACTGGGCAGCATCTGAAACGGGAAACTCTGTTCCTGCGTCAGGTGTTGGAAGGGTAATTGAATTTTCATATGGCTAGTTTCAGGGTATTAGCTCTCTGAAGCTGGGAGCTGAAATGGTTGCAGAGGTCTGTTTGAAGTGGTATCCACACCCTTCTCGGACTGAAGGAGGCTTTTAATGGCTAAGGTGACTAGTCACATTTAGAAAACATTTGGAAAACGCTTATAAAATCAGTAAACATAGAGGCTGCTCTTTCTAGATCTACAGTTTTATCCTACCGAAGTGCAGAATCAGGCATATTTTCAGCTATCCACTTGCAGGCTCGGCCTCTCCCAGTAACAGCCCTGAGCTGACACCGGCGTGACCGAGGTGACGGCTGGAACTCAGTAAACTCTCTCATAGTCACCTCGATACATTAATTCTGCTGTGGGTTAGCCACTGGGGGCCATGTGACCTTTGGAGCTTCAGGTTAGGGGATTAAACTGGTTTTCTGCTCCCCGTTTGGTGGATGAAGCTACTTCAAATTCTGTTCTATGGATGAGTTTTTAAGCCTTTCTGTGCTTTTTCTTCCCCTTCCTTAGCCGAACGCTGGGTACAGAACTTGTCACACTATCTTGCTCGGTGATCGGAGTCTCAGAACCTGAGATGACAATCTAAAATCCTAAAACGTGTAAAATACATATATTTCTCCAAAACATGTGTAACAGCAAGAATGCGTAGGTAATAACGCATGCTTGTGTTTATACCTGTCTTTATCCTGTTCAGACTGAGCAGCGTATGTTGGAAGGCAAACTGCTCAAGACTAGGTTGTAGCAAAATTTCCGTTGACTCCAGCAGGGCCAGATTTTCAGCACTAAGGAAACATTAAGCCCGGCTCAGTGAGCCTGCGCTTAGCAGGCTCTGAGTCTTCACTGGGTACTTGCCTGATTCTCACTATCAGATTTTGGTTAATGAACTCACTTTTTTTTTCTTCCGTAGCCGAATCAAGATGACGACAGCCGCACCGCTGATCAACAATACTCAGTTCTCGGCGAATGTGACCACAGAGTCTCAAGAACAAAGTCTTTATCAAAGTAAGAAAAGTAGTGGGGTGGTGGCTTTTTCTTTTTTTTAAGTGGACCTTGACCTTAGCAAACTTCAAACAGTACAATAACAACTTGGTAAATAAGACTCCTTTTTCCCTTTCTGCTTCCCTGCCAGGTTCTGGGGCAATAGTTGCTGCCATCGTAGTCGGAGTGATTGTTATTTTTACAGTGGTTCTGCTCATATTGAAAACATACAACAGGTACGTGGCCAGGTTCCATGCTTCGCCAGGGTGAGCCGAAATCACTGTTAGGTGGGCTCTCTCTAACAGACCGCCGCGCTAGCTGCTGTGGGGAAAACTAACTCTATCCCAACCCAGAATGCAGACCGTTTCAGTATTTGTTGCTGAAAATTTCCAGGAGAATCTCAACTATAACATACTTGACTGAAGTGTCCTGAACCTCAGCGTCAACGTTCTGCGCTTAACTAGCAAGCAGGAAGAGGTTCTTGATGGAGGAGGCTTGATGGAGGCTCTTTCTAGGGACTCCTGTTTGCATAGGAAAGGTCTGCTGCCAGAGAGGAGCTCGATGTCTCATTCTCAGGGCATTGGCTTAGGCTGGCATGCTCTAGAAGTACGCCAGTTAGTGTCTTTGGGATCCAACCCTGCCTTCTATTGACTCTTCAGTACCTGCGTGATGTAACCTGCTCCCACGGGAACCTTCCCAATGCTTGCCTTGGGGGAGACCACAAGGCGTGCCAGCTCTGGTGACACTGTCATGTTTACCTTTACAGACGCATGAGGGCGAAGCGGGAGCTGGAACCCAAACCCACCAAAACAGCAATGCCGCCTGCTTTAGGGCAGAACAGCAACAGCCTCTCTCAGCAGCCTACGGTGACGTTCATCCCTGTGGATATCCACATGCAGAACAGATAACTGGGAATGCCTGACCTCCCCGTGAGAGAAAAGAGATGGAATTCTTATTTGCGTGGACCTGGGACTCCTCAGCGAAGTGACGCTGCACTTGGAATAGGGATGAGCTGTTGTTTGGTCTATAGCTTGTAATGAATTGTTTTCTCTCTTTGGGAGGAAAAATAAAAGGTCTGGACACTTTAATAGGACTGAAATCAACTGATAGAGGCATACAGAACATTGGAAACACAGTGAGCCTTCTTACAGCGCTCTGCGTGAGCAGAGACCCAATAAACCAAGCTCATTCCTCAGAAGAAAAGATGCCCGCTCGTGTTTTGTGGAGCTTTTGCTTACTCAGAGACTTAGAGCTGCTTCTCTTCTGCAGTGACGGACGATAAACCGGAAGGAAAGCTGGGACATGGAAGCTACAACACTGGTCGAACCCGGGTTTGTTACGATTTATGTGAAACAGGTTTGTGGTCTATTTTATACACGATGGATAGAACAGGAAGTACCAAAATTCTGTTTATCTTCACTCATCTTCCGTGTTTCTCGTGCCACGTATGCGTGGTTGGAGAGAAAAGTTTTGTTTTCAAGTAGTTTAAAAATATTTCTATGAACTTGGCACCTGTCCATTTCCAAACGAACTCAGCGTCTGAGGGTTTTCACTCTCACGCTAAGATTCGCGTCAGGTTCGTTACTGGTTGCGTGAGAATGTTTTGTCTCGCACAAAATCTGAGTTCTTTAACTGACAGAGGAGCGTGGAAAGGCAGCGTGAAGCAAGCGAGGCCTCTGTGTCTGTACACCTACACCTCATCCCAAAGTGCTTTGTTCTTGCACTATTTTTAGAACATTTTTATTCCAGCAAGTAACCGAAAGTGGTGTTGTTTTGCAAGCGTGATGATCGTGGGCGTGCAGTAACGCAACAAAGAAATTCCCAAGGATATTGGCAGCCCACTGAGTGCGAACACACAGCAGCATTGTCACACTGTCGGTGCCTGGTTGTCTCAAGTGCGCGTATCGACGCGGCCCTGAAACTCTGACAGGACGGGTAGGGTTGGGAAGAATGTGAAGGGTTAAACCCTGGGTTAAATAGAAGTGCCTGAGGCTCCACTCTTTGACACACATCTTAAATTTTAGGGAACCCCTCACCTGAGTGGCGGGGCAGAGTGTGAAGGGAATGCAGCGGTAACGCTGGCCTCGGTGTGTCCCGCCTGGAGATGCTGCCAGCAGCTGGCTCCAAGTGCTGTGGCCGTTGGAGGGCTCCAGCCAATTTGTCAGTAGGGTGTGTTAACTCCTGTCTGGGAGCTGGAAAGAGAGAAGTTACCGTTGTCTCACTGATCACAGCCTCCGGCTCTAAAGCTTTTTGTCCCCCAGCTGGTTTGTCACTTGCTGCTCTTCCCAGGACTGTCACACGTCACCAATAGTTACATCACGTGGTGCCAGAACGAAGCGGACCAGTTCTCAGGGTGATGGGGGACTGGAAGGAGGGGTGGATATATATTTTTCCGAGATCTGAATGCATCTCTTGAACAGGTCATTTTTACTAACCGGTATTTTTGTGCAAAACACAAATTCAATTACTTTGCTTTCTTTTTTTCTTTTGGTATAAAACTGAAGCACAGTTTGAATTCCAAACTAAATATTAAGACAGCTGTTTGTGAAGTTTCTAAATCTTGTTGTAAATATTGTACTTGTCCTAGTTCTCCCACATCTTTTTTTGTGGCAGGAGTGATTGATAGAATCATTCTGAAGGGACTGCAGGTGCCAATTTTTTTTTTTCCAAAAATGCAGATGAATTGGCCTCCTGTTCCTGTCTCTGACAGCTAAGAATGTTTTCTGAGCATGTTCCACTACATCAAAATCAGGATCTTTAGAAAAGATAAGCCCCATCTCACTGTTATTTTTAACCTTACCAGCCAGACCCACTTCTACCAAATTTTGTTTACTTTCCATTTACAGAACTTCAAAACAATGAAGTTCGCTTTGCTTCCCTGAAGCAGAACAAACAACACTTCTGTAAGCAATTCTGGATTAGCAGATTGACTGTTATTGGCAGAATTACTGCCTTGACCACACAAGCATTGCTCAATCTGAAAAATTCAGAGCGTGCTGTTTTACCAGGAAAAATTTGCCTTCTATTGGCACAGCCTGAGAGGCCCCCAAATTCCATTCTGACTCCTGTCAGCAAAATCCAGAGCTTATGCTGACCAAGCAAAGTCACCTTCCTAAGAAACAAAATTCACTGTGTTTCCACTGCGCTACCACTGTAACGCTTGTGTGATTTGCTGTGGATTTAAGTTCTCCAGGAACAATCCCACACTGTCCTTGTCCTGTAATAGCAGCTGCTTCAGCGCTGATTTGACCTGCCCTGTCTAGGTACTCGGCTTCCACCTCCCAACCTCTTGTTTTTGGAAAAGCTCCCCTTCAGCTGCCTTTGCAGACTTGCCCTCAGGTAAACCTGCTGGTTAAAAAACCAACCCTACAAGTGAAAGCTGATACTGCCACTCGGTTTATTCAAGAAACCCCAGACCCTGTAAGCCTCCGGAGAGAACGGGCAGTGTAAGTGTAACGCGTTAACCGATTCACCCAAAGCCAAGAGAGGTTATCAGGAAGCTCTGCAAATTAACACAAAGTCGAAGGCTTAGTGGCACAGTGCCTCAGAACGCCCTTTTGCTCAGCGACGTGATACACGCGACCTTCCTAGTTCCTCGCTCTGTTCTGGGTTAAGTTGCTCTCTTCGCACACGCCAGCGGGGCTGTATTCAGCAGTGACACGGAGAGCGTTCAGTCTGCGGGTCATACAAGGAAATCACGGTAAATTTGGTTCCTAAGGGCACGCAGTAGTTGGTCTGCAGCGGGTCTTCCTACATTTAGTGTTTTTTCCTGCTCCTAAAAGCAAGAAAAAGTCTTCTAGAATTTATGGCTTCAGCAAGTTGGCTCCTTCAGTCTCACAGCTGGAACTTTACTGATGCAAGTAAACTAGTGAAATGCTTCAGTTTTCACTGCTGGGTTAGTCCTGTTTCCCCAACCTTCTGCACGGGCAGCTTTCGCCCTTCCTGGATCCAGCACCCCCCTTACTTCAGCAGAGAGCACGTAGCTCCCTCTAGTGTCGTCCTCCCATCTAACAGGTCGCCACTCGTATTTCTCAACAGCCAAAACCCTGGGGTGTTGCCTAGTTTGGTTGCCAGCTGAATTTCATTTCAGAGCTGCACCCCTGCCCAGCCCTCCCGCCCCTCACCCCACGGTACCCGGGCAGTCGAGCGGCCGAGTTGAACGCCATCCTCTGCAAGACACAGAGGTATCAGCACTGGAGGTCTAAGCACATGACACGTCCACAGCGTTCTTTAGGTCTTTTCCCAAGTCCCGTAACTAACGTGTTTCCCATAGACATCTGTGAAACCGTGCGGCTCTCACGCGTGGCCCTGGTGGGGCGGGAGCCAGCCGCTGTGCTTCAAGTATCTGCGTTGGAGCGACAGCGTTTCCTTCTCGGAGGACATGGGTTTGTGAGAAAACCCAGGGCTGCTCCTTGGATAAACCGGTCCCAGCCAGCTGTGGCTTCGCTCTCCCTTCCTCTCACCCCTTCGGCCAGCCACGTGCCACGCGGGAGCCTGGCCTGCACAAGGCACGCCAACCGGCCGCTCAGCTGCGCGTCGGGCCAGCCTGCTCGTGCTCGCTGGCGGGCTTCACGGGCCGGGCCGCGGTGCTCCCCGAGGAGGCAACCCCAGCGAGGCCAAGACGGCGCGGCCTGGGCCCCTCACAGCGGGGCAGAGCGCCCTGCTCTGCCAGGGAAGAACCCGAGCCGAGGCGAGGGGGCACTCCTCGAGGGAAACCGGCCGGGCAGGGAGCGCCGTGCCCGCTCAGGGCTGCCGTGCCCGCGGCCCCCCGCTGACACCGCGGGAGGCGGGCCCGGCCCGTACCCGCCGCGCGTGCGCCGTTGCCCGCGAAACCACCTGACCCGCGCGCGCGTCGGGCCGCTCTGCCGAACGTCAACATCTCGCGAGAGGAGGATTCACACACACCCCTCCCCCCCCACCGCGCGCGCGCGCGCGCCGCGAAAGAACGGCTTCCAGCCGTCCCCTCACGGCGGCGGAACGCCGCGCTTTCTGATTGGCCGGCTCCCGCGCGCGCACCGCCCCCCCGCGGCCTCGACCACCAATTGGCAGGCTCCGTGCTGCCTTTGCGGAGTCCCCGGCTCCGCCCCTTCGCTCCCCCTCCCCCCCGCCTCCGGCGCCGCGAGCGTGCGAGGGGGCTTTGCGGGCGCGCGGTGCACGCCGGGACGGCAGCGCGCTGCGGCCGGGAGGAGGCGGAGGAGGCAAGATGGACGCGGGGTTCTTCCGCGTAAGTGCCGGCCGCGGGGCGGGCCGGGCGGGCCGGGCAGGGCGGCGGGGCCGCCCCGGTGGGACGCGCGAGGCCGAGCCGTGCCGTCGCAGGCCCCGCCGCTGAGGGCGAAGCCGCCGGAGCCGCGCTCCCCCGAGGAGCGTCGCCGCGCCCGCCCCCGCCCTGCGCAGGCTCCTGTGAGGGGCGGCCGCGAAGAAAATGGCGGCGGGAAGGAGGCCGGTGCGGCTCGGCCCATCCGCCGGGCCGTGGCTGCCGTGGGGCTGCGGGAGAGGGAGGGGAGCAGCCGGGAGGGGATTCGCCGCCCCGAGCCCGGGCTCGCGGGCGGGGGCGGCGGCTGTGTGCGCGGCGGGGGCGCCGCAGCCCCGGTGCGGCCTAGGCCCGCCGGTTCCTGCGCTGGGCCTCGGCGCGGCCGGGCCTCGGACCCCGCCGGAGGAGGAGAGGGCCGGCCCCGTGCCTCCCGGGCCGCCCTCTGACGGGCCTTAAGCGGCAGGAAGCGTGGGAGGAAGGACCGAGGGGCAGGTGGGAGGCGGACGGGGCTGTGCGGGGCAATGCACGTCGGCGTCCGCGTTCAGAGCCAGTAAAACTGCCCTTCTTTGAGAGAGAGGCTCCTCGAGCTGCCGCAGGGAGGTTATTAGGTGGGTGCGAAGCGAAAAGAAGTTACGCTTCATTTCTAGCTTGTTCCTTGATTTTTTTAGTCGCCGAGCTCCTCTGTTCCTAGAGCTGTGCTGTGTTTTCTGAAGGGACTGCCGGACAGGACCTCCCCTGGGGTCTGTTCCTTTTCAGCCTGTGCTCCCGTTAGGTAAAGGCAACCTGTTTTGGGGCTTCTTTCACAGTTTTGGAAAGCAATTTCCCAAGATTCATTCCCCTCTTCAGCCCAATTATTTTCTGTTCCTCCAGCAAGGATGCTTGTACAGCATGAGGCCACCCGTAACCCTTCACTTAATTCAGTTTTGTGTTAAGGTGCTGAAGATAATTCCGAGTTAAATCAACACTTGTTGGAACACTGTTGTTAAAGAGTTTCCACCTGAAGCAGTTGTAGCTGACAGCAGAGTTACTGGGGCTGAAAACACCGAATTAGGAGTCTAGCAGGGGTTTAAACTGGCCTGTGAAGGATGAGCATTGATAAAAACAAAGCAACACGTTGCTGAAACGGGGCTGTAGGCAGTGTTCCGGTTTAGTCTGGGCTCAGGAGGAGCCACAGTTCTTGTGGGAATGGCAGACGTACAGCAGAGCAGCGTTTTGGGTTTACCTTCTCCAGAAAGCTGCTGTTAATTCTTGCTGTTCTCCACGCTTGTGTGAAGCTGTCCGTGCAAACTAGCCTGCCTCTGCCTTCTGAAGGAAGCCTAGAACGTTACATTCTCGTCAGGCCGCGCAGGTATTGCGTTGGTTGCTGAGGTGTAAGCCCCCCAGCAGGCTGCAGGTGTTATAAGGAGTTCTAAACAGACTTAATCCTGGAAAGTGCCTGTGCCACGATCGGCCTTTAGGATTCCTGTGTTCCAGAATAACAAACGGGAACGTTAATAGTTTGTTCCCTTTCCGGGTCTGACGACTTCAGCGCATGTTACGCTGCCAACTCAAGGTGCTTTCTGAACAAACGAGGGGGTTAGGTTACCTTAGAGTTGGAGCTTTTACTGTCTCCTGGTTCGGTAGCAGCTCGTACTCTTGCACTCAGCCCCTGCTGCGCGTAGGAAGCGGTGCGGGATTCCCGTGTTCTCCATCAGTCAGGTTTCGTTTCGTGGCTCAGCTTCACGTGTGCACGGAGGGTTTGTTCTGAGTCGCCAGGAGCTGGATGCAGTTCCGCACATTCTCTTCTCCACGCGTGGTTCTGTTTACTTCTGCGCAAGTAAATTTTCCAGAACCGGACTTGCAAGCCTTTCGGTTCCAAATGAGTTAACCTATAGTTTCCGTTCATGAGAGCGGAACGAGTTGGTGCACTTGAACAGGGCATGATCAGTAAGACAGGATTCGGTGTACTTTGGCTGCCTGTTGTGCTTCAGAGAAACGGACCCAGGAGTTTCCATCCGTGGCACTGTAAACAAACGTGACATTTTCCTTCTTGGACAGAAGGAGAGCTTATTCCTTCGGAGGAGTTTGTAAATTCCAGCATAAATCCTTTTCGTAGCAATCTGGCACCGTTGTACAGTTAAATCCGTCAGTAGTACGGCAGCGGGATGTATGATTGAGGTGTCACTTTGGAGCTCAGGAGTCTGCCTACCCCTAAATCTTCAGCAGTAGGTGAGGTCTGTAGCGCTAAAATCTTTGAAAGGCGCCTGAAAAGGCTTATTGGCCTACAGAATGGTGCGGCTGGGGTCGCTCTGCGCTGCCCGCCGCAGGCATGTGGGACGCTACTACTTGGAGGTGGTGGGGTGTCCCGCAGGCTAAAAATCTTCTTTCCTGTGCTTTAGGGAACAAGTGCAGAACAGGACAATCGCTTCAGCAACAAGCAGAAGAAGCTGTTGAAGCAGTTGAAATTTGCAGAATGCTTAGAAAAGAAGGTAAGTGGATTAGGATGAGATAGAAGGTAAACCACGTGAATCAAAGATGATTTATTTTTGTTGCAGGTTTTCTAGAACAGTGTGTTGGAAAGGCAGGCTGGTTTTCCTGCAGGCGAGGTTACTGCAACGATAGTCCCTAGGGCAGCGGAGGGGAGCTGCGGGAAACTGGAGTTCCTGGCTTAGGTGCCGTTATTTGCCCGGTGAAAGTCTTCACCTGTTGATTTGTAGGGAGGGTGCTTTCCCCAGGTGGCTGTTGGAGTGTGGCATCCAGGGTGGGTGCTGTCAGTAGGTGCCTGTTTAGCAAACCTCGTCTTCCGAAGCGTGGAGCTGGTCCCTCGTTAGCCTTCGTTTGCCCTAATCTGCCAGGGAAGCAGCCGATGACGCACGCTGCTGAGATGACTGGTGGGAGACCCAGCGAAACTGAGCGCAGAGCTCTTGTTGAGAGGGCTTTTGGTTTTGTAAATGACCAAAAAACGGTTTTCTGAAAGAATTGCATCCCAGAGGGTTAGATAAAACGAACAATTTGTTTTGTTCATGCCACTGCAGAAAGGTAATAACGTGTCTGTAGTTTCTAGGGATAAAGGTATGAATAAAACTTGTAGCAAATGCGTATTTTCCTAGAGAATTGGGCTGTGCTCTCACCTTGGGTGAGGTTTTGTGAATCAAGACCTTTGGGATGGTTGAGTTCTCTTCTGGCTCTGAATGCTTAGTGATTCCTTGCGAGTTGGTGAGCTGAGTCAAGGCTTGGATTATCAGCCCGTGGATTTCGTTATTTGCTGGAAACTGAATTGCATGAAGGGGGAGAACAAAACATTGGTGTAGTTTCGCTTTGGGGTTTTTCTGCTTTCTAGTCTCGTTAGTGTTTGCTAGAAAGGTACTATGGTTTGACTTTTCTTACCGTCTCTAGGTTCGAATTCAAGCTGCTCCGGAGAGATTGGGAAG